>CM065912.1:31847911-33235411 GCA_033439115.1 Firmiana major | reverse complement strand
TCAAGGTGCGAGCTAAGCTCCAGCACATTTAATACATGAGAAAACACCAAAATCTAGTGCGAACGAAGCTCCAGCTCGATTTAACTCACGCAAATACGATAGGCGGCTCTATTTCAACAAAACATTCTTAAAACAATGTTTATCACCTTATTCGTGCTTTTCACTAAAATCAAGAAATCACTAGCGAGCCTATCCGTCATTTTGCTTAAACCAAAGCAATGTGTTTTCGTAAAACACTAAAACATGTGATTTATGTAATTATTAGCCTTACTATCCCATTTTTATAAAATCTACTTTAAAACCAAATCATATACCAAAAACACTTGTACTCATTCAACATTCCATCAATCACTTTCTTAAATAGCTATGCACTTTACAAAGCCCTATATTCATCCACAAAATACGAGCAGCTATCTCTATACACTTACAGAATTTCCTTACTTGGAATCGCGTCGCGTGATTCCACTTCTTTAAAGCTGCTTGATTGTGCGGCTCGTTTCGCCTCCAACGAAGTCTGCAGAACTGCACGAGATTACGTTTCACGTCAATTTAGTCCAATATAACACATTTCGTGCGTCTACTATAATCAATTCGACCTAGAGTATGTATTAACACTTATAAGGCCTCATTTGATCGCTCTACTCTTATCTCGAGAGTCTATTGGACTCTTTTAGATTCATTAATCCTTACTAAACCGATATTTAAGCTCATAGTGTTTCTATAGTTCATCTTTGACTTCACTATGGCATTTTGTCAAACACCTCATATACTCATTTTCATAAATTGACTATCCTCAAAATGTAGCTTCATTCCATCATCTTAAAATCATGCATATTACTGCACTAACACTCTAACATAATCCATTTATCATCAACTCACCCACAACACATTTTCTCACACTAGATTCAGTCTAGGTTTTACTTGTTCCATTACATTCCATGTAGTTTTAATCATCAATAAACATACCAATCAACTCAAAATCAATAACTATATGAATGTACATTGGATTGGTATATTAGAAACTCACCTAGCTTGAATTTCCCCTTGCTCCAAATAAGAATACTCCTTGCTTCTTTAATCCAACCAATGGGGTATTGATTTCAAACTATGTTGTTCTTCTCTTCAAGTTGAACAACTTTGCTCTAATGATCTTTCCTCAAATCTTTATGAAAATAAGGTGATTTTAGAGTGAGAAAGTTAGGTTTTAGATTGAAAATGGAAGGGTGGAGTTATTTCCCGTAAATTGCAGATCCAACTGCTCCCTTTTTATAGAAATGGCTTGATAAGATCGATCTGTATAGGGTGGAGATCGATCTGGTCCTCTTGAATTCCTCAGTTTGACGACATTTTCAAAGCATGAGATCGATCTGCTTGCTGCATGAGATCAATCTGCTTCAATGAAATGAGATCAATCTGTTCAATAGAACAAGATCGATTTGTCTCAACAGAGAGCTAAGGAGATCGATCTGGCCTTAGGGAGAGATTGATTTGCTCTAGCCTGAGAGTAACGGAGATCGATCTACTTGAGTGAGGGATCGATCTCCCTCTTCCAGTATGCTTTATTTTGCATTCTTCAGGCAATGAGATCGATCTCTCCTTGCATGGGATCGATCTGGCCTTCATCCTTCTCCCTTTTTGCTGCAATTTTCCCATTTAAACTCATACTTAATCATTTAAACACCTAATTATCAATCCATTCACCCTTAAAACTCAAAAACTTTTCATTTCTTGTAATTCATATGTAATGTAACTTGTCTATACATCAATTGATCTTATACATTACATAGAAATTTAAGGGTCTTATAATCCTCCCCTCCTTCAAGGAATTTGGTCCTCCAAATTAGAACCAAGTTAATCTAAAAATAATTCTAGGTATTTCTCTTGCATCTTGCTTTCTAACTCCCATGTAACTTCCTCCGGAGTGTGATATTGCTAAAGAACTTTCACTAATGGAATTGTCTTCGACCTCAGCACCTTCTCCTTCCTATCCAATATCCGTACCAGCTTCTTAACATACATCATACTCTCATTGAGCTCTAATGGCTCATACCTTATCACATGTGCCGGGTCTGGATGCTACTTCTGAAGCATAGAGACGTGGAAGACGTTATGGACACTTGCCAAGTCTGGTGGCAACGCTAACCTATAAGCCTTATCTCCCACTCTCTCTAGAATCTCGAAGGGTTTGATATATCGAGGCCTTGACTTTCCCTTCTTATCGAATCTCATAATCCCTTTCGAGGGAGAAATTCTAAAAAATACTGACTCACCCACATCAAACTTCAGTGGTCTCCGTCTCCTGTCAGCATAACTCTTCTGCTGGCTCTGAGCTGTCCGTAATCTCTCACATATCAACTGGACGTCCTTAGAGGCTTACTGCACTTGATCAAGAGCAAAAATCTGTCTGTCACCAACCTCTTCCCATCCAATAGAGGATCGACATCTGTTTCCATACAGTGCCTCATATGGTGCCATTTCGATACTCACATGATAGCTATTGTTATAGGCGAACGCGGCTAACGGTAGGTGATCATCCCAAGAGCCTCCAAAATCTAACACACACGCTCTCAACATATCCTCTAGGGTTTGTATAGTCCTCTCTGACTGACCATCTGTCTGAGGATGAAAAGAGGTGCTAAAACTCAAGTGCATCCCCATCGCTTCCTGAAATGTTCCCAGAAGTGGAAAGTGAAGCGAGAATCCCGATCAGATACAACGCTCACTGGTACACCGTGTAACCGAACTATCTCTCAAACATACAAGTTTGCCAACTGACTCAGAGTATCAGTAGCCCTCATGGCTAAGAAATGGGCTGACTTCGTCAACCGATCCATAATAACCCAAATGGCATCATGACCTCAACGGGTCCTCGGTAATCCCATCATAAAATCCATGGTGATGTGCTCCTATTTCCATCTCGGTATTGGTAGAGGCTACAATAACATTGCAGGCTTCTGATGCTCTACCTTCACTTGCTGACAGATGAGACATCTAGCAACATATTCAACAATGTCTCTTTTCATTCCAGACCACCAATAAATCTTTCTAAGGTTTTGATACATCTTAGTACTTCTCGGATGTATCGTGTACTTCGATGGGTGAGCCTCTGATAGAATTAACCTCATGATCTTTGAATTCTCGGGAACACATACTCTGCCCCTAAACCTCAATAACCCATCTATACTCAACTCAAAAGTAGGATGCATGCTTTAGATACGAATAGACAAGGAAACGATTTCAAGGCATAAACATTGTATTTTGTAGACAGTGCGGTTATTTACTTGCTTGCCTGATTTTCTTATTGAGCTGTGAGCTCACCCCCTTTTTATCTCCCCTCTTTAGAGAGCATCCATAGTAGGTGGACATGGCTGAGGACTGATATACCTTAAATCGCTGCACACCCATCTTATGAGAGGTATACACACTTGAAACATTTTGTACTGAACATTGTACAAGCACAGTTATGTAAACGATTGTACGGTCGGGGATTGTCTATGTACAAATATCTGTATTAATGTATAAGAGTGTACACTACAGAAAAGAATATTAAATCGTATGCATGTTATGAATGAATGTGAAAGGATGACTAATATCGAATCACAACCCAACTATTTGGTGTGAAGTGATGACAGAGGAAGGGGTAAGTGAAATATGAAAAATTTATGGTGATTTTGGTAGGTCACGAGAGGGGAGGTCATGACAGAATGGTATCAGAACAGTGTTAGTCTAATGTGAGTCGATATTAGTAATTGGGAAACTGTACATCCCCGTAATATTATGCTTTGTTTAGTTACAATTGTGTATACGATATGGAAGTCAGACTAATTAATGGTTATAAATGCAGGGATTTAGCTATTATGGCTAACACTCACTGTGGTAGAGGGGCTAGAGATAGGGCTCGAGGCCGTAGAGGTAGGCTAGAGACCCGAGATGAGACTACAGGTCCCACTGAGGTACCAGAGAGCACTGAGGTACCAGAGAGTACTGAGGCACATTTTGCGAGATTAGAGCGTCGCCTGGAGATCATAGTGGAGTTACTAGTACAGACTATGTCCAAAGGACAAGGATAGGATGTAAAGACTGCGCCTGGAGAGGCAGCTGCACCTGGTACGCCTGCACAGCCAGCTCATATGCCACAACCTACGGATACACCTACACCCCCACCAGTTCAGGATACGCTGTCACTTGTTACTGCGTGACATGGCAATAATGTTTTGGGGTCTGGTTGGGATTTGGACGACTTTGACAATTCCAGAAGCTAGGTCCTCCAACCTTTCATGGGATTAAGGACCAAGTTTTGACGGAGGAGTGGATAGGAGAGATGGAGAAGTTGTATGGATTCTTTGAGTGTACGAATTCAAAGATGGTCGCATTTGCTGCATTCCTACTGAAGGGGACGACAGAACATTGATGGAAATCCACTCGACCCATATTGAGAGCCCGACATATAGAGATCAGTTGGGAGAGATTTTTGGATGCCTTCAGGAGGCAGTTTGTTCCAGATACGGCTCAGCGGAGGCTGCAAGCTGAGTTTTTAGGGTTGAGTTAGAGGAGTCATTCAGTGGATGAGTATGAGACCAGATTTCTATCCTTGGGAAGGTATGACCCTGACACCATGAGTAGCGAGACCAAGAAGGTTCATAGGTTTATTAATGGATTGAGACCAGTATTACGGTCTACACTGGTTCCATTCGACATCTCTACCTACGATGATGCAGTGCGTATGGTACAACTTTGTGAGCAAGACTATGAGAGGAATGTCTCAGAGTTTAGAACAGTCGGAAAGGGTAGAGATAGAGGTAGGAAGAGGCTGGTGAGTGACAGTGCTCAAGGTTTCGATTATCGAGGAGGGAGGAGACTCTTCAATAAGAGACCAAAGATTGAGGAAGTACAGTAGAAAGCTGTTAGATCTCCCGCATACCCAGCTCCAGCTAGAAGAGTAATGATTGGAGAATCGAAGCCTACCACTGAGCAGTGCAGTAGATGTGGTAGATTCCATTGGGGCAGACATTATCTTGTTTCTAGCAGTTTGTGCTTTAGATGTGGGAAGCCAGGACACATGGCCAGAGTTTTCTAAGAGGTTATAGATGTTACCCCACAGAAGGGAAAGGAACTGGAGAGAGCTCCAACTGATATGTTTGCTACGAGGAGGAGAGCGGTAGCAGAGGAAAAGGGGAAGCAAGTCATTGGACGAGGGCTAGTGCATGCCTTGGACCAGGGGACAGCTGATGCTTTATTAGATGTGATTAGAGGTAACATCCTGATATATGATTTAGAAGCAGATGTTTTAATTGATCCTGGTGCTACACATTCATTTGTATTGCTTTCATTTGCATGTAAGTTAGCAAACCATGTAGAGCGTACACCTTTAAATAGGATGATGTTGATTAGTACGCCTATGGATAATAGTCAGCTAGTGGAGTATGTGTTAATTGATTGTAAACTAAGAGTAAGGGAAAAGGACATGACAACCAATCTAATATTGTTAAGCATGAGTGATTTCGATTTAATCGTAGGAATGGATTGGTTATCTGCAAATCATGTTGTTTTAGATTATTATGCTAAGACAATTATGTTTCCTAACCTTGAAGAATATGTTGTAAAGTTTGATGAAAAGAAATAAAAGTAGTAGTTATGGTTGTAATTGATAATGTACTATACTGACTGGAAAATGAATATGTTGAAGGTTTTATTGCATACGTGATTGATACGGATAAGGTACATCCAGAGTTGGAAGATATCCTTGTGGTTAGTGAGTTCCCAAATGTCTTTCCAGATGAATTGCCAGGGTTGCCACCAGACAGAGAAATGAAGTTCTGTATAGACTTAGTGCCTGGTACTGAACCTATATCGAAACCACCATATCACATGACCTTAGTTGAGTTGGGGGAGCTCAAGAGACAATTACAGGAGTTGTTGGATAAGGGTTTCATCAGACCGAGTGTTTCACCTTGGGGAGCACCGATTTTGTTTGTGAAGAAGAAGGATGGAAGCCTCTGATTGTGTATAGATTATAGATTGTTGAATAAGGCAACCATCAAGAATAGGTATCCCCTTCCACGTATTGATGACTTATTGGATCAGCTCCGGGGAGTGCAGATCTTTTCTAAAATTTTTCTAAGGTTTGGGTATCATCAATTAAGAGTTCGGAGTGGAGATGTACCCAAGACAGCATTTAGGACCCGATATGGCCACTATGAGTTTTTAGTTATGTCATTCGGATTGACAAATGCTCCCGCAGCTTTCATGGCTTTGATGAACGATGTGTTCAAGCCATATTTGGATCAATTTGTTATCGTCTTTATCGATGACATATTAGTGTATTCGAAATCTGAGGAAGAACATGAGAAGCACCTCAGGATTATATTACAGACCCTACGAGAGCAAAGGTTGTATGCTAAACTCGATAAGTGAGATTTTTGGTTATCACTGATCTCGTTTTTGGGACACGTTATGTCGAAGGATGGTGTATCAGTGGATCCATTCAAGAGTGAGGTTGTAGTTCAGTGGGAACAGTCGAGGACAGTCACCGAGATCAAGAGTTTCCTAGGTTTAGTAGGATACTATCGAAGATTCGTTGAGGGATTTTTGAAGTTAGCTGCTCCATTGACATGTCTCACTCGGAAAGGTGTAGCTTTGGTGTGGAATGAGGATTGTGAGAAGAGTTTTTAGGAGTTGAAGAGTCGATTGAGCACTGCTTCGATTCTCACTATCCCTACCAACGCAGGAGAATTTTCAGTATATACCGATGCTTCGCATCAGGGACTGGGCTGTGTATTGATGCAGGATGGGAAGGTAGTTGTTTATGGATCCAGACAGTTGAAGGACGATGAGAAGAACTATCCAACCCATGATTTGGAGTTAGAAGCAGTAGTGTTTGCGTTGAAGGTATGGTGCCTCTACTTGTATGGTGAAAAGTTTCAGATTTTTATCGACTACAAGAGCCTTAAGTATGTGGTCTCGCAGAAAGAATTGAACATGAGACAGAGAAGATGGCTAGAGCTTCTAAAAGACTATGATTGTGAAATACTTTATCATCTGGGTAAGGCTAATGTTGTAGCTGATGCTTTGAGCAGGAAGAGCCTTTGGATGGTATCTTATATGATGGTCAAGGAATATGAGTTGCTAGAGCAGTTTGCTAGCCTTAGTTTGGGCGTTGTGCCTTCTGACATGGATACAGACTATGTGATTGCTAGTCTACGCTTGGAGCCAGATCTGTTGGATAGGATCAGACAGGCTCAACAAACTGATTCGTATTGCATTGATGTGAGTGGTCAGATACAAAAGGGTACAGTGACTAATTTTGAGATAACTTCTGATAGACTTTTATGGTTCAGAGGTAGATTGTGTGTTCTCGAGGACCCAAATTTCAGGAGATTAATATTGACGGAAGCTCATTCATCGAGGTATACGCTACATCCAGGAAGTAATAAGATGTATCAGAACCTCCAAAAGGTGTATTGGTGGTCAGGTTTAAAAAGAGATCTGGCAGAATTCATGGCAAGATATCTCGTATGTCAGCAAGTGAAGGTGAAGCATCAGAAACTTGCAAGGTTATTGCAGCCTCTACCTATACCGACATGGAAATGAGAGCATACCACCATAGATTTCGTGATGGGTTTACCAAGGACCTGGAGGAATCACGATGCTATATGGATGATTGTTGATAGATTGACAAATTCAGCCCACTTCTTAGTTATGAGAGCTACCGATACTCTAAGTGCATTGGCAAAGTTGTATGTACGCGAGGTAGTGAGTTTACATGGTATTCCAGTGAGCATTGTTTCAGATAGGGATTCCCGTTTTACTTCTCACTTTTGGGAACATTTTCAGGAAGCCATGGGAACCCAATTGAGTTTGAGCACCGTTTTTCATCCTTAGACAGATGATCAGTCGGAGAGGACTATACAGACTCTGGAGGATATGTTGAGAGCATGTGTGTTGGATTTTAGAGGCTTCTGGGATGATCATTTGCCACTAGTCGAATTTACTTATAACAACAGTTATCATGCGAGTATCGGGATGGAACCGTATGAGGCTTCGGAGATGTTGTTCCCCTATCGGTTGGGAAGAAGTGGGTGACAGAAAGATATTTGCTCATGATATGGTTACACAGGCCTCTGAGGATGTCCGATTAATTGTTGAGAGATTGAGGATAGCACAAAGTAGACAGAAAAGCTATACTGACAAGAGACGGAGACCACTAGAGTTCGTAGTGGGCGATTTAGTATTTCTGAAGGTTTCTCCTTCCAAGGGTATAATGAGATTTAGAAAAAGAGGTAAATTGAGTCCTCGTTACATTGGACCTTTTGAAATACTAGACAGAGTTGGAGATAAGGCATACAAATTAGCGTTGCCACCGGATTTATCAGGAGTGCATAATATCTTCCACATTTTGATGTTGAGGAAGTATCATCCAGACCCAAATCATGGGATTTGGTATGAGCCATTAGATCTCAAGGATGATTTGACATATGAAGAGAAATCGATTCGGATACTGGATAGAAAAGAGAGAGTCTTGAGAAATAAGACTATTGGGTTAGTAAAGATTCTTTGGCAGTATCACACTTTAGAGGAAGCTACTTGGGAGCTAGAGAGTCTGATGCGAGAGAAATACCCTCAATTGTTTGTAAAGTAACTTGGTTCTAATTTGGAGGACCAAATTTCTTAAGGTGGGGAGGATTGTAAGACCTATAATGTAATATGTAATCTCTATGACTTCGTGATATACAGATAAGTCACAAATGATATAAATTATGAGGAATGGATGTTTTGAAGTTGTAAATGTGTACGAAATGTAAAATGGATGGTTAAGTAAATCAAATACCAATGTAACAGTGATTTTAGGATGGAAATTGCAGCAGAACTGCTTCTGGAGAGGAGTAGATCGATCTAATTGGCAATATAGATCGATCCCATAGGTTAGAAATGTAAAAATAAGGTAACTGCAAAAGGCAGATCGATCCCTTAGCAAGAGCAGATCGATCCCTCAATGATACAGATCGATCTTGAGCAAGTTTTAGCTGAAGTAGATCGATTTCCATAAGGCTCGGGTTACGACAGATCGATCTCATTTCAAGGTTAGATCGATCTCCTTAAGGTTCTAAGTTATGCAGATCGATCTCATGCTTAGGGGCAAATCGATCTCACTAGGCCTGAAAGGTCGGTTCTGAGGAGAAAAGTGCAGGGAAGATCGATCTCATGTAGTTAGTAGATTGATCTCTATGAGCCAATTCTATAAATATAGGAATCTACGCTTCGGGTTTTCCCGAGAAACACTATTCCATTCCAAAACTAAAGCTAAACCTAACTTTCAACACTAGAAAACTTCAGTTTGCAATCAATTTTGAGTGAGATATAGTTAAGTAAAGTTGTTCTTAGTGAAAAGGAGAACAACATACTTGGAAACCAGAAGTTGGAATCAAAGATTGATGAAGCAAGGAGGATTTTACCAAATTTGGTGAAAAAGAGAAAGATCTCAGCTAGGTAAGATTCAATACACCACTTTGATATATGTTAATCTAGGTGTATTGGTGAGTAAATTGGCATATGTATAAATTGTTGGAAATAAAAAGGATCATGAAAAAAGTACATGACCTAGCTATTGACATGAAAGTGAGAAAATAAGGAGAAAGTTATGTTAGCATGAATTAAGTGATGGAATATGCATGCATAGAAGATTTTAAGGCGGTTTTATGAAATGCATAAATTGGAAACGAGTAGAAATGAAGAGAGATATATGATAATGTGGTATAATGCCATAATGGAAGAAAGTAATGAAATTGATGTATTGAATTAAGATTTTTCAAATGAAACAAGTATATTTCGGTATACTAACGGAGATAATTATATCAGCTTTGAAAATCACAGTGGAAGCTGATCGGACTGTGAGAGTGAATAGCACAGAGGAAGAGAGGTCACTTGACGTGATCCGAGGTAAGGGAATTTCGTGAGTAGCTAGAGATAGCTACACGTATTTCGAATAGAATTTCGATATTATATTCTATATGAATTCCCGTGAATAGGCATGTTGTTGTGGAGGGACTAATGAGAATAAGTGTGTTTTATCCAAAAATAGGGTGAAAAAGCCTTAGAAGCATGTGGTGACAAAATTTCATAGTTGCATGATAGTATGACTAATGTTTTCATGCATATGCGAAAACAACATATTTGAGTGCTTAGCTGATTTAATTTGGTGAATTGAGATTTGAATAGCCATCTTTCAGGGTTTGTGTGAAAACCTTTAGTGCTAGAGAATTACTCGCACTATATTGTATCAGATATGCATGATAGAGTACTTAGAGCATAGCTCGTACTCAGTTTTCATTTAATTATGTATTGTAGAGTATTGGAAGCTTCGCTCATACTCAGTTTTACATGGTAGAGTACTGGGAGGATAGCTCGTACTCAGTTTTCATTGATTGATGCATGATAGAGTATTGGGAGCATTGCTCAGACTCGAGTCTTTACATGACATAGTGTTGGGAGCATTACTCGCACTAGATTTATGCATCACTTGTATTATGGTAGTGCTGGGAGTTTACTCGTGTCACGACCCAAAAATCAGAGTATTTTTTGTTTTTCTTTCATACTTACCTATCCTCTGATCGTGACCACACTCCACTAACAATTGGGCTGTGCGTCAATGCCAGTCCCACCATTCAATCATCATATAACTTAATTTCTTATTAAATGAAAAGGTAAACACATGAGTTTTTCATTTATTCTTTTCCATTCATTTACAAGTGTTTACATTATCTATACATCCTCGACAGTTACTTACAAACATGTTACTGTGCTATTCTTATTTAGATACAATATGTATAAGTGTATATGCTTCAAAATGATGGGCAGTAGCGGATATCAGGAATGTAGTACTCAGTCGTCGCAAAGTCTACTGGAGGAAATTTGTGTAGGAAAATGAAAAGGGCGAGCACATCAAGCTCAGTAAGGTAATCCTACAAACAAGTAGGTAACCATACTACCTACATGAACGAGATGCAGTGCATAAACCACCATTTCTCCACACATTTCAAAACAAATGCTATAATTCATGATGTCATGTAAAACAAGTTCGCATGTGGATTTCAAAGAGCATGGTAAATTCAACATGCAACTCTTTTAAATCATTTCTCATTAAAATTTCACAACAAAGCCAGGACTCAACTCGTCCCTCAAGTGTTCCTGACTCACACAAAATCATGAAATCAAATGCTTTTCAAAGCAATAGTGACATGCGATACAATGAATGTCATGTAAAACTAGTTTACATCATTCATGGGTTTAAATAGCATGGAAATAACATCATGCAAATTCAGTTTAAAACCCAGTTTCATTCTCATCAAAATCTTATCTAAGTCAGGATCTAACCCCTCCCTCGGGTGAAGCAGACTCACACAAAAATCCACAAAGCGAGTTTCTCAAAACAACAACATGCGAGACTAGGCAATATATGTATATATCTTCGGCAAATAACTAGGACGATGGCCATATGTCCTTGTGATCCCACTGCTACAAGGATCCTAGTGTGTGGGGTCTTACCATGATCGGGGACTGCCTCGGGAGGTGGGTCAGTCCATCCCATCGGCTCTGTCCGATCACTCGCATCCGAAGATGCCACGCATCTGAAGATGCCACATAATCAATCCCAGCACGGTACAACGTACTCCATGCTACTTGCAAGGTACAACGTACTCCGTGGCCCATATCTCAAATCCATACTCATGCCTTGTCTCAAAACGCACATGAAAGCCTATTTAATCTGCGTGACACATAGCCTACCCGACGCTCCAAGCACTGCTCATTGCATGTTCTCATAAAACCAGTGCGAGCGATGCTCCAGCACTCTCATAAAAACAAGGAAAATCTCGTGCGAGCCAAGCTCCAGCACGCGTTTCATAAAATTTCATAAGATTAGTGTGAGCTAAGCTCCAGCACTCTGTCAAAATCATGTAAAACTAGTGCAAGCTAGGCTCTAGCACTCTGTCATAACAATTCAAGTGAAAATCTAGTGCGAGTTAGACTCTAGCACCGTGTCACGAAAATCATATGAAAATCTGGTGCGAGTTAGACTCTAGCCCAATGCATGTAAAACTCTAGTGCGAGCTCTTGCTCCAGCACTAATGCATGCATCACACAAATCAAAAATTGTGTGAGCTGAGTTCTAGTACGTCACATTTCTAAAAAATCACGTAGGCGGCTCTGTTATCTCAAAACAATTTCCAATAGAAATCAAATTGTTGAAAATATGCAATGCTGTGCATTTTTGTTTAAAAGTTAGCCAGCCTACTCATGCACGTGTCAAAACACCTCAAGAACAAGCAGGAACCTCTTGTTCTTGCTCCTCCCAATTTTTCTTAAATTCAGAAATTTTACTCTTAACAAGGGTATTTTGGTAATTTACCTATCCAGGGCACTAAAATTTTTAACTTAAATCTAGACCCTTCAGACAATTTAAGAGACTGCAAATGAAGTTGAAATTGAGTAAAGTTACCTCTAGCAGTCTGTAAAATTCCCTTACCTTATTTTTCTGTACAGTCTGACCTTTTCCCAACGCTACTGATCACCCGATTCGTTTAGCTCCCAATATGTTCTCCGGAGTTGCAGATAATCATTTATCGGGTTAAATCCGAACATATTAATCCATATTTCACTTTTACTGGGCTTAATTTAAATCATTGGGCTCGTTTACCTCTATTAGGCCCGATTGCACCTTAATGAGCCTTAATCAGCCTTAAGCCTTTTTTCCACTTACTATTCACATTATCGGGGCCTATTGGGCTCAATGGGCCCATCAGTATTTATCGGGCCTCGTTCTAAACTTTCGGATAGCTCAATTAATTATTTACGATAATTTATCTTAAATTTTAAAATTTAATTCATTTTATACGAATATCGATGCAAATTGTCGTGAATAAAGGTTACTTACCCGAGATTCTATGATAGTACACAAATTGAGGCTATCTGGAGCTCTCGTTTGACGTCAATTGTCAAGCTACACAATTACATATTTTCCTGGGTCAATTTTCAGTCGGATATTAATCAAATTAAATATTTCAAAATTTAAGTCGGTTAATTTCGATCGCTTACCGACTTACCCGTAGCTCAATTACATATTTTTTGTTTTCTGTTTGGGTTTAGGGTTTAGGTCGCGCGATCCTCTTTTTTTTTATAATTTAATTTAATTTTTATAATTTATTATATTATTATTTTATTCATTATTATATTCTAAAAATCCCAAAAATATCTAAAAAAAATATATTTTATTCTTTTAATCAATAATTGAATTTATTTGTCTTATTTTGTCTTTACGGTATATTTTTTCAATATTTTCAGGATATTTTTCGAGGTGAAAATTTTGATGTATTCCAATAAATTTATATCTTGATCAATTTAAACTGAAATTTATTTATTTCTTCGTTATTGATCAAGATTTCTCAATCTCATATTTTTAATAAAATTTTCTTATCACCATTAATACCGAATTTTTGTCTTTTGATCGTTTTACCCTTCTACACGTTCGGGACTAAACCAATCCAACTTCCCTTCATGAACACTCACGCATTTCGTGTTTTAAATCCTTATCTCCAGTTCGAATCCCATTCGTTTAATTGGTGACCATTTCAATCCTTCATAAGAAATTACGATAAAAATCGGGTCTTACATAATCTCCCCCATTTAAGAAATTTGGTCCTCCAAATTAGAACCAAGTCAAATGGGTCCATAAACAACTCCGAGTACGTCTATCGTATCATACTCTTTAATTCTTATATGACTTTTTTCGAAGTGTACTACTATCAAAGGACTTGACTAGGGAGATCGTCTTAAACCTCAACACTTTCTCCTTCCGTCTAATACCTATATCAAGTTTTCAACATACGTTATACTTTCATTGAGCTAAGCTGTTGGAGCTCATATCCGATCACATATGCTGGGTCCGAATAGTATTTTTGAAGCATCAAAAGATGGAACACATTGTGGATGCCTGCTAATTTAAGTGGTAACGCCAACCTACAGGTCTTATCTCTCACTTTGTCCAATCTCTCAAAGGATTCAATCTAACGAAACTCAATTTGCCTTCTTTTCGAATCTCGTTATGTTCTTAGGACAGGTAACTGCCACAATTCTGATTCACCCTCGGTGAATTCCAATGGTTTCTGTCTCTTGTCAGCATAGCTTTTCTATCTGCTTTGAGGTGTTCTTAATCTCTCACAAATCAACTGAACATCCTTAGCGGTTTGTCTTACAAATTCAGGAGCAATTCTCTATCTGTCACCCACTTCTTCTTATCCAAGTTGAGAAACAACTCCGTACGGTCATACAATGCCTCATGTAACATGTTATCCTGATACTCAAGTGACAACTGTCATTATTGGCGAATTCGATTAGTAACAAATGATCATCCCAGGAGCTTATCAAATCAATTGCACACACTCTCATCATATCCTCCAGAACCTGTACAGTCCTCTCTGACTGACCATCTATCTGAGGACGAAAAGTTGTGCTAACACTCAGTCAGGTTCCCATAGCTTCCTGAAAATTATTCTCATAAGTGAGAAGTGAAGCGGGAATCCCTATATGATACAATGCTCACTGGAAAAATACATGGTGTTCCACAATCTTCCTTAAACATAAATTCGCCTATACACTCAGAGTATCTGGAGATTTCATAACCAGAAGGTGGGTAGACTTAGTCAATCTATCGACTAACACCTAGATAGCCTCGTGATTCATCCGGGTCCTCTATAACCCATCACGAAATTCATGGTAACTTGCTCCCATTTTCTGTGTCGATATAGGTAGAGGTTGCAATAACCTTGCAAACTTCTATTGCTCTACCTTACTCTGCTGACATACGAGACACTTCTCTAAAATCTCCACAATGTCTCTTTTCATATCTGACCACCAATACCCTTTTCTAAGATTTCGATATATATATATATATATATATATATATATATATATATATATTACTTCTCGGATGCACTGCATATCCCGAAGAGTGAGCTTCTGACAATAACACTATCAAATCACTGTGGTCCTAGGAAACACTTTTACTTTCTCTGAACCTCAGTAAGCCATCATCACTCTCTGTGAACTCTGTCACTGTACCCATCTGAATCTGACCCACACTATCGACACCATGCCGATCATCATGCTAAGCCTGTCAAATTCGGTCACTCAAATCCGGTGCTAATCTCAGGCTAGCTGTCACACAATTCACTGTCATCATCAGAAGGGATCACATCACGACTGAAGCTCACAACTGCTCTAGCAGCTCACGCTCCCTAACTATCATATGTAATACCATCCCGAGACTCTTTCTGCTCAAGGCATCAGCCATTACATTAGCCTTTCCTGGGTGGTACAATTTTCACGATCATAATCCTTTAGAAGCTCTAACCCTCTATGTTATCTCATATTCTACCCTTTTTGTGAAAACAGATACTCGGGGGTATTATGATCAGTGCATACCTTAAATTTCTCACCGTATAAGTGGTAGCGCCATACCTTCAATGTAAACGCTATGGCTGCCAACTTTAAGTCATGGGCCGGATAGTCCTTTCATGGTCCTTGAACTGTTTGGATCCATACGTGACTATCATCTCATTTTGCATCAATACATAGCCCATTCAATATTTTGAGGTACCCATATACATTAAGAAACCTCTTGATCTGTCGGGTATGGTGAAAATAAATGCGGTGGTCAGTTCATACTTCAATGCACCAAAACTCCTATCACGCTTATCATCCTATTCAAATACCACTTTTCTTAGTTACACGTGTCAACAAAGCAGTCCATTTCGAGAACTCTCAACAAACCATCTGTAAAAACAATTTTTAATTGTTGCTTATAATTTTCTCTGGATTTTAAATACACCTAAAATATCATCAATAAGGATGATAACAAATCGGTCCAGGTAAAGTTTAAATACCTCATTCATCAATGCCCTAACGAGTACAAAGAATTGTCTTGGGCACATCCACATTCCACTAAATATTTCAATCACCCATATCCTTCACCTATGTACGCATAAACGTATAATGTCATTGCGAAATCACTTCCGTTCAAGATACTCACCTGCGTCATTTCCTTTTTTCTTATATTAACGACTTTTATAAAATTTTAAATTCTTAAACTTTCATCATTAATCGAATTCTATATTTCTTTATCGTACTAGTAAAGGTACCCTAATTTTAAATGTATATATTACGACTGTCGCTTTCAATTTATAGGTGATGTGTACTTCTAGACGCTGTCAAGTCTTCAGGCGGGGAGGTATTTTGAAATACCTTTATTAACCCTCAGACTTGACCACATGGACTGGTTATGGATATATCCATCTCTTATCCTTGGTCGCAATTCATATTTACTACATATCGCTTAATCCAAATTACTTCACATTTCAGAGATATTCTTACCTTGCATATGCCTTTTATTCCAATATATCTCGTATTCAGGATCTATCACATCTCAGAGCTTATGTCCTTTTGTATATCACTTATAACAAACTCTGTCATTACTCATTCCGTGAGTACAATCATTTACCCCTTTAATTTCAATCGCTACACCCCTTTATTACTTGTCAAAACTTACAGTACACTTTTCAGGGGTAACCACATCTTATCTTAGAATAGAACTCTGAATAGCATAATTTACGACCGACCAATTTATTCTCAAATATTACTTCAAATTATTCATATTCCATTGAATAAAATTGGCTGACTTATATTTCTTCCCCCGTTTTTGACTTATAATCTATTCATAATTATTTCGTTAGTTAACCTTCCTTCATTGGGGTACTAACTATCAGCATTGTGCCCACGGATGTAGGCATTCTTGTCTTTCACTAACTTATCTGCAAATAAAGGCGGTATGAATAAATGAGTGGTACCAGGATCAATTAAAATAATTACTTCATTATTCATAACCAGTGTGGTATCTTTCGCCACATCATATGAACATCAGTAGTGTCCTGGTCCAAGGCATACACTCGCCTTCATCCAACAGCCACTTTCCCTTTCTTTTCGACTGTGGCCTCCCTTTTCGGTGCAAAAATATTAACAGGGTTTTCTCTGTCTCTTTGCTCTTCTGTGGGGCAGTCTCACCCAACTCTGAGCAATCATTAAATAAATGACCCGTCTTACCACACTTAATGCCTATTTTAGTTAATAATGTGTAGGTGTAGACCCTACTTCCGTGGTATCTACCATACATCCTACACTGCTTACACTGCTACAGAGCAAGTCGGGGTCCTCTAATCACAATACCCCTTAAAAGTGCTGAAATTGGATACATTGGGGCCTTACCAATCATCTTATCCCGTGACTTATCAACTCTAATCTCTTACCAAACTACCTTTTTTTTCGTTCTGACATCTCTGTCATTCTCTATTCTCTTTTGTCTCTATTTCGGCCCTTACTACCTTTCCTAATCTCAGAGGCATACAACACATGATCTTATTCACACAACTGTAGTCTAAGCACTGCCTCGGCATAGGTAGTGATATCTAATGGGCCAATTGGATGCTAATTGAAATTCTGAGCCCTTCCATGAACTCTTAGGCTTTTCGACTCTCACTGCCTATAGTGTCAGGGTAATATCTGCCCAGGGATATAAATTGAGTTTCATACTCGTTAATCAACCAGTGCCTTTGGGTTAGTGTAAGGAATTTTACTTGTCATTTCCTTTAAGCAGTGTCCGGGATATTCTGTCACTGGAATACATCCAGAAATATTTCTCATGTTAACTCTGGATGTCTAACTCTTAATATGGGTCGAGCGGACTTCCACCAATGCTCCGACTCGCCCTCATATCCCATGCATACTCTGAGTAATTAACTCCCAAAATATTCTCCATACTCTGCTCCAACCTAGCGAAGCGTGCTTAATATTATCCGATCTCTCTGTCGAACTCTGTAGGGCATGCTCAACATCAGCCTCCATTTCAATCTCATCCTGGTTCTCATAGGTCATCACAGCACAACTAGCAGGCTCAGGCCTACCTCTACGACCTCTACCTCGTGCTCTACCTCCTCTACCGCGACAAATATTAGGCATAATGCCTATATTCCTGCATTCTCAGCCATTTCTTAATTAAAACCCATCTCGATATACACTATTGTATCTAACCAAGCACAATAACAAGAGGATGTTATTTCCTAATTACTGACACTGACACACATCAGACTAATTTCACTCTAATACCACCATTTGTCACGACCCAAAAATCAGAGTAAATTTTTCATTTTTCTTTCATACTTACCTGTCCTCTGATCGTGACCACACTCCACTAACAATTGAGTTATGCGTCAATGCCAGTCCCAGCATTCAATCATCATATAACATAATTTCTTATTAAATGAAAAAGGTAAACACATGAGTTTTTCATTTATTATTTTCCATTCATTTACAAGTGTTTACATTATCTATACATCCCCGATAGTTACTTACAAACATGTTACTGTGATATTCTTATTTAGATACAATATGTATAAGTTTATATACCTCAAAATGATGGGTAGTAGCGGATATCAGGAATGCAGTACTCAATCATCGCAAAGTCTACTGGAGGAAATCTGTGTAGGAAAATGAAAGGGGTGAGCACATCAAGCTCAGTAAGGCAATCCTACGAACAAGTAGGTGCCATAATACCTACATGAACGTGCTGCCGTGCATAAATCACCCTTTCTCCACACATTTCAAAACAAATGCTATAATTCATGATGTCATGTAAAACAAGTTCGCATGTGGATTTCAAAGCGCATGAAAAATTCAACATGCAACTCTTTTAAATCATTTCTCATTAAAATTTCACAATAAAGCCAAGAATCAACCCATCCCTTGGGTGTTCTTGACTCACACAAAATCATGAAATCAAATGCTTTTCAAAGCAATAGTGACATGTGATACAATGAATGTCATGTAAAACTAGTTTACATCATTCATGGGTTTAAATAACATGGAAGTAACATCGTGCAAATTCAGTTTAAAACCCAGTTTCATTCTTATCAAAATCTTATCTTAGTCAAGATCTAACCCCTCCCTCGGGTGATCCAAACTCACACAAAAATCCATAAAATGAGTTTCTCAAAACATCAACATACGAGACTAGGTAATATATGTATATATCTCGAGCAAATAACTAGGATGATGGCCATATGTCCTTATGATCCCACTGCTACACGGATCCTAGTGTGAGGGGTCTCACCACGATCGGGGACTGCCCCTAGAGGTGGGTCAGTACATCCCGTCAGCTCTGTCTAATCACTTGCATCCGAAGATGCCACATAATCAATCCCAACACGGTATAACATACTTCATGCTAATTGCATGGTACAACGTACTCCATGGACCCATATCTCATATCTATACGCATGCCCTGTCTCAAAATGCATGTGCGAGCCTATTTAATTAGCGTGACACACAGTCTATCCGATGCTCCAAGCACGGCTTATCGTATGTTCTCATAAAACCAGTGCGAGTGATGCTCCAGCACTCATAAAATCAAGGAAAATCTCGTACGAGCCAAGCTCCAGTACGCGTTTCATAAAATTTCATAAGATCAGTTTGAGCTAAGCTCCAGCACTCTGTCAAAATCATGTAAAACTAGTGCGAGCTAGGCTCCAGCACTCTGTCATAACAATTCAAGTGAAATCTGGTGCGAGTTAGACTCTAGTACCCTGTCACGAAAATCATATGAAAATTTGGTACGAGTTAGACTCCAGCACCAATGCATGTAAAACTCTAGTGCAAGCTCTTGCTCCAGCACTAATGCATATATCACACAAATCAAAACTCGTTCGAGCTGAGCTCTAGCACGTCACATTTCTAGAAAATCACGTAGGCGGCTCTGTTATCTCAAAACAATTTTCAACAGAAATCACATTATTGAAAATATGCAATGCTATGCATTTTTATATAAAAGTTAGCCAGCCTACTCATGCACGTGTCAAAACACCTCAAGAACAAGTAGGAACCTCTTGTTCTTGCTCCTCCCAATTTTTTCGAAATTTGGAAATTTTATTTGGTAATTTTCCTATCCACGACACTAAAATTTTTATCTTAAATATAGACCCTTCAAACAATTTAAGAGACTGCAAATGAAGTTGAAATTGTGTAAAGTTACCTCTAGCAGTCCGTAAAATTTTCTTACCTCTTTTTTCTGTACAGTCTGACCTTTTCCCAATGCTACCGATCACCCGATCCGTTTAGATTCCAATATGTTCTCCGGAGCTGCAGATAATCATTTATCGGGTTAAATCCAAACATATTAATCCATATTTCACTTTTATTGGGCTTAATTTAAATCATTGGGTCCGTTTACCTCTATTGGGCCCAGTTGCACCTTAATGGGCCTTAGTCGGCCTTAAGCCTTTTTTTCACTTACTATTACATTATCGAGGCCTATTGGGCTCATTGGGCCCTTCAGTATTTATTGGGTCTCGTTCTAAACTCTCGGATAGCTCAATTAATTATTTACGACAATTTATCTTAAATTCCAGAATTTAATTCATTTTATAATAATATCGATGCAAATTATCGTAAATAAGATTTACTTACCCGAGATTCCATGATAGTACACAAATCGAGGCTGTCTTGAGCTCTCGTTTGACGTCAATTGTTGAGCTACACAATTACATATTTTTTCGGGTCAATTTTCAGTCGGATATTAATCAAATTAAATATTTTAAAATTTAAATCGATCAATTTCGATCGCTTACCGACTTACCAGTAGCTCGATTGCATCACCAAAATTTTTCCTCAATTTTTTCTCTTTTATCTTTTTCTCCTTTTTCTCTTTCTTCTCCTTCTTTTTTGGTTGAACCGATTTGGTCCGGTTCGTCCTGGTTCAGATCGGTCCGGTTCACCCGGCTCAGTTCGGTTCGATCGGTTCGGGTCTTCGTCGACTTTCATCTCTGGCAGCTCCGCGGGGTCGTTCAGTTCACGGATCTGGCCTCGATTTTGCCATGGCTGGTCGAAAAGTGGTCGGTCCGGCTCTTCTCCTTTTCGCGTCGGTGGTGCCTCTCCTTTCCGCCGTTTTCGACGCCGTCCGTCGGTTTCGCCGACTGTGGCCACCACCAATCTACTCGTCTTTGCCTTGGGAATGCTCGGCTGGGGGCGGGGTTGGCCAGATAGACTCCGGTGGCCGCTGATTCTCTTTTCTCTTTTCGGTTTCTCCCCCCTCGTCGTTCTTACGATTTTCGGTGGCTAGGGAGCGCGTGCCGACCAGTGGAGGCTCCTTCGGTGCCGACCTTGCTTTGTCGATCTTCTCTTCCCCCTTGTCGCCGCCGTTCGTCGGGAATCAGGAGATTGATTTTTTTTGTTTTCTGTTTGTGTCGCGCGAGATAGTGGCGCGATCCTATTTTTTTTTAATTTAATTTAATTTAATTTAATTTTTATAATTTATTATATTATTATTTTATTCATTATTATATTCTAAAAATTGCAAAAATATCTAAAAAATATATTTTATTCTTTTAATCAATAATTGAATTTATTTTTCTTATTTTGTCTTTTCGATATACTTTTCCAATATTTTCGGGATATTTTTCGAGGTGAAAATTTTGATGTATTTCAATAAATTTATATCTTGATCAATTTAACCTGAAATGTATTTATTTCTTCATTATTGATCAAGATTTCTCAATCCCATATTTTTAATAAAATTTTTTGTCACCATTAATACCGAATTTCGGTCTTTTGATCGTTTTACCCTTCTACACGTTTGGGACCAAACCAATCCAACTTCCCTTCATGAACACTCACGCATTTCATGTTTTAAATCCTTATCTCCAGTCTGAATCCCATTCGTTTAATTTGTGACCATTTCAATCCTTCATAAGAAATTACGATAAAAATTGGGTCTTACAACTCACACGTACCAGTTTTGAAAGAGAAAGCATGAAACAGTCGTGTTGGGAGCCTGTGTGTCGCACCGATCTATATATATATATGCTCACACGTATATTATTTTGAGATATGACCGAGGGCTATCGAAAATAGAACCCATAGTATGAGGACTAAGACTCATGGCGAGAATCCCGACTATGAGGTACATCAAGGTATGAGGACTAAGGCTCATGGCAAGCATCCCGACCTTAAGATAGGGTCCATGGAGTACTGTGTACCGTGTATGTCACATTGTTCTGTGAGAACACGATGAGAGTGAGTTGTGAGCTAATGGTAAGGATTTGACCCATTTCCTGTTACAGCAATTGTGATACCCCGCACACCAAGTACTGTATAGCTTTGGATCACGGAATATGAGTTATGATCATAATCTCGGAACATGTAGTCACCTATCTCATTTTCTTTTCATGCAATGTAAATTGAGTTTCTTGAATGAACTATCACATGGTTTTATATTGGGAACATGTGAATTTGTGAATTGTGAAAAGGGTAACCCGAGGGATGGGTGAGGCCCAGATTTTCATGTTTTTAACATGATGAATGCTATATTGCTTTGATTTAATCGAAAAGCATGACAAATGTGATTTGTGTGAAATTATATGAGAAATACAATATTTTGCATAGACTGCTAAGGTTGTTAAACCAACATAATTCCCGTTTTATAACTGATGTTTTGTATCTATCTATATATATTACATAAAAGCTTTAAGCAGGATGCATGCTTTAGATACGAATATACAAGGAAACGATTTCAAGGCATAAACATTGTATTTTGTAGATAGTATGGTTATCTACTTGCTTATCTGATTTCCTTACTGAGCTGTGAGCTCACTCCCTTTTTATTTCCCCTCTTTACAGAGCATCCACAGTAGGTGGACATGGCTGAGGACTGATATACCTTGAATCGCTGCACATCCATCTTGCGAGAGGTATACACACTTGAAACATTTTGTATTGAACATTGTACAAGCACAATTATGTAAACGATTGTACAGCCGGGGATTGTATATGTACAAATATTTGTATTAATGTATAAGAGTGTACACTACAGAAAAGAATATTATATCGTATGCATGTTATGAATGAATGGGAAAGGATGACTAATATCGAATCACAGCCCAACTATTTGGTGTGGAGTGATGATAGAGGAAGGGGTAAGTGACATGTGAAAAATTTATGGTGATTTTGGTAGGTCACGGGAGGGGAGGTCGTGACAAAAATAGTCCCGAAAAAAACTATAAATTATCAAACAGGGTAAGGATTTGCAGTAGCTAAACTGATTTTGTCATTGAGCATTTCTTCCTCTAAAACAACAACACTATACCTACAGCAGTAGCTAAGCCTTCAGCAAGAAAATTGAAAGTAAGAAAAGGAAACAGAACCGTGATAGGCAGCAACACGAATTTAAAACTTTCTAACCAATGTAAACTGCATCTAAACTACTCTAAAACTAAAAAAGAAAAGGGTCTAAAGTAACGTTGAAACTAAAACAGTGGTTAGAATAAAAGAAAAAACTGAAGCAAGGAGTACATAGCGCAGAAACAGAGGATGAAATGATGAAGGTAAGGCTGTGTCACTCAGCCTTTTCCACCATCTCGATTCAACAGAACCACCACGGACAGAATGATGAAACAAACGAACTGGAAAATATAAGATAAATAAAATAGAAAAAAAATTACAGGAAATGAAAATGAAACAGGGGCAACAGTAAAGAAAATTTTCCACTTTGAATGTAACTTGTTAACTATCTTAAAACAACTTGAAAATAGGAAATAACAGGCTTAAAATACAACTAAAACCTAAAACGAAAGAAGAAGATGCTGAAACGTGAAGGAAGACTATAGTCACTGTCACTAGCCAAAATTTCTCCCTATCGTCCAACAACTTTCCAAAAGAAATAAAAGAAAAACTTTTTAGAAAGACCTAGCCGCCAACCTAAAAGATTCTAATAAAAAAAAAACTCTAAAAAAAACTACTCTCCCCAATTGTCTCATCCTGTTCTATTTATATACAAAATTGGGGGTACAAAGATAATTTCCAATCCTAGATGAGTTGACATTGTTTGGCCACTTGTCTTCACTTCATTTGCTTTAGAGAAGATATTTCCATGTCATTTGTCTTCTTGTCCACTTGGATGTGCGATGTGGCATGTGGTGGTCGTTGTGTCCTTTTAAGCCCATTTTCAGTCTATTTTCTACCGAAATAACTGAATTTCATCCATATTTAATTTATCTACAAACATGAGAATTTTAATTAAAATGAGGGGATAATTAATAAAATAATATGGGGATTAAAATAATTAATTCAAAATTTAAGTATAAATAATTTTATTTTAATAAAATTATTAAATAAGGAGTAAGAGGATGTGGAAAGATGCCTTGCATGTAGTGAATCAAGATGAAAGGTGAATGAAAATGCAAGTGTCAAGAAATGATGAGTACCAACCAAAGTTTTATGTTATTCCTTCATAGATTAAGGTTTCGTAGAATATTTGGCACGAAACAAATAGCTAAAGATCTGACATGACATGCAAATGAGAGATCAGATGGATTTCTACATCATCTGGTAAATACACCATCATGGTAATTAGTAGATTATTAATAGCCTAATTCTATAGCTGACTCAAGAAATCTTCAATTAACCATTTCAACTGATGAGATAAATGCTTATAAAACTCTTAGTAGTACTTACAGTTGTTGGTCAGTCGTAATGGTATTATACAATCTCTAACCATGGTTATGAATGAAGAAAAAACTTATAATGTTAACTTTATTGAAATTTGGCCCTAAGAAACCTGGGAATGATATCAATGTTTACTTGACACCACTGGTAGGCAATTTAAAGCTATTGTAAAATGATGATATTGAAATTTTTTATGCATATCATTGAGAAACATTTACTTCAAAAGCTATGTTGCTTTTCATAACTAATGATTTCCCTAAGTAGAGTAACTTATGTGGCAGTGCTATCAAAGGTAATCATGCTTGTCCAATATGTGCAGAACAAACTCCTTTAAAAAGGTTGAAGTAGAAAGATATTATTTACATGCCATAAAAGATTCTTGTTAAAGCACCATCATTATGAGAAAAAAAGGCATTTAATGGTAAAGAGGAGTTAGAGATGGCTTTTAAATCGTTAAATGGAAAAGAAATTCTATTGAAACTTATAAGAAAGAAGTTTACCGTGGGGAAAATGAAGATGGTTTCAAAAAAAGATGATTAGCAAATATTTAGAATAAGAGTTTGATATTTTTCAATCACGAATATTGGAAGAACTTAAATGCATGACATTGCTGAGATGTTATGCATATTGAGAAGAATCACTATGAGAATATCATCAGCAGAGTCCTTGGGATCTCGAGAAAGACAAAGGAAGAATTGTCGGCTAGGATAGATCTTATGGATATGAGCATTAGGTTGAAGTTAACTCCAAAATTTCATATAATAAGACATATTTGTCCGCTGCAAGTTATAAATTAACAGGAGATGAGAAAAGAAGTATTTACAAAACTCCATTTAATATCAAGGTGCCCTACAAATATTCTTCTAATTTCAAACAACTCGTGTCAATATAGGATTTGAAAGTCCAGAATTTGAAGTCTCATGATTGTCATACTTTAATGCAACAACTACTTCTTATTGCAATATTTGGAGTTCTACCTAAGCATGTTTGATATGCTATCACAAGATTTTATTTGTTATTCAATGCCATATGTAACAAAATTGTTGATGTGTCCAAGTTAAATACGATACAAAGCAATATTGTGATTACCCTGTGTTTGTTAGAAAAATTTTTTTTCCTCCTTCATTCTTCGATATCTTGATTCATCTAATGGTCCACCTTGTTTGAGAGGTCCAACTTTGTGTACCGATATTCCTTCGATGGATGTACCGATTTAAAATATACATAAAGGTGTTAAAAGGGTATTGTTGGCTCAAGTAACAAATCGAGAAGGGGCAAATCGATTTTTCCCTAAATTTTCAATTTTTATTTTCCATTTTAAGTTCTCTACACTACTTATCATATGATTCTAACATATAACAATATAAGCAAGAAATCAACAAGTAAAAGCGTAGAGATCGAGAAAATGTACACGATGATTTATAAAGGTTCAACACGCTACCCTACGTTCTGTATCTTGAGACAATCCCAAGGATTTCGCTAAATTCACTATAAAATTAGTCTTTACACCCTCTTTTTGTAGGCTCAAGAGAAACTTTCCTTTTTACGGGCTAAGGATAACCTTCCCTTCCCTTTTATAGGCTTAAGGAAGAAATCTCTTACACTTCTTTTTCAAGGCTTAGGAAGAAGCCTTTTTTCTACCAAATTCTCACTTATAAATATACCACTCAAGGGTTCACTCCTCTTTTACAAAATGTTGATGGGTATACAATTTGTGTAATTAAGAATACCTTTAGAAGGTGGAAGATTACAAGTTAAGCTCTTAAGAAGAAGTATACAAAAATAAAAGAATGAATGCAAGAGATTTTAGCTTAAGGAATGTTTAATTTCTATCTTTGAAGCTTGAAGAAGATTGAAAGTTATTTCTCTTGGCCTAAAGTCTTCAATGCAAGTATATATATGCCTGTGGAAGTTGGTGAATCATTTAATGATTTTTCTCCTGTTGAAACCCTCAAAATATAGCCGTTAGAGGCTTTTTGGCACAAGGAGATCGATTCTGTAAGGTGGGGGATTGATCCTTTCATCACAAAACCTGTAAAACGAGCCAAAAACAAATAGGGGGATTGGTCTTATACCTTAGGGGATCATACCCTTTGAGACCCCATGTATGCATGACTTTATTATATTTTAATGGAATTATAAGACAGATGATTTTTGGATCATATAAATGCGAATGGATTGCAAAAGGGATAAATGAGTATCATGAATGCAAGTAAAGGTTAAATAAGGGCTGAAGTGGCCACACACTAAATGAATAGAACTTAAAGCATCCAGACTGGAGATAAGGATTTAAAACACAAAATGATAATGCATGGATTGTGAATTCTGTGTATCCTTTCTAATTCCAAGCAACACACACAAGTTCCATAACATGAAAATCATAAGGAATAAACCTTTCCATGCTCAAAGTGTGAATAGATTGCAAAATGACTAGTGAAGCAATCAAAACACAAAATTTTCCCTTGAAAATAGGAGAATTTATAGCAGGAAGCTTGTAGATGAAGGCCAGATCGATCTCTTATTCAAGGTAGATCGATCCCTTGTGCAAGCAAAACATTTCAAGTGAATTTGCCAAGGCCAGATCGATCCCCCTTTGAGCAGATCGATCTCCCCAATGAGAAAATCGATATGCATTTGCTTCTGCCAAGTAGAGATCAATCCCTCCTTAAGTACAGATCTATCTCTTGTTGCCTCTGTCTAGCAAAGATCAATCTCTCCCTAATAAGCAGATCGATCTCTCCCATTACAAACCTAAAAATTCGATAGCTAAAGCCAAAGGCAGATCGATCTTCACCCTAGCAGATCGATCTCATGACTCTCATCCGATAAAAACTCGACGGTCAAACCTCATTCTTCAAAACAAACCTTCCCCCTCTATTTTTACCCAAAAAGTAAGCTTTCTCTCTCTAGAATACCTTCCTTTCTAAAAAGATTTGAGAAAAAGCTATTAGAGCAAAGTTGTTCATTGTAAGGAGAAGAACCACATACCTTGGAATCAAAACTCAACTTGTTGGATTGAAGGAGCAAAGGAGTCTTCTTATTTGGGACAAAAGGAAAGTCAAGCTAGGTGAGTTTCCAATACACCAACTCTAATTATATTTATCTAGATGTCATTGTGAGTAGATTGATGTATATATTGATGGATGAAACTACCTAGAATGTAATGAATCAATCATAAACTAGAATGGATTATATCAAGTTGTTAGTGAGGTGATATGCATGATTTTGAGATGATTGGATGAAATCATATTGTGAGATTGGTCAAGTGATAAAATGTGCATAAATGATATTGTAGAAATGCATGAATGAATGAGAAATTATGGATAAACATCTATGCCAGGTGTTGATAAGTTACTAAGTGAGTTACTAGCTAAATCGAATAAGAATGGCATAATGATGATCAAATGTGATAAGAGGCCAAACTTGATTAAATAGGCTTGATAAGATATACTGACTAGTTGAAGTCAGAACATGAGCTATCGATATTGACTCATATAATTAATGAATGTTACAGCTCCCGAAGATATATCCGGAGCAAAGTGAGCCCAATCGCGAGAAGCGAGAAAGGAAGGAGTTGCTTCCAAGTTAATCGAGGTAGGGGGATTGTGTTAGCCCTAGAGGTATCTATACACGTTTTCGAGCGCATAAAGGTTTTCTAGAATGTTTGTGAGTCATAGGAAAGGAATTAAATGTTTGACGGGCAAAGAAGATTTGGATTTGGGAAAAGTTCATGAAAAACAAGAATTATGAGGTTTTGAATCTTTTTACTACTTTTAGCATGTGAATTGGTAGGTTGGCTAGTATTGTAAGTGATTTGCATGAAAATAGCTCGATTTGGTTTTTATAACCATACTTTGCAAAGAATGAGCCACCTACATGAGTTTTGTTGAAATAAAATGTGCTAGAGCATCGCTTGCACGAGATTTGATGTGTTTATACGTGCATTTATGCTGGAGCCATGCTCGTACTAGAGTTTTACATGCATGAGTGCTGGAGCCTAGCTCACACTAGTTTTCACATAGATTTTATGACATTGTGCTGGAGCCTAGCTTGCACTAGATGTCCACTTTATACTTGTTGTCGTGCTAGAGAGTACTCACACGTGATTTTATGACATGTTGGGAGTCGTACTAGGAGCTTCGGGTAGGCTGTGTGCCACGCCGATTAAATAGGCTTGCACATGCGTATTGAGATATGGCATGATATGATGTGATGATATGGGTCCACAGAGTATGTTGTACCGTGCATGTAGCATGGAGTACGTTGTACCGTGCATGGATATTATATATACCGTCTTCAGATGATGGATACTCTACTATGGACCAACGGGTTAGACTTGACCCACCTCCCGTGAGGAAGCAGATAGAGGTGATACCCCGCACACTAGGATCTGTGTAGCCTGGGATCACAGAGGATATGACCATAGTCCTAGTTATTTCCCTAATTACTATTATTTGCCTATCTCACATGTCTCTCGGTTTTTGATAAATCCATGTTTTGAATTGTTTTGTGGGTTAGGACAGTCCAAGGGAGAGGCTGAGCCCTGAAACATGTTGATTTGTGTTGAAATGAGAAAAGTATGAAATGCTTTTAAGTGCACATTGCATGATGGTTTTCCATGGTTTACTTATGAATTTCGCATGATGGTTTCCATGCTTTGATTTAGACTTGTACACTATGTGAATAGCATGAACTGCTTTACATATCATAAACACGTGCATAAATTGATGAATTTGGGTATGACGAGAAATTGTGTGGTTTTGTGCATGGCATCACGATCATGTAGATAGTACAGTTATCTACCTGCTCATATGATTACCTTACTGAGTGCGTGGTTTGCTCACCGCCTTATTTTTCCCCTCTACAGAGCACTTCCAGTAGATAGAGAGTAACTGAGGATTGGATTTTGGTGTCTGCTATATCCCATCACATTAAGTGCATGAAATTGAGTTCAAAAATTGCCAAGCAATTTTCTAAAAATATTTTCAATAATTATATAAGAAAATCACATAGAATTTATCTTAAAGAGTACGTTAAGACCAATCAAGATTTTGCATTTAATATTTAGTCTTATTTTGATGGAAAACTCAATATACAATTTGTGAAAATCGGAGAAAATTTTAAATTATAAATCATCCAAGTAATCATGTTCAAGTTTTTGTCATTTCAAAATTAAGTATCAATTTAAAACCAATAAGTATGTTTGAAATTTTTCTAGAGGGATGCATTTCAAAGTGATATATTACAGAGAAAGCTATTGAAATTTGCATAAAGTATTTGTAAGATGTCAAAACAATATTCACTAATCCTCATAAACTAGTCAATTTAGTTGTAGGCCATTATCAGGTGGTAAAGTTATGCAAGTCAACCATGATATTCGTGAGCAAGAACATGTTTATATCGTAGGGAATACTGAAGAAGTAGAGCCTTATACAAAATAATATATGAACTCCCCTAATTAATTTTCTATTTATAAATGTTAAAATCGAATGAATAAAGCTGATTTCACATGTACTAACGTTTACATTTTGAGACGTTATATGCTAATAATCCTAGAGAAGCAAGAAGAAAAAATAGTTGCAAGATGAACATCATCACATTTCATTAGTTGGTTCTAGCACATTGTACGCAAGATGTAATTTATACTGTTAGTTTATGGCATGAAATGCATTTACAATCTGTTTGTTGCATTTTTATCGCACACCTTCTTCATAATGTGTAGTTCGTAAATAAGTTAATAACTAATAAAAATGGTGCAACTACAAAAGGCAACAACCTTGTATTCAGTGACTTATTCTTTTATGGAGTCACTCAAGAGATTTGGGAGTTATATTATAATGTGCTTAATGTCTTTAAAGTGATTAGGTGCATAGCAGTGGTATAAAACAAGATGAAATAGGTTTTGCACTAGTTAATATATCAAGAATTAGATATAAATATGACTCCCTCATTTTTGTTATTGACTCAAACTAAGATTAGGTAAATTGATTTTAAGCTAAATTCTCTAACTTAAGATAATTTTCTACCAATTCACATAATCAAGCACAATAGATATAAAATTTGAATGCTTAAAGTAAAGAGATTAAGGGAAAGAGAATGCAAAAAAAATATTTATAGAGGCTCGGCTAATCTCGAGCCTACCTCCTCTCCCCTTAAACTTCGTGTCAAGGATACTGATTTCATTATGCCGGATGAATCCTGACACACCTCTTTAAGGTTGGTGAGACCTCTTACACTTTTTTTGTGGATTGGGAAGAAACCTTAACCCCACTTAGCAAGTGGCTACCCAACTTTTACAAGATTAACCTCTCAATGGTATCTCTCCCTTAGTTTACAAGACTCAAGTAAGGGTAAATGTTTGTGTAAACTAAGAATACTCACTAAGGTGAGTGTTTATAAGAAGTTGAGTACAAGGATGAATTACTAGATGAATACAAGAATTTTGAGCTAAAAAATTGTTTCATTTTTTTCTTTGAAGGTTGAAAATGATTGCAAGTTGTTTCTCTTAAGTTAACTGGTTTTAAATGCTTGTATTTATACTCCCTTTACTGTTTAAAAAGGTTGTTAGAGCATTTATTACAAAAATCATGTTGCCAGATACAAAAATATAGCTATTAATTACCTGCAAACCTTAGGGTATTAATGCTTACCCTAAAGGGGATCGATCTCTCTGTAAAAAACATAAGGGAAAAGGGCAATTTTGGCTTAAGGGATCAATGCTTCCCTTTAGAGGGATCGATCTCTCTGTTTTAAAACAGGGAATGAGCTACCAACTTTAAAGGGGATTGATCCCTTTACTTCCAGTTTTAATTTTCTAGGCAAAATTTTGTCTTAAATGAATATTTTCTTTATTTCCAATATCATTTATATATTTTGCAACTTTAAGTTCATGAAATTCAACCCATAATTTACCAAGTAATTTTCTAAATATATTTTTATAATTTTATGAGAAAATTGATAAGTAAAACATTCAAAAATAATATCTCAATAAATTAAGATCACTTAAAAATAATCATTTAAATTATGGTCTTGAATTGATAAAGCTCATGTCACGACCGCTCGTGACTTCTACCAAAAACCACTATAAATTTTCTACTTTTTACTTACCTTTCTCTTCACCAATAGTTGGGCTGTGATTCGACATTAGTCACCTCTTCCACATTATCTTTATCATTCATACATGTCAATATAACTATCTATTGATTGCAATTACTTTTGTCTCATAGTGAGCTCATATATATTAAATACAAATACATCCCTTATATTACATACGTTTTCATTACTGTGTTGTTTATATGTTCAGATACAAAATCGTACGTGTGTATGTATACCTTTCGCTCGATGGGAGTGCAGAAGACACAAGGAATGCAAATCCTCAGCCGTACTCTATCTACTACAGATGCTCTGTAGAGAGGGGAAAATCAAGGGGGTGAGCTCACAGCTCAGTAAGGAAATCAGGCAAGCAAGTAGATATCCACACTATCTACTGAAAATAATACTCTGCCTTGAAAATATTATTTCCTTAACTCACTACAAAAGCAAGACTTTTAAAACACACACAGATACACACACACACACACACACACATATATATATATATATATATAGTTGTACAGATTAAATCCCATATACAAAATCATGTTGAGTTCTCAAAAGTAGGCATTTTGTGCAAAACAATGCATCTTTATAATTTCATAATGCCTTTAGACAAATCATGCCATCAATATTCAAATCACAGTAAATATGACATTTCAAAATCATAACACATCAATCCGGGTTTCGACCCATCCCTCAGGTCTACTCGTATCATAAAATCATGTGAAATCATGTGATATATCCTGTGAGACTCGGTGGCTATATGCAATAATATCCTGGACTATGGCCATATCCTATAATGCGATCCCAGGCTACACAGATCTCTGTGTGCGAGGCAATCACTGTTGTAATGGGAGGGGGGTCAATCCATCACAACCACCCGCTATCAACTCCTCAACTCCACAGCACCACAACAACATACGGTACAACGTACTCCATGCCACTCATATGGTACAACGTACACCCATGGACCCTATCTAACGGTTGGGGTGCCTGCCATAGGTCTTAGCCCTCATACGATGAAAAATCAATGCCACTTCTCTAAATCCACTTGCGAACATCTCAACACTGTGACACTCAGTCTACACGAGGAAATCGTCACGATTTTTCTAACATGACTTATATATCACAGTAAAATTACAGTGCGCGCCTTTGACTTTTCTTGACCATTGACCACTGACCACATTTGACTTCTTCTCAAAAATCCAAAAGTGTCTCTTTCCATGGTTCACACTCTCATCTTTATGTTTTGGCCATTTACGGGAGGTGAATATATCAAATACCCCTCAAACGGACCATTTCAGACTCGTTTATCCTCTTTTTGGCATTTCCTCTACTTCTATATGTTCGAGACCAAATCAAACCGACTTTCCTTCATGAACCTTCTATATTTTCACATCATAAGTTCTTCTCTTCAGTCAGAATGATTTAGATCCACTCGGTTTAGCATGTGGCTCTTATAGCCCTTATTTGGCTTTTATGTAGCTTATATGAATTTAATCACTTCATTTATGATTTCTTTTAGTAATTACTTATGATTCAATCAACATAATAAATGTTCGTACATATATGAATCATAAGGGATTACTACATAAAAATCTGGGTCTTACAAACCTCCCCAACTTAAGAAATTTGAGCCTCCAAATTAGAACCAAGTCATACTTCAATTAATTGGGGGTACTTCTCTCGCATCAGGCTCTCTAACTCTCAAGTAGCCTTTTCCAAAGTGTGGTGCTACCAGAGAACCTTAACCAAAACGATCATCTTCGATCGCAATACCTTCTCCTTCCTATTCAATATCCGAATCGATCTCTCAACATATGATATATCCTCTCGGAGCTCCAATGGCTCATATATAATCACATGTGTCAGATTCGGGTGATACTTCCGAAGCATCAAAATGTGGAAGACATTATGGACACCTGGTAAGTTCGGTGGCAATGCAAACCTATAGGCCTTATCTCCCACTCGATCAAGTATCTCAACGGGTCCAATGTAACGAGGACTTAGCTTACTTCTCACTATACCCTTGGAAGGAGAAACCTTCTGAAACACTAATTCGCCAATTGTAACTCTAGTGGCCTCCATCTCTTATCAGCATAACCTTTCTATCTGCTCTGAGTGGTTCGTAATCTATCGCACATTGACTGAACATTCTCAGAGGCTTTCGTGACCAAATCAGGAGCAAAAATCTTTCGGTCGCCCACTTCTTCCCAACCAATAGGGAAACGACATCTACGACTATACAAAGCCTCATACTGTGCCATCCTGATACTCGAATGATAACTGTTGTTGTAAGCGAATTTGACTAGTGGAAAATGATCATCTCAGGAGCCTCTAAAATCCAGTACACATGCTCTCAACACATCCTTTAGAGTCTGTGCAGTATTCTCTGACTGACCATCTATCTGAGGATGGAAAGCGATGCTCAAACTCAACTGGGTTCCCATGGCTTCCTGAAAATGTTTCCAAAAGTGAGAAGTGAAGCGGGAATCCCTATCCGAAACTATGCTCATTGGAATACCATGTAACCTCACTACCTCGCATACATACAACTCTGCTAATGAACTCAGAGTATCGGTAGCTCTCATAGCTAGGAAGTGGGCTAACTTCGTCAGTCTATCCGCGATCACCCATATCGCATCATGATTCCTACGGGTCCTTGAAAAACCCATCACAAAATCCATAGTGATATGCTCTCATTTCCATGTCGTATAGGTAGAGGCTGCAATAACCCTGTAGGCTACTGATGCTCTACCTTCACCTGTTGACATACAAGACATCTCACTACAAACTCTATAACATCTTATTCATACCCGACCACCAATACACCTTTCAGAGATTCTTATACATCTTGTTATTCCCCAGATGTAACGTGTACCTCGAAAATGAGCTTTCGATAAAATAAGTCTCCTTAGCTCTGGGTAGTCGGGAACACACAATCTACCTCTGAACCTTAGTAGTCCATCATAACTCAACTTAAAATTGGTCATTGTGCCCATCTGCATCTGACTAGTCATATTAACGCAATACAGATCACTCTGCTGAGCCTATCTAATCTTGTCCAATGGATCAGGTTCCAAGCATAAACTAGCAATCGTACAGTCTGTATCCATGTCAGAAGGCACAACTCCCAAACTGAGGCTAGCAAACTGCTCTAACAACTCGTTTTCTCTAACCATCATGTACGATATCATCCAAAGGCTCTTCCTACTTAACGCATCCACTATAACATTAGCCTTAGTTGGATGATAAAGTATCTCATAATCATCGTCCCATACAATTGTAACACTCGTCCGAGTGAGACGTGTCAACAAAGCAACCAACTTCGAAAAATCCTTCGACGAATCTCCGATAATATCCTAGCTAAACCCAAAAAACTTCTGATCTTTGTGACTATCCTGGGCTGTTCCCACTGAAGTACAGCCTCTATTTTGGATGGGTCTATTGACACTCCATCCTTCGACACAACGTGTCCCAAAATGAGATCTCAGTCAACCAGAAGTCACATTTACTGAGTTTAGCATCCTCGGGTGTTGCTGATGTCGACTACGCCCACTCTAAGTGACCTAGACGTGTTATCCGTAAGTGCATGAGTCGTACAAGTAATAATGAGATTTGAGCCCCGGATTATCGTCCCACAGAGAATCTAGTTAGCCTAATTCAGTACCGATTAATCTTACCCTAAGTATATCCTAGCAAATTATGAATTTTTAGTGGGTGATCTTGTGAGACCCCGTATATGTATAATAGTATATATGTACATAGAAATGTAAATTAAGTGATGTATATGTGATGTAAGTCCATAAGTTAATGTACACTATTGTAATAAGAGTTGTGATGGTACATACAAGTTACATTATGTATGAATGTAAAGAAATGGACTTAAACATGTGGAGAATGTGAGTAGAATGGAGTGGTGTGGTAAAATGGAAGTAAAATTGCATGAGTATGTACTCCCATTTGGTTAATATTAAGTATCTTTGGTTATACAAAGATTCCACACAAGTCTCAATAGGTATAAGGTATGAATGGAGGCCATTGTTAAGCCTCAAAGATGAACGAATGAGAAAATGATCATGGTAGCAAATTAAGGATGTTTGAGTATGAGTTGCTGCAGAAGAACTGCAAAAAATCTGGAAACTATGAAGGGCAGATCGATCTCATGGGATGAGAGATCGATCTGGAAGAGCCAGAATGCTCTTATTTGGGCAATGGAATAGAGCAGATCGATCTCCAATGGAGCCGGATCGATCTCCTAAGCATTCTGTAATGAAAAGATTGATCCTCAAGCACCCAGATCGATCTCCTTAGCTCTCTGTTTGGGAGCAGATCGATCTCATGCTTCGACAGATCGATCTCATGCTTAAAATGCCGTGAAAAAGAGGGATTTTAGGGGACCAGATCGATCTCCTCAAGCTATTTCTATATAAGGAGTGTTAAAAATCTGAAAATTTTGGGAAAAACACTAACCTTCCACTTTCAACCCAAAAACCTAACTTTCTCTCTCTAAAATCAGCCATTTTCAGTAAGATTTGAAGAGAGACCATTAGAGGCAAAGTTATTCCTATCAAAGAGGAGAACAACATAGTTGGAAGGCATTTTCCTATTGTTGGTATTGAAGGAGCTAAGGGCATTGTCATTTTGAGCAAGAAGAGAAATCAAATTGGGTAAGATTCTAACACTCCAACTATGGTACATTATCTATATAATTGATTTTGGAGTTGTTTGGAATGAGTAAGGATGGTTAGAAACTATCTAAAATGCATTGGAATGATTATGACCTAGAAATGGTCTAGAGTGAGAAAGTGGAATGTATGGAGATTAATGATGAATGAGATATGTAGAAGTTATTAATAGTGTTGTGGTATGATTTTAAGATGTGGTTAGTGGATAAATTGTAAGATTTACCTAAAAGAGGTAAAATGTGGATTAAGGCATTTGTAAAATACATAAGTGAATAATATTGACTAGTGAGGTCAATTTTGGGTTAAAAACATTAACTCAATTGATTGAATGAATGAATCGCAGCTTCCGAGGATACGCCGAGGTGAGTTGAGCCAAGAGCGTGAGAAGCTAAAAGGAAAGGAGTCACACCAAGTAAATCGAGGTAAGGGAATTATGTGGACTCTTAGAGATATCTGTGCGTAATTTGGGCGCATTAAATGCTTTTCTAGAATGCATGAGACATTAGGAAATGATGTTGGGTGATTGAAGGGCAAAAGTTGGGAGTTTGACAAAATGTGCATGAAAACAAAAGCATATTGCTTTGAAAATCATGTTTTATTGCTTTTTAGCAAATGATTGGTAGGTTGGCTAACATTGAAATGATTTACAAAAGAAATGAGTGTGTTTTGGTTTTGTTAACCATATTTTGCAAAGTTTTGAGCCACCTACATGATTTCGTGAGTATGAAAGCGTGCTAGAGTATGACTCGCACGAGATTTGACGTGTTTTATACACATGAGTGCTAGAGGCACTAGTTTTCACATGGATTTCATATTTGTTTTGGCATTGTGCTTGGAGTTGTTCTCGCACTGGATGCCCACCTTGCATGTTGTCGTGTTTGGAGCTTCGAGTAGACTGGGTGTCACATCGATCAAATAGGCTCACACGTGCATTGTTTTGACATGATTAATTAGCCGTGTTATGAGCTTCGGGTAGACAAGAGGTCGTACCGATTAAATAGGCTCACATGTGCGTTTGAGATGTGGCGTGATATGATGTGTTGATTGGGTCCATGGAGTACGTGTACCGTGCATGTAGCATGGAGTACATTGTACCGTGTTGAGATGTGATGTGCCGTCTTCGGACGAGATCTGCTATGGACCGGAGAGTAGGATTTGACCCACCTCCCGTGTGGAAGCAGATAGTGGTGATATCCAGCACACCTGATCCGTGTAGCCAGTATCACAGGTTATGTACATAGGCCTTGAGGTTATTACCTGTTGTTGAACTACCTATCTCACATGTCTACTGCTATTTGAGAATAAATCCATGTTTGAAATGATTTGTGGGTCAGGAAAGTCCAAGGGTGGGCTGAGACCTGACCAGTGTTGAATTGATTTGTTAATGGTTTTTAAAGTGCACGGATGCATGATGTTTAATGCCATGCTTTATTGTGAAAATGCATGATGTTTAATGCCATGCTTTATTGTGAAAACGCATGATGGTTAATGCCATGCTATTTGAGAAAATGGATGAAGGGTAATGCCATGCTTTTATTGTGAATTATGCATGATGATTTATACCATGCTTTGAGTTGAAATGTGCACTGGATTTTAATAGCATGAATGCTTTACATACTATTAACACAATCATACACTCATGTTTTGAGATAAATGATGAATTAAATGTGAAACCCAAATATTTCTCACTTTAGTTCTTATTTGTAAACTAAGAAGTAATTGAGAACTCAGAATAATATTATGCAGGCCTGAAACCACCAAAACACTCGGGTTAGTTACGTGGGGCCCACTGGCACGTAAACTGAGGTAAGGCTCTAAGCTCGAGAATTTCTTAAGAATTACATGTTTGAGTATGAATTGATGTTTAGAAAGGTAAACTAAGGAATTGAAAGTGAAAAAGTTAGTAAGGTTCGGGCTTTGCACTAAATCGAGCAAATGGGCTCGAAAAAAGAGAATAAATCCGGAATAAATTCTAAAAATTCTCAAAAAATTATTCCGAGGGTATAGAAAATTAATATAAGATGAAATTTACTTGAGAAATCAAAATCAAGTGGAAATATGGAGGTTTTGGGGATCGAATTAATTTTTAAGGTAAATTGAAAACTTTAAGTCATTTTGCTCGGTATTGACCAAATCGCGCAAAATGGGTTCAATCGGGTAATTTTTCTTAAACAAGTGACCCTAAAATCCTTATGAAACATACTAGAGACATAGTATAACACTTGAAAAGTGGAAATTTGGAGAAAATTGGACTAGAATAATTTTTCTTAAATTCTTCTAGAAGAGGACAGAAATCTGTCCCCTTCAGCCTGCCGACCCAGCCAACATGTTTGTCAAATTTGAAGCCCTTCCGGTATTTAATTCGAGCCAAGTTTTTCAAGTCCGAAAGTAGACTTAATTATCTTTCAGTGGGCATAAAAATCAACCCCAAAGGACTTCTAGGCCGAGAGATATCTCCCTCCCTTTCTTCCCGCAGGCTTCCTCTGTTTGAACTCAGTACGTGATTTTTCCGGCCACCTTCCGGTCAGATTCAGGTCTCGTCCAAGAAGTATAAAATCTTACTCATCCATCCCTATATAACATATAAAAAATTCAGCCACAATAAGATCATTTACTAGGTGAAAAACGCAAAACAAAAACGGTCAACGAATCTGCCCTGTTTTTGGTAAGTGAAGAACTTGGAATTTTTGGATTCTTTGGCTGAGTTTTCTTGTAGTTTTTGATGATTCTAAGATCTATACATGTTAAATAACAGTTGAGGATCAATTTGAAGAATCAAAAACGTGGTCAACCTTGGTCAAACTCGAGGTAAAGTTGATGGATGATGATGAAGTTCATATATGTTGTTATTTGGTGTTGTTGAAAGATTTTTAGTTAAGTGGACTTGGATGATTTAACTTCTAAGAATGATTTGAGATCTGGACAGCAAGGTGTTGATGTGTTTATGTGAAAAATTTGATGGATCTAAGGTTATTAACGGTTAAATTTATACCGAGAAAGCCCGATTTATAGTTTGACTCATTGTAAAACCGAAAAACGAAAGAATTGAAAATCTTACAAAATGACTAGCTTGATTTATGAACTTGAATGAGTCATAAGGTTAATGAAGTAATGAAATGAGAAATTTGAATAACGAGATTTGTGAAAAACGGCACTAAATCGGTAAAATCGAGAAAACCGAAAAAGTTGACCGAAAAGTCAAAATTGGTCAAACTTCGAGAAGATAAATTAAAATTGAGTATGTTAAGATGAAATTGATCAATATATGATGAATGGATATCGTTTTGGGCAGTTTGGGAATTCGGCACGCAAATCGAGGCAATCTCGAGACCCGATAAGTTTGCGCTGCCCTACGATCTACGAGGTAAGGGATGTGATTTAAAGTAGTATTGGTATTCAAATACCTTACTTCAGCTTAAAAATGTGTTGAACATGTTAGTTTTTACGAATAATAACTCCGAACTTGGAAAAATTACTATGCACTCAAAAATCGAGAAAATCGAAAGAAAAACCCTATTTTTCGAGCTCTTCAAAATATACTTTTGATATCTGTGAAATGTTTTTAAATGAAATTTGTTATGTGAAAATGAAAATTCATTATTTCTACAAGTTACGGGTGAAAGGACCCGAATTATGATTAAAAATATGATTTCTACAAGTTTACGGGTGAACGGACCCGAAATATAATTAAATCATTATTTCTATGAATTTACGGGTGAACGGACCCGAAATATGATTAAAAATATGATTTCTATGAATTTACGGGTGTACGGACCCGAGAAATGATTTAAAAGTTTATGGGTGAACGGACCCGAGAAATAATTTCAAAGAAATGTTTTGAGACTAAGGCTATATGTAAGCTATGAGAGCTATCTTAAATTGCCGTGTGGGGTCTGGACCTTCGTGGAACATGCCTCATACCACTTGGTGTACGTTTAGTCCCTTGTGGTGCATGTTGAACTACGTCGGGTATTTATACCACTCGGTGTGATGTTTATGCCACTCTCCGTTAAAGGAAATATATGTATAGTGGCGAGGGACTCTGTAAGACCCTGATCCAGTCTACAGTCCCTTACCATGGCCATCGGTATTAAGTATAAGTGAAGCATCTATGCAAATTTCCTATGTGAAATGCATACATGAATACGACTCTTGTCGTAATGAAAATGCTGCCTAGTCTCCATCAAAAGAATCAGTATTATTTGAAAGAAAAGAGTACTAAATTTTATGATTTAAATATTATGTACTCTGACTTGATTTGCTCTTTAAACGAGCTACGTGATATATGCTATGTGAATGATTTCCTACGGGATATTTGTTACATGATTTACATGCTACGTGTTTTATAAGATGCATGATTTATAAATTACATGCTACCAGTTATGATATCACAAGTACTTTGACTTGTTTTTCGAAACTAAATATGTTTCGGTTAATATTCACGTGCATGATATTTTATAAAGTTATATCACAACATTTTACATTTACATGTTTTAATGCTAAGACTGCCTTAAATGCATGTCTTACTGGGCTTGAAGAGCTCATGTCACGACCCTCAACTTACCAAAATACGTACAAATTTTTCGCATTTCCATGCATCAATCCTTAATCATCCTTCCTCGATCGTGAACAACCACACGCTTAACAGTTGGGCTGTGTGTCGACGTCTAACTCACTCCACCATACCAATTCAATTTGAAACATTATTTATGAGTAAACACTTGTATAAATGTATATATATATCAGAGTTGTTACATGTGTTTACATTGTTTTACATCCCCAGTAGTTACATACCAAAATGCTACTGTGCTATGTCTAGTTTAGATACAAAATAATCAAGGTGTGTATACCTTTAGCGATGGGATGCAGCGGAATTACCAAAAAGGGACGCCTCCAGTCACGCTTACTCTATACTCAAATCTCTGTAGAGAGGGGGAAAATAAGGGGGTGAGCAAACCACACGCTCAGTAAGGCAATCATGCGAACAGGTAGATACTGTACTATCTACGTGATCGTGATGCCATGCTCAAAAACATTTAATTCATTGTTTATCTCAAAACATGAGTGTATGATTGTGTTAATGGTATGTAAAGCATTCATGCTATTAAAATTCAGTGCACATTTCAACTCAAAGCATGGTATAAATCATCATGCATAATTCACAATAAAAGCATGGCATTAAACATCATGCATTTTCACAATAAGGCATGGCATTAAACATCATGCATCCGTGCACTTTAGAAAACCATTAACAAATCAATTCAACATCAGGTCCCAACCCATCCCTCGGGCTTTCCTGACCACAATCACTTCAAACATGGATTTATTCTCAAATAGCATTAGACATGTGAGATAGGCAGTTCAACAATAGGTAATAACCTCAAGGCTTATGTACATAACCTGTGATACCAGCTACACGGATCAGGTGTGCAGGATATCACCACCATCTGCTTCCACACGGGAGGTGGGTCAAATCCTACCCGCCGGTCCATAGCAGATCTCGTCCGAAGACGGCACATCACATCACAACACGGTACAATGTACTCCATGCTACATGCACGGTATAACGTACTCCGTGGACCCCCAGCCTTATCCCTCGTTCGGGCTCATCAGCTGTTCCTCCAACCCTTATCCCTCGTTCGGGCTCATCAGGTGGATCTCCAACCCTTATCCCTCGTTCGGGCTCATCAGGTTGTTTTAACATGCCATGTCTCAAAACAATGCACGTGTGAGCCTATTTAATCGATGTGACACCAAGTCTACTCGAAGCTCCAAACACGGCAACATGCAAGGTGGGCATCCAGTGCGAGACAGACTCAAAGCACAATGCCAAAACAATATGAAATCCATGTGAAAACTAGTGCCTCATGCACTCTTTCATACTCACGAAATCATGTAGGTGGCTCAAAACTTGCAAAATATGGTTAACAAAACCAAAACATACTCATTTCTTTTGCAAATCATTTCAATGTTAGCCAACCTACCAATCATTTTCTAAAAAGCAATAAAACATGATTTCCAAAGAAATATGCTTTTGTTTTCATGCACATTTCTCAAACTCCCAACTTTTACCCTTCAATCACCCAACAACAACATTTCCTAATCTCATGCATTCTAGCAAAACATTTATGCGCCCAAATTGCGCACAATATCTCCCTTACCTCGATTTACTTGGTGTGACTCCTTTCCTTTTAGCTTCTCACGCTCTTGGCTCAACTCGCCTCGGCGTATCCTCGGAAGCTGCGATTCATTCATTAAATCGATTGAGTTAACGTATTTAACCCATAATTGACCTCACTAGTCAACATTATTTACTTATGCATTTTACAAATGCCTTAACCCTCATTTTACCTCTTTTAGGTAAACCTCACAATTTATCCACTAACCACATCTTAAAATCATACCACAATCATTATTAATGATTTCTACATATCTCATTCATCATTAATCTCCATCAATTTCACCTTCTCACACTAAACCATTTCTAGGTCAAAATCATTCCAATGCATTCTAGATAGTTTCTAACCATCCATACTCATGCCAAACAACTCCAAAATCAATTAAATAAACAATGTACCATAATTGGAGTGTTAGAATCTTACCAAATTTGATTTCTCTTCTTGCTCCAATGGCAATGCCCTTAACTCCTCCAATACCAACAATGGGAAAATGCTTTCCAACTATGTTGTTCTTCTCTTTGATAGGAACAACTTTGTCTCTAATGGTCTCTCTTCAAACCTCACTGAAAATGGCTGATTTTTGAGAGAGAATGTTAGGTTTTTGGGTTGAAAGTGGAAAGTTTGTGTTTTTCCCCAAAATTTTCTGATTTCCAGCACTCCTTATATAGAAATAGCTTGAGGAATCGATCTGGTCCAAGAGGAGATCGATCTGGTCCCTTAAAATCCCTCTTTTTCACGGCATTTTTAAGCCTGAGATCGATCTGTCGAAGCATGAGATCGATCTGTCAAGGCAGGAGATCGATCTGTCGAAGCATGAGATCGATCTGCTCCCAAACAGAGAGCTAAGGAGATCGATCTGGTCCATTGGAGATCGATCTGTTCTATTCTTTTGCTCAAATAAGAGCATTCTGGCTCTTCCAGATCGATCTCTCATCCCATGAGATCGATCTGCCCTTCAAAATTTCCAGATTTCCTCTGCAACAACACTTACCAAACATCCTTAATTTGCTACCATGATCATTTCCTCATTCATTCATCTTTGAGACTTGAAGATGGCATCCATCCTCACTTCATACACATTAAAACTTGTGTAGGATCTTTGTATGACCAATGGTACTTAATATAAACTAAAATGGAAGTGCACATCTTATGCAATTATACTTCCATTTTACCAAGCTATTCAAAATCCATTCTACACACATTCTCCACATGTTTAAGTCCATTTCTACACATTCATACATAATGAAACTTGTATGTACGATTTCCACTCTCATTACAAGTGTGTACATTACTTATGGACTTACATCACATATACTTCACTCATGAATTCATAGTACAACTCTATTTACACTTCTATGTACATATATACCCTTATACATATACGGGGTCTCACAGCTCACCCCTTTATTTTTACCTCACAGATTTGCTTAAGTAAATTGTCATCCTTACCTGCCGTACAATAGTCGTGGATAGGCGGACTCAGCCCTTCCAGGCTATCCTCAGTACTAGTAAGGTATATTTTACTTTACCTACCAGACTTCCTGTAAAGCATAGACAATGTTGTAATAATGTTTTGGGATGTAAAGTAAGAAATATGAATGTAACTAAAGTAGTAGTAACGCAGTTTAAACCTTACTGTATATTCTAGATATATAAAGTGTGGGAATGAGAATAGACGTACTGACAAGTAGAGGAAAAGATATTGAATTCGACTGGTTATGATTATAAACTGAGTCTCGGTACATTAACGAAAGATTAAGAAATTGGCACTGATAGGAATACAACTTAAGTAAAGGATATAAAAAAAAATAGCCCATTTTTTTTGCGTTTCCGGGGCGTCACATTAAATGCTTTTGAGCATGGCATCACGATCACGTAGATAGTGTAGTATCTACTTGTTCGCATGATTATCTTACTGAGTGTGTGGTTTGCTCACCCCCTTATTTTCCCCCTCTCTACAGAGTGTTGAGTATAGATTGAGCGTGACTGGAGGCGTTCCCTTTTTGGTAATCTGTTGCATCCCATCGTAAAGGTATACACACTGTTGAAATTTTGTATCTAAACTTACGATGTAACCATTGGGGATGTAAAACAATGTAAACACATGTAACAACTCTGATATATATACACATTTATACAAGTGTTTACTTACGAATAATATACAAATTGAATTGGTATGGTGGAGTGAGTTAGACGTCGACACACAGTCCAACTGTTGAGAGTGTGGTTGTTCACGATCAAGGAAGGATGACTAATAATTGATGCATGAAAATGCGAAAAATTTGTACGTATTTTGGTGAGTTGAGGGTTGTGACAGATCTACAAGGCTAAAATTAAAAAGTACTGAAAACAATAAAAATTATAAAATAAAGAAAATAAAATAGAGCTAAAATTACTTGCAGAGCTCCAAGAAATTAAAAGCAATAACCTACAAAAGATAATTGACACAGTTAAAATTAATTAATACCAATAAACTAGAATGTAAATATAAAAATAAAGAAACAAAATTAATTAGACTAAAATTAAACAATCCTGAATAAAATATGCATGTAATTAATCTAGTTAAGTTAAAAATAAAAATGCAATTTACTCTAACCTAAAGTCTCATAAAATAAAATTCTACTAACCTAAAGAAATTCTTAAATAAAACTAAGAAACTAATTACCTATAAAATGATCCTAAATTAAATCTAACTCCAACTAATTACTAACTTAATAGAATATCTAAGTAAATAATAAAGTAAAATCTAATTAATGCATGATAATTAAATATTTTATTTGAATTTTTAAATTTAAAATAAAAACTAACTTAAAATAGCATGAAATAAATCTACCCTTAATCTAATTCTAAATGCAAGACATTAACACTTAATTAACTATCAACCTAGTTAAAACTAAGTTTTATACCACTAAGCAAGAATACTAACATGCAAATTAATTTAAGACTCTAATCTAAGCTAACAAATAAAATTAAATGGAATAATAAAAATATAGTAATAGGTATGCATGAAAAATGGATATGTGACAAAAATAAAATGTCAAATGTTACCTTAAGCGAATTTTCAGCTAGCTTGGTAAACCCGTGCACTGTACTGTGCACATTCTAGCCTTCTGCTTTAGGTGATTTCCTACTCCTGCTCCATTCCTTGCATTTCTGCATCCAGGAGACTTGTATCGCATATACCTGCAAAAGATGTCTTTGCCTTGTACACATTTTGTACTGTTCTATCACCTTCCACGGTCTTCAATTTGTAGCAACCTTCAGCATCAGTCCTCTACTCGGTACCACCTGCATAGTTCTATCGTTTTGCACTATCCGTCCTTGCCACCATTCTGCTTTGCGTCTGCCACCAGAAATAGCAGCAACACAGGTCAGTTAAAACACACAGCAGCTTGCAGTACACCTCACCCACACAGAACCGAGCAAGAGCAGAGGCTTCCAGCTTCCTTTATGCTTCAGCACCGGTGATCAATGCCTTGGCTTTGCTTTTCCTACACAGCAACATGATGCCTGGAAAAATAGGAGTAAGACAATCTATGCAGAATAAAAAAAATGGAGTCACATGCAGCAAACCAAAGCAAGAAATAACAAATATTATTTAAAACAGTAAATGGTGAACAAAACAGGGCTGAACAGAGCGTGGTGCTCCTGCTACTGTCACTGCCAGGTGTAGATTGACATTCCACCATCCAGCACCCTTTTCTTGCATTCCAGTTGCAGATGCGGCAACCAGTAACGCTAGCTTCGGTGGCCTAACACAACCATGCACATCAGGTCCTTACAACGTCAATAAGGCCAAGTGCTCTGCACCATCTCTGCAACATTTGTTAGTTCCAGCCATAGTAACCGAATGAAACACTACCGAAAAAAAAAATAGAAAATGATAATTTGCTTAAACTGGAAAATGGAAGATAAACTAAATAAAAAAAATACGCAGTGAAAGAAATTGAAACAGGAGCAACGGGTTGAGTGAGATTGTTGCTGTCACCAGCCCTTCCAACCCGAATGAACAGTAGAAAGACAAAGAAATAAAACAAAAAGAGGAAGCAAACCGAGTGCAACAATAGAAAAATAAAAACTTTTCATTAACACTTAAACATTAAAACAATAAAGGAATGGGACTTGAAGAAATCGAGAAGAAGAAAATGGAAATGGTTGCTATAAGTTAGTGTGAAAATGCCAAATACTAGAAATGAAAAAGCTTTTCATAAAGATAAAAATTGCTATGAACAGTGGCATAAACAAAGAAAAATTAAATGTGGCTAATGGGAAAGCTTTTAAAGAAAACAAGAAAAACTATTCTAAAATTACCCTAGCACTACTCTTACTCTACCATAAAATTACTTTACCTGCACTACTCCTACCCTAAATTACTTCTATTCTACCCTACCTACTTGATTTTTCAATTGCTCATCATGTTCTATTTATACACAAACTTGGGGGTACAATGGTAATTTTCAATCCTAGATGAGTTGGCATTGTTTGGCCACTTGTCTTCATTCCATTTGCTGCAGAGTAGATATTTCCACATCACTTGTCCTTTTGTCCACTTGGCTGTGCGATGTGTGATAATTCTATTTTTAATAGAATTATTTGTGCTTAATTTCCTAATTAATTATTTAAATCTCCAATTTATTTTACTAATTATCCCCTTTATTTAATTAAAATTCTGTAATGTGCAGGTAAATTAAATCCGGATGAAACTCAGTCGTTTCAGTCAAAATTGGGCTGAAAACAGGCTAAAGGAGACTGGACATGCGTAATGCCAAGTGTCCGTATTTTATTTGCTCTGAAACGATAAGATCGATGGACACCATGCCAACCTTTTGGAAGACACACGCCTGGCCACATCACACATCCAATTGAACAAAAAGACGAGTGACATGGAAATATCTACTCTGCTGCAAATCAAAGGAAGACAAGTGGCCAAACAGTGCAAACTCATCTAGGATGAAAAAATTACCATTGTACCCCTAAGTGTGTGTATAAATAGAACATGATGGCAATTGAAAAAATCAAGTAGTGTAGAATTTAGGAGTAGTGTTTAGAAGTAAATTAGGAGTAGTTGTAATTCTAGGGTAGATTTAAAGTAGTTTTTAGAAAAGTTTTATTTTCTTAGTATTGTTTTCAAGCTTTCTCGTTGGTTTCAATTTTATTTTTATTTGGCATCCACCATTGTTCTTGTTTTCACTTGGCTACTATTTATGACACTTAAGATTTCTTTAATGAGAGCAGATTTTCATTTAGCCTTTCTTCAATCTCGGTTTCACTCTTTACTTTAATTTAGTTTTCATAATATTTAGCTTGAGGGCAACTGTTTCATTTTCATTTCATGCAATCTTATTTTATATTTTGTTTATCTTCCATTAGCTAGTTAATTTACTTCATCATTTGATCCGGGACAATATCAAGTCATTTCTGGAGGCTACCGATTGTTTTACTCATTTATGAGCAGTGTTGAGCAACTATGGGTAGCTGAGAATATGCTCAGGAAACTATATTGTCTCTATTTGTTTTTAACCCAATCCCTCCTTCGAATCTTCAAATCCGTTTATATAGTACTGTTTTATTTTTATTTGTTTCCATTCTCTATTTTAGTTTCTTGAATATTCTAGTTGGGTGACGAGCTGAACGGGGCAAAATTGCCGCTGGTTCTAGTGCCAAGAACGACGCTGGTGGAAAGGAGACCGAACCCATCTGATTTTTTTTCTTCTAGATTTCATTTTTTGCTTCATGTGTTTTTGCTTCCTCTTGCATTATATATTTATTCTTTTGTTCTAGTATTTCTTCAAATCACATGCATTGCTCCTCTGTTCTCCCCTGTTTTCCAACCCATTTACTGTTCATTTTCTATATTTTGTTTTAGCTTTTAGTTTCAATCCCTTTAAGTTGTTCTTCATTTACTGCTTGGAAAGTGCATATTTCATATTTTCTTTGCTAGTGTTTTCTCTTATTCCCAGGTCTGCTTTGCTGAGTATTGTAGGATGCTTGAATGTGCACGTTCAGTAGGGATAATATTACTTGCTATTACTGTGCTCTGCATTGCTCTCGACAACTCCTACCCGCTTCAGTTACCGAGCCTTCCATGAAGCAGCCTTGGTGCTACTGAACTTGCGTCGCAGGAGTATTACTGTCGGCCTCTAGATGGATGATGCTGTGCATGCCAATTGCAGGGAATGAATAGACCTGGATACAGCTGAGGATAGCACCTGGATCAAACTGAGAACAACGCATGTAGCAGAAGGCTGGTGCCGAGGACAACGTCTAGAGCAATTGTCTGGAGTAGAATAGGCAAGAATGAAAGTACAACTTGACAAATAGCTATGGAAGTACAACTTGACAAATAGCAAACTCATAGTTACCAAACCGAGAGCATGAAAAAGAGATTGATTTTCCATTTAACAAAGATTAATGAAGAACATGAAATGAATAGTAAAACAACTTGTAAAAGCTATGCAGAAATTTAAAGAAAACTTTTAAAATTAATCTAAAAGCTATTCTACCCTAACCTACATACATTTTCAATTGCCATCATTTTCTATTTATACACAAACATAGGGGTACACTGGTAAATTTTCATCATAGATGAGTTAGCATTGTTTGGCCACTTGTCTTCAATTGATTTGCTGCAGAATATATATTTCCATGTCACTTGTCGATTTGTCCAGTTGGCTGTGCGATGTGGCCCGGCGTGTGCCTTCCAGAATATTCGCTCGGTGTCTGTTGATCTTATCGTTTCGGAGCAAATAAAATATGGACACCTGGCATTATGCGTGTCTAGACGACTGGTGACTCGGTCCGCAAAATTTGGAGTGGTCCAATCTCCTTTAGCTCATTTTCAACCCAATTTCGACTGAAACGACTGAGTTTCATCTGGATTTAATTTATCTGCACATTAAAGAATTTTTAATTAAATAAAGGGGATTATTAATAAAATAATTTAGGGATTAAATAAATAATTAGGAATTTAAGCACAAATAATTCTATAAAAAATTGAATTATCAATTGCCTAAGACTAAAAGGAACCATGATGCTATATGGGTAGTGGTTGAGAAACTGACAAAATCCGCCCACTTTCTAGCTATGAAATCTATGGATACTTTGAGTAGTTTAGAAGAGTTGTATGTATGGGAGATAGTAAGGCTACATGGTGTACCAGTGAGCATCGTATCAAATAGGGATTCCCGTTTCACTTCTCGTTTTTGGGAACAATGCCAAGAAGCTATGGGAACCTGATTAAGTTTCAGTACTGCTTTCCATCCTCAGACCGATGGTCAGTCAGAGAGAACCATCCAAACATTAGAGGACAAGTTGAGAGCAAGTGTTATGGATTTTAAAGGCTCCAGGGATGATCACCTAATGTTAGCCGAATTTGCATACAACAATAGTTACCACTCGAGTATCGAGATGACACCATATGAAGCCTTGTATGTAGAAGGTGTCGTTCCCTTATCGGTTGAGAAGAAGTGGGTGAGAGGAAAATGTTTGCTCTTGATTTGGTACAGCAAGCCTCCAAGGTTGTTCAGTTCAATGTTAGAGATTGAAAATAGCTTAGAGCAGGCAGAAAAGTTACGCTGACATCAGATGAAGGCCACTAGAGTTCACTGTGGGTGACTCAGTTTTCTTGAATGTTTCTCCCTTGAAAGGGATTATGAGGTTCGATAAGAAGGGTAAGTTGAGCCCTTGGTATATCGAACCATTTGAGATACTAGAGCGAGTGAGAGATAAGGCTTACAGAATTGCGTTGCCACCGAAGTTGGCAAGCATTCATGACGTCTTCCATGTCTCGATGCTTCAGAAGTACCATCCAGATCCAAGTCATGTGATTCGGTATGAGCCATTAGAGCTCAAAAATGACTTGACATTGATGAGCCCTAAGGGTATATATCCGCAAGTGCACGGGTCGTACAAGTAATAATGGGATTTTGAGTCCCGAGTTATCGTCCCTCAGAGAAGTTGGTTAGACTAATTAACTACCGGTTAATCTTACCCTAAGTATATCTTAGCAAATTATGGAATTTAAGTGGGTGATCTACTAAGTCTAAATTAAAACTACTGAAAATAATAAAACTATAAAATAAGGAAAATTAAAACCGAGCAAAATTACTTACAGTACTCCACGCAATTAAAATCGAAAACAATACTCCAAGCAATTGAAAACAACAAACCTACAGAAGAAAATCAAAACCGTTAAAATTTAACTAACGCAATTAAAATAAAATGCAATCATGAAAATAAAGCAATAAAATTAAACTACAATTAAACTAACCTAAAAATGCAATTAAACTACTTAATTAAAATGCATGAGTTTATCTAAATTAATTTTAAGCAATACCCCTAATACTAGAATAAAAATTACTTAGTACCCAAATTAAATCTAAGTTAAATTAATGCATTGAAATTAATCTAACTAAGCTAACTAATTAAATTGGAAATAAACTAACTAAAATGCATGAAAATGAGTTAATGCCCAAAATGCAAAAGCCAAACAAGGCCTTAGCAATTTAAACATTTCCCTCCCTTTACTGTTCATATGACATTTCTACATTTCTTTTCCAGGTGGTCACGGGTTGGTAGCTGGTCCAGGCGTGGTCTCGGGTGTCCGCTGGATGCTCACGGGTGAGGCTCGGCTTTGCCCGCTGGTCCGCTGCTGCTGTTGTCTGCGGGTTGCTGCTGTTGTCCACGGGTTGCTGCTGCCTCGGGTTCTGGTGCTTCTCCTTTCCTGCAACAACCAGGACAGCACGCCACCCCCACGTTCCTGTCTAGCCAGACCTTCTCCAAGCTTCATGCTGTGTGTCTCGGTTCCAGCTATTCACGGGTTCCTGCTGCCTGCTATCTCCAGCTATTCAGACATATGTAGAGAAATCGATCCGGATAATAGATAGGGAAGAAAATGTGCTAAGGAACAAGACGATTCCACTTATCATGATTCTTTGGAGCACCATAATTCGGAAGAAGCGACTTGGGGTTAGAGTACTCTATACGGGAGAAGTACCCCTAACTTTTTGAGGAGTTGTCACGACCCTATTTATCCAATTCGTTTAAAAATTAGTGCAAATTTTTTGCTTTTTCCTCTCCTTACCCGGTCGTGAACAAACTCAGCACTACACAGTTGGGCTGTGAGTCAATAATAATCATCACTCATCATTCATTTTCAAATCAATCAAAAGAGTGTCATTCATTTGAAATTCAAGTTAGATAATCATACATGACACTTTTTCTAACTTGTATATCCCCCACATTATAATACAATATGACTATTGTGCTTTTACATTGTTTAGGTACAAAAAGAATCTCTATGTGTATACCTTTTGGCGATGGAAGTAGCGGAATGTCCAAAATAAAATGCCTCAGTCCTCACTGGGCTGCTATATACGCTCTGTAGAGGGGAAAATAGAGAGGGATGAGCAACCACACTCTTAGTAAGGCAATAATGCAAGCATGGTAGATAGCTACCCTATCTACATGTTGATAATGTTATGCATAAGTCATTTATAATAGGAGCATGAGGAAAGAAAACTATGTCGTATGAGTATGCATATATCATGTATTGAAAACCATGAAATTAGGCATATAAAACATGGAAGAATTCATCATGTAAAATCAACTTATACTCAACCTCATTTAAACTCATCACAAAGGGGAATTCATTTAAGAAACATCCTTTTAAATCCATCTCTTACACAAAACATCTCACAAGAGTTATCACTTTTCAAAATACATCAATCTCATCACAAATCTCTTTAAATTGCAAATCCCTCAAGGCTCGACCCCTCCCTCGGGTCTACCCTGGACAAAACACAATCACACTCATGTATCAAAACCATGCGGTACTATGTAATATCATATGAGACAGTTCACAATATCTCAATGGACTATGTTGGCCAACTATGTCATAAATCATCCCAGACCACATGCATCCAGGTGTACGGGATATCATGCTGGTACGAAAGTGGGTTAGTTCTTCGCCATACTTCCTTATCGCACAACCACTACGTGGTATATCGTACTCCATGTGATATACACAGTACAACATACTCCGCGGACCCATATCATGGTTGGGGGTGCAAGCCATAGGTCTTATCTACCCTATACCAAATGTAACCTCCATTGTCTCAAGTGCACGTGGAGCTTTCTGTATCCATGTAAGAGAGCCTCCCTGCCGAACAGAGCCTCATTGCCCACTCTGCCTTGAGGATGTTGTGCTTGAGGATCTTACTGTAAGAGAGCCTCCCCACCGAACAGAGCCTCCCTGGCCTCTCTGGCTTGAGGATGTAGGGTTTGAGGATCTTACCACCTTTCATGGCATCATACGTACCACAGTGTGAAAACTTATGCGAGCAAAGCTCTAGCACGATTCATGCATCATAACTAAACCACCTCGTACGAGCAACGCTCTAGTATGACATTTATGCATCAAATCATGAAGAAACCACGTATGAGCACAACTCCAGTACGGTTATATGCATAAGAAAACCACTCAAAATCCACGTACGAGCAGAAGCTCCAGTACAGTTTATAAAACGTCATCATAGTTTCCATATCAAAGTGCGAGTTAAGCTCTAGCACGTTTCATACAAATGGAGGCATCAAAATCTAGCGCGAGCGAGGTGCCAGCACGATTTACATCACACAAATACGATAGACGGCATACACACAATCAAAACAATCCCAAAATCGGGTTTAGTACTTCACAAGTGCTATTTTACAAAATCATTATCCATTAATTTGTTTCAAACCAAGCATTGTGTTATGTGAAAACATTTCAAACACATGATTTATGCATTTATTAGCCTTATTATCCCGTTTATAATAATCGCTTCAAAACCAAATCTCCTACATACTCGTAGCTATTCACATACATCATCAATCATTTTCTCCACAGTCATGCATTTCATAAACACCGTATATTAACCAACGATTTCAAAGTACGAGCAGCTATCTCTATATACTCACAGAATTTCCTTACTTGAAATCGCATCGCGAGATTTCACTTCCTTATAGCTGCTTACTTGTGCGGTTCGATTCATCTTCAACGAACTCTTTAGAACTGTACAATGTCGTTTACCACATCCATTTAGTCCATACTACACGACTCTTGTGTTTAGTATAGTCGATTCAACCTATAACCTCAATTAATACTTATAAGACCTATTGATTCATACCAAATTGATATTAAATCGATATTAAGCTCATAGTGTTCTTATCTCATCAATTTCTTCACTATGGCATTTTATCAAACATCTTACATACTCATTTCCATAAATCCTCTAAACTCATAATGTGGCTTCATTTAACTATTTCTAATCATTCACATTACCCTTATAACAACTTACCATAATCCATAAACCAACAACTCATCCAAATCACACTTTCTCACACTAGATTCATTCCATCTTCTAGGTTATACTAGTTCTACCACATCCTAGGTAGTTTTATCCATCAATACACATGCAAATCGACTCCAAACCATTAAATAGACAATGTACTTGGGCTGAAGTATTAGAAACTTACCAAATCTAGCTTCTGTCCTTAGTCCAACCGAAAATACACCTTGCTCCTTCAATACCACAAATGGGGCTTTGAATCCAAAGTAGGTTGTTCTTCTCTTTGATAGGAACAACTTTGTATCTAATAGGCTTTCCTTAAATCTTACTGGAAATGGGTGGCTTTTAGGAAGAGAAATCTAGGTTTTGGGTTGAAATGGAAGAAATGGGGGTTTGTTTCCGTGATTTGTAGATTTCACTGCTCCTATTTATAAAAATTGCTTAATGAGATCGATATGTCGAAGTATGTGATCGATCTGGTCATCTTAAATCCTTCATTTTCATGCCAATTTGAATGCATGAGATCGATCTGTCCCAGGCAGTAGCTTAAGGAGATCGATCTGCTTCCAGGGGAGATCGATCTGCTCTAACCCGAGAGCTAAGAAAATCGATTTGTTTGCACCAAAATTGATCTTCTCATTACAGAATGTTTAGCAGATCGATTTGGCTCCATTGAAGATCGATCTGTCTTGATCCATTGCTTAAATAAGAGCATTTTGTCTCTTTCAGATCGATCTCTCATCCTATGAGATCGATCTGGCATTCATATTTCCAGATTTTTTCTACAGTTTTCTGCAACAACTCATACCCAACTTCATACATTTTGCTGCCATAGTCATTTTCTCATTCATCCACATTTGAGACTTGTAATTGGCATCCATTCATACCTTATACATATTAAAACTTGTGTACATTCTTTGTATAATCCAAGGTATACAATTCATAGCCAAATGGAAGTACAATTACTTATACAATTCATGCAACTTCATTCCATTTGTTGCACTATACATTTTGAGATCTAATCACATTCATCACTTATAAAAGTCCATTTCTTTATATTCATACCTAATGAAACTCGTATGTACATTACAAACTCATATTACAAGTATGTACATTGAATTCATGGACTTACATCACTTATGTTTTACATCGTAAACACATCACCATACTTATGATTTCATAAAGTTTACATCAAAAAATATGGGTCTTACATTCCTCCCCTCCTTCAAGGAATTTGGTTTTCCAAATTAGAACCAAGTTACTCTTCAAAAAGTTGGGGGTACTTCTCCTATATCAAGTTCTCCAATTCCTATATGGTCTCTTCCACCGTGTGATGTTGCCAAAGAAGTTTCATCAAGGAAATTGCCTTTGTCCTCAACACCTTTTCCTTCCTGTCCAATATCCGAACCGACTTCTCAACATACGTCATACTCTCATTGAGACGTGGAAGACGTTATGAACATTTGCTAAGTCCGGTGGCAATGCCAACCTATACGCCTTATCTCCCACTCACTCTAAAATCTTGAAGGGTCCAATATATCTAGGGCTCAGCTTGCCCTTCTTACCAAATCTCATAATACCTTTCGAAGGAGAAACTCTTAAGAATACTGACTCACCAACACCAAATTCTAGTGGTCTCCGTCTCTTGTCAGCATAACTCTTTTGCAGGCTCTGAGCTATCCATAATCTCTCACATATCAATTGGACGTCCTTAGATGCCTGTTACACTAAGTTCGGAGTAAAAATCTGTCTGTCACTAACCTCTTCCCATCCAATAGGGGAACGACATCTATGCTCATACAATACCTCATAGGGTGCCATCCCGATACTCGCATGATAATTGTTATTATAGGTAAACTTGGCTAACTGCAGGTGATCATCCCAAGAGCCTCTAAAATCTAGCACACACGCTCTCAACATATCCTCAAAGGTCTATATAGTCCTCTTTGACTGCCCATCTGTCTGAGGATGAAAAGTGGTGCTAAAGCTCAAGTGGGTCCCTATTGCTTCCTAAAATTGTTCCCAGAAATGGGAAGTGAAGCGGGCATCCCTATCAGAAACAACGCTCACTGGTACACCATGTAGCTGTACTATCTCTCGAACATTCAGGTTCACCAGCTGACTCAGAGTATCGATAGCTTTTATAGCTAAGAAGTGGGCTAACTTAGTCAACCAATCCACAATAACCCATATGGCATGATGACCTCTACGAGTCCTCGGCAATCCCATCACAAAATCCATGGTGTCATGCTCCCATTTCCAGGTCGGTATCGGTAGAGGCTGCAATAACCCTGCGGGCTTCTAATGCTTTACCTTCACCTGCTGACAAATGAGACACTTAGTAACATATTTTACAATGTCTCTCTTCATTCCAGACCACCCATAAACCTTTCAAAGGTTCTGATGCATCTTGGTACTCATCGGATGTACCGTGTACTTCGATGAGTGAGCCTCTAATAAAACCATTCTCCTGATCTCAGGATCCTCGGGAACATATACTTTGCCTTTGAACCTCTGTAAGCCATCTGTACTCAGCTCAAAATCAATACCCACACCTGCCTGTATCTGACTCAACCAATCAATACACTATCGATCGCTCTGCTGAGCCTGTCGAATACGGCCAATCAACTCTGGCTCTAATCTCATACTAGCCATGATATCCAACCTCTCAAATCCAGGTGGGGTTACATACAAATTGAGGTTCGCAAATTGTTCCAATAATTCATGTTCCCGTACCATCATATAAGACACCAACCCTAGGTTCTTCCTGCTCAAAGTATCGGCAACTACATTTGCCTTACCCAGGTGGTACATGATTTCTCAATCATAATCTTTCAGGAGTTCGAGTCATCTCCTCTGTCTGATATTTAAGTCTTTTTGTGAGAATAGGTACTTAAGGCTCTTATGATCCGTGTAAACCTGAAATTTCTCTCTATAGAGGTAGTGGCGCCATATTTTCAACGCAAACACCACAACCGCTAACTCCAAATCATGTGTCAGATAGTTTCTCTTATGATCTTTCAACTGTCTAGATCTATAGGCAACTACCTTACCATCCTGCATAAGCACACAGCCCAATCCCTGGTATGATGCATCCGTATACACCGAGAAACCTCCTGAGCTGGTAGGAAAGGTGAGAACCGGAGCAATGGTCAATCACCGCTTAAACTCCTCAAAACTCCTCTCAAAAGCCTCGTCCCACATAAACTTAACATCTTTCCACGTGAGACATGTTAATGGAGCAGCTAGTCTGGAGAAACCCTGAACAAATCTCCTATAATAACATACCAATCCCAAAAAACTTCTGATCTCAGTAACTGTCTCAGGTTGTTCCCACTGTACAACTGCCTCTATCTTGGATGGATCCACTGATACCTTATCCTTCGACACAACATGGCCCAAAAATGAGATCTTCTCTAACCAAAAGTTACACTTGCTGAGCTTGGCACATAACTCTTTCTCTCGGAGGGTCTGTAGAACTACTCTTAAGTGCTCCTCCTGATCTTTCCTGGACTTGGAATAGACCAATATGTCATTAATAAACACAATCACAAACTTGTTCAAGTATGGCTTGAATACATCATTCATCAGTGCCATAAATGTTGCGGGGGTATTCGTCAATCCTAATGGCATAACTAAAAACTTGTAGTGGCCATAACGGGTACAAAATGCTGTTTTAGGCACATCTCCACTCTGTATCCTCACCTGATGATACCCTGACCGCATATCTATCTTAGAAAACACTTGAGCTCCTCGGAGCTGATCCAACAAACCATCTATGTGTGGAAGGGGGTACTTGTTCTTAATGGTGGCCTTATTCAACAACCGATAATCTATACACAGTCGGAGGCTTCCATCTTTCTTCTTTATAAACAGAACCGGTGCTCCCCAAGGTGAGACACTCGATCTAATGAACCCCTTCTCTAGCAACCCTTGCAGCTATTTCTTTAGCTCTTCCAACTCAATCAGAACCATTCTATACGGTGGTTTAGATATCGGCTCGATACCAGACACTAAGTCTATGTCAAATTCCATTTCCTTATCAAGTGGTAACCCTAGTATCTCGTCCAGAAAGACATCAGAAAATTCTGCAATCACTGGTATGTCTCTTAATTTTGGGAGTGCCTTATCTATGTCAACCACGTATGCAATGAGCCCTTCACATCATTCTTTCCACCGTTAGTGTCACAAGTCATCTCATTGATATATAACATAACAAGTAAATTCATCTCTCAAGTAGATTAAATAAAATTATTCTCTTTTATTTATAGTAAATTAGGTTCTTTCAATTCCTTTCACAAATCTTACAACATGATTTTCTATCTCTGGAAACATCAAAGTCTTAGCATGACAGTCCATAACAACATGATTGGCAGCCAACCAATCCATTACCAATATTACATCAAAATCATTCATATTCAATAAAATTAAATTGGCTGTCATCTCCTTTCCCTCTATTTTCAAATTACAGTCCTACATACCTGCTCAGTCAATTGACTATCATTCATGGGTGTGAAAATCATTAACATTTTATCCAACAATGTAGGTTTCACATGCTTCAACAATTTATGTGCAAAGGAAAGCGATATGAAGGAATGTGCGGCACCAGGATCAAACAATACCAATGCTTCTAAATCAAAGATTAGGATGGTACCTTTAATCACATCAGTCGAAGTGTCTACGGTGTCCTAATCCAGTGCATGTACTCTTCCTCTGCTCACACCTACTATCTGCTTCCCTTTTTCCTCAGCTGTAGCCCTCCTCCTCGGGGCAGTTGTCTCAATTGGAGCTCTCACTGGCTCCTGGACCTTCTGTGGGTCAGTCTCAACCATCTCAGTACAAAATCTTGAAATATGTCCGGGCTTCCCACACCTAAACACACAGCAGGGGTCATCTGGCATGGTCTAGTCTCATGGTATCTGCCACATCTCTTACACCGCTCAGTAGTAGGCCATGGTCATCCAATAACCATACCCCTTGGTGCTGTCAAAGCTGGGTACACGGGAGGTCTAGCAGCTCTCTCCTGCACCTCCTCAATCTTAGGTCTCTTCTCAAAAAATCTTTGACCTACTCTCTCAGCCACTCTATCCATCCTAGATCTCTTTCGATCTTTATCTCTTCTAACATTAATCTTCCCCAACTAGGAGGCATTTCGCTCAAAGTCTTGCTCGCATAACTGAGCCTTGTGCACTACCTCCTCATAAGTCTGTATGTCAAATGGGGCTAGCTTAGTCCGGATGGCAAATCTCAATCCATCAACGAACTTCTGAATCTTTCGAGTCTCACTACCCATCGTGTCTGGGTCATATCTCTCCAAAGACATAAACTGGGTCTCATACTCGTCCACGATGCGGTTCCCCTGAACTAAATTCATAAATTCCATCCGTAATTTCCATTGTGCGGTGGTTGGAATGTATTGCCTCCTGAAGGCCTCTAAAAATATCTCTCATGTAATCTCAGAGTGTCTAGCCCTTAAAATTGCTTTGGTGGATCTCCACCAGTGCTCTGCCTCGCTTTTTAGCATAAACACGGCAAATGCTACCTTCTCAGCTGATGTACATCTGAAAAATTTGTATAACTTCTCCATCTCATACACCCAATCCTCCGTAATCACCAGGTCCTTTACCCATCTAAACACTGGAGGTTTCAACCCTTAGAACTCTCGTAATTTGCTTAACTCGCAGTCATACCCCAGGTCACTCTCACTCGGCTGTGGAGCGATAGGTGAAGCTATATCCTGTACTGGTGGTGTCACAGTCTCAATAGCCTAAGGTCTCTCCACCTCTGTAGCTGCTTGTCCAGTAGTAGGCTGTGTTGCAGGACCTCATCTATCACTGTCACCCAAAGCATGTGTGACTATCTCCACTAGGCTCTCGATACTCTGCTATATCCTAGCGAAGCGTGCCTTTGTTTCTAGTACTCTCTCAGCAGTGTCCTGTGGAGGTGGAGCCTAATCAGTCAGTGGCTCCGTATGACTCTCAGGCCTACCTCTACGGCCTCTAGCACGTGCTCTCGCCCCTCTACCTCTATGCGTAACAGGCATACTGCTTAACTTCCTGTATTCATAATAACTTATTAGACTCTATCCATCACGATATACACAGTTATATCTAAACAAAAGCACAGTAATATGAGGATGTAATTTTCCTACATTTTATTACTGACTCACATCAAGCCAGCTCAGCTCTGATACCAATATCTGTCACGACCCTATTTATCCAATTCGTCTAAAAATCAGTGCAAATTTTTTGTATTTTCCTTTCCTTACCCGGTCGTGAACAAACTCACCACTACACAGTTGGGCTGTGAGTCAATAATAATCATAACTCATCATTCATTTTCAAATCAATCAAAAGAGTGTCATTCATTTGAAATTCAAGGTATATAATCATACATGACATGTTTTCTAACTTTTACATCCCCCTTATTACAATCCAATATGACTACTGTGCTTTTACATTGTTTAGATACAAAAATAATCTCTGTGTGTATACCTTTTGGGGATGGAAGCAGCGGAACATCCAAAATAAAACACCTTAGTCCTCATTAGGCTACTATATACGCTCTATAGAGGGGGAAAATAGAGAGGGATGAGCAACTGCACACTCAGTAAGGCAATAATGCAAGCATGGTAGATAGCTACTCTATCTACATGCTGATAATGTTATGCATAAGTCATTTATAATAGGAGCATGAGGAAACAAAACTATGCCGTATGAGTATACATATATCATGTATTTAAAACCATGAAATTAGGCATATAAAACATGGAAGAAATCATCATGTAAAATCACTCATCCTCAACCTCATTTAAACTCATCACAAAGGGGAATTCATTTAAGAAACATCCTTTTAAATCAATCTCTTTCAAAACATCTCACAAGAGTTATCACTTTTCAAAATACATCAATCTCATCACAAATATCTTTAAATTGCAAATCCCTCAAGGCTTAACCCCTCTCTCGGGTCTACCCTGGATAAAACACAATCACACTCATGTATCAAAACCATGTGGTACTATGTAATATCATATGAGACAGGTCACCATATCTCAATGGATTATGTTGGCCAAGTATATCATATATCATCCCAAACCACACGTATCCAGGTGTACGGGGTATCATGCTGGTACGAAGGTGGCTTAGTTCTTCGCCATACTTCCTCATCACATGACCACCACGTGGTACATCGTACTTCATATGATACACACGATACAGCGTACTCCGCGGACCCATATCATGGCTGGGGGTGCAAGCCGTAGGTCTTATCTACCCCATACCAAATGTAACCTCCATTCTCTCAAGTGCACACGGAGCTTTCTGCATCCATGTAAGAGAGCCTCCCTGCTGAACAGAACCTCCTCGCCCACTCTGGCTTGAGGATGTTGTGCTTGAGGATCTTACCGTAAGAGAGCCTTCCCACCAAACAGAGCCTCCCCGGCCTCTTTGGCTTGAAGATGTAGGGTTTGAGGATCTTACCAACTTCCATGGCATCATACGTACCACAGTGTGAAAACTTATGCGAGCAAAGCTCTAGTATGATTCATGCATCATAACTAAACCACTTTGTACGAGCAACGCTCTAGTACAACATTTATGCATCAAATCATGAAGAAACCACGTATGAGCACAACTCCAGTACGATTATAAGCATAAGAAAACCACTCAAAATCCACGTACGAGCAGAAGCTCCAGTACGGTTTATAAAACGTCATCATAGTTTCCAAATCAAGGTGCGAGCTAAGCTCCAACACGTTTCATACAAATGAAGGTATCAAAATCCAGCGCGAGCGAGGCTCCAGCACGATTTACATCACACAAATACGATAGGCGGCTTACACACAATCAAAATAATCCCAAAATTGGGTTTAGCACCTCACAAGTGTTATTTCACAAAATCATTCAAACATTAGCCAGCCTATCCATTAATTTGTTTCAAACCAAGCATTGTGTTATGTGAAAACATTTCAAACACATGATTTATACATTTATTAGCCTTATTATCCTTTTTATAATAATTGGTTCAAAACCAAATCTCTTACATACTTGTAGCTATTCGCATACATCATCAATCATTTTCTCAACACTCATGCACTTCATAAACGCCTTATATTCACCCACGATTTTAAAGTACGAGTACCTATCTCTATATACTCACAGAATTCCCTTACCTGGAATCGCGTCGTGAGATTCCACTTCCTTATAGCTGCTTACTTGTACGGTTCGATTCGTCTTCAACGAACTCTCTGGAACTACACAAAGTCGTTTACTACATCAATTTAGTCCATACTACACGACTCTTGTGTTTGCTATAGTCGATTCAACCTATAGCCTCCATTAATAGTTATAAGGCCTATTGATTTGTACCAAATCGATATTAAATCGATATTAAGCTCAGAGTGTTCTTATCTCATCAATTTCTTCACTATGACATTTTATCAAACATCTTATATGCTCATTTCCATAAATCCTCTAAACTCACAATGTGGCTTTATTTAACTATTTCAAATCATCCACATTACTCTTATAACAACTTACCATAATCCATAAACCAACAACTCATCCAAATCACACTTTCTCACACTAGATTCATTCCATCTTCTAGGTTACACTAGTTCCACCACATCCTAAGTAGTTTTATCCATCAATACACATGCAAATCGACCCCAAAACCATTAAATAGACAATGTACTTGGGCTGAAGTATTAGAAACTTACCAAATCTAGCTTCTCTCCTTAGTCAAATCGAAAATACAACTTGCTCCTTCAATACCACAAATGGGGCTTTGAATCTATAGTAGGTTATTCTTCTCTTTGATAAGAACAACTTTGTACATAATAGGCTTTCCTCAAATCTTACTGAAAATGGGTCGCTTTTAGGAAGAGAAATCTAGGTTTTGGGTTGAAATGGAAGAAATTGGGGTTTGTTTCCGTGATTTGCATATTTCACTGCTCCTATTTATAGAAATTGCTTAATGAGATCGATCTGTCGAAGCATGTGATCGATCTGATCCTTTTAAATCCTTCATTTTCATGTCAATTTAAATGCATGAGATCAATCTGTCTAAGGCTTCAGATCGATCTGTCCCAGGCAGTAGCTTAAGGAGATCGATATGCTTATAAGGGAGATCGATCTGCTCCAACCTGAGAGTTAAGGAAATCGATTTGTTTGTATCAAAATCGATCTTCTCATTACAGAATGTTTAGCAGATTGATCTGGCTCCATTAGAGATCGATCTGTCTTATTCCATTGCTCAAATATGAGCATTTTGGCTCTTTCAGATCGATCTCTCATCTTATGAGATCGATCTGACATTCATATTTCTAAATTTTTTCTGCAGTTTTTTGCAGCAGCTCATATCCAACTTCATACATTTTGCTGCCATAATCATTTTCTCATTCATCCACCTTTGAGACTTACAATTGGCATCCATTCATACCTTATATATATTAAAACTTGTGTGCATTCTTTGTATAATTCAAGGAATACAATTCACAGCAAAATGGAAGTACAATTACTTATGCAATTCATGCAACTTTATTCCATTTGCTGCACTATTCATTTTGAGATCTAATCACATTCATCACTTATAAAAGTCCATTTCTTTATATTCATAACTAATGAAACTCGTATGTACATTACAAACTCATATTACAAGTATGTACATTGAATTCATGAACTTACATCACTTATGCTTTTCATCGCAAATACATCACCATACTTATGATTTCATAAAATTTACATCTAAAATTATGGGTCTTACAGGAGTAACTTGGTTCTAATTTGGAAGACCAAATTTCTTAAAGGAAGGGAGGAATGTAAGACCCATATTTTTCTATGTAACCCTTATGAATTCCTAAGTATGCATTCGTTTATGTAATGTGAAGCATAAGTGATGTAAGGTTTGAAAATACGATGTACACACTTGTTATATGGATTTGTGATGTACACGTAAGTTTCACTAAGTAGGAATAATAAGAAAAGGACCTTTTGAAGTGATGAATGTGTTTGAATGCAAAATGAGTAGTGTGGTAAAATGGAATGAAGTTGCATGAGTTGCGTTAATCTTTGTACTTCCATTTGCTTTTGTATTGTATACCTTTGGTTATACAATGAATGCATATAAGTTTTAATGTGTGTAAAGTATGAATGAATGTCATTTTCAAGTCTTAAAGGTTGTTGGATGAGAAAATGACTATTACGGCAAAATTAAGGATGTTTGTGTGAGTTACTGCAGAAAACTACAGCAAAATCTGGAAAATATGAATGCCAGATCGATCTCATAGAAGAAAAGATTGATCTGGTAGAGCAAAAAATGCTCTAATTTGAGCAATGGAACAGCGCAGATCGATCTCCATTGGGGTCAGATCAATCTACTAAGCATTCTGTGTAGATGGAATCGATCCTCTGAAGGGCCAGAACGATCTCCAAATGCTACTGACTTGGAGAGATCGATCTCACACTTGGAGCAGATCGATCTCTTTAAGCTACTGCCTAGAACAGATCGATCTCATGCTTATGGGTAGATCGATCTCATGAAATCTAATACGCTGAAAAGTAAGGCGACAAAGAAGGAGAGATCGATCCTCTCACCATGCATATCAATCTCCTAGTGAAATTTCTATATAAAAAATGAGAATTGAGGCTGAAAGGTACGGTGACCTAAAACCTCCCAATTTTTACTTAAGTGTTCAAAGACTTTTCCTAGACAAACCACCTTTTCTAGCCAGAATTAAGAGACGCTTCCTTCTACGAATTTGTTCGTTAGCTAGAGGAGAGAAACATAGTTAGAAACGGGACCTCGATATGATAAATCGAAGGTGTTGGTCAATATTACAAGATTTTGGACTAAGTGGCAAGAAAAGAAAGATAGATAAGCTTTCAGACTACCAAATTCTAATATGTTAACCTAGCTACTGCTATGAACCTATTGATATATGGGAAGATAGCTAGAAGTGACTATAACATGTAAAGTCACTAAGGACCTATGTTAGGTCAAAGGGGAAATAAGAGAATAAAATGGTCTGTTGATGATTCGAGATTATAGAAATAATGAATGATACGTTTGATGTGTATTTGCACCATCCGGAGAGATAGACGGAGCTGTAGACGTAAATGGTGACAAGTGAAACAGTGTGAGACTAAGAGATACATTGCAAGATCAAGGTAAGGACTTATGAGAGCTATAGAGATAGCTATACATATGTTTTCTTGCCTGCTGAATACATATGTATGCGATAAATACATAGATAGTGATATATTTAGCTAGAAAACTATGTATGAGAATAAGTCTATAGTATGAGTTGCATGACTTCTATGATTGCTGTGAAATGAGGTTTTGTAAACGTTTTGAGAAAGAATAACAACAGACAGGCTCTTGATTTTGATAATTTGCATGGAAAACTTTTAGAGAGTGATTGAAGGGAGAGTTTCCCTCTCACTCATAATTATACATGGAGCCCCTTCTATTTATTTTCTGCGTGAAATCGTGCTAGAGCATGAGAGGCAATGGTAGATTGACTAGCCCTGTTCACACGTTATTTTCAAAGTAATTTTGAGAAAGCTAAAAAGTGCTCGATGCCTTGGGTGATACTGTGTGTTCCACCCGAGCTGCTCGTATTAGATTTTGGGAATCATGTTAGAGCCTCGAGTATTGCTATGTGTTTTGCTCTGATATTTGCTCGCATGTGACCCACTTGATTTAAAGTGATTTGACAGTTGTGCTAGATGCCTCGATGATACTGTGTGTTCTGTTCGAGAGCTCGCACCGTGCTCGATGCCTCAGATATGCTGTGTGCTTCCCTCTGAGTTGCTCGCACGCAGTCTCCTGAACTTCTATGTGATGATTAAAATCGTGCTAAATGTCTCGGGTATACTCTGTGTCTTACACTAAGTTGCTTGCACGAGAGTTTATGAAATTGCTGTGTGATGGATAAACTTTGCTAGAGCGGTCGTGTACTGCTATGTGTCTGGCACTGACCTGCTTGAACGTGATTTTGAGATAATAGAAATGGGTGAAGGATCCATGGGAGCACGATATACTGTGAGCGTTAGCCATGGGGTACGATGTGTCGTGACTATCTGTGTGATATCTGTGTGAGCTAAAGGGATGGTTGATCCGCCTCCCCAAGCGTCGGGTTCCTGCACACCTGATCAGTGTAGCCTGGAATCCGACTATGGCCATTAGTCTTCTATATCTGTGTGATATGATATTGTCACTACTGTTTGAGGTGATAGATATCTTCCTTCGCTGTGTGTCTGGAGAATGTGATAACCCATGATTATGTCTCATATGAATATTAACTTGTTGTGTGCATTGTGATTTTGAAATGAACCTGTATGGTTTTAAGTAAAACATTTTCTATATATGAACTGTGTGAAGCTGTGTGCTACTGTGTGAATATGTATATACCCATCTAGCGAATTAATGATTTCGCATTGATGAAAGTTGTTTTAACGAACATGCATATTGTTTTATAAGGAAAATGAACATATATGTATTTTAGCATGTAGGTAGTGTAGTTATCTACCTGCTTGCACATTTTCTTACTGAGCGTGTTATGCTCACCCCCTTGTTTCCTCCTCCACAGATACTACACAGTAGTGAGTATTGTAGTCATCCCTTTTAAGGTGTTCTCCAGTTCTCCAGCAATATAGAGAGGTATACACTTGTGATGAAAAGAAAAAAAAATTATATCCTGTAAATTAATGCACAGTCTAGTGATATTTTGTACGAAAGGGATGTATAGTTAATAGAAACTGATGTAAACACTTTCGCATATTTATAAAAGTCCAGTTTCTATTCTATGTAATTAAAATGAATATATATATATATATGAGATGTGGATTGGATGTTGACTCACAACCTAACTGTAAGTGGTAAGTTGTAAGGTACAGGTCACAGACTGGTATAGAGGGTTGTGATAACTTCCCCCGCATCAAACTCTCCAACTCCCATGTAGCTTCTTCTGCAGTGTGGCGCTGCTAAAGGACTTTCATTAAGGGGATCGTCTTTGATCTCAACACCTTCTCCTTTCTATCCAATATCTGAATCGACATCTCAACATACGACATGCTCTCATTGAGCTCCAATGGCTCATATCTTATTACATGTGCCGAATCCGGGTGGTACTTCTGTAACATAGAGATGTGGAAGACATTATGAATGCTTGCTAGCTCAAGTGGCAAAGCTAGCCTATAGGCTTTACCTCCCACCCTATCAAGTATCTCAAAGGGTCCAATGTAATGAGGACTTAATTTCCCTTTCTTTTCGAACGTCGTTATACCCTGGGAAGGAGAGACTCGTAAAAGCATCGACTCACCCACTGTGAACTCCAATGATCTTCGTCTCCTGTCAGCATAACTTTTTTGTCTACTCTGAGCTGTCTGTAACCTCTCACAAATCAATTGGACATCCTTAGAGGTTTGCCTCACTAAGTCAGGAGTAAATATCAATCGGTCACCAACCTCTTCCCATCCAATAAGGGAACGATATCTTCGGCCATACAAAGCCTCATACGATGCCATCTTGATACTCGAATGATAACTGTTATTGTAAGTGAACTCTGTAAGTGGAAAATGCTAGGAGCCTCCAAAATCCAATGCACACGCTATCAACATATCCTCCAAGGTCTGTATAGTCCTCTCTGACTGACCATCTGTCTAAGGATGGAATGCTATGCTAAAACTCAGTTGGGTCCCCATCGCTTCCTAAAAATGTTCCCAGAAGTGGGAAGTGAAGCGGGCATCCCTATCAGAAACAACGCTCACTGGAACACCATACAACCTCACTATCTCGCGCACATATAGTTCTGCCAGTGTATTCAGAGTATCGGTGGCTCTCATAACTAGGAAGTGTGCCGATTTCGTTAATCTGTCCACTATCACCCAAATTGCATCGTGATTCCTATGGGTCCTGGGTAAATCTATCAGAAAGTCCATAGTGACATGCTTCCACTTCTAAGTCGGTATAGGTAGAGGTTGCAATAGCCCTACAGGCTTCTGATGCTCTACCTTTACCTGTTGACAGACGAGATACTTAGCCACATATTCAGCTACATCTCTCTTGATTCTTGACCACTAATACACTCTCCAGAGGTTCTGATACATCTTGTTACTTCTCGAATGCAGTGTATAATTTGTTGAGTGAGCCTTTGATAAAATCAACTCCCGATCTCTGGATCATTGGGAATACATATCCTACCCTTGAACCTTAGCAAACCATCTGAAATCAACTCAAAATCAATCTCTATACCCATATGTATCTGCCCGATAATATCACTGCACTGCTGATCGATCTGCTGAGCCTGTTGGATACTATCTACTAGATCCGGTTCCAACCGCAGGCTAGCTACCATAAAACCACTATAAGTATCAGGCGGGTCACATTCAAATTGAGGCTCGTGAACTATTCCAATAGTTTGTGTTCTCTGATCATCATATATGATACCAACCCAAGGTGCTTCCTACTCAGTGCATCAGCTACTACATTCACCTTACCCGAGTGATACAAGATCTCGTAATCATAATCTTTCAGAAGCTCGAGCCACCTCCTTTATCTCATGTTTAATTTCTTCTGTGAGAACAGATACTTAAGGATCTTGTGGTCAGTAAATACTTAGAATTTCTCACCATAAAGATAATGATGCCATATTTTCAAAGTAAATACCATGGTTGCAAACTCTAAATCGTGGGTCGGGTAGTTCCTCTCATGATCTTTCAGCTATCTAGATCCATAGGCTATTACCTTCCCATCCTGCATCAGTACATAGCTCAGTCCTTGGTATGAAGCATCTGTGTATATAGAAAAACCTCCTGAGCTAGTAGGAATGGTGAGAATTGAAGCTGTGGTTAATCTTCTCTTCAACTCCTGAAAACTCTTCACACATTTATCGTCCCACACAAATTCAACATTCTTTCTTATGAGACGTGTCAATGGAGCAGCCAATCTCGAAAATCCCTCAACAAATCGTCGATAATATCTAGCTAAACCCAGGAAACTTCTGATCTTCGTGAATGTCTGGGGTCTTTGTCACTGAGCACTGACACACTATCCTTTGATACAATATGTCCCAGAAAAGAGATCTGTTCTAGCCAAAAGTCACACTTAGTGAGTTTAGTGTATAACTTCTTCTCTCGGAGGGCCTGTAACACTATCCTTAGGTGCTGTTCATACTCCTCTCTAGACCTCGAATGCACCAAAATATCATCGATGAATACGATAATGAACCGATCCAAATACTGGCTCATTCATCAACGACATAAAAGCTGCGAGAGCATTCGTCAACCCGAATGGCATAACCATAAACTCAAAGTGACCATACCGGGTGTGAAAAGTTATCTTGGGTACATCTCCATCCTGAATTCTCAACTGATGGTACCCAGATCTCATATCTATCTTAGAAAAGACATGTGCTCCCCGAAGCTGATCCAACAAGTTATCGATGTGTGGAAAAGGGTATTTATTCTTGATGGTCACCATATTCAACAACCTGTAATCAATACACAATTGGAGGCTCCCATCCTTCTTCCTTACAAACAGAACCGGTGCTCCCCAAGGCGATACACTCGTCCTGATGAACTCTTTATCCAACAACTCCTATAATTGCTTCTTCAGTTCCTCCAACTCAGTTGGAGCCATTCTGTACAGTGGCTTGGATATCAGCTTTGTACCAGGTGCCAAATCTATACAAAACTCCATCTCTCTATCTGGCGGTAACCCTGGTAAATCATCCAAAAAGACATCTGGAAATTCCCTAACCACTGGGATGTCTCACAATTCTAGGCATGCCTTATCTGTCTCAACCACATACGCGATATAACCTTTCAAAATATCAATCATTAAATCAGTACAGAAATTTATCTACTACACCTACAACCACAACTGCTTTCAGTACTTTTCAAGGGGATTTTACATTACATTTCTCAGGGAAACTTACGGTAACGCTATCTATCACTGGAAAATTTAACGTCATAGAAAAATAATCTACCACAGTACGGTTTGCAGCCAACCAATCCATTCCTAGGATTACATCAAAGTCTTTCATATACATTAAAATAAGGTCGGTTGACATTTCTTTTTCCCCTACTTTCAACTTATAACCCCTAAACACATATTCCACCAGCTGACTATTATTCATGGGAGTGCTTATCAGCATCCTCCTACTTAACGGGGTAACTTTCACATACTTAAATAATTTACATGCAAATGCAGGCAATACAATTGAATGCGTGGCACCAGGATCTATCAAAACATAAGCTTCAAGATCAAAGATCAAGATGGTACCTTTCACCACATTTGACGATTGATCTGTAGTATCATGGTCCAGAGCATGTACTCGCCTTCTACCAACTACCTGCTTCCCTTTCTCTTCCACCGTCGCCCTCTGTCTCAAAGTAGGAGTATCAGCAGGAGCTCTCTCTAGCTCATTGCCCTTCTGTAGGGCACTCTCAGTCATCTCTAGGCAATTACAGATCTCATGCCCTGACTTCCCACATCGGAAACATACTGCAGGAGATCCATAACAAGGTCGAGTTCCATGGTACCTACCATACTTACTGCACTATTCTATAGTAGGTCGTGGCCCTCCAATCACTATTCCTTTTGCTGGAGCTATGGCCGGATACACGAGAGGCTTAACTGTCCTCTCTCGGATCTCCTCAATCCTCGGTCTCTTCCCAGAAAATCTCATGCTTCCTCTATAACTGAAGCCTCTATCCACTGTCTGTCTCTTCCTGTCTCTGTCCCTCACTCTACCAACCTTTCCAAACTCTGAGACAAATCGCTCAATATCTTGCTCACACAACTGTGTCCTGTGCACTACCTAATCGTAGATCAGTATGTCAAAAGGGACCAATCGGCATTTAATGGCTGGCCTTAGTCCATCCACAAACTTTCAAACCTTCTTGACCTCACTGTCCATCGTATCAGGATCATACCTGCCTAGGGAGATAAATTTTGTCTTATACTCATCCATCGATCTGCTCCTCTAGGTCAAATCCAAGAATTCCATTTGCAGCCTCCGTTGCATAGTATCCGGAACATATTACCTCCAAGAGGTCTCCAAAAAAACATCTCAGCTGATCTTTGTATGTCGAGCTCTCAGAAAAGGTCTGGTGGACTTCCACCAATTCTCTGCCTATCCTTTCAGCATGAATACGGTAAACGCTACCATCTCGATAGTAGTGCACTCGAAAAACCCATATAGTTTCTCAATCTCATTCACCTAGTCCTCCACAGCTATTGGGTCCTTAACTGCACTGAAAGATGGCAGCTTAAATTTATGAAACTACCGTAACCATCCAGGTCACATCCATAACCCCAATCTCCTCTACCCTGTGGTGGAGCAACAGTAGAATGTGTATCTTATACTGGTGGGGGTGTGAAAGTATCGGTAGTCTGAGGTTCTTGGGCTGGCTGTGTAAGCATCTCTGGAGCAGCAGCCAGTTCAGCATCACCCTATACAGTTGGCCCTTACCCGCCCCTAAATCTAAGAAACGACTGGGCAATCAATTCCAAAATTACCTCTAAGCTCTGTTCTATCCTCGTGAAGCGTGCCTCAGTACTCTTCGGTCTCTTTGTCCGACCCTGTGAAGCATGCCCAACATCAGCCTCTACTTCGACCTCCTCGTGAGTCTCATATGGCAATGACTCAGCACGGCCCCCAGGCTTACCCCTACAACCTCTAGCTCATGCTCTCACCCCTCTGTCGCGACTGGTATTAGGCATAATGCCAAGATCCCTACATTCACAATCATTTCTTAGTCAAAGTCATCTCGATATACACAGTTATATCTAGACAAGCACAGTAACATGAGGATGTAATTTTCCTAAATTTTTACACCGACACAATTCAGACCAACTTGGATCTGATACCAAATAAATTGTCACGACCCTCAATCCACCGAAAACCCACTACAAATTTTTCATTTTTCGTTTATTATTTGATTCTTTTCTTATTGTTTGTTCTTTACCTTTACCTTACCTGATTGTGAAACAGTTACACACCAACAGTTGGGCTATGTATCGGTGTAAATCTCATCTAAATCAAATCATTTCAATTTACAATTCATTTAAACGTAAACACTTGTATTTCTAAATCAGAGTTGTTGTTTACATATGTTTACAATCCTTTACATCCCCAAAAATTACATTTAAAGATATTACTGTTCTTTGACATGTCTAGATACAAAAACTATACAACTGTATACCTCGTGTGATGGGATGCAGCAGACACCAAAATCCAATTCCTCAGTCGCTTTCTCTATCTACTATAAATGCTCTGTAGAGGGGGAAAATAAAAGGGGTGAGTAAACCACGCGCTCAGTAAGGCAATCATGCGAGCAGGTAGATAATTGTACTATCTACGTGATCATGATGCCATGCTTAAATCACAGATTTACTGGTCATACCCCAAAACATCAGTTCATGCTTGTGTTCATGACATGTAAAGCAATTCTTACTATTTAAATTAGTGCACAGTTCTTAAAACATAGCATGGAAAATCATCATCCATAAATCGAAATCAAAGCATGGTGAATCATCAAGCAAAGTGCACTTATAAGCATTTCAAAACTCAACACACTTCAATATAAATCAACATTTATCAGGGCTCAGCCCCTCCCATGGACTGTCTTGACCCACAATCACTTTTCAAACATGGATTATCATAAAACAAGACATGTGAGATAGGCAAATAATATAATAAGGGTAATAACTAGGACTATGACCATATCCTCTATGATCCCAGGCTACACAGATCCTAGTGTGCGAGGTGTCACCTCTATCTACTTTTACACGGGAGGTGGGTCACGTCCAACCTGTCGGTCTATAGCAAAATATCCATTGTCCGAAGACGATATATATATCATATCCATACACGGTACAATGTACTCCATGCTACTTGTATGGTACAACATACTCCGTGGACCTATATCATCACATCATATCACGACACATCTCAATACGCGTGTTTAAGCCTATTTAATAGACGTGGAACATAACCTACTCGAAGCTCCTAGCATGGCTCCCAACATGTCATCAAACCATGTGCAAGTAGTCTCAAGCACGATAACAAGTATAATGGACATCTAGTGCAAAAATGCTCCAACACAATGTCAAAACTAGTATGAAAATTAGTGTGAGCTAGGCTCCAGCATAATGTCATAAAATCCATGTAAAAACTAGTGCGAGCTAGGCTCCAGTACTCATGCATGTAAAACTCTAGTGCGAGCTATGCTCCAGGACTATATCATGAAATCTAGGTAAAACTCTAGTGCGTGCATCGCTTCATCACTAATGCACATATAAAACAAGTCAAATCTCGTGCGAGCAATTCTCTAGCATGTTTCGTTTGTATAAAACTCATGTAGGTGGCTCATTTTTTGCAAAGCATGGTTATAAAAACCAAATTGAGCTATTTTCATGCAAATCCCGTAAAATACTAGCCAACCTACCAATTCACATGCCAAAAGCAGTAAAAAGATTCAAAGCATCATGTTTATGCTTTTCATGCATCTTTCTCAAAGCCCAATTCTTTGCCCTTCAAACATCCATTTCATTCTAAGACCCTTAGCTCTGATACCAATCTCTGTCATGACATTTTTCATCCATTTCATCTAAAAATCATTATAAATTTTTCACTTTCTTTGTTAACTTACCTGGTCATGAACAACCCTCACAAACACAATTCGATTGTGAGTCAGTATTAATCATCACTCACCCATCGTCTTTCAATTAATCGAAAGCGAACAACATATATTTGAAAATTTAAGTTATATACTTATACATAACATGTTTGCTAACATTTACATCCCCTATATTACAATTCAAAATGATTACTATGCTATTATATGTTTAAATACAAAAAGAATTCATAAGTGTATACCTCTCGATGATGGAGAGCATCGAATATCCAAATACAACGCTTCAGTCCTTCACTAGGCTACTATGCGTGCTTTATAGACTGGTAAAGTGAATGGGATGAGCAACCACACACTCAGTAAGGCAATAATGCAAGCATGATAGATAACTACACTATCTACATGCTTATAGTGTCATGCATAAAATCATTAATATCCCGAGCATGAGGAAATATTAAAACTATGCCACATATATATACATATATCATATACTGAAAACATGAAAATAGGCAAGTAAAACATGGAAAATCATCATGTAAAATCTCTCATGCTCATCATCATTAAAACTCATCATAAAGAGGGAAGCTCAACACAAAACAACCCTCAGGATTTATAACATTCTCAAAACACGCCAAAATTCATCACAAATAGCAATACCATCTCTTTAAACACAATCCCACAAGGCTCGACCCCTCTCTCAGGTCTACCCTGGACAACACAAATCATACTCAGTATATAAAACCATGTGATATCATGTGAGGCAAGTGGTCACTACATATATCAAGGACTATGTTAGCCAACTATGTCATTATCCCCAGACCACACGGATCCCAGTGTGCGGGCCATCATGCTGGAATGGAGGTGGGTTAGTCCTTCGCCAGACTTTCGAATAAATCATTATAACCTCACGGTATAGCATACTCCGTGTGATGTACACAGTACAACGTACTCCGTGGACCTATCTTATGGTTGGGGGTGTATGCCGTAGGTCTTATCTACCACATGCCATGCATAACCTCCTTAGTCTCAAGTGCACGTGCGAGCATCTCATCCGTGTGACTAACAGTCTACATGAGGCATCTAGCACAGCTCGTGCGAGCATCTCATCCGTGTGACACACAGTCTACACGAGGCATCTAGCATGACTCATTTCATATCACAGTGTAAAAACCAATGTGAGCTAAGCTCTAGCATGATTCATGCATCATTAATAAAATCCCTCCTACAAGAAATGCTCCAGTACGACTTTATGCATAATAAATAATGAGGAAATCACGTACGAGCATAGCTCTAGTACAGTTATATGCATAGAAAATCAATTGAAATCCATGTACGAGCAAAATCTCCAGTACAATTTATAAAACATCATAACTCAAATCAAGGTGTGAGCTAAGCTCTAGCACATTTCATACATATCAAACATCAAAATCCAGTGCGAGCGGAGTTCCAGCACGATTTAGCTCATATAAATTCGATAGGTAGCTCCATTTCAACAAAACACATTCAAAATTACAATTTGCACCTGACTCGTGCCATTTTCATGAAATTATGAAATCATTAGCCGGCCTATCCACAATTTTCTTAACCCAAAGCAATGTATTTCATAAAAATGTCAAAACATGATATTTATGCAATTATTAGCCTTACTATTACTTTTTGTAAGATTCACTTCAAAACTAATTCATACATATTCGTAGTCGTTTACATAAACCAATAATTCTTTTCTAGATAACCAAGCATTTGCAAAGCCCTATATACACCCACAAAATACGTGCAACTATCTCTAAGTACTTACAAAATTCTCTTACCTGGAATCGCGTCAAGTGATTCCGCTTCCTTAGAACTGCTCAATTGTGCAGTTCGATTCGCCTCCAACAAAATCTCTAGGACTGCACGAAATTACATATCGTATCAATTTAATCCAACGTAATAAAATTCTTGTGTTTACTATAGTCGATTTGACTTATAGTTTTCATTAACACTTATAAGGCCCCATTTCTTCTTAAGTCCATTTTGATTGCTATATTAATTTCTCGATGGTCTATTGAATCTCTTTAGGCCTATCGATTCACACTAAACCGATATTAAGCTCATAGTGCCTCTAGTTCCTCATTTACTTCACTATGGCAATTTATAAAAAATCTCATATGCTCATTTTCATCATTTGACTAATCTCACAATGTAGCTTCATTCAATCATCTCAAAATCATACATATCACCTCACTAACACCTTAGTATAAGCCATTTATCATCAACTCAACCATATCACATTTTCTCACACTAACTTATTATAGGTTATGCTTGCTCCATCACATTCTAGGTAGTTTCAATCATTAATACATACACCAATCTACTCACAACAAATACTAGATAAATATACTTTGAATTGGTGTATTGGAAACTACCTAGCTTGACTTTCCTCTTTTCCAAGTTCGAAGACTCATTTGCTCCTTCAATCCAACAAATGAAGTGTTGATTCCAAGTTATGTTGTTCTTATCTTCACAATGAATAACTTTGCTCCAATAGCTTTTTCTCAAATCTTTGTGGAAATGTGATGGTTTTAGAGTGAAAAAGCTAGGTTGTTGTTGAAAATGGGAGAAATGAAGTTGTTCCAGTGAAATGTAGATCCAACTGCCCAATTTTCATAAAAAAGCCTTAGGAGATCGATCTCTATAGGGAGAGATCGATCTGGCCTTACTTGAAACCTTCAGAATTTGACATTTTGCAGGCAGGGGATCAATCTGTTGGAGTGCATGAGATCGATCTGCTCAAGGTAATAAGATCGGTATGTTTGAGGCTGAAAGGTTTGGAGATCGATCTGGCCTTAAGAGAAGATCGATTTGGCCTATCCAGAAACCAATGGAGATCGATCTGCCTATGGGAGGAGATTGATCTAGTCCAACTCGAGACATCATGAGATCGATCTGCTTGAGTGAGGGATCGATCTCCCTCTTGCAGAATGCTTGGCATTGTGTTTTCCAGGCCATGAGATCGATCTCTCCTTGCATGGGATCGATTTGGCCTTCATCCTGCAGTATTTCAGCTACAATTTTCCAAGTTAAACTCCCATTCAATCCATTCAATATCCATTTTGCATTTCATTCACACTTAACACTAAAAAATATCCAATTCTTAAGATTCATTTATTGTGTAACTTGTCTATACATTACAAAATCATACTTATTACATGGAAATTTACGGGTCTTATGATCCTCCCCTCCTTCAACGAATTTGGTCCTCTAAATTAGAACCAAGCTAACCTGAGAACAACTCCGGGTACTTCTCTCGTATCATGCTCTCCAATTCCCATGTAGCTTCATCCGGACTATGATATTACCAAAGAATTTTCACTAAGCGAATCGTCTTCGACCTCAACACCTTCTCTTTCCTATCCCATATCCGAACCGACTTCTCAATATACGTCATAATCTCATTGAGCTCCAATGGCTCATATCTTATCACATGTGTCGGGTCCGGGTGGTACTTTCGAAGCATAGAGACGTGGAAGACGTTATGAACATTTGCCAAGTCTACTGGTAATGCCAACCTATAAGCCTTATCTCCTAATATCTCCAAAATCTCAAAGGGTCCGATATACAGAGGGCTTAACTTTCCCTTCTTACTAAACCTCAAAATCCCTTTCGAGGGAGAAACTCGTAAAAATACTGACTCACCCACAACAAACTCCAATGGTCTCTGTCTCCTGTCAGTATAATTCTTTTGCTGGCTTTGAGCTGTCTGTAATCTCTCACATATCAACTGGACGTCCTCAGAGGCCTGCTGCACTAAATCGAGAGAAAAAAATCTATCTGTCACCAACCTCCTCCCATCTAATAGGGGATCGACATCTGCGTCCATGCAGTGCCTCATATGGTGCCATCTTGATACTCGTATGATAGCTGTTATTATAGGTAAACTCCAACGATAGGTGAGCATCCCATGAGCCTCTAAAATCCAGCACACAAACTCTCAACATATCCTTCAAGGTCTATATAGTCCTCTTTGATTGACCATCTGTCTGAGGATGAAAAACGGTGCTAAAACTCAGTTGGGTCCCCATTGCTTCCTGAAAATGTTCCAAGAAATGGGAAGTGAAGAGGGCATCCTGATCAAAAACAACGCTCACTGGACCACCATGTAACCGTACTATCTCTCAAACATACAAGTTCACCAACTGACTCAGAGTATTGTTGTCCTTAAATGGAACACTACTACAAGTGCACAAGTCAATTTTTGAGTATAGAGTAAATATTAGTATCGTCCCACAGGGAACTGTGTCTACAGCTAATCACTGTAATCAACAACCTTAAGCTTTATTTAGAAAATTAATGAATGTTGGTTAAAATCCTATTTATTATTTTAACTATTAACTACGGAACAATTTAATTAAAACAAATCACAATAATTACAAATGAAAATATCAATAGCAAAATATTCCTAGAAATCGATTTCACCTAAATAGGGTTCATGCAATTCCTTTGATTAATTGTTCTTTTGATTTCAATTTGTTTATAGCCGAAACTATTTCCTGTTTATCTCTCCCGAGTTTTAAATAGTCATACCCAATTTACCTAATCCTAACCTCCCGATTTAGAATTAAATAATAGAGATCATTAAGCAATAATAATCCGTTTCTCTATGACTCATAAGAATTGTCAACCTCGATTCAACAATGTCCTACGTTAATCTACCTTTGTGCATATAAATAATCCCCTCTCCTGAGTACCGGATTCTTATACTATTTCATCTAATTGGTGGCCAATCAACTAGAGCATTAAGAACAAGTAGATTTAATAAACATAATAGAAATCATCCAAACAACATCACAAAGTAATTGCAATCTGCCCAAAGTTGGTTACATCGATTCTAGGAAAATGGAGTTTAGTTCCTAGACATCATAATAAACATCCAAGAATTCCAATTTAACATCCCAAGAACAAAATTAGCGGAAAAAATGTAAAAGATGGAGTTTTAATGGAGCTAAAATAATTCTTGAAGTCTTCTGCCGCAGCCTCCCTTGAAATTCTGATAAAAAGACTATTTATAAGGTTTCCAAGCACTAAAACGCGAAAGGCCACGTGGAAAAACAGTGTTGCCCTAATCAGACTGCTATGCTGCAGTAATGGTATTAATTCCTCAGATCTGCTCTGCACTGTCCAGTTTCTTCTATTACTGCAGCATAAGTCACGATCAGCATCCTGTAACTTCAATTCTTCACGAAATCATCAGAAGCAGCTCCAAAAGCTTTAACTTCTCTAAATTGTTCTTTTTCCTGCACAAGTGCACAAAACACAGAAAACATACCTAATATTGCAAAGAACAAATCAAATAACTAAGTATAAAGGGTCCTAAACATATATAAAATTCGGTGCTAACAAATACCCCTAAACTTAGAAATTTGCTTGTCCTCAAGCAAAGACATACTAGAAATAGAACCATTAAAGACTCTCAACCATACTCAGCTCACATGCTTGTTATACTAAATTGGGATTTTCCTCAAGAATTCACAAGGTTCTCAACTTAAGATAAATTTCAGATTTATATTGTTAAAGCCAATCAAAACAAACCAATCCCCCTTCACTCTTCACTTTCCACTTGTGTGTGTGTGTACAATCATTTACTCAAATTCATGCACTCAAGTGTTAATGCAAAACCTAAGTAAGAATTAAACACAGGACTTCATATGCTTGAATTAACTACTACTCTCCACTAATAAAGACTCATGCATAACCAAGACTCAAAAACACTTTTCAAGGGTTGTAACGTAAGGCTCGGGTTTAGGTGGGATAAAGGATATAATATGAAGTTTAATCCACCTAAAGCACTATAATCGCCTTTGGATTTAATTTGTTTTGAGCTCATGAATCACTACCCAACTTTATTCATTCTCGAGTTTGATTTCTCTTCTTTTCTCTTTTTTTTTTTTAATTTAAGTGTTATACTCCTGAACTGAAGATTTTTTTTCACTACTTGTAACTGCATATGACACTAAATTTTTATCAAGACCCGAGAACAAACCCATGTTTGTCATAATCAAGTTCTCGAACCAATAATTTACAAACCACCCCTGTTTTCTTTTGAGCTCATCCCCCAATCCAAAAATTTTGATTAATAGTACTTCAAGTAAGGGACCAAAAGAAAAAGATAATCAAACAATTAGGCCATGGCTTGTAATATGGTTAGATAACAAAAAAAAAAAAAAGATATGAAAAAATTAGGCTCAAAGGGTTTTCCAAAGGATTAATAAAATTGGGTAAGCTTGAAAGGCTCAATCTTAAAACAAAAATGGCATAGATCATTTTCCTAATTATTCATGGTCTATCAATTTCCCCTTAAGTAATAGCTAATCAAGTTCTAAAGTCTTTTTGGTTTCACAAATCAACATAATAAGTACATAAACTAAATATGATTGGTGCATAAGTCTAAGCGAAAAGATTCAAGTGAAGCTTTCTATCCACATGCCAATGCTCAAACAATAAAATCATCAATTTAAGTAAAAGTTGATATTTCCTTGCAGTATCCATCTTCGGCAACAATCTAGAAAACTAATTTTTAAAACTGAGTATAATTGTCACATAGACATATGAATTCAAAATAAATAAAAACTGCTAAAAACATTGAAACAGGTATACAAAGCAAAAGGCAGATAAAACACAATCACAGCCAATAACACCACCAAACTTAAGATTTTCATTGTCCTCAATGAATAGGAAAAAGTATTAAAGAGGACTTCCCTGGGGTACTCTAGCTGTCCTCATCCTCCTCTGAGCCAACCTCAGCATCAGCGTCCTCTAGTGCATCTTCTTCCATGTCATCATCATCATCATCAGCTGTAGTTCCCTGGTGTGGCATACACCATTGTGGTGGTAAGGGAAATTCCACCTCTCCTTCACGACCCCTCATATTTATGTACTATATCAATGACTGATTGTAATAGGCAACATACGCACAGAAAGTTCGATAGGCTCGGTCATTATTGTACACCTCCATCCGCAACTCTTTAATCTCATTAAGCACGGTTTCAATCGAGCCGAAAGTGGTGGAAGGTGCAGCTGATGGGCCAGTAGAAGTACCAACAAAGGTGGTGGTGGTGCAGCAGGAGTAGCAGTTTCTCTCTGAGTCAAAGATACTCGAGGATTTTTGAAAGTGATTGCAGATTTCCTTACCAATCTTGGTTCAAGCTCAGTCCAATATACTCCATATTTCTTACAGAGTCCATAAACCAATGAAGGGTGAGGTAAACCCCTTCTATTTTTCCTGCGTATGAACTCTAGCATGGACAAAAAAATAATGGCTCCAAAATCAACAATATTTCCAGTTAGAATACAGTAAAGGAGAGCAGCTCTATCCACATCGACACTACTTTTATGGGTGGTAGGCATGATTCGAGAACAAATAAAATCATACCATTCATGAAGACCATATTGAAGTCGATTGGAAGGGAATGCTATAGATTCAGCTTCTGGCCTCTTTTGCCAATGGGTGTATGGGATTGTCAGTTCATTAATGACCCGGACTAACTCATCATAATTAGTGTATAGAGCTGCGACATAGCTGGTATACTCATCTTGCACCCCTTGTGGAAGGTCCAGATACAGATTAATGGAATTGGCATTGTAAGGAACAAGAACACCCCTAACTTTTGAAGTCGAATGAGTGCTCTCCATGGCATTAGCATAAAATTCTCGGACCACATCAAGGATGGCATCTTCAGGTTGCCCTGCTAATTTCAACAACCCGAAGTCCCTCAAAAACTCAGAATACAAATCCCAGCCACCAATGTCAGGCCGGAAGCTCCTCTCGATAATCATGTTTTTACCCATGATTTTCTTGAAATTTTTTGCTGCTTGGCTGTTCACAAATCTAGAGGGATCATAATCGATGATGACTGGCTCTTCCTTCTGTGGAGATGGGGCTGACTTATCAGTGGCTTGACTCGAACTTTCCAGGTTTCCTCTAGCTCGGGCCGAAAATGAAATCACATAAGATTTAGTTGGACCACTTTACGTCTTTATCATAGAAATAATCTGACAAGAAAGCACTTTCTTCTTCCCCCAAGGGTTTCGAGACCACCAAGAGATCTAACCCACGAAAATTTGTTAGCGAAACTACCAAATCAGCAGAAAACAACAAGATCGAAAGAGAGAAAAATAATGGTAGTGGGGTTTGTCGGGGTACTTTCAAAAGACTAAAGAAAGATGCAATAACCAGAAAAAGAGAGAGTCTGAGTAGGTAAAAGGTTCGACTGCCTCTTTCTAATTAGTTTGGTAGGGTTATTTCCTTAACCAAATAGTAAGTGTGGTTGACTAGATAAGGGACTCCGTCTTCCAATAAAGCATTAACATGTGTATTCTATTCACCTCATCTTTGAATATTGTAGATATTTGTTTCCTGTTTTGATAGAATTTTGTCTCAGGCTTTTCTTACTCTTGACTTTCTTTCTCTTACCATTGCTGACATTATTCGGCCTTCACTTCTTCTATTGAAAAATTTTAGTCTTCCAGCTTAATTACTATTCAAGTATCTCTTCACTTTCTTTCTTGAAAAACCTTTTTCTTTTCTTTTCTTGTCCAATCGTCCATCTTGAAGCTACTAAAGTCCTTGCAAAATTTTTCTTCCCCTTTCACCATTCACACACCCATGCATGCTTTCTTGAAAAAAAACATGACAATTAGACTTCCAAACAGTGCTCTTTTTATGCATATGCCTGAAAAATAAAACACAAACTAATCAAATAGATTAAAAATAAAAATAAAAATAGACTACTAAAATCAAATAATAATAGAATGACATTAAGAACTAAAAATCTTAGAAAATTAAATTGGGTTGCCTCCCAAAAGCGCTAAATTTCAAGTCTTCAGCCAGACTGCTTTCAGTCTCCTTAATTTGGTTCACCAAGGGGAATGCTATCTAATTTTTGCACCCCTTCTCCATAATAATGCTTTAGACGCTGCCCATTGACCTTGAACAAGCTCTCATCCTATTTCTTCAACTCAATTGCTCTATATGGGAAAACTTGGTGTATCACAAACGGTCCTGACCACCTTGACTTCAATTTGCCAGGAAATAATTTGAGTCGTGAATTATACAATAGAACTTGCTGTCTAGGACTGAATTCTCGTCTCATTATCATTTTGTCATGCCATCTCTTGGTCCTATCCTTATAATCCTTGCATTGTTATAGGGCTCATTTCTCAGTTCATCAAGCTCATTCAATTGGAGTAACCGATTTGCTCCAGCCTTGTTATAGTCAAAATTGAGCTTCTTAATGGCTCAGCAAGCTCAATGTTCAAGCTCTACAGGTAGATGACATGCCTTACCAAATACCAACCTAGGAAGACACCCAATTGGATTTTTATAGGCTATTCTATATGCCCAAAGCGCATCATCTAACTTGTTAGCCCAATCTTTTCTATTCAAATTTACAATTTTCTCCAATATCGACTTCACTTCTCGGTTTGAAATTTTAGCTTGACCATTTGTCTGCGGATGGTAACCGAGAGCTACTTTATGTCGAATTCCATATTTTGACATCAAACCATTGAAGACTTTGTTACATAAATGAGTGCCTTTATCACTGAAGATGGCTTTTGGAGTACCGAATCTTGTCAATATATTCTTGTTTAAAAATTGAATCACCACTTTTGCATCATTTGTTGGTGTTGTTATTGCCTCTACCCACTTAGAGATATAATCAACAGCAAGGAGCATATATAACTTCCCAAAAGATGGAGGAAACGGTCCCATAAAATCAATACCCCATATGTCAAAGATTTCCACTTCTAAAATATTTGTCAAAGGTAATTCATGCCTTCTTGAAATGTTTCCAACCCTTTGACATCTGTCACATGTTTTTACAAACATGTAGCTATCTTTAAACACATTAGGCCAATAAAAGCTTGATTGCAGCACCTTTCTTGCTGTACGTTTTGCACCAAAATGGCCTCCATTTGCTGTAGCATCACAGTGGCGCAGAATTTCCTGAACTTCATCTTTCGGCACATATCGTCTTATAATCTAGTCTGGACACTTCTTAAATAGCAGAGGGTCATCCCAAATATATGAGTTAACATCATGGAAGAATTTCTTCCTTTGTTGATAAGTTGAAACACTTAGCATTAATCCTCCTGCTAAGTAATTCACTATGTCTGCGAACCAGGGCAAATTTGCATCAATCTTCATTATTGTCTCATCTGGAAACTCCTCTTGAATAGGCTGTTCTTGCTGAATTTCAGATTGGTCCAACGTAGACAAATGATCAGTTATATAACATTATCAGATCCTTTTTTGTCCCTGATCTTAAAATTAAATTCTTAGAAAAGTAAGATCCATCTAATAAGTCTGGGTTTGGCGTCCTTCTTTGCAAATAGATATCAAATGGCTGCATGGTCTGTATAGACAATGACCTTGCCCCCAATTAAGTATGGTCTGAACCTGTCAAATGCATGTAGAACTATAAGCATCTCCTTCTCCGTTGTTGTGTAATTTTTCTGAGCTTCATCTAAAGTCCTGCTTGAGTAATAGATAGCCTGAAAAATCTTATCTCTTTTCTGCCCAAGGATTGCTCCAATTGCAAAATCACTCGCGTCGCACATCAGTTCAAACAGTTTTGTCCAATCAGGTGCGATCATAATAGGTGTAAAAATAAGCTCCTTCTTGCTCTTTTCGAACGCCTGCAAGCAAAAATCGTCAAAGACAAAGTCAGCATCTTTTTTCAAATAAGTTACATAAAGGTTTTGAGATTTTTGAAAAATCCCAGATAAATCCGCGATAGAAGCCTGCATGTCCCAAAAAGCTCCTCACGGCTTTAACTGATTTTGGAGGGGGAAGCTTTTCAATAGTAACGACTTTAGCTCTATCCACCTCAATGTCGTGAGCTAAAATTTTATGTCCAATCACGATTCCTTCTTGCACCATAAAATGACACTTCTCCCAATTTAAAATAAGATTCGTCTCTTCACATCTCTGTAAAACAAGTGCCAAATTAGATAAACATTGGTCAAAAGTCTTACCAAATACCGAGAAGTCATCCATGAAGACTTCCATTATCTCTTCAACCATGTCAGCGAAGATCGACATCATGCATCTCTGGAAGGTTGCTGGGGCATTACACAAACTGAAAGGCATCCTTCTATGCGCAAAGGTTCCATATGGGCAAGTGAAGGTTGTTTTCTCTTGATCTTCTAGGGTTATTGCAATCTGGTTATAGCCTGAGTAGCCATCTAAAAAGTAATAATAACTATGCCTGGCTAGTCTGTCTAACATTTGGTCAATGAACAAAAGCGAAAAGCGATCTTTCCTAGTAGCTTTATTCAGCTTCCTATAATCGATGCAGACTCTCCAACCTGTTACTGTTCTGGTGGATATGATTTCATCGTTGGTGTTACGAACTACTGTTATTCCACCCTTTTAGGCACAACCTGCATAGGACTCAACCAAGAACTATCAGATATAGCATATATAATACCAGCATTTAATAATTTTAAAATCTCAGCTCTAACAACTTCTTTCATTTCTAGATTTAGTCTTCTCTGTGGTTTAATAGAGGGTTTATGATTTTCCTCTAACCGAATTTTGCGCATTACAACGGAGGGACTAATTCCTTTGATGTCGGCAATGGACCATCCAATTGCTAATTTGTGCTCTCTTAAAATTCTAAGCAACTTGTCCTCCTCTGCAGCAGATAAAGATGATGAAATAATCACAGGAAAAGTACTATCATCACCTAAGAAAGCATACCTCAAATGACTTGGTAATTCTTTCAATTTAGTTTTGCCTTCTTTTTTCTCGCTTACCTGCGACTTGTCAATCTTTTCCTTAGTTGTTGTAGCCGCACTTTCTAATGGGTTGGCTTCCAAAGTAACAATACAACTTTTAATTTCATCAGTTAATATTTCATCATCTAAATTAGAAACTAAATTTACTAGACATTGAGCCATAGGATCGGTTGGTGCTTCCTTTGTTTCAATTTCCCGTACACAACTCTACACCACTTCAATCAACTTATAGGTCTCTGGCTAATCAGTGAATTTCATCGCCTTATAGATGTTGAACATAACTGATTCGTCATTCATCCTCCAGGTTAATTGCCCTATCTGAACATCGATTAGTGCTCTCCCAGTGGCAAGGAATGGTCTCCCAAGTATAAGCAAAATTTCTATGTCCTCTTCATAATCTAAAACTACAAAATCGGCAGGAAAAATTAGCATATCAACTTTAACAAGTACATCTTCTATTATACCTCTAGGATAAGTAATCGATCTATCTGCTAGTTACAGTGTTATGGTGGTCGGCTTTACTTCTCCAAGACCTAGGCTCCTGAAAATAGATAAAGGCATTAAATTTATGCCAGCACCTAAATCACACAATGCCTTACCCACTTTCAATCCTTCAATCTCGCATGGAATAGTAAAGCTTCCAAGGTCTTTCAATTTTTGTGATAACTTCTGCTGCAGAATCGCATTGCATTCCTCTATCAAATTTATAGTTTCATAATCCTCAACTCTCTGTTTCTTTGACAGCACCTCTTTCATGAATTTTGCAAAATGTGGCATCTGCTGTAGGGCATCAACAAATGGAATGTTAATGTGTAATTTCTTAAATATATCTAGAAATTTCTTAAACTCAAATTCAATCTTTCTTTTATATAAAGCTTGAGGATATGGAATAGATGGTTTTAACAAAGGAGGATTATCAGGAAAAAGTTTACTAAAAGGTTTATAAGCAACTCCCTATTTAATTGTTTCTGATTCTGCATCCTTTGACATAACAGGTTCAACTTGCTTCTTTTGCACCTCAGTGATTGGCACAGATTCTTCTTTCTCTGCTACCTTTGGTGGCTCATAGGTGTTCCTACTTCTCAAAGATATAGCATTGCAGTGTTCTTTCAGATTTAGCACTGTATCACTAGGAAACTTACCTCTTTCATTCAAAGTACTGACAGCTGCAGCTAACTGCCCCAAAGTAGTCTCAATAGACTTCATTTGTGCACCAAGACTGGTATTCATCTCTGACATTTTAGCTTCCACATTGTCTAACCGCGCATCAGTTTTGCTAAATCGTGTTCTAGTTTTAACCATGAACTCCTCAAATTCGATCCTTCTAACTCCACCATAACCTTGGGAATTTCCTTGGTTATTGAATCCTATATTGCTGTTACTTGCTGCTGGTGGGTTTAGAACATTCTTAGAATTACCAAAAGATAGATTCTCATGGTTTCTGAATCCTGGCCGGTAATAGTTAGGAACCCGATTTCCCTAAAAACCAAAGTTACGATTATTAACATAATTCACCTATCCCAAATCCATCCCCATCAAGTTAGGATTTGTGTTGTCAGGATGAATCATAGCTTGCGGCACTTGTATACCCATTGAAGAAATTTGTGTTGAAATCTGCTCAAATCTTGCTAGAATGGCTGTCTGCGTATCTAACTCAAGCATACATGCTACTCTTCTGACATTAGCTCTTTCACCTGGCCATTGGCTGCTGTTTATAGCCAACTCCTCAAGTAAATGCATAGCCTGATCAGGTGTCTTAGACCAAAGTGAACCTCCTGCTGAGGCGTCTACATTAGCTCTTGTTTGCGGAGTTATTCCTCTGTAGAAAACTTGTATCTGGTTTCCTTCATCATATCCATGCTGAGGGCATCTATGTGATGGTTGCCGAAACCAACAATATTAAATAACTTGCTCAAATAATTAATTAGTAGTATAGGGAGCAAGGTCGTGTCCCAAGAGAGATTGATTAATTTCGATTTACTTTTCTGCAAATAAAAGGAAAATAAAAAAAGAGGGGTTTGAAAGTTTGAATTAACTAAAATAACAAAACTTAATAGAAAGAAAACAAAATTGACGCAAGATAATTTTTCTTAATCCCAACTAAACTGGTTATGGTTGTTGGTACGACCTAACAACCTATCTCTTCTTACTGCTTTGACAATCAAGAAACGTTCTCTAATTGCTGCTCGTACTAATAAACAACCCTAGATACGATCTTAGGATTTAATTTACCAATAGCATTGAACACTAAAGAGACTACCAATTCTAATCAACAAACACACATGTAGGTTTATTTAAATTAGATCTTATAATCACATAACAAAGACTAAAAACCAGAAGTGCAATTAATCTTGTTACTTACCACTTGTTATTGAAACAACCAAACAATTACGGATTCAGATATTTCAATTGGATGTATATTACCTTGTGAATGAATCAATAGGCCTTTTTGAAGTAACCACAAAACAATAATAATAATGAAGTGCAGAAATTATAAGAATAGAAAAGATTAAAGAAAATAAATAAGAACAATTAGATCTCACAACTTATAAACCAAATCTTCAATTATCCTTAGATTGGAAAGAGAGTTTAGCAACCCATGAATATTAGGTAAAAGCAGTGAAAATATTTGTATAAGAAAATCTAATTATCAAAAGTCCCCCCAACCTAAATCTTCAAGAGCCTATTTATAAAAATAGAGATAAGAGTCATACTCCTAGTTGGACTTAAAGTCCTTACATTTAATTAAAATGATAATTCAATAAAAAGTCTTCCAAGTAATTTTAAAAAAGTCAAATCTATGAAGGAGAGAGAAAATCATTGTATTGGATGCTTAGGCGAGAGTCTCGCCTAAGCCTTGACTCGTCTCTGTCCAACAATTTGAAGTCGGGTCGTCAAGAAGACCCTTAGGTGAGAGTCTCATCTATGGCCGCATCCGGTTTTGCCCTTGATTAAAAACTGCTCAGTGAAGGGAACCTTAGGCGAAAGTCTCGCCTAAGGCTGCACCCAGCACTGACTTGGCTTGATTCATCATTTCTCATTTCTTCTTCATGATTTCCCTTGTTCCAAAATCCTTCTAAATCATCCTTTTATTCATCAATTCCATGAATTCCTACAATTATTCAAGAATGATCAATTATCCATAGATTAAGTATAAAATTCATACAAAACCATAGGAAATCAAGGTAAATTAAGTGTATAAATAATGACTTATCATATGCCCCCATACTTAAACCTTGTTTATCCTCAAGCAAACATTAGTTCAAACTTTATAACCTTCCATTCATCTATGCTCAACTTTAACCCATCCAAAACATTTTAGCATGCATAAAAATATTAAGTTCATGTGAATTCTCATCGATAACACATAATGATAATCAAATCAAACTTAAAACACATAGATTTTAGCACCCTCACAAAGGTTTCACTAGTTACACTCAAAGGGTTTCGGTTTATCATTTGATCACTCAAGTCAAAGCATAGAAAGTTCTTACCATAAGCTTGCCATTAAATCACATCTCTTCCTCCTTCAATGGAACAAGGTACTTAAATCAAGAGCGTAAAAGGGTGTAATGGGGCTTGGGTAAGGTATGTCAAGGCTATTTCGGTTTATGAGAATCAGAATAATTCAAACATAAACATAGGAGACTTACTTGAAATTCAATCATTCTTCTTGCTTTTCTTTTTTTTCTTTTTGTTGTGAATTTTCCTTTCTTTTTTTATTTTTTATTTTTTTATTTTTATTTTTTATTTTATTTTTATAAGATTCAAATCTTCTTTCTTTTCATCTAGGAAGAATCGATCATTAACGAACATGGGTCATACAAAACAATCTTTTTCCCAATGAATTCAAGTCTCCTATATCTAAGTTCAAATAGTTTCCAATTCAAGGTTCAAAAATATGTTTGGATAAAAACAAGAAAAGGGATTTCATTGGCTTGTAATGTGGTTTAAGAATAAAGAAAAGGCTTAAAGCTCAAGGGGTTTCACTAAGGGTCTAATAAAGGGTAGGTTAACAAGAAAAAAGGTAAAATCCAAAATGGTTTAATCCTAATGCTCTTTATTTTTTATCAATGCATCATATTCATCAAAGTGGTTGATAGAGACATGTATAACATGGAAAGTTCTAGAATTACTAACTATGCATTTCAATCACACATAAAGGAAATAAGAGCATGATGTAATGAATGCTCATTAGGCTCAAATCTCACAAGGGTGTAATGTACTAATCTATGCATTTGTTCATTCAATTCAATAATCATAAGCATCAAGATGAAAATTCAAAACAATTTCGCATACAAGAAAATCATAATTTCAGTTCGAGGATAAGTATAAGAAGATCATAAATTTCATAGATGGCAATTAAGAAAGAACACATGCCCACTAGTGAACTAAGATCATCTTGAATAAGGTCTTGCAGAAATTTGATCAAATCAAATAAATAAGACATAAAACCAACTTCCTAAACACCCCCCCACACTTAGATGGGACATTGTCCCCAATGTCACGAATGCTCAATATTTAAAAATTTTGAAAAGACAAAGGAAAAAGAATACTCCCCTGAGTTTATTGAGCATCGGAAGCCATGGTGGCTTACTGTGGTGGTGGTGGTGGTGGGATGGTAGGGTGAAGCCCATGTGTGCATAAAATGCCAATTGATTTTGCTCCATCCGAAATTGGTTTTGCTGCATTTGGTGTTGATCAAAAGCCAATTGTGAAACTTGGTTCCATAGATCGGTGAGTAGTTTGGAGGTTTAATTTGATTACCCCACATCGTCATCTTCTTGTTCATGAACAGGTGAAAGTATTCTTCTGACCCTCTTCTTATAAGGTCTTGGACCTTGGAAACTGTATGTTCTATTGTCATTTTGCCTTATAAGATTTTGGTGAATTAATGATCGGATGTTTAGTGGTTGCATCTGCCCTGCTACTTGAAGTAACGTATCATTTGGATCTAACAAACCTGCATGTACAGCTAAAGCAGTAATCATAGAACCAAGAATCAAAGGCTTTTTGGAATCTCCTACGCCGTTAAATTGAGAAACCAATCAATATCCTATGTTAACCTTAAGACCCTTTAACATACACCAAAGCAAGTAACTCTCGGCTTTAGTTAAAAGAGCCGCATTTGCTACTCTACCAGAAAAAGTATAGGCTAAAAGCCTATGCATGTATTGTTGAGCAGGTTCTTGAAATTCACTATCAGTGGTGTGACAGGGATCATAATACTTGTGAGGTTTCCCTGTCAATTCATTTCTATAAAATTGCATGGCATCAAAATTAAGATCATAATCACAAAGGCTGCTAAGGTATTCATCACTTTCAGCAAATTCATTGGTAATAAGCCCCAAAGCAATATTAAATTGAGTTATAGATAGCTCAAATTTCTTGCCCATGATCCTAAACTTCACTACTTTGGGAGTATTGAGGTTGTACTCCGTCGGAGGAGTGTATTTATAAGTTGCGTAAAACTCCCTGCATAGTTCGGTATAAGCATGACAAGTAATTTCAAAGAATAGTCTCTAACCTATGTTGTCAATAGAAGTATGAATTTTTTCTCGAATCCCTAAGATTTCCAAGGTTGGGTTATCGTATCGCTTACCTGATACAATTGTTTTACCACATAAATTCTAATACCTTTTCTTTTCGATTTTTGCAGTGAAGTCTAGGTTACCATGTAGATTGGCCTTGGGTAATACCACATTTTTCTTTGATACTCTTGCCCTTTGTTGACGGGATGGTGATGGTTGGCTTCCACTCATTTCCTACAAAATATTGATCAATAAATAATCTCTCTTGCTTAGCATAAATCAATCCAATTTCATCACCCTAATTCACACATTACCCTTCATCATTCATCTTAGTACATACTATGAAATTTTCTAAAATCATACCAACATATATTCATGAACAAGCCAAAAAAAAAAATGAAAATTTAAAGCATTAGTCATAAATACAAAATCAAAAGCAAAATATGAAAAGAATAATTATCATCATATTTGTTTTCATTTTTTGCGTTTTCATGGTAGATGAGAGAAAAATGGGTATGAAATGCTTACCTTAGATGGTGAGAGATCTTACAATATGAAAAGAGGAATGGGTTTTGTGTTGTTGGTTTGAAATATGGAGAAATTTTGTGTTTTTGGTAAAGGATTTGTATGAGATTGAGTTTTGGGTGAAAATGGGAAAATGGGGGAAATGATGAAGAGTAAAGCAGGAGAAAGAGAGAGATTCGGGCTCCAAAGATTTTTTTGGCTTTTAAGATTTTTTTTTTTTTGTCGAGGACACCTTAGGTGAGACTCTCGCCTAAGGTGTGACTCGTTTCTGGTATCCTTTTTTTTTTTTTTAGGACACCTTAGGCTAGAGTCTCGCCTAAGGTGTTACTCGTTTCTGTTAAAAAAAAAAATTTTGTATACTTAAAAAAATGCATGAAAATATGTAAATAAATAAATAAAATAATAATAAAAATTGGGTTGCCTCCCAACAAGCGCCTTTCTTTAACGTCTTTGGCTAGACGTTGTTACCTTTCATTCGTACTTAGGATACTTTAAATCAATTAGATCAACCTCATGCACTTGAAACCCTTCATAAAAAGGCTTCAAAAGATGACCATTAACCTTAAAAATCTTACCCGTATCCATACTTTGTATTTCAACTGCACCATGAGGAAAGAAGTTACTAACAACAAAGGGCCCTAGCCATCTAGAGCGTATTTTCCAGGAAATAACTTAAGCCTAGAATTTAAAAGAATAACTTTCTGACCATCAAAGAATTGTTTCCTGGAGATCATTTGATCATGAAAGCCCTTTGTCTTATCCTTGTAAATCTTAGAATTTTCATATGCATCATTTCGGATCTCTTCCAACTCTTGCAATTGAAGTTTTCTCATTTCACCGGCTTCATTCAAGTTCATATTGCACTGCTTGATTGCCCAATAGGCCTTGTGCTCCAATTCTACAGGAAGATGGCATGATTTTCCATAAGCAATGCGATAAGGAGACATACCTATGGGAGTTTTGTAAGCCGTTCTATATGCCCTAAGTGCATCTTCAAGTCTTGTGCTCCAATCCTTTCTATTTGGGTTCACTGTCTTTTTGAGGATGGACTTGATTTCTCTGTTTGACACTTCGGCTTGACCATTTGTTTGAGGGTGATAGGCGGTAGATACTCTATGAGTTACATGATATTTCTTCATTAGTGCTTCCACCACCTTATTGAAAAAATGGGTTCCTCTATCGCTTATTATTGCTCTCGGTGTCCCGAACCTAGAAAAGATGTTAGATCTGACAAAATTGACAACAGCTTTAGCATCGTCAGTTCGGGTTGCCTTAGCTTCAACCCATTTCGAAACATAATCCATAAAAAATAAGATATATACATGATCATTAGAAACAGGAAAAGGGCCCATAAAGTCAATACCCCATACATCAAAAATTTCACAAATTAGAATAGGTGTTAAAGGTAATTGATCTCTATGTCCTAGACTTCCTGTTTTTTGGCACTTCTCACAAGTTTTACAAAACATATAAGAATCTTGAAATAATTTTAGCCAAAATAATCCGCATTCAAGTACCTTGCGTGCTGTCCTCTTTGGACCGAAATGTCCACCACATGCATATGAATGGCAAAAATTTAAGATAGAAGAGAGTTCATGGTCAGGCACGTATCTTCTTATGACTTGATCAGTATAATATTTCCACAAATAAGGTTCATCCCAAGCGTAATACTTAGCATCTCTTTTTATCTTATCTTTTTGAGACCTAGACAATTCATTATGCAAAATTCCTGTAGCTAAAAAATTAGCAATATCAGCATGCCATGGTCTTGTTTCATGAATGGAAAAAAAGATACTCATCTGGAAATTCATCTTTAAGAGGAGAAGGTTCTTCACTTGTGATGAGTCTACTAAGGTGATCAGCCACCAGGTTTTCAGCTCCCTTCTTATCCTTGATTTTTATATTGAACTCTTGTAGCAATAATATCCACCTGATGAGTCTTGGTTTTGCTTCTTTCTTTGAGAGTAAATACTTGGGAGCTGCATGATCTGAATAAATAATCACTTTAGCTCCTAGTAAAGAAGAATGAAATTTTTCTAAAGTAAAAACAATGGCTAAAAGTTCTTTTTTCGTTGTGGAATAGTTACTTTGTGCACTATCAAGGGTTCGAGAGGCATAGTAGATGACATGTGGAACTCTCTCCTCTCTTTGTCCAAGTACAGATCCTACTACGTAGTTACTTGCATCACATATGATTTCAAACAGTAGATTTCAATTTAGAGGTTGGATGATCGGCATGGTGGTCAACATGTCTTTGAGTTTGTCAAATGCCTTCTTGCATGTCTCATCAAATTCGAATGCTACGTTCTTTTGTAGTAGTCGACATAGGGGTTGGGTGACCTTGGAGAAGCTTTTAATAAACCGCCTATAAAATCCTGCATGTCCAAGAAAAGAACAAACTTCCCACACAGATGCGGGGTAAGGCAAAGATTTTATCACTTCTATTTTTGACTTATCCACTTCTATCCCCTTAGAACATACTATATGCCCTAGAATAATACCTTGATCAACCATAAAATGGCATTTTTCATAATTTAAGATAAGGTTACTTTCTATGCATCTATTGAGGATTTTAGTGAGGTTAGCTAAGCATTCATCAAAGGTATTCGTATGAACAGTAAAATCATCCATGAACACTTCTATTATATCTTCTACATAATCAGAAGAAATACTAACCATACATCTATGGAATGTGGCTGGAGCATTGCATAGACCAAAGGGCATGAGCTTGTAAGCAAAAGTCCCAAACGGACATGTAAAGGTAGTCTTTTCCTGATCTTCAGGTGCCACCAGAATTTGATGAAAACCTGAATATCTATCAAGACAACAATAATGAGTTTTACCTACCAATCTTTCAAGCATTTGATCAATAAAAGGGAGAGGGAAGTGGTCTTTTCTTGTAGATGCATTTAACTTCCTATAATCTATGCAAACTCGCCACCCATTTTGAGTTCGGGTAGCTACCAACTCACCATCCGGGTTTTGTATAACCGTTATACCCATTTTCTTTGGAACCACTTGGACTGGACTTACCCATTTGCTATCCAAAATTGGATAGATCATACCTGCATCAAGTAGTTTCAAAATCTCCTTTTTAACTAGTTCCATCATTGGTGGGTTGAGTTTTCTTTGTGCTTGCCTAGTAGGCTTACATTCCTCTTCCATAAGGATCTTATGCATGCAAGTCATTGGGCTTATTCCCTTGATGTCTGCTATTATCCATCTGATAGCTTCCTTGTATTCCTTGAGCACTCTGAGCAACTTCTCTTTTCCAAATTGGATAGTTTATTGGAGATGATCAACGGAAGTGTTTGCCTATCACCTAAGAAATATATTTGAGGTGTTCTGGAAGAGTTTTCAATTCTAAATCTGGTGCCTGCACAATAGAAGGAAGAAGTTTTGTATGAGATAATGGCAAATGAATGTGAGAAACATCAAACCTAATCGTGCTCAGTGATCCTAGCTCTTGGATCGTTTCTAATAATTCTGGTTCCCACGCAAACTTCTTCTCCAATCTCTTTGAATCCTCAAGCGTGAGGTGCCTACTCAAAACAACCTTCAATTTATCCTCATCACAAATGTTCAAATACATGTCAGTTAAAGGATCAATAATATCTAAAACAAAAACAGAAGACATATCTCTAGGGTATTTCATGGCATTATATATATTGAATGTTATAACTTCTCCATCAAATTCCATAGTAAGAGTGCCATCGTAAACATCTATTTTTGTTCTAGAGGTTTTGAGGAAAGGTCTGCCCAATAAAATCAAATATGTATAATCTTCCTCCATGTTTAAGACATAAAAATCTGCTGGGAAGATTAAATCATTAACCTGCACTAAAACATCTTCTAACACTCCTTCGGGATAAACGTTAGATCTATCAGCCAATTGAATTATCACACCAGTATTTTTCAATTTGCCCATAGTCATAGACTTGTAAATAGATAATGGCATGACATTAATTGAGGCCCTTAAATCTAACATGGCTTTTTCAATCTTTAAATTGCCTATTTTACATGGGATAGTGAACATACCTGGATCCTTGCATTTGGGTGGTAATTTTTTCTAGAGGATTGCAGAAACATTCTCTCCCATGTTCACATACTCATTTCCCTTAAGCTTCCTCTTATTGTTGCACAATTCCTTGAGAAACTTGGCATACTTCAGAACCTGTCTGATAGCATCTAATAAGGGAATATTTACCTCGACTTTTCTGAAGGTATCTAGAATTGCCTTCTCTTCCTCTACTTTTTTGGATTTTGACTTTGGAGGAAAAGGAGTTATTATCTCTGGTATCTTCGTGCTCCCTTCAGTGGTCGTTTCAAATTTAAGTTAAGGTGGTTCAACTCCTTTTTTTCGTTTCTTCACCTTTAGTGCTATGGGTTCGGATTTGAGGTTCTTTCAGTTTGGTTCCACTTCTCAAAGTGATTACATTTGCGTTTTACTTAGGGTTGACTATGGTTTGCAATGGCAATCTTCCTTGGGATTCTAGCTTGCTTACTGATGCGGCTAGTTAGTTCACTTGATCTTTTAATTCCTTAAGGTTGGACCTTGTTTCCTATTGAAATTTTTGAGTACTATCAGCAAGGGATTTAATAATCTCTTCAAAAGGCGTACCTAAATTTGATGATTACAACATTTGTTGAGGAGGTTGTCTAGGTTGGTAGTTTTGGTATTGCGGCCTTTGTCCATAATTAAAGTTTGGATGATCCCTCCATCCTGGATTGTAAGTATTGGAATAGGGATCAAATTTTCTTTGGGATAGCCCTTGGTATCCTCCAACCGCATTAGCATGCTCTTGTGAATCTTCTTGAAGCGTAGGACACATATCGGTTGGATGTCCACTAGCACAAATTCCACATACCTTGGCTTGTTGCATGTTTCCCACTCCTAAAGCAAGTTGTTGCACAATAGAGGTTAGATTAGCAATTTGATTATCAACTGAAGATGTACTCACCTCATTCACTCTTCTAGGCACGTCCTGTCTAGTCTCGAATTGTTGAGAATTTGCAGCCATGGTGGAAATTAAATTCCTAGCTTCGGTGGGGGCTTTATTGACTATTGCTCCTGCACTAGCAGCATCCATCATTCTTCTTTCCATTGGCAAGAGTCCTTCATAGAAGTATTGGATGAGTAGTTGTTCAAAAATCCCATGTTGTGGGCAACTGGCATAAAGTTGCTTGAATCTTTCCCAATACTCATGAAGATTTTCGGTAACTCTTTGCTTTATTCCACATATCTCCCTTCTTATGTTTGTGGCCTAGAAGCTGGAAAAAATTTGTCAAGAAAGCATCTTACCATGTCAGTCCATGTTGTAACCGAACCTAGAGGAAGGTAGAATAACCAATCCTTAGCTCTATCTGCGAGTGAGAATGAAAAAGCCCTAAGCTTGATTTGATCCTCCGTAACAGCCTGTGGCTTCATGCTGGAGCAAACCACATGAAATTGCTTGAGATGTTTATGAGGATCTTTGTTTTCCAACCCATGGAACCTTGGAAGAAGGTGGATCAGTCCGAATTTCAGTTCGAACTCTGTCTGCAAAGCAGGATACTGAATACATAATGGTTGTTGATCCAAAGCTGGAGCGACGAGTTGTCTAAGAGTTCTCTCTTGATTGTTGTCCATCTCTTGCTCGGATTCGGGTCACTTGTAAGGTCTAATGCAAGATTCAATCCTGGTGATGATGTAAAGCTTTCTTCGTGCTTGCGATTTCTAGCTTCTTTCTTAAGTCTTCTCTCAATCTTCTTGACGTCAGGATCGTATGGAATTAATTCACCTGTACGAGAAGAATGAAGCATCAAAATAAATCAAAATTAAATTTTATCTCCCCGGCAACGGCGCCAAAATTTGATGGTTGTCAGAACCAACAATATTAAATAACTTGCTCAAATAATTCATTAGTAGTATAGGGAGCAAGGTCGTGTCCCAAGAGAGATTGATTAATTCCGATTTACTTTTCTGCAAATAAAAGGAAAATAAAATAAGAGGGGTTTGAAAGTTTGAATTAACTAAAAATAACAAAACTTAATAGAAAGAAAACAAAATTGAGTAGAAGAATTCAATAATTTGAGAAATCCAACCCAAGGAGTAATTTTCAGATTTGGTTCAGTAAGTTGATCATTGACGCAAGATAATTTTTCTTAATCCCAACTAAACTGGTTATGGTTGTTGGTACGACCTAACAACCTATCTCTTCTTACTGCTTTGACAATCAGGAAACGTTCTCTAATTGCTGCTCTTACCAATAAACAACCCTAGATACGATCTTAGGATTTAATTTACCAATAGCATTGAACACTAAAGAGACTACCAATTCTAATCAACAAACACACATGTAGGTTTATTTAAATTAGATCTTATAATCACATAACAAAGACTAAAAACCAGAAGTGCAATTAATCTTGTTACTTACCACTTGTTATTGAAACAGCCAAACAATTACGGATTCTGATATTTCAATTTGATGTATATTACCTTGTGAATGAATCAATAGGCCTTTTTGAAGCAACCACAAAACAATAATAATAATGAAGTGCAGAAATTATAAGAATAGAAAAGATTAAAGAAAATAAATAAGAACAATTATATCTCACAACTTATAAACCAAATCTTCAATTATCCTTAGATTGGAAAGAGAGTTTAGCAACCCATGAATATTGGGTAAAAGCAATGAAAATATTTGTATAAGAAAATCTAATTATCAAAAGTCCCCCCAACCTAGATCTTCAAGAGCCTATTTATAAAAATAGAGATAAGAGTCATACTCCTAGTTGGACTTAAAGTCCTTACATTTAATTAAAATGATAATTTAATAAATAGTCTTCCAAGTAATTTAAAAAAAAGTCAAATCTATGGAGGAGAGAGAAAATCATCGTATTGTATGCTTAGGCGAGAGTCTCGTCTCTGTCCAATAATTTGAAGTCGGCTTGTCAAGAAGAGCCTTAGGCGAGAGTCTTGCCTAAGGCTGCATCCGGTTCTACCCTTGGATTAAAAACTTCTCAGTGAAGGGAACCTTAGGCGTGAGTCTCGCCTAAGGCTGCACCCAGCACTGACTTGGCTTGATTCATCATTTCTCATTTCTTCTTCATGATTTCCCTTGTTCCAAAATCCTTCTAAATCATCCTTTTATTCATCAATTCCATGAATTCCAACAATTATTCAAGAATGATCAATTATCCATAGATTAAGTATAAAATTCATACAAAACCATAGGAAATCAAGGTAAATTAAGTGCATAAATAATGACTTAAAACTATGCAATAACTCTTTAAATCGCTCTCATGCCTCATGTAATGGCTCTTGGTCTAACTGTGTGAACTGGGCAATCTCTAATCTCATCTGCATTTTCTTTCCTGGAGGGAAATACTTTGTCAAGAATTTTTGTGCCATCACTGCCCATGTCGGAATGCTTCCTGCTGGTAGGTTTTGATACCAACTTAATGCCTTATCCCGGAGAGAAAAAGGAAATAATCTTAACCGAACAGCGTCGTCAGAGGCTCCATTAATCTTAATGGTGCTACAAATCTGTAGAAAACTTGTCAAATGTGTATTAGGATCCTCCAAGGCTGAACCTCCAAATTGGTTTTGCATAACCATGTTGATCAATGTCGGCTTCAATTCAAAGTTGTTATAGTTCACAGGAATCTCTCTTATAGCAGCGAAATTCTGATTCACAACTGGGGTGAAATAATCGCGTATAGCTCGGTGCTGATTTTCATCTGCCATGATTAAATTTCGGTCTTTCTCTTCAAATCTGTTCTGTTGAATTTGTCTGATGGTTCTCTCTAGCTCTTGATCTGACTCTTCTTTTATATTTGTATTTCCACTTCTACGAGTTTTGACCTTTCACCTAAAAAAAATATTTGTAGATAATAAATTAAAACAAAAATAAAAATAAAAGTCTAAATTAAAGTAAAGGCTATTGTGGAATAGTGTCAACAAAAAACTAAACAATAGTTCCCCGACAACGGCGCCAGAAAACTTGTTGTCCTTAAATGGAACACTAGTGCAAGTGCACAGGTCAATTTTTGAATATAGAGTAAATATTAGTATCATCCCACAGGGAACTGTGTCTACCGCTAATCACTGTAATCAACAACCTTGAGCTTTATTTAGAAAATTAATGAACGTTGGTTAAAATCCTATTTATTATTTTAACTATTAACTACAGAACAATTTAATTAAAACAAATCACAATAATTACGAATGAAAATATCAATAGCAAAATCTTCCTAGAAACCGATTTCACCTAACTAGGGTTCATGCAATTCCTTTGATCAATTGTTCTTTTGATTTCAATTTGTTTATAGTTGAAACTATTTCCTGTTTATCTCTCCTGAGTTTTAAATAGTCATACCCAATTTACCTAATCCTAACCTCCCGATTCAGAATTAAATAATAGAGATCATTAAGTAATAATAATCTATTTCTCTATGACTCATAAGAATTGTCAACCTCCCGATTCAACAATGTCCTACGTTAATCTACCATTGTGCATATAAATAATCCCCTCTCCCAAGTGCCAGATTCTTATATTACTTCATCTAGTTAGTGGTCAATCAACTAGAGCATTAAGAACAAGTAGATTAAATAAACATAATAGAAATCATCCAAACAACACCACAAAGTAATTGCAATCTGCCCAAAGTTGGTTACATCGATTCTAGGAAAATGGAGTTTAGTTCCTAGACATCATAATAAACATCCAAGAATTCGAATTTAACATCCTAAGAACAAAATTGGTGGAAAAAATGTAAAAGATGGAGTTTTAATGGAGCTAAAATAATTCTTGAAGTCTTCTGCCGCAGCCTCCTTTGAAATTCTGTTAAAAAACTATTTATAAGGTTTCCAAGCACTAAAACACGGAAGGCCACGTGGAAAAACAGTGTTGCCCTAATCAGACTGCTATGCTACGGTAATGGTATTAATTCCTCAGATCTGCTCTGCACTGTCCAGTTTCTTCTATTGCTGCAGCATAAGTCACGCTCAGCATCCTGTAACTTCAATTCTTCACGGAATCATCAGAACTAGCTCCAAAAGTTTTAACTTCTCCAAATTGTTCTTTTTCCTGCACAAGTGCACAAAACACATAAAACATACCTAATATTGCAAAGAACAAATCAAATAACTAAGTATAAAGGGTCCTAAACATATATAAAATTCGGTGCTAACAAGTATCAGTAGCTCTCATAGCTAAGAAATGGGTTGACTTCGTCAACCGATCCACAATAACCCAAATGGCATCATGACCTCTGCGGGTCCTCGGTAAACCCATGACAAAATCCATGGTGACGTGCTCCTACTTCCATGTCGATATCGGTAGAGGCTGCAATAACCCTACAGGCTTCTAATGCTCTACCTTCACTTGCTGACAGATGAGACATCTAGCGACATATTCAGCAATATCGTTTTTCATTCCAGACCACCAATAAACCTTCTGAAGGTTTTGATACATCTTAGTACTCCCCGGATGTATCGTATACTTCGATGAGTGAGCCTCTGATGAAATCAATATTTTTTATTTTTGGATCCTCGGGAACACATACTCTGCCTCTGAACCTCAGTAGTCCATCTTTACTCAGCTCAAAATCTGTACCCACACCTGCTTATGCCTGACTCAACCAATCTATAAATTGTCAATCACTCTGCTGAGCCTGTTGAATATGACTAATCAACTCTGGCTCTAATCTTAAACTGGCCATAATATCAAATCTCTCTGTATTATGTAGGGCTACATCCAAATTAAGGTTCGCAAATTGCTCCAACAACTTGTGTTCCCGAACCATCATATAAGACACCAACCCGAGGTTCTTCATGCTCAAAGCATCGACAACTACATTCGTCTTACCCGGGTGGTACATGATTTCACAATCATAGTCCTTCAGGAGCTCGAGCCATCTCCTTTGTCTCATATTCAACTCTTTCTGCAAGAACAGATACTTAAGGCTCTTGTGATCGATATATACCTAAAATTTCTTACCATAGATATAGTGGCGCCCTATCTTCAATGTAAACACTATAGTCGCCAACTCTAAATCGTGTGTCGGATAGTTCCTCTTGTGATCCTTCAATTGTATGGATCCATAGGCAACTACCTTTCCATCCTGCATAAGTAAACAGCCCAGTCCCTGGTGTGATGCATCTGTACACAGAGAAACCTCCTGAGCTGATAGGTATGGTGAGAATCAAAGCAGTGGTCAACCGACGCTTAATCTCCTGAAAACTCCTCTCATATGCCTCATCCTACACAAACTTAACATCTTTCTGTGTGAGGCGTGTCAACGGAGTAGCTAGTCTAGAGAAACCCTCAACAAATCACCCATAATAACCTGTCAATCCCAAAAAACTTTTGATCTTCATGACGGTCTTGGGTTGTTTGCAATGTACAACTACCTTAATCTTGGATGGATCCATTGATACCCCATCCTTCGATACAACATGGCCTAGAAATGAGATTTGTTCCAACTAAAAGTTACACTTACTAAGTTTGGCATATAGTTCTTTCTCTTGGAGGTCTATAGAACTATCCTCAAGTGCTCCTCATGATCTTCCCTAGACTTAGAATAAACCAATATGTCATCGATGAACACTATTACAAACTGGTCCAGGTATGGCTTAAATACATCATTCATCAATGTCATAAATGTTGCGGGGGCATTCGTCAATCCGAATGGTATAACCAAAAACTCGTAGTGGTCATAACGAGTACGAAATGCTGTCTTGGGTACATCTCCACTCCATATCCTCAACTGATGGTACCCAGATCGTAGATCTATCTTAGAAAAGACTTGTGCTCCCTGATGCTGATCCAACAAATCATCAATGTGTGGAACAGGGTATCTAAAACCTAAATTTTCTCATCGTCTGTTACTTATGAGGAGTAAATTATAGCCTTATGTAATGTTTTGTAGGCCCGTAGACGATCAGAGTAATCGATTGTAGTGTGGGCCCCATGGCATGCAAAATGAGGTAAGGTCCCAGACTCGATAACTTCTTAAAATTATCATGTTCATGCATGAAACGATGAGTAGAAGTGAAAACTAAGTGATTGGAAATGGAAAAGATAGTTGAATTCGGATTTTAAATTTAATCGGGAAAACAAACCTAATAAGGGAAATAAATCTGAATAAAATTCTTGAAATTTGTAAAAATTATTTCGAGGCTATGGAAAATTGGTATGAGGTGACATTGGCATTGAAAATAAAAATCATGAAGAAATATGGGGATTTAAGGGTTCAAATGAATTTTTGAATCTAACCAAAACCTTATTTCCATTTTTGCTCGGTATTGGCCTAATTGAGCAAAATGAGCTCGTTCGTGAAAATTTTCTGTAACAAGTAACTCCCAACTTTTTATGAGACATACTATAAATATATTATGACAATGGAGAAGTGAAAGTTTGAAGAAATCTGATCAGGATTTTATTTGGAGAATTTTCTAAAGTGAAGACCACAATTTGCTCCATTTAACGCCACCAAACAACCCCTAACAAATAGATTATTTTAATTCCTTCTAGAAGCCTTTTTCTACCCACTTGCTTCCAGCATTAAGCTAACACGTTCAAATTTCAAAAGAAGCCAAATTCCCTTCTTCGTTTTAGCTAAAAACCTGAGAGCTTCAACCTTCTTCCCTGCTGTAACGTGAATTGGCCTGGTGACTTCCAAGAATGTTTCAGCTACCTTTCCATCATTTTTAGAAATTGATCTGGTCAGAGACAACATTCCTCTACCTCTCCCCTAAAATATATAAAAATTTTAGAATTTATAGAGGCCATTTGGTAGCTGAAAAACCCAATCATTCTAGTCTTCTTCACAGCTGCAACATGACTAGGTCTGGTAACTTACTGAATTTTTACAGCAACCTTCCACTCATTTTCAGACCTCAATCCTTTTAGGTAAAAACTTAATCTACCTCTTATCTAACATATCTAAAATTCAAAAAATTTATGGAGGCCTTTTGATAGCTGAATTGGTAGGGAAAGGAAAATAGGGCAGAGCTTATAACATGAATTGGTTTGCTGACTTGTAGGAATTGTTCAACAGCCTTCCTCTCATTTTTAGGCCTCACTCCAGTCAGATAAAATGTTCCCCTGCCTCCCCTCTAGCTTACATAAAAATTTTAGACCTCAAATAAATCATTTTCAAGCTGAATCAGTGAGGAAAGAAAAACAAGGCTGAAATTGCACTATTTTGAGGTAAGTGGAGAAATTGAGTTTTTTGGAATGGTTAGATGATTTTATTTGATGGTTTTGATAAATTATAAAATATGTAGGTTTTTTATTTCAGGCAAGGAGGAATTTGGAGTCTTGAAATTTAAATTGGGCAAAGGTAAGAAGTGATAGATATTAATGAATTTGAATATATGATAGCTTGGTGTGTAGAGGATTATTTTGACGAATGAGAAGGGCTGGTATAATTTTAATGGTTGAGTGTAGTTGCGGTCAGCATGTTTAGGGTATTGGAAGAAAGGATTTTAATGAAAATGAGGTAGAAGTTACAATTAAATTTAGACTGTGAAAGCTCGATATAGTGTTGACTAGGCGAAATCATCGAAAAATGCAAAAAGCGATAATGTAAGTGAAGTTCATAAAGTGAAATTATTTGTTGGAAATATTAAGCATGTTGTAGAGGCATTGAGAGTGAAATTAAAAGTGCCAAACACGTTAAATATGATTAAATAGGGCTTAAACTGATAAAACCGAGCAAAAAGAGTAAAATTAATTAAAAGTCAACTATTGGTATAATCACATATTTGGATATGTTGAAATGAATTTAAGCCATATGTGATGAGTAAACTTGTTTTGCAGCAGCTCGGTCTACCGACATGTATTACAAGGCAAACCTGAGCACCGAGGAAAGTGATCTACCTCAATCGCTAAGAGGTAAGGGATATAATTTAGAGTAGCATTAGTGCTCCATCTACCTTACCAATGACTTTATGCATGTTAGTTGAATAGGATTTTATGAAATATGCTGCAATGCCTTATAACCGAAACTAAACTGTTTCTTGAGTATTTCAACGTGTTTGCTAGATGCATGAGATACATTTTACTTCACATGTTTATGAAAATGTGATTTTTCAATATGAAGAAGAAAACATGGTTTGAATTCATGAAATGACAGGGAAGAGCCCCAAAAATGCTTTACGAAAGCAATGTTTTCATGATACGGGTTAAAGTCCCAAAAGGGTTTACAAACTATGTTTTTATGATTACATGGGTTAAAGTCCTAAGAAATGATTTGAAACTATGGTTTTCCACAAGAAATGGGTAAGAGGCCCGTAAAGATTTATGAAAACCATGTTTTTGGGGTAAGCAGGCTAGAGTCCCACAAAGGCATGATGTGACGAGGTCAGAGTGATTTGGGATCAGTCTTGCATACATAGGGTAGCGTATGAAGATGATCGAGGATCGTCCTAGCCGACTACCAGGGAACGGGCAGGGCTCTGACTTGAAATGTGTGTATAGTCCACATTTGGTGATGCACGTGAGTTCGTGCGTATAGTCCATATTTGGTGGTGCACGAGATATGACAGCGTATGACCCTGATCCAGTCCTACGGCTCCTCTGTACAATGGCCATATGTATTTATGATGAACGTCCTACGGGACTTGATGTATGATGTCCTTCGAGACTAGTATATGAGATAATTTCTTGACCCTACATGATGATGATATGATGTTTTATGTTTCACTCAGCTATACTACCTGTTTTGTTGCTATCAGTTTTAGCACTATGTTATTTGATGATATTTAATGGTAGGTATGTTTATGTTTTGAAGAAATGAGTTGTGAAAACATGATTTCAATTTTTAAAGTGATGATGAGATATGATGTAGTTGATTTGAGATTTTGAGATGCTCTTCTAAATGTTTATACTATGAAACATGTTTTCAGCATGAGATGTTTTATGAAGATGAGACATATATGTGTAAATCATTGATTTTAAAGCATGTTTTAATTGCTTTTGAGAATGTGAGCATCTCTACTTTTATGTATACATATGCTGCTGATTTTATAAGCCATGATTCTCACTGTTTTGAGTATTAAAGTTATTCTAAATGTATCTCTTACTGAGTCTGAAAACTCAGCCCCCTCCTCTCCATCTCCCAAATCACTTCTAGTGAGTCTACTGCACTATTGAGGTTGTGGCCGTTGACGAGATTGTCTGACCTTTCATCATATACTTTTGTAGTCTTGAGGTATTGTCTTACTTGTATTCAAGACATAGTACATAGCATAGACATTTTGTATATGATAGTCGAGATGTAATAGTTGTAAAGGATTATATTCATGTATATAGTTTTTATTACGCAGAATAGATATATGTTGTGGATGTTATGAGATCCTGGAATAGAATTGAAACTGTGTTACAGATGTGGGTTGAAAATTATAAACTGTATTTTAAACTCTGCAGGTTGAGTTAAGTCATAATGCAGTCGTTATGCTACCGAAATTTCTAAAATAAAAGAGGTTTAAAACTAGATAAGGACACGACATGCAACTTAGAAATTGGATAAAAAGTTTTAAATTTAGCTCCATTTTCGCGCTTCCGGGGCATGACAGCTTTGCTTGGTATCAAAGCGAATGTTGTGTGATATTGTCTTGTCTGGTAATAAGAGTATATTATATCTCGAAGTGTTTATGCATGTCTGGTAATAAAGTAAGCTTATCTGTCAAAATATGACATTATTTTTGGGATAATGTGCAGATAGTAAGTCACTGATCATGAGTGGTAGACAGGGCTATCCACGGAGACAGGCTCAACCCGCTCCACCATCTCCTCCCCAACCCGAGAGCCATACCGATACGATAAGGAAGCTCAAGGAGACAGTGCAGGGTATGAGGGAAGGACTTATAGCTCTTACCACCATGTTTACCTAGCAGTTTGGGACATGTACACTTGCACAGATACAGCTACTCTTACGCCTGATCCTCCTCCACCACCAATTCCTCTAATAGCCTCAGTCCCTCAGCCAATAGATCCCCAACATAGGGATGATAGAGAGACTCAGAGGGTGCAAGATTTCTTCAGCATGCATCCTCCGGAGTTCACAGGGGTTAAGGACCAGGTTAAGGTTGAGGAGTGGATAGTGGATATTGAGGCAATCTTCAAGTTTTTGGGATGTACTGATAGGGGAGAGTGACCATGGCGGGTTATATGATGAAAGGCCAGGCTAAGTTTTAGTGGAGATCCACACAGATGATATTAACTGAGGATCCCTTAGAAATCACATGGGATGCTTTGTTAGTCGCATTCCGAGAGTAGTATGTGTCACATGCAGCTTGAAAGAATATGCAGGTAGAATTTTTGGATTGGAGACAGGGAAGTTCTACTGTAGACGAGTATGAGAACAAATTTACGACCCTGATGAGATACGATCTAGAGACAGTTAGAGATCCCAAGTATCGGACAGAGAGATTTCTGGTAGGATTGAGATCTGAAATCAGAGATAGGCTGCTGGGTCAGAATATTGTGGATTTCAAAGATGCTCTGAGGCGAACCCAAGAGATAGAGAGGGGCTTCAGTGTTTTCAAGGATAGATTTGAGATCGGGTTATCATCAGCTAAGGATTAAGGAGACTAATGTACCGAAGATAGCATTTCAGACTCGATATGGGCACTACGAGTTCCTAGTTATACCCTTTGGATTGACTAATGCCCCGGCTGCATTCATGAGTCTTATGAATGATGTCTTCTGAGAATACTTGGATAGATTTGTGTTAGTGTTCATTGATGACATCTTGATCTATTCTAGATCCCGGGAAGAGCACAAGCAGCATGTGAGGATTGTACTCCAGGCTCTCCGTGAGGAGAAACTATATGGTAAATTCAGTAAGTGTGCATTCTGGCTAGAACAGATTTCCTTCCTCGAACATGTAGTATCTAAGGATGGCGTGTTTGTAGATCCGCCCAAGGTAGAGGCAGTGTTGCAATGGGAATGAACGAGGACAGTCACGGAGGTCAAAAGCTTCTTAGGATTGGCAGGGTATTACCGACGGTTTGTCGAGGGGTACGGAGGTGAGAAGTTTCTTGGGATTGGCAAGGTATTATCGATGGTTTGTCAAGGGGTTTTCATAGATAGCAGCTCCATTGACCAGGCTGACACATAAGGAGGTGCAGTTTGCATGGTCAGCACACTGTGAGCAAAGCTTCCAAGAACTCAAACGTCGGTTGACTACGGCACTAGCCTTGACCATTCCGAGTGGTTCTGGGGGATATGTGGTATATAATGATGCTTCCCACCAGGGTCTCGACTGTGTGCTTATCCAGCATGGTAGAGTGGTGGCTTATGGATCCCCTCAGTTGAAGGATCATGAGCGCAATTATCCCACTCACGACTTGGAGTTACCTGCAGTAGTGTTTGCACTCAAGATATGGTAGCATTACTTGTACGGAGAGAGATCCTCTTCACTGACCACAAGAGTCTTAAGTACTTGTTTGATCAGAAGGAGCTGAATATGAGACAGTGGAGATGGATAGAGCTCCTCAAGGACTATGACTACGAGAGTTTATACCATCCGGGTAAGGCGAACATGGTAGCTGACGCCCTGAGTAGAAAGGGTATGGTATCCTACATGATGATTAGAGAGTGGGATGTATTAGAACAATTCGTCGAACTCAGGATCAGTATGGATGAGGTTGAGCATGGATATATGGCTAGCCTACGGATTGAACCTAGTATAATAGATCAGATTAGAGCCAGACAGAGAAATGATCAGAGTTTATTGGATATAGTTATCCAGGCAGAGGAAAGATCGTAATCTGAGTTTATGGTCAGTGATGATGGACTACTGAGATATAGAAGTCGTATATGTGTGCCATATGATGACACATTGAGGCAGAGCATTCTGAAGGAATCCCACTATTCTAGATTCACCATGCACTCGGGCAATACCAAGATGTATCAGGACCTTAGGAAGGTGTATTGGTGGATTGGAATGAAAAGCGATGTGGTAGACTATGTTGCTAGATGTTTAGTTTGTTAGCATATTAAGGCTGAACACCAGAGACCTGCAGGATTGCTGAAGTCATTGTCGATTCCTACATGAAAATAAGAGCATATTACTATGGACTTCATTATGGGATTACCAAGGACCCAGAGAGGTCATGATGCAATCTGGGTGATTGTAGATAGACTGACGAAAAGCGCTCACTTCTTAGCCATTAAGAGCACTGATTTACTGGATAAGCTAGCCGATCTTTATCTCAGGGAGATAGTAAGACTGCATGGGGCACCTGTAAGCATCACATCTGACAGAGATCCTCATTTCACTTCTAGATTCTGGACAAGATTTCAGGAAGCTATGGGTTTCAATTGAACCTAAGCACAGCCTATCATCCTCAAACTGACGGTCAGTCCGAGTGGACCATACAGACCTTGGAGGACATGTTAAGGGCTTGTGCCTTGGACTTTAAAGGCTTATAGGATGAACACTTGCCACTTACAGAATTTTCTTATAATAACAACTATCTGGCTAGTATTGGAATGGCTTCATTTGAGGCTCTGTATGGTAGGAGATGCATATCCTCGATTGCTTGGGAAAAAGTGGGAGACAGAAAGATCCTTGCTCCCGAGTTAGTTGAACAGGCAAGTAGAGGTGTTCAGCTCATATGTGACAGATTGAGGACTGCACAAAGTAGACAGAAGAGTTATGCAGATGTACGTAGACGTCCTCTTGTGTTTCAAGTAGGGGATTCCGTATTTGTGAAGGTGTCACCGATGAAGGGTATAGTTCACTTCGGGAAAAGAAGTTGAGTCCTCGCTTCATTGGTCCTTTTAAGATTATGGGGAAAGTGGGAGATGTAGCATATTGGCTTGCACTACCATCACAGTTGTCGCGTATTCACGATGTATTTCATGTGTCAATGTTAAAGAAGTATCATCTCGACCCATCTCATGTCATTGAGTACGAGTCACTAAAGATATATGAGGACATGAGTTATGTTGAGCAGTCGATTCGTATCATTGATAGGAAGGAGAAAGTGCTAAGGACTAAGACCATCCCACTTGTGAAGGTTCTCTAGCGACACCATGGGGCAGAGGAAGCTACCTAAGAGCTAGAGAGCCATATGGGGGAGAAGTACCCTCACTTGTTTGATGGACCAACATGAATTCAGAGGACTGAATTTCTTAAAAGGTGGGGAGAAATGTGAAACCTAAATTTTCCATCTTACGTTACTTGTGAGGAGTAAATTATAGCCCTATGTAATGTTTTACAGTCTCGTATACGATCAAAGCAACCGATTGTAGTGTAGGCCCCATGGCACGCAAAATGAAGTAAGGTCCCAGACCTGAGAACTTCTTAAAATTATCATGTTCACGCATGAAATGATGAGTAGAAGTGAAAACTAAGTGATTGGAAATGAAAAAGATAGTTGAATTCAGATTTTAAATTTAATCGGGAAAATGGACCTAATAAGGGAAATAAATCCGAATAAAATTTTTGAAATTCGTAAAAATTATTTCGAGGTCATGGAAAATTGGTATGAGGTGAAATTGGCAAGGAAAGTAAAAATCATGAAGAAATATGGGGATTTAGGGGTTCAAATGAATTTTTGAAGCTAACCGAAACCTTATTTCCATTTTTGCTCGGTATTGGCCTAATCGCGCAAAATGAGGTCGTTCGTGAAAATTTTCTTAAACAAGTAACCCCCAATTTTTATGAGACATACTATAAATATAGTATGACAATGAAGAAGTGAAAATTTGAAGAAATCTGATCAGGATTTTAATTGGAGAATTTTCTAAAATGAAGACCACAATTTGCTCCATTTAACTCCACCAAACAACCCCTAACAAATAGATTATTTTAATTCCTTATAGAAGCCTTTTTCTACCCACTTTCTTTCAGCATTAAGCTAACACGTTCAGCTTCCAAAAGAAGCTAAATTCCCTTCTTCGTTTCGGCTAAAAACTTGAGAGCCTCAACCTTCTTCCCTGCTACAATGTGAATTGGCCCGGTGACTTCCAAGAATTTTTCAGCTACCTTTCCATCATTTTTAGAACTTGGTCTGGTCAGGGAAAATATTCCTATACCTCTCCCCTAAAACATATAAAAATTGTAGAATTTATTGATGCCATTTGGTAGCTGAAAAACCCAAGCATTTTAGTCATCTTCACTGCTACAATGTGACTAGCTCTGGTAACTTGCCAAATTTGTCTAGCAACCTTCCACTCATTTTCAGACCTCAATCCCTTCAAGTAAAAACTTCATCTATATCGCCTCTAACATATATAAAAATTCCAGAATTTATGGAGGTGTTTTGATAGCTGAATTGGTAGGGAAAGAAAAATAGGGCAGAGCTTGTAACGTGAATTGGTTTGCCGACTTGTAGGAATTTTTCAGTAGCCTTCTTCTGATTTTTATCCCTGACTCTGGTGAGATAAAAAGTTACCATACCTCCCTTATAGCTCACATAAAAGTTTCAGATCTCAAAGAAATCATTTGCTAGCTGAATCGATGAAGAAAGAAAAACAGGGTAGAAACTACACTGTTTTGAGGTAAGTGGAGAAATTGAGTTTTTTGGAATGGTTAGATGATTTTATTTGATGGTTTTGATAAATTCTAAACTACGTAGGTGTTTTATTTCATCCAAGGAGGAATTTGGAGTTGAAAGTTAAATTGGGAAAATGTAAGAAGTGATGGATTTTAATGAATTTGAATATATGTTAGCTTGGTGTGTAGAGGATTATTTTGACGAATGAGAATGGTTAGTATAATTTTAATGGTTAAGTGTAGTTGTGGTCAGCATGTTTAGGGTATTGGAAGAAAGGATTTTAATGAAAATGAGGTAGAAGTTACAGTTAAATTTAGACTGTGAAAGCTCGATATAGTGTTGACTAGGCGAAATCATCGAAAAATGCAAGAAGCGATAATGTAAGTGAAGTTTATGTAGTGAAATTAAATGTTTGAAATATTAAGCATGTTGTGGAGGCATTGACAGTGAAATTAAAAGTGCCAAACACGTTAAATACGATTAAACGAGGCGTAAACTGATAAAACAGAGTAAAAAGAACAAAATTGAGTTAAAGTCAACTTTTGGTCAAAGTTTTTATATAATCACATATTTGGATATGTTGAAATGAATTTAAGGCATATGTGATGAGTAAACTTGTTTTGCAGCAGCTCGGTCTACTGACATGTTTTACAAGGCAAACCCGCGCATCGAGGAAAGTGATATACCTCAGTCACTAAGAGGTAAGGGATATAATTTAGAGTAGCGTTAGTGCTCCACCTACCTTACCAATGACTTTATGCATGTTAGTTGAATGAGATTTTATGAAATATGTTGAAATGCCTTAGAAACTGAAAATAAACCATTTTCCGAGTTTTTCAACGTCTTTGCTACATGCATGAGATACATTTTACTTCACATGTTTATGAAAATGTGACTTTTCAATATGAAGAAGAAAACATGGTTTGATTTCATGAAATGACGGGGAAGAGCCCCGAGAATGCTTTACGAAAGCAATGTTTTCATGATACGGGTTAAAGTCCCGAAGGGGTTTATAAACTATGTTTTTATGATTACATGGGTTAAAGTCCCAAGAAATAATTTGAAACTATGGTTTTCCACAAGAAATGGGTAAGAGGCCCGTAAAGATTTATGAAAACCATGTTTTTGGGGTATGTCAAGACCCTTCATGACTTAACCAAAACCACTACAAATTTTTTGCATTTTAACTTACCTTTCCTTTCATCGATGGTTGGGCTGTGATTCGATGTTAGCTTCCTCGTGTACCATATCATTCATTACCATACATACATGTCAATATATTATTTCTAACTGTAAACTTCTTTTATAATACATGTAAGATCATATAAAATCTAATACAAATACATTCCCCAAAATATGTATCGTATACATTACTGTGTTGTTTCTATGTTTAGATACATAATAGTATAAAATATGTATACCTGTCGATCGATAGGAAATAGCAGCGGACAATAGGAATACTATCCCTCAAGCACACTGTCTCTACTGCTGATGCTCTGTAGAGAGGGAAAATAAAGGGGGATGAGCATACAACGCGCTCAGTAAGGAAATCAAGCAAGCAAGTAGCATCTACACTATCTACTCAAAATAATGCTATGCCTCAAAATATCATTTCCTTAACTCACTTTCAAAGCATGTCTTTAAAATATATATATACTTGTACAGATTAAATCTCATGTACAGAAATCATGCTTTCGTTCTCAAATGTAGGCATGTAGTGCAAAATAATGCATATTTATAATATCACAATGCCTTTAGATAAATCATGCCATGTATATTTAAATCACAATAAATATGGCATTTAAATCATTCACAACACCATAATCAGATTCCGACCCATCCCTCAGGTCTATCCGTATCATAAATAATTCAATCAGTCAGGTGATATATTATGTGAGACTCTGTGGTGAAATGTAATAATATCCTAGACTAAGGCCATATCCTATAATGGTGAAATTCTAAGCAACATGGTGCCTCAAATGCACGTGAAGCTTTTCATATCCATGTAAGAGAGCCTCCCTGTCGAACAAAGCCTCCCCGCCCACTCTAGCTTGAGGATGTTGGGCTTAAAGATCTTACCGTAAGAGAGCCTCCCAACCGAACAGAGCCTCCCCATCCTCCTTGGGCTTAAGGATATTGGGCTTGAGGATCTTACCAACTTCCACGGCATCATACGTACCACCGTGTGAAAACCTGTGCGAGCTAAGCTCTAGTATGATTTATTCTCACATAATTCGATAGATGGCTCTTTAAAAGGAGATGATTTTCGAAATATCAAAATTAACACTATAAAGTGTGCTTAATTCACATCAACCTTAAAAACATTAGCTCATCTATTTATTCTTCTACTAAACAGCAGTAAAACACTCAAAATAGTGGTTTCCATGCTTTTTACAACTTTTTCCAAAAGTTGACTTTTTTCAAAAGTTGACTTTTTTTCCTAACTAAGGGTAAAATCATAATTTATCACTATCGGGTTGTAATAATTATTATTCACTTTCTCTGACCCTCAGAGTTTTTAAGTGAATCTAAAAGCAAACAAAAATATATGCAGGTATCTCTAACTACTCAGAAAAGTCCCTTATCGGTAATCACTCGATAAATTTTACTTTCTCAACGCTGCTCGATCCAGCAGTTCGATTCGCTCCTCCAATAATCTTCGGGGCTTCATATAACCATTTATCAAGTTAATTATATTTTTCCTACTGTATTTCACATTAAATACAGTCTATTTCCCTTAATGGGCTTTAATAAACCTTAATGGGCCTAACTATGCCTTAAGCCCATTTCCATTTTACCATTCATTTTCGTTGGGCCTATTAGGCTTATGGGGCCAACCAACTCTGATTAGGTTTATCCAAGACCCATTACATCACATTGGGCCTAAAATAATTGGGCTTGGCCCATTGGACCTCTCGGCCACATGCCATGGCCGAGAGCATCCCATGTTGTCGGTCACACCATGGCATGCCGTCCATGTCCATTTGTTTAGCCAATTTCACTTAGGCATTTTCACAAACACTAGGTTGGCAATGTTCTTAAGCTTCACATAGTTCATTTTGGCATTTTATCAAACACCTTGATTGCCAACTAGATAGATGTATCAATTAATCACAGTGATTAATTCTAACTATACCATAATCATTAACACATGTATATCATCTCATTTGTGCATTAAAATCATGTGCATTCATCAATATTTCACTACTCACTCTCGGCCTAACCATGATCATAGTGATTTCATATGTTTCAATGCTTAAAACATATACCAATATACTTAAAATCATTCATACATTATCATATAAGAATTTGAAACCTTGAAAATATACCTAGTATTTGTGTTCACACTTGGCCGAAACTTTGGAGCCTCACGATTTGCACACTATGGCTTCTTGATAGCCAATTCCAACATATGTCACTCTCCTCTCAATTTGGAACAACTTTCATGAAGGTTGCAAGTTCCAAATATGCATAAATCCTAGTGATTTCTAGTGAGAGAAAGCTTGGATAAATGTATTTCAATGGTTTCTTCTTCTAGCTGAGAATGGTATGGTGAAGATGACAATGGTGTGGCTGACTTTATAAGCCATTAACTAAGCCATTAAGCCTTACTTTCTAGCCATTATAATTGACTTTCTAAGGTTTAGTTATGAGTCACCTAATGAGTCATCTAATGAGTCATAGTTAGCTTTAACTAAGGTTAGATATTTAATCCTAATAGGCCTTACAATTGGGCCCTTGGTTTGGGCTTTATTAATGGGATTTGAGGCTAAAATTTATACTATACCTCGGGCTTTAATTGTCTAAATATTTAGCCTTCAATCGGTCCAACAATTCAGTCTAACGGACCAAAGAATTTCGATCTACATTTAGTATACCTTAATGGGCTTTAAAATCTTTACTTTGGCCCATTACGTTTTTATCCATTAAATTTAATCTGAAATCCTTTTGAATAAATTTTCCTTACTTCCGGGGATGATTATCTTGTATTCTGACCATAAATATTTTTCCCCAAATTTTTCTCTATACTTAGGTTAATTTTTAACCATGGTTAGTCAACTATGGTAAAAGTTCACTTTTCTTAACTATAATTGACTTTTTCCTTAATCATTGACCACATTGACATTTTCTCAAAATTTTGAAAGTGTCATATCTTATGTTTTACACTCTCGTTTTTACGTTTTAGCCATTTTCGGTAGGTAGATACACCCAAAATACCTTAACTCGCTAAAAAGGTCTGTTTTATCCTTTTTAGCTTTTACTCTCGTTCTTTGTGTTCGGGAGTAAATCAAACTGACTTTCCTTCATGAGCTCTCTATATTTTCTCATTTTAAGTTCTTCTCTTCAGTCAGAATGATTTGGATCCATTCGATTTACCCTGTGGCTCTTATAGCTCACATTAGGCTTTTATGTAGCTTATAAGTGTTAAATAATTTCACATACACTGTAAATCTAGTAAATACTCTTCTTATGATTCAACTATAATAATAGTGTTCATACACATAGGAATCATAAGGAATAAGCTACATAAAAGCACGGGTCTGAAAATCCTCCCCCACTAAAAAAATTTGATCCTCCAAATTAGAACCAAGTCAGTCATCAAACAGATAAGGTTGTTTCTCTCGCATCAGACTCTCTAGCTCCTAAGTAGCCTCCTCTGAAGTATGATGCTTCCAGAGAACCTTCACTAATCTGATAGTCTTCGATCCAATACCTTCTCCTTCCTATCCAATATTCGAATCGGTCTCTCATCATATGACATGTCCTCTCGGAGCTCTAAAGGCTCATAACTAATCACATGTGCCGAATTCGGGTGATACTTCCGAAGCATCGATATGTGGAAGACAATATGGACACCTGATAAGTCCAGTGGCAATGTCAACCTATAGGCCTCATCTCCCACTCGATCAAGTATCACAAAGGGTCCAATATAGCGAGGACTCAGCTTTCCTCTCTTCCCAAATCTAGCTATGCCCTTGGAAGGAGAAACTTTCAGAAACACTGATTCACCCACTGCACATTCTAGTGGCCTTCGTCTCTTGTCAGCATAACTCTTATGTCTACTCTGAGCTGTCCTCAGTCTCTCTACAATCAAACGGATATCCTTAGAGGTTTGTGTAACCAAGTCTGGAGTGAATATCTTATGGTCACCCACTTCTTCCCATCCAATAGGGGAACGAGATCTACGGCCATATAAAACCTCATACGGTGCCATCCCGATACTCGAATGATAACTGTTGTTGTAGGCGAACTCGGTTAGTGGCAAGTGGTCATCCATGAGCCTCTAAAATCTAGCACACATGCTCTCAACATATCCTCTAGAGTCTGTATAGTCCTCTCTGACTGACCATCTGTTTGAGGATGGAAAACGGTGCTCAAACTCAACTGGGTTCCCATGGCTCCCTGAAAATGTTCCCAAAAGTGGGAAGTGAAGCGGGAATCCCTATCAGAGTTCGGTTGCGACAGTTCTAGAAGTTTATACCTCTATCTTTTAGTGGGGTGAAGGACCCTGTAGCTGATGAGGAGTGGGTTAGTGAGATAGAGAAGCTTTTTAGATTCTACGAGTGTACGACATCGGAGATGGTCGCATTTAGTGCGTTCCTACTGAAGGGAGCTGTAGAGTATTGGTGGAATTCCACCAGACCCATATTGAGTGCCCGACATACAAATATTTGTTGGGAGATATTTCGGGATACCCTTAGGAGGCAGTTTGTTCCCGATATCACAAAGCGAAAACTACAGGCTGAGTTTTTGGGACTGAACCAAGGGAGTTTGTCCGTGGACGAGTATGAGACTAGATTCTTATCCCTGGGAATATATGACCCAGACATCATGTATAGTGAGGCCAGAAAGGTCCATAGGTTCATCGATGGATTGAGATCGGTTCTTCGGACCAGATTGGTCCCATTTGATATAGCCACATATGAGGAAGCAGGGCGTAACTGTGCGAGCACGATTATAAGAAGAATGCTTTAGAGTTCGAGAAGTTTAGTCAGAGCCGTTATAGAGAGAGGAAGAGGTCGACTATAGATACGAGGTTTCATTACATACGTGGTAGATACAAATAAGGCGCATCCGGAGTTGGCAGATATTCCTGTGGTCAGTGAGTACCCAGATGTCTTTCTGGATGAACTGCCAGGGTTACCACCAGACAGAGAGATGGAGTTTTATATAGACTTGGCGCCTGGTATAGAGCCTATTTTGAGACCACCTTATCGTATGGCCTTAGTTGAGCTGGAAGAGCTCAAGAGACAGTTGCAAGAGCTATTAGATAGGGGTTTTGTTAGACCGAGTGTTTTAACTTAGGGAATACTGATTTTATTCATAAGGAAGAAGGATGGGAGCCTTCGATTGTGTATAGATTACCGATTGTTGAATAAGGCCACCATCAAGAATAGGTATCCCCTTCCATGCATTGACGACTTGTTGGATCAGCTTTGAGGAGCTCAGGTCTTTTCCAAGATTGATCTGAGGTCTGGGTATCATCAACTGAGAGTCCGAAGTTGAAATACACCTAAGACAGATTTTTGTACCCGATATGGCCATTATGAGTTCTTGGTCATGCCATTGGGACTGACGAATGCTCCCGTAACTTTTATGGCTTTGATGAACGATATGTTCAAGCCATATTTGGATCAGTTTGTTATCGCCTTTATCGATGACATATTGGTATATTCGAGATCCAAAGAGGAGCATGAGGAGTACCTCAGGATTATATTACAGACTCTACGAGAGTAGAAGTTATATGCTAAGCTCAGAAAGTGTGACTTTTGGTTGTCACATATCTCATTTTTGGGACATGTTGTATCGAGGGATGGTGTATCAATCGATCCATCCAAGATAGAAGCTGTAGTTCAATGGGAATAGCCATGGACAGTCATCGAGATCAGGAGTTTTCTGGGTTTAGCTGGATAATATCAGAGATTCGTTAAGGGATTTTCGAAGTTAGCTGCTCTGTTGACACGTCTCACTCAGAAGAGTGTACCATTCGTATGAAAATAAGGATTGAGAGAAGAGTTTTTAGGAGTTGAAGCGTCGATTGACCACCGCTTCGATTCTCACTATCTCGACCAGTTTAGAAGGATTTACGGTATATACTCATGCTTCGCATCAAGGACTGGGCTATGTATTGATGCAGGATGGGAGGGTAGTTGCTTATGGATCCAGACAGTGGAAGGATGATGAGAAGAACTATCTGACCCATGATTTGGAGTTAGCAGCAGTAGTGTTTGTGGTGAAGATATGGCGCTACTACTTATATGGTGAGAAGTTCCAGATATTTACTGACAACAAGAGCCTCAATTATTTGTTCTCACAGAAGGAGCTAAACATGAGACAGAGAAGATGGCTAGAGATTCTGAAGGATTACGATTGTGAGATATTTTATCATACGGGTAAGGCTAATGTTCTAGCTGATGCTTTGAGTAGGAAGAGCCTAGGGATGGTATCGTATGTGATGGTTAGGGAACATAAGTTGCTTGAGTAGTTTGCTAGCCTCAGTCTGGGAGTTGTCCCTTCTAACATGGATACAGGCTATGTGATAGCTAGTCTACGATTGGAGCCGGATCTGTTCAACAGGATCAGAGTGGCTCAGTAGACTGACCCGTTTTGTATTGATGTGAGTGGTCAGATGCAGAGGAGCACAGTGACTGATTTTAAGTTGAGTTCGAATGGACTACTGAGGTTCAGAGGTAGATTGTGTGTTCCCAAGGATCCAGGACTCAGGAGATTGATATTGGTAGAAACTCATTCATCGAGGTATACGTTACATTCGAGGAGTAACAAGATGTATCAAAACCTCCAAAAGGTATACTGGTGGTCGAGTATGAAGAGAGATGTAGCAGATTTTGTGGTAAAATGTCTCGTCTGTCAGCAAGTGAAGGTAGAGCATTATAAACCTGCAGGGTTATTACAGCCTCTACCTATACCGACATGGAATTGGGAGCATATAACCATAGATTTCGTGATGGGTTTACCTAGGATCCGCAGGAATCACGATGCTATATGAGTGATCGTCGACAGACTAATGAAGTCAGCCCACTTCCTAGCTATGAGAGCTATCGATACTCTGAGCACATTGGTAGAGCTGTACGTACGCGAGGTAGAGAGGTTACATGGTGTACCAGTGAGCTCTAATCTCGTAAAATGCATCTCAGCACACTCTGGTGCCTCAATAACACCTAGAGTCTCATGGGTAGGTAACGGCTCAATAGTAGCTCATCCCTCAGGCCTATCTCTACGGCCTCGAGCCCTACCACTAGTCCCTCTACCACTATGAGTATTTGTCATATAGGCAAAGTTTCTGCATTCACAATCATGAATTAGTCCGTCTCCCATCTGGTATACACAGTTGTATCTAAATACAGCACAATACTATGGGGATGTACACTTTCCTATTTTCTAACACCGACTCACATCAGACCAACCTCTGCTCTAATAACAAAATGGTCAAGACCCTTTCTGACTAAACCAAAATCACTACAAATTTTTCGTATTTTAACTTACCTTTTCTTTCATCAATGGTTGGGCTGTGATTCAATGTTAGCTTCCTTGCGTACCATATCATTCATTGCCCTACATACATGTCAATATATTATTTCTAACTGTAAACTTCTTTTATAATACATGTAAGATCATATAAAATCTAATACAAATACATTACCTAAAATATGTATCGTATACATTACTGTGTTGTTTCTATGTTTAGATACATAACCGTACAAAATATGTATACCTGTCGATCGATAGGAAATAGCAGCGGACAACAGGAATACTATCCCTCAAGCACACTCTCTATACTACTGATGCTCTGTAGAGGGGGAAAATAAAGGGGGATGAGCATACAACGCGCTCAGTGAGGAAATCAGGCAAGCAAGTAGACATCTACACTATCTACTCAAATTAAAGCTATGCCTCAAGATATCATTTCCTTAACTCACTTTCAAAGCATGTCTTTAAATATATATAAATATATATATACTTATACAGATTCAATCCCATGTACAAAAATCATGCTTTCGTTCTCAAATGTAGGCATGTAGTGCAAAATAATGCATCTTTATAATATCACAATGCCTTTAGATAAATCATGTCATGTATATTTAAATCACAGTAAATATGGCATTTAAATCATTCACAACACCATAATCAGATTTCAACCCATCCCTCAGGTCTATCCGTATCATAAATAATTCAATCAGTCAGGTGATATATCATGTGAGACTTAGTGGTGAAATGCAATAATATCCTAGACTATGGCCATAACGTATAATGGTGAAATCCTAGGCAACACGGTACCTCAAATGCACGTGAAGCTTTTCGTATCCATATAAGAGAGCTTCCTTGTCGAACAGAGCCTCCTCGCCCACTCTGGCTTGAGGATGTTAGGCTTAAGAATCTTACCGTAAGAGAGTCTCCCCACCGAACAGAGCCTCCCTACCCTCATTGGGCTTAAGGATGTTGGGCTTGAGGATCTTACCAGCTTCCACGGCATCATACGTACCATAGTGTGAAAACCTGTGCGAGCTAAGCTCTAGCACGATTTATTCTCACATAATTCGATAGATGGCTCGTTAAAAAGGGATAATTTTCAAAATATCAAAATTAGCTCTATAAAGTTTGCTTAATTCACATCAACCTTAAAAACATTAGCCCATCTATTATATTTTTCCTCCTGTATTTCACATTAAATACAGTCTATTTCCCTTATTGGGCTTTAATAAACCTTGATGGGCCTAACTATGCATTAAGCGCATTTCCATTTTACTATTCATTTTCATTGGGCCATTGGGCTTGTGAGGCCCACCAACTCTTATTGGGTTTATTCGAGACTCATTACATCACATTGGGCCTAAAATAATTGGGCTTGGCCCATTGGACGTCTCGGCCACATGCCATGGCCGAGAGCATCCCATGTCGTCGGTCACACCATGGCATGCCATCCATGTCCATTTGTTTAGCCAATTTCACTTAGGCATTTTCACAAACACTTGGTTGGCAATGTTCTTAAGCTTCACATAGTTCATTTTGGCATTTTATCAAACACCTTGATTGCCAACTAAATACATGTATCAATTAATCACATTGATTAATTCTAACTATACCATAATCATTAACACATGTATATCATCTCATTTGTGCCTTAAAATCATGTGCATTCATCAATATTTCACTACTCACTCTTGGCCTAACCATGATCATAGTGATTTCATATGTTTCAATGCTTAAAACATATAGCAATATACTTAAAATCATTCATACATTATCATATACGAATTTGAAAGCTTGAAAATATACCTAGTATTTGTGTTCACACTTGGTCGAAACTTTGGAGCCTCACGATTTGCACACTATGGCTTCTTAATAGCCAATTCTAGCATATGTCACTCTCCTCTCAATTTGGAACAACTTTCATGAAGATTGAAAGTTCCAAATATGCATAAATCCTAGTGATTTCTAGTGAGAGAAAGCTTGGATAAATGTATTTCAATGGTTTCTTCTTCTAGCCGAGAATGGTATGGTGAAGATGACAATGGTGTGGCTGATTTTATAAGCCATTAACTTACCCATTAAGCCTTGCTTTCTAGCCATTATAATTGACTTCCTAAGGTTTAGTTATGAGTCACCTAATGAGTCATCTAATGAGTCATAGTTAGCTTTAACAAAGGTTAGATATTTAATCCTAATGGGCCTTACAATTGGGCCTCTCGGTTTGGGCTTTCTTAATGGGATTTCGGGCTGAAATTTATCCTATACCTCGGGCCTTTAATTGTCTAAATATTTGGCCTCTCAATCTGTCAGACCCGAATTTTGTAGCTTATTTCCTTATGATTCCTATGTGTATGAACACTAAATAATTATGGTTGAATCATAAGAAGAGTATTTACTAGATTTAAAGTGTTAATGAAATGAATTAACACGCAAAAGCTACATAAAATGCCTAATGTGGATGATAAGTATCACAGACTAAACCGAGTCATTCTAAATCATTCTGACTGAAAATAAGAACTTAAAATAAGAGAGCGTAGAGAGCTCATGAAGGAAAGTCAACTTGATTTAGACCCGAACATACAAAACGAGAATAAAAGCTAAAAAGGGTAAAATGGACCTTTTCGGCGAGAAAAGGAGTTTCGGGTAAAATTATCCACCGAGAGCGGTTGGGATATAAAGACGAGAGTGTAAGACATGATATATAACACTTTCGAAAATTTAAGAAAAAGTCAACTTAGTCAATGGTTAAGGAAAAAGTCAACTATAGTTAAAAAAAGTGGACTTTTACCATAGTTGACTAATCAAGGTTTGAAATTAACCTAAGTGTGGAGAAAAATTTGGGGAAAAATATTCTTGGCCAGAATACAAGATAATCATCCCCGGAAGTAAGGAAAATTTATTCGGAAGGATTTCGGAATAAATTTAATGGTTAAAAACGTAATGGGCCTAAGGTGAAAATTTTAAAGCCCATTAAGGTATACTAAACGTATATCGAAATTCTAAGGTCCTTTGGACGGAATTGTTGGACCAATTGATCGGCCAAATTTTGAGACAATAAAAGGCCCGAGGTATAGTAAAAATTTCAGCCCGAAAGCCCATTAGGAAAGCCCAAACCGAGAAGCCCAATTGGAAAAGCCCATGAGATAAATATCTAACTATAGTTAATGTTAACTATGACTCATAAGGTGACTCATAAGGTGACTCATGGTTCAGATTTGGAAAGTCAAGCATAGTGGCTGAAAAGTAAGGCTTAATGGCTAAGTAAGTGGCTTATAAATGCAGCCACACCATTGTCTTCTTCATCACTCATTTCCGGCTAGAGAAGAACACCATTGAAACATAACCATTCAAGCTTTCTCTCACTAGAAATCACTAGGAATTAGTCATATTTGGAACTTGCATTCTTCATGGAAGTTGTTCCAAATTGAAAGGAGATTAACATATGTTGGAATTGGCTATCAAGGAGCCATAGAGAGCAAACCGAGAGCCTCCAAAGTTTCGGCCAAAAGGAGAACACTACAATTGGTATATTTTCTAATTTCCAATTTCATATATGTTAATGTATGAATGATTTCAAGTATGTTGATATATGTTTTAAGCATTGAAACATATTAAATCACCATGAAGAGGGTTAGGCCGAGAGTGATCAATGGGATATTGAAATATGTCAATTTGATTTTAAGACATAAATGGATTAGTACACATGTATTAATGTTAATGGTATAATTAGAATTAATCAAATTGATTAATTAATACATGTAAATTGTTGGCAACCAAGGTGTTTGATAAAATGCCTAAATGAACTATAGGATGATTGGTAATGTTGCCTACCAAGTGTTTGTGAAAATGCCTAAGTGAAAATGGCTAGGAAATAGGCATGTATGGCATGCCATGGTGGAAACCGAGAATGGCTAAGCTCTCGGCCAAGGCATGTGGCCGAGAGGCCCAATGGGCCAAACCCAATATTTTTAGGCCCAATAGGGTGTAATGGGCCTAAGACAAGCCCAATAAGAGTTGGTGGGCCCCACAAGCCCAATAGGCCCAACAAAAGTGAATAGTAAAATGAAAATGGACTTAAGGCCTAGTTAAGCCCATTAAGGATTTTTAAAGCCCATTAAGGGAAATTAAATTGTATTAATGTGTAATACAGTAGGAAAATGATAATTAACCTGAGGAATGGTTATTTACAGCTCCGGAGTTTACATCGAGAGCTGATCGGACTGCAGGATTTAGCAGCACCGAGGAAGCGAGGTCACTTGACGTGATCCGAGGTAGGGAACTTTTGCGAGTAGTTAGAGATACCTGCACGTATTTTCAACTGCTTCTGCATTCACTTAAAAACTCTGAGGGTCAGAGAAAGTGAATAATAATTATTGCGACCCGATAGTGGCAAATTACGATTTTGCCCCTAGTTAATAAAAAAGTCAACTTTTGTGAGAAGTTGCAAAAAGCATGGAAAATGCTATTGTGAGTGTTTAATTGTTATTAGCATGAAAATAAATAGATGGGCTAATGATTTTAAGGTTGATATGACTTAAGCACACTTTGAGTGCTGATTTTGATGTTTTATAAACAATCCCTTTTTAAATAGCCATCTATCATATTATGTGAGAATGAATCGTGCTAGAGCATAGCTCGCACTGGGATTCATGTGTTTTTCCACATAATATTAGTGCTGGATTTGATACGCACTAGATTTTCATGACATGCATGATAGAGTACTGGAGTTTTACTCGTACTCAGCTTTGAATGATATATGCATGACAGAGTGCTAGAGCGTGGCTCGTACTCGATTCTTCATGGTTTATACATGACATAGTACTGGGAGCGATTGCTCGTACTTGATTTTGATATTGTGCATAGCATAGTATTGGGAGCTATTGCTCGTACTTGATTTGATACATAAACTATGCATTGACCTAGTTGCTGAAGGTTTACTCGCACTAGAGTTGAATTTTATGATGTGAAACAGTGTTGAGCGGAGTGACGACTGTGAGTCGCACTCAAGACGCACACTGTATGTGATATGTAATACATGTTGACACCCATGCCTGGATCTTTGCGTGACTGTGTGTCATAGCTAGAGAGGATATCCGCATGAGGTTGATATAGACGTGGTATACTTATTCCCATGGTTTCGAGGGCTAAAGACTCTGGCTATGAGGATTTCCATGGTTTCGAGGGCTAAAGACCCTGGCTGTGAGGTCCACGGGTGTACTTTGTACCGTGCCCGGGGCACGAGGTGTACGCTGTACCGTGTGTTACGTAGCTGGCGGTTGACATTGGACTGACCATCCTCCCGTTACAGCAGTGAGGCCCCGCACATCTAGATCTATGTGGCTTGGGATCACTTTCTTTTCGGATATGATCATAATCCAGGATACTATTTGTATTTACCACAGAGTCTCACATGATATATCACATTGATTGACTGATTTAAACTGCGGATAGACCTGAGGGATGGGTCGGACTCCGATTTGTGTTGTGAATCATTTGATGCCATATTTATATGTGATTTAAATATACATGGCATGATTTACATAAAGGCATGATTTATATATAAATGCATTGTGTTGCACTACATGCCTACTTTTGAGAAATAAAGCATGATTTTGTACATGGGATTTATTCTGTACAAGTACATATATATTATATTTCAAGACATGCTTTTAAAGTGAGTTAAGGAAATAATGTTTTCAAGGCATAGCACTATTTTGAGTAGATAGTGTGGATATCTACTTGCTTGCCTGATTTCCTTACTGAGCGCGTTATGCTCACCCCCTTTTCTTTACATCTCTCTACAGAGCGTCAGTAGATCGAGAGTTATCGTGGGAGAGTGTCCCAGAGTCCACTGCTAGTTCCTATCGATTCATCAGGTATACTTATTATGTACAGTTGTGTATCTAAACATAGAAACAGCACAGTGATGTATACGTTATATATTATGGGGAATGTAATCGTATTAGATTTTATAAAATCTTACATGTATAATAAAAGCACCTACAGTCAGAATTAATATATTGACATGTATGTATAAGAATGGATATTATGGTAAGTGAAGACTCTGACATCGAATCACAGCCCAACCAGCGAAGAGAGGAAAGGTAAGTTAAAAAGCGAAAAATTTATTGTGGTTTTTGGTTAAAGTCAAGGATTTAAACTGGGGTCCTGACAGGATGGTATCAGAGCAGAGGTTGGTCTGATGTGAGTCGGTGTTAGAAAAATAGGAAAGTGTACATCCCCATAGCACTGTGCTGTGTTTAGATATAACTGTGTATACCAGATAGGAAATGGACTGATTCACTATTATGAATGCAGGGACTTTGCCTAAATGGCAAATACGCGTAGTGGTAGAGGTATGAGAGGTAGGGCTCGAGGTCGGGGAGAGAGACCCGAGGGACGAGCCGCTGCCAGGCCATTACCTACGCATGAGACTGCAGGTGCTACTGAGGCACCCGATTGTGCAGAGACGCGTTTCACGAGATTAGAGCGTGGTCTCGAGACTATTATTGAGATACTGGCACAGACGATGCCAGGTAGGCAGAGACAGGAGGCAGGAGCTGCTACAAGAGAGGCAGTTGCCCCTGATACACCTACGCAGACAGCTGATGCACAGAGGACAGTAGATACTCCTACACCCCCACCAGTTTCGGGTGGCAGTGGATTAGGATATGGATGTGACTTGCATCGGTTGAGGGAGTTCCAGAAGTTCAGACCTCCATCATTTAGTGGGGTCAAGAACCCCGTAGCTGCGGAGGAGTGGTTGGCAGAGCTAGAGAAGCTCTATGGATACATCGAGTGTACGACCTCGGAGATGGTCGCGTTTGCTACGTTCCTACTGAAGGGAGCGGCAGAACATTGGTGGAAGTCCACCAGACCTATATTGAGATCCCGACATACGGATATCACTTGGGATATATTTCGGGAGGCCTTTAGGAGGCAGTTTATTCCTGATACCGCACAGCGGAAGTTACAGGCAGAGTTTTTGAGACTCAACCAGGGGAGTTTATCGGTGGACGAGTATGAGACTCGATTCCTATCCCTAGGGAGATACGACCCGGATACTATGTATAGTGAGACCAGGAAGGTCCACAGATTTATCGACGGGTTGAGACCGGTGCTACGGTCCAAGTTGGTTCCGCTGGACATAGTGACCTATGAGGAGGCAGTGCGCAGGGCGCAACTATGTGAGCAGGACTACGAGAGGAATGCTTCTGAGTTTGGGAAGTTTAGCCGTAGCCAAGACTTGCAGAAGAAGAGGCCGGCTAGAGATTTTAGTTATCGAGGGGGAAAGAGATCCTTCGGTAAGAGGTCACGGATAGAGGGGACACGAGATAGATATGCTAGATCTCCTGCTTATTCGACTGTAGCCCAGCAAAGGGCATTGTCATAGGAGGACAGAGACCTGCTGCAGATCAGTGCAGAAGATGCGGTAGATCACATGGAGATAGACCGTGTTCACAGGGTGCTATGGTATGTTTCCGATGTGGGAAACAGGGGCATCTGGCTAGAGATTGCCCATTGCCGTATACGACTGCACCACAGAGGGGCATGGAGTATGATAGAACCCCAGCTGGTACGTCTGCTCAGAGAGGTAGAGCGACGGCAGAGGAGAAGGGGAAACAAGTGATGGGTCAAGGGCGAGTACATGCTTTGGACCAGGGGACAGCTGATGCTTCATCGGATGTGATTCGAGGTAACATCCTGATTTATGATATTGAAGCATATATTTTAATTGATCCTGGTGCCACGCATTCTTTTGTATCGCCATCATTTGCATGTAAGTTAGCAAGACATGTAGAGCGTACACCATTATGTATGTTGATGTTGATAAGTACGCCTATGAATAGTAGTCAAGTTGTAGAATATGTATATAATGACTGCAAGTTGAGAGTAGGGGATAAGGAGATGACAGCTAATCTAATATTACTAAGTATGAGCGACTTTGATATAATATTAGGAATGGATTGGCTATCTGCAAACCATGCTGTTTTAGATTGTTACGCTAAGACAGTTATGTTTCCTAACCCTACTAGATATGTTGTAAAGTTTAATAAAGATAAATGAAAGGAGTAGATATGATTATTACATGACTTCTGATTTAGAAAACCTTCAACATATCAAGGTTTCATTGCGTACGTGGTAGATATGGATAAGGCACATCCGGAGTTGACAGATATCACTATGGTCAGTGAGTACCCTGATGTTTTCCCGGATGAATTGCCAGGGTTACCACCAGACAGAGAGATGGAGTTCTGTATAGATCTGGTACCTGGTACGGAGCCTATTTCGAGACCACCATATCGCATGGCCTTAGTTGAGCTGGAGGAGCTCAAGAGACAGTTACATGAGCTGTTGGATAGGGGCTTTGTACGACCGAGTGTTTCACCTTGGGGAGCACCGGTTTTGTTTGTGAGGAAGAAGGATGGGAGCCTCCGATTGTGTATAGACTACCGATTGTTGAATAAGGCCACCATCAAGAATAGGTACCCCTTTCCACGCATTGACGACTTGCTAGATCAGCTACAGGGAGCACAGGTCTTTTCCAAGATTGACCTAAGGTCTGGGTATCATCAGCTGAAGGTTCGGAGTGGAGATGTACCCAAGACAGCATTTCGTACCCGATATGGCCACTATGAGTTCTTGGTCATGCCATTCGGATTGACGAATGCTCCAGCTGCTTTCATGGCTTTGATGAACGATGTGTTCAAGCCATACTTGGACCAGTTTGTTATCGTCTTCATCGATGACATATTGGTGTATTCGAGATCCAAGGAGGAGCATGAGGAGCACCTCAGGATCGTGTTGCAGACGTTACGGGAGCATGAGTTATATGCTAAGCTCAGCAAGTGTGACTTTTGGTTGTCACAGATCTCGTTTTTGGGACATGTTATATCGAGAGATGGTGTATCAGTTGATCCATCTAAGATAGAGGCTGTAGTTCAGTGGGAACAGCCAAAGACAGTCACCGAGATCAGGAGTTTTCTGGGTTTAGCTGGATACTATCGGAGATTCGTTGAGGGATTTTCGAAGTTGGCTGCTCCATTGACACGTCTTACTCGGAAGAGTACACCGTTCATATGGAACGAGGATTGTGAGAAGAGTTTTGAGGAGTTGAAGCGTCGATTGACCACCGCTCCGATTCTTACTATCCCTACCAGCTCAGGAGGATTTGCAGTATATACCGATGCTTCGCATCAGGGACTGGGCTGCGTATTGATGCAGGACGGGAAGGTAGTTGCTTATGGATCCAGACAGCTGAAGGATCATGAGAAGAACTATCCGACCCATGATTTGGAACTAGCAGCAGTAGTGTTTCACTTGAAGGTATGGCGCCACTACTTGTATGGTGAGAAGTTCCAGATATTTACCGACCACAAGAGCCTCAAGTATCTGTTCTCGCAGAAGGAGCTGAACATGAGACAGAGAAGATGGCTAGAGCTTCTGAAGGACTACGATTGTGAGATACTTTATCATCCGGGTAAGGCTAACGTTGTAGCCGATGCCTTGAGCAGGAAGAGCCTGGGGATGGTATCGTATATGATGGTTAGGGAGCATGATTTGCTAGAGCAGTTTGCTAGCCTCAGTTTGGGAGTCGTGCCTTCTGACATGGATACAGGCTATGTGATAGCTAGTCTATGCTTGGAGCCGGACCTGTTGGACAGGATCAGAGTGGCTCAGCAGACTGACCCATTTTGTATGGATGTTAGTAGTCAGATGCAGAAGGGCACTGTGACTGATTTTGAGTTGAGTTCTGATGGACTACTGAGGTTCAGAGGCAGATTGTGTGTTCCCGAGGATCCAGGACTCAGGAGATTGATATTGGCGGAAGCTCATTCATCGAGGTATACTTTACATCCGGGGAGTAACAAGATGTATCAGAACCTCCGGAAGGTATACTGGTGGTCAGGCATGAAGAGAGATGTAGCAGACTTCGTGGCAAAGTGTCTCGTATGTCAGCAGGTGAAGGTAGAGCATCAGAAACCTGCAGGATTGTTGCAGCCTCTACCTATACCGACATGGAAATGGGAGCATATCACCATGGATTTCGTGATGGGTTTACCGAGGACCCGCAGGAATCACGATACTATATGGGTGATCGTTGATAGACTGACGAAGTCAGCCCACTTCCTAGCTATGAGAGCTACCGATACTCTGAGTTCATTAGCAGAACTGTATGTACGCGAGGTAGTGAGGTTACACGGTGTACCAGTGAGCATAGTCTCTGATAGGGATTCCCGCTTCACATCCCACTTTTGGGGACATTTTCAGGAAGCCATGGGAACCCAGTTGAGTTTGAGCACCGCTTTCCATCCTCAGACAGATGGTCAGTCAGAGAGGACTATACAGACTCTGGAGGACATGTTGAGAGCATGTGTGCTAGACTATTGAGGCTCCTGAGATGACCACCTGCCACTAGCCGAGTTCGCCTACAACAACAGTCATCATTCGAGTATCGGGATGGCACCGTATGAGGCTTTGTATGGCCGTAGATGTCGTTCCCCCATTGGATGGGAAGAAGTGGGTGACCGTAAGATTTTTGCTCCTGACTTGGTTACGCAAGCATCTGAGGACGTCCACTTGATAGTAGAGAGACTGAGGACAGCTCAGAGCAGACAGAAGAGTTACGCTGACAGGAGACGTAGGCCACTAGAGTTTGCAGTTGGTGAATCCGTGTTTTTGAGAGTTTCTCCTTCCAAGGGAATAGCGAGATTTGGGAAGAGAGGGAAACTAAATCCTCGCTATATTGGACCCTTTGAGATACTTGATCGAGTGGGAGATAAGGCGTATAGGTTGGCATTGCCACCGGACTTATCAGGTGTCCACAACGTCTTCCACATATCGATGCTTCGGAAGTATCACCCGGATCCGTCACATGTGATTAGTTACGAGCCTTTGGAGCTCCGAGAGGACTTGTCATATGTAGAGAGACCGATTCGGATATTGGATAGGAAGGAGAAGGTATTGAGATCGAAGACCATCGGATTAGTGAAGATTCTCTGGCAGCATCATACTTCAGAGGAAGCTACTTGGGAGCTAGAGAGTCTGATGCGAGAGAAGTACCCTCACCTATTTGAGGACTGACTTGGTTCTAATTTGGAGGACCAAATTTTCTGAGTGGGGGAGGATTGTCAGACCCGGATTTTTTTGTAGCTTATTTCCTTATGATTCCTATGTGTATGAACACTAAATAATTATGGTTGAATCATAAGAAGAGTATTTACTAGATTTAAAGTGTTAATGAAATGAATTAACACGCAAAAGCTACATAAAATGCCTAATGTGGATGATAAGTATCACAGACTAAACCGAGTCATTCTAAATCATTCTGACTGAAAATAAGAACTTAAAATAAGAGAGCGTAGAGAGCTCATGAAGGAAAGTCAACTTGATTTAGACCCGAACATACAAAACGAGAATAAAAGCTAAAAAGGGTAAAATGGACCTTTTCGGCGAGAAAAGGAGTTTCGGGTAAAATTATCCACCGAGAGCGGTTGGGATATAAAGACGAGAGTGTAAGACATGATATATAACACTTTCGAAAATTTAAGAAAAAGTCAACTTAGTCAATGGTTAAGGAAAAAGTCAACTATAGTTAAAAAAAGTGGACTTTTACCATAGTTGACTAATCAAGGTTTGAAATTAACCTAAGTGTGGAGAAAAATTTGGGGAAAAATATTCTTGGCCAGAATACAAGATAATCATCCCTGGAAGTAAGGAAAATTTATTCGGAAGGATTCCGGAATAAATTTAATGGTTAAAAACGTAATGGGCCTAAGGTGAAAATTTTAAAGCCCATTAAGGTATACTAAACGTATATCGAAATTCTAAGGTCCTTTGGACGGAATTGTTGGACCAATTGATCGGCCAAATTTTGAGACAATAAAAGGCCCGAGGTATAGTAAAAATTTCAGCCCGAAAGCCCATTAGGAAAGCCCAAACCGAGAAGCCCAATTGGAAAAGCCCATGAGATAAATATCTAACTATAGTTAATGTTAACTATGACTCATAAGGTGACTCATAAGGTGACTCATGGTTCAGATTTGGAAAGTCAAGCATAGTGGCTGAAAAGTAAGGCTTAATGGCTAAGTAAGTGGCTTATAAATGCAGCCACACCATTGTCTTCTTCATCACTCATTTCCGGCTAGAGAAGAACACCATTGAAACATAACCATTCAAGCTTTCTCTCACTAGAAATCACTAGGAATTAGTCATATTTGGAACTTGCATTCTTCATGGAAGTTGTTCCAAATTGAAAGGAGATTAACATATGTTGGAATTGGCTATCAAGGAGCCATAGAGAGCAAACCGAGAGCCTCCAAAGTTTCGGCCAAAAGGAGAACACTACAATTGGTATATTTTCTAATTTCCAATTTCATATATGTTAATGTATGAATGATTTCAAGTATGTTGATATATGTTTTAAGCATTGAAACATATTAAATCACCATGAAGAGGGTTAGGCCGAGAGTGATCAATGGGATATTGAAATATGTCAATTTGATTTTAAGACATAAATGGATTAGTACACATGTATTAATGTTAATGGTATAATTAGAATTAATCAAATTGATTAATTAATACATGTAAATTGTTGGCAACCAAGGTGTTTGATAAAATGCCTAAATGAACTATAGGATGATTGGTAATGTTGCCTACCAAGTGTTTGTGAAAATGCCTAAGTGAAAATGGCTAGGAAATAGGCATGTATGGCATGCCATGGTGGAAACCGAGAATGGCTAAGCTCTCGGCCAAGGCATGTGGCCGAGAGGCCCAATGGGCCAAACCCAATATTTTTAGGCCCAATAGGGTGTAATGGGCCTAAGACAAGCCCAATAAGAGTTGGTGGGCCCCACAAGCCCAATAGGCCCAACAAAAGTGAATAGTAAAATGAAAATGGACTTAAGGCCTAGTTAAGCCCATTAAGGATTTTTAAAGCCCATTAAGGGAAATTAAACTGTATTAATGTGTAATACAGTAGGAAAATGATAATTAACCTGAGGAATGGTTATTTACAGCTCCGGAGTTTACATCGAGAGCTGATCGGACTGCAGGATTTAGCAGCACCGAGGAAGCGAGGTCACTTGACGTGATCCGAGGTAGGGAACTTTTGCGAGTAGTTAGAGATACCTGCACGTATTTTCAACTGCTTCTGCATTCACTTAAAAACTCTGAGGGTCAGAGAAAGTGAATAATAATTATTGCGACCCGATAGTGGCAAATTACGATTTTGCCCCTAGTTAATAAAAAAGTCAACTTTTGTGAGAAGTTGCAAAAAGCATGGAAAATGCTATTGTGAGTGTTTAATTGTTATTAGCATGAAAATAAATAGATGGGCTAATGATTTTAAGGTTGATATGACTTAAGCACACTTTGAGTGCTGATTTTGATGTTTTATAAACAATCCCTTTTTAAATAGCCATCTATCATATTATGTGAGAATGAATCGTGCTAGAGCACAGCTCGCACTGGGATTCATGTGTTTTTCCACATAATATTAGTGCTGGATTTGATACGCACTAGATTTTCATGACATGCATGATAGAGTACTGGAGTTTTACTCGTACTCAGCTTTGAATGATATATGCATGACAGAGTGCTAGAGCGTGGCTCGTACTCGATTCTTCATGGTTTATACATGACATAGTACTGGGAGCGATTGCTCGTACTTGATTTTGATATTGTGCATAGCATAGTACTGGGAGCTATTGCTCGTACTTGATTTGATACATAAACTATGCATTGACCTAGTTGCTGGAGGTTTACTCGCACTAGAGTTGAATTTTATGATGTGAAACAGTGTTGAGCGGAGTGACGACTGTGAGTCGCACTCAAGACGCACACTGTATGTGATATGTAATACATGTTGACACCCATGCCTGGATCTTTGCGTGACTGTGTGTCATAGCTAGAGAGGATATCCGCATGAGGTTGATATAGACATGGTATACTTATTCCCATGGTTTCGAGGGCTAAAGACCCTGGCTATGAGGATTTCCATGGTTTCGAGGGCTAAAGACCCTGGCTGTGAGGGTCCACGGGTGTACTTTGTACCGTGCCCGGGGCACGAGGTGTACGTTGTACCGTGTGTTACGTAGCTGGCGGTTGACATTGGACTGACCATCCTCCCGTTACAGCAGTGAGGCCCCGCACATCTAGATCTATGTGGCTTGGGATCACTTTCTTTTCGGATATGATCATAATCCAGGATACTATTTGTATTTACCACAGAGTCTCACATGATATATCACATTGATTGACTGATTTAAACTGCGGATAGACCTGAGGGATGGGTCGGACTCCGATTTGTGTTGTGAATCATTTGATGCCATATTTATATGTGATTTAAATATACATGGCATGATTTACATAAAGGCATGATTTATATATAAATGCATTGTGTTGCACTACATGCCTACTTTTGAGAAATAAAGCATGATTTTGTACATGGGATTTATTCTGTACAAGTACATATATATTATATTTCAAGACATGCTTTTAAAGTGAGTTAAGGAAATAATATGTTCAAGGCATAGCACTATTTTGAGTAGATAGTGTGGATATCTACTTGCTTGCCTGATTTCCTTACTGAGCGCGTTATGCTCACCCCCTTTTCTTTACATCTCTCTACAGAGCGTCAGTAGATCGAGAGTTATCGTGGGAGAGTGTCCCAGAGTCCACTGCTAGTTCCTATCGATTCATCAGGTATACTTATTATGTACAGTTGTGTATCTAAACATAGAAACAGCACAGTGATGTATACGTTATATATTATGGGGAATGTAATCGTATTAGATTTTATAAAATCTTACATGTATAATAAAAGCACCTACAGTCAGAATTAATATATTGACATGTATGTATGAGAATGGATATTATGGTAAGTGAAGACTCTGACATCGAATCACAGCCCAACCAGCGAAGAGAGGAAAGGTAAGTTAAAAAGCGAAAAATTTATTGTGGTTTTTGGTTAAAGTCAAGGATTTAAACTGGGGTCCTGACACAATCGATCCAACAATTCGGTCTAAGGGACCTAAGAATTTCGATCTACATTTAGTATACCTTAATGGGCTTTAAAATCTTTACTTTGGTCCATTACGTTTTTATGCATTAAATTTAATCTGAAATCCTTCCGAATAAATTTTCCTTACTTCCAGGGATGATTATTTTGTATTCTGGCCAAAAGTAGTTTTCCCCAAATTTTTCTCTATACTTAGGTTAATTTTTAACCATGGTTAGTCAACTATGGTAAAAGTCCACTTTTCTTAACTATAGTTGACTTTTTCCTTAATCAATGACCACGTTGAATTTTTTTCAAAATTTCAAAAGTGTCATATCTTATGTTTTACACTCTCATCTTTACGTTTCAGCCATTTTCGGTGGGTAGATACACCCAAAATACCTTAACTTGCTAAAAAGGTCTGTTTTACCCTTTTTAGCTTTTACTCTCGTTCTTTGTGGTCGGGACTAAATCAAACTAACTTTCCTTAATGAGCTCTCTATATTTTCTCATTTTAAGTTCTTCTCTTCAATCAAAATTCGGATCCACTCGGTTTAGCCTGTGGCTCTTATAGCTCACATTAGGCTTTTATGTAGTTTATAAGTGTTAAATCATTTCACATACACTGTAAATCTAGTAAATACTCTTCTTATGATTCAAGTATAATAATAGAGTGTTCATACACATAGGAATCATATGGAACAAGCTACATAAAAGTACGGGTCTGACAATGCTCCCCCACTAAGAAAATTTGGTCCTCTAAATTAAAACCAAGGCAGTCATCAAATAGATGAGGCTGCTTCTCTCGCATCAGACTCTCCAGCTCCCAAGTAGCCTCCTCTGAAGTATGATGCTGCCAGCGAACCTTCACTAATCTGATAGTCTTCGATCTCAATACCTTCTCCTTCCTATCCAATATCTGAATCGATCTCTCATCATATGACATGTCCTCTTGGAGCTCTAAAGGCTCATAACTAATCACATGTGCTGGATCCGGTTGATACTTCCGAAGCATCAATATGTGAAAGACATTATGGACACCAGATAAGTCCGGTGGCAATGCCAACCTATACGCCTTATCTCCTACTCGATCAAGTATCTTAAAGGGTCGAATATAGCGAGGTCTCAGCTTTCCTCTCTTCCTTACGCCCTTGGAAGGAGAAACTTTTAGAAACACTGATTCACCAACTGCAAACTCTAGTGGCCTTCGTGTCTTGTCAGCATACCTCTTCTGTCAACTCTGAGCTATCCTCAGTCTCTCTACAATCAAACGAACATCCTTAGAGACTTATGTAACCAAGTCTTAAGCGAAGATCTTACGGTCACCCACTTCTTCCCATCCAATAGGGGAACGACATCTACGGCCATATAAAGCCTCATACGATGCCATCCCGATACTTGAATGATAACTGTTGTTATAGGCGAACTTGGCTAGTGGCAAGTGGTCATCCCAGGAGTCTCTAAAATCTAGCACACATGCACTTAACATATCCTCCAAAGTCTGTATAGTCCTCTCTGACTGACTATCTATTTGAGGATAGAAAGCGGTGCTCAAACTCAACTGGGTTCCTATAGCTTCCTGAAAATGTTCCCAAAAGTGGGAAGTGAAGTAGGAATTCCTACCAGAGACTATGCTTACTGGTACACCATGTAACCTCACTACCTCGAGTACGTACAGCTCTGCCAATGTGCTCAGAGTATCGATAGCTCTCATAGCTAGGAAGTGGGCTGACTTCGTCAGTCTATCGACGATCACCCATATAGCATCGTGATTCCTGCGGGTCCTAAGTAAACCCATCACAAAATCCGTAGTGATATGCTCCAATTTCCATATCGGTATAGGTAGAAGCTATAATAATCCTGCAGGTTTCTGATGCTCTACCTTTACTTACTGATAAACGAGACATTTTGCCACAAAATCTGCTGCATCTCTCTTTATACACGACCACCAGTATACCTTTTTGGAGGTTCTGATACATCTTGTTACTCCTTGGATGTAACGTATACCTCGATGAATGAGCTTCTGCCAATATCAATCTCCTGACACTTGGATCCTCAAGAACACACAATCTACCTCTAAACCTCAGTAGTCTATCCGAACTCAACTCAAAATCAGTCACTGTGCCCCTCTGCATCTGACCACTCACATCAATACAAAATGGGTTAGTCTGCTGAGCCACTCTGATCCTATCCAACAGATCCGGCTCCAATCGTAGACTAGCTTTCACATAGCCATTATCCATGTCAAAAAGGGATAACTCCTAGACTGAGGCTAGCAAACTGCTCTAGCAACTCATGTTCCCTAACCATCACACACGATACCATCCCTAGGCTCTTCCTACTTAAAGCATCAGCTACAACATTAGCCTTACCCGGATGATAAAGTATCTCACAATCGTAATCCTTCAGAATCTCTAGCCATCTTCTCTGTCTCATGTTTAGCTCCTTCTGTGAGAACAGATACTTGAGGCTTTTATGGTCGGTAAATATCTGTAATTTCTCACCGTACAAGTAGTGGTGCCATACCTTCAACACAAACACTACTGCTACTAACTCCAAATCATGGATCAGATAGTTCTCATCATCCTTCAGCTGTCTGGATCCATAAGCAACTACCCTCCTAACCTGCATCAATACACAGCCCAGTCCCTGATGTGAAGCATCATTATATACTGTAAATCCTCCTAAGCTAGTAAGGTTAGTGAGAATCGGAACTATGGTCAATCGACGCTTCAACTCCTGAAAACTCTTCTCATAATCCTTGTTCCATACGAATGGTACACTCTTCCGAGTGAGACTTGTCAACGGAGCAGCCAACTTTAAAAATCCCTCGATGAATCTCTGATAATATCCAGCTAAACCCAAAAAACTCCTAATCTCGGTAACTGTCCTTGGCTGTTCCCACTAAACTACAGTCTTTATCCTGGATGGATCGACTGATACACCATCCCTCGATACAACATGTCCCAAAAACAAGATCTGTGACAACCAAAAGTCACACTTACTGAGCTTAGCATATAACTTCTACTCTCGTAGAGTCTACAATACAATCCTGAGGTACTCCTCATGCTCCTCCTTGGATCTCGAATATACTACTATGTCATCGATAAAGACGATAACAAACTGATCCAAATATTGCTTGAACATATCGTTCATCAAAGCCATGAAAGCCGCGGGAGCATTCGTCAGTCTGAATGGCATGACCAATAACTCATAATGGCCATATCGGGTACGAAATGCTGTCTTGGGTACATTTCCACTCCGAAATCTCAGCTGATGATACGCAGACCTCAGATCAATCTTGAAAAAGACTTGAGCTCCCTGAAGCTGATCCAACAAGTAGTCAATGCGTGGAAGGGGATACCTATTCTTGATGGTGGCCTTATTCAACAATCGATAATCTATACACAATTGATGGCTCTCATCCTTCCTCCTTACGAATAAAATTGGTGCTCCCTAAGGTGAAACACTCGGTCTAACAAAATCCCTATCCAAGAGCTCCTACAACTGTCTCTTGAGCTCTTCCAGCTCAACTAAGGCCATGCGATAAGGTGGTCTCGAAATAGGCTCCGTATCAGGCACCAAGTCTATATAGAACTCCATCTCTCTGTCTGGTGGCAACCCTGGCAGTTCATCCGGAAAGACATCTGGGTACTCATTGACCACAGGTATATCTGCCAACTCTAGATGCGCCTTATCCGTATCTACCACGTACGTAATGAAACCTCGTATCTATAGTCGACCTCTTCCTCTCTCTATAACGGCTATGACTAAACTTCCTGAACTCGGAAGCATTCCTCTCAAAATCCTGCTGGCACAGTTGCGCCTGCATACTGCTTCCTCATATGTGGCTATATAAAATGGGACCAATCTGGACTGCAGAATCAATCTCAATCCATCGATGAACTTGTGGACCTTTCTAGCCTCACTATACATGGTGTCTGGGTCATATATTCCCAGGGATAAGAATCTAGTCTCATACTCATCCACGGACAAACTCCCCTGGTTCAATCCCAAAAACTCAGCCTGCAGTTTTCGCTGTGCGGTATCGGGAACAAACTGCCTCCTTAAGGCATCTCAAAAAATCTGCCAACTAATATTTGTATGTCGGGCTCTCAATATGGGTCTGGTGGACTTCCACCAATGCTTTATAGCTCCCTTCAGTAGGAATGCAGCAAATGCGACCATCTCAGATGTCGCACACTCGAAGAATCCAAAAAGCTTCTCCATCTCACTAACCCACTCCTCAGCAGCTACTGGGTCCTTGACCCCACTAAAAGATAAAGGTCTAAACTTCTGGAACTATCGCAATTGATCCAGATCACATTTGTACCCTAATCCACTACTACCCGAAACTGGTGGGGGTGTAGCAGTATCTGTAGTTCTCGATAAATGAGCTGGCTATGTAGGTGTATTAGGGGCAACTGCCTCTCCTATCATAGCTCCTGCCTCCTGTCCCTGCCTATTTGGCATCGTATGTGCCAATATCTCTACAATCATCTCTAGACTATGCTCTAATCTCGTAAATGCGTCTCAGCACACTCTGGTGCCTCAGTAACACCTGGAGTCTCATGGGTAGGTAACGGGTCAATAGCAGCTCGTCCCTCAGGCCTATCTCTACGGCCTCAAGCCCTACCACTCATCCCTCCACCATTACGAGTATTTACCATATAGGCAAAGTTCCTGCATTCATAATCATGAATTAGTCCGTCTTCCATCTAGTATACACAGTTGTATCTAAACACAGCACAGTACTATGGGGATGTACACTTTCCTATTTTCTAACACCGACTCACATCAAACAAACCTCTGCTCTGATACCATTCTGTCGAGACCCTTCCTGACTTAACCAAAATCACTACAAATTTTTGGTATTTTAACTTACCTTTCCTTTGATCAATGGTTGGGCTGTGATTCGATGTTAGCTTCCTCGCATACCATATCATTCATTACCCTACATACATGTCAATATATTATTTCTGACTATAAACTTCTTTTATAATACATATAAGATTATATAAAATCTAATACAAATACATTCCCCAAAATATGTATCGTATACATTACTGTGTTGTTTCTATGTTTAGATACATAATCGTACAAAATATGTATACCTGTCGATCGATAGGAAATAGCAGTGGACAACAGGAATACTATCCCTCAAGCACACTCTCTATACTACCGATGCTCTGTAGAGAGGGAAATAAAGGAGGATGAGCATACAACGTGCTCAGTAAGGAAATCAGGCAAGTAAGTAGACATCTACACTATCTACTCAAAATAATGCTATGCCTCAAAATATCATTTCCTTAACTCACTTTCAAAGCATGTCTTTAATATATATATATATATATATATATATATTTGTACAGATTAAATCCCATGCACAGAAATCATGCTTTAGCTCTCAAATGTAGGCATGTAGTGCAAAATAATGCATCTTTATAATATCACAATGCTTTTAGATAAATCATGTCATGTATATTTAAATAACAGTAAATATGGCATTTAAATCATTCACAACACCATAATCGGATTTTGACCCATCCCTCAGGTCTATCCGTATCATAAATAATTCAATCAGTCAGGTGATATATCATGTGAGACTCTGTGGTGAAATGCAATAATATCCTAGACTATGGCCTTATCCTATAATGGTGAAATCCCAGGCAACACAGTACCTCAAATGCACGTGAAGCTTTCCATATCCATGTAAGAGAGCCTCCCTGTCGAACAGAGCCTCCCTGCCCTCTCTGGCTTGAGGATGTTGGGCTTAAGAATCTTACCGTAAGAGAGCCTCCCCACAGAACAGAGCCTCTCCACCCTCCTTGGGCTTAAGGATGTTGGGCCTGAGGATCTTACCAGCTTCCACGGCATCATACGTACCACTGTGTGAAAACCTGTGCGAGCTAAGCTCTAGCACGATTTATTCTCACATAATTCTATTGATTGCTCTTTAAAAAGGGATAATTTTCAAAATATCAAAATCAGCACTATAAAGTGTGCTTAATTCACATCAACCTTAAAAACATTAGCCCATCTATTATATTTTTCCTACTGTATTTCACATTAAATACAGTCTATTTCCCTTAATGGGCTTTAATAAACCTTAATGGGCCTAACTATGCATTAAGCCCATTTCCATGGCTTGTGGGACCCATTAACTCTTATTGGGTTTATCCGATACTCATTACATTACATTGAGCCTAAAATAATTGGGCTTGGCCCATTGGACCTCTCGACCACATGCCATGGCTGAAACATCCCATGTCGTCGGTCACACCATGGCATAGTATCCATGTCCATTTGTTTAGCCAATTTCACTTAAGCATTTTCACAAACAATTGGTTGGCAATATTCTTAAGCTTCACATAGTTCATTTAGGCATTTTATCAAACACCTTGATTGCCAACTAAATACATGTATCAATTAATCACATTGATTAATTCTAACTATACTATAATCATTAACACATGTATATCATCTCATTTGTGCCTTAAAATCATGCGCATTCATCAATATTTCACTACTCACTCTTGGCCTAACCATGATCATAGTGATTTCATATGTTTCAATGCGTAAAACATATACCAATATACTTAAAATCATTCATACATTATCATATATGAATTTGAAAGCATGAAAATATACCTAGTATTTGTGTTCACACTTGGCCGAAACTTTGGAGCCTCATGATTTGCACATTATGGCTTCTTGGTAGCCAATTCCAACATATGTCACTCTCCTCTCAATTTGGAACAACTTTCATGAAGGTTGCAAGTTCCAAATATGCATAAATCCTAGTGATTTCTAGTGAGAGAAAGCTTGGATAAATGTATTTCAATGGTTTCTTCTTCTAGCCGAGAATGGTATGGTGAAGAAGACAATGGTGTGGCTGATTTTATAAGCTATTAACTTAGCCATTAAGCTTTACTTTTCAGCCATTATAATTGACTTCCTAAGGTTTAGTTATGAGTCACCTAATGAGTCATCTAATGAGTCATAGTTAGCCTTAACTAAGGTTAGATATTTAATCCTAATGGGCCTTACAATTTGGCCTCTTGGTTTGGGCTTTCTTAATGGACTTTCTGGCTGAAATTTATACTATACCTCGGGTCTTTAATTGTCTAAATATTTGGCCTCTCAATCGGTCCAACAATTCGGTCTAAGGGACCTAAGATTTTCGATCTACATTTAGTATACCTTAATGGGCTTTAAAATCTTTACTTTGGCCCATTAATTTTTTATCCATTAAATTTAATCCGAAATCCTTCCGAATAAATTTTTCATACTTTCGGGGATGATTATCTTGTATTCTGACCAAAAATATTTTTCCCCAAATTTTTCTCTATACTTAGGTTAATTTTTAACCATGGTTAGTCAACTATGGTAAAAGTCCACTTTTCTTAATCATTGACCACGTTGACTTTTTCTCAAAATTTCGAAAGTGTCATATCTTATACTTTACACTCTCGTATTTACGTTTTAGCCATTTTCGGTAGGTAGATACACCCAAAATACCTTAACTCGCTAAAAAGGTCTATTTCACCCTTTTTATCTTTTACTCTTGTTCTTTGTGTTCGGGACTATATCAAACTGACTTTCCTTCATGAGCTCTCTATATTTTCTCATTTTAAGTTCTTCTCTTCAGTCAAAATGATTCGGATCCACTCGGTTTACCTTGTGGCTCTTATAGCTCACATTAGGCTTTTAAGTAGCTTATAAATGTTAAATCATTTCACATACACTGTAAATCTAGTAAATACTCTTCTTATGATTCAACTATAATAATAGAGTGTTCATACACATAGGAATCATAAGGAACAAGCTACATAAAAGTACAGGTCTAACAGGGTAAGCGGGCTAGAGTCCCGCAAAGGCATGATGTGGCGAGGTCAGAGTGATCTGGGATCGGTCTTGAATACATAGGGTAGAGTACAAAGATGATCGAGGATCTTCCTAGCCGACAGTCAGGGAGCGGGCAAGGCTCTAACTTGAAATGCACGTATAGTCCACATTCGGTGGTACGCGTGAGTTCGTGTGTATAGTCCACACTTGGTGGTCCGTGAGATATGGCAGCGTATGACCTTGATCCAGTCCTACGGCTCCCCTGTACAATGGCCATATGTACGTATCATGTACATCCTACGGGACCTAATGTTTGATTTCCTTCAGGACTAGTATATGAGATGATTGCCTGACCCTACACGATGATGATATGATGTTTTATGTTTCACTCATCTATACTACCTGTTTTATGGCTATCATTTTTAGCACTATGTTATTTGATGATATTTAATGGTAGCTATGTTTATGTTTTGAAGAAATGAGTTGTGAAAACATGATTTCACTTTTTAAAGTGATGATGAGATATGATATAGTTGATTTGAGATTTTGAGATGCTCTTATGTATGTTTATACTATGAATCATTTTTTCAGCATAAGATGTTTTATAAAGACGAGACATTTATGTGTAAATCATTGATTTTAAAGCATGTTTTCATTGCTTTTGAGAATGTGAGCATCTCTACTTTTATCTATACGTATGCTGCTGATTTTATAAGCCATGATTCTCATTGTTTTGAGTATTAAAGTTATTCTAAATGTATCTCTTACTGAGTCTGAAAAACTCACCCCCTCCTCTCTATCTCCCGATCACTTCTAGTGAGTCTACTGCACTATCGAGGTTATGGTCGTTGATAAGGTTGTCCGACCTTTCATCAAATACTTTTGTAGCCTTAAGGTATTGTCTTTCTTTTATTCCAGAAATAGTACATAGCATAGACATTTTGTATATGACAGTCGGGATGTAATTGTTGTAAAGGATTATATTTACGTACATAGTTTTTATTACGTATAATAGATATATGTTGTGGATGTTATGAAATCCTGGAATATAATTGAAACTATGTTGTGGATGTGGGTTGAAAATTATAAACTGCGTTTTAAACTTTGCAGGTTGGGTTAAGTCATAATGCAGTCGTTATGCCGCCAAAATTTCTAAAATAAAATAGGTTTAAAACTAGATAAGGACACGACACACAACTTAGAAATTGGATAAAAAGTTTTAAATTAGCCTCATTTTCTGCGCTTCTAGGGCATGACAGGGTACTTGTTCTTAATGGTGGCCTTATTCAACAACCGGTAATCTATACACAGTTGGAGGCTCCCATCCTTCTTCCTTACAAATAAAATCGGAGCTCCCCAAAGCGAGACGCTTAGTCTAATAAACCTTTTCTCTAGTAACTCTTGCAACTTCTTCTTTAGCTCCTCCAACTCAATCAGAGCCATTCTATACAGTGGCTTAGATATCGGCTCTGTACCAGGTACCAACTCTATATAAAATTCCATTTCCCTATCAGGTGGTAGCCCTGGAAAATCGTTCGGAAAGACATCAAGAAATTTTGTAACTACTGGAATGTCTCTCAATTCCAGATGTGCCTTATCTGTGTCAACCACGTATGCAATAAACCCTTCACATTATCCTTTCCACCATTAGCAACATAAGTCATCACATTAGCATTCATAATTAATAAATAAATTCATCTCTCAAATATAATGGATTAAAATTATACTCTTTGCATTTACAATAATCATGTTCTTTCATTTCTTTTCGACAAAGCTTACAATAAGATTATCTATCTCTGGAAACATCAATGTCTTAGCATGACAATCCATAACAACACGATTCGCAGCCAACCAATCCATTCCTAAAATTATATCAAAATCGCTCATACTCAATAAAATTAAATCGGCTGCCATATCGTTTCCCCTATCCTCAACTTACAATTCTTATATACATACTCAGTCAACTAGCTATCATTCATAGGTGTGGAAATCGTCAACATTCTATCTAACAATGCAGGCTTTACATACTTCAACAACTTAAGTGCAAAGGAAGCCGATATAAAGGAATGTATGGCACCAGGATCAAATAACACAAATGCTTCTAAATCAAAAATTAGGATGGTACCTGTAATCACATCCGTTGAAGAGTCCACGGTGTCTTGGTCCAGTGCATGTACCCATCCTCTACCTACCGCCTGTTTCCCTTTCTCCTCAGCTGTAGCTCTCCTCCTCGGAGTAGCTATCTTAACCAGAGCTCTCTCTGGCTCTTTGCCTTTCTGTGGGGCGGTCTCCATCATCTTTGGACAATACCTCGTTATATGTCCGAGCTTCCCACATCTATAACACATAGTAGGGGTTGTCGAACAAGGCCTGGTACCATGAAATCTACCACATCTCTTACACTGATCGAAAATAGGTCGTGGTCCTCCAATGACTACACCCCTCGGTGGAGCTAAAGCTGGGTACACAGGAGGTTTAGCAACTCTCTCTTGCACCTCCTCAATCTTGAGCCTCTTCTCAAATAGTCTCTGGCCTCCTCTCCTGACAACTCTATCAATCCCAAATCTCTTTCGGTCTCTGTCTCTCTTGACACAAACTTTCCCAAACTCGGAGGCATTCTGCTCAAAGTCCTGTTCACATAACTGCGCCCTGTGCATTGCCTCTTCATAGGTAAGGATGTCGAACAGAGCCAATCTGGATCTGATGGTTGGTTTTAATCCGTCTATGAACTTCTAGACCTTCATAGCCTCACTGCTCAACGTATCAGGGTCATACCTCCCAAAGGATATAAACCGTGACTCGTACTCATCAACAAAATGGCTCCCTTGAACCAAGTTCATAAACTCCATCCTCAACTTCCTCCATGCAGTGGCTAGAATGTATTGCCTCCTGAAGGCCTCCAAGAATATCTCCCATGTGATCTCAAAGTGTCAGACCCTCAGAATAGATACGGTGGATCTCCACCAGTGTTCTACCTCGCCTTGCAGCATAAATAAAGTAAAGGCCACTTTCTCAGTCGATGTACATCTGAAGAAGCCATACAACTTTTCCATTTCATATACCCAATCCTCAGTAACAACCGGGTCCTTCGCTCCTCTAAATACTGGAGGTTTCAACTCTTGGAACTGCCTTAATTACTCAACTCGCAATCATAACCCAGGTCACTCTCGCTCGGCTGTGGAGTGATAGGAGAAGCTGTATCCTGTACTAGGGGTGGTATGATAGTCCCCGTAGTCTGAGGCCTCTCTACCTCTGCAGCTACCTGTCCAGTAGTAGTAGGCTGCACGGTTGGACCTCGTGTATCGCCAACACCCAATACTTACGTGACTATCTCTACAAGGCTCTCAATACTCCGCTCTATCCTAGTGAAATGTGCCTCGATATCCCTTGGTCTCTCAACAGGGTCCTATGGAGCCTGATCAGTCTGTGGCTCTGCATGGCTCTCAGGCCTACTCTACAGCCTCTAGCACGTGCACCCGCCCCTCTACCTCGACTTGTGACAAGCATAATGCCTAATTTCCTGTATCTATAACCATTTATTAGTCTTATTCCATCTTGGTATACACAGTTATATCTAAACAATAACACAGCAATATGAGGATGTAACTTTCCTACTTATTAATACTGACTCACATCAGGCCAACTCAGCTCTGATACCAATCTCTATCACGACCCTTTTCATCTATTTCATCTAAAAATCACTATAAATTTTTTGCTTTATTCGTTAACTTACCTAGTTGTGAACAACCCTCATAAACACAGTTGGGCTGTGAGTCAGTATTAATCATCACTCACCCATCGTCTTTCAATTAATCGAAAGCGAACAACATACATTTGAAATTTAACTTATATACTTATACATAACATGTTTGCTAATATTTACATCCCCCATATTACAATTTAAAATGATTACTGTGCTTTACATGTTTAGATACAAAAAGAATTCCAGTGTGTATACCTCTTGGCTATGGAGAGCAACGGATATCAAAATACAATGCCTCAGTCCTTCACTAGGCTACTATGCGCGCTCTGTAAAGGGGAAAAGTGAATGGGATGAGCAACCACACGCTCAGTAAGGCAATAATGCAATCATGGTAGATAACTATACTATCTACATGCTTATAGTGTCACGCATAAAATCATTAATATCCAAAGCATGAGGAAATATTAAAATATGCCATAAGTATATACATATATCATGTACTGAAAGCATGAAAATAGGCAAAAAACATGGAAAATCATCATGTAAAATCTCTCATGCTCATCATCATTAAAACTCATCATAAAAAGGGAAACTCAATACAAAACAACCCTCAGGATTTATCACATTCTCAAAAACACATCAAAATTCATCACAAATAGCAATACCATCTCTTTAAACACAATCCCACAAGGCTCGACCTTCCCTCAGGTCTACCCTGGATAACACAAAACATACTCAGTATACAAAACCATGTGATATCATGTGAGACAGACGGTCACTATATATATCAAGGACTATGTTGGCCAACTATGTTATTATCATCCAAGACCATATGGATCTCGGTGTGCGGGGCATCATATTGGAATGGACATGGGTTAGTCCTTCACCAGACTTTTGAATCAATCATCATAACCTTACGGTACAGCGTACTCCGTGTGATATACACGGTACAACGTACTCCGTAGACCCATCTCATGGTTGGGGGTGCCTGCCGTAGGTCTTATCTAACCTCATGCCATGCATAACCTACTCAGTCTCAAGTGCACTGCGAGCATCTCATCCGTGTGACTAACAATCTACATGAGGCATCCAGCACAGCTCGTGCAAGCATCTCATCCGTGTGACACACAGTCTACACAAGGCATCTAGCACGACTCATTTTCATATCACAGTGTGAAAACCAGTGCGAGCTAAGCTCTAGCACAATTCATGCTTCATCAATAACTTCCGTCGTAGGAGCAATGCTCCAGTATGGCTTTATGCATAATAAATAATAAGGAAATCACGTATGAGCATAGCTCCAGTACGGTTATATGCATAAAAATCAATTGAAATCCACGTACAAGCAAAAGCTCCAGTACGGTTTATAAAACATCATAAGTCAAATCAAGGTGCGAGCTAAGCTCCAGCACAATTCATACATATCAAACATCAAAATCCAGTGCGAGCGGAGCTTCAACACGATTTAGCTCATATAAATCCGATAGGCGGCTCCATTTCAACAAAACACATTCAAAATTACAATTTGCACCTGACTCGTGCCATTTCATGAAATTATGAAATCATTAGTCGGCCTATCCACAATTTGCGTAACCCAAAGTAATGTATTTCATAAAAATGTCAAAACATGATATTTATGCAATTATTAGCCTTGCTATCCCTTTTTGTAAGATTCACTTCAAAACCAATTTATACATATTCGTAGTCGTTCACACAAACCAATAATTCTTTTCTAGATAATCAAGCATTTGCAAAGCCCTATATACACCTACAAAATACTTGCAGCTATCTCTAAGTACTTACAAATTTCTCTTACCTGGAATCGCGTCGAAGATTTCGTTTCCTTAGAGCTGCTCGATTGTGCAATTCGATTCGCCTCCAACAAAATCTCTGGGACTGCACGAAATTACATATCATATCAATTTAATCCAAGGTAATAAAATTCTTGTGTTTACTATAGTCAATTCGACTTATAGTTTTCATTAACACTTATAAGGCCCCATTTCTTCTTAAGTCCATTTTGATTGCTCTATTAATTTATCAATGGTTTATTGAATCTCTTTAGGCCTATTGATTCACACTAAACCGGTATTAAGCTTATAGTGCCTCTAGGTCATCATTTACTTCACTATGGTAATTTATCAAACACCTCATATGCTCATTTTCATCATTTGACTAATCTCACAATGTAGCTTCATTCAATCATCTCAAAATCATACATATCACCTCACTAACACCTTAGTATAAGCCATTTATCATCAACTCAACCATATCACATTTTCTCACACTAACTCATTATAGGTTATGCTTGTTCCATCATATTCTAGGTAGTTTCAATCATCAATACATACACTAATCTACTCACAACAACAACTAGATAAATATACTTTGAGTTGGTGTATTGGAAACTCACCTAGCTTGACTTTCCTCTTTTCCAAGTTTGAAGACTCCTTTGCTCCTTCAATCCAACAAATGAAGTATTGATTCCAAGCTATGTTGTTCTTCTCTTCACAATGAACAACTTTGCTCTAATAGCTTTTTCTCAAATCTTTATGGAAATGGGATGGTTTTAGAGTGAGAAAGCTAGGTTGTTGAACATGGGAGAAATGAAGTTGTTCCTATGAAATGGAGATCCAACTGGACAGTTTTTATAGAAAAAGCCTTAGGAGATCGATCTCCATAGGGGGAGATCAATCTGGCCTTGCTTGAAACCTTCACAATTTGACATTTTGCAGGCAGGGGATCGATATGTTGGAGTGCATGAGATCGATCTGCTCAAGGTAATGAGATCGACCTGTTTGAGGAAGAAGGCTTTGGAGATCGATCTGGCCTTAAGAGGAGATCGATCTTGCCTATCTAGAGACCAATTGAGATCGATCTACCTATGGGAGGAGATCAATCTAGTCTAACCCAAGACATTATGAGATCGATCTGCTTGAGTAAGGGATCGATCTCCCTCTTGCAGAATGCTTGGCATTGTGTTTTCCAGGCCATAAGATCGATCTCTCCTTACATGGGATCGATCTGGCCTTCACCCTGCAACATTTCAGCTGCAATTTTCCATGTTAAACTCCCATTCAATCCATTCAATATCCATTTTTCATTTCATTCACACTTAACACTAAAAAAATCCAATTTTTATGATTCATTTATTGTGTAACTTGTCTATACATTACATAATCATACTTATTACATGAAAATTTATGGGTCTAACACTGCAAACATTTGTCAATCCTATGAGTCAAAATCGATAACTCATGTTCTGACTTCAACTAGTCAGTATATCTCATCGAGCCTATTTCATTAAGTTTGACCCATTATCGCATTTGGTCATCATTATGCCATTTCAAGTCAATTTAGTTAGCAATTCACTTAGTAACTCATCAACACTTGGCATAGATGTTTTATCCATAAATTCCACATTCATTCATGCATTTCTACAGCATCATATATCAACATTTCATCACCTTTACCTATCTCATAATGTGACTTCACCCAACCATCTCAAAATCATGCATATCACATTACTAACACCTTGGTATAATCCATTTCTCTTCTAAGTAACAATATAATATTTTCTCACACTAAACTCTTTCTAGGTAATGATTGATTCATTACAATCTAGGTAGTTTCTATCAACAATTCATACACCAATCTACTCACAACAACATCTAGATGAATGTACTTAGAGATGGTGTATTGGAAATTCACCTAGCTTGACTTTCCTCTTTTCTAAATTCGAAGACTCCTTTACTCCTTCAATCCAACAAGTTGAATGTTGGCTCCAAGGTATGTTGTTCTCCTCCTCAAGATGAACAACTTTGCTGTAATAGATTTTTCTCAAATCTTTTTAGAATGAGTGGTATTCTAGAGAGAGAAAGCTTACTTTTTGGGTAAAAATGGAGGGAAATGTTTGGTTTGTTGAAGAAAGAGGTTTTGTTATGGGGTTTTTATAAAGCAAGAGTGATGAGCTCGATCTGCTAGGGTGAAGAGATAAATCTTTCCTTAGTTTTAGCCATCGAATTTTTAGGTTTGCAATGAGAGAGATCGATCTGCTCATTGGGGATAGATCGATCTTTGTTTGGCAGAGGCAACCGCAGATCGATCTGCTCATGGGGAGAGATCGATCTGCTCTTGATAGAATCAAATGGAGATTAATCTGCACTTAAGAAGGGATCGATGTCTGCTAGGGAGAGGTAAATGCAGATCGATCTCATCATTGGGGAGATCGATCTGATTAATGGGGAGATCGATCTGGCCTTGGTAGATTCACTTGGAATTTTTCTGCTTGCTCAAGGGATCGGTTTGCCTTGAATAGGATATCGATCTGGCCTTCATCTAAAGCATTCCTGCTGCATTTTTCCAGATTTTTCAAAGGTAAACTCCTATTTCATTACTCCAATACTCATTTTGCATTTTAATCCCACTTAGAGCATGGAAAGGCTCATTTCCTATGATTCACATACAATATGACTTGTGTGTATTGCTTGAATTCATAAATGATACTTAGAATTCACAGTCCATGCCTTATCATTTTGTGTTTAAATCCTTATTTGAAATTCGAATGCTTAAAGTTCTGTTCATCTAGTTTGTGGCCACTTCAGCCCTCATTTATCCTTTACTTATATCATGACACTCATTTATCCCATTGCAATGCACCATATTTACACGATCCAAAATCATCTGCCTTATACTTTCATTTACGTATAAATAAGTCATCCATACATGGGGTCTCACAACACATGTATGAATGGAGACTCACATGTATATGGACTCATGTATAAAAATGTATTTATGTAGGACTAATGTACTTAGACTTATGCATTAAGCAACCATGCAATGTAAGTGAAATGAACAAACTCATGATGCACACCCTTATGTAGAACAAAAATGATGTGCTGCAGATTATATGAGTAGAGTTATGAGTACAGATACTTATGCATTAAGCATAAGTATCTGTACTCATAACTCTACTCATATAATCTGCAGCACATATGCATATGGTGTGGACTGACTTATAAAAAATGCATATAGAAACGATACTCATTTTTTCAAGCTCAAACAAAACAATTAATTAGCTTAAGCCAATGAGCCCATACTAAAATATTCAGCATTAAAAAGAATAAACAAGCACAATAAGCACAAACTTATCAAACAACACATTAAGTACAAAAAATTACACAATGTATTCTTCTGCAAACATTTTAAATCCTATTAGATTGATCAATCAAAGTTAAGTAGTTAAGTAATTTGTCATACAAGTACAAACAATTAAACAATACATTCATTCATCATCTTAACACTCAAGCATTTAAATAAGCATTCACCAATCAAGCAATCAAGGCATTCATCAATCACTCATTCAAATAAAATCATTTCAACACAACTAAATAAGTACATTGGAAATAATACCACTTCATTCACATCATAGTTTTTTAAGAGTTCTTCAAGTTACATTGACATATTCCCAATTTTTCTCTCAAAGGAATTCTAATTTTCAACACTTTAAGCCTCTTCCATTTCTCTAATCTTAGGTCAAGTCCACTGAAGATATTTATAATATACAAAACCCTTTTCATTCAAAGCATTGAAATTTAGATGAATTCTAGAATGAGGGGTGACATGAGTTTCACCTTTCATGTTGAAACCAAAGGTACCCAAAAATACAGGTAAAGGGAATAGTTGAGACATAAAATGAGGTTTTCATTGAATGAATTCAACCATATCTTTGAAGAAGTAATGTATTAGATTTGGTTTCCATCCACTTTGAATAGCATGCATCCACCAATATTCTTCCAAACTAATATGAGAATTTCTGTAGCTATAAGATTAAAGGTTGTATGAAACAATGGTGTGTAAAACCCAATTGTGGAATGAGAGATTTGTAGATGAATCATTTAGGACTCGAAAAAAATTACGAGTAGTGAAATGATGCTAAAATTTCAACTTCACTGGCTAAGTTGAATGTTTCAAACAAAATCTTAATTGTGACGATAACTTCTTACCCTAGGGGATATAACTTTTTTCCTACTATAATTTCTTTATCAACTCTTGAACGAATAATCTAGGCATTGTTAAAGAGCACTCAAATGAAGTTCTGGAATTTCAAGGTCAAGATGAAGAAAGTTCAACTTCATTGGCTAAGTTGAATGTTTCCAACAAAATCTTATTTGTGACGATAACTTCTTACCCTAATGGTGCGTTTGGTGGGGGGAATTTAAAATTCCCCCCGTAATTTTTTTTCCGTCATTTGATTTCCCTGTTTGGTTCGATTCTTTTCCTCTTTGTCAGTTATTTTATTTTACCTATAGTGCTCAATTTTGGGAAAATCTGGGGTAAAATGATTACCTTCGGATCCTGAGGTATTTTTAGATTACCTAAGTCAAAAAAAAAAAATTGGATCTAAAGTAATTTTTTTTTTCCGTAGAATTTACCCCTTAAAATTTTTTTCCTGGATAATAGGTAATTTTTTTTCCCAAGGTAATTTTTTTCCCCCGAACCAAACGCCCCCTAAGGGATATAACTTTTTTCCTACTATAATTTCTTTATCAACTCTTGAATGAATAATCTAGGCATTGTTAAAGAGCACTCAAATGAAGTTCTGGAATTTCAAGGTTAAGATAAAGGAAGAATGACCACCCAAATTTGATGAGATTATTTAGATGTTGGAAGTTGATAAGCAAATGTGTAAAAAAGGTAATTATTTTTTTCGAGCTCAACAGGTATGCCAAGAATTTTGTTGAAAAAATTTTAGTGACTTTTAGGATTGAGGAAACTTGATTAGGAGTAAGGTGAATTTTCTTTTTTATGAAGATGAAGGAAATAAAATTTAGGAATTAGGCTGGGTATGACTCATTTAAGAAATTGTTAACCCTATTTATCATCTGTCTTAGTTGTATGGCTAAATGCTCAATTTAAGAACTAATCTTTAGGTTATTTTTCAATTAAGGACTAAACGTTATCGGGATTGATCAATTAAGGAGTATTTAACAAGAATGACAACCATTCACTGTTTAATAGAGTGAAGATAATGAAACAAGAATAAAATTGTATTTTTACTCTGACAAAATAATCCTAAATTTTTTTTCTTTTTCCTCTTTTTCTAATCTCTTCCTTTCTCTTCTCCAATTTTTCCTCTCTTTTCTATTAAAAAAGAATCCAAAGATACCATTTTCATCTTCTTAATCAAAACCAAAGAACCAAATAACTACAAATACTCAACTGAAAATTAAAAAATAATAACCTATTTATATAAACTCGTATAAAAGTAAAAGTTTAAGAAAAAAATATACTGACATGACAAAGTGAAGTCTCTAATAGTCATAAGAGTGTCACAGCATGGGTAAGGCTTGAATATCCTCATGATAGTGTGTCACGACCCCTTTTTACCTAATATCGCTACAAATGTTTCGCTTTTTCCTTTCCTTTCCCGGTCATGAACATTCTCATTACTAAACAATTGGGCTATGAGTCAATATTAGTCACTCTTCACCATCTACAATGCCATCTATCTTTTAATTTTTTCACAAGCAAACATGTATACTTTGTAATTAAGGTTCTATAGTTGTACGTGTTTACTAATATTTACATCTCCCATATTACATTTCAAAATAATTACTGTGCTATTATATGTTTAGATACAAAATGATACCAGTGTGTATACCTCTCAGTGATAGGAAGCAATGGATACCAGCATGCAAGTCCTCGGCCACTCACTAACTACTGGGTGTGCTCTGTAGATGGGAAAAATGAAAAAGATGAGCTCACTAGCTCAGTAAGTCAATAATGTAATCAGGTGGATAACTACTCTATCTACGTGCTTATAATGTCATGATATAAAATTGCTTACACTTAGAGCACGAGGTAAGACTAAAAACGATGCCACATGTATATATCTATCATATAAGATAAATCATGAAATCAAGCATATAAAATCAACATGAAAAAATTATCATGTATAACATCCCATGCTCGTCATATTAAAACTTATCAGTTTCATCATAAAACAACCACATCAAGGCTAAACCCATCCCTCGAGAATACCTTGATCCATTAAATCGCATCTCAATTAAAAAACATAAATCGGGGCATCACCCCTCCTTCAGGTCTGCCCTAGTCTATTCAGATAGTATGATATCATGTGAGGCATGTAGGTTACTGTATGAAAAAATCAAGGACTATGGCCATACTCCATCCCTAAGATCCCAGGCTACACGATCCTAATATGCAGGGCATCACAACTGCAACGGGAGGTGGGGTCAAATCCTACCCACCAAAATATCAAGTCACATCAACTAGTCATCATGACTACACGGTACAGCGTACTTTGTGTGACATATACAGTACAACATACTCTATGGACCCATATCATAGTCTGGGGGTGCCTGCCGTAGGTCTTATCCACCTCACACTATGTCGATAACCAACCCATGTCTTAAGGTACACGTGCAAGCATATCATCTCTCTGTGACACACAGTCTATAGGAGGCTACAGCACGGCTCTATGCATATCACATCACGTCTTGTGAGCAAAGCTCCAGCACAATGCCTTGCATATCATGATATCTAAAATCTCGTGTGAGCGAAGCTCCAGCACGGTTTTGTAACATACAAAAATCCTCGTACGAGCAACGCTCTAGTACGGCTTTTATGAGTAATAAATCAGAAAAATTTAGTGCGAGTAAGGCTTCAGCACTCCTTTTACTCGTATAAATATGATAGGTGGCTCAATTTTGATAAAACATATTTAAATTCACAACCGGTACCTAACCTGTACCATTTCGTATAAATCATGAAATCAACAGCCAACCTATGCGTAAATTTGCTTAAATCAATGCAATAAATTCATATAAAACATCAAAACATGATAATCATGCAATTTATTAGCCTTACTACCCTTTTCGTAAATTTTACTCCTAGGGGCAAAATCATCTTTTTCCATTGATGCCCTGATTTTCGTAAAAATTATTATTTCATTTTTAGATACTTTAGGGAATTCTAGGCCCTGTAAATCCCCTCAAAATACGTATAGATATCTCTAAGCACTTACAAAATTCCCTTACCTCAAATCACGTCGAGCGTGCTTACTTTTCCAATGCTGCTGGATCACGCAGTCCGTTTAGCTCCCAATATAATCTTCGGAGCTGCATGTAATCATTTTTCACATTAATTTAACCCAATAAATACAATTCTTGCGTTTACTATAGTCGATTTGACTTATTAGGCTTATTAACACTTATTGGGCCTCGTTTTAGGTTATTTAGATAGCTCGTACTATCATTCACGACAATCGATTTTAAAATTCAAAAAATAATTCATGTTATAGGGAAATTAATCCGTAACTTATAAGATAAATTTCTAACGCATATTTTTATACAAATTACCGTAATTGAGATTTACTTACCCGAGATTCCGTGATATCACATAAATCGAGGCTCAATTAAACTCTCGTCCATCGCCTTTTGTCGCGCTATACAGTTATATATTTAAACCGATCAGTTTCGGCAAAATATAATTTCAAATAAATTTTTTGAAAATTAAATTGGTCAATTTCGACCGCTTACCAGCTTATCCTTAATCTCGGGGCATCACCGAATTTTTCTCCTTTTTTTCTTTTTCTTCTCTTTTTTCTTTTTTTTTGGCTGAACCAGTCCGATCCAGTTCAGCACAATATCACTTCACTGAACCGGCCCGTACCGGTTCAATCGTCCCTTCGTCGTTCGCTGCATTTTCGATCGGTCCTCGGCTCTGGCTGGGGAACGTTTGGCTGTCCTTGGATCGGACTGATCGGCGCTGGCGCTGCCAGATTTCTCCCTTCTCTCCTTGACAATCTCCCTCGCCGATCTCCTCTTTTCGACGTCGTCAGCGAGCGTGGGATCAGCTGGATGCTCCCCCGGTGTCGAGCTCCTCTCGTCGGTCGTTGCTTGCTCGTTTCTCTCATCGATAGCTCGTCAGAGCAGGGGATCGTCTCCCTTAGCTTCATCTTCCTTCCTCTCTTTGTCGTGATTTTGCGATTATATTTTGTTTTATATATAAATATATATATATAAAATATTATATATATTAATATAATATAATATATTATACCTAACAAATATCTTATACTAAAAATCTTAATTTATATATTATTTAATTTATTTCTATATATATATATATATTTAGACATTGTTATTTATTTTTATTTTTATTTTTATTTTCTCAAAAATATTTTTATTTATTATTATTATTTTTTTGGGAATATTTTTTCCGTATTTTCAAGATAAATTCCCAAGATGGAAAAATTTTTATCTTCACAATAAATTCGTATTTTAATCGATTGGACCTAAAATTCAATTATTTCTTCTTTATTGATCAAGATTTCATGAATCCATGTTTATAATAATAACTTCTTAAAAATTGACACCGAAGTTTTGGTTCTTACATTTCTCCCCTCTTTAAGAAATTTGGTCCTCCAAATTGAACCAGATCAGTCCGTGATCAATTTCGAGTACTTCTCACGTATCATGCTCTCCAATTTCCATGTGGCTTTTTTCGAAGTGTGGTACTGTCGAAGGATTTTAACTAAAGGGATTGTCTTAAATTGTAGTGTTTTCTCCTTCCTATCCATTATCTGAATCGGTTTCTTTACATACTATAGGTTCTCTTTGAGCTTCGATGGCTCATATCTAACCCCATGTGTCGGGTCCGGATGGTATTTCTGAAGCATCGAAATGTGGAAGACATTGTGGACGCTTACTCATTCAGGTGGTAACGCCAACCTACAGGCCTTATCTCCCACTCTATCTTATATTTAAAAAGGGTCTAATATAACAAGGATTCTATTTATCTCTCTTCTCGAATCTCATTATACCTTTAGAGAGAAAACTTTTAGAAATATTGATTCTCCCACGATGAATTCCAATGGCCTCTGTTTCATGTCAGCATAGCTTTTTTGTCTTCTCTGAACTGCTCTTAATCTCTCACTTATCGACTGAACATCCTCAGAGGCTTGTCTTACCAAATCGAGAGTAAATATCTGTCTGTTTGCACTTCTCCCTATCCAATCGGGGAACAACAACTACAGCCATACAATGCCTTTTCGATACTCGAGTAACAACTATTGTTGTAGGAAAATTTGACTAATAACAAATGATCATCCCAAGAGCTTTTCAAATCCATTTCGCACGCTCTCAACATTTCCTCCAATGTCTGGATAGTTCTCTCTAATTGACCATCGATTTGAGGATGGAAAGCTGTGTTAAACCTCAACTAGGTTCCCATGGTTTCCTGAGAATGTTCCCAGTAGTGGAAAGTGAAGCTAGAATCCTTATCTAATTCAATGCTCACTAAAACGTTACATGGTATTCCCCAATATCCCTTACATATCAATCCACCCACACACTCAGAGTCAATTTATCCACAATCACCCAAATAGCATTATGATTTCGTTGGGTCCCTAGGTAAACCCATAACGAAATCTATGGTATTGTGCTCTCATTTCCATGTCGATTAGGTAGAGGCTGCAATAACCTAGCAGGCTTCTGATGCTCTACCTTAATCTGCTGACATACGAGACACTTCGCTACAATTCTACGATGTCTATTTTCATGCCTGACCATCAATACCCTTTTAGAGATTCTGATACATTTTATTGGTCCTTGGATGTAATGTATATCTTAAAGAGTAAGCTTCTGACAATAACAATCTCATCAACTGTGGGTCCTTGGGAACACTTATTCTGCCTCTGAACCTCAGTAAGTCATCATCACTCACTGCGAACTCTGTCACTGTACCCCTCTGAATCTGACTCACACTATCGACACCATGTCGATCATCATGCTAAGCCTGTCAAATCCAGTCAATCCAATACAGTTCTAATCTCAGGCTAGCTGTCACATAATCACTATCAGCATCAGAAGGGATCACATCTTTATCGAGGATCACAAACTGCTCTAATAACTCATGCTCTCTGACCATCATATGTGATACCATCCCGAGGCTCTTTCTGCTCAAGGCATCAACCACTACATTAGCCTTACCCGAATGGTACAATACCTCACAATCATAGTCTTGCAGAAGCTCTAATCCTCTTTGTTATCTAATATTCAACTCTTTCTGTGTAAACAAATACTTAGGGCCTTTATGATGAGTGCATACATGAAATTTCTTACTGTATAAGTAGTGGCGCCATACCTTCAGTGCAAACACTATGGCTACCAATTCTAAATCATTGGTCGAATAGTTTCTCTCATGGTCCTTGAACTGTCAGGATCCATAAGTGACTATCTTCTCATTTTACATCAGTATATAGCCTAATCCTTGTTTTGAGGCATCCATATATACTGAGAAACCTCTTGAGCTGTTGGGTATGGTGAGAATAGGTGCAGTGGTCAGTTTATTCTTCAATTTATCAAAACTTACAAAAGCTACTTTTACACTTATCATCCCACTCAAATACAACCTTCTTCCGAGTGAGACATGTCAATGGAGCAACCCATTTCGAGAAATCCTTAACAAATCATCCGTAAAATAGCCTTCAATTGCTACTCATGATCTTCCCTGGACTTCGAATGTACCAACATATCATCGATAAAGATGATAACAAATCAGTCCAGGTAAAGTTTAAATACCTCGTTCATTAATGTCTTAACAAGTACAGAAAGTTTTCTTGAGCACATCCACATTTCGAATCCTCAACGGATGATACCCATACTTCAAATCGATCTCGAAAAATATCTTTGCTCTTAGAAATTGATTCAATAGATTATCAATAATGGAAGGAAACACTTACTCTTGATGGTAGCCTCATTCGAAAATCAATAATCAATACATAGTCAGATGTTTTCATCTTTCTTTTTCACAAATAGGACTAATGCTTCCCAAGACGAAACACTCGGTCTAACAAACCCCTTATCCAATAACTCCTGTAATTGCTTCTTGAGTCCTTCCAACTCCACTAGTGCCATTTTATACAGTTGTTTGGATACCGACTTTGTACTATTTACCAAATCAATACAAAATTTTATCTTTTTATCTGGTGGTAACCCTAGTAAGTGATGCAGGAAGATATTAGGAAACTCCCTGACTACTGGGATATCTGTCAAATCCGGATGTGCCTTATCCATACCAACCACATAAGCGATGAAACATTCACATCATTACTCATTTCGTTAGTATAATCATTCACTTCTTTAGTCACAACTATTACATTCTCTCATCACTTGTCAAAACATACAATACACTTTTCAGGGTGGAAACATCACTATCTTAGAATAGAAATCTAAACAGCATAGTCTATAGCCGACCAATCCATTCCCTATATTGCATCAAAATCATTCATCTTCAATTAAATAAGATTGACTGATGTATCCTTTTCCCTCACTTTCAACTTCAATCTCTATATACATATTCAGTTAGCTGACTATCATTCAATGGGGTGCTAACTATTAATATTTTACCTAAGGGTATATGCTTACATATTTCACTAACTTATATGCAAATGAAGGCTATATGATAAATGCGTGGCACCAGGATCAATTAAAACAGTTGCTTCAATATTAACAATCAAGATGGTACCTTCCACCACATCAGATGAAGCATCGATTGTGTCTTGGTCCAAGGCATACACTCGCCCTCGACCAACAGCCTATTTTTCCCCTTCTCTTTAGCGGTGGCCTTCTTTTTTAGTGCAGAGGTATCAGCAGGGGCTTTCTCAGGCTCTTTGCCTTTCTATGGGGCAATCTCACCCAGCTCTGGGCAATCCTTAAATAGATGGCTCGTCTTACCACTCTTACCGCATGTTTTAGTCAATAAGATACGGGCCTTATTTCTATGGTATCTACCACACATCCTATACTCCTCAGTAGTAGGTTGAGGTCCTCCAATCACAATACTCCTTGTAAGCGCTGAAACTAGATACACCGGGGGCTTACAAATCATCTTACCCCATGACTCATCAGCTCTAAATCTCTTGCAAAATGGCCTCCTTCCCGCTCTAACACCTTTGTCATCCACTATTCTCTTTTTGTCTCTATTTTGACCCTTATTACCTTTCCCAAACTCAGAGGTGTGCAATTCATAATCTTATTCACACCACTATGGTCTGTGCACTGCCTCGTCGTATGTAGTGATATCAAACGGGGCCAATCGAACTCTGATAGATGATCTGAGCCCTTCCATGGCTTTCAAACTTTTTGAGTCTCACTGTTCATAGTGTCGGGTCATACCTGCCCAAGGATGTAAATCGAGATTCATACTCGTCGATTGACCTGTTCCTCTGGGTCAGAGTAAAGAACTTTATGTGTAAGTTCCTCTTAATGGTGTTTGGAATATACTGTCTCCGGAATGCATCCAGAATTATCTCTCATGTCAGCTTTGGATGTCACACTCTTAAGATAGCTCGAGAGGACTTCCATCCATGCTTTGGCTTGCCCTCCAACATAAACACATCAAAAGTTACTTTCTCGGCCAACTGGCACCGAAATAACTCGAACAACTTTGCTATTTCATTCACCCATTCCTCAACAGTTATTAAGTTCTTTACCTCGCTAAATATTGTTGGTCTAAACTTCTGAAACTGCCATAATCTATCCAAATCACAACCATATCTCCATCTTTTGCTACCCTGCTCTAGAGCAACAGGAGATGTTGTATCCTGAACTGGTAGGGATGTAGGCGTATCTGTAGCGACTGCTTGTCTAGCATCAGTAAGTTGTTCGGGTAGACCTCATCTATCGCCAGCCTCGAATGTAGCCTATGTAACTATCTCAACGAGGCTCTCTATACTCCACTTAATCCTAGTAAAGCGTGCCTCAGTATCCCTTGGCCTCTCAAATAGGCTTTTATGGGATCTGACCAGTCTATGGGTCTGCACGGTTCTCAAGCCTACCCCTACAGCCTTTAGTACGTGAACTCGCCCCTCTACCACAGCGGGTAATAGGTATAATACCTAAATTCTTGCATCCATAACCATTCATTAGTCTAATCACATCTCGGTATAACAGTTATGTCTAAATAAAGCACAGTAACATGGGGATGTAACTTTTCTACTTACTTATACCGACTCATATCAGGCCAACTTAGCTCTAATACCACCTCTTGTTGCAACCCCTTTTAACCTCAAATTGCTACAATTTTTTCACTTTTTCTTTTTTTTTCCCGGTCATGAACATTCTCATCACCAAAAAATTGGGCTATGAATCAGTATTAGTCACCCTTTACCATCTATAATGCCATCTATCTTTTAATTTATTCACAAGCAAACATGTATATTTTATAATTGAGGTTCCATGCTTGTACGTGTTTACTAATATTTACATCCCCCATATTACATTTCAAAATGATTATTGTGCTATTACATGTTTAGATACAAAATAATACCAGTTTGAATACCTCTCGGTGATGGGAAGCAACGGATACCAGGATGCAAGTCCTCAGCCACTCACTAACTACTTTGTGCCTTCTGTAGATGGGGAAAATGAAAGGGATAAGCTCACTAGCTCAATAAGACAATAATGCAAGCAGGTAGATAACTACACTATCTACGTGCTTATAATGTCATGATAGAAAATCACTTACATTTAGAGCATGAGGTAAGACTAAAAACGATGCCACATGTATATATCTATCATATAAGATAAATCATGAAATGAGACATATAAAACTAACATGGAAAAATCATCATGTATGACATCTCATGCTCGTCACATTAAGACTTATCAATTTCATCATAAAACAACCACGTCAATGCTAAACCCATCCATCGAGAATATCTTGATCCATTAAATCCCATCTCAATTAAAAAACATAAATCGGGGCATCTCCCTTTTTTCGGGTCCACCCTGATCTATTCAGACCGTATGATATCATGTGAGGCATGTAGGATACTATATGAAAAATTGAGGACTATGGCCATACTATGTTCCTATGATCCCAGGCTACACAAATCCCGGTGTGCAGGGCATCACAACTGCAACGGGAGGTGGGGTTAAATCCTACCCACCAGAATATCAAGTTACATCAGCTAGTCATTATGACTACGCGGTACAGCGTACTCCGTGTGACATACACAGTACAACAAACTCCGTGGACCTATATCATAGTCTGGGCTTATCCACCTCATACTATGTCGATAACAAACCCATGTCTCAAGGTACACGTGCGAGGATATCATCTCTCTGTGACACACAGTCTACAAGAGGCTCCAGCATGGCTCTATGCATGTCACATCACGTCTTGCAAACGAAGCTCCAGTACGACGCCATGCATATCATGATACCTAAAATCTCGTGTGAGCGAAGCTCTAGCATGGTTTTGTAACATACAAAAATCCTCGTATGAGCAACGCTCTAGTACGCCTTTTATAATTAATAACTCAGTAAAATTTAGTGCGAGTAAGGTTTCAGCACTCTTTTTACACGTATAAATATGATAGGTGGCTCAATTTTGATAAAACATATTTAAATTCGCAACCGGTACCTAACCTGTACCATTTCGTATAAATCATGAAATCAATAGCTAACCTATGCGCAAAGTTTCTTAAATCAAAGCAATACATTCATATAAAACATCAAAACATAATAATCATGCAATTTATTAGTCTTACTACCCTTTTCGTAAATTTTACTCCCATGGGCAAAATCGTCTTTTACCACTGATGCCCCGATTTTTGCAAAAATTATTATTTCATTTCTAGATACTTTAGGGAATTCTAGGCCCTATAAATACCCTCAAAATATGTATAGATATCTCTAAGCACTTACAAAATTTCCTTACCTCGAATCACATCGAGCGTGCTTACTTTTCCAACGCTGCCAATCACGTAGTTCGTTTAGCTCCCAATATGATCTCTGGAGCTGCACGTAATCATTTATCACATCAATTTAACCACATAAATACAATTCTTGCATTTACTATAGTCGATTTGACTTATTGGGCTCATTAACACTTATTAGGCCTCGTTTTAGGTTATTTAGATAGCTCGTACTATCATTCACGACAATCGATTTCAAAATTCCAAAAATAATTCATGTTATACAAAAATTAATCCATAACTTATAAGATAAATTTCTAATACATATTATTATACAAATTGTCGTAACTGAGATTCACTTACCCGAGATTTTGTGATAGTACACAAATCGAGGCTCAATTAAACTCTCGTCCATCGCATTTTGTCGCGCTACACAATTATATATTTAAACAGATCAATTTCGATCAAATATAATTTCAAATATATTTTTCAAAAATGAAATCGGTCAATTTTGACCCCTTACCAGCTTATCCTTAATCTCGGGCCATCACCGAATTTTTTTCCTTTTTTTTCTTTTTCTTCTCTTTTTTCTCTTTTTTAGTTGAACCAGTCCAGTCCGATTCAGCGTAGTTTCACTTCACTGAACCGGCCCATACTGGTTTAGTCGTCCCTTCGCCATTCGCAGCATTTCCAGCCGATTCTCGGCTCCCTCCTGCCACCGCGTGGCTTGGCTCTAGTTGGGGAACGTTCGATTGGCCTTGGATCTGACCGATTGGCGCTGGTGATGCCGAATTTCTCCCTTCTCTCCTCGACAATCTCCCTCACCGATCTCCTCTTTTCGGCGTTGTCAACGTGTGGGGTCAGCTAGACGCTCTCCCGATGGCTCGTCTCGTCGGTCGTCGCTTGCTCATCTCGCCGATCGTCGCTTGCTCGTCTCTCTCGTCGGTGGCTCGTCGGAGCAGGGGATCATCGCCCTTGGCTTCGTCTTCCTTCCTCCCTTTTTCGACATTTCGCGATTCTTTTCTGTTTTTTATATATATATATATAATATATTAATATAATATAATATAATATAATATAATATAATATAATATAATATAATATTATATTATACCTAACAAATATCTTATACTAAATATCTTAATTTATATATTATTTAATTTATTTCTATATATATTTAGACATTGTTATTTATTTTTATTTTTATTTTTATTTTCTCTAAAATATTTTTATTTATTATTTTTTTTTGGGATTATTTTTTCCATATTTTCGAGATAAATCCCTGAGGTGGAAAAATTTGGTCTTCACAATAAATTCGTATCTTGATCGATTGGACCTGAAATTCAAATTATTTCTTTTTTATTGATCAAGATTTCATGAATCCATGTTTATAATAATAACTTCTTAAAATTGACACTAAATTTTCGGGTCTTACATAGTGAGTAGCTAGCCACCTAGCATTGCAGTTCACCGCTTTCAGTCCACCTTCAGCAGCTGTTACCACCATGTTTCCCCTAGCCCAATTGCTGCTCGCCGCTTCCAATAGTCGTTGGTTTCCTATTTTATTTTCTATATTTCTGAATGTATCTTGTGATTCAGATATAGACTTTATGTTTGAGACTTGTGAATTGACGTTTAGTTTTCTTTCTTTTTTTTTCTTTTTTTTTTGGTTATCTGTGTTGGGTTTAGCCAAAACCATATTTAAGAGAAAAAAGTCAGAATTAAGTAGCAGGTTTTCCTTTTTTGTCGACAGCTTAGTGGATTTTTTGTGGAGAATCAAGTGATGAACATTCATAAAGAATAGGGCATTAAGTCCTATGGTTGTCCACTAGTGGTGACGAACAAATCAACTCAGTAGCTATAGATTAGTTGAGAAGGATTTTAGGATGTGTAATAATTTTTTAAAAGAATCAAAGAAGTAAAGAAAGCGGTGGAGGATATTAAGAAACTGATAGAACCTCTAAAAGATGTCTTAAGAAAATTGGGAGATAAGATAGATCTAGATTGAGTTTTGGGAATTTTATGATTTGTTGGTTGTTTGGTTAATGAGAAAATCTGAAAATGATTTAAATAAGATTTTTTTATTTTTTAGTCTAAAATTAATTAAATAAAAAATTTAAAACCAATAAATTGTTGCCATATATAACCATTAAAAACTTAACGGCACGTAGCTTTCACTACCGTTAAAAACTCTTAATTGATTAATCTCGAAAATGTTTACTCCTTAATTGAGTAAAATTAAAGATTGTGTCCTTAATTGAAAAATGGCCTAAAAATTAGATCCTAAATTAAGCATTTAGCCTAAGTGTATGATACCTTTACGAAGTGTATCGATAAGCATTCATCAAGTATCACTACCTCAAGAAGGTGTATCGATACTCAATAAATTCCTAATTGTCATGTGAACTATGTGTATCAATACTCAACTAGGAATATCAATTTAGCATTCAGCATAATCTAATTTCTACCTATTACTCTATACAAATAAAACACAAACTAGCAAATAAGCAACCAAACACAATCAATCAAATGAGCACATACACATACATAAACAAGCAAGCAATTAGACTTAACTAAGCAACTATAAACAATGAAGTACACTAGATAAAACAAACTGCTTACACAAACTAAGGAGATTTCCATACAATAATTTAAAAACAATAGTGCTTTAAGATAGTGACTCTTACATTCAAACCTCATGTTTATGAAGCGAAGAAACTATTCAATGGGATAAATTACAAGAAATGGAGCATGAAGATTTATTATCAAATCAGTCTCTTGAAAGTTGCATATGTTCTACATGAGTACTTACCCTAAAAAGAAAGCTATAATGGATATATTTCAACAAAGCAATTAAAATGGCTTGAAGATGATTATACATGTCGACTCAGAATTCTTCAAGCATTCAGCAACTCCCTCTTTAATGTGTTTCATAAACACAACACAATATTGGAATTATGGCATGTAATTGAAAAGTTATATAAGAGTGAAGATGCAGGTAACAAGTCCTTACTTGTGAACATGTATGTGAACTTCAAAATGACAGACTCTAAACTTTTTATTGATCAAGTTAATGAGTTAAATGACACTGCGAATGAATGTAATGATGCTGGAGAACCAATTTTTGAATTTTTTTAAGTGTCTACCATAATTGGTGAACTTCCTCCATTTTGTAAAGATTATAAAAGGTATTTAAAACATTTAAAAAAAGAAAAGTCATTTACCTTGGATGTATTAATTAAGTATATCCAGATTGAGAGTACAAACCATATAAAAGATGAAAAGGATAACAATGTGCATAACATTGAAAGTCCTAATGAGAAACTCAAAGTAAGTACAAAACTCACCAAAACAAAAGGTAAGAAAACTCTTCAAAGAATAAGTGAAAGTTCAACAAGTTTAACAAAAACTTTAAAAAGAAAGATGGTCCATGCTATGTATGTGAAAAGAATGGCCTCATTACAAAAGAATGTCACTTCTAAATAGGTAAGAAAAGTGAAGCCAATCTTGTGACTGAAAATGATATGTTGCAATGATCACTGAAGTTCTCAAGTTAAAATTCAAGAGAATTAGTGGATCAATTTGTCACGACCCTTTTTAACCGAAATTCACTGTAAATTTTTTGCATTTTCCTTTCCTTACCCGATCGTGAACAAACTCACACTACACAGTTGGGCTGTGAGGCAGTAATAACCATTCTTTACTGTTCATTGTCCAAATAAATCATAAGTATTATCATACATCCGAATGTTAAATGGTATATTCATACATACTATGTGTTATAAAATTTACATCCCCCATATTACAAATTCAAATGATCACTGTGCTTTTACATTGTTTAGATACAAAAAGAATCTCTGTGTATATACCTTTGGGTGATGGAGATGCAGCGGATGTCTCAACAAAATGCCTCAGTCCACACTGGGTCGCTATGTACGCTCTGTAAAGAGGGGAAAGTAGAGAGAGATGAGCAACCACACGCTCAGTAAGGCAATAATGCAAGCATGGTAGATAGCTACCCTAGCTACATGCTGATAATGTTATGCATAAATCATTTATAGTCAGAGCATGAGGAAATAAATCTATGTCGTATGAATATACATATATCATGTATAGAAAACATGGAAAACATGCATATAAAACATGGAAATCGTCATCATGTAAAACCTCTCATCCTCATCTTTATCAAATCTTGCCATAAAAGGGAAATTCATTACGAAACATCCTTTAAAGTTCATCTCTTTCTCAAAACACATAAAAATCTCATCACAATCATTTATCTGTCACAATTATAATTATCATTTCTCAAAATAAAATCCCACAAGGCTCGACCCCTCCCTCGGGTCTACCCTAGACAAACACAAGTCACACTCAATGTATAAAAACCATGTGGTACTATGTAATATCAGATGAGACAGGTCACTATATCTTGAAGACTATGTTGACCAACTATGTCATAAATCATCCTAGACCACACAGATCCCGGTATGTGGGGTATCATACTAGAACGAAGGTGGCTTAGTTTTTCGCCAGACTTTCTCATCAGTATCTCAACCACGTGACACAGCATACTCCATGTGATATACACTGTACAACGTACTCCGCAGACCCATATCATGGTTGGGGGTGCCAACCGTAGGTCTTATCTACCTCATACCATATGTAATCGATATAGTCTCAAGTGCACGTGGGAGTATCCATTAATATCAGGTCCTAGCCCTTGATGGCCTTACTCGCCCCTTTTGGGTTCCCTAAATGGATTAATGTCAGGTCCTAGCCCCTTATGGCCTTGCTCGCCCCTTTTGGGTTCCCTGAACACCAATCCGAATTAATGTCAAGTCCTAGCCCATCATGGCCTTACTTTTATTAGGCCTAGTGTGTCGTCGTGGGGAGCTCTGGTGTTATTCGTAAAGAAGAATGATGGTAGCTTGAGATTATGCATAGATTATAGATTGCTGAACAAGGCTACGATGAAGAACAAGTATCCCTTGCCAAGAATAAACGATTTGTTTGACCAGCTGAGTGGGGCTTCTATCTTTTCTAAGATTGACTTGAGATCGAGCTATCACCAGTTAAGAATCAAGAAAGAGGATATTTCGAAGACAGCCTTCAAAACTAGATATGGCCACTACGAGTTCTTAGTGATGCCCTTTGGCTTGGCGAATGCCCCTGTTACTTTTATGAGTTTGATGAATGAGGTATTTAGAGACTACCTAGATCAGTTTGTGACCGTCTTCATTGATGACATCCTTGTGTATTCTCGGTCTCGCAAAGAACACGCACAACATTTAAGGATTGTGCTGTAGATACTCAGAGATAAGTAGCTTTAAGGAAAGATTAGTAAGAGCGAGTTTTGGCTAGATCAAATAGCTTTTCTTAGGCATATTGTATCTAAGAACAAAGTGTCAGTTGATCCGTCTAAGATAGAAATTGTACTTAATTGGGAGAGACCAAGGATAGTTACAGAGATTCGAAGTTTTCTAGGACTTGCATGATATTATAGAATGCTTGTTGAAGGATTTTCTAGGATTGCCGCTCCTTTGACTAAACCACACGTAAGGAGATTCCTTTTATATGGTCTGAGCAGTGTGAGCAGAGTTTCCAAGAATTAAAGAGGAGATTAGTGACGACACCTGTGTTGACTATTCTAGATAGACCTAGAGGCTTTGCAGTATACAGAGATGCCTTTCAACAAAGATTAGGGTGTGTACTCATGCAGCATGGGAGAGTAGTCACTTATGGTTCGCGACAGCTAAAGGATCATGAGCAGAATTACCCCACAGATGATTTGGAATTAGCCGTAGTGGTGTTCGCCTTAAAGATCTGGCGGCATTACTTATATGGGAAAAGGTTCCAGATATTTACTGATCACTAGAGCCTGAGATATTTATTCGACCAAAAGGAGTTAAACATGAGGCAGAGAAGATGGATGGAACTCCTTAAGACTATGATTGCGAGATATTCTACCATCTGGGGAAGGCGAACGTAGTTGCTGACGCCCTAAGCAGGAAGAGTATGATATCTACTATGATGATTAAGGAATGGAACTTATTGGAACAGTTTGCCAGACTCAAGATCAGAGTTGAGAAAGCGGAAGATGGGCTTATGGCTAGCCTGCGGATAGAGCCCAATATTATGGATCAGATTAGAACCGAACAGACAAATGATCAGAGGCTATTGGACATGGTTAGCCAAGCCAAACAAACCCCGCAGTCAGATTTCATGGTTAGCAACGATGGGTTATTGAGGTTTAATGGTCGAATTTATGTTCCGAACGATGATACCCTAAAGCAACAAATACTGAGAGTCCTGGGAAGTACCAAGATGTATCAAGATTTAAGAAGGGTATATTGGTGGAGTGGTATGAAGCGGGACATGGCAGAATATGTGATCAGATGTTTGGTATGCCAACAAGTGAAAGCTGAGCATCAAAAGCCCAAAGGATTGCTTAAGCCTTTGCCTGTACCTACATTGAAATGGGAACATATCACTATGGACTTTATCATGGGATTACCGAGGACCCGAAGAGGTCATGATGCTATATGGGTGATAGTAAATAGATTAACGAATAGTGCCCACTTCCTTGCCATCAAGAGCACAGATACCTTGAGTACCTTAGCCGAGATGTCTGTTAGAGAGATAGCTAGACTACATGGGGCTCCAGTGAGTATTACATCAGATAGAGATTCTCGGTTCACTGAAACGCCCTAAAGGTATTATCCGCAAGTGCACGGGTCGTCCAAGTAATAATGGGATTTGAGTCCCGAGTTATCGTCCCATAGAGAAGTTGACTAGCCTAATTAAGTACCGATTAATCTTACCCTAAGTATATCCTAGCAAATTATAAAATTGAAGAGGGTGATCTACTAAGGCTAATTAAAAATACTGAAAATATTAAAACTATAAAATAAAGAAAGTAAAACCGAGCTGAGATTTACTTACAGAGCTCCATGCGAGCAACTAAAAGCAAACACCTACAAAAGATAATTAAAGCAATTAAAATTAATTAACGCAATTAAACAAAAATGCAAAAATAAGAAACAAAATTAATTAAACTAAAATTAAACAAACTTAGAATAAAATATGCATGAAATTAATCTAATTAATTTAACAAAATAAAAATGCAAGTAAATCTAACCTAAGGTCTAATAAATTAAAATTCAAATATAAAAAGCTATAAATAGTTAATAACTAACTAAAATACCCAAATCAAAGATAAAGTCTAATCTAAGTGATGCATGACTAATATTTAACCCCTAAATGAAAATAATTAAACTAACATTTCAATTGCATAACAAGAAATTAAAATTTTAGTCTAAAATAAAATCTAAATTAAATCAAATAATCCTAAACTATACCATGTAATTAAACAAATAAACTATTCCTTAAACTAATTAAAAGTATGCTAATTTAAAATACCACTAAAATACTAGTAATAACTTTTAATTGATTGCAAATAATACTATAAAACTAATTAACTACAATCGGCAGTGTACTGCTCTCAGCAGTGTGCAGCTATGTTGTGCACTGTACTTCATTCCCTGCACACTTCATACAGCAGCACCCGTTCCAGCCTGCTGTGCATCGGCTACCAGTACCCGCAGCATGTCACCAGCATTAGTTTGCACAATCCAGCACATACAACAGCTACTGCCAATCTCTGCTTTAGCTGCACACGTCAGGAGAGGCCATTTGCGTTACTGCTCGTGAACTCCACTGCTCTGCAACCTGCGACAAAAATGTTTCAGCCTCTGCTTGAGGACTAGGCACCCTCACCACCAGCTGCTACCGCATTTCTCTGCATAGCAGCATAGTACACCTGTTGCACTCAAAGCCGCGTAACTGCTCCTGCACAAACAGATGCAATCCCCAGACTGCTTCACCTTTCTCAATTCGTTTCTTCAGTAGCAACCATGAGTTGCCTCAGCCCAAGCAGCACACGCCCGAGCAGGATCAGCCACCACTTCTGCAGTCCATGCAGCTCCTCTGCCCCTACGTCCTTTAGCAGCGAATTAGTTTTAAAACAACAATACCCTACAACTTCCAAACACTAGGTCAGATCAGAATAAAAGCTCATAAAGACAATGAACAGTAAAATAAACATGAAACAGGGCTGAACAGAGGAAGGTAGCTGGTCTTGTTCACTGCCACGCAATAGTCCAGAATCTGTTTTGCACCAACGGTAGTAGTCCCACCAGCTTCAGCAATGCCACAATCTGCTTCTGTCCAAACCAGCAGTCGCGTCTTTGTCCAGCCTATCTCGCCTTCGCTGAAGACCCCGCTAAAGACCCTGTCACCAACCAAAAGCTTGCTGAACAATACCAAGGACAAGAAACAGAGCAGAATAGAGAGTGAAGCTTATCAAACAACCACCCCTTCCTTTGCTGGAAATGAAAATAAGAAGAATAAAATAGAACTGATCTCTGTCACCAGCTACTACCTCTCGACACCACACAGTAACAGAAATTGAAAGCAACAAAAGCAGATTTTGAAAGACTACAGAAACAAGATGCTAAAACGAAACAGGGGAAAATAAAATAAAGCTGCAGAATCCAGAGGCCAGAAGCATAACTCGATCAGCGAAGAAAACAACTAGGTAAAAATAAACTAAGATGCAGGAACAAAGTATAAACACAGAGAACAAACTAAAAAGATATACACACATACATTAATTAAAACAGTAACTAAAGCGTAAACCACAAGTAGAGAGATCAGTAAAACAAGAAATTGCAAAAATCTCGTGGCCACTTATTACTTCATCATTCAATCAGCCGTCGTCGTTCCAGTGTGCCAACAACGTGGGGACAATGTACAGCATCAAACCCGCATCACAGCACCAAAACGAGATACTGGCAGTCATGAACGAAGCATAACAGACCCTTAAGCTTGAAACGAATGAGCAGTAAAAAAAACACAATGAAAATCGAATAGAAACCGGGAATAGAAAATAAAAAGAAACAAAACTATGCATTAAAGAAGTAAATGTGTTGCAAAATAGTAAAATGGAAACTTGTAAAAAAAACTATAACAATGGTGGCAGTTTACTTTTTAACGTGAAAAGCTTGGAAAGGCTAGAAAAATAAACCTAAAACTTAGCAATAAAACTATTCTAAAAACTACCCTAAAACTATTCTACCGTAGCTTACTTCCTACTTCTACTCCTACTCCTACTCTACTCTACTTTTACTTCTACCCTAAGACTACTTGATTTTTCAATTGCCATCATATTCTATTTATACACAAACATAGGGTTACAATGGTAAATTTTCATCCTAGATGAGTTGGCATTGTTTGGTCACTTATCTTCATTTGATTTGCTGCAGAGTAGATATTTTCATGTCATCGGTCTTTTTATCCAATTAGGTGTGCGATGTGGCCCGGCATGTGTCTTCTAGAGGGTTGGCACGGTGTTCTTCGAACTTATCATTTCGAAGTAAATAAAATACGGACATCTGGCATCACGCGTGTCCAGACGATTGATGACTCGATCTGCAAATTGGAAGTGGTCCAGTCTCCTTTAGCTCGTTTTCAGCCCAATTTGGTCTAAAACGACTGAGTTTCATCCGGATTTTATTTATCTGCACATTAAAGAATTTTAATTAAATAAAGGGGATTATTAATAAAATAATATGGGGATTAAATAAATAATTAGGAATTAAGCACAAATAATTCTATAAAAAATAGAATTATCATTCACCTCCAGATTTTAGACTCATTTTTATGAGGCCATGGGATCTCGGTTGAGTTTTAGTATCGCCTATCATCTCAGACTTATGGCCAGTCCGAGCGGACTATACAGACTTTGGAGGACATGTTGAGGGCATGTACGATGGATTTTAAGGGATCATGGGATGATCACCTGCCCCTTGCCGAGTTTGCATATAATAACAACTATCATGCAAGTATGGGTATGGCACCTTACGAGGCTCTATATGGTAGGAGGTGTAGATCCCCTATAGCTTGGGAAGAAGTAGGTGACAGGAAAGTAATTGCTCATGAACTTGTTGAACAGGCAGTTCAAAATGTGAAGATCATTTGTGATAGATTACAGGCTACTCAGAGTTGACAGAAGAGCTACTCGAATGTGCGTAGACGGCCACTTGAGTTTCAAACGGGAGATTTTATGTTTCTTAAAGTATCTCCAAGTAAGGGTATCATGTACTTCGAGAAGAAAGGGAAATTGAGTCCCGATATATAGGACCGTTTGAGATTCTAGAGAAAGTGGGAGATGTTGCCTATCGATTGGCTTTACCTCCACAATTGTCAAGGACACACAATGTCTTTCACGTATCCATGTTGAGGAAGTATAACCCAGATTCCTCTCATGTCATCGAGTATGAAGCATTGGATATTCAGGGGATATGAGTTATGTGGAAGAACCCATCCAGATACTTGACAGGAAGGAAAAGGTACTTCAAACAAAAAGGATTCCATTGGTTAAAGTTCTCTGGAAGCACCACTCAGTGGAGGAAGCAACTTGGGAACTAGAGAGCCTTATGAAGGAAAAGTACCCCTAAATATTCAGTGGATCAGGTTGAATTTGGAGGATCAAATTCTTTAAAAGTGGGGAGGATGTGAGAACTGTAAATTTTATGTACCTTAGCTATGAGATTTACAATGTGAGAATTTGTAATTGGTGAATGTAATTATCATATGTTGATATACACGCAAGTTTTAAATCTAATGAAGTATAAGGAGATGAAGTTTTCAAGTCTTAAATGTGTATAGATTGAAATATGGCCTATGGGGTAGATTAAGATGAGTTTTACATTAAGTTTCCTGTAAATTTGTGCAGCAGCAGTAAGATTTGTGAAGGCCAGATCGATCTCCGAGGGAGGAGAGATCGATCTCAAGGCTCCAGAATGCAGAAAATGTACAAAAGCAGGCAAGCAGATCGATCTCAGGCTGCCTCTGCCTAGCAAGGATTGATCCTGTCACAAGGGTAGATCGATCTCCTTAAGTCTCAGCCTGGAAGAGATCGATCTCCACCCTCTACCAGATCGATCTTGTAGTTGTTAATGTAGCAGTTGGAGCAGCAGAGATCGATCTCCTTCAATGCCAAATCGATCTCATACGCCCTACCTATATAAGACTCATGTGACTTTGCCTGGAAATCGAGCCTCTATCACCTACAAACCCTAACACTCACCATTTTCACCCAAACCAAGCTTTCTCTCTCTAAGATTCATCATATTCTGGATGAAATTAGACAAAAGAGTAAGAGACAAAGTTGTTCCTCTTGGTAAAGAGAACAACATACTAGAAAATCAAGGATTGGGTTGAAGAAAGGAAAGAACAAGCACTCTACAAGTTTGGTCAAGAGGAGACAAGCTAGGTGAGCTCACAAGATCCTTGCTTTCTTAAACATTATCATTATATATGTTGGTAAATGGATATATGTGTATATATAGGTATATTTGGTTGGAAGTGTCTAAGTTATGAGTTAAACAACCAATGAGTATAGTTGGGAAATGAAATGTGGATATCTTGTGATGATTATGAGCTAGCTAAAGTGATGATACAGATGTAAGATAAGTTTTAAGACAATGTGGGTATTTAAGAATGATAACTTGGATATAGTATAGGTATAGGTATAAATGAGGTGAAAAGACAAATAAGAACGATGAATACTTACAATTTGGTGATTTAATGATGTTTGGACAGCTCGAGAATTCAACACAGGAAACGAGGCTAGTTCGATTGAATAGTGTACCACTCAAGGTGCAAGAGGTAAGGGAAATAAAAAGTTTGTGTTTGTGAATTTCGAATGATGAAATTACTTTAATAGCATGAAAAAGATTTGATGAATGAGCATGTTTTATGAGAAATGACTCAATCTTGATGCTTTGATGAACGTGTAAGTGTTTTGTTGGTTTGAGCTCGATTTCGATGAGTTTGTGTAATTGTGAATACAAATGGCTTATATCTGAAATGAGTTGTGATAACCACTATGAGCTCTACGTGAAGGAAACACGATTTTTATATAACAATGGCATATTTTTACTAAGACTATGGCTCGTCATGAGATGCAAATCAATATGCCACTTTGATAGCGTTGAGTGGACTTGCTCTTTTAGCATGTACGACCGGGCCTTGCTCTAGTAGCATGTAAGACCGATACCTCCATTCTGGTAATGTGAGATGACCACGCTCTAGTAGCGATGGGTGGCCTTGCTTTGATAGCATGTAAGACCGGGCTTTTCTTGATAGCATGTAAGATCGACGGCTTTACGACTCTGATAAAGTCTACAGCGAATCATGGCAATGTATATAAATGTCGACGTATTCTCGCTCATGGGGATGTCCGCCTAAGGGACGATTCTATTTGATGTGATGTGCTTATGATGATGATTTATTTGTGTTTAGTTAAATGCCTAGTCTCGATTTCTTGATGATGATGTGATTTTACAACTGTGATTTATATCACGCATTGAGATTTGAGGTAATGTGATTTGTGATTTTTATCATGTGAATTATGCTGATGCCATTATTTCTACCATTATTTCTATAACGTTTTACATGCTCGAATATTTTCATCATATTGTGGTTGTGATGATGATTTTTATAACTTCCCTTATCCTCCTTACTGAGTGTTTTGAGAGTTCACCATTTTTCCTTCCCCCTCCAGATTTCTTGCAGTGAGCGTGATAGTGCCTGCCGCGTACGTGATATAGGTTGGTGGATAAGATCTCCCTTTGCTATTGCTTGTACACGCATAAGGTATAATTCAGTTCATTTTGTATCTAGACAATGATGTAATACAGACATTTGTACTAAGTATTTTGGGATGTAATTAGGATGATATGGGGAAAATGAATCGTGTTTTGTGGATTGATTTCCTTTGGATATTTTGTAATTGGGTTTATGAAGTAGAAATCGTGTGATCTTGGGGTTATGATTTATTATAAACACAAGTGATCAAATGACATTATACAGGAATGCAACCCAAGTGAGAGGTTTAATATAAGAAAAATTTTAAATTAGCCCTAATTTTTGCACTTTTGGGCTGTCACACATAATGCCTAAATCCCTGCATCCATAACTATTCGTTAGTCCAACCCATCGGATATACATGTTTACATCTAAACGAAGCACAGTAATATGGGGATGTAATTTCTCTTATTAATAACACCGACTCATATCAGGTCAACTTAGCTCTGATACTACCTTTGTCGTGACCCCTTTTCTAACAAAATCACTACAAAATTTTCACTTTATTTATGAAATTTCTCTGTCCTGAATAGTTTTCAACACCAACTAGTTGAGCTATGACCCGATGTTAGTTACCTCTTACCATATACCACATCATTCAACATTTATATAAGACAGTTGTAAACATATAAGCTACTTAAACTGTAATTTCACTATTTTATACGTGTTTACAAATATTCACATCCCCAAAATTACATTCAAAAAAGTATTACTGAGCTATACTTGTTTAGATACAAAATGCTACTATTATGTATACCTCTCAGCGATCGGCAACAGCGGACATCGGAAGTGCAAGTCTCCACTCGCTCTCAACCGTTATGGATGCTCTGTAGAGATGGAAAGTGAAAGGGTGAGCACCACTTGGTCAGTAAGGAAAGAATGTAAGCAGGTAGGTAGCTACACTATCTACATGCTAATGATGCCATGATATAAAAATCATTTACATCGGGAACATGAGGTAAAATAAAACCATGTCACATAAAATGTATAGAGTATAGGAAAACTCATAAAATCAGGCATGATAACACATGAAAAACCATCATGTAAAACATCTCATGCTCATTATATCAAAACTCATAATTTCATCACAAATCAAACTAAATCAAGGTTAAACTCACCTTTTGGGAATACCCTGATGTATAAAACCACATTTCTTTAAAATATAAATACGGGTATAACTCCTCCTTCGGGTCCACCCTTATCTATCAATATAGTGTGATATCACGTGAGGCATGTAGGTTACTTTATGGAAACAAATTGGGAACTATGGCCATATATAAATCCTTGTAATCCCAAGCTATGCGGATCCCAACGTATGGGGCATTACAACTGCAACGAAAGACGAGGTAAATCCTGCCCGTGTAAATAAATACTCAACCAACTAGACATCAAGACTACACGGTACAGTGTACTTCGTGTGATATACAAGGTACAACGTATTCCGTGGACCCACATGGTCTGGGGTACTTCCCATAAGTCTTATCCCACATCGCGGTTCGGGGGTGCCTGCCATAAGTCTTAGCCACCCTGTATCATGTCTATAACCAACCCATGTCTCAAAATACGGGTGCTGGTATATCATCTCATTGTGACACATAGTCTATAGGACGCTACGGCATGACTTATGCATGTCATGATATCTAACATCTCTTGCGAGCAAAGTTTCAGAATGTTTTTCTGCATAACATATAAAATCCTTGTACGTGCAACGCTTCAGTATGGCTTTCATGCATAGTAAATCAATGTAAAATCACGTACAAGCAAAGCTCTAGTATGACTTCCATGCATATCATTAGAAAACTCTAGTGCGAACAGGACTCCAGCACTATCTATATGAGTCAAACATCAAAATTCAGTGCGAACGAGGCTCCAGCACTATTTGTATTCATACAAATACGATAGGTGGCTCCATTTTAAATAATTTATCTCAAAAATAATTCTTAGCACCTAATATGTGTCGTTTCATGCAATAATTAAAACCAAAAGCTAGTCGATCCTCATTTCATTCACCTCAAGACATTTAACCATGATAAAAACATCAAAATCATGAAATTCATGCATTTTTGGATCCTTACTACCATTTTCATAAATTTCCCTACCAGGGGCAAAATCATCATTTTTCCATATTTTCGAAATTTTTTTCAAAGAATTATTATTTTATTTCTAGATAGCTTAGAGAATTTAAGTCCTTGTAAATCCCTTTGAAAATACGTATAGCTACCTCTAAGCACTTACAAAATCCCCTTACCTCGAATTACATCGAGCGTACTACTAATTCCACCGCTAGAAGCTCGTCTAGTCCTATTTGCTCCTAATCCAGTCTCTAGAGCTGCATTTAACTATTATCAAGTTAATTATTATATTTCTATCTCAATGAACTTAAATAAAATACTAGGCCCAATTATATTATAACAATCTTCATAAAATTCTTGAGCCCCTTTTTATTCGAATTTTTCTTACTCGAAGTCTATCGAGCTTATCGGGTCCATTAACTTTTATTGGGCCTCGTACTAAGTTCTTAAACTTCTTAATAAGCTTTCTACATTTAGGCTAAGCCTATTGAACCATTCGGCCATGGCATGGTGGCCGAATGCCATCCAAGACAACCATGGCCGAATGTTATGGCAAGTCACGCCAACATGCCTAGTTTTCTAGCCAACCTCTTTCATGCATTTTATCAAACACTTGGCATACTCAACTTAGCTTAGTTTTATCCTTCACTCACACATTTCATCAAACACCTTCCTGCCCTAACTCAATTCATCCACCAATTCATCAATTTGATGGAAATAAGCCATTTTAACATCATGTACACATGTTACCTAACCTATCCATGCATCTAAATTAACCATACATGCATGAATTATCAAATACCCATTTTCGATCATGATCAATTCATCATGAAATTAGTTGTTTCAGCCCTTAATTTATATACCAATCATCTTAGAAAAATCCCTAGATACATAAACTATAAGATGGAAGCTTGTAAACATGCCTAGCTTGCTTACCTTGCCAAAACTGTGACTTTGTCCTAGTTCTGGGGGGTCCAAATCAGCTCATTAGGTACTGAATTTTGGATATGTTGTTCCTCATTCAATTTGGAGCAACTTTACTGAAGATCACTTGTTCCAATTTTACCTCTAGGGTAGTGATTTTGTTAGAGAGAGAAAGCTTACACAATTAGGTCTTTAATGGAGTCACTCTCAGTTTGGTGAGGATGATAGTGTTCAACAGGTTTTTCCTTAGTCCCTAAGGCTTATGGTTGGCTAATTACACATTAAATGTTCAGCCAATTAAATGGGTTAATGGGTTTGTGTAAGATCCATAATTTTGAATATGTAACCTTTATGACATTGTGATGTGTATATAAGTCACAAATAATGAAAATCATGAGGAATGTATATGTGAAGTTTGTAAATGTGTATGGGATGAATACATACAAGTTTATAAGTATAGAACAAGGGTAAGAGGGATATTTTCATGAGTGAAATGGGAATATTTTGAGTTTTGAGTGGTTAAGTAAAATGGAATGAGTTTTATACTTTCATTTCGATGTGTATTGTATATTTTTGGTTATACAATGAATTCACACAAGTTTTAATATGTAAGAAGTATGAATGGATGTCATTTTCAAGCCTTAAATGTGATTGGATGAGAAAATGACCATAACAGCAGAATTAGAGTGTTTGAGATAAGTTACTACAGAAACCTAGAGTAAAATTTAGAAAATATGAATGAGAGATCGATCTCATGGGATGAGAGATCGATCTTAAAGAGCCAAAATGCTCTTATTTGAGAAATAGAACAAGTCATATCGATCTCCAATAAGGCCAGATCGATCTGCTAAACATTCTGTGTTAAAGGAATCGATCTCTGAAGGGTCAGATCAATTTCCTTAAGCTACTGACTTGCAACAAATCGATCTCATATAAGAGAAGATCGATCTCCTTAAGGTTCTGTGTTGCAACAGATCGATCTCATGCAAGAGCATATCGATCTCATGTGGTCTGGAAGGTCGATTTCAAGAGGAAAAATGCAGAACAGATCGATCTCCTTGGGTAGCAGATCGATCTCATCAAGACAGTTTTATAAATAATAGACTTCTGCACTTCATTTTCCTAAGAGTTGCTATTCCATTTGAGAAACAAAACCTAAACCTAGCAAAGAAACACTAGAAAACTTCAGTTTATGATCAGTTTTGAGTGAGATATAAGTGAGCAAAGTTGTTCTTAATAAGAAGAGAGTAACATACTTGAAAACAAAGGATTGAAATCAAGAGTTGAAGGAGCAAGGAGGATTCTACCATTTTGGTGGAGAAGGAAGGAAGTTTCAGCTAGGTAAGATTTAATGCGCCAAATTGATATATGTTAAACTAGATGTGTTAGTGAGGTTATTGGTGTATATATGATTTGTTGGAAATGAAAGGATAATGAAAAATCACCATGACCTAGATAATGGTGAGAAAATGAGGAAATGATGAGGAAATGGTATTAACATTGATTTAATGATGAAATATGCATGTATGGAAGATTATGAAGTAATCTTATGAGATGCATAAATTGGAAATAAGGAGAAATAAATATAGTTATAGTGAAATGTGGTTTTATACCATATTTGGAGGAAGTGATGGAAAACTATGTATTAAATTGAGATTTGGCAAATGAATGAGTATATAGTGATATACTAATGCCAATAATTGTAACAGCTTCAGAAATCATTGTGGAAGCTGCTCGGACTGCGAAAGTGAGTTGCACCGAGGAAGAGAGGTCACTTGACGTGATCCGAGGTAAGGAAATTTCGTGAGTAGCTAGAGATAGCTACACGTATTTTAAATAGAGTTTTGATATTATACTCTATACGAATTCCCTGAAATAATCATGTTGTGTGTACTAAGGATTAATGAGATAAAGTGTAGTTTTATCCAAAAATAGGATAAAAAGCCTTAGAAGCATGTTGTGACCCAAAATGCATGAGCTGCATGATAGAATGGCTAATGTTTTCATATATATGCGAAAACAGCACATTTAAGTGCTAAGTTGATTTAAATTGAGAAAGTTGTGATTTAAGTGAGCCATCTATCTGGTTTTGTGTGAAAACCATAAGTGCTTGAGAATACTCACGCTATATTTTAAGATATGCATCACATAGTACTGGAGTATATACACGTACTATATTTTAATGCTATTTTATGCATGTTAGAGTACTGGGAGCATTGCTCGTACTCAGTTTGTGATTGATGCATGTTAGAGTACTGGGAATATTGCTCGTACTCAGTTTGTGATTGATGCATATAGAGTCTTGGGAGCTTTGCTCATACTCAGTTTTACATGAGATAGTACTTGAGTAATAACTCGTACTTGATTTGAAAAGAGGATTATGCATTAAGCTAGTGCTAGAGGTTACTTGCACTAGTGTTTGATATTTTGAAATGCATACACAGTGTTTAAGAGGCGGAGTGTTGATTGTGAGTCACACTCAAGACCCGCATTGTTGTTTTTACGTGATATATAAGACATGTTAGCAAAATCGTGACGATTTCCTCCGTGTAGACTGAGTGTCACACTGTTGAGATGTTCGCACGTGGATTTAGAGACGTGGCATAAAATTCCATAGTATGAGGGCTAAGACTTATGGCAAGCACCCCGACTATGATGTATTTCTATGGTGTGAGGACTAAGACCTATGGCAGGCATCCCGACCATGAGAAGAGGGTCTATCCATGCGAGTGGCATAGAATACACTGTAAAGTGTGGTGGAGTTGTGGATTTGAGGAGTATATAGTTGGCGGTTATGATGGACTGACCCCCCTCTCGTTGCAGCAGTGATACCCGCACACCGAGATCTATGTTGCTTGGGATTTCACATTTTAGGATATGGCCATAGTCCAGGACAGTATTACATTTAGCTACTGAGTCTCGCATGATATATCACTTGTTTTCATGATACGATTAGACTTAAGAGAGATAGGTCAGAAACTGATGATTGTGTTGTGTTGTGAATTGTCATATTTAATGTGATTTAAATGTAAATGGCATGATTGAGATAAAGGCATTCCAAATTTTATAAACATGCACTATGTTGCATGAATGACTACATTTGATAACTCAGCATGATTTTCAGTACATGAAAGTGATTCTGTACTACTATTATATCAGTTTTGATACATGCTTTTAAGATGAGAGAAGGAAAGGCAAAGCATTATTTTCAGTAGATAGTGTGGACGTCTACTTGCTTGCCTGATTGACTTACTGAGCACGTTGTTTGCTCATCCCCCTTTATTTTCCACTCTTTATAGATCATCCGCAGTAGAGTGAGTCTGGCTGAAGTATAGCATTCATTTTTTCCGCTGCTTATCCATCTTACGAGAGGTATACACACTCGAACATTTTGTACTGAACAATATGTAAGAACAATTATGTAACCAATTGTATGGTCAGGATGTATATGTACAAATACTGCATAGCAGTTTATGTTATCGACAAGAAGACTAAATTCTATGTATATTGCGAATGAATGTGAGTGGGTGACTAATATCAAATCACAGCCCAACTGTCATGGAGAGAAAGGTAAGTAAAGTAAAAAGCAAAAAATTTGTATTGATTTTTGGTAAGTTACCGAATGAGGTCATGACAGAATGGTATAAGAGCGTAGTTGGTCTGATGTGATGTTGGTATTAGTAATTAGGAAAGTGTACATCCCCATAGTACTGTGCTTTGTTCAGTTACAATTATATATACAATATGGGAATCAGACTAATTAATGATTATGAATGTAGGAATTTAGTCTATATGACTAATACCAGCTGAGGTAGAGGGGTGAGAGGTAGGGCTCGAGGCCGTAGAGGTAGGCCAAAGACCCGAGATGAGAATGTGGGTACTAATGAGGTTTCAGAGACTGCAGAGGCATGCTTCACGAGGATTGAGCGTAGCCTAAAGATGATAGTGGAGTTGCTGGCACAGAATAGGCCAGGTAGACAGGGACAAGATGCAGAGACTACGACAGAAGAGGCAGTTGCACCAGATACACTTGTACAACCTGTACTTGAGATGCCACAGGCTACTGATACTCCTACTCTCCTACCAGTTCTGGATAGTAGTGGATTGGGATATGGGTATGATTTGGATAGATTGCGACAATTCCAGAAGCTTAGACCTCCATCTTTTAGAGGGGTCAAGGACCCAATTGTCTTTGAGGAGTGGATTAGAGAGATAGAGAAGTTTTACGGATTCTTTGAGTGTACGACTTTAGAGAGAATCGCATTTGTTGCACTCTTACTGAAGGCAACGGCAGGGCATTGGTGGAAGTTCACCTGGCCTATATTAAGAGCCTAACATGCTAAGATTAGTTGGGAGCTATTTTTGGATGCCTATAGGAGGCATTTTGTTCCAGATACATCTCAGTGGAGGCTACAGGCTGAGTTCTTGGGGTTGAGCCAGGGGAGTCTTTCAGTGGATGAATATGAGACTAGATTTTTAGCCTTGGGAAGGTATGACCCCGATACCATATATAGCGAGACTAGGAAGGTCCATAGATCTATCGATGGACTGAGACCAGTATTGCGATCTAAATTGGTTCCATTAGACATTTCTACCTATGATGAGGTTGTGCGCAGGGTGCAACTCTGTGAACAAGATTATGAGAGGAATGTCTCAAAGTTTAGATCAGTCAGAAAAGGTAGAGAGAGACAGAAAGAAGCCAGTGAGTGATAGTGCTCGAGGTTTTAGATATCGATGATGAAGGAGACTCTTCGGTAAGAGACAAAAGATCAAGGAAGTACGGGAAAAGATTGTGAGATTTCCTACATACCCGGCTATAGCTCCGACAAAGGGCATTATGATTAGAGGATCGATGCCTACTACTGATCAGTACGGTAGATACCATGGTGGTAGACCTTGTCCGATGAGTCCTATTATGTGTTTTCGATATGAAAACTAGGGCATATTACTAGAAATTACTCAGAGATGGTTGAGACTGCCTCACAGAAGGGTAAGGAGCCTGAGAGAGCTCCAGCTGATACATCTGCTCAGAGGAGGAGAGCGACGGAAGAAGAGAAAGGGAAGCAAGTGATGGGACGATGACGAGTACATGCCTTGGACCAGGGGACGGTTGATGCTTCATCGGATGTAATTAGAGGTAACATCCTGATTTATGATTTAAAAGCACATGTGTTAATTGATCCTGGTGCCACGCATTTATTTGTATCGCATTCATTTTCATGTAAGATAGAAAAGCATGTAGAGCGTACTCCTTTAAGTAGGATGATGTTAATTAGTACACCTATGGAAAATAGTCAGCTAGTGGAGTATGTGTTAAATGATTGTAAGTTGAAAGTAGGGGAAACGGATATAACAGCCAATCTGATATTGTTAAGTATGAGCGACTTTGAAGAAATCTTAGGAATGGATTAGTTATCGTCAAACCATGCTATTTTAGATTGTTATGCTAAGACAGTTATGTTTCCTAACCCTGAAAAATATGTTGTAAAGTTTGATGAAAAGAAATAAAAGTAGTAGTTATGATTTATGATTAATAATGTACTATGCTAACTGAGAAATGAATATGTTGAAGGTTTTATTGCGTACGTGGTTGATACGGATAAAGTACATCCGGAGTTGGCAGACATTCCTGTGGTTAGTGAATTCCCAGATGTCTTTCTGGATGAATTGCCAGGGTTGCCACCAGACAGAGAGATGGAATTCTGTATAGATTTGATGCCTGGTACTGAGCCTATTTTGAGACCACCGTATCACATCGCATTAGTTGAGCTTGAGGAGCTCAAGAGACAGTTATAGAAGTTGTTGGATAGGGGATTTGTTAGACCAAGTATTTTGCCTTGGAGAGCACCGATTTTGTTTGTAAGGAAGAGGATGGAAGCCTCTGATTGTGTATTGATTACAGATTATTGAATTAGGCAACCATCAAGAATAGATATCCCCTTCCATGAATTGATGATTTGTTAGATTAGCTCCGAGAAGAGTAGGTCTTCTTTAAGTTTGATCTGAGGTCTGGGTATCATCAACTGAGAGTTCAGAGTAGAGATGTGCCTAAGACAGCATTTAGGACCCGATATGGCCATTATGAGCTCTTGGTTATGCCATTCAGATTGACGAATGCTTCCGCAGCTTTCATGACTTTGATGAACGATGTGTTCAAGCCATATTTGGATCAGTTTGTTATCGTCTTCATCGATGACATTTTGGTATACTCTAAGTTTGAGGAAGAGCATAAGAAACACCTTAGGATTGTATTACAGACATTACGAGAGTAGAAGTTGTATGCTAAACTCAACAAGTGTGATTTTTAGTTGTCACAGATCTCGTTTTTGGGACATGTTATGTCAAAGCATGGTGTATCGGTAGATCCATCTAAGATTAAGGTTGTAGTTCAATGGGAATAGCCGAAGACAGTTACCGAGATCAGGAGTTTCTTGGGTTTAGCAGGATACTATCGAAGATTCGTAGAAGGATTTTTGAAGTTAGCTGCTCCGTTGACACGTCTCACTAGAAAGGGTGTAGATTTTGTGTGGAACGAGGATTGTGAGAAGAGTTTTTAGGAGTTGAAGAGTCTATTGACCACTGCTCCGATTCTTACTATCCCTACCAGCTCAAGAGGATTTTCAGTGTATACCGATGCTTCGCATCAGAGACTAGGCTGTGTGTTGATGCAGGATGGGAGAGTAGTTGCTTATGGATCCAGACAGTTGAAGGATCATGAGAAGAACTATCTGACCCATGATTTGGAGTTAGCGATTGTAGTGTTTGCGTTGAAGATATGGCGCCACTACTTGTATAGAGAGAAGTTTCAGATATTTACCGACCACAAGAGCCTCAAGTACCTGTTCTCACAGAAGAATTGAACATGAGACAGAGAAGATGACTAGAGCTTCCGAAGGATTATGATTGTAAGATACTTTATCATCCGGGTAAGGCTAAGGTTGTAGTCGATGCTTTGAGTAGAAAGAGCCTTGGGATGGTATCGTACATGATGGTCAGGGAACATGAGTTGCTAGAGCAATTTGTTAACCTCAGTTTGGGAGTAGTGCCTTCTGACATGGATACAGACTATATGATTTCTAGTCTATGCTTAGAGCCGGATCTGTTAGAGAGGATCAGAATGGCTCAGCAGACTGATCTGTATTGCATTGACATGAGAGGTCAGATATAGAAGGGCACAGTGACTGACTTTGAGATAAGTTCAGATGGACTCCTGAGGTTCAGAGGCAGATTGTGTATTCCTGAGGACCTAGAACTCAGGAGAGTAATATTGACGGAAGCTCATTCATCGAGGTACACGCTTCATCCGAGTAGTAACAAGATGTATCAAAATCTTTGGAAGGTGTACTGGTGGTCAGGTCTGAAGAAGGATGTTGCAAATTTTGTGGCAAAATGTCTAGTATGTCAGCAAGTGAAGATAGAGCATCAGAAACCTACAGGGTTATTGCAGCCTCTACTTATACCGACATGAAAATGGGAGCATATCACCATGGATTTCGTGATGAGTTTACCGAGGACCCGGAGGAATCACGATGCTATATGGGTGATAGTTGATAGACTGACGAAGTCAGCCCACTTTTTAGCTATGAGAGCTACCGATACTCTGAGTGTATTGGCAGAACTGTATGTACGCGAGGTAGTGAGGTTACATGGTATTCCAGTAAGTATTGTCTCTGATAGGGATTCCCGCTTCACTTCCTAATTTTTGGAACATTTTCAGGAAGCCATGGGAACCCTATTGAGTTTGAGCACAGCTTATCATCCTCAGACAAATGGGTAGTCAGAGAGGACCATACAGACTCTGAAGGATATGTTGAGAGCGTGTGTACTGGATTTTAGAGGCTCCTGGGATGATCATTTACCACTAGCCGAGTTCGTCTACAACAACAGTTATCATGCAAGTATCGGGATGGCACTGTATGAGGCTTTGTATGGCCATAGATGTCGTTCCCCTATTGGTTGGGAAGAAGTGGGTGACAGAAAGATATTTGCTCCTGATTTGGTTACACAAGCCTCTGAGGATGTCCAGTTGATTATTGAGAGATTGAGGATAGCTCAGAGTAGACAAAAGAGTTATGCTGACAGAAGACGTAGGCCACTTGAGTTTGTAATTGGTGAGTCTGTATTTCTGAAGGTTTCTCCTTCAAAGGGTATAGCAAGATTCGGAAAGAGAAGTAAGTTGAGTCCTCGCTACATTGGACCCTTTGAGATATTGGACAGAGTGGGAGATAAGGCATACAGATTGGCTTTGCCACTGGATTTATCGGGAGTGTATAGTGTCTTCCATATTTCGATGCTAAGGAAGTATCATCTAGATCCAAATCATGTGATTCGGTATGAGCCATTGGAGCTCAAAGATGATTTGACATATGTAGAGAAATCGATCCGGATTTAGGTAGAAAGGAGAAAGTCTTGAGAAATAAGACTATCAGGTTAGTGAAGATTCTCTGGCAGCATCATACTTCAGAGGAAGTTACTTGGGAGCTAAAGAGTCTGATGCAAGAGAAATACCCCCAATTGTTTAAAGACTAACTTGTTTCTAATTTGAAGGACCAAATTCTTTTAAGGTGGGGAGGATTGTAAGATCCACAATTTTGAATATGTAACCTTATGACATTGTGATGTGTATATAAGTCACAAATAATGAAAATCATGAGGAATGTATATGTGAAGTTTGTAAATGTGTATGGAATGAATACATGCAAGTTTATAAGTATAGAACAAGGGTAAGAGGGATATTTCCATGAGTGAAATGGGAATATTTTGAGTTTTGAGTGGTTAAGTAAAATGGAATGAGTTTTATACTTTCATTTGGATGTGTATTGTATATTTTTGGTTATACAATGAATGCACACAAGTTTTAATATGTATGAAGTATGAATGGATGTCATTTTCAAGCCTTAAATGTGGTTGGATGAGAAAATGACCATAGCAGCAGAATTAAGAGTGTTTGAGATAAGTTACTGCAGAAAACTGCAGTAAAATCTGGAAAATATGAATGAGAGATCGATCTCATGGGATGAGAGATCGATCTTAAAGAGCCAAAAATGCTCTTATTTGAGCGATGGAACAGGTCAGATCGATCTCCAACGGGGCCAGATCGATCTACTAAACATTCTGTGTTGAAGGAATCGATCTTTGAAGGGTCAAATCGATTTCTTTAAGCTACTGACTTGCAACAAATCGATCTCATACAAGAGCATATCGATCTCATGCAAGACTAGATCGATCTCATGTGGTCTGGAAGGTCAGTTTCAAGAGGAATAATGCAGAGCATATCGATCTCCTTGGGTAGCAGATCGATCTCATCAAGACAGCTCTATAAATACTGGACATCTGCACTTCACTTTCCCGAGAGTTACTATTCCATTTGAGAAACAAAACCTAAACCTAGCAAGGAAACACTAGAAAACTTCTGTTTGTAATCAATTTTGAGTGAGATATAAGTTAGCAAAGTTGTTCTTAACAAGAAGAGAGCAACATACTTCGAAACAAAGGATTGAAATCAAGAGTTGAAGGAGCAAGGAGGATTTTACCATTTTGGTGGAAAAGGAAGGAAGTTTCAGCTAGGTAAGATTTAATGCACCAAATTTATATATGTTAAACTAGATGTGTTGATGAGGTTATTAGTGTATATATGATTTGTTGGAAATGAAAGGATAATGAAAAATCACCATGACCTAGATAATGGTGAGAAAATGAGGAAATGATGAGGAAATGGTATTAACATTGATTTAATGATGAAATATGCATATATGGAAGATTACGAAGTAATCTTATGAGATGCATAAATTGGAAATAAGGAGAAATAAATATAGTTATAGTGAAATGTGGTTTTATACCATATTTGGAGGAAGTGATGAAAAACTATGTATTAAATTGAGATTTGGCAAATGAATGAGTATATAGTGATATACTAATGCCAATAATTGTAACAGCTTCAGAAATCATCGTGGAAGCTGCTCGGACTACGAAAGTGAGTTGCACCGAGGAAGAGAGGTCACTTGACGTGATCCGAGGTAAGGAAATTGCCTTAGAAGCATGTTATGACCCAAAATGCATGAGCTGCATGATAGAATGGCTAATGTTTTCATATATATGCAAAAACAACACATTTAAGTGCTAATTTGATTTGAATTGAGAAAGTTGTGATTTAAGTGAGCCATCTATTCGGTTTTGTGTGAAAACCATAAGTGCTAGAGAATACTCGCACTATATTTTGAGATATGCATCACATAGTACTGGAGTATATACTCGTACTATATTTTAATGCTATTTTATGCATGTTAGAGTATTGGGAGCATTGCTCGTACTCAGTTTGTGATTGATGCATGTTAGAGTACTGGGATTATTGCTCGTACTCAGTTTGTGATTGATGCATATAGACTATTGGGAGCTTTGCTCATACTCAGATTTACATGAGATAGTACTTAAGTAATAACTTGTACTTGATTTGAAAAAAGGATTATGCATTAACCTAGTGCTAGAGGTTACTCGTACTAGTGTTTGATATTTTGAAATGCATACACAGTGTTTAAGAGGCGGAGTGTTGATTGTGAGTCACACTCAAGACGCGCATTATTATTTTTACGTGATATATAAGACAAGTTAGCAAAATTGTGACGATTTCCTCCGTGTAGACTGAGTGTCACACTATTGAGATGTTCGCACGTGGATTTAGAGACGTGGCATTTATTCCATAGTATGAGGGCTAAGACTTATGGCAAGCACTCCGACTATGATGTATTTCCATCGAGTGAGGACTAAGACCTATGGCAAGCATCCCGACCATGTAAAGAGGGTTCATGGGTGTACGTTGTACCGTGCGAGTGGCATGGAGTACACTGTATCGTGTGGTGGAGTTGAGGAGTATATAGATGGTGGTTGTGATAGACTGACCCCTCTCCCGTTGCAGCAGTGATACCCGCACACCGAGATCTGTGTTGCTTGGGATTTCACATGTTAGGATATAGCCATAGTCCAGGAGAGTATTGCATTTAGCCCCTGAGTCTCGCATGATATATCACTTGTTTTCATGATACGGTTAGACCTGAGAGAGATAGGTCAGAAATCGATGATTGTGTTGCGTTGTGAACTGTCATATTTAATGTGATTTAAATCTAAATGGCATGATTGAGATAAAGGCATTCCAAATTTTACAAAGATGCACTGTGTTGCATGAATGCCTACATTTGATAACTTAGCATGATTTTAAGTACATGAAAGTGATTATGTACTACTATTATATCAGTTTTGATACATACTTTTGAGATTAGAGAAGGAAAGGCAAAGCATTATTTTCAGTAGATAGTGTGGACGTCTACTTGCTTGCCTGATTTCCTTACTGAGCACGTTGTTTGCTCATCCCCCTTTATTTTCCACTCTCTACAGATCATCTGCAGTAGAGCGAGTCCGGCTGAAGTATAGCATTCATTTTATCCGCTGCTTATCCATCTTACGAGAGGTATACACACTCGAACATTTTGTACTGAACAATGTGTAAGCACAATTATGTAACCAATTGTACGATCGGGATGTATATGTACAAATATTGTATAACAGTTTATGTGATCGACAAGAATACTAAATTTTATGTATATTATGAATGAATGTGAGTGAGTGACTAATATCGAATCACAGCCCAACTATCGAGGAGAGAAAGGTAAGTAAAGTAAAAAGCAAAAAATTTGTAGTGGTTTTTGGTTAGTCACTGAATGAGGTCGTGACAGTTTGGGTCATGATCCATGGGTTTTGGGCTTGGTTTACCTAAATCGGCTTAAGACACACTTGAAATGGGCTTGTCTTGTGGGCTCTCGATTTGGGCCTTCCCTTGGGGTTCTTGGGCTATAATTTTCAAAACACTTAGGGCCTTAAGTCTACTTCTGATTAGGCTCATAAAATGGCCCACTTATTTGGCCAAATGGGCCTACACAATTCGGCCCAATTCAACTTACATGAAATGGGCTTTAAATTTCATCTCTTGGGCTATTATGTTTTTCTCCATGATTTCAGCCTTGTAAATCCTACCAAATAATTTGTATTAGTTCCTTAGACATATCTTGACCTAAACCCCAAACATCAATGTCCCAATTGGTCATTTTCCAAGCTCGATCCATCACTTTTTCATTTTACCTGATTAAATGCTTAACTTTCAAGGTAATTTTTCCTATCTTTATTTTTCCGTGAACTTGCCTTCTTATTTTTGTTCATTTTTCATATCTTACTCATTTATATGAGGTCTCATTATTGAATCACTTATCTCTAGTGTTTTATTACACTTGTTAACCCCAAAAGTATTACAATCGTTTAACCACTAAAATAGGGCTCATTTGAACCCTTTTGGCACTTTACACTACACCATTGAGTTCAGAACCAAATCAAACCGACTTCCCTTCTTGAACCCTCTATCTTTTCTTATTTTAAGTTTTTCTCTTTATTCAGAATGACTTAATCATCTTTAGTTCAACATCTGGTTCCTGTAGCCTCTATTTACCCTTTATGCGATTTTACGTGCATGTAACTATCTCATTCTCATTTTCATGATCCAAAATCATTTGTCTTATCATTCCATTAACATATAATAATGTCATACAACGAGTGAACCATAAGGTTTGTCATGTATACAAGGGGTCTCACAGTGTGAAACTTATGGTCATGGTTGAATTTACTAGAAATTGAGATTAGTAAACTCTACATTACTATATAATTGATGTAATATTGAAATTTAAGAACAACTGAAGTTGATATATGGTTTAAAATTTAGATAGAGAAAATCTAAAGGTTTATATGAAACTTAATGTCATAGTTGAACTCACTAAAAATAGAGTTTAGAGACCTCTTCATACTGTATAAGTGATGTAATATGAAATTTTAGAGTAATTCAAGTTGACTAAGGGTTTAAAATCTAGAGAGAGAAAATTGAGGGTTTAATGAGAAATTTAAAGCTGTGGTAAACATTGCTAGAAATTGAGCTTAAGGTTGGCTACTAAAATGTATGGTTGATGTCATATTAAAATTTGGAGTCAATTGGAGTTAAATTGTAGTTTTAAAAGTTATAAAGAAGTCATAGGGTTTGGAATGACCATTCGAACTAGAGAGAAAATGGGGTTAAAGAAGGACTTTTGGAGTTTCAAAGCATAACTTAAGTTATTGAGAAGCTTTAAACAGTGTGGAATTAAAAAGTAATAATTAGTCAAAAAATCTAAATTTAGTGTTTAAAAAGTAATAATTAGTCATAAAATCTAAATTTAGTGTTTAACTTTTATAGATAAATGTTAACTTTGATCATACGTTGATCAAGGAGCTTCTTTTTTATTTCGAAGTCAAGGTTTGGTAATTTTTCTAGGTGATCGTAAGAATTTTAATCGAGTCTCTTTGGTTTCCATTGGCACCATAAAGAATACAGTTTTGTGAAAATGTGACAAATATGTATGTAGCTCGTTTTATGTCAAATCTTGTTTATAAGTTGTTTTATAAATACCTTAAGATTGTGATGTGCTTTTGGCTAATGCTTTAAGAATGATTTAGTTACGTATGTGACTGAGCTATATATGTTATTTTGATTATGATATGTGTTTCGTATAATTTTATGATCCTAGTTATATTTTCATACGTATGTGTTTTGTGGAAACTGTGGGTCCTTTTAGGGGACATTGTATCTTATTTGGAGATTTGTGCATTCCATTAGACTGTGTAGGATTATATGACCTATGGCTGGGATACATCCCTTGAGGATATAAGGACCGAATGTCAATATGACTTCGGGTTATGATCTATGAGTCGCACCTGTAGAAATGAGGCCCGATTGAGGCATTGGCTGGTGAGAGAATACCTAATCCTGGTGCACGAATATGGGACCCATCATAGTATGGCCAAATTATTTTTGTTCATTCCTAAGTGAAACAAGTTGCTTAAGCTTCTAAGTAAGGTTGGTAACTTATATGACTAATAAGTAGAATAGATATAGATATAGATATATATATATATATATATATATATATATATATATATATATATATATACACATATATATATTCCATTAGGAGATGAGGACCATTATCCATGCAACAACGGGTGAACGTGGACCTATCGCTATTGTTCAAGGAAATTGTTTGCCTCTATCTTACTTACTTGGCAGGATTGTAGTTTCCACATGTTGTTTAATACTCGAATTTTGGATGTGGTTTTTAAGACACACTCGTGATAGGATTTTTGTAACCATATTTTGAAATTAGATTGCGGTATGTATACTTTTATGATTTCTTACAATTTTCAAGTATGCACGCATTACTGTCATGGTATGTATTTATATAGTTTTGTTTTTATATGCAACACTTGTCATTTTCAAATTATGATTTTAAATCCATGGCATAGTAACTTTTATAAAGAACTAGTTTTATCATAACTTTCCATTTTATATTCTTATTTGCCTTTTTATAGTACTAATTCTACGTACTTGTATTAAATGCTTATTAGGCATTAGCCCACCAATCCATTCTTGATGTCTTTCTTAGACTAAGCAGTTATTTGTACATCTTAAGGATTTTCCGTTATACACTTTTGTAGCCGCATCTGCTTTCAGGAGGTACATATTATAATGTACTTTATTTTGGTATGAACTATTTTCAGTAGACAATGTCAGACATAAGATGTCTATTATGTCATTTCTTAACATTATTCTCTGGATTATTTATATTTGGTAATTATGATGTGTGCTCAGAGGCCATACGACCTCGTAAAGACAAATTTTATAATGATAAGATTCTCGTATTGTGTATTTATGATATGTGTTTGTATGTGGTTTTGAAATGACGTAGCAGAATATAATGGTTAAGTATAAAAAAAAGCATATTTGATAAATTTTGGATTATGTGTTACTACTTATATAACTCGCGACCAACGATAATTGTATTTTAATTAAGAAAAGTCTTTTGCGTGCCCTTGAACTTATGGATTTGGGTTTAGACTACTAAGTCATAGTTAACTAAAGCATTTGATATTAAAGACTTAGGTGAAGTTAAATATTTATATTATGTGTTAAAGTTTAAAGAAAGAATGGTAAATTTATTATTTCACAATCACATTGCATAGACAAATTACTTAGTTTAATCACTTTGACAACAAACCTTGCAAAACACCTATAGATCCATACAACCTGTTAGTGCCAAATCAAGGAAAACCGATTAATCAAAAAAAGTAGGCTAAGATTATAAGTAGTTTGATTTATGCCATGAATTATAATAGATCTAACATTGCGTGTACTGTTAGTATATTGAGTAGATTTACTAATAATACTAGTAATGGGCGTTGGTATGATATTTTAAGTATACTTTAGATTATGGCTTGCACTATAAATGTGAAACTTCAGTTTGAAATGTTACAGTGATGCTAATTAGGCTTTAGATAAGAGAAGTTCTAAATCAACTAGTGGTTAGTTATTCATTATAGGCGGTGTCATTGTTTCTTGATCTTTCAAGAAACAAACTTATGGGGCATTGACAACACTGGAAACTAAGTTCATTTCTAGGTCACATGCACCAAGGATTTACTTTGGTTTAAAAGGTTTCTAAGGGAATACCTTTTATTGAGAGAACGAAAAGGCCAATCATTTTGAATTGCGACAATAAAGCTGCTATATACAACACAAAGAATGATTGGTTGTCAAATACAGTAAAACCCCTCTAAATTATTACTATTGGAACCTATCATTGAGTATTAATTTAAAGGGGTTATTAATTTAAAAATTTTTACCTTGTAAATTACTATTGTCTTCAAAAAATATATCTATTCAATTTTTACATTTTTTAAACCTTTTTTAATAACTCTTTAATCTTTTATTTCATAAAAATTTCCTTGTAAATACATTTTTTTAATATATTTTATACTTTTTATGTCTTTTATAAATTAACATCTTGAAGTGCTTTATAGTTCGTGAATATTATATATAATATATTTTGTATTTTTTATCAAATATAGTTCTTGAAATTTTACACTAAGTTTTAAAATAAAATTATTAATTATTATGATACAGGGGTTTATTAAGTTTTTTGTTGGCCTGAGTAGGGACCATAATTTTTTATGAATTTAAGGGTTTTATTGTAAAGGCAAGCATATTGCTATGACATACAATCATGTGACAAGTATTGCAAAGAAAGGTAAGGTAAATTTATAGTATTTACCTACCAAAATGTTACCGAATCCTATAACCAAATCCTTACCAAGTAATAAATATGTTAACACTAAGAGAGGTATGGGATTACTACTAGTTACTAGAGATGATCTTGATTAATTCCAACTCTATCTCATTGATGTCATTTACGAAATTAATTCTTTAAATTTAAAGAACAATATCCTTATTTAATGATCATTTGTCTGAGAGTTCAAAAGGCTTTCAATCTTAAATTATCCAAGGAATTCATATATAAGATATATGATGTTCCTAAGGCATTGTTTTTGGAATAGTGGAGGTAATTAAAATTACAGACTATTCCTTACAAAGCCTCATATTTAGATGCATTGTTAATCACAACAATTGGTTGGAATAAACTCTATAATTGACTTATATCTCTTATGAGTAGAGTTTTTGTAAAAAAATAAAAGAAAAGAAAGGTTGTGAGGCACTTTTTATAAGTGTTTTTAGACAAGTAGAGAAATGAGAGGACACTTCTTATGGATTTTTAGTTAATTATAGAATACTTGTTAATATGGGATAAAGCCAAGTCTCATGACAAAAAAGTGTTATCTTTCTTACGAACTCACGAACCAACTTGCATTTTCTTAGTAATGCATAAATTGCATACACTTATATTCTTTGGTAATAAATGGGGGATTATTGTATATATTACCAAAGTTATTTCACAAGAAAACAAATCATATAGATTGCATATGTGTTAAGAAAATGAAGTTTTGGAAGTATGTATTTGAGTTTGGAATGAAAAATTAAAAACTATTTTATAAATGGCCTTGAGCAATTGGAAAGGCAGTTGAATGCCCAAAGCAGTTACAGAAAATTGCCTTGAGTAGTTAACTGCCCAAAGAGAGCAGTTGACTACCAAGTGCAAAAAAAATATTGCACTTATGAATTATGCCTAAGGCAATCTACTACCCTATAAAGCAATCGACTACCCTAAAGTGCAAATTTTTCTGTGTGAAAAATACATTAGGGCAGTAGACTCTTTTTCTCAGGCCTTCGATTACCTTAACCAAGAAATTCAAAAAATAGGTCTGTTAGCCAATGTCTCTTCATTCCAAAAGTCATGATTATTCATCCAAAAGATGAACTAATCATGAAAGGGTGTTTCTAATATCGTTTGAAGCTTATAGATACTATCATAAACATTTATTTCTAACAATTTCTTTCATACTTTGTTTCTCAAAATCTTTGAAATTTTCTAAACACTCTTCTTGCACATTTTTCTTTGTGTTTCTTGGTTCAAGTGAGTTCACAAGAAAAATTCAAAGTGCAATTGAATTTCTCTAGGAATAGATATTGTATCTTAGGGACAACGTTTCCAAAACCATTTTGTAAGACCCAATTTTAGTTAAAACACGAAATTAAAAATGCAAAAGGATTGAAATGAAATTCTCGAACACGTTGAAAGGTAAAATGGTCAAAAGACTGAAAGTCAGAATAAATTCGATAAGAAAATTTATTTAAAAATAATGGATTGAGAAATCTTGATCAATAACGAATTAATAAATTTATTCTGGGTTAAATTGATCAAGATATCAATTTATTGAAATTAATCGGGATTAATCGGGATTTTTAGTTCGAAAAATTATCCCAAAAATAATCAAAAAATATACTGAAAAGTCAATCGGGACAATATCTCAAAAATACGGAGAAAAATGTACCAAAAAGGGTTAAAATAAATTAAATAAATTAAATAAATGAATTTAGAATTTAATAATAATTTTTAGGATATTTTAAAAGATATTTGGGTATTTTTTATGTATTTTAATGATTTAAAAATATTAAATAAATAAATATATATATAAACAAATTAATAAATGGGGAAAAAACAGAAAATGGATCGGGGAGAGAGAAAGGAAGCCAAAACGGAAAACAGAGGAAGCAACCGAGGAAGACGGACGACCACCGGTGGCCCAATCGGCCAGTCGAGGGCCGAAAAAGGAAGAGGGCGTCGGCGCGACCTCCCTGGTACCGAGGACGCGCCACACCGACGCCGAAGGAGGTCGAAAACGGCAGAAGAAGCCGCGGGAGAAAGAGCTCCGATCGGCGGTGAACGGCGTCGATCTGGCCGACCCCGCCCCCAGCCGAACGTTCCCCAAGCGCAGACGAGCCGATTGGTGCCGGCCATGACTGGCGAAACTACCGGCAAACGCTGGAAACGGCGGAAGAAGAAATGGGTTTCGACGGCAGGAGAGAAGAGGCCGGACCGAGGGACTTTCCGGCGGGTTTGGACGAAACCGAGGGCAGATTCCTGCTGCGGACGGCCCAACGGAGCCACTGGCGGTGGAAGCCGGCAGAGAACCAGCCGGAAAGGCCCTGAACCGGCCAAACCGGAGTGAACCGAGGTGAACCGACAGGTTCGAACCGGGTCTGAACCGGACCGAACCGGTTCAGCCAATGAGAAAAGGAAAAAAGGAGAAAAGGGAAAAAGAAAAAGATAAAAAATTGAAAAAAAAATCCCGGTGATGTAATCGAGCTACGGGTAAGTCAGTAGCGGTCGAAATTGACCGATTTAAATTTTGGAATATTTTATTTAATTAATTTTTGACTGAAAATTTACCCGAAAATTTATGAAATTGTGTAGCTCGACAATCGACGTCAAACGAGAGCTCGAGATAGCCTCGATTTACGTACTAGCATGGAATCTCGGGTAAGTAACCTTTATTTACGATAATTTGCATCGTTATGCGTGCTACGGATTTAATTTTCGCATTAATTAAATTAAATTTTGAAAAGTCGGATAAATTGTCGTAAATAATAAATTGAACTATTTGAGAGTTAGAACGAGGCCCAATAAATTGTTGGTAGGCCCAATGAGCCCAATAAGCCTCGATAATGTGAAAATTAAGTGAAAAACGGGCTTAAGGCCGATTAAGGCCCATTAAGGTGCAATCGGGCCCAATAGGGGTAAAAGGGCCCAATGATTTAAATTAAGCCCAGAAAATAGGAAATACAATTAAATTGTATAATATCTGACCTAAGGAATAATTATACGCAATTTCGGACATTGGATTGGGAGCAGATCGGACTGCGTGACGAGACAGCAGTACAAAAGGAAAGGTCAGACTCTACAGAAAAATAAGGTAAGGGAATTCTACGGACTGCTAGAGGTAACTTTACAAAATTTCAAAGTCATATGCAATCTTTCAAATTATCTGAAGGGTCTAGAAGTAAATAAATAATTTTAGTGCCCCGAATGGGCAAATTTACCAAAATACCCTTATTAAGGGTAACATTTACAACTTTTGGAAAAATTGGGAGGAGCAACAACAAGAGGTTCCTGCTCGTTCTGGAGGTGTTTTGACGCATGCATGAGTAGGCTGGCTAACCTTGAAAGAAAAATGCACAGCATTGCATATTTTCAACGATGAAATTGTTTTGAAAACTGTTTTGAGGAAACAGAGCCGCCTACGTGTTTTTAATGACATATGACGTGCTAGAGCTCAGCTCGCACGATGTTTTGAATTGTGTGATGCATGCATTAGTGCAGGAGCGTGAGCTCGCACTAGAGTTTTACATGCATTGGTGCTGGAGTCTAACTCGCACCAGATTTTATATATATATATACATGATTTTCGTGATACGGTGCTAGAGTCTAACTCGCACCAGGTTTTATATGATTTTCATGACAGGGTGCTAGAGTCTAACTCGCACCAGATTTTTCACATGATTTGATGAGAGTGCTAGAGCTTAGCTCGCACTAGTTTTACTTGAATTGACGAGAGTGCTGGAGCATCGCTCGCACCCCCCACTGATTTTTATTAGAACATGCGATGAGCCGTGCTTGGAGCTTCGGGTAGACTGTGTGTCACCGATTAAATAGGCTCACACGTGCGTTTTTAGACATGGCATGAGTATAGAGATATGATATATGGGTCCACGGAGTATGATGTACCATACAAGTAGCATGAAGTATGATGTACCGTGTGGTATCTTCGGATACGGGGTATCTTCGGATACGGTATCTTCGGATACGAGGTATCTTCGGATACGGCATCTTCAGATACGTGGGATCGGATAAGACCGACGGGTTGGATTGACCCACCTCTCGGGCGGTTCTCGATCAGGGTGAGACCCCGCACACTAGGATCCGTGTAGCAAAGGGGCTCACGAGGACACATGGTCATAGTCCTGGTTATTACCGATATACAGATGTTGCCTAGTCTCACATGTTGACGATTTTGATGAGATCAAAACTGGGTTTTAAATCAGATTTGCATGATGTTATTTCCATGCTTTCTAAACCCATGTGTGATATAAACCGATTTCCATGGTTTTGTGTGAGTCAAGACCACCCGAGGGATGGGTTGAGTCCTGGATTTGTTGTGAAATTTTAAATGAGAAAGAAATGATTTGAAATAGTTGCATGTTGAACTTTCCATGTAAACTTGTTTTACATGATATCATGAATCATAGCATCAGTTTTGAAATGTGTGGAGAAAGGGTGGTTTATGCATGGCACCACGTTCATGTAGGTAGTATGGTTACCTACTTGTTCGTAGGATTGCCTTACTGAGCTTGATGTGCTCACCCCTTTCATTTTCTCACACAGATAATCTCCAGTAGGTGTTGAGGTGACTGAGTACTGCATTCCGGATATCCGCTGCTGCCCATCATTTAAGGTATATACACTTGTACATATTATATCTAAATAAGCATAGCACAGTAACATGTTTGTAAGTAACTTTAGGGAATGTATAAATATTGTAAACATTTATAAATGACTGAGAAAGAATTAATTTGGTGGGACTGGCATTGACGCACAACCCAATTGTTAGTGGAGTGTGGTCACGATCAGAGGACAGGTAAGCATGAAAGAAAATAACAAAACGCGAAAAATTTACTCTGATTTTTGGGTAGTTTTGAGTCGTGACATATAAAGGTGGTATCAGAGCGAAATTGGTCTGATGTGTGTCAGTGTCAGTAATTAAGAAATTTTATCCACGTGTTACTGTGCTTGGTTAGATACAATAGTGTATATCGAGATGGGTTTTAATTAAGAAATGGTTGAGAATGCAGGAATACCTAATATTAGTCGCAATAGAGAAGGTAGAGCATGAGGCAGAGGTCGTAGAGGTAGACCTGAGCCTGTTAATCGTGCTGAGTTGACCTGTAAGAATCAGGATGAGATTGAAATGGAGGTTTATATTGAGCATGCCTCATAGAGTCCAGCAGAGAGATCGGATAGTATTGAGACACGCTTCGCGAGGTTGGAGCGGAGTGTAGAGAATATTTTGGGAGCAAATTGCTCAGAGTATGCATATGATTTAAGGGCGAGTCGGAGTATCGATGGAAGTCCGCTCGACCCAACTTAAGAGCTGACATGCGAAATATTTTGGATGTATTCCAGTGATAGAATATCCTGGACACTGTTTAAAAGGAATTGATTTATTGATAAGTATGAATTATGAGTATGAAACTCAGTTTATATCCCTGGGCAGATATTACCTCGACACTATGAATAGTGACAGTCGAGATGTCTAAAAGTTTATGGAAGGGCTCAGATTGTCAATTAGAGTCTGATTGGCCCCGTTAGATATCACTACTTATACCGAGGCAGTGCGCAGAATACAGTTGTGTGAATAAGATTGTGAGTTGCACGCCTCTGAGATTGGGAAAGGTAGTAAAGGGCCAAAATAGAGACAGAAAGAGAATCGAGAATGATAGAGATGGCAGAACGAGAAAAAGGGGTAGTTTGGTAAAAGATTTGATTTGATGAGTTATGGGCTAAGATGATTAGTGAGGCCACAATTATCCGATTGTAGTACTTTTGAGGGGTATTGTGATTGGAGAATCCCGATCTGCTACGAATCACTGTAGAATGTGTGGTAAATACCACGGAAATAGGACCTACACCTACATATTATAGATGAAAATGGCCGTTAAGTGTGGTAAGACGGACCATTTATTATGATTGCTCAAAGTTGGGCGAGATTGCCCCACAGAAAGGTAAAGAGATAGAGAAAACCCTGTTGAGATAGCTGCATCGAAAAGGGAGGCCACAGCCGAAGAGAAAAGGAAAGTAAGCTGTTGGACGAAGGCGAGTGTATGTCTTAGACCAGGACACTGCTGATGTTTCACAGGATGTGGTGAAAAGATACCACACTGCTTATGAATAAAGAAGTAATTGTGTTAATTGATCCTGGTACCACGTATTTCTTCATACCGCCTTCATTCGCATATAAGTGAGTAAAAGACATGAATGCTTACACTCTTAGGCACAATGCTGATAAATGAGTACCCCAATAGAGGAAGGTTAACTAACAGAATAATTATGAAGAGATTTTAAGTTGAAAACGGGGGAAGAAGTATAAGTCAGCCAATTTTATTTAATGGACTATGAATAATTTAAAGTAATATTTGAGAATAAAGTAGTCGGCTGCATATTATGATGTTTGGATTTCTATCCTAAGATAGTGATTTGGTTACCCCTGAAAAGTATACTGTAAGTTTAGATAAGTAATAAAAATGGGTGCAACGGTTGAAATTAAAGGAGCAAATGATGGTACTCACGAAATGAATATTGAGAGAGTTTCGTTATAATTGATATACGAAGGAGATAATCTTTGAGATATGCTTGATTCTGAATACAATATGTATTGGAATAAGAGGAGTATGTAAGGTAAGAATATCTATGATATATGAAGTAATTAGGATTAAAGCAATTAGTAACGAATATGAATTGTGACCACAGGGACTGATATGTAAAGTAATTGTGGTTAAGTCTAAGGGTTAATAAAGGTCTTTCAAAATACCTCCCCGCCTGAGCAATTGACAGCGTCTAGAAATATATATATATATATATATATATAATCTATAACTTGAAATCGACCGTGGTAAGATATAAATTTAAAATTTGGATACTTTTACTAGTACGATAAAGAACTATAAAATTCGATTAATTATGAAGGTTAAAATATTAAAATTTAATAAAAGCCGTTAATATAAGAAAAAGGAAATGACGCGGGTTAATACCTTGAACGGGAGCAATTTTGAAGTGATACTACACGTTTATGCGTATATAGGTCAAGGATATGGGCAATTGGAATATGTAGTGGAGCTCAACTACAATGAGTTATTTAAACTTTACTTGGACCGATTTGTCATCATCCTTATTGATGATATGTTGGGTGTAGTTAAAGTCCAGGGAAAATTATAAGCAACAATTGAAAAATTGCTTTTACAGATGGTTGTTGTGAATTCTGAAAAAGGGTATTACTTTGTTGACACGTTTAACTAAGAAAGAGTGGTATTTGAATGAGATGATAAGTGAGATGATAGATGTGACATGAAATTTCGGTGTAATGAAGTATGAACTGACCACCATGATTATTTTCACCATACCCAACAGCTCAAGAGGTTCTCCGTGTGTATGAATGACTCAAAATAATGAATGAGCTGTGTATTGATGCAAAATGGGAAGATAGTTGATTGTGGATCCAGACGACTCAAGGATCATGAAATAAACTATCTGACCCATGATTTAAAGTTGACAGTGGTAGTACTTGTATTGAGGATATGGTACTATTATGTACATGGTGAGAAATTTTGGGTATGCACTGAATATAAAGCCCCAAGTATCTGTTTTCACAGAAAGAGTCGAATATGAAATAATAAAGTGGGTTAGAACTTCTGAGAGATTTTGATTATGAAAAATTGTACCACCCAGGAAAGGCCAATGTGATGGCTGATGCCTTGAGCAGAAAGAGCCTCGGGATGGTATTACATATGATGGTCAGGGAGCGTGAGCTGCTAGAGCAGTTATGAGCCTCAGTATTGATGTGATCCCTTCTGATGATGACAGTGATTGTGTGACAGCTAGCCTGAGACTAGAACCAGATGAGAGTGCTCGGATTTGACTGGCTTAGCGTGATGATTGGCATGGTGTCGATAGTTTGGGTCAGATTCAGAAGGGTACAGTGACGAAGTTCACAGAGAGTGTTGATGAACTACAGAGAGGTTCAGAGACAGTATAAGTGCTCCCCAGGACCACAGTTGATGAGATCGTAATATTGTCAGAAGCTTACTCTTCGGGATATACAGTGCATACAGAAAGTAACGAATATATATATAAAATCTCAGAAAAGGGTATTGGTGGTTAGATGTGAAAAGAGATATGGTAGAGATTGTGGAAAAGTGCCTAGTATGTCAGCAGAATAAGGTAGAGTATTAAAAGTCTACAGAGTTATTGCAGCCTCTACCTATATCGACATGGCACGAAAATGAGAGCAAGTCTCCATGAATTTCATGATGGGTTATAGAGGACTCAAATGTATCACGAGGCAGTGTATGGCTGTAGGGGTTGTTCCCCAACTCAGACAAGAAAAAGTGGGTGACAGATAGAAATTTCTTCTGAATTAGTATAATAAGTCTCTGAGGATGTTCAGTTGAGTGAGAGATTAAGAACACCTCAGAGCAGACAAAAAGCATTGGAATTCACCGAGGGTGAATCAGTAATTGTTGAAGTTATTTGTCTTAAGAGAATAAGGACATAACGAGACTCAGGAAGAAGGCAAATTAAGTTTAGCTGAATGGAATTTTTGAGAGATTGGACAAGTGGGAGATAAGACCTGTAGGTTGGCGTTATCACCTGAATAAACAGGCATCCACAATGTGTCCCATCTTTTGATACTTTGGCAATACTATCCAGATCCAGCATAGGTGATCGGATATAAACTCCAACAGATTCAGCTCAGTGCAAATATAAGTATATTAAAGAAGTTGATTCGGGCATTAAACAGGAAAGAGAAAGTATTGAGGTTTAAGACAATCTCTCTAGTTAAAGTTCTTGAGAAGAAATACACTCCGGAAAGGTCACATGAGAATTAAAAAGTATGATACGATTGATGTACCCGGAGTAGTCTACGGACTCATATGACTTGATTTTAATTTGTAGGACCAAATTCCTTAAGTGGGGGAGATTATGTAAGACCCGATTTTAGTTAAAACACGAAATTAAAAATGCAAAAGGATTGAAATGGAACTCTCAAACTCGTTGTAGGGTAAAATGGTTAAAAGACCGAAAGTCGGAATAAATTCGATAAGAAAATTTAATTAAAAATAATGGATTGAGAAATCTTGATCAATAACGAATTAATAAATTTATTTTGGGTTAAATTGATCAAGATATCAATTTATTGAAATTAATCGGGATTAATCGGGATTTTTAGTTCGAAAAATTATCCCAAAAATAATCGAAAAATATACCGAAAAGTCATTCGGGACAATATCCCGAAAATACGGAGAAAAATGTACCAAAAAGGGGTTAAAACAAATTAAATAAATGAATTTAGAATTTAATAATAATTTTTAGGATATTTTAAGAGATATTTGGGTATTTTTAATGTATTTTAATGATTTAAAAATATTAAATAAATAAATAAATAAATAAAAATAAATTAATAAATGGGGAAAAAACAGAAAATGGATCGGGGAGAGAGAAAGGAAGCCAAAACGAAAAACAGAGGAAGGAACCGAGGAAGACGGACGACCACCGACGGCCCAATCGGCCAGTTGAGGGTTGGAAAAGGAAGAGGGCTTCGACGCGACCTCCTTGGTACCGGCGACGCGCCACACCGACGCCGGAGGAGGCCGAAAATGGCAGGAGAAGCCGCGGGAGAAAGAGCTCCGATCGGCGGCGAACGGCGCCGATCTGGCCGACCTCGCCCCCAACCGAACGTTCCCCAAGCGCAGACGAGCCGATTGGTGCCGGCCACGACCGGCAAAACTACCGGCAAACGCCGAAAACGGAGAAAGAAGAAATGGGTTTCGACGGCAGGAGAGAAGAGGCCGGACCGGCGACTTTTCGGCGGCCTTGGACGAAACCGATGGCAGATTCGTGCTGCGGACGGCCCAGCGGAGCCACTGGCGGTGGAAGCCGACGGAGAACTGGCCGGCAAGGCCCTGAACGGTCGAATCGGAGTGAACCGGGGTGAACCGGCGGGTCCGTACCAGGTCTGAACCGGACCGAACCGGTTCAGCCAATGAGGAAAGGAAAAAAGGAGAAAAAGGGAAAAAGAAAAAGAGGAAAAATTGAAAAAAAATCTCGACGATGTAATAGAGCTACGGGTAAGACAGTAGCGGTCGAAATTGACCGATTTAAATTTTGGAATATTTTATTTAATTAATTTTTGACTTAAAATTTACCCGAAAATTTATGAAATTTTGTAGCTCGACAATCGACGTCAAACGAGAGCTCGAGACAGTCTCGATTTGTGTACTAGCATGGAATCTCGGGTAAGTAACCTTTATTTACAATAATTTGCATCGTTATGCATGCTACGGATTTAATTTTCGCATTAATTAAATTAAATTTTGAAAAGTCGGATAAATTGTCGTAAATAATAAATTGAACTATTCGAGAGTTAGAACGAGGCCCAATAAATTGTTGGTGGGCCCAATGAGCCCAATAGGCCTCGATAATGTGAAAATTAAGTGAAAAACGGGCTTAAGGCCGATTAAGGCCCATTAAGGTGCAATCGGGCCCAATAGGGATAAAAGGGCCCAATGATTTAAATTAAGCCCAGAAAATAGGAAATACAATTAAATTGTATAATATCTGACCTAAGGAATAATTATACGCAGTTTCGGACATTGGATTGGGAGCAGATCGGACTGCGTGACGAGACAGCAGTGGAAAAAGGAAAGGTCAGACTCTACAGAAAAATAAGGTAAGGGAATTCTACGGACTGCTAGAGGTAACTTTACAAAATTTCAAAGTCATATGCAGTCTTTCAAATTATTTGAAGGGTCTAGAAGTAAATAAATAATTTTAATGCCCCGAATGGGTAAATTTACCAAAATACCCCTGTTAAGGGTAACATTTACAACTTTAGGAAAAATTGGGAGGAGCAAGAACAAGAGGTTCCTGCTTGTTCTGGAGGTGTTTTGACGCATGCATGAGTAGGTTGGCTAACCTTGAAAGAAAAATGCACAGCATTGCATATTTTTAACGATGAAATTGTTTTGAAAATTGTTTTGAGGAAACAGAGCCTCCTACGTGTTTTTATTGACATATGACGTGCTAGAACTCAGCTCGCACGATGTTTTGAATTGTGTGATGCATGCATTAGTACAGGAGCGAGAGCTCGCACTAGAGTTTTACATGCATTGGTGCTGGAGTCTAACTCGCACCAGATTTTATATATATATATATATATATATATATATATATATACATACATGATTTTCGTGATACGGTGCTAGAGTCTAACTCGCACCAGGTTTTATATGATTTTCGTGACAGGGTGCAAGAGTCTAACTCGCACCAGATTTTCCACATGATTTGATGAGAGTGCTAGAGCTTAGCTCGCACTAGTTTTACTTGAATTGACGAGAGTGCTGGAGCATCGCTCGCACCCCCCACTGATTTTTATGAGAACATGCGATGAGCCGTGCTTGGAGCTTCGGGTAGACTGTGTGTCACCGATTAAATAGGCTCGCACGTGCATTTTTAGACATGGCATGAGTATAGAGATATGATATATGGGTCCACGGAGTACGATGTACCATGCAAGTAGCATGGAGTACGATGTACCGTGTGGTATCTTCGGATACGGGGTATCTTCGGATACGGTATCTTCGGATATGGGGTATCTTCGGATACGGCATCTTCGGATGCGTGGGATCGGATAAGACTGACAGGTTGGATTGACCCACCTCTCGGGCGGTTCTCGATCAGGGTGAGACCCCGCACACTAGGATCCGTGTAGCAGAGGGGCTCACGAGGACACACGGCCATAGTTCTGGTTATTACCGATATACAGATGTTGCCTAGTCTCACATGTTGACGATTTTGATGAGATCAAAACTGGGTTTTAAATCAGATTTGCATGATGTTATTTCCATGCTTTCTAAACCCATGTGTGATATAAACCGATTTCGATGGTTTTGTGTGAGTCAGGACCACCCGAGGGATGGGTTGAGTCCTGGATTTGTTGTGAAATTTTAAATGAGAAAGAAATGATTTGAAATAGTTGCATGTTGAACTTTCCATGCAAACTTGTTTTACATGACATCATGAATCATAGCATCAATTTTGAAATGTGTGGAGAAAGGGTGGTTTATGCATGGCACCACATTCATGTAGGTGGTATGGTTACCTATTTGTTCATAGGATTGCCTTACTGAGCTTGATATGCTCACCCCTTTCATTTTCTCATACAGATAATCTCCAGTAGGTGTTGAGGCGACTGAGTACTACATTCCGGATATCCGCTGCTGCCCATCATTTAAGGTATATATACTTGTACATATTGTATCTAAATAAGCATAGCACAGTAACATGTTTGTAAGTAACTTTACGGAATGTATAAATATTGTAAGCATTTATAAATGACTGGGAAAGAATTAATTTGGTGGGACTGGCATTGACGCACAGCCCAATTGTTAGTCGAGTGTGGTCACGATCAGAGGACAGGTAAGCATGAAAGAAAATAAAAAAACGCGAAAAATTTACTCTGATTTTTGGGTAGTTTTGGGTCGTGACACATTTGCATCAGTATCAGGAAACTATTGTTCTTAAGATAGGTTTCTAAAAGTGTCTTACCTACCAAAGTTTCATTTACCATCCATACCCAAGGAGATTTTCATAAAACAACTATTTATACGTTTTGCATGCGAGAGAAGGAAAACTGAAACTACTGCATGGCTGAAAATTCTACTGAAGTTGTGTGGTAGTGGAGGAAACTGTCTTTGCTTTGGTTACTGTAATGCCTCAAAAACGCGAAAATATGAGCAAATTTTATCTTAATTTCTTATTTAACTTGCATTCTTGTTCAGTACTGATTACTTAACCCTCTCATTTTACGAGCATTCACCGGCATAACGGCTTATTTATGCTTATACCTCCCTGCATTATTCAACATACATTTTGTATCTCACAACAGTTGATTTTAATCTATTTTCATAATTAATAGTGATTTTCTTAACCATTACATTTCCTTAATACCTCTGGAAATACATTTTATTGGATAATTGTATGTTTAAAACTTTACATACATATTTGTCTATATTACATTCCAAAATATTCTTTCTATCAGATGTCTATGCTATAGAGGATGTCTGGCGATAAAAAAAGAGTATACCTTATAATGTACCGGAGGTATCCTGGGGAGAGTGTCGTGTCACCAGCCTACGTCAACTACACGGTAGATGTAAAAAGTGATCACTGCAAATAGTCTTGAAAAGTAAAGAAAATGGATGAGCTCTTCAAGCCCAGTAAGAAATGTGTTTTAAAGTAGTTTTAATATCAAGACATATGAAAACAGGATGTTAGTAACATGTAATAACACAAAACTCATCACTTATCTTTTAAAGTCATACAAAATCTATTATAAGGACTAGGCAGGTACACATAGCAAGTATAAGTCATATTCATACAATCTCAACCTCCGAAGAGGGAGATAAACAAACAGAGTACCAATGACTATGGTAAAGGGACTATAGACTAGACCAGGGTCATATACGGCCCTACACCACTAAGGATCAAAACGAACAATGCACGAAGTGGCGGAAGATAAGGTACCGAGTGGACAGCACATGCACAACGTGGTTAAACATGCCCCACAAAGGACTGAACATGCACAATGTGGCATAAGGCATGCACCACGAAGGACCAAACTCCACACGGGCCAGGCATGACAGATATCATGGACTACATGTTGCCTTAATCTCAAAACATAACTTACAAACTCTTTTTTGGGCTTATTAACTCGTATACTTGAAAAACCGAGCTTATGTCAAAATTTAGTATACATAAAAACTGATTCATAAAATTTCATTTCCATATCACAATTGTCATTTTCAAAACATTTTACATATTCCAAAAAAGAAAATACACTCGAAGAGCTTGTAAGGTTGATTTTTCTTTTGGTTTTTCGGTTTAAACATGAATAGTGCTTTTCAGGTATTGAAAACACAATTCATAAAAACAATCCTACTTCAAACATATTTGTGTATTAAAAGAGAGGTAGCAAAATATTAATATTGTTTTAAATTACAACCCTTACCTAATGAATCTTGAGGTAGCACAAAATCGACGGGCATCGGACTTACCTCGATTTGTGTGCTGGTAGCTCGAGCTGCCCAAAATAGTTTCAAAATCATCAGATGATGTCCAGTTTTATCTTAGTATGTGTAAATATCGTAAAATTTTCAATGTACTTGGTGTTATCTATAAATAATAATTTAGGCAATTAAGATTAAATATGTGAATACAAGTGAATTAATTTAAATATAAATATTAGACTAACCTTATTTTTATGCTACATGGGGAATTTAATTAATTACGTAGACATACAAGGATATATATATATATATATATATATATATATATGTGTGTGTGTGTGTGTGTGTGTGTGTGTGTGTGTGTGTGTGTGGGTGTGTGTGTACAAAGGTATACAAATAGACACATATAATTAAATATATAAGAATAAATGGAGACATGTATATATATATATACGAGAGTATATGTACACATAAGTATACCTACATGTGAGCCGAGAGCTTCCTTCAGTAATCTATGCACGATATACTTATATATACTTATGCACATATATACGGGATACGATGATTTCATCAGTGGAGGGATGGAACAAATATAATAAGTAGAGTATATGGAAGTGGTTTCGGTAAGGGAAAGGATTAAGAAATATGTATATATACATGTACAGAATGGATGGAGTGGCCTGTCAGGAAAATGAAACACGAAATTAGTAATGGAAGATGATGATGACGGTCTGACTAGCATAAAAGAAGAAACTGAAAATTAAATGGAAAGGAAGGTGTGATGCCTGCTGTAAGCAATACAGTTTCAGTGAAAATATATATAAATAAAAGCAGTTGAAGAATGCCTGAGAACACGAAAGAAAGGGAGTAGAGAAATGTATAATGGCTAACGTGAAAAGAATAAAAAAAAATAGAGGGGCAGTTTTCTGCTAGAGATTAGACAAGCCGAGAGTTAAGGAGCAGGAAGAGCAGGTTAAGAAGGGGGGCTGTAAGATTATGTACTCGGCTGACATACAAGTTAGATGGTATACCATTTAATAAAGTAAATAAATGAAGAGATAGAGAGCAAGAGTCAAAGCTGAAAATGAAATGATAGATAGGAAATGTAAGGAAGGAAACGGGAACAGTAATAAAATATAAAGATGGTGGGGTGCCAGTTGAAATTTGCAGTGATTTGGCAAAAGAAAAATGATAATGGGAGTAGCTGAAGATGTTAGAAAACACAAAAGAACAGAGGGAGAAAACGTGTATAGGCTGGGCGAATTGTTGAAGCGAATAGGAAACTAACTGTGCAAACCAGCTGGAACATAGAAGAGAAGAGCCGAGAGTTTAAAGGAAACCCGACGAGGAGAAGAAGAGAGAATGGAAAACAATGGGAACCGAGAGGAAAAGAAGGACGAGGGGAAAGCAGGGTCGGCAGGGAAGTTGCAAGAGCAGAGGAGACCGAAGCAGTAACCAAAGTTGAAGCTGGAACAGAGACGGTGGCCGCAGGGGAAAGACCATCCTTTCGTGGATAGGCGATTGGTGAACCGAGGGAGAGACCCAAGGAAGAGAGGTTAGGAAATGAGGGCCACCGAGGAGGTTGAGGAAAAAAAAACATAACTGCTGGAAAACTGGAAAAATGAAACAGAGGTGTCGAGGATGGTAGATTGCCAGATACGAGATGGCCAGGGGAAAACACGACCACCAGCACCGGACGAAGGTGTATGGGGAGGAAGAAGGTGGCAGTACTGGTAGCTCGGGAAACAATGATCAGTGAAGGGGAGATTGAAACCGAGAGGTGAAGAAGATAGTGAACAGTGATCGGTGAAGCAGGAAGCAAAATGATGAATAGTGAAGGAAGAGAATTGGCGCGAAAGAGGGAAGGAATTCAAAAAAAAAAAAGAAAAGAAAAGAAAAGAAAAGGGTATGTAATAAATATATATATTTTTATATTTATATAAGTATATATATTATAAGAAATTGAGGAAAATTGAGGAAAAGAGACAAGTGTACTAAAATTTGAAAAATTCGGGTGAAAAAGGCTCCGACCGAAATAACCCGAGTGGATCGGATTCGTCAACTCGCTATGTCGAGACAATCGAGGACCGGAGACAGACACCGAGGTAAGGAAAATTCTCGTCGCTGCTAGAGATAAATATGCGTAATTTTCGTATATTTGTAGATATAAAATTTAGGTTGAATTTCACGGTATCGAAATTATCGAAAAGACTAGGTTGAACTTTATGACTGAAAAATTAGAGATTTTTAGCTTAGTTGAACAATCAAATTTTACGGATTAAATTTTAAGGATTTGCAGAAATTACGGTATGACTTGAATTCGGTTTTAATTATTGAAAATCTTAAATTTTGATTTTTCATAGACCGTTTTCTGAGATTGTTTCGAGAAAGGGCTAGTCAGCCTGTTTTAAAATGATTTCATAAAACAAATGAATTTATATGCGATTTAAGGAAAAACGATCTGTATAAAAATTATTCTGATGAAATGTGCTTGAGCGCGTACTGACTGTGTGTCGTACGGTCCGTCTCGCACTGATTTTAAGACAAAGGCGTTGGTGAAATCATGTTGCACTTCTGTTCTGTATCTGTATTTGTATCTGTGGTCCACGAGTACGATGTACCGTGTTTCTGATTCTGTTTCTGGTCTTCGAACATTCTGATCTGTGAGCCGTTTGGGTAGCTGACCACTCTCACGGCGATTGACATCCCGACACACTTGGCCCGTGAATTGCCCGGAGTCACCGACATTGGCCAATAGTCATTTCTGATATCTGATAGCATGCATGCCTTGTCTCGTCTATTTGAAAATATTTATTGTATTTGTTTGCTTGAACTGAAATATCTGGGAATTTGCTTTGCTACTGAAAAACTCTGAACTTTCTGGATTTATAACAGTAGTTAAATGTATTACTGATACATATTCTGTTTCTGAAAAATCTGTTTCTGGTATTTGTGCTTTTGCCGATACTAAATCTGTTTTCTGAATTTTGAAATCTGGTATCTGAGAAATTGCCAAATCATCTGTATACTTTGTAAAAATATTTCGGATTTGGTAAATATAAAAATATATATTTTTCATAGGTAGTGTATTTATCTACCTGCTATGGGGTTTTTCTTACTGAGCACGTTGAGCTCACCCCCTTACTTTCATCCACAGAGTTCCTCTGTAACTGGGATCGCTTCCGTTAGTAAGGCATTCCGCATAGTTAAGATTTCGCGGAGCGTATTTCTGCATCGAAGGTATACCCAGTTGTAAGAAATTCTTTTGTATCTAAAATTTATGTAAGTACAGTAATGCAATACAAGATGTGTTTGGGGAGTGTGAACATATTCTATTTAAATTTGTTACTGAGAAAAAAAATTTAATCACACTGAATACTGTTCTAATCTAATATAGACTTATAGCCCAACCGAAAAATGTCTGTAAATTCGGGTCGTTACAATATGCTTAAACATACCTCTACTTTCATAAACTTTAGTAAATTCGACTATTTTGTCAACCTTTCCTACTTTCTCGGTTTTACTGATTTAAAGGCCAGTTTAGGCAATTTGGATGGTTTCTTTTCTTCTAACTTCCAAATCACTAACTTAATAATTTAAACACTTATCCAAGTCTAAAATCAACATACCACAACTTGTCAAATTATCAAACTTTCATACTTTTACAGTTCTCCACTAAATTGAGCTATAAACCAAACTTTTCGGTATTAAACAAGCATTCTACAACATCAAATTCAACCAAAATTCACCATTTCCTTAACAGTACAAGGCTGGCCGAATTCATACCTATCACTAGAAATTATTTCTCAATTTTCTACTTAAGTAAAAACCATCTAAATTCATCAAACAACAACATATATAAGCATCATCATCTTCCATCAACTTCTCACCTAGTTTGACCAACTTTGACCACTTCTTCTTACTCCAACAATGATTCTCAGCTGTAGAACAACATGTACGTAACTCAGAATAATAAAAAACAAGCTCAAAAACCAACCAAGAACTTATGAATTTAAGTTTTCTCTCACTTCTGAAACATGGCAGATTTTGCCCCTGTTCTTCTCACTAGCTTTTCACCTAGCAAACAAGTTTTTTTAAGGCTAGATTTTTTTATATGTCTTAGAATACTTATGAAGGAAGATTTGATCCTTCTTTACCAAACTCTAAAAGCGGCTAGAAGGTGGCCAGAAAAATCACACAATCTTAGCTAGTGGAAGACGTCAACAGCAACTTTTGGAGGGGATGGATTTTCGTGTTGAGGTCGATTTGGGGCTTTTTTTGGTGTTCCAGAAATAGCATGAAATGCTCTTTTATTCTGGAGAAGACTAGGCTTAAAAGCCTTCTGGATGAGCTTCAAATTTGGGCCTTTATGTTGGGCATGGGCTTGCTAACTGCCCTGCTTTTAGAAAATGCATAAAAGTATTTCCAACCCAATTTCATCCAAATTTTCACTTATCAAGTGTTATACTAAGTCTCTAGTATGACGCATAAAAATTTTGGACCCACTTGTTTAAGAAAAGTTTCTCGTTTTGGCCCATTTTGCCCGATTTGATTATTACTTATTGAAATTGCTTAAGGCTTTTGCTTTCCTTTAAAATTTAATTCAACTACCGAGACCTCAAGATTTTCACTCAATTTTCATTCCCCAAGTCAATTGTACCTTATGTTAATTTCATATGGCCTCGAAATAATTTTTACAAATTTATAAAATTTATTCTGAATTTATTTCACTTACTAGACCCAATTGCTCGGTTTAGTGTTAACTCAAGTTTTTACTAACTTTTTCACTTCCAATACCTTAGTTTCACCTTCTAATCACCAAAGCATACTTATATTTACAATCTTTAAGAGGTACTTAAACTTAAAAGCCTCACCTTGATTTTCATGCCCCTAGCTTCGTGCCACTATTCCGAACGCTTCGGTTATTCTAGGCCTGCATAATATTATTTCAAATATCTTAATTGTTTTCTAGTTTTCAAATAAATAATGAAACAAAATTTTTTTTTTGGGGTTTCACAGTTATTGCTCGGTGTTTCGCATGTGTATGCTACTACCCTATGAGACTATGGGTGTTTCTTTTACCATCCATACCCAAGGAGATTTTCATACAGCAACTATGAGGCTAGAAACTTATATACTGTGCATGCGAGAGAAGGAAAACTGAAACTGCTATGTGGCTGGAAATTCTGCTGAAGTTGTGTGGTAGTGGAGGAAACTGCCTTTGCTTGGGTTACTACTGGGTGCTTCGTATGTGTCTGTTGTTGCCCTGCGGGACTGTAGGATGAGGATGCTACAAAGGTTCTACTGTCACTACAACAAATTTAGCAATTTGTGACTCATGAACTAATGTCACAAATTATTAATTTTTCGTCACCAATATATTTCTATGACGAAAATTATGTTGTCACGACGTTCGTCACCTTTGCCATGTCGCTAAAGGTCAAATGTGACGATATTATTATTTCGTCACCTATTCACGAATCTAACGTGACGATAGTAAAACAACGTCACGTTATGATTACTTTTTTGTGACGTCCGAGTAAGTCATAAATTAATACAAATATTCGTCACTAAATACCGATAACGTCACAGAATATGTGATAAAATTATAAATATTAGTGACGTCACACTTTAGGTGACATATATTATCGTCACCTATGATAGTAAGACAACGTCAAAAAATCTCTCAAATGTCACCAAAGATAGTGATAATTGTAATTTCACGTGACGAAATGTTAAATCGTCAAACTATAAGTGACATATTTTCGTCACATATACTAGTAAAAAACTTCTCAAATGTCACTAAAAAAATTAAAATTTATTTTAAGGTGACGAAACATCAATTTGTTACAATATACGTCATAAAATATTTAATGTTGCAATAATATTGACAAATTTCTTTAAATTTAGATAATGTTTATATTTTTCTTAAATAATCAAATATAAATAATATTACTCATACAAAATCCAGTTTAACTAGTATTGCAAAGTAAATAATTGATCTAAGATTTTCAATGAATCTCAAATGTAATACCTTGAATAAAGTATGTAATCATAATCCAATAATAATACTGTTCCAAATGTAATAAAACTAATATAATCCACATTGTCTAAATCCAAAAGTTCAAATAAAGTACGATGGTCACATTTGAATTTTTGAAACAAAATATACCAGATATAGGAAATCACGGGTACAAGTTCATCTCATAGCTCTCAATCCAAATCTTGTGTAGAGGGTGTTTGTGTTGATGGTGAGTTTGAGTCACTTGAAGTTGCAATAAATAATTATTAACAAATGACAAATACAATATATTAAATAATAAATAAAATTTAAAACTATTATTTATGAAAGACAATAAGAAATTAATAGCAAAAAATGATGAAAAAACAACCTATCAAAGGATTATAAAATGAGAAATTAATTTATGCGCACATGATGCATTACTCATGTGTGAAGACAAATTACACAAAAATACGTACTAAGTCATCTAGCAATCTCAAGTCAGAAACAAAAACCTTGAAAGATAGGTGTATAAGCAAACTCATGCTCATTTTTGCCAGAAACACAATAAAAAAGAACTACAATATGAGATAAAGACATAAATAGTAACAGATGCAACATTGGCTTATCATTGATGGTGTCAATGGCTTCTACAGTCAGCATTACAAGTGATAAGAGACAAATGGACAAGCTCCAATATCTTCTATAAACATTTACAAGTGATAAGATATTAGCTGATATCAATACAGTCAGCATCACAAAAAGAAAAGAAAATATTCAAGATTAATATATAAAAGATCTCAACAAAGATTAACTAGTACAATCCTATAGCAACTTTAAGCAGATGGTTTCTAGATATTGCAGCAAAGTTTCCATCCCAGATAATAATGCAACCTCAGATGTAAAAGAGACATGAACCCTAAAAGAGAAGTCAGAAAAAGAAAGAAAACAAAGCCTTTCCCTTCTGACGTACTTATCATTTCAAACCTTAAGAAGAATTAAAGAGAAAATCTCCTATAGGTAATTAATAAGAAGACCAAACTTCAATGGAGCTGATTATAGGATTGAGTTTGTGGCATTAATGTGAACAACTACAAGATATCTAGCTTAGTTGAATAGATAAGAGTCTAACTTTGTTACCCTGCTCAAATGTTAGTCTAACTTGAGAAGAAGGTCCAGCAATATCAACTCTTCCCAGAAAATTACGTAGTCCTGCATCTGCAACCTCAGCTATAAAATTCTCATCCACAAGAACGTTTGTTGTTTTGAAATCTTCCTGTATCAATCGAGGACTTAGAGAGTGAAGATGGGCCAAGCCTACAAAGGGACAAATAACTGAGGCAACACAAATCAGGCAGTAAAATTTTAAAATTTACAACCACAGAAGACGAAAAACTAAATTTCAAAGTGTTACAAAAGCTTACAAAAGAATTTTGTAGGACCCTTATTGCTATTTGGATAGCTTGTCTAAAGAAAAGAAAAACTGATACCAGGAAAGCCACAAATGCTCACTAATTTTACAGAGGATCACCTTTAGCTGCATTTAGGGCTATTAAAAGTCTATGCTTGAATTCTATCTTTTGAGGTGACACTAGACCAACTCCTTCAGCAAAAACTTCAATGCAGAAAATACTATTTCATTTTCACTATGAAAGCCTGAACCACTGGCCTAACTATGCTCTCCCAACATTACACATACAATATATAGGATAGATAATAAATGCAAAAATTGTGACTGGTTAGAGAGTTACCATACAAGTGAATGGAAACGGTTCCATTGGGTATATATTCATAAATTAAAAATTGTTGATTATTTTCTTGGCAGTAGCCCAAAAGAGTGACAAGATTCCGATGCTGAATAGATGAAAGATAGCATGCCTAGGAGTAGAGTTCAGTGCCATTAGATTAAAAGATAAACAGTGCAAGAGTTTGCATTAAAGAAGCATGGATAGGGATGGCGCTGCTATTAAAATTCACATTCTCTCAGTACGTGATGTGCAAAATCTCATAATTGATTTTTTTTGTTTTTAAGGTGTTCTTTGAGTTAACCCAACAGAATTCTTCATTTTCTTCGCGAAAAAAAAAAATACAAAAACAAAAACAAAACTCTAAAACCTAATCAGTAAACAATTTGATACATTTTAGCATTATTTTTTTAAAAAATCTTTCAATTTATATCCGAGCTAAAGCAAGCAAAACAAACAAACAAATAAATAAATAAAAGACCAAGACTCTGTTATACTTGTTCAAAGTAAATTTAAAAAAGCCCTGTAGATTCATAAAAAAAATCACGTAATGCACTTAAACTTTGGACTAAATTTCAACATTAAGAATGCCACAGCTTGTATAGTTAACAAAAATTGTGCAGAAACATTCAAAACAAATAGAATAAGAAGTTCTGTCACGGATCTAGAAATTGAAATTCTTGAACTCCAGCGATCGGAAAACCAGCATTGACCAAAAAAATTCAAATGCAAATATCTACAACTACATTTATTCTGTTTAAAGAAGAGGTGGAGGCGAGCTTACATCATTGTCTATACATTTTTGTTAACCAAACTGACAATATTAATTTTTATGAATTCTTTATTTTTAAACTTAAAAATCAGGATATATCAATTTTAAATAAAAATACTAACATTAAAAGCATGGATGACGTCGGTCCGACTGCTGCTGGGTCGCCGGCGTCCTGGCTATGTCGGCAGAAACCAAAGAGGGAGAGAGATTCGGGCTTCGGCGAGCGAAGAAGGAGGGAGAAGGGAGGCTGGTCGGAGTCAGGAGAGGAGTGGCTGCCGGTCTTGGGGTCTCAGTCGGTCGGTCGGAGAAAGGAGATCGGCAGGGATGATTAGGGAACGACTTGGAGAGGGAAAGAAGAAATAGGGGGGGGGGGGGGGAGGGTTTTTCTTTAGTCGGGTGATCCTATTTTTTTTTTTTCAATTTCGTTTCTCTTTTTTTTTGGTTTCGTTTGTCTTTTTTTTTCTTTTTATTTATTTATTTTATTTTGTATATATTTTATATTTATATATATATATTTTATTTATTTCTTATTATTTTTATTTTTATTTTAAATTTTCAATTTTAGACAAATACATGTATATATATATTTATTTTAATTATTTTTATCATTCATATATAGATATTTATTTTTTATGCATTTTTAATTTAACAAATATATATATATACATATATTTTCTTATAACATTTTTTCGACTTAAATTGAGTGATATTTTTAATTTTTTTAATTGATATAACTCGAATTTATAAAGATATTTTCTATTTTAACGTTTATAATAGTCATATTTATCGATATCATATGTATTATACGATATGATTCAATTCATTACAAAATCAATATATATAGCCGATTTTTAGCATAATTAATAGGTTTGTTGATAAATTTCGAATCATGTATATTTGGTGATAAAATTTGAAGTCAAATAATTAGTGATGTTCTTACAAAAACGAATCGTTTAGTAATTCTTCACATTTGAAGTGCTTATTTTTATGATAAAAACAAAAATGTCACCGAAATTAAAAGAAAAAGTCACGAAAATATTAAAGTATGTATATTTGGGGATAAAACTTGACTCCAAATATTTAGTGACGTTTTTACGAAAACGTCATGAAAAATAATTCGTCACATAAAATGTGTTTTTTTTTTTCATGATGAAAACACAAACGTCACCAATAATTAAAAAACGTTATAAAAAAATTTCTCACAAATTATATTTCATTATAAAATTTGGTGTCAAATATTTCGTGACGTTTTTATAGAAATGTGACGCTATATAATTTGTCACATATAAAGTGTTTATTTATAACAATATATTAAATCGTCACCAAAAGTAAAAACACGTCACAAAAAAATTTCCTTCCATTTATGTTTAGTGAAAAAATTTGGTGCCAAATATTTAGTGACACTTTCATGTGACCATTTTTTATGTCGTCATAAAAAATATTAAAATAATAAAAAATCGTAACGAATTATATTATTCGTCACGTATGATATAGTTTACATGACAAAATTTAATGCGTCACATAAAACAATCGTCACAAATTATCATATTTGTTGTAGTGTGTTGACAGCTGAAAACTCTACTGTAGTTTTGATAAAGTGTAAGCTGCTTACAGTGTTGGCTAAAGATGCGGTTCGTGATTCTTGGTGTGCTTGTGGAGGTACACCTGCTCAAAACATAGCTGGATGGGCTAGTGACCTGAGCTAAAAGGTAGTGATGCATGAAATGTTTGTTGCCTAATATGGCCTTGCATGGAAGAGACAAGAAGCTTCACATGGCTGCAAGGAGAGGAAGCTACATGTTTCCTTACAACGTGAACATGGGTTTTCTTTAAATAAAAAATTTGTTATTAAGATCTAATATTTTCTTTCTTAAGTACTCTAGTTTATTAAATTGTTTTAAGTTTATTAAAGTGGCAAATAGAATTAGATTAATTTAAATTACCATCAGCTGGTATTTAAGTAGTAAATTTTAGTTGATTACTAATTCAAATTAAATTAAAATGGCATAAACTTTAAGACTATACATTTAGATATAAAATTTTAATTACATGTTTAGTTTTTCAATCTTATTGCACATATAATATACGCCTTAATTGTTTTATTAGCTTAATTATAATACAAAATTTTCTACCAATTTGAAAAAAAAAATATTAAGGTGATAAAATTTTAGTACTTAGTAAAGCAATTCACAAATTCAATTCTCATGATAACAATACTTTTTTCTCTGTTATATTACTTATTACGATTTATATACTTGCGGCACTCTTTAAAAACAAATCAATTAGGCTTGCAGTCCGAAGTTACAAGTTAAGGCTAAAATGAGTTAATCAATTTTGAAGAATCTGAAATAAAATGGTGTCTACAACAACCTTAACAGAAGAAATGTTAAAAACAAAAAGGGAACTCATAATTGGAAACGAGCAATTGCAAGAAGTAGATAGTTTTTTCTACAGGTTAGTTTAGATAGATAGTGAAATTAACTCCGATGAAATTGAAAAAAAAAAAACAAAATGACCATTAAAGATATATATTTTTTAATAAAATAATAAAAAATTTAAAATCATGAATAAGGGTTAATTTCACACTTCTATATTTTTATTTTTTCTATTTGGATCACACCTGGTCCTATAACAGCGGATGTTATATAAGAGAAGAAATTAGAATATGGCATTACTATTAAATCATTTTGTAAGAGAAGAAATCTAAGTATGTTGTAAAAACAATCTCTCAGAACATATTATGATGCTTCATTAGGCCAATATTTTTTTAAATCTGCTAAGCACATATATTTTGATGTAAGATTTTATTTTGGCTTATTAATAATTTAATGAAGTTGTTCTTTGATGTCAAAATTAGTGTAAAATGGGCTACCGTAGATACATTGTTATAAATGAATTGTTCTTTATACAACAAAGCTTGAATTCTGCCAACATGATGTTGTTCTTTGTACATTCATTATACATAGTTATTAAAGACTGCAAAAAAAAAAAAAGGATTGAAATTTCAGGGAATTAAAAATGACTTCTCCTTTAAACTCAGATTTCCAGAACCAACAAAATAATTTGAAACATTGCAGACCACCTAACCCTTCACAATCATCTACAATAAATCTAGCTATGGCTTCATACAAACAAAAACTACTACAACAATCCAATCACCTTTATTTTTCATCTTGGCTTGAAGATATTCCATCTCAACCAGATTACTCAAACCAAGAGGAAACAAATCTAGAACAAGGAATTCCAACCCTCGAAGGAAGAGGAAAGAAAAAGCACCATAATAATCAAAGTAGTAGGTCATCTTTTGTTTTTTAATAGATTAGCCCCAAAACCTCAACAGTTGTGGCATCTGAAATCTCCAATATACATCACGAATCTAGGGGAGAGTTTTTTCCAGATCCGTTAGAGGAATATTTCTTGTTGTTAGGAGGGAGACCTTGGTTCCTCTTCAACCACTACCTAACGGTTTAAAGTTGGAGACTAAACTTCAGACCATCACTAGCCTCATTCTCTACTTCAATCATTTGGCTACAATTACCGGAACTACCAATCGAGTACTATGACACTTAGTGTAAACCTCACAAATTTTCTACGTTTAACTAAATTATATAAAAATGAAAATAATATATATTAATGGAAGTGTGAATATTCGTTGTAAGGCTCGAGGACTATAGGAACCGAGAAACCCGTGAATGATCGGGAACTTGAAGATACAAGAAGTAATAAAGCAAATGCAAGCACGGAGGGACTTGAAAAATTTTAAATTGTTAGTTGAAAATTGTCGATGTAAACACTTGTATCGAGAATTTATGAAGAATGATGGAATCCCGATGCTATTTCATTTTTGGAATAAGGAAAATTTCATGGAAGGTATGATATTATGTCTTTGGATAAATTATACAAGAAAATGTATATATGTAGATATATACATAGGTGAATATGTATATATATATATATATATATATATATACTAGACATTTAAATAAAAGAATAATAACATATATAGCATATATATTATTTAGTGTATAAAATTTAATATATAGTACTAAACAAATAAATAAATAAAGCATAAGACAATTAAAAAAAATGAAATGAGAACCATATAAAACAAACAAAATAATGATACAAAAAATGTAATAAACAAGTAATGTATATATATATATACTAATACAATATTATATATAAAATGACATGTACGGAATTGGCTTAGAAAAGCCAATTCCGTCTGCCATTGTTTCAAATTGAAGAGGAAAAAAAAAAGAGAAACAAAACAGAGGAGGCTTGGGCGGGAAACAGGAGAGGAGAAGAGAAGGAAGAGCTCGATCAGCTGGAGAAGAAGGAGGAGGAAGAGAAAGGAAGAGAAAGAAGAGAAGGGAAAGGAGAGGAGAAGGAGCCGATCCTGCCGAGAGAGAAAAGAAAGAAAGAAAAGGGGAGCTGTCCAGCCGAGGGAGGAAGAAAGAAAGGAAGAAAAGAAAATAGAGGGGCTGCTGGCCGAGGAAGAGAGGAGAAGAAAAAGGAAAGGAAGGGAGGAGAAGAAGAAGGGGAGAGGGCTAGAAAATGAAGCTGAAAATGGAGCTGGAATCGAGAGAGGCTAAAACTGGAGCAGACCGAGGCTGAGGGCTGATCGGGAGAGCTGAAACCGAGGGAGGTTCAGGGGCTATCTAATGCTGGTTGTGTGCTAACCCGTGGGTGAGGGAGCTGCTGGGAACAGGGGCAGAAACAGAACCGAGTGGATTGAAGAAAGAGCAGCCAGGAGGTGGATAGTAACAGGAGAAGAATGAAGCTGGGAACCGAGAATTGAGGGAGACCGAAGGCAGCACCGAGAGGGGAATTTGAAACCAAAACAGAGGCTAAAGAGGTAGCAGAACAGTGGGAGTTGGTGCTGGAAACGGTAGAAGAAGGAGGTGAGGCTAAGAGGAGACGAAACAAAGGGTGAAGCATTGGAACCGAGAGGCATAAAGAGGAAGAGCAGCTGGAACCGAGAAAGGAGAAAAGAAAGGAGAAAAGAGAAGGAAAAAAAAGAAGAAAAAGAAAATAGAAAAGGTAAATGGTAAATTTATGTATATATGCTTATTTAATATACATGTACATTTAGATTGAAATACAAGTATGTTTAGTGTAGATTTAATTTGGGAAAAATGGGAATGATGAGGAGTAGACAAATATGTGTGTATATGTGGTAAGGAGAAAAAAATGGGAAAACAAGATATATATATATATATTTATATATATATATGTATATACATATATATGAGTGGATATACTTATTTATTTAGGTGCATATACATATAGGTGTATATAATGAATTGGGTATGCTAGTATTTGTACAAAAAAATTTGTGTGCATATGTGATAAGGAAAAAATGAAAAACAATGATAATATATATATAGGTGCATATACATGTGGGGATATGTAAGATGAATGCGTGCTAGTATATGTATATACAAAGAATGTATATATATGAGATAAGGAAATATTAAAAACAATAAAAGTATATATATATATATATATATATATATATATATATATATATATATGCGTATATACATGTGGATGTATATAATAAAGGTATATGTTAATACTTGTAGGTACAAATATATAAATGGTAAAGAAATATATAAACGTGCATGTTGGCCTAAGTATATACAATAATACGTACACACACAGTAGTAACGATATGTTACGATTTTAACGCAATTCGGATAATTCGCATGAATTGAGTGCTAAGTATATAATTGCGGTGTAGGTAATTGTAGAAAGAATTAAATGAGGTACTACGAGGCGTCACCGTTCGAATTATACCCGATAAATCGAGGTAAGGGGTATTATTTAACTTCGTTCTGATAATGCATTTTTGTATCATCAATAAATGATTTTATGAAAGAGCATATGATTTGAAATGATTTATCAATACTTTCATACGTGCGAAGTATGTTTTAAATTGTCGAAATGTTTCCCAAGTATTTTACATGTTGTGAAATGAATTTCCTAAGGTATGAAGTGTATGGATGTTTTACATTTACTTATGTTTTTATATCCATATTATTAAAGAAACTTTCGACAATTTCAAAAGTATTTAAGAAAAGAAATTTGTTTTCGAAAAGGGGATTGTGGGGGCCACCTCTTGAGTCCTACGGGAACAAAGTGCCACACAGTCTTTCTGTTTTATAAAAGAGTTTTCAGATTACAAGGAATTCGATTTTATTACTCGATATGAGTTTATGGGTTATAAAACCCAAGAAAGATTTTGAAAACTCTGTTTTGAGACTATAGGCTTCATGCATGGTTACTTCTTGTGGTGTTCCGGCTACACCACTTGGGGTGCCGATACGCAGGCCCCTTTAGCACTTGACTCAACCTGTGTGGAAGATGTCGTGCTACTGGTGGTTTATGATGATGTTTTGGTAGTATCTCGTGCCCGCGCAGCACGCATTAATGTTCCCCGCACAGTGAGTACCACAGGTGCCCGTGCCCTAGTTATGTGCTAGTATATGATAAGAAATAAGAAGATACTACCCATGTTTATAATTATTATTGCTGTACGAACCTGATCCAGTCTACAGCCCCCCTTACCATGGCCATAGGTATGATGACTCTCCACGGAGAATGACACGTATCGCATGACTTAGTTCTAACCTAGTCTCCTCGATTTGATTATGAAAATCGACTATGGTGAATGAATATGTGTTTTCATGATTACGAAATATTCATGAAATGTTTACGAAATGATTATGAAATATGCATGAAATGTTTACGAAATGATTATGAAATATTCATGAAATGTTTACGAAATGATTTATGAAATGTTCATGAAAGGTTTATGAAAAGTTGCAAAACGGTTAAGTATGTGATTTGTTTTAAAGACACGCATGCTTTATGACGATTACGCATGAAATGGAAGTTTATGTATTGCATTAAGTTTCGTTCTATGAACAATTTCAAATGCTTTTATATATCAGAATTGCTTTAAGAATATTATCTTACTGGGCTTTTCCCCAAAAGCTTACCCCTCTACCTTCAGATCATTTGCAATGTATTTATAGATGCTACCTGCCACGTATACGACGTAGGCTCGTGAGAAGAGCTACGATAGGCTACTTTTTGTACACGCAGAAAGGTATACATTTACATATCTGTACGCACAGACACATATAATAGAAATAATTTGTCAGGATGTAATTTGTAAGGAAATGATGTAAAAAAAATATGATTCTTGGGATTAGGTTGTAAGATGATTGGTATTAATCGATATCGATATATTGAGTTGTAAAAGTGGATTGAGAAAGTATGTTTGGTAGTTGTAGATATCTAGGATTGTTAGAAAGCATGCTTGGTAGTTGTGGATATCTAGGATTGTTGGAAATAACTGAATTGCAGGTGGGTAGACTCACATATAAGCCGTTATGTTGTCAAAATTTCTATCGGCCATATAAGTTAAAATATGAAAATTAATTATAATTACGAGTAAAAAATTAGGAAAAGTGTTTTGACACTGCACAAGAATACAACTTAAGTGAATAAGGGAATAAATGAGTAAATTAAATTCAAAAAAAAAAATTATCCCGATTTTCAAGGGTCAATGATCGTTACACTCAGGTACTTTAAAAAATTGGACAACTTATTGGTAAACCAGTTAAACTGGATGCTCATACAGGATCTAAGACAAAGGGAAGATATACACGGTTTTGTGTGGAAATATCAACAAAAAATCCTTTGCCAAAGGCTGTGCACATAGGAAGATGGAAGCAATGCTTCAATATGAGATGCATTCGGCTTTCTGCCAGACTTGTGGAAGATTAGGACGCACAACTACAACATGTACAAAACCTGCCATGAATCCCCAACAGGAAACTAGGAGCAAGAACAGCCATGGCAAGTAATTAAAAGAAGATCAGCAGAGAAATATAATCAAGAAACAACAAAGTCAAGAATAGGGCAACAACACACATCTTCTTCATCATCGTGATCCCAGCCTGAAGAAACTGAATCGTCCAAGAACCAAGTACCCAACTGATTAAAAAAATTGTTCACACTAGTACACAACCACCCATATCGAACCACACCACATGGCAACCTAAATCAGCTAACATATATGACATTTTTTCTCAATCTACTATGTTAAACATGGATGCCACCTCAAATCCTAATGTGCCAACTAATATCACAACCAAAACAAAACCTGATGAGAATTCTAGTTCGGTTCTACAAACCTCATTTAAAGTTAGTCCACTTTCAACAGAACTCAGTACCCCAAAACACAATTATAACCATGAACAAAACAACCAACCGACTTATAATACTGCCTTAGGCAATAACTCAAATTACTTTACTTTAGGTAATCAATAACAGCAATCAAATCGTTCTCAGTAACCCTAAGACATGCAAATCACCACTCCTGATATATTAACACGTAATATCTAAACATGTCATCAACTGCAAAATCAACTATCACAAAATAACAACAAAGAAAATTCAATGATCTCTATGTTAACACCCAACTTAAAACATGAGGTAATAAAACAATCAAAACTACCAGCTTTAACAGAAAATACAATAGACTTGAACTCTCTTTCTACAACAACAATTTCAACTACAGTGCCGAAATGCACTGAACATCATGAACCCAAACACACCATTGAAACACAACATGATTCCTTTCCACGTACCACCAATGGATCAAACGACATACAACCCTTCCAATCCATCCTCAATTCTCGAATGTATACCTGCCCCCGATACAATATCAAGCCAACTACCGGGTAAGGGAATCAATGCAATAGATGAGCCAGATGAACCTCCAGGATTCAAACAACATTTTCAGATTCCAATTTTCAAGTGTGGTTTCATCTCACACAACACCAAAACGAAAGGCACATTCCAAATCATTAGCAACGAAGTCAACCAGAAATAAACCCAATAAACCAGTTCCTAACACCAAGGCCAAGAGAATTCCTGTTCCAAAATTGGCACTTCCAACCCCACGTTTTCACAATCCCTTCAAATGCAGCCTAAATTTTCGTCACCCTAGAAACATTCTGCAACTTGCTCCTACACAACAGAGTACATGTACAACCTGAAAATTCAGGTAGTAGAAAACAGATTTCTAATCCACCTCACTCCCACGCAATCATAAGAGATTATGTAAGTCACATGCAACATTAGAGTACCTAAACCTGATGCCAACAGCATACCAACAGATTCAAACACTACCAGACCAATCAATGAAAATTCTAGCTTGGAATTGTAAAGGGGTAGGACGAGATGACTTCCTGCTAAAGCTTATGGATCTCATTCACCAGCACAATCCACACCCATTCTGATAATAATGGAAACAAGGGTAAATCCTAACAGGACTAATATGATAAGAGCTCAAATACACTACTATGGAGACATTCTAGCTGCTCCTTTAGGTCACGCTGGGGGAATTTAGATGTTATGGGACCTTGACCAAATCGCAAGTAATGCCCATAGCAATACTCCACGTGAGATCACTGCTAAAGTCATACCGATGCCTCTTTTGTAACCTTTTCACCTAACTGCTCTATACTAGTATCATCAAAACCATCTCCATCACCAGGTATGGATTACACTTTAAGATTTAGCTTCAAATCTTACAACTGCTTGGATAGTTATAGGGGATTTTAATTGTGTCATAGAAAACTCTGAACAATTTAGTTATTTCACACCAAATTATAGAAGCATGCAACGATTTAGGGAGTGCATGAACACTTTAATCTAAATGACATACCATACATACGTCCAAAATATACATGGACAAACAAGCATCTAGGTTATGGTCATGTAAGGAAATAACTAGATAATGCAATGACTAAAACACAAGGATTTCAAATGTTTTCAAATAGCATAATACAACATTTAACATCCATAAGATCTGACCACCTGCCAATTCTATTAGTTATCGATCCTCAACCTATATAAAGACACAATAGATTTAAATATGAAGCTTATTGGGTAGAACATGAGGATTTTCAAAATATGGTAAATGAAATATGGCAACAACCACGCATTAGCTCCTATGCATATAATTTTGCAAACAAATTATCTAAAAGTTAGCTCGACAATCAAAAAATTGGAAAAAAAAAAACCTCCATAATAACAAGCGGAGAATAATAAACCTTGAAGCTCGATTAATGGAGATGCAAGATAAACTATCACAAAATGCAACTTTAAATATGATCCAAGAAGAAAATAATTTACTAAATGAATTACGAAAACTAAAAGCTATGGAAGAAGCATTTTGGGCAAGAAAGGCTCACGAACAATGGATTCAAGAATGAGATAATAACACAAAATACTTCCAAGCTAAGGCAAATTTTAGGAAAAGAACTAATAATATAACAACACTACGTACAACAAATGACTGGATTCAAGATATTGGAACTATAAGCAACCAATTTCAACAGTATTTCTCTGAAATTTTCCAATAATCAAACCCTTCCCCTTACAATTTCAATAACTTATGTCAAACATCAAAATTAACAATAGAAGATATACATCATCTAACAAAACCTATCTCACCACTTGAAATTTTAATTTAAAAAAAAAAAAATTTAGAAGATGGCACCTAACAAAGCACCTAGACCGGATGGTTTAGACGTTAACTTTTATAAACATTATTGGCAGACAATTGGACCATCAGCCACTTCTACAATCTAGAGTTTCTTCCATTTAGGACATATGCTTCGTAAGTTAAATGAAATAACATTAGTTTTAATTCCAAAAACTGACCATCCAACACAAGTATCACATTACCGTCCAATAAGTTTATGTAATGTCATTTATAAAACAATATCTTCTATAATAACCTCAATAATTAAGCTTTTCCTAAACAAACTTATTTCACCATATCATAATGCTTTTATAGCAAGGCGTCATATAACAAATAATAAAATTTTGGTACATGAGTTATTCCACACTTTAAATAGGAAAAAAAGGGTAATGCAAAATATTTTGCTCTTAAAGTTGATTATGAAAAAGCTTATAATAAGATAGAGTGGAATTTCATCGAATACTGTCTAAAATTATATAATTTTCTACCTCACTAGATAAAGTTAATCATGAACTGTTTAAAAATTACCTAGGTACATTCACTAGTAAATGGTACCCTCCTACAACCTTTAGTCCTACTAGAGGACTACGTCAAAGAGATCTATTATTGTTGGATAGCTTGTAATAAAACTCAATCTCACATAATGATTGGCTTAATAAGAGGAAATCAAACTTAAAGTGTAACTTTAATTACTAAAGGTTTGTCGTCTTATTCGAAATTTTAACTAATTTTAAAAGTCAAAAGGTAGCCACTTGGGGCACTTGGACTCTTGGTTCTGAATATTCTATTTTTTGTAGAAATATTTAATTTTTTTTGAATTAAAAAAAAAGTTTAACTCTTCCAACAGACATATTTTCAGTTATGTCTGGAACAATAGTGTCTGGAAATCAATGGTTATTAATTAACAGACAATTATAACCATTGATTTGTAACTATTCAGAACCTATAAACACTCTTGGTTGATTTCCAGAAAAACTTACTATTGATCTTTCACAATCCACAAAGAAAACTCTAAAGGCTTTGTTGTATCCTGTATAACTTACTTCTATGTGAAGCAATATTACACTCAAGAAAGTGTAATACTACACGCCTCAAAGCCAAGTTACTATATACCATCTGAAATTTCCTAACAATTATCACCATACATATTTATACTATGTTCCGACATTTTTATCAAGACTCTTATATATAAACAAGAATTAAATACGTAGCTAGGTTTACAACTAGCTACAAATGCACCAAAGATCCCTACTTTATGCTTCGCAGATGACTGCTACAGTCACGACCTCCCCTCTCGTGACCTACCGAATTCACCACAAATTTTTCACATTTTACTTTCCTCTCCTTTTGTCATTACTCATCACCAAACCATTGGACTGTGATTCGATATTAGTTACCTCACCCAATTTCATTCCATAACATACATACATGTTAATACAATTATCTATTGACTGAAATTACTCTTTCTTAAAAGTAATTCATATACATTACACAAATACTTGTACATATATAATCCTCGACCATATAATCGTTTACATAACTGTGCTTTTACATTGTTCAGTACAAAATCTTCGAGTGTGTATACCTCTCGTAACATGGATATGCAGTGGGTCAAGGAATACCAGTCCTCAGTCGTGCCAGACTACTGTGAACGCTCTGTAGAAAGAGGAAATAAAAAGGGGGTGAGCTCACAGCTCAGTAAGGAAATCTTGCAAGTAAGTAGATAACCACACTATCTACAAAATACAATGCTCATGCCTTGAAATCATTACCTTATCGACTTATATCTAAAGCATGCATCTTGCTTGAAACATTTATGCAATATATATATATATATAGAGAGATATAAATCGTCATGCCGGTTTAACAACCTCAGTAATTTATGCAAAACATTGCATTTCTCATATAATTTCATATAAATCACATTTTATCATGCCATTCAATTAAATCAAAATAATATGGCATATCATTATATTTAAAAACATGAAAATCGGGGCCTCACCCATCCCTCAGGTTACCATTTTCACAATACAAAAATTCACATGTTCAGATTATAAAACCATGTGATAAGTCATTCAAGAAATTCTCAATTTACATTGCATGAAAGGAAAACGAGATAGGCGACTACAGGTTCCGAGATTATGATCATAACTCATTTTTCGTGATTCCAGGCTACAAGTACTCGGTGTGCAGGGTCTCACATTTGCTGTAATAGGAGGTGGGTCAAATCCTTACCATCAGCTCACAACTCACTCATATCGTGTACTCACGGTACAACGTACTCCATGTAACATACACGGTACACAGTACTCCATTGACCCAATCTTCAGGTCGGGATGCTCGTCATGAGTCTTAGTCCTCATACCTTGGATATACCTCATAGTCGAGATGCTTGCCATAAGTCTTAATCCTCATACTATGGGTTCTATTTTTGATAGCCCTTGGCCATATCTCAAAATAATGCACGTGTGAACATATAATCGGTGCGACACACAATCAGCACAGGCTCCCAACACGACTGTTTCATGCTTTCTTTCAAAATTCGGGTACGTGTGAGTAAACTCCCAGCACGACCGTAATACAAGTGACATAAATCTAGTGCGAGCAATGCTTCCAGCACTATGTCATGTAAAGATCCGAGTATGAGCAATGCTCTCAATACTTTATAATGCATCAAAAATGAAAACTGAGTACGAGCTATGCTCCCAGTACTCTATCATGTAAAATTGAGTATAAGCAAAGCTCTCAATACTCTATAATGCATCAATCAATGAAAATCGAGTACGCGCTATGCTCCCAGTACTCTATTATGCATAAATCGCATTTCAAATTTAGTACGAGAATATACTCAAGTACTATGTAATGCATATCTCATAAAAATATAGTGCGAGTATCATCTAGCACTAAGGGTTTACACACAACCCCGATAGATGGTTTAATTCAAATCACAATTCACCCAAGTAAATCAAATCCGTACTAAAATGTGTTGTTTTCACAATACATGAAAACAGTAGTCATTCTATCAATACACATTCAAAACACATTGGATTTTATCACCCACATGCTTCCTAAGCATTTTAAATCTATCGGATCCTAACGAAAGTCTTTATACACGAAATTTCATATAAATTATCATATTGAAATTCTATTCAATTTACGTGTAGCTATCTCTATCTACTCATGAAATTCCCTGACCTCGGATCACGTCACGTGACCTGACTTCCTCGGTGCTGCTAACTCTCGTAGTCCTATCAGCTTCTGATATCAACTTCGAAGCTGTTAATAATTTTTCACATTAGTATACTTTAATATACTCATTTTCACTTGCATGAATCCAATTCAATGCATTAATCTTCTCTCAATGCCTCAATCTCATCACTTTCTCCCATTTTCTCATTTTCATACCTATAGCTAGGTCATCGATATTTTTCATGATCCAATGGTTTTCTACAATTTATACATATACCAATTAACTCACCAATACACCTAGATTAACATATATCGAAGTGGTGTATTAAATCTTACCTAGCTTGAACTTTCCTCTTTTTCACCAAAGTTGGCAAAGTCCACCTTACTTCTTCAATCTTTGATTCCAACTTCTTGTTTCCAAGTATGTTATTCTCCTCTTTACTAAGAACAACTTTGCTGAACTGAATCTCACTCAAAACTACTTGCAAGATGAAGTTTTCTAATGTAAAAAGGTTAGGTTTAACTTTGCTTTTGAAAAGGTTTGATGTTTCTCAAAAAACCAGAGGTTGGAGAGCCTTATATTTATACAATTGCTCTTTGAGATCGATCTGCCAACAGTGGGGGATCGATCTATCCTACCATTTTCCCTTCAAAATCAACCTTTCAAACCTAGGGAGATCGATCTGCTCTTAAACATCAGATCGATCTGCTTTACATAGAGCCTTAAGGAGATCGATCTGGCCCTTACATGAGATCGATCTGTTCTACCTAGAACCTCTTCAAGATCGATCTACATTGAATGATAGATCGATCTGCTCCTCATTAGAAGCAGTTCTACTGCAATGTCTTTCCAAAATTCACTGTTACATTCATTTCGATTTACTTAGCAACCCGTTTTGCATTTCATACACACTTGCAACTTAAAAACTTTCATTCCTTATGATTTATATCAATTATGACTTGTCCATACATCACAAAATCATAAGGAATACATGTTAAATTACGAGTCTTACAATCCTCCCTACCTTAAGAAATTTGGTCCTTCATATTAGAACCAAGTTACTCTTCAAACAACTTGGGGTATCTCTCGTATCAGACTCTCTAACTCCCACGTAACCTCCTCTAAAGTGTGATACTGCCAGAGAATTTTCACTAACCCGATGGTCTTATTTCTCAAGACTTTCTCTTTTCTATCCAGTATCCGAATTAGTTTCTCTACATATGTCAAATCATCTTTGAGTTCCAATGGCTCATACCTAATCACATGAGTTGGATCTGGATGATACTTTCGAAGCATCAAAATGTGGAAGACATTATGCACTCCCGATAAATCTGGTGGCAAAGCCAACCTATAGGCCTTATCTCCTACTCGATTGAGTATCTCAAAGGGTCCAATGTAGTAAGGACTCAGTTTACCTCTCTTTCCTAATCTCGTTATACCCTTGAAAGTAGAAACCTTCAAAAATACTGACTCGCTAACTGCGAACTCTAGTGGCCTCCGTCTCTTGTTAGCATAGCTTTTCTGTCTACTCTGACCTATCATCAATGTCTCAACAATCAACTGTACATCTTCAGAGGCTTGTGTAACCAAATCAGGAGCAAAAATTTTCTTGTCACCCACTTCTTCCCAACCGCTAGGGGAACGACATCTACGGCCATATAACGCCTCATACGGTGCCATCTCGATACTCGCATGATAATTGTTGTTATAGGCGAATTCGTCTAGTGGCAAATGATCATCCCAGGAGCCTCTATAATCCAGCACACACGCTCTCAACATATCCTCTAGAGTCTGTCAAGTCTTCTCTGACTGACCATCTGTCTAAGGATAAAAAGCGGTGCTCAAACTCAAATGGGTTCCCATGGCTTCCTGAAAATGTTCCCAAAAGTGAGAAGTGAAGCGGGAATCCGTATCCGAAACAATGCTCACTAGAATATCATGTAACCTCACTACCTCGCGTACATACAACTCTGCCAATGAACTCAGAGTATCGGTAGCTCTCATAGCTAAAAAGTGGGTTGACATTGTCAGTCTATCAACAATCACCCATATCGCATCGTGGTTCCTCCGAGTCCTCGGTAAATCCATCACGAAATCCATAGTGATATTTTCTCATTTCCATGTTGGCATAGGTAGAGGTTGCAATAATCCTGCAGGTTTCTGATCCTCTACCTTCACTTGCTGACATACGAGACATCTCGTCACAAACTTTGCCACATCTCTTTCCATACCCGACCACCAGAACACCTTCTAGAGGTTCTTATACATCTTGTTACTCCCCTAATGTAACGTGTACCTCGACGAATGAGCTTCAATCAATATCAATCTCCTGAGCTCTAGGTCCTCAGGAACACACAATCTACCTCTAAACCTCAGTATTCCATTGAAACTTATCTCAAAATCTATCACTGTACCCTTCTGTATCTGACTATTCACCTCAATGCAATACGGATCAGTCTGCTGAGCCTGTCTGATCCTGTCCAACAGATCTGGCTCCAAGCATAGACTAGCAATCACACAGTCTGTATCCATGTCAGAAGGCACGACTTCCAAACTGAGGCTAGCAAACTGCTCTAGCAACTGATGTTCCTTGACCATCATATACGATATCATCCCAAGGCTCTTCCTGCTCAAAGCATCAGCTACAACGTTAGCCTTACCCGGATAATAAAGTATCTCACAATCATAGTCCTTTAGAAACTCTAGCCGTCTTCTATGTCTCATGTCTAATTCTTTCTATGAGAATAGACACTTAAGGCTCTTGTGGTCGGTAAAAATCTGAAACTTCTCACCATACAAGTAGTGGCACCATACCTTCAACGCAAACACTACTGCTGCTAACTGTAAATCATGGGTCAGATAGTTCTTCTCATGGTCCTTCAGCTGTCTAGATCCATAAGCAACTACCTTTCCATCCTGCATCAATAACAGTCCAGTCCCAGATACGAAGTATCGGTATACACTGAAAATCATTCTGAGCTGGTAGGGATAGTGAGAATCAGAGTAGTGGTCAATCGACCCTTCAACTCCTTAAAACTCTTCTCACAATCCTCATTCTACATGAATGCTACACCCTTCTAAGTGAGACGTGTCAACGGAGTAGCTAACTTCAAAAATCCTTCAACAAATGTCTGATAATATCCTGCTACTCCTGATCTCGAGGACTGTCCTCAGCTATTCCCACTGAACTACAGCCTCAATCTTGGATGGATCCACTGATACACCATCCTTCGACACAACGTATCCCAAAAACGAGATCTGTGACAACCAAAAGTCACACTTATTGAGTTTAGCATACAACTTCTGCTCTCGTAGAGTTTGCAGTACAATCCTGAGGTGCTTCTCATGTTCTTCCTCAGATTTTGAATATACCAATATGTCATCGATGAAGGCGATAACAAATTGATCCAAATATGGCTTGAACACATCATTCATCAAAGCCATGAAAGCTGCGGGAGCATTCGTCAATCCGAATGGCATAATCAAAAACTCATAATGGCCATATTGGGTCCAAAATGCTATCTTGGGTACATCTCCACTTCGAACTCTCAACTGATGATACCGAGACCTCAGATCAATCTTAGAAAAGACTTACGCTCCCCGGAGTTTATCCAATAAGTTGTCAATACGTTGAAGGGGATACCTATTCTTGATGGTTGCCTTATTCAACAATCTGTAATCTATACATAATCGAAGGCTTCCATCCTTCTTCCTTATAAACAAAATCGGTGCTCCCCAAGGCGAAACACTTGGTCTGATGAACCCCCAATCCAGTAACTCTTGTAACTGTCTCTTGAGCTCCTCCAGCTCAACTAAGGCTATACGATACGGTGGTTTCGATATAGGTCCAGTACCAGGCACCAAGTCTATACAAAGCTCCATCTCTCTGTCTGGTGGTAACCCTGAAAATTCATCCGGAAAGACATTTGAGAACTTATTAACCATAGGAATATCTGTCAACTCTGGATGTACCTTATCCGTATCAACCACGTACGCAATGAAACCTTCAATATATTCATTTCTCAGTTAGCATAGTACATTATTAATCACAATCATAACTACTACTTTCATTTCATTTCATCGAACTTTACAACATATTTTTCAGGGTTAAGAAACATAACTGTCTTAGCATAACAATGTAAAACAGTATGGTTTGACGATAACCAATCCATTCCTAAGATTACATCAAAATCACTCATGATTAATAGTAACAGATTGGCTGTCATGTCTTTTTTCCCTACTCTTAGCTTACAATCATTTAACACATACTCCACCAGCTGACTGTTATCTATAGGCGTACTAAACAACATCATCCTACTTAAAGGTGTACGTTCTATATGTTTTGCTAACTTACAGGCAAATGAAGGCGATACAAATGAATACATGGCACCAAGATCAATTAAAACATGTGCTTCTAAATCATACATCAAGATATTACCTATAATCACATCCGACGAAGCATCAGTGGTACCCTGGTCTAAGGCATGTACTCGCTCTCGTCCAATGACCTGCTTCCCCTTCTCTTCTGTTGTTGCTCTCCTCCTCGACGTAGATATATCAGCTGGAGCTCTCTTCGGCTCCTTGCCCTTCTGTGGGGCAATATCAACAACCTCTGGGCAAGCCCTACCCATACGCCCTAGCTTCCCACAACTAAAGCATAATCCTCTAGAAACAGGACAAGGTCTACCTCCATGGAATCTACCACATCTACCGTACTGCTTAGTGGTAGGCCTCGATCCTCCAATCACAACCCCTTTAGCTGGAGCTATAGTCGGGTATGTGGGAGATCTAACAGTCTTCTCTTATACTTCCTCGATCTTTGGTCTCTTACCGAAGAGTCTCCTCCCTCCTCAATATCCAAAACCTCGAGCACTGTCACTCATTGGCCTCTTCCTATCTCGGTCTCTACCCTTGCCAACTGTCCTAAACTCAGAGACATTCCTCTCATAATCTTGTTCACATAGTTGCACCCTGCGCACTTGCCTCATCATAGGTAGAGATATCAAATGGAACCAGTTTAGACCGTAATACTGGTCTCAATACATCGATAAACCTGCGAACCTTCTTGGTCTCGCTAATCATAGTGTCAGGGTCATACCTCCCCAAGGATAAAAATATGGTCTCATACTCATCTACTAAATAACTACCCTAGCTCAACCCCAAAAACTCGGCCTGTAGCCTTCGCTGGGCCGTATCTGGAACAAACTGCCTTTTGAAGGCATCCAGAAATATCACCCAATTGATCTCTGCATATCGGGCTCTCAATACGGATCGGGTGAACTTCCACCAATGCTCTACTGTTCCCTTCAGTAGGAACGCAGTAAATGCGACCATCTTTGAAGTCGTACACTCAAAGAATCCATACAACATCTCCATCTCTCCTATCCACTCCTCGATCAAAACTGGGTCCTTAATCCCACGAAAAGTTAGAGGTCCAAGCTTCTGGAATTGTCGCTGTCTGTCAAGATCACAACCATACCCCAAAATGTTACCGCCCTGTTGTGGAGTAACATGAGACGGCGTATCTTGAACTGGTGGGGGTGTAGGTGTATCTGTAGGCTGTGGTACATGAGCTAGCTGTGCAAGCGTGCCAGATGGGGCTGCCTCTCCAAGTGCAGTCCCTACATCCTGTCCCTGTCATCTTGGCATAGTCTAACCAGTAACTCCACTATGGTCTCCAGGCGAGGCTCTAATCTCGCGAAGCATGCCTCGATACTCTCTGGTACATCAATGGGACCAGTAGTCTCATCTCGGGTCTCTGGCCTAACTCTACGGCCTCGAGCCCTACCTCTAGCACCTCTACCACGACTGGTATTAGTCATAATAGATAAATTTCGGCATTTATAACCATTAATTAGTCTGATTTCCATCTCGTATACACAATTGTAACTGAACAAAGCACACAACTAGGGGGATGTACACATTCCTAATTACTAATATCGACTCACATCAGACCAACTCTGCTCTGATATCATTCTGTCATAACCTCCCCTCTCGTGACCTACCGAATTCACCACAAATTTTTCGCATTTTACTTACCTCTCCTTTTGTAATTACTCATCACCAAACCATTGGGCTATGATTCGATATTAGTTACCTCACCCAATTTCATTCCATAACATACATACATGTCAATACAATTATCTATTGACTGGAATTACTCTTTCTTAAAAGTAATTCATATACATTATACAAATACTTGTACATATACAATCCCCGACCGTATAATCGTTTACATAACTGTGCTTTTACATTGTTCAGTACAAAATGTTCGAGTGTGTATACCTCTCGTAAGATGGATATACAGTGGATCAAGGAATACCAGTCCTCAGCTGTGCCAGATTACTGTGAACGCTCTATAGAGAGGGGAAATAAAAAGGGGGTGAGCTCACAGCTCAGTAAGAAAATCAGGCAAGCAAGTAGATAACCAAACTATCTACAAAATACAATGCTTATGCCATGAAATAATTTCCTTATCGACTTATATCTAAAGCATGCATCTTGCTTGAAACATTTATGTAATATATATATATATAGTCATGCTGGTTTCACAACCTCAGCAGTTTATGCAAAACATTGCATTTTCCATGTAATTTCATATAAATCACATTTTATCATACCATTCAATTAAATCAAAATAATATGGCATATCATCATGTTTAAAAACATGGAAATCGGGGTCTCACCTATCCCTCGGGTTACCCTTTTCATAATACACAAATTCACATGTTCAGATTATAAAACCATGTGATAAGTCATTCAAGAAATTCTCAATTTACATTGCAAGAAAGGAAAACGAGATAGGCGACTACATGTTTCGAGATTATGATCATAACTCATTTTTCGTGATCCAGGCTACACAGTACTCGGTGTGCGGGGTCTCACATTTGCAGTAACGGGAGGTGGGTCAAATTCTTACCGTCGGCTCACAACTCACTCATATCGTGTACTCACGGTACAATATACTTCATGTAACATACACGGTACACAGTACTCCATAGACCCAATCTCAAGGTCGAGATGCTCGCCATGAGTCTTAGTCATCATACCTTGGATATACCTCATAGTCGGGATGTTTTCCATAAGTCTTAGTCCTCATACTATGGGTTCTATTTTCAATAGCCCTTGGCCATATCTCAAAATAATGCACGTGTGAGCATATAATCGGTGCGACACACAGTCAGCACAGGCTCCCAACACGGTTGTTTCATGCTTTCTTTCAAAATTCAGGTACGTGCGAGTAAACTCCCAACACGACCGTAATACAAGTGACATAAATCTAGTGCAAGCAATGCTCCCAGCACTATGTCATGTAAAGATCCGAGTATGAACAATGCTCTCAATACTCTATAATGCATCAAAAATGAAAACTGAGTATGAGCTATGCTCCCAGTACCCTATCATATAAAACTGAGTATGAGCAAAACTCTCATTACTCTATAATGTATCAATCAATGAAAACTGAGTACGAGTTATGCTCCAAGTACTCTATCATGCATAAATCGCATTTCAAATTTAGTACGAGATTATACTCTAGTACTATGTGATGCATATCTCATAAAAATATAGTGCGAGTATCCTCTAGCACTAAGGGTTTACACACAACCCCGATAAATGGCTTAATTCAAATCATAATTCACTCAAGTAAATCAAATCCGCACTAAAATGTGTTATTTTCATAATACATGAAAACATTAGTCATTCTATCAATACACATTCAAAACACATTGGAGTTTATCACCCACATGCTTCCTAAGCATTTTAAATCTATCGGATCTTACTGAACCTCTCTATACACGAAATTTCATATAAATTATAATATTGAAATTCTATTTAATTTACGTATAGCTATCTCTTGCTACTCACAAAATTCTCTTACCTCGGATTACGTCACGTGACCTCACTTCCTAGGTGCTGCTAACTCTTGCAGTCCGATCAGCTTCCGATATCAACTTCGAAGCTGTTAATAATTTTCCACATCAGTATACTTTAATATACTCATTTTCACTTGCATGAATCCAATTCAATGCATTAATCTTCTCTCAATGCCTCAATCTCATCACTTTCTCCCATTTTCTCATTTTCATACCTATAACTAGGTCATGGATATTTTTCATGGTCTAATGGTTTTCAATAATTTATACATATACCAATTAACTCACCAATACACCTAGATTAACATATATCGAAGTGGTGTATTGAATCTTACCTAGCTTGAACTTTCCTCTTTTTCACCAAAGTTGGCAAAATCCACCTTGCTTATTCAATCTTTGATTCTAACTTCTTGTTTCCAAGTATGTTGTTCTCCTCTTTACTAAGAACAATTTCGCTGAACTGAATCTCACTCAAAACTACTTGCAAGATGAAATTTTCTAATGTAAAAAGGTTAGGTTTAACTTTTCTTTTAAAAAGGTTTGATGTTTCTCAAAAAAACAAAGGTTACAGAGCCTTATATTTATAGAATTGCTCTTTGAGATCAACCTGCCAATGGTGGGGGATCGATCTGTCCTGCCCTTTTCCCTTCGGAACCGACCTTTCAAGCCTAGGGAGATCGATCTGCTCTTAAACATCAGATCGATCTGCTCTTAAACATCAGATCGATCTGCCTTACACAGAGCCTTAAGGAGATCGATCTGGCCCTTACATGAGATCGATCTGTTCTACCCAGAACCTCTTCAAGATTGATCTACATTGAATGAGAGATGGATATGCTCCTCATTAGAAGCAGTTCTGATGCAATTTCTTCCCAAAATTCACTGTTACATTCATTTCGATTTACTTAGCTACTCGTTTTGCATTTCATACACACTTGCAACTTAAAAACATTCATTCCTTATGATTTATATCAATTGTGACTTGTCCATACATCAAAAAATTATAAAGAATACATGTTAAATTACGAGTCTTACAGCTACCAATTTTCTGAAGCAACACCTTCATCACCATAAACCTTGGCTTCAAAACTAAGTAAAATTTATTATCAAGATAGACAATTAACAAAAATAAATGTAGTATCCATTTCTCTCCAAATACTAATTCTAGAACCAAACAAATGATAAGTTCAACTTTTAACGTATCCATTAGATCAACAAGAGACAACAATTTAGGTCTTCGATTCTTTACAAGGAAATTTAAGCAATCTTATTTCTCATATATCATACAAAATTATGAAAAAAAAAACATATGGTATAATAGATTATTATCATATGCGGGCAGGCTGACACTAATTAAATCAACTCTAAACTCCATTCCCATTTATACTACGTCAGCTTGTCTAATGCCAAAGACATTCATTAATAAACTCCATAAAATTTCTAAGAGATTCCTATGGAGTGCACAAACCACAATAAAAAAAAGAAGGCTCTAATAGATTGGAATACAATATGCTTACCAACAGATTATGGTGGTCTAGGAGTTAAAAATATGCATATTCTAAAAAAAGCTTTATTAACCAAAATTATATGGAATAAATTTTGCAATACTCATACCTTATGCCACAAGACTTTACACCAGAAATATTTCTCCTATACTAACATGCCCAATCCGCATATTCATCCTTCTGGAAGGGACTTCTAAAGTGTACACCATATGTCAAAGATAATATTGAATGGAGAATATCATCTGGAATAGCAGTTCATTTTTGGCATGACAACTAGACACCTTTAGGTCCTCTTTCTAAATCAATAGATTATCCATCTCCTCTCACTAATACAAATATATTAGTTAAAGAACTTATAAATATAGAGGGCCAATGGAATCTGCATATGCTCACACAAATACTACCATTAATTACAGTAGAATATATAAAAAGTTTACCTTTACCCCTGGAACAATCATCTGATCAACCATATTGAGGACTCTCTAAATCTGGAAACTTCACGACTAAATCCTTATATAATAAAATGATTACTCAATATTCCACTTTCAACAGCCCTTCCTTACCTTAGAAATCTATATGGAAAACTAATGTAATATCAACGGTGAAATTCTTTTTATGGTTATTATCACACAACAAACTTCCAACTTCTGATTTCCTATTTGCCAAAAAATCAATCCCTTCACCTGTTTGTAACCTCTGTAACCAAGGTAATGAAACCATACCTTATCTATTTTCATCATGCCCATATTTTCAACTTCTCTGGACATAATTGAAATGGATGTACAATGCTTATAAAACCAACATAACCCTGCTCTTTAAGAAATTCTTACCATCCACCTTTTCTTACCATTTTAACAATGTATGCATTCCTTTTTCCATTTTCATCCCAAACCTCTAATGGCACAAATGGAAATCAAGGAATGAGGTGGTATTCTCTAACAACAAAATGCCCTATCGAAAATTACTACAAATTGTATCCCATCAGTCAAACTATAAATCGATTAAATCAAGCCATTCTCCTATCAACACATTTCAATCTCAACTCAAAACTGTTTACTAGACATCTCCCACACCACTATACCTAAAGCTAAACATGAATGGGTCCTGCATTGGAAATCCAGGTTTCTCAAGTTGTAGAGGCATACTTAGAGATGCATTGGGTAACTTCGTCGTGGCATACTCCTAATAGTTGGGGATCACAACATCTGATATAGCTGAGTTACATGGGATTCGTACTGGTATCAAGTTACTAGCATCTTAGGAATAACATGTTTACATATTGAAGCTAATGCTCTCAGCTCCATCCAAATTTTCTTTAGGACCACAGCAGCCCACCCATTGCAGGAAACTACCATCATCGACTGTCTTAGAATAGTGACAGGATTTCAAAGCTTGAGATTAAATTTTGTCTACAAGGAAGCAAATCAGGTGGCAGACTGCTTGGCAAAGGATGTAGTGCGCACAAAAAGCTCTAACGTTTTCAAGCAAGAACCTGTTTTACTTAATTTTCTTTTGTATTTTGATAAGTGTAGAAGCAGTACTAGGGATGTAAAAGGGGTGGGTACCCGTTAATTTTGGACTACCCGACCCCGAACCCGATTAATAATTATAAAATCCGAACCATATAATTACCTGATTAATTTTTGAAACAATTACTCGAACCCTACCCTAATAAATTTTGCATTACCCGTTAAATACCCGAACCCGTGTAATTACCTGAGTATTCAATTTATATTTTGACAACCCGTTTATTAACCCGAACCCGAAACTCGACTATGAAAAAAATTATTCTAACATCAAAAATCAAAAACATCAAATTAAATAAAAACATACATGTTCCATCATAACTAAACAAACTTTAATAATTCAACAAGTAACTTGAAACCATTATGAGTGCATAATATATACCATAGTATTTCTAATTTGATACATTTGATTTCTTATGAAGTTATGATATATTTATGTAATGTAAATTAATTTAATCAATGATAATAATATTAAATGATTAAAAAGATGTAGGCCTTAAATTGAGAATTAATATTTTCATTACAATTTGTATCATATACATATACTATAGTATCATATATGTAAATGATCATATATTATAATATCATATATTGTAATTATACTATAATATCATATACCATAATATGAAGTTATCAATTTATCATATACTTAAAATTTTAATTTGAATCATTAATTTTTTTAGTAAACAATGTTTTATTATAATTGATAATTTCAATTTTAAGTACAATTTGTATCATATGCATGTACTATATTAGTATCATATATAATACATGTAAATGATCAATTTGCAAGAATTACATCTTAATCAAATTTGAAACTTTTATCATTTTAATTTCAGTAGTTTATATTTAAAATTTAAATACTTATTATCTTAAACATAATTTACTAATTTAATTTCATAATTATTTTATTATCATGTTTCATTAATTTTTTGACTAAAAAATGTTTTACTATAATTGATAATTTTAATTTTAAGTATAATTTGTACCATACACAAATACTATATTAGTGTGTGTGTGTATATATACATATTTATATATATATATATAAAAGAATTTGATTTTAACTAAATATGAAACTTTTATTATTTCAATTTCAGTACCTCGTATTTAAAATTTTAAGACATATTATCTTAAGCATAATTAACCCAATTTAATTTCATAATTATTTATTTTATTATTATTTTTTATTATTTTTTTAGTCAACAATGTTTTATTAAAATTGAAAATTACAATTTTAAATACAATTTGTATCATATAAATATACTATAAATTGATATCATATATGCAAATTGCTAATCATTAATGTGTAAGAATTGCATTTTAAGTAATTATGAAATTTTTTTAATTTAATTTTAGAACATTATATTTAAAATTTTAAAACTTATTGTTTTAAGTATAACCAATTATTTTTATTATGCTAATTACTAATTTTTTTAGACACGCAATTTTATTGTATAAATATTTTTTAGAACACATTATGTTAAAGATAAGTTATGGCTTACTTGGTACGTTCATTGTATAAAGATTAAAAGATAAAGGTTTAAGTCCCCACAACCTTAAAAATTATATTTTTGTAAGCAAAAAATAAACGGATTTGGGTACCCTAACCTGGTTACATTAATAGGGTTCGGGTACCGGGTATCCGAGGGGTACTACCCGAACCCTACATGAACTCATCACGGGTAGTGAAATTACTACCCTAACCCGATTAAAATCCGTTTACCGATATCCGAATCCGATTTAAACTGAGCGGATAATACCGGGTACCCGTTTACACATTACCCATTTACATCTCTAAGCAGTACTGCGAGACTAATTACTACTAATGTTGCTTTTAATTTCAGGCTTATATAAATAATAATACTATCCTGCCTTTTGTTAAAAAAAATATATTGTAAAAAACATATATAAAAAAAGTGAAAATTTTTCAATATAATAAATGCATAAAATTACCCAGATATACCTCGTGCACTATTTAAATTTTTCACATAAAATTAGACTTGTTAATGAGTTAGACGATCTATTAAGCTCGCAAGTCAATCTTATTTTAAGTGAATTTGAACAAAAATATTAAGTCTTTTGGACAGACTTGATCTTGAAATTCGATGTATAATAAAAAATCGACCCGAGCTCAATTCTCGACTCAGCCCAATAATTATAATGTTTTATTATTTTTTGTAACTTAGTTAATTTGATATTTGATTAAAAAAATAATGTTATATTTTGTAAATTTTTTTTTTAAAAAAAAGATATGACAAGTAATAAAGCTATTGAAAAATATACAAATGTCTTTTTCAATTATTTTAGATTTTTTTTCGTCAAATTTAATTTTCGTTAATGCTATTTGTTTAAATTTTAATTTAGATCTTTATTTTTTAATCTTTTGTAAAAATTTATTTAAACGTATTATATTATACTTGGTAACTATTATTAACTATTATGTATTTTTTATGTTTTTAGATTTTATTTTAACTTTTTTGAAAAAAAACATTTAATAGTTTTTAGGTATGCTTGAACAAATTTGAGTTTATTCATTTTATACAAAAACACCAGCAAAAGATTAGGCTAGAAAATCAAATCAGATTGGACTGATTAAAGCTCACCTTCAATCTCTCACTGCTCTATTTAAACTTGTCTCGAAGCCGCCTGACCCAACACATGAACACGGAACAACTCTACATAAAAGTCATGTCATGTGCTATTCAAATTTTCCACATACATCCCCATCTTTGTGCAGTAAAAAACATTACGAAATTACAACTAAAAAAATACTTCGATAACAACATATTATAAATTTATCTTCAATCTAACATCAACAAATGGCTTTTACCTTTCACTAATGACAAAACAATCCACAACATTGTATAAACCCCATAACAATAAATCCCAACACAACGGCAACAAACTTGTAAATCATTTCTTTGAACGTAACTTAATGATTTCATCTTTCACTTGCTTTTCCTACATCCTTGAACAGTACACCTCCTTCTCTTATTCTTTAAATTTAATTTTTTTAGTTCTTGTTAAACTCCTCAGCATTTTTTATTGATTTATTTTTTTTATTTTTTTCCATACTTTTCATCAATTGCTTAATTACTTCCTTTCTTCTAGTACAAGTTGATGAGCCATACTACTCCAAAAAAAGAATCTACAACTCCAGAGCAAAACAAAATTTCAGAACTGAACCCAAATTTATGCTTACTTATCACACGACGAGCACAACCAAAAACCTTTTAATCAAGATTATCAACTGTCCAAACTTTTCAAAGAGAAGAACTATTTTCACATTTGTAAACTCTCAAAATTGTTGACCTTTTCATGCAATGTTCAAGAACAAAAAGATAAATGCATTGATGATGAGGAGGAGGAACCCGTAGATGCCATCGGGAGTGATTTCTCCTTCATTTTTTTTTTTTTAAATTGTGATTTGGATTTTTTTCAACTTAAACATAATATAACAATGGTAATATTTAGGGCATGCCCTCTGGTAACGGTAGTGGATCTAAAGGTTATATAATATTTAAAAAAAAAAAAAAGAAAGAAAGAAAGTGTACAACGGTGTATATGAAACTGACATAGACCACAATGAGTGGCTTACCCTATAAAAGTAACAGTATAATCGATCATTTAGAATTAAAATAAAAATTTTCATTACTACTTTTCACTAATATGCCAAATTATTTTATTGAACGCTATGCTGATTTTCAAATTATATTATCTCCATTGTTGATGAGAGTCATATTACAGGTTATTGTGTTTTAATATGAGTCAGATTAAAGGTCGTTAAGCCTAAAGGTAGACTGAACTCAAGAGAAAAAAAAATTAGGTGGGCTATGAATAATTCATTATAAAATTATTTAAATGAGAGGTTTTAACAATAATTATGCGCTCAACAGCTCTTATAAATAGGTCACATGTATTAACTTTTTACTTATTAAAACTTTGTCAAACTCCTGACTTAAGTATCGGAGTGTTCGCGCAGAGGTTTCTCTGCGCCCATCTAATCATTTTTTTTCTTGTAGAGTTCTTACAGATAAACTTGCATGAAGATCGAGGTTCTTACGTCGTCATAAACTCATTAATGTAAGCAAACAACAACAATTACTATCTATACTTTTCATCAATACCCCAAATTATTTTTACTAATTTTATGTTGATCATCAATTCCACACTATTGTAGCTGTTTATGCAAGTTTTTTTAGACTCTGCTTGGTTCATTCAAAATGAAAAAAAAAGATTTAATTTTTCGTTGATCAAGAAATTATTTTTTGTTAATTAATCAATTTTCTATCAACTAAACATCTAAAAATATAAAAATCAATTTTTTAAAATCATTTTCTGTGAACCAAACAAAACCTTAATGAATGAAATCACTCTTATTTTAAAAAGAGAAAAGAAAAAAGAAAATTAATTATAGTTCTTTGTATTGAAATATGTTACTTCAATATCAAACTAAGATTCTGATATTGGAAATTACTTTCTTTCATCAAATAGCATCAGAATAATTTAAGGGATAGTTTGAATCGATATTATTGATTTTGAAAAAAAATATATAAAAATATATATATTTTAATAAAATAATAAAAAAAATTAAAAACTAAAAATGAAAAATTAATTTTACCCTTTTAATTTTTTATCATTTTCTCCCCATTTCTCGAGGATCCAAACCCCCCCTAAAATTAAGACTGGAACCCGTAATCACTCGCTACTGAGGCAAATAGTTTTACTTTACCAATTGGTTTTACTAATTGGGTGGATCTGCCGTGATATTGTACTTGATATATTTCTTGAGAAAAAAATCTTTAGAAGTAAAATACAATGATATTTAAAAAAAAATGAAAGTAAAACATTTTATTTGGATAGTTTATATGTTTAATGCATGTAATATTTTTTAAAAAATAATTATTTTTTAAAATTTTTAAAAAAGACGGGAATCTATATATATTAAAATTTAAAAATAAATCAATTATATCTTTAAAATCAATTATCTATTTTAATTCTTAAAAGATAAATATCTACATTTTTATATATTAAAGTTAAAAAATAAAATATTATATATCAATTTTTCACACATCTTTTATCAATATATATGTATTGTTACTCTTTATATACATTAAAAACATATTTATAGATATAATTAATTTTGGTATAAATTTTTACTTAGGTGCACTTTTTAAAAGAATAAAATATATGCATTTCATAATAACAGTGATATGAGTAGTAAGATTGAATTTTCTTTTTTGTAAATCTTTTCTGAAAAAATAAAATTGTGTATTTAAGTTTATATATTTTTGTAAGACCCGTATTTTTATGTAGTTTGTGTCACGACCCAATTCCATTCTCTTTAACCGAAAATCATTGAAAATTTTTCGCGATTTACTGTTACCTTACCCGGTCTTGAACTAAACTCACCACACACTGTTGGGCTGTGAGCCAATAATAAACACCACATCTCATTCATTCTCAATTAATTAAAACGATGTCATACATGTGCATTTAATCGTGTACTTATACGAATACATGTTTTACTGACATCTACATCCCCCATAAGTACAACTCAAAATAATACTGTGCTTTTACATTGTTTAGATACAAAAAGAATCACTGTGTATATATACCTCTTAGCGATGGAGATGCAGCGGAGTCCAAAATAATACGCCTCAGTCCTCACTGGGCTACTATGCACGCTCTGTAGGGGGAAAATAGAGTGGGATGAGCAACCACACGCTCAGTAAGGTAATAATGCAAGCATGGTAGATAACTACTCTATCTACATGCTGATAGTGTTATGCATAAATCATTTATAGTAGGAGCATGAGGAATAAAACTATGCCATGTGAATATACATATATATCCTGTATCAAAATCATGTGCATTGGCATATAAAACATGGTAGAGACATCATGTATAAATCATCTCATGCTCAATCTCATTTAAATTCATTAAAGGGCAATTCTTTAAGAAACTTCCTTTTTAAACCAACACCATAACACCACCAAATCAACTCACAAACCACAACCACATTTACATTCCACAATTCACGCATGTGTATAAATCTAGGTCACTATATCAAAAGTGCCTATGTGAATCATTACATCATAAATCATCCCAGACCACACGCATCCAGGTGTGCGGGGTATCATGCTGGCACGAAGATGGATTATCCCTCGCCAGACTTTCTCATCACATAACCATCATGCGGTACATCGTACTCCATGTGATATACACGGTACAGCGTACTCCGCAACTCATATCGTGATCGGGGGTGCCATTCCTAGGTCTTATCTACCCCATACCAAGAGTTTTCCATATTCCGTGAAGGAGAGCCTCCCTGCCGAACAGAGCCTCCCCGCCTAACAGAGCCTCCCTGCCTCCTCGGGCTTAAGGATGTTAGCTTAAGGATGTAGGGCTTAAGGATCCTTTCCGTAAGAGAGCCTCCCCACCGAACAGAGCCTCCCCGCCTAACAGAGCCTCCCTGCCTCCTCGGGCTTAAGGATGTTAGCTTAAGGATGTAGGGCTTAAGGATCTTACCATACCCATGTAGGAGAGCCTCCCCGCCTAACAGAGCCTCCCCGCCTCTTTGGGCTTAAGGATGTTGGCTTAAGGGTCCCACCGTAAGAGAGCCTCCCTGCCAAACAGAGCCTCCCCGCCTAACAGAGCCTCCCTGCCTCCTCGGGCTTAAGGATGTTAGCTTAAGGATGTAAGGCTTAAGGATCTTACCCACTTTCACAACCCTATCCGAATCCCATTGTACAAGCTTGTGCGAGCAAAGCTCTAGCACGACTCATGCATCATGCATCTTCTCATAAAGAGGCGCGTACGAGCATAGCTCTAGTACGGTTATACTCATAAGACAACCACTCAAAATCCACGTACGAGCAGAAGCTCCAGTACGGTTTATAAATATCATTATAGATTCCAAATCAAGGTGCGAGCTAGGCTCCAGCACGTTTCATACAAATGAAAACATAGAAATCCAGCGCGAGCGAGGCTCTAGCGCGATTTATGTCATACAAGTGTGATAGGCGGCTCATATACAATTCATCAATCCCGGCAATTCGGGTTTAGCACTCACAAATGCTTTTCTACAACAACAATACAATACTAGCCGTCCTATCTACAAGCTCGCTTAAAACCAAGCAATTCATTTTGGAAAAACATCAAAACATTAGATTTATGCAATTATTAGCCTTACTATCCCATTTCATAAAATCCACTTCAAATCCAAAACCACGCATATACTCGTCATCATTCACGAATACCATCCATCATTTATTTGAGCAATTCATGCATTTCATACAACACCCAATATTCACCCACAAGTTCAAAGTACGAGCAGCTAACTTTATATACTCACAAAATTCCCTTACCTGGAATCGCGATGCGTGATTCCACTTCCTTAAGCTGCTTACTCGTACGGTTCGGTTCGCCTTCAACGAACTCTTCAGGGACTGCACAAAATCGTATCCCGCATTATATTCGATCCATACAATGCAACCCTTGCGCTTGCTATAGTCAATTTAACCTATAGCTTCTATTAACGCTTATATGGCCTCGTTTCATTACTTAACCCATAACTCGAGTCTATGGATCTTCTTAGGCCTATTAACTTATTCAAAATCGATGTTAAATCGACATTAAGCTCATAGTGTTCATATTCCATGAATTCCCTCACTATGGCATTTATCAATCATATACATACCCATTTTCACAATTCCTCCTACTTCACCAAGTAATTCCATCTAACCCTCTAAAATCATAACATTACCCCAATAACAACTTTAGCATGCCATAAACCATAAGCTCATTCAATCCCTCATATCCTCACATTATACCTATTTTAGATTTCTAGGTCACACCAATTCCACTACATTCCTAGGTAGTTTATACATCAATACTCATATCAATCAACTCCAAAATCAATTAAATAGCTAATGCATTTGGATTGGAGTGTTAGAATCTTACCAATATGATTTCTCTTCTTGCTCCAATTGGTAATGCCCTTAACTCCTTCAATTCCAAGAATGGGAAAATGCCCTCTCACTATGTTGTTCTTCTCCTTGATAGGAACAACTTTGCTTCTAATGATCTCTCTCCAAATCTCACTGAAAATGGCTGATTTTAGAGAGGGAAAGTTAGGTTTTTGGGTTGAGATTGTAAGGTTAAATGTTTTTCCGAGATTTCCAGATTTTTCAGCTCTCCTTATATAGAAATGGCTTGAGGAGATCGATCTGGTCCAAGAGGAGATCGATCTGGTCCCTTAAAATCCCTCTTTTTCACGGCATTTTTAAGCCTGAGATCGATCTGTCGACGCAATGAGATCGATCTGTTGAAGCATGAGATCGATCTGTCGAAGCATGAGATCGATTTGGTCCCAAACAGAGAGCTAAGGAGATCGATCTGGGTGCTTGGGGATCGATCTTTCCACTACAGAATGCTTGGGAGATCGATCTGGCTCCATTGGAGATCGATCTGCTCTATTCTTTCGCCCAACTAAGAGCATTCTGGCTCTTCCAGATCGATCTCTCATCCTATGAGATCGATCTGGGCCTCATATTTTCCAGATTTCCTGCAGTTTCTTTGCTGCAACTCATACCAACACATCCTTAATCTATTGCCATGGCCATTTTCTCCTCCATCCACCTTTATAACTTGAAAATGGCATCCATTCATACCTTATGCACATTGAAACTTGTGTGCATTCATTGTATGTTCGAAGGCATGCTACATAAAACCAAATGGAAGCATAACTCCATTCCATTTTACCACACTACTCATCTTGAGTCTCAATCACATCCATCACTTGCTAGAACTCATTTCTTCGTATTCATGCTCAATAAAACTTGTATGTACGTTACAATTTATATTACACATACATACATTGAATCCATGGACTTACATCAATCATACTTTACATTATAAGTCCATTCATATTATTTGATCCAAGTACACACATTACCCTTATACATATACGGGGTCTTACATTCTCCCCTCCTTCAAGGAATTTGGTCCTCCAAATTAGAACCAAGTCACTCTTCAAACAGGTGGGGGTACTTCTCCCGTATCAAGTTCTCCAATTCCCACGTGGCCTCTTTCGCCGTGTGGTGTTGCCAAAGAACTTTCACCAAGGGAATTGTCTTATTCCGCAACACTTTCTCTTTTCTGTCCAATATCCGAACCAGCTTCTCAACATACGTCATACTCTCATGGAGCTCCAACGGCTCATATTTTATCACGTGTGCCGGGTCCGGGTGATACTTCCGAAGCATCGAGACGTGGAAGACGTTGTGGACATTCGCCAAGTCCGGTGGCAATGCCAACCTATACGCCTTATCTCCCACTCTCTCCAAAATCTCGAAGGGTCCGATATATCTAGGGCTCAGCTTGCCCTTCTTACCAAATCTCATAACCCTTCGATGGTGATACCCTCAGAAACACCGACTCACCCTCATCAAACTCCAGTGGTCTTCGTCTCTTGTCAGCATAACTCTTTTGCCGGCTCTGAGCTGTCCGTAATCTTTCACATATCAATTGGACGTCCTCAGATGCCTGTTGCACTAAGTCCGGAGCGAAAATCTGTCTGTCACCAACCTCTTCCCATCCAATGGGGGAATGGCATCTACGCCCGTATAATGCCTCATAGGGTGCCATCCCGATACTAGCATGGTAGCTATTATTATAAGCAAACTCGGCTAACTGCAGGTGGTCATCCCAGGAGCCTCTATAGTCCAGCACACACGCTCTCAACATATCCTCGAGGGTCTGTATAGTCCTCTCTGACTGCCCATCTGTCTGAGGATGAAAAGCGGTGCTAAAACTCAATCGGGTCCCCAGCACTTCCTGAAAATGTTCCCAGAAATGGGAAGTGAAGCGGGCATCCCTATCAGAAACAACGCTCACTGGTACACCATGTAGCCGTACTATCTCTCGAATATACAGGTTCGCCAACTGACTCAGTGTATCGGTAGCTCTCACAGCCAAGAAATGGGCGGACTTAGTCAACCGGTCCACAATAACCCATATGGCATCATGACTGCGGGTCCTCGGCAACCCCATCACAAAATCCATGGTGACATGCTCCCACTTCCAGGTCGGTATCGGTAGAGGCTGCAATAATCCTGCAGGCTTCTGATGCTCTACCTTCACTTGCTGACAAACGAGACACTTAGCGACATATTCCGCAATGTCTCTTTTCATTCCAGACCACCAATAAACCTTTCGAAGGTTTTGATACATCTTGGTACTTCCCGGATGTATCGTATACTTCGATGAGTGAGCCTCTGATAAAATCGTTCTCCTGATCTCAGGATCCTTGGGAACGCATACTCTGCCTCTGAACCTCAATAAGCCATCAGCACTCTGCTCAAAATCAATACCCACACCTGTCTGTATCTGCCTCAGCCAATCGATACACCGTCGATTACTCTGCTGGGCTTGCCGAATACTGCCAATCAACTCTGGCTCTAGTCTCAAACTAGCCATGATCTCAAGTCTCTCAGATCCAGGTGGGGTTACATCTAAACTGAGGTTCGCAAAGTGTTCTAACAATTCGTGTTCCCGTACCATCATATATGACACCAACCCAAGGTTCTTTCTACTCAAAGCATCGGCAACTACATTTGCCTTACCCGGGTGGTACATGATTTCACAATCATAGTCTTTCAGGAGTTCGAGCCATCTCCTCTGTCTCATGTTCAGCTCTTTCTGCGAGAACAGGTACTTAAGGCTCTTATGATCTGTGAACACCTGAAATTTCTCACCATAGAGATAGTGGCGCCATATTTTCAAAGCAAATACTACGGCCGCCAACTCTAAATCATGTGTCGGGTAGTTCCTCTCATGATCTTTCAACTGTCTAGATCCATAGGCAACTACCTTCCCATCCTGCATAAGCACACAGCCCAGTCCCTGGTGTGATGCATCCGTATACACCGAGAATCCTCCTGAGCTGGTAGGAATGGTGAGAACTGGAGCAGTCGTCAATCGACGCTTGAGCTCCTCAAAACTCCTCTCACATGGCTCATCCCATGTAAACTTAACATCTTTACGCGTGAGGCGTGTCAACGGAGCAGCTAGTCTGGAGAAACCCTCTACAAATCTCCGATAATATCCTGCCAATCCCAGGAAACTCCTGATCTCAGTTACTGTCTTGGGCTGTTCCCACTGCACAACTGCCTCTATCTTGGATGGATCCACTGATACCCCATCCTTTGACACAACATGCCCCAGAAATGAGATCTGTTCCAACCAAAAGTTACACTTGCTGAGTTTGGCATACAATTCTCTCTCTCGGAGGGTCTGCAGAACTATCCTCAAGTGCTCCTCATGATCTTCCCTGGACTTGGAATACACCAAAATGTCATTTATGAAAACAATCACAAACTTGTCCAGGTATGGCTTGAATACATCATTCATCAATGCCATAAATGCTGCGGGAGCATTCGTCAATCCGAATGGCATCACCAAAAACTCGTAGTGGCCATAACGGGTATGAAATGCTGTCTTGGGTACATCTCCACTCCTGATCCTCAACTGATGGTACCCTGACCGCAGATCTATCTTAGAAAATACTTCGGCTCCCTGGAGCTGATCCAACAAATCATCGATTCTTGGAAGGGGGTACTTGTTCTTAATGGTGGCCTTATTCAACAACCGATAATCTATACACAGTCGGAGGCTTCCATCCTTCTTCCTTACAAATAGAACCGGTGCTCCCCAAGGTGAGACACTCGGTCTAATAAACCCCTTCTCCAACAACTCTTGCAGCTGTTTCTTCAGCTCTTCCAACTCTATCGGAGCCATTCTATAGGGTGGCTTCGATATCGGCTCTGTACCAGGCACTAACTCAATGCAAAATTCCATTTCCCTTTCAGGTGGTAGTCCTGGTAATTCATCCGGAAAGACATCAGGGTAATCCGTAATTACGGGTATGTCCTTCAATTCCGGGTGTGCCTCATCTATATCGACCACATAGGCAATGAACCCTTCACAATATCCTCTCCATCGTTAGTAACATAAACCATCACTCCACATTCAACATTTATCAAAAACGAATAATTTATCTCTCAGCAACATGCATTTAAAATCATACTCTTTCATTTACCACAATTATACAAGTTTCATATCATTTCTTTTCATCAAAATTTACAATAAGATTGTCTAATCCTGAAAACATCAATGTTTTGGCATGACAATCCATCACAACACGATTGGTAGCCAACCAATCCATTCCCAAAATTACATCAAAATCATTCATATTTAATAAAATCAGATTGGATATCATTTCCTTCCCCTCTATCTTTATCTTACAATCTCTACATACATGCTCAGTCAATTGACTATCATTCATGGGTGTGGAAATCATCAACATTTTATCCAACAATGTTGGTTTCACATATTTCAACAATTTATGTGCAAAGGAAGGTGATATGAAAGAATGCGTGGCACCAGGATCAAATAATACCAATGCTTCTAAATCAAAGATTCGGATGGTACCTTTAATCACATCCGTCGATGCGTCTGCAGTGTCCTGGTCCAGTGCGTGCACCCTTCCTCTGCTCACACCCGCAGCCTGTTTCCCTTTCTCCTCAGCTGTAGCCCTCCTCCTCGGGGCTGCTGTCTCAACTGGAGTTCCCTCAGGCTCCTTGCCCTTCTGTGGGGCAATCTCCATCTTCTCGGGACAATACTTAGCCATATGTCCTGGTCTCTCGCATCTAAAACACACCATAGGGGTCATCGGACAGGGCCTATTCCCATGGAATCTCCCACATCTCCTACACTGATCAGTAGTAGGCCGTGGTCCTCCAATAGTCATGCCCCTCGGCGCAGTCAAGGCTGGGTATACGGGAGGTCTAGCAGCTCTCTCCCGCACCTCCTCAATCTTTGGCCTCTTCTCGAAAAATCTTTGGCCATCTCTCTTAGCCACTCTTCCAATCCCGGATCTCTTCCGGTCCCTGTCCTTTCTGACACTGACCCTCCCAAGCTCGGAGGCATTTCGCTCAAAGTCTTGCTCACATAACTGAGCCTTATGTACAGCCTCCTCATAGGTCATAATGTCGAAGGGAGCTAGCTTAGTCCGGATGGCCAATCTCAATCCATCCATGAACTTCTGAATCTTTCGGGTCTCACTACCCATCGTGTCTGGGTCATATCTCCCCAAGGACATAAACTTGGACTCATACTCGTCCACAGTACGGTTCCCCTGAACCAAATTCATAAATTCCATCCGCAATTTCCTCTGTGCGGTAGCTGGAATATACTGTCTCCTGAAGGCCTCTAGAAATATCTCCCACGAGATCTCAGAGTGTCTGGCCCTCAAATAACCTCGGTGGACCTCCACCAATGCTCGGCCTCGCCTTTCAGCATAAACACGGTAAAGGCAACCTTCTCACTTGAAGTGCATCGAAAAAACCTATACAGTTTCTCCATCTCATACACCCAATCCTCCGTAATCACTGGGTCCTTCACCCCTCTAAACACTGGGGGTTTCAGCGCTTGAAACTCTCGCAACCTGCTCAAGTCGCAGTCATAACCCACATCACTATCGCTCTGCTGTGGAGCGATAGGAGAATCTGTATCCTGGGCTGGAGGTGGTGTAACTGTAACTGTCTCAGCAGTCTGAGGTCTCTCCGCCTCTGCAGCTGCCTGTTCCGTAGTAGGCTGTGCTGCGGGACCTCGTCTGTCACCGGCGCCCAAGGCCTGCGTGACTATCTCCACCAGACTCTCAATACTCCGCTCTAATCTAGCGAAGCGAGCCTCAGTATCACCTGCTCTCTCAGCAGGGTTCTGTGGAGCCTGCTCAGTCTGTGGCCCCGCACGGCTCTCAGGCCTACCTCTACGGCCTCTAGCACGTGCTCTCGCCCCTCTACCTTTGCGTGTAACTGGCATAGTGCCTAACTCCCTGTATTATAATAATTCATTAAGCTCAATCCATCACGGTATACACAGTTATATCTAAACAAAAGCACAGTACTATGGGGATGTACTTTCCTACATTTTATTAATGACTCACATCATGCCAACACAGCTCTGATACCAATCTCTGTCACGACCCAATTCCATTCTCTTTAACCGAAAATCATTAAAAATTTTTCGCGATTTACTGTTACCTTACCCGGTCTTGAACTAAACTCACCACACACTGTTGGGCTGTGAGCCAATAATAAACACCACATCTCATTCATTCTCAATTAATTAAAACGATGTCATACATGTGCATTTAATCGTGTACTTATACGAATACATGTTTTACTGACATCTACATCCCCCATAAGTACAACTCAAAAGAATACTGTGCTTTTACATTGTTTAGATACAAAAAGAATCACTGTGTATATATACCTCTTAGCGATGGAGATGCAGCGGAGTCCAAAATAATACGCCTCAGTCCTCACTGGGCTACTATGCACGCTCTGTAGGGGGAAAATAGAGTGGGATGAGCAACCACACGCTCAGTAAGGCAATAATGCAAGCATGGTAGATAACTACTCTATCTACATGCTGATAGTGTTATGCATAAATCATTTATAGTAGGAGCATGAGGAATAAAACTATGCCATGTGAATATACATATATATCCTGTATCAAAATCATGTGCATTGGCATATAAAACATGGTAGAGACATCATGTATAAATCATCTCATGCTCAATCTCATTTAAATTCATTAAAGGGCAATTCTTTAAGAAACTTCCTTTTTAAACCAACACCATAACACCACCAAATCAACTCACAAACCACAACCACATTTACATTCCACAATTCACGCATGTGTATAAATCTAGGTCACTATATCAAAAGTGCCTATGTGAATCATTACATCATAAATCATCCCAGACCACACGCATCCAGGTGTGCGGGGTATCATGCTGGCACGAAGATGGATTATCCCTCGCCAGACTTTCTCATCACATAACCATCATGCGGTACATCGTACTCCATGTGATATACACGGTACAGCGTACTCCGCAACTCATATCGTGATCGGGGGTGCCATTCCTAGGTCTTATCTACCCCATACCAAGAGTTTTCCATATTCCGTGAAGGAGAGCCTCCCTACCGAACAGAGCCTCCCCGCCTAACAGAGCCTCCCTGCCTCCTCGGGCTTAAGGATGTTAGCTTAAGGATGTAGGGCTTAAGGATCCTTTCCGTAAGAGAGCCTCCCCACCGAACAGAGCCTCCCCGCCTAACAGAGCCTCCCTGCCTCCTCGGGCTTAAGGATGTTAGCTTAAGGATGTAGGGCTTAAGGATCTTACCATACCCATGTAGGAGAGCCTCCCCGCCTAACAGAGCCTCCCCGTCTCTTTGGGCTTAAGGATGTTGGCTTAAGGGTCCCACCGTAAGAGAGCCTCCCTGCCAAACAGAGCCTCCCCACCTAACAGAGCCTCCCTGCCTCCTCGGGCTTAAGGATGTTAGCTTAAGGATGTAAGGCTTAAGGATCTTACCCACTTTCACAACCCTATCCGAATCCCATTGTACAAGCTTGTGCGAGCAAAGCTCTAGCACGACTCATGCATCATGCATCTTCTCATAAAGAGGCGCGTACGAGCATAGCTCTAGTACGGTTATACTCATAAGACAACCACTCAAAATCCACGTACGAGCAGAAGCTCCAGTACGGTTTATAAATATCATTATAGATTCCAAATCAAGGTGCGAGCTAGGCTCCAGCACGTTTCATACAAATGAAAACATAGAAATCCAGCGCGAGCGAGGATCTAGCGCGATTTATGTCATACAAGTGTGATAGGCGGCTCATATACAATTCATCAATCCCGACAATTCGGGTTTAGCACTCACAAATGCTTTTCTACAACAACAATACAATACTAGCCGTCCTATCTACAAGCTCGCTTAAAACCAAGCAATTCATTTTGGAAAAACATCAAAACATTAGATTTATGCAATTATTAGCCTTACTATCCCATTTCATAAAATCCACTTCAAATCCAAAACCACGCATATACTCGTCATCATTCACGAATACCATCCATCATTTATTTGAGTAATTCATGCATTTCATACAACACCCAATATTCACCCACAAGTTCAAAGTACGAGCAACTACCTCTATATACTCACAAAATTCTCTTACCTGGAATCGCGATGCGTGATTCCACTTCCTTAAGCTGCTTACTCGTACGGTTCGGTTCGCCTTCAACGAACTCTTCGGGGACTGCACAAAATCGTATCCCGCATTATATTCGATCCATACAATGCAACCCTTGCGCTTGCTATAGTCAATTTAACCTATAGCTTCTATTAACGCTTATATGGCCTCGTTTCATTACTTAACCCATAACTCGAGTCTATGGATCTTCTTAGGCCTATTAACTTATTCAAAATCGATGTTAAATCGACATTAAGCTCATAGTGTTCATATTCCATGAATTCCCTCACTATGGCATTTATCAATCATATACATACCCATTTTCACAATTCCTCCTACTTCACCAAGTAATTTCATCTAACCCTCTAAAATCATAACATTACCCCAATAACAACTTTAGCATGCCATAAACCATAAGCTCATTCAATCCCTCATATCCTCACATTATACCCATTTTAGATTTCTAGGTCACACCAATTCCACTACATTCCTAGGTAGTTTATACATCAATACTCATATCAATCAACTCCAAAATCAATTAAATAGCTAATGCATTTGGATTGGAGTGTTAGAATCTTACCAATATGATTTCTCTTCTTGCTCCAATTGGTAATGCCCTTAACTCCTTCAATTCCAAGAATGGGAAAATGCCCTCTCACTATGTTGTTCTTCTCCTTGATAGGAACAACTTTGCTTCTAATGATCTCTCTCCAAATCTCACTGAAAATGGCTGATTTTAGAGAGGGAAAGTTAGGTTTTTGGGTTGAGATTGTAAGGTTAAATGTTTTTCCGAGATTTTCAGATTTTTCAGCTCTCCTTATATAGAAATGGCTTGAGGAGATCGATCTGGTCCAAGAGGAGATCGATCTGGTCCCTTAAAATCCCTCTTTTTCACGACATTTTTAAGCCTGAGATCGATCTGTCGACGCAATGAGATCGATCTGTTGAAGCATGAGATCGATCTGTCGAAGCATGAGATCGATCTGGTCCCAAACAGAGAGCTAAGGAGATCGATCTGGGTGCTTGGGGATCGATCTTTCCACTACAGAATGCTTGGGAGATCGATCTGGCTCCATTGGAGATCGATCTGCTCTATTCTTTCGCCCAACTAAGAGCATTCTGGCTCTTCCAGATCGATCTCTCATCCTATGAGATCGATCTGGGCCTCATGTTTTCCAGATTTTCTGCAGTTTCTTTGCTGCAACTCATACCAACACATCCTTAATCTATTGCCATGGCCATTTTCTCCTCCATCCACCTTTATAACTTGAAAATGGCATCCATTCATACCTTATGCACATTGAAACTTGTGTGCATTCATTGTATGTTCGAAGGCATGCTACATAAAACCAAATGGAAGCATAACTCCATTCCATTTTACCACACTACTCATCTTGAGTCTCAATCACATCCATCACTTGCTAGAACTCATTTCTTCGTATTCATGCTCAATAAAACTTGTATGTACGTTATAATTTATATTACACATACATACATTGAATCCATGGACTTACATCAATCATACTTTACATTATAAGTCCATTCATATTATTTGATCCAAGTACACACATCACCCTTATACATATACGGGGTCTTACAGTTTGTTCCTTATGATTTATACATGTACAAACATTGTATTAAGTTATTTGAATCATAAGAAGAGTACTAGATTTAAGTGTTAGTGAAATGTTTTAACACTTAAAAGCTACATAAAAGTCGAAAAAAGGCTATAAGAGCCACATGACTAAACCAAGAGGATCTGAATTATTCTAATTGAAAAGAAGAACTTAAAATGAGAAAAAATAGAGAGCTCATAAAGGAAAGCTGGTTTGATATAGTCTCAAACATAAAGAACAAGAGTAAGACCCAAAAATGGGCAAAACGGACCATTTTAGCGGTTTAAGGTATTTAAGGCATATTTATCCACCGAAAACGGCCAAAATGTAAAGACGAGAGTGTAAACAATAAGATACGACACTTTGAAATTTTTGAGAAAAAGTCAACATGGTCAATGATTAAGGAAAAAGTCAATTGTAGTTAAAAAAAAGTTGACTTTTACCATAGTTGACTAACCATGGTTAAAAATTAACCTAAGTACGGAGAAAAATTTAGGAAAAAATATTTTTTGTCAGAATACAAGATAATCGTCCCCTGAAGTAAGGAAAATTTATTTGGATGAATTTCGGATTAAATTTAACGGGTAAAAATGTAATCGGCCAAAGTGGATATTTTAAAGTCCATTAAGATATAACAAGTGTAGATCGAATTTCTTAGGTCCTTTAGGCCGAATTGTTGGATCAATTGGGGGACCAAATATTTAGACAATTAAAGGTCTGATGTATAGTAAAAATTTAAGCCCGAAAGTCCATTAGGAAGGCTCAAACCGAGAAGCCCAAATGCTAAGCCCAAATTGATAAAAATCAAGCTCATTAGTAAAAGGTAACCATTACCTAAATCAATTCAATTCAAACTTGTTCGCTGAAAAGTAAGGTTTAATGACTAAGTAATGAACTTATAAAATCAGCCAATGTATCATCTTCTTTGACTCATCGTTCTCGACAAAGTGAAGAAACCATTAAAACACATATATTCAAGCTTTCTCTCACTAGAAATCACTAGGAAAAAGGCATATTTGGAACTTGCAATCGTCATGAAAGTTGTTCCAAATTGAGAGAGGATTAACATATGTGGGAATTGGCTATCAAGGAGCCAAAGTGAGCAAACCGAGAGGCTTCAAAGTTTCGGCCAAGTGTGAACGTGTATACTAGGTATAATTTCAAGCTTTCAAATTCATACATGTTAATGTATGAATTATTCTAAGTAGATTGGTATATGTTTTAAGTATTAAAACACATGAAATCACTATGAACATGGATTGGCCGAGAGTGGATAGTGATAAATTGATGAATGCCATATGATTTTAAGGCATGAATGAGTTAATATACATGTGTTAATGAACATGGTATAGTTAGAATTAATCAATTCGATCAATTTATGCATGAATTAAGTTGGCAATTGAGGTGTTTGATAAAATGCCTAAATGAACTATGTGAAGCTTAGGAACATTGCCAACAAAGTGTTTGTGAAAATGCCTAAGTGAAATGGCTAGTAAATGGCCGACGATGGCGTGGTGCTCGGCATGGCTAGACGTGCATGGTCTCGATTGTGGCATGTGGCTGAGAGGTCTAATGGGTCAAGCTCAATTGGTTTCGGTCCAATGTGATGTAATGGGTCTTGGATAAGCCTAATAAGAGTTGGTGGGTCCCATAAGCCCAATAGGCCTAACGAAAATGAATAGTAAAATGAAAATGGGCTTAAGGCAGAGTTAGGCCCATTAAGGTTTATCAAAGCCCATTAAATGAAATACACTGTATTAAATGTGAAATGCAGTAAGAAAAGTAAAATTAACTTGATGAATGGTTATATGCAGCTCCAAAGATTGTTGGAGGAAATAATCGGACTGTTGGATCGAGCAGCGTTGAGAAAGTAAAATTTCTCGAGTGATTATAGGCAAGGGACTTTTTTGTGAGTAGTTAGAGATACATGCACGTATTTTCGTCTGCTTTTACATTCACTTAAAAACTCTGAGGGTCAGAGAAAGTGAATAATAATTATAGTGACCTGATAGTGGCAAATTATGATTTTGCCCTTAGTTAGGAAAAAAGTCAACTTTTAGGAAAAATTGTAAAAAGCATGGAAATCACTATTTTAAGTGTTTTTACTACTGTTTAGCAGAAGAGTGGGTAGATGGGCTAATGTTTTCATGGTTGATGAGAAATAGTACAATTTATAGTGCTGATTTTGATGTTTTGAAAATCATCCCTTTTTAAAGAGTCATCTATCGAATTATGTGAAAATAAATCGTGCTAGAGCAGAGCTTGCATTTGATTTCATATATTTTCCACATATATTAGTGTTGATGTATGATTCGCACTAGATTTCCATGACATACATGATACAGTGATGGAGTTATTACTCGTACTCGAATTTTACATGAAATGCATGACAGAGTGCTAGAGCGTTGCTCATACTCGATTCTTCATGATTTATACATAACATAGTGCTTGAGCGATTGCTCGTACTTGATTTGATGAGTTTTGTACATAGCATGGTACTAGAACGATTGCTCGTACTTGATTTGAAACATGAACTATGCATGACCTAGTGCTGGAGGTTTACTCACATTAGAGTTTGAATATGTGATGTGAAATAGTGTTTGAACGGAGTGTTGACTGTGAGTCATGCTCAAAGGCACGCACTGTAGTTTTATGTGATATATAAGACACGTTGAAAACCATGCTAATTTCCTCGTGTAGACTGAGTGTCACACTGTGAGATGTTCACATGTGGATTTAGAGACATGGTATTGATTATCCATTAAGATAGGGTCCACAAGTGTACGTTGTACCGTGCGAGTGGCATGAAGTACACTGCACCATGTGTTGTTATGGTGTTGTGGAGTTGAGGAGTTTAAAGCTGGCAGTTGTGATGGACTGACCCCCCTCCCGTTGCAGCAGTGATTGCCCCGCACACCGAGTACTGTGTAGCTTGGTATCACCATTATAGGATATGGCCATAGTCCATGATATTATTGTATTTAGCCACAGAGTCTCACATGATATATCAGTTAATTGATTTTATGATACGGATAGACTTGAGGGATGGGTCAGAATCTGATTGTTGTGGTGTGAATGATTTAAATGCTATATTTACTATGATTTGAATATAAATGGCATGATTTATCTAAAGGCATTGTGAAATTATACAGATGCATTGTTGTAATGACCCTTGACCCTTGAAATTTGGGGGATTTTTTTTTAACTATATATATTTGATTTTCTCACTTATTCCCTTATTCACTTAGGTTGTATTCTTGTTCAGTGTCGAATCACTTTTCCTAATTCTTTATCCATAATTATATTTAATTTTCATATTTTGACATATATGGCCGATAGAAATTTCGACAGCATAACGGTTTATATTTGAGCCTACCCACCTGCAATTCAATTGTTTGATAATCCTAGATATCCACAACTACCAAGCATGCTTTCCAACAATCCTAGATATCCACAACTACCAAGCATACTTTCCAAATCCAAATTTACAACTCAATACATCCATTTCGATGCAATACCAATCATCTTAAAACCTAATCCCAAAAAATAATATTCTTTACATTGTTTTCCTTACAAATTACATCCCAACAAAATGTTTCCAATATATGTCTGTGCGTACAAATATGTCTGGTAAAGGAATGTAATTGTATACCTTTGCTGCGTGTACAAAACGTAGCCTAGTGTAGCTCTTTCCCACCGGCCTACGTCGTGTACACGGCAGGTAGCGCCTACGGATCATTACAAATAGTCTGTAAGGTAGAGGGGTGGGCTTTCGGGAAAAAGCCCAGTAAGAAATGCATTTAAAAGGATCATGGTGGCTAAAATCACATTGAATGCATGATAAAACTAAGAGATAACGTTTCTTTACAAATATCACATTGCTTCCAAAAAGCGTATGTACAAAACATAATCAATAGAAATATAATTTCGAAATAACAAATCTATTCAGTTACATCACAATCTTTCGAAACATACAGAACTTCAGAATATTTCAAAACCGATAGAACTTCAAAAGCATAACTAATGCATAAACATATATCGAAGGATCAAAATCTTATAGCATAGTTCATATCGGATTGAAACTTGGCTAACTTATAGAATTGTCATGCGATGATAACATAGTCATCTTTCGTAGAGGGAAATCAGAAAAATGGCCATGGCAATGCTGTAGACGTGATCAAGGTCGTACAGCAAATCAAACATACCCGAAGGCAGAATTCATATACGCCACAAAAGAGCGCATGATAAAAAAGCATTGATCGTGTGGCACTTTGCATCTGTAGGACCCAAGAGGTGGCCTCCACAGTCACATAGACTGTGTGACACATTCTCCCACAGAACCTAAGAGGTTGCCTCCACGATCGCATGTCATTGTGAACCGCGTGGCACTTTGCTCCCGTCGGACTCAAGAGGTGGCCCCTCACGTTCACATGTCATTGTGAAAATTGCGTGGCACTTTGCTCCCATCGGACTCAAGAGGTGGCTCCCACAATTCCACTATACATTACCTTTTCGTCTCAAAACAGAGTTTTCAAAATCTTTCTTGGGTTTTATAACCCATAAACTCATATCGAGTAATAAAATCGAATTTCTTGTAAATCTGAAAACTCTTTCATAAAACAGAAAGACTGTGTGGCACTTTGTTCCCACAGGACTCAAGAGGTGGCCCCTACAATCATACTATACATTGCCTTTTCGTCTCAAAACAGAGTTTTCAAAATTTTTCTTGGGTTTTATAGCCCATAAACTCACACCGAGTAATAAAATCGAGTTCCTTGTAATCTAACAACTCTTTCATAAAACGAAAAGATTGTGTGACACTTTGTTCCTGCAAGACTCAAGAGGTGGCCCCCACAATCATCTTTCGAAAACAAATTTCTTTTCTTAAACATATGTTCACATACCAAATTTCATTTCTTTCAAAAACGTAAAATCAATTCATATGTAAGTCGAAACCATAACATGTATTCAGAAATCATGCTCGAAACTATGCATTCAATTTCATATGGCATTTTTTTTATTTCGAAAACATGATCAAATAAATCTTAGGTTTAATAGATGTTGGGTTTTGTTTTACAATCAAGGGTTACATGAGAAGGCTCAAAAACGCATAAATAAATCGGAGTCTAAGGGTAGGGATACCATTACCATCTTAAATTACACCCCTTACCTAGATCTATCGAAATTTTCGAATTCGAGTGGTGATGCCTCATAGTACCTCCTTTAATTCCTTCTACGATCACCTACATCGAAATTGTATACTTAGCACCCTATTCATGCGAATCGTCCAAATTGCGTTAAAATCGTAACCTATTCGTTACTACTTCGTGTATACGTATTATTGTACATACCTAGGCCAACACGCACGTTTATATATTTTTATTACTATATATATTCTTTGTATGTACATATACTAACATACACATTTATCTTATACACCTATTTGTATATGCACCTAAGAATATACACATATTTTTTTATCATTTAATTTCCTTATTCATCATCACATAAATATATATATATTGTCTATTTCTCATCTCTCCCATTTTTTGTCTAATTTAGTCTATACTAGCATGCTTATGTATACAACACATATATATACATGTACATTAAATATACATATATACATAAATACATTTTACCTTTTCTTTGTTTTTTTTCCAATTTTCAGATTTCTCCTTTCTTCTTCTCTCTTTTTTTTTCTCCCTAGCTAGTCACTCGACAACATTGCTCATCGTCCTCCTATGCTCTCGGTTTCCAGCCTTCCATCATCATCCTCATCAACCTTATTCAACCTCCGTTTCTTGCTTCACCGAAGTCTACGCCTTCTGCTCCAATTGTACTCTGTTTTCGAGTTTTCCAATTTCTAGCTTCCTCTCCTTTCTTTTCTTGTCCAGTTTCATTACTGCCCAAGCCTTACCCTTTTCTCCTCTCGATTAGCTTCTGTTTTCAGCTCCCGATTCTGTTTCAACCCCTTTCTTCCCAGTCTACTTCAGCTTTATGGCCTTCGGTTCTGCTTCTCTTCACTCTCGGTATGTTGCAATTTCTTCCAGCCTCTCGGTTCTACTCTCCCTCCTTTAGCTCTCGGTCTACTTCAGTTCGACTTTGCTCCAATTTAAGCCTCGATGTTGCTTCGGTTTGCTTCAATTTGCTTCAATTTCCAGCCCCATTTCTACCTCAGTCTGCTTCAATTTCTACTCCCTCTTCCTCGCGGCCCTGCTCCTAGTTTTCAGTTTCCTCTTCTCTTCTTCTTCTCCTTCCCTCCTCTTTCTTTCTTTCTTTTCTTTTCTTTCCCTTCCTTTCCTTTCTCCCTCTCTTGGCCGACAGCCTTCCTTCTCTTCACCTCCACTCTTCCTTTTGCGTCCCGCCCAGCAGAGACACTTCTCTGCTTTTCGAATTACTAAGGTTCGGAATTGGCTTCCTTTGAAAGTCAATTCCGTTCAATAATATAATAATAATATATATTATATTAATATATATATATATATATTATTTATATGTTTGCTTTATTGTTATTGTTTTTTTTATTTGTTTTGTTCCCATTTCATTTTAATTGTCTCTTGCTTTATTTTTTTATTATTAATACTTATATATTATATATTATACATTACACTATATATATATATATTTGTTATATATATATATATATATCATTATTTATCCATTTTAAATGTTTTTCCTAGTATATATATATATACATATACATGTATATATATATATACATTTTCTTCTCAGAAAATTATTCAATGACGCAATATTCATGTCTTCATGAAATTTTCATTATTTCGAAAACGAAATATTCTTGGGATCTCATCACTCCTTATAAATCCCCGATATAAGTTTTTTTACATCAAAATTATTTTCGATCCCTCCATGCTTGCATTTGCTTCATCACTTCCTGTATTTTCGGGTTCCCTGTCATTCACGGGCTTCTCGGCTCCTATACTCCTCGAGTCCTACAACGAATATTCACACTTCCATTAAAATATATTATTCTCATTTTTATATAGTCTAATTAAATGTAGGAAATTTGTGATGCTTACATTTTCCCCACCTTTAAAGAATTTGGTTCTCCAAATTCCTCTTGGTCCTTCAGAATAGATGAGAGTACTTCTAGACGTTGTCAAGTCCCTCGGGCGGGGAGGTATTATTTTTAAAAACCTTTATTGGCCATTAGACTTGACCAGGCAAACCGGTTACGGATATAAGTATTCAAGGTTCAATTTCAATAATAAATAGGATACCAAACTTATCATCACTTGATCCGAATCACTTCACATATCAAAGTTATTCATACGTTGCATACATCTCTTATTTCCTATGACTCGTATATTCAAGATTTATCCCATCTTAAAGCTTGTCTCATTTCGTACATCAATTATAGCAAAACTCTTTCCTTATTCCAATTAAGTCTCACATTCAAAACATAAGAATATAGAAATTACAATTCTTAGATTCAATACGTAATCCATATTCTAAAGTTTCCTTATATCTCAAACTCTGAATCTTCATAATAGCTTGGATCTTTCTCATTAATATGTAACCTCTGTTTGGGAAATCCCACTTAAACCCATTCTTAATACACTGTGACCCAAGAGACTCCGAGTCTCCTTAAAATTTAACACCAATACACTCTGGGTCACTGGGTCCGAAAATCTCCCCTTCATATAGTTCTTATAATTGCTCTTTCAGCGTTTCTAATCCAAGCAAAGTCACTCAGTACAGTGGTTTGAGTACTTAATTCGATACCCGTGCTAAATCAATTCTAGAACTTCTCCTTTCAATTTAGGGTTAACTTTGATAAATCATCTGATTATGTGTCAGAAAACTTTCTCTATTTACAGGGATGTTTCTATACTCCGAACACGCCCTATCTTTATCAATCATGTAAGCAGTGTGACCTTTAGAGTCTTATTTATACCGTTAGTTCCCTGATTCATTCTTCCAGCTATAGTGACTGTGCTCTTTCATTGTCACTATTTCCCTTGTAGATTTCTTTTTCGTCATTCTCTTTATCTTTTCCTTTTCTTAGTGACTTTAGAAATATACAATTCATATCATCATAATTACGCCTTGCGCACTGCTTCCTCAAAATAATTTCAAATGGAGTCATCTTAGCTTGACTAAATATCTCAATATCTCATATGAGTTTCTAAACTTCCTTTATCTAACAGTTCTTGCAACTCTTTTTTTTCAATTCCTCAAGATCCACAAAGTCCATCCAGTGAGGAGACTTCGAGATTGGCTGAGTCTCTGGTGCCAAATCTATAGTGAATTCCAACTCTCTCTCCAGTGGTAGTCTTAGTAGTTTCTCAGGAAACACATCCGAAAACTCGCATACCACTGATATATCCTGAATACTTGGACATTCTCGACTAATATCGGAGATGAATGCAACATAACCTTCACATTAACACGTTCATCAAAAATTTTCATCAATAGTCAAAATCATACACTTTATTCCTTAACTGCAAAGTATACAACAAACTTATCAAGTAGAAGGAAGGTTACAGTCTTGGTGTAACAATCTAGACTTACGCGATTGGTGGCTAGCCAATCCACACCCAAAATTACATCAAAGCCATACACGCTCAGTGAGATTAACTCTGCTAAAATTGCCCTACCTCCTATTGTCACGCCTCGAAAGCGCGAAAAAATGGGCTAATTTAAACTTTTTATCCCTTAATAAGTTGTTTTCTTGTCTCATGTCTAGATTTAAAACCTCTTTTATTTTAAAAATTTCGGCAGCATAACAGCTGCGTTATGACTTAACCCAACCTGCAGAGTTTGAAACGCTGTTTATATTCTTCAACCCACATCCTCAACACTTTTCATTCATATCTTAGAATTATATAACAACTAAATATATTCATTCATTTATACTGCGTAACTAAAACTCTGTATATAATCATTTACATCTATTACATCCCAAAAGTTATATACAATAGTGTCCATGCATTGCATCATGTCTGGAATACAAAGTAAGACAATACCTCTTAGCTACAAAATGTACTGTGGAAGGGTCAGACTTCTCCATCTATGACCTCAATAGCTCGCATGCAGTAGTATCATTGTAAATAATCTGGGAGATGGAGAGGAGGGGGTGAGTTTTTTAGAGTCAGTAAGAGATACATTTAAAATAGTCTTAAATACTCAAAACATGGTAAAACTCATGGTTTTACAAATCAGCATAAACATGTACTGGAGTAGAGATGCTTACATTTCATAAAAGCAGTAAAAACATGCTTAAATAATAAGTTTACACATCATGAATCTTTGGTAAAACTCATATATAGTATGCATATCACATCGTGTAAACAAGTAAAAAGCATCTCAAAACTTAATCATGCATATCATAACATGCTTATCAATTTGAAAATGAAATCTTATTATCGTATGCACATTTTGTAAAACATACTTATGGCTACCTTTAAAATTTCATTATAGAAAATTTTTGCTCAATAAAATCATAAAATAGGTAGCATGAAATGTACGAAAACATATATATATCATTCCGTCAATTCATCATGTAGGGTCAGGCAAATGTCTCATATACTAGTCCCGAAGGACATCATACATCTTGTCCCGAGGACGTTCATCATAGGTACATATGGCCATTGTACAGGGGAGCCGTAGGACTGGATCAGGGTCGTACGCTGCCCTATCTCTCGTGCACCACCAAATGGGGACTATACGTACGAACTCACATGCATCTCCAAGTGTGGACTATACGCACATTTCTCATATCAAGTCAGAGTCTGCCCGTTCTCTGGCCGTCGGCTAGGTAGATCCTCGATCGTCTCCATACGCTACCCTATGTATGCGAGATCGACCCCAGATCCTTTGACTATCGTCATACCATGCCTTTTTACTCCATAAAAATCATTTTGGGCCTCTTACCCAATTTATCAAAATCATTTCGGGTTTCATACACGTGTACTAAAAACCATTACGGGACTCTAACCCGACTCTCAAAATCGTTACGGGACTCTAACCCGTTTTTCATAGAAGACATAGTTTTCATAAATCATTACGGGACTCTAGCCCGTTTCTCATAGAAAACATAGTTATAATAGTTATTTCTTGGGACTCATACCCGTACTGTGAAAATATAGCTTAAAAGCTGTTTCGGAGCTTTAACCCGTATCATGAAGACATGGTTTCATAAAACATATCGGGACTTTAACCCGTAATCTCATATGAAAATACTATGCTTTCGTTTCAGAAGTGAAAAATCACTTTTATAAACATGTATGCTGTAAAAATGTATCTCATATATATAAAACATGCTGAAAACTCGAGAAATGGTTTTGGCTTCGGTTTGAATACAGTTGGAAATCCATTTCGTAAAATCTCATCCAATTCTCATACATAAACAGTTGGTAAGGATGAAGGAGTACTAACACTACTCTAAATTATATCCCTTACCTCTTAGTGACTGATGTAGAGCACTTTCCTCGATGCTCGAGTTTACCTCGTAAAATGTTTTGATAGACCAAGCTGCTGCAAAACAAGTTCAACTTATCACATACAGCTCAAAATCACTTTAACACATTCAAATATGTGATCATTTGCAATTTGTTGACCAAAGGTTGACTTTTAATCGATTTTACTCTTTTTGCTCGGTTTTACCCGTTTAAGCCCCGTTTTAATCGTATTTAACTTGTTTGGCAATTTTAAATTCACTTTCAATGCCTCCACAACATGCTTAACATTTTCAGCAATTAATTTCACTTCATACACTTCACTTACATTATCAATTCCTGCATATTTCAATAATCTCGCCTGGTCAACACTATATCGAGCTTTTATAGTCTAAATTTAACTGTAACTTCAACCTCATTTCATCACATTTCATCATTCTAAATACCTTAAACATGCTAACAACAACTAAATTAAATCATACAATTTATTCCAGCCATTTTCCTTTCACAAAAAAATCCACTAAATCCACCAACAACTAACATATATTCAAAACCAACCACATCCATCAATGTTCATCACTTTACCTCCACTTTCTCACACCTTTGACTGACCTTGACTTCAATATCAGTTTCCAGCATTGTTCCTAAGTTGAAACACAATATAATTATAACTTAGAATCATTGAAAATCATCCAAAAATTTATCCCATCAATTTAAACTTCATTCTTCACTTACCTCTAAAACAGGATAGCTTTTGTCCTCAATCTTATCTCTACTGTTTCAGGCATCAAATGACCTCCATTAAATCTTAAATTTTTATATATGTTAGAGGGTAGGTAAATGAAGATTTTTTCTAACTGGACTAAGGTCTGAAAATGAGTGGAAGGTTGCTGAAAAAATCCTGAAAATCAGCAGACCAAATCATGTTACAATTATGCTCTATTTTCATTTCTCTATCGATTCAGCTATCAAATGACCTCCATTAAATCTAAAATTTTTATATATGTTAGAGGAGCAGTATAGGAAGGTTTTACCTGAAGAAATTGAGGTCTGAAAATGAGTTGAAGGTAGCTAAAAAAATTCAGTAAGTTACCTGACCCAGTCACGTTGCAACAATGAAGAACACTGGAATGCTTGGGTTTTTCAGCTATCAAATGGTCTCTAAAAATTTTGGAATTTTTAGTTTTTTCTATAACTGGACAGAAGCCTAAAAATGATGGGAAGCTAGCTAAAAAATTTCCACAAGACAGATGTGTAAGCAACGCCTGCGGCAGGGACAATGACTGAAGCTTTTAGGTTTTGGCTGAAATGAAGAGGGAAATTTGGCTTCTTTTGGAAGCTAAAAGTGTTAGCTCAATGCCGACTAAAAGTGGGTAGGAAATGGTTCTAGAAGGAGATTAAAATAATTTATTTGTTAGGGGTTGTTTGGTGGTGTAAAGTCATAGGATTGTAGTCTTTATTTTAGAAAATTCCCCACTTAAAATTCTGATCAAATTTCTTCAAACTTTCACTTCTCCATTATTATAATATGTTTATAGTGTGTCCCATAAAAATTCGGGGGCCCCTTGTTTAAGAAAAATTTCATGAATGAACTCATTTTGCGCGATTTAGCCCATACCGAGCAAAATGGAATTAAGGTTTTGATTCACTTTAAAAATTCATTTGGACCCCTAAATCTCCATATTTCTTCATGATATTTTATTTCCCATGTCAATTTCACCTTATATTAATTTTTTATGGCCTCAAAATAATTTTCACGAATTTTTAGAATTTTATTCGCATTTATTTCCCTTATTAGGTTTGTTTTCTCGATTTAATTAAAACCCAAGTTAGACTCACATTTCCATTCCCAATCACTTAGTTTTCTCTTCTACACATCATTTCATGCATGAACATGACATTTTTGAGAAATTCTCGGGCTAAGACCTTACCTCAGTTTGCGTGCCATTGGGTCCCACGCTACAACCGAGTGCCTTAATCGTCTACGGGCCTGTAAAACGTTACATTGAGTTATAATTTACTACTCATAAGAATCACAATATGGAAAAATATTGGGTTTCACATTTCTCCCCACCTTTTAAGAATTCAGTCCTTTGAATTCAAGTTGGTCCATCAATCACGTGAGAGTACTTCTCCTTCATTTGGCTCTCTAGTTCCCAAGTGACTTCTTTTGTCTTGTGATGTTTCCAAAGAACCTTTACTAGTGGAATAATCTTAAATCGTAGCACTTCCTTTTTTTTCGAAGCGTACTATACCCTTCATCGGTGACACCTTAACAAATACGAAGTCCCCAACCTGAAATTCAAGAGGGCGTCTGCGCACATCGACATAACTTTTCTATGCGGTCCTCAATCTGTCACATATAAGCTGAACACCCTTAGTTGCCTGTTCCATTAAATCGGAAGCAAAGTGAATCTAGAATAATGGGACTCCTTTAGAATGCTTTGTCTCAAGGTGTCATCATATGGCACACAGATACGGCCTTGGTACTTTAGTAATTCATCATCACTGACCGTAAACTCAGACAACGATCTCTCCTCTGCCTGGCTAACCATATCCTGTAACTTTTGATCATTTTGCTATCCAGCTCTAATCTGGTCTAGTATACTTGGTTCAATCTGTAGGCTAGCCATATATCCATTCTTAATCTCATCCATACTGATCCTGAGTTCGACGAATTTGTTCCAATAAGTCCCACTCTTTAATCCTCATGTAGGACATCATACCTTTTCTGCTCAGGGCATCGGCTACCACGTTCGTCTTACCAGGATGGTATAAAATCTCGCAGTCATAAACCTTGAGGAGCTATATCCATCGTCGCTGTCTCATATTCAGCTCCTTCTGATCAAACAAGTACTTAAGACTCTTGTGGTCAGCGAAGATCTAAAATCTTTCTCCATATAATTAATGCTGCCATATCTTGAGTGCAAAAACTACTGCAGCTAACTCCAAGTCGTGAGTGGGATAATTATGCTCGTGATCTTTTAGTTGACGGGATCCATAAACTACCACTCTACCATGCTGCATAAGCACACAGCCGAGACCTTGGTGGGAAGCATCATTGTATACCACAAATCCTCCAGACCACTCGGAATGGTCAAGACTGGTGTCATAGTCAACCAACATTTGAGCTCTTGAAAGCTCTGCTCACACTACTCAGACCATAAAAACTGAACCTTTTTACGGGTCAATCGGTTAATGGAACTGTTATTTGTGAAAACCCTTCAACAATCCGTCGATAATACCATGTCGATCCCAATAAGCTTCTGACCTTCGTGACTGTCCTCGGTCTTACCCATCTCAATACTGCATCTACCTTGGACGGATCTACTGATACCCTGTCCTTAGATACTGCATGTCTGAGGAATGCAATCTGATCTAGCCAGAAGGCACAATTACTAAATTTACCATATAGCTTCTTCTCACAGAGAGTTTGGAGCACAATCCTCAAATGTTGTTCGTGCTCTTCCCGAGATCTAAAATAAATCAAGATGTCATCGATGAATACTATCACCAATCTATCCAAGTATTCTCGGAAGACATGGTTCATAAGACTCATGAATGCAGCTGGGGCATTAGTCAATCCAAAAGGGCATAACTAGGAACTCGTAGTGCCCATATCGGGTCTGAAATGCTGTTTTCGGTACATCAGCCACCTTAATCCTTAGCTGATGATAACCCAATTCAAATCGATCCTTGAAAACTCTGAAGCCCCTCTCAGCTGATCAAATAAGTCATCTATCCCTGGTAGGGGATACTTACTCTCAACTGTTGCTTTATTCAAAAGTCTGTAGTCTATACATAGACAAAAACTACGATCCTTCTTTCTGACAAATAGTACTGGTGCACCTCATGGTGACACACTAGGTCTTATAAACCCCTTATCAAGTAATCCTTGCAACTGCTTCTTTAATTCTTCAAACTCTACCAAAGCCATTTGGTAAGGTGGCTTAGAGATGAGTTGAGTATCTGGTACTAGCTCAATGGCAAACTCAACTTCTCTCTCTGGTGGTAGCCTCGGTAAATCCTTTGAGAATACTTCGAAAAACTCACATACCACCGAAACATCCTATATACTTTGTGGTTCCAACTCTCATCAGAAATAAAGGCAATATATCCTTCATACAATAAAACATCATACATCAATCTGCTACATAAACATTATATCATTTCATAACTTTAACACTATGCACTTTTATTACTTTCTAACCAAACATACACTGAACTTTTCTAGTAATGAGAAAGTTAAGGTCTTAGTGTAGCAGTTTAGACTTACACGATTGGTAGCTAACCAATCCATGCCTAATATTACATCAAAGCCTTGCATATTCAACCATACTAGATCTGCTAAAAACTTCTTATCTCCTACCATGATATCACAAGCTTTACATATCATATTTGTTTTTTGTATCTCGTGCATAGGTGTACTTATATGCAACATGTAATCTAGTGACTCCAAGTTTCCTATGAAACTTACATGCAAATCGTGGTGACACAAACGAGTGTGTGGAACCTGGGTCAAACAGTACATGTGCTTCATGATTACAGACAAGGAGAGTACCTCGGATAGCATCAGAGGATGTATCTGCTGTCTCCTGGTCATGGGCGTACACTCGGCCCTAGGAGACAGGCTTCTTGCCCTTGTCCGCAGTTGTAGCTCTTCTCCGCGGAGCCTGAGCTGGTCTCTCTGTCTGTCTTGGTGCCTCACGAGGTTTTTGAGATCTCATAAGTGGACATTCTCTCATTATGTGCCCTACTTCATCGCATCTGTAGCAAGTAAATGTACTTGCGCGGCAAGGTCCAGTGTGAATATTACCACATGTCCTGCACCGTGGCACTCTTATCTCAAGGCCTCTAATTATACCTGCGGCACCAATTGGGGTCTTGGGCTTACCAACCCCTATCTGAGGTCCTTCCACCCTTTGTCTCTTGGGTTGAACCCCTTTCAACTCATGTCGAGAAGCAACTGCTCCCTTCCCCTTAACTTTGACTGATCTCCTGAGACCATGCTCTGCTTTAGGAACGTCTAAGCCCCTTTCTATCTCCTAGGTTCACCTCAGAGCATCTCTAAAATCTACGATATTCTGACCCAACGATTTATCTCTGATCCCGGATCTCAATCCTACCAGAAATCTCTCTGTCTGGCGCTTGGGATCTCTAACTATCTCTGGATCGTATCTCATTAAGGTTGTAAATCAGTTCTCATACTTGTCTACTGTAGAACTTCCCTTTTAGAAATCTAAAAACTCTGCATGCATCTTCTTTCGAGCTACAAGCGATACATACTGCTCTCAAAATGCGACAAAGAAAGCATTCCATGTGATCTCTAAGGGATCCTTGGCTAATATCGTCTGTGTGGATCTCCTCCAAAACTTAGCCTGTCCCTTTATCATTTAACCTGCCATAGTCACTCTCTCCCTATCAGTACACTCCAAAAACTGAAATACCGCCTCAACATCTACGATCCACTCCTCAGCCTTAACCGGGTCCTTAAGCCCTGTGAACTCCGGAGGATGCATACCCAAGAAAATCTCATACCCTTTGAGTCTCTCTGTCATCCCTATGCTGGGGAACTGCTGGCTGAGGGCTGGGGCTACTTGAAGAACTGGTGGGGGAGGAGGATTAGGCGTAAGAGTAGCTGTCTCCGTACCAGGTGTACGTACCCCAAACTGCTAGGTAAACATAGTGGTAAAGGTTGTAAGTCTTTCCCTCATATCTCGTACTATCTCCTCGAGCCTCCTTATTCAAAGTAGGGCTCTCGGGTTGAAGGGAAGATGGTGGAGCGGGTTGAGCTTGTCTCTGTGAACGGCTCCGTATACCGCTCATGATCAGCGATCTACTATTTACACACAATCCATAAATTAAGTCATACTTTGACAGGTAAGCTTACCTTATTACCAGACATGCATAGACACATTGGGATGTAATATACTCTTATTACTAGACACGACAGTACTACACAACATTTGCTCTGATACCAAGTAAAGCTGTCATGCCCCGGAAGCGTGAAAAAATGGGCTAATTTAAACTTTTTATCCCTTAATTAAGTTGTTTTCCTGTCTCATGTCTAGATTTAAAACCTCTTTTATTTTAAAAATTTCGACAACATAGTGGCTGCGTTATGACTTAACCCAACCTACAGAGTTTGAAACGTTGTTTATATTATTCAACCCACATCCTCAACACTTTTCATTCATATCTTAGAATTATATAACAACTAAATATATTCATTCATTTATATTGCATAACTAAGACTCTGTATACAATCATTTACATCTATTACATCTCAAAAGTTATATACAATAGTGTCCATCCATTGCATCATGTCTGGAATACAAAGTAAGACAATACCTCTTAGCTACAAAATGTATTGTGGAAGGGTCAGACTTCTCCGTCTATGACCTCAGTAGCTCGCGTGCAGTAGTATCACTGTAAATAATCTGGGAGATGGAGAGGAGGGGGGTGAGTTTTTCAGACTCAGTAAGAGATACATTTAAAATAACTTTAAATACTCAAAACATGGTAAAACTCATGGTTTTACAAATCAGCATAAACATGTACTGGAGTAGAGATGCTTACATTTCATAAAAGCAGTAAAAACATGCTTAAATAATAAGTTTGCACATCATGCATCTTTGGTAAAACTCATATATAGTATGCATATCACGTTGTGTAAACAAGTAAAAAGCATCTCAAAACTTAATCATGCATATCATAACATACTTATCACTTTGAAAATGAAATCTTATTATCGTATGCACATTTCGTAAAACATACTGATGGCTACCTTTAAAATCTCATTATAGAAAATTTGTGCTCAATAAAATCATAAAACAGGTAGCATGAAATGTACAAAAACTTATATATATCATTCTGTCAATTCATCGTGTAGGGTCAGGCAATCATCTCATATATTAGTCCCGAAGGACATCATACATCTGGTCCCATAGGACGTTCATCATAGGTACATATGACCATTGTACAGGGGAGCCGTAGGACTGGATCAGGGTCATACGCTGCCCTATCTCTCGTTCACAACTAAATGGGGACTATACGCACGAACTCACGTGCATCTCCAAGTGTGGACTATACGCACGTTTCTCATATCAAGTCAGAGCCTGCCCGTTCTCTGGCCGTCGACTAGGTAGATCCTCGATCTTCTCCATACGCTACCCTATGTATGCGAGATCGACCCCAAATCCTCTGACTATCGTCATACCATGCCTTTTTACCCCACAAAAATCATTTTGGGCCTCTTACCCAATTTATCAAAATCATTTCGGGCCTCATACCCGTGTACTGAAAACCATTACGGGACTCTAACTCATTTTTCATAGAAAACATAATTTTCATAAATCATTACAGGACTCTAGCCCGTTTCTCATAGAAAACATAGTTATAATAGTTATTTCTTGGGACTCATACCCGTACTGTGAAAATATAGCTTACAAGCTGTTTCGGGACTTTAACCCATATCATGAAGACATGGTTTCATAAAACATATCGGGACTTTAACCCGTAATCTCATATAAAAATACTATACTTTCGTTTCAGAAGTGAAAAATCACTTTTATAAACATATATGTTGTAAAAATGTATCTCATAGATATAAAACATGTTGAAAACTTGGGAAATGGTTTTGGCTTCGGTTTGAATACAGTTGGAAATCCATTTCATAAAATCTCATCCAATTCTCATACATAAACAGTTGGTAAGGATGAAGGAGTACTAACGCTACTCTAAATTATATCCCTTACCTCTTAGCGACCGATGTAGAGCACTTTTCTCGATGCTCGAGTTTACCTTGTAAAATGTTTTGATAAACCGAGCTGCTGCAAAACAAGTTCAACCTATCACTTACAGCTCAAAATCACTTTAACACATTCAAATATGTGATCATTGCAATTTGTTGATCAAAGGTTGACTTTTAATCGATTTTACTCTTTTTGCTCGGTTTTACCCGTTTAAACCCCGTTTTAATCGTATTTAACTTGTTTGGCACTTTTATATTCACTTTCAATGCCTCCACAACATGCTTAACATTTTCAACAATTAATTTCACTTCATACACTTCACTTACATTATCAATTCCTGCATATTTCGATAATCTCGCCTGGTCAACACTATATCGAGCTTTTATAGTCTAAATTCAACTGTAACTTCAACCTTATTTCATCACATTTCATCATTCTAAAGACCTTAAACATGCTAACAACAACTAAATTAAATCATACAATTTATTCCAGCTATTTTCCTTTCACAAAAAAATCCACTAAATCCACCAACAACTAACATATATTCAAAATCAACCACATCCATCAATGTTCATCACTTTACCTCCACTTTCTCACACCTTTGACTGACCTTGACTTCAATCTCAGTTTCCAGAATTGTTCCTAAGCTGAAACACAATATAATTATAACTTAGAATCATTGAAAATCATCCAAAAATTTATCCCATCAATTTAAACTTCATTCTTCACTTACCTCTAAAACAGGACAGCTTTTGTCCTCAATCTTCTCTCTACCATTTCAGGCATCAAATGACCTCCATTAAATCTTAAATTTTTATATATATTAGAGGGGAGGTAAATGAAGATTTTTTCTAACTGGACTGAGTTCTGAAAATGAGTGGAAGGTTGCTGAAAAAATCCTGAAAGTCAGCAGACCAAATCACGTTACAGTTATGCTCTATTTTCATTTCTCTACCGATTCATCTATCAAATGACCTCCATTAAATCTTAAATTTTTATATATGTTAGAGAAGAGGTGGAGGAAGGTTTTACTTGAAGAATCTTAAAATGAGTGGAAGGTAGTTGAAAAAATTCAGCAAGTTACCAGACCCAGTTACGTTGCAACAATGAAGAACACTGGAATGCTTGGATTTTTCAGCTATCAAATGGTCTCTAAAAATTCTGGAATTTTTATATGTGTTATAGGAGAGATATATGAGTGTTTTCTCTAACTGTATAGAAGCCTAAAAATTATGGGAAGCTAGCTGAAAAATTTCCACAAGACAGATGTGTAAGCAACGCCTGCGGCGGGGACAATGACTGAAGCTTTCGGGTTTTGGCTGAAATGAAGAGGGAAATTTGGCTTCTTTTGGAAGCTAAAACTTTTAGCTCAATGCCGGCTGAAAGTGGGTAGGAAAAGGTTCTAGAAGGAGATTAAAATAATTTATTTGTTAGGGGTTGTTTGGTGGTGTAAAGTCATGGGATTGTAGTCTTCATTTTAGAAAATTCCCCACTTAAAATTCTGATCAAATTTCTTCAAAATTTCACTTCTCCATTGTTATAATATGTTTATAGTGTGTCCCATAAATATTTGGGGGCCACTTGTTTAAGAAAAATTTCATGAATGAACTCATTTTGCGCGATTTAGCTCATACCGAGCAAAATGGAATTAAGGTTTCGATTCATTTTAAAAATTCATTTGGACCCCCAAATCTCCATATTTCTTCATGATTTTTTATTTTCCATGTCAATTTCACCTTATATTAATTTTCTATGACCTCAGAATATTTTTTACGAATTTCTAGAATTTTATTTGAATTTATTTCCCTTATTAAGTCCGTTTTCTCGATTAAATTTAAAACTCGAGTTGGACTCACTTTTCCATTTCCAATCACTTAGTTTTCCCTTCTACACATCATTTCATGCATGAACATGACATTTTTGAGAAATTCTCGGGTCTAGGACCTTACCTCAGTTTGCGTGCCATTGGGTCCCACACTACAACCGAGTGCTTTAATCGTCTACGGGCCTGTAAAACGTTATATTGAGCTATAATTTACTTCTCATAAAAATCATAATATGGAAAAATATCGGGTTTCACACCTATCTTAATTTCACAATTCCTACACGTCATATCAGTCCTTTGAGATTTATACAGGGGTGTGGTAACGTGTAACATGAAATCTAGAGGCTTAGGTTTCACAGGCAGTTTACATGCAAAATGGGGTGATATAAAAGAGTGCGTAGAACCTGAATCAAATAATACATGTGCCTCGTGATTACAAATTAAAAACTTATCCCAAATGGTCTCAGTGGAAGCATCAGCAGTCTCTCAGTCCAAGGCAAAGACTCTCCCATGAGTGACAGGCTTCTTGCCTTTCTCTGCTGCGGTAGCCCGTCTCTATGGAATATGTCTCTTGGGAGTTTGGCTTTCAGGTTGTCGTGATTGCTCCAGGGGCTGTGGAATCTGATTTTGTGGGCAATCCTTTACTATGTGCCCCTTCTGTCCACACCCAAAGCAGCTCCCTGTGGCCCGGTAACAAATACCTTCATGGGGTTTATCGCACTCCCAACATAACTTCCCATATTGCTGCGGGCCTCTGGTAGTCTGTGGGGTAAGTATAGGAACTGTGGGTCTATCAACCCTAGTCCTAGACTCATCTATCCTCTGCCTCTTGGGCTGGCCTTTCCGATAATCATGTCTCACAAACTCCGTCTTCTTACTCTTATCCTTGCCTTTTTTCCTTAAATCCATACTCTGTCTGTGTGACATTTAGACCCCTCTCAATCATCTGTGCTCTACCCAGGGCATCCTGGAATTCAGTAATCCATAACCTCAAAAGTCGGTCTCGAATAGCTGGCCTTAACCCTGCTAGAAACCTCTCAGTCCGACGCTCTTCATTCTGGAGCGTCTCCAGGTCATACCTCATCAGCATTGTAAACTTGCTCTCATACTCATCTACGGTCATATTGCCCTATACCAAATTCAAAAAGTCTATCCTCAACTTTTGTTGGGCAGCTCGTGGAACATACTGATTTCTAAAGGCTGTGGAGAATGCATCCCAACTAATCACCGGATGCTGAGCAGTCAGAAGGACCTTGGTAGACCCCCACCAATACTCTGCTTGGCCCTTCAGCATGTATGTGGCCATCGAAACCTTCTCAACATCAGAACACCTCAAAAAATTCAAGATCTTCCCAAGGTTTACCAGTCATTCTTCAGCCTCTACTGGATCCTTAATCCCCTTGAATGTTGGAGGCTTCATCTTCAGGAAATCCCTCATCCTGCTGATATCCCTCTCCTCCCTCCGGGCCTGTACAGGAGGCTGAGGTGCCATAGGTACTGGCGGAACTGGTGGAGGAGGAGGTGGTGCTTGTGGAGGAGTCGGCACCGGAGTAGGAATTGGTGTCGTGCTAGCTGAATCAGAAACGTTTGCCCCTAGGTGTTGGGCAACCATGGCAGCTATCGATTTCAAGCCTCGCTCGAGGCGCTGCTCTAATCACTACTCGAATTGAGCCATAAGAGTATTAGGACTCTCTGGCTCCGGTGGAGAAGGTGGAGGTGGCTGAGCCTGCCTACAGGGCGTCCTCGTCCTCCACTCATCATGGAAGTGATCTAATACCTGTGCGTAATTTCAAAGATCAAAATTCATTAGGTATACATTACCTACAATCAGAGCGAAAGTTGTCTAGTACTGTTAGTATCGAAAATAAGGATAAAATTACATCCCAAATGTCTGTGCTTGTCTGATTGTTGAAATTTGGGGGATTTTTTTTTAACTATATATATTTGATTTACCCACTTATTCCCTTATTCACTTAGGTTATATTCCTATTCAGTGTCGAATCACTCTTCCTAATTATTTATCCGTAATTATATTTAATTTCCATATTTTGACATATATGGCCGATAGAAATTTCGGCAACATAACGGCTTATATTTGAGCCTACCCACCTACAATTCAATTGTTTGACAATCCTAGATATCCACAACTACCAAGCATACTTTCCAAATCCACATTTACAGCTCAATACATCCATTTCGATGTAATACCAATCATCTTAAAACCTAATCCCAAAAAATAATATTCTTTACATTGTTTTCCTTACAAATTACATCCCAACAAAATGTTTCCAATATATGTCTGTGCGTACAAATATGTCTGGTAAAGGAATGTAATTGTATACCTTTGCTGCGTGTACAAAAAGTAGCCTAAGGTAGCTCTTTCCCACCAGCCTACGTCGTGTACGCGGCAGGTAGCGCCTACAGATCACTGCAAATAGTCTGAAAGGTAGAGGGGTGAGCTTTCAGGAAAAAACCCAGTAAGAAATGCATTTAAAAGGATCATGGTGGCTAAAATCACATTAAATGCATGATAAAACTAAGAGATAACGTTTCTTTACAAATATCACATTGCTTCCAAAAAGCGTATGTACAAAACATAATCAATAGAAATATAATTTCGATGTAACAAATCCATTCAGTTACATCACAATCTTTCGAAACATACAGATCTCTAGAATATTTCAAAACCGATAGAACTTCAAAAGCATAACTAATGCATAAACATATACCGAAGGATCAAAATCTTATAGCATAGTTCATATCGGATGGAGACTTGGCTAATTTATAGAATTGTCATGCGATGATAACATAGTCATCCTCCGTAGAGGGAAATCAGAAACATGGCCATGGCAAGACTGTAGAGGTGATCAAGGTCGTACAACAAATCAAACATACCCTAAGGTAGAATTCATATACGCCACAAAGGCGCGCATGATAAAAACGCATTGACCGTGTGGCACTTTGCATCTGTAGGACCCAAGAGGTGGCCCCCACAATCACATAGACTGTGTGACACTTTGCTCCCACAGAACCCAAGAGGTGACCCCCACCATCGCATGTCATTGTGAACCGCGTGGCACTTTATTCCCATCGGACTCAAGAGGTGGCCCCCACAATTCCACTATACATTGTCTTTTCGTCTCAAAACAGAGTTTTCAAAATCTTTCTTGGGTTTTATAACCCATAAACTCATATCGAGTAATAAAATCGAATTTCTTGTAAATCTAAAAACTCTTTCATAAAACAGAAAAACTGTGTGGCACTTTGTTCCTGCAGGACTCAAGAGGTGGCCCCCGCAATCCCACTATACATTGTCTTTTCGTCTCAAAACAGAGTTTTCAAAATTTTCCTTGGGTTTTATAGCCTATAAACTCACACCGAGTAATAAAATCGAGTTCCTTGCAATCTAACAACTCTTTCATAAAACGAAAAGATTATGTGGCACTTTGTTCTCGCATGACTCAAGAGGTGGCCCCCACAATCACCTTTCGAAAACAAATTTATTTTCTTAAACATATGTTCACATACCAAATTTCATTTCTTTCAAAAACGTAAAATCAATTCATACGTAAGTCGAAACCATAACATATATTCAGAAATCATGCTCGAAACTATGCATTCAATTTCATATGGCATTTCTTTATTTCGAAAACATGACCAAATAAATCTTGGACTTAATAGATGTTGGGTTTTGTTTTACAATCAAGGGTTACACGAGAAGGCTAAAAAACACATAAATAAATTGGAGTCTAAGGGTAGGGATACCATTACCATCTTAAATTACACCCCTTACCTCAATCTATCGAAATTTCTGAATTCGAGTGGTAATGCCTCCTAGTACATTCTTTAATTCCTTCTACGATCACCTACACCGAAATTGTATACTTAGCACCCTATTCATACGAATCGTCCGAATTGCGTTAAAATCGTAACTTATTTGTTACTACTTCGTGTATACGTATTATTGTACATACCTTGGCCAACACGCACGTTTATATATTTTTATTACTATATATATTCTTTGTATGTACATATACTAACATACACATTTATCTTATACACCTATTTGTATATACACCTAAGTATATACACATATTTATTTTTATCATTTAATTTCCTTATTCATCATTACATAAATATATATATATTGTCTATTTCTCATCTCTCCCATTTTTTTGTCTAATTTAGTCTATACTAGCATGCTTATGTATACAACACATATATATACATGTACATTAAATATACATATATACATAAATACATTTTACCTTTTCTTTTCTTTTTTTCCAATTTCCAGCTTTCTCCTTTCTTCTTCTCTTTTTTTTTTCTCCCTCGCTAATCACCCGACAATCTTGCTTATCGTCCTCCTATGCTCTCGGTTTCCAGCCTTCCATCATCATCCTCATCAACCTCATTCAACCTCCGTTTCCTGCATCACCGAAGTCTACGCCTTCTGCTCCAATTTTGCTCTATTTTCGGGTTTTCCAATTTCCAGCTTCCTCTCCTTTCTTTTCTTGTCCAGTTTCGTTACTGCCCAAGCCTTACCCTTTTCTCCTCTAGGTTAGCTTATGTTTTCAGCTCCCGATTCTGTTTCAACTCCTTTCTTCCCGGTCTGCTTCAGCTTTGTGGCCCTCGGTTCTGCTTCTCTTCACTCTCGGTCTGCTGCAATTTCTTCCAACCTCTCTGTTATACTCTCCCTCCATCAGCTCTCGGTCTACTTCAGTTCGGCTCTGCTCCAATTTAAGCCTCGGTGCTGCTTCGGTTTGCTTCAATTTGCTTCAATTTCCAGCCCTGTTTTTGCCTCAGTCTGCTTCAATTTCTTCTCCCCCTTCCTCGCGGCCCTGCTCCTAGTTTTCAGTTTCCTCTTCTATTGTTCTTCTCCTTCCCTCCTCTTCCTTTCTTTCTTTTCTTTTCTTTCCCTTCCTTTCCTTTCTCCCTCTCTCGGCCGATAGCCTTCCTTCTCTTCTCCTCTTCTCTTCCTTTTGCTTCCCGCCCAGCAGAGACACTTCTATGCTTTTCGAATTACTAAGGTGCGGAATTGGCTTTCTTTGAAAGCCAATTCCGTACAATAATATAATAATATATATTATATTAATATTTATATATATATATATATATTATTTATATGTTTGCTTTGTTGTTATTGTTATTTTTTTTGTTTTATTTATTTTGTTTCCATTTCATTTTAATTGTCTCTTGCTTTATTTTTTTATTATTAATACTTATATATTATATATTATACGTTACACTATATATATATATATTTGTTATATATATATATATATATATATATATCATTATTTATCCATTTTAAATTTTTTTTCCTAGTATATATATACATATATATATATATATACATTTTCTTCTCATAAAATTATTCAATGACGCAATATTCATGTCTTCATGAAATTTTCATTATTTCAAAAATGAAATATTCTTGGGATCTCATCGCTCCTTATAAATCCTCGATATAAGTTTTTTTACATCAAAATTATTTTCGATCCCTCCATGCTTGCGTTTGCTTCATCACTTCCTATATTTTCGGGTTCCCTGTCATTCACGGGCTTCTCGGCTCCTATACTCCTCGAGCCCTACAACGAATATTCATACTTCGGCTCCTATACTCCTCGAGCCCTACAACGAATATTCATACTTCCATTAAAATATATTATTCTCATTTTTATATAGTCTAATTAAATGTAGGAAATTTGTGGTGTTTACAATTATTTTGCATGAAATGTCTACATTTGAGAACTAAACATGATTTCTGTACATGGAATTTAATCTGTACAAGTATGTATATATATATATATATATATATATTTAATGACATGTTTTTAAAGTGAGTTAAGGAAACAAGATTTCCAATGTATAACATTATTTTGAGTAGATAGTGTAGATGTCTACTTGCTTACCTTATTTCCTTATTGAGCTGTGATCTCACCCTTTTTTTTTACACCTCTCTACAGAGCATCCGCAGTAGAGCGATTTCGAGAGAGGGATAGTATTCATGTTGTCCGTTGTCATTTCCTATTGATCGACAGGTATACATATTTTGTAAGATTCTGTATCTAAACATATAAATAACACAGTGATGTAAACGATGTAAATTATGGGGATGTATTTGTATTAGATTTTATATCAGCTCACTTATATTATAAAAGAAATTACAGTCAGTAGATAGTATATTGACTTATATGTATGATAATAGATGAATGGTATGGTAAGCGAAGATACTAGTATCGAATCACAGCCCAACTGTTGATGAGGAGAAATGTAAGTAAAAAGTGAAAAAAAAATTGTAGTAGTTTTGGTTAAGTCACAGAGGGTCGTGACAATTTTATCATTGAATTAAAATTTCATGTATTTTTTTTTTCAATTTTCATTTAATCTTTTCTTCCGATTTATTTATTCTATTATTTTGTTTATTTATTTGTTTAATCATTTTCTTCGGTAAAAAGAAAAAAAAATATTCATATGAATTATCTTTTTTTTTTGAAATATATATTATCTTAAATATTGTATTTAGTTATTTTGAATTAATTTAAATTGTTAAAAATTTAAATAATAAATTATTTGTATTTGTGCTTACGTTTTTACTTTACCTTTTTTATGTTTGAGACTATTATAAATAAAGTTTTTGTTTTCAAAATCCTAAAAATAGAGTTTTCAACTTTGATGGGGTTATTAAATTCAAATTTTAAATATAAATCAATTTCAATTATGAAACATTAATTAATAATTTATTAATGACTAATATAGTATGAATTGTTTTTATTAAGATGGTAACTATTCAATTTATTTATTTAATATTTAAGATTTATTAAACTTAATTTTTTTCTATAATTTTTCTAATTGATATTTTATTTCAATTGTTTTATTTACCGAATCTAAATATGTATAGGTATTTTAAAGAAAAAGACATGTATTTCTTTATTATTTGACATGTGTAATATCTTAAAATAAAAAATATTTTTTTCAATTTTCTAAAATATAGGAATCTATTTATATATATATATATATATATATTAGAATTACAAATAAGTCAATTATTTATTTAAATCAATTATCTATTTTAATTTTTAAAAGATAAACATCTATATTTATATATGTTAAAATTAAAAGAAAATCACATATCATTTATTAATTTCTTTACATATAGTTTATTAAAGGAAAATCGCATATACATTTATTTATATATATTAAAGTTAAATAAAAATAATATATCATTTATCAATTTCTTTACATATTAAAAATATATCTATAGAAATAATTAATTTGGATATAAATTTTTTTACTTAAATACACTTTCTTAAATAAAAGGACATAAGTATTTCTTATGACACGTGACATGGGTGGTAAGATAAATATTATTTTTGATAAATATTTTATCAAAGAATTTAGAATTTGGTATTTAAATTTATATATTTTAATATTGAATTAAACTTTCATATATATATATATATATATATTCTTAATTTTCATCGCATTCCTTTTTCAGATTTACTTATTATATCATTTTGTTTATTTATCCAATAATCTATTAATAACTAATATAATAAAAATTACTTTCATTAAAGTTGTAACTATTTAATTAATTTATTTAATATTTAGGATCTATTATATTTAATTTTTCTATAATTTTTCTAATTAGTATTTGATTGGTAAATAATTCTTTTTATAATTTTAATCTATTTTTTTAAGAAAATAATATTATAAATTAAAATTATTATCATACATCACATAGCTTTATTTAAATCTAGTAATTGATTACGGAAAGTGAACAAATAAAAAAGGAATTGAATTTAAAAATGGAATGCTTGTGGATAGGAAGCATTACCGTGAGGACTAAATTAAAGCAAGGGCTGGGAAACACTATGATTTCCAAGCCAAGCACTTGCCAGACTTTTCGTCTCACCAACACCCACCTTTTTTGTTTTTTTGGTGAAATACTGAAATGATTTCACCAACTTTAACAACACAGAACCTTGTCCCACTCTCTTCCAACTCAAGCTAGGTAAAGTTTCCTTGGATACTTGAGCTGGCGATTCTTGTGATAATGATAAATAAAAGCCTCTACCAAAAAGAAAAGCTGCTTTCCTTCTTTAATTTTGATTTGAAAGGCTCATTTTCATGCTGTTGGCTAAGCTCAGGATCCAAAACAAGGGGAGCAACAAGAAGAAAATCTTTAGGGCTTTGGCAAAAATCACTCAGTAAAATAGTATATACCGAATTCTACAGGATTTGGGGTTTTAGTCATTGCTGGAGAAGAAACATGTTTGAATGAATCAATGGTTTGAAAAGTTTTAAAGTACTTGAATAACAAGCTCATTTAATATGCAACCCCAACAATGTAGATGTCTGTGACCATCAAAACTCCGCCCAAAATGGTCAGGATTCAAGGCTAATACATACTAACACACACAAATTCCTGATGAAATGGCCAAAATTCTTTAATATTCCTCTGATTTTTCAGTGTCACATTGATATCATTTGTACACATTTTATAAAAAGAAAACAACAGATGTTCCAAAAGAATCGCTATCTTTGTCAACCACAGAGCAATCATCTCATTTTCATTAACCACACTCTTTCCATTCTCTTGCTAAAAAATCTGAAAGAGATCCCAAACAATTTTTTTTTTCATTTCTATGTTTTGCTTTCACAAAGAAACATACACCAACCAAACAGAGCAGGATAGCAAAGCAAATCAAAACCTAGCACTTGTATTGTATTGCCTCACTCTTATATGCTTGACTGAAGACTCCTTTTCCTGATAACTTCTAACAGTATCTGATTCCAAGTATCTATAGGACCTGGCAGACACCAATGTACACAATCGTTCTGTACGCGCTCTTGAACCCCATTAGCAAATGGAAATGGATACATGTAAGGCCCTGGATGACCATCTGGCCTCATTAATGATAATTTGGTCACATCTAATATCTCTAGCCTCAACCCTTTAAATTGCATTGCATTTACCTTGGCGGCTTCCATTTCTTCAACCTCAATTGCTCTCATATCTGCATCCATTCCTTCAAGCATCTTCTCTCCCTCCTTAAAAGGTTTTGTCTTGGGACAAGCACCGGCCTTATCCCATTCACCTTCAAAATGTGAAGGTGAAAATGTGGTCAGAAACACATGAATTCCATTACCATTAGCCCCTTTCCTTTCAATTATTGTCTTAAGTGCAGTCTTTATGGCCTTCCTCATCGCATCATAAAATCCTATCTCAGTGTGATTTAGTCCAGGGCAGTAATGGCAACCTAATACCGAACCACCCTCATAATAAACTGCTGGATGAAGAAACCAATGCCCTATTGAGAATACAATCATATCTATATGGTCCAAATCAACCCCCCACCTCTCATCAACAGTATCCACATACAATTCATTATGATCTGGACCAGTTTTTGATTTCTCCACACCTCTAACAAGAAATGGTGACCAGTAAATTGATAGAGTAATGTTATGAGAACCAAAATGCCATCTACGGAACTTGTTATCCTCCCCATCTCTATAAACCAGGTTAGCATTGGAGGCAGTGGATAGCATGCAAAGAAGTGATTCCAGTTGATTCCTAGCCATGGAATCACCAACAAAAGCTATATGCTTGTTATTAAGGAGGTGGAAGAAAGCGTTGGGATCAAACCTCGGGAGCTTGCAGTGGCTTGGTTGCCATCTCCAATAAAGGTAACCCAAGTCGGGTCTCCCATGTGAGATACAATTTTGACCGTCCTTAATTGTGCCACAGGTCGTGCCATTGTACAAAGGCCCCATCTTGTCATTCACCCATCTGCCATTGGTGTAGTCACATGGAGTTTCATAAGCTATTTTCTCTTCTGCAAATAAGCATAAATTTATTAAAAAAAAAAACAAAACAAAAAACCAAAAAATTGTTCAGTAATATTAAAAACCCATAATGCAGCCCAAAAGACCATAACTCAGGAAAAGATTAAAGTTCTGACAACTTTTCTTTTCTTACTCAATGTACCTTTGGAAAAAGATAAAGAAAGAGGAGAAGAAGAGGAAAAAGAAGAGGTGGTAAGGGTGATGCGATTGTTGTGAGGGAGCTGATCAGTGGAAGATTGAGGGAGAGGAAAAGGGTGAAAGTACAAGCGAAAGAGAGCTATGGGAAGGAGAGCATAAAGAGCATAAGGCAAGAACTTCTTGGTGAGCGAATGAGAGTGAGATTGGCCTTTGAATGGACTCATTACGCCCATAGTTGACAGAGAATACTTGTTATCTCAACTGGCTTGCTTTTTTTTTTCCTTCTCTGTTTTCTCGGTCTATTTTGGCTTTGGTTCAGAATTCTAGCCTCAGAACACTGTGGAAGTTACAAAATATGTCCTTGCACTAGCGCCAGAGGAGAGAGAGAAGGGGAAGCTTGCGGGTTTGCTAAGCGTTTCGGTCAAAGTGACATCGAAGGAATCTAATTTATCTAGGGAGTTGGACAACTAATCCAATAGAAAAGTGTTGTTTACCATTGTTGTCTTGTCCCTGCCAACATGTGCCACTCACCCAGGCCTCTAGCCTCCACGACCCTACTCCATGCTCTTGAGTCTACCATTTCCAATTTCTTTAATCTTATTTTATTGCTAGAAGTTTGCGTTTTTCATTTCGTGAGGACATTAACGTGTGACCCTTGCTTTTGTTTATGTCACCTATAATTGTATTTAAAAAATTAAGGTGTCAAGAAGTCAAAATCACCCTTATATAACAAAGGCATCGTTATTTGCTTTACCAGGGTAAACATATCATTTACGCTTACCAAAAAACCGCCAAATACATTTTTTTCAGAGGGTAGATGGCTTCTAATAAATAAATGTCTAATCCCAATTAATATCCTCAGTCAAACAAATTGCATGCAACAAGCTGTCGATTCTTACAAAAGATTTAATAATTCTCACTGAATTTGGTTGGCAATGGCACCGCTTAGTTTTGATTATATTTTATATGTATTGGCATCATTCTTTTGTTTTTTTTAAATAAAGGCATTTTTAGTCATGTTTTTATTTCCAAAATTTGAAATCGGAATAAAAATCTTCAAAATAATTAGAAGCAGGAAATTTTTTGTTTCCATTATTTTCAAAAACATATATTTTATTTTTTACGTTGGTTATAAGTAAGTAAATAGCATTCATGTACTAATATAATATTATAAAAGTGAATATTTTAAATTTCATATTATAAAATAAATTTTTAAAATTTAATTTAATTAATAATTTTTATATAAGAAATTCTTTTAATATAAAATAAAATTTAATTAAAAATTAATTGCTTAAAATTAATATATATTTGTATGCAGAAAAATTGTAAAATTTAAAATAATTCAATATAAATGAAAATTATTTAATTTAAAATAGTGTAATACTATTGAATATATTAGATGTATTTTAAATAATTCGCTTAATATAATTATTATATGTTAGTTATTATTATTATTAAGTCCTATTATTTAATATAATTAATTATTATTTTACTAAATAATACTATTTAATAGTATATTATTTTTCAGTTATATTTAAAATATATAATTGGTACTATCACATAAATACTTAGTATTAAGTAATATTATTTATATTAAATTAAAATATTTTTATAATTATATAATATATTATAAATTAATTAGTTTAATATATATTCTTTAATAATTTACTATATTATTAAAAATATTACTTTTTATGATAATTGAATTATTATTTTATAATTATATTGTTTAATATTATATTTAATTATAATATTATTTAAATTATATTAAACCTTAATATGATTGAATGATGAAATTTAATATTACTATTAAATAGTATAAAATAATATTATTTAATATTATATAGATAACATTATTTAAATAATATAATTTTATTTTAAAACGTATTATTATTTAATTTGTACAGTTTTTATTTTGTGAATATAATATGATATCTAAAGCAATACAAATATATTTTTCTTAATATATAACAACATTAATTAAATATATTTTCTATTTAAAATTTTGAAAATAAAAAAATAAATTTTTAAAAATAAAAAACAAAAATACAAGAAAAATCCTAAATATATCAATTTTTTCTATACACTTCAATTTTTTTTATTTTGGCACTGTTCAAATATAAAAAAATGAGTCTAAAAATATATTAGTGCATGTAAAAAATTTTCTAAATACAAACGATATCAAAGGGCGGCAGCAATGAATTATCCAATTAAATATAATCTTAAAAAATCCGTGGACAGATGTACCCCTAAAAATCCTTGTACACTAGTTTGCATTGCTCCATCAAAATCTGTTGCTGATATATTAATTTATATTTGGGGACTGGCATGCTTCACGTCACAAGTACAGATCCATGCCTTTTCTTTTCTTTCCACATTATTTTTATGTGACATCCTACCTAAAAGCCATATGGGAATTAGACTGCAGATGAAAGCTGCAAGAGCATGAAGGGACTGGTTCACTGTTAGAGTTGGCAAACGGGCGGGGTTCAGATAGATTCGGTTCAATTTTTTTTTTAATTTTAATTTTTTTCGATTTAAATTTTTTTGGATTTGAATTTTTTCGATTTCGATATTTTCGGGTTCGAGATTTTTTAAATTCAGGTTTTTTCGATTTCGGTCCAGGTTCTAATCGGACGGATTTAGCAGGCCGGTTTGAAATATTTTAAAATTTTATTAGTTATGAATTTTTTTTTTAAAATTTTGAATTTGATAATTAATTTATTTTTTATATGATTTTATATTTTAATAAATATTTATATAAAAACAATTATTTTATATTTTAATATTTGTTATTTGACAAAAATCATTTACTCTTTTTTAATTTTTTACAATATTTACTATAAAATAGTAGATATAATTATATTCATTAAATGCAAAAAAAAATATATTACATATAGATATTATAAGAAGAAAAGTATCAATTAATATTATCATTTACCAAAAAATGTTTAATATGAATAAATGGTCAATTAATTAGCTCTATTTTATTTCTAATTTGTTTTTTATTTGTACATAAATCATAATTAACATTATTGTATTAAATATAATCGTTTACATTAATTAATCAAATGTCTCATTAAAAATTTAGATTATTGAATTAAAAAAAATTATATATTTTTAACATTTGATATAATTATATCATATACAATTATACACTATCATATGAGCGATATTTGTAGTAGATATAATACACTAAAAAAATATATTTATACAATAAAACTTTGTGAGCTTAAAAAAAATAAAACATAATATAAATAATTATGAAATTAAATTAGATAATTATGATTAAAATAATAAGTTTTTAATTTTAAACAGAAGTCATTAAAATTATATTAATAAAAGTTTCATAGTCCCCGCTTCTCACTCAATCTCTCTGCTCTGCTGCCTCACTCAGCCACTCCTGACTCAGTATGTCTGCATTGCTCATTCACTCAGTCGCTCATCGCCACTCCTCACTCAGTCTCTCACTCAGGCGTCGCCGCCCCTCACTCAGTTAATTTAGGTAAATGATTCTATTTATGAAAAGTAGAGTCGATGATTTCACTTAGTAGCATTTAGGTTTAACAATGAGGCAAACAGAGTATTCTCTGATAATATGTTTACATAATTATATAGTCAACTTTGATTGATTTTTTGCTGCATGAAGTGTGCATTTTAAGTGGTTAGAATCGTTCGGTGTTGGTAGAATCATAGAATGTGAAGGGTATGCTCATGCCCAAGTATATCTTTTCCTGTCTTGTTTAATGTTTTGCTTGGTGTTTTTTTATTTTCATTTTGTGCAGAATCTAGTTTAGGATTTCCAATGTTTTCTCATTTATTTAAAGAAAAAAACCCAGATTCTGGTGAAATTATCAGATTTGATTATTAAATTTTATCAAGTAAAAGCTCTTATTATTTGTTTTTTTTTATTGTTGTTATTTACTATGTGTAAGACCGCTAGTTAAATACTAAGTCATTTTTAATATTGATGCATAAATTAATTCATTTAGTTAAATTGAAAATTTGACTTTATAATTTAGAAACAAAATTTGAATTATATGCATATATTTGGATATATTTATTTGGGGTAAATTAGGAAATATAATTAAATAGGAAAAATTATATAATTTAGTAATAAAATTTATAGAAGAAATAAAATATAGTTAAAATTGAAATTTTCTAACTAGAAATAAAAATTTGAAATATATATTTTTCTAGGTTAATTTGAAAATGATTTAAATAAATAAAAAAAGAGTAAAAAAAAGGGGAGAAAAGTAATAAAAAAAAAAGAAAAAAATTGGGGATCCTTCTCGTTCTCCCCTACCCCCCCCCCCTTTTTCGCGAAAACAGAACCCCCCCCCCCCACCCCTTTTGTTTCTGTTTTTTTTTTCTGCTTTAGCCTTCGCCGACCGACTCCCCTCTCCTCTCATTCGCCTCCCGCTGATAATTCTATATTTTTAGAATTATTTTTACTTAATTTCCTAATTAATTATTTAAATCCCCAATTTATTTTGTTAATTATCTCCTTTATTTAATTAAATAAATATGAATTTTGAATATTTTGGTAGAAAATGGACCGAAATTGGGCTAAAATCGAGATTGAGCCACGCAGACAACATGAGCCATGCCACCTAGCACATCCAATTGGACAAGAAGACCGATGACATGGAAATATCTTTTCAAGGAGCCAATAGTGTGAAGACAAGTGGCCACAAAAATGCCAACTCATCTAGGATGTAGAAATTACAATTATACCCCATTTATGTGTATAAATAAGACATGGATGACAATTGAAAAAAAATGTAAGGTAGGAGTAGGAGTAGTGTAAGGTAAGGAGTAGTATAGTGTTAGAATTAATCTTAGGATTTTTTTCCTTGTTTCTTTTAGTTTAGTTTCCTGTTAGCTTTCATTTACTTTTATTGTTCAATCCATTTTTATGTTCTTCATTTTCTAGTCTTGAATAATTCTATTTTCATGGCAATCAATTTATCATTCCAAGCTTCTCGGTTTTGTTAAATCAACTCTTTGTTTTTTTTCAAGTTTTATTTTACACAGCCCATTTGTTCTAGTATAGCTCTCGGCTTGGTGTTTTTTCCTTAAAGATAATCTGTAGCTTTCCTAGCTCTCGGGTTGCTCATCTACTATCCATTTTCTGCATTGTTCTTTTCAGTTTGAATGTTTCACTTTCATGCATTAATAGGTTTTCATTTGGACACTTTCCTATCTATGTCTTTCGGGACCAGCTAGCGTGCAAAGTGAACTGTTTTTTTTTTTCATTCTTGGGTCTCTTCAAATGCTTCAATTCATTTCCAAATTTGAAGAGAAGCTGATTGTTGTGACACTGAGAGTGTGTTCGGGTGGCAGTTGGACGGTAACGAGGAAGCAGACCTGCAAACCAAAACTGCTCTGTTCTACTCTGCTCCTCACCGTTTTCTACTGTTCATCTTCTTCAGACTCTTGTTTCTTAGATTAGACATTCTGTCCTCTTGGTCTCGTTGCTGTTTCTTCATCCGTGTACTGTCCTGAAGCAAAGCAGGGTGTAGGACATTACCAGGAGCGGACAGATCGGAAGCAAAGCCAGGATAGCCTGAGCTGGGCAGGACTTCATTTGGAAAAAAAATCGAAAGCAAGTCTGGCCAGAAGAAGGAAGCAGCTGGGAAAGGAATAAGCTCAGGCAGGTCCATGGTGCTGGTGCCAGCAACGTTAATGCAGAACACACGAAAAGTAGGTGAGGACAGACCGAGAGCAGGATATGTGCGGGCTGCTATCAAACTGAAGAAGATAGGAGCACGTTACTGCTAGCGGGAATCGGGACCGAGGACGTGTAAAGCATGTCTGGGCAGGCAGCGACATGGGCAGAAAATGAAGCTTGAAGCAGACTTGGACGAGCAATGCAAGAGTAGGACAGAACCGAGAATGGGGTCTGGACACGACAGGTTTCAGCTGAAGCAGGAGCTGGCGTAAAGGAAGATTACTTCTCTCGGTTGCGTGAAGGCAGATACGGAATGGAGCTGAGCACGGAAACTAAAAACCAGACTGGATGCAGCAGAGTTGGTGAATAGCAAGCTGGACACGCCTAACCAACCCGAGGCCATCTCCTGGAAAAGAAACAATATGAAGACATGAACAGTGAATGAAGGGACATGGGATTGATTTAAATTTGCTAAGCCCATGTTTGGCCATAGTTTAATTTAGTCATGTTTTAGTTTAATGCATCATTAGTATTTCCATGCCTTGGTTAGTTGTAAGTTAGTTAGTTTAATCAATTAAAATGCTAGGTTAGTTTTAATATTTTTGTTTGTTAATTTAATTGTTAGTTTTAATTTAGTTAGTAATTAATTTTATATTATATGTTTTAGAACTTAATTTTAGTATTTTATGAGTTGTATTTAGAATTAATTTAGATTAAATGTGTTTCATGCATTTCTTAATTTAGTCTTCATCTTTATTAGATTCTAGTTTAGTTTAATTTGCATTTTTATTAATTACCTTAATTGGATGCATATTTTATTTTTGGTTAGTTTAATTGTAGTTTTATTAATCTTGCTTTGTTATTTTCATATTTGCATTTTATTTTAATTGCGTTAATGAATTTTTAACTATTTTAATTTCTTTTGTAGGTTTTTTATTTTAATTGCGTGGAGCACAGTAAGTAATTTTGCTTGGTTTTATTTTCTTTATTTTATAGTTTTTATTATTTTATTGCTTTCAGTATTTTTTAAGTCTAGCTATATATATATCACCCACCTTAATTTCATAATTTGCTAGAATATACTTATGGTAAGATTAACTGGTAGTTAATTAGGCTAATCAACTTCTCTGAGGGACGATAACTCGGGACTCAAATCCCATTATTACTTGTACGACCTGTGCACTTGCAGTAATACGTTTAGGGCGTGTCAAGTTTTTGGCGCCGTTGCCGGGGAAGTCTTAATTAACCATTAGTTAATATCGGTGAAATTATACTTAGGTGTAATTCTAGCTTGTAAATATTTAGGTTGTAAATATTTATAAGTTCAATCTAGATTAGTTAATTGAAAAATTAAAATAAAAAATTTAAAAATTTAAAAATTCAAAAAATTTTCTAAGGACTTTTTAATGATTGCATGCGTAGAGCTAGAAGTTATGATTGCTTTCCTTTAGATCCTGAAATTGAACGAACACTTAGAAAAATTCGAAAGGATTCTAGAAAATTTATAGCTCCGCTGCAATTCACCATGACAGAAAATAGGGAAATTAGGACCGTTGGAGATTCTGCGATGCCGACAATTGGAGGATATTATTCCGGCATTAGGCCACCAGCTGTCCTTGCAAACAACTTCAAAATTAAGCCCGCAATCCTCCAGATGATCCAGACCTCTTTACAGTTCAGTGGGCTTCCGCACGATGACCCACATGCTCACCTTGGGTAATTCTTGGACTTGTGCAACACGTTCAAACATAATGGATTATCTGATGATGCGCTTAGGCTTAGACTATTCCCCTTCTCACTTAGGGATAGGGCGCGACACTGGTTAACCTCCTTGCCTCCAGGATCCATTTCTACATGGGACGAGTTAGCCCATCAATTTTGTCACGACCCAATTCCATTCTCTTTAACCGAAAATCACTGAAAATTTTTCGCGTTTTACTGCTACCTTACCCGATCGTGAACTAACTCACCACACACTGTTGGGCTGTGAGTCAATAATAAACATCACTTATCATTCGTTCACAGTTAAATAAAACGATGTCATTCATTCGCATTAATCATGTACTTATACAAGGACATGTTTTACTGACATCTACATCCCCCATAATTACATCTCAAAAGAATACTGTGCTTTTACATTGTTTAGATACAAAAAGAATCACTGTGTATATACCTTTAAGCGATGGAGATGCAGCGGAGTCCAAAATACCACGCCTCAGTCCTCACTGGACTACTATGCATGCTCTGTAGGTGGGAAATAGAGAGGGATGAGCAACCACACGCTCAGTAAGGCAATAATGCAAGCATGATAGATAACTACTCTATCTACATGCTGATAGTGTTATGCATAAATCATTTATGGTAGGAGCATGAGGAATAAAACTATGCCATATGAGTATACATATATATCATGTATCAAAGTCATGTAAAATTGGCATATAAAACATGGTAAAACATCATGTATAAATCATCTCATGCTCGATCTCATTTAAATTCATAAAAAAGGCAATTCATTAAGAAACCTCCTTTTTAAAACCCACGTCATAAAATTCTTTCTCATCACATACAATCACATCACATCAATTCACAATCACAACCTCATTTTCATTTCACAATTCAAATCCACGAGGCTCGACCCCTCCTTCGGGTCTACCTTAAACAATCACAATCAGACTTAGAGATTTAAAATCATGTGGTAGTAAGTAAATCAAGCAAGGAGACAGGTTACTATATCTCAAGTGACTACGTTGGCCAATCGTCACATATCATCCCAGACCACACGGATTCCGGTGTGCGGGGTATCATGCTGGCACGAAGGTGGGTTAGTTCTCCGCCAGACTTTCTCAAATCAAGTAACCACCACGCGGTACATCGTACTCCATGTGATATACACGGTACATCGTACTTCGCGGACCCATAACATGGTTGGGGGTGCCTGCCATAGGTCTTATCTACCCCATACCAAGTGTAACCTTTATAGTCTCAAGAGCGCGTGGGAGTAACCTCAATACCAGGTCCTAGCCCCTCATGGCCTTGCTCGCCCCTGTTGGGTTCCCTGATCCAGGTCCTAGCCCCTCACCCTCACCCCACCTAAGAGGTCTGTCAGGCCTGTTGGGTTCCCTGGATGGATTATGTCAGGTCCTAACCCCTCACCCTCACCCCACCTAAGAGGTCTGTCAGGCCTGTTGGGTTTCCTGAGTTAATCCGTATCTCTCACCACGGCCTCATACATACCACAGTGTGAAAACCAGCGCGAGCTACGCTCTAGCGCGAATTCATGCATCAAACCAATCACTTCGTACGAGCAACGCTCTGGTACGGCATTTATGCATAAAATATGAAGAAACCATGTACGAGCATAGCTCCAGTACAGTTATATGCATAAGAAAGAACCACTCAAATCCACGTACGAGCGTAAGCTCCAGTACGGTTTATAAACGTCATCACAATTCAAATTCAAAGCGAGAGCTAAGCTCAAGCACGCTTCACACAAGTGAAAACATAGAAATCCAGCGCGAGCGGGGCTCTAGCGCGATTTATGTCATACGAATGTGATAGGCGGCTCATATACAATTTATCAATCCCGACAATTCGGGTTTAGCACTCACAAATGCTTTTCCACAACAACAATACAATACTAGCCGACCTATCTACAAGCTTGCTTAAAACCAAGCAATTCGTTTTGAAAAGCATCAAAACATTAGATTTATGCAATTATTAGCCTTACTATCCCATTTCATAAAATCCACTTCAAATCCAAAACCACGCATATACTCATCATCATTCACGAATACCATCAACATTTATTTGAGCAATCATGCATTTCATAAAAACACCCGATATTCACCCACAAGTTCAAAGTACGAGCAGCTACCTCTATATACTCACAAAATTCCCTTACCTGGAATCGCGATGCGTGATTCCACTTCCTTAAGCTGCTTACTCGTACGGTTCGGTTCGCCTTCAACGAACTCTTCGGGACTGCACAAAATCGTATCCCGCATTATATTCGATCCATATATTGCAACCCTTGTGCTTGCTATAGTCAATTTAATCTATAGCCTCTATTAAAGCTTATTTGGCCTCGTTTCATTACTTTACCCATAGCTCGAGTCTATGGACCTTCTTAGGCCTATTAACTTATTCAAAGTCGATATCAAATCGACATAAAGCTCATAGCGTTCATATTCCATGAATCCCCTCACTATGGCATTTATCAATCATATACATACCCATTTCTACAATTCCTCCAAACTCACAATGTAATCTCATTTAACCATTTAAAATCATAAATACTACCCCAATAACAACTTCAGCATGCCATAAATCATAGGCTCATTTGATCCCACATATCCTCACATTATACCCTTTTAGATTTCTAGGTCACACCAATTCCACTACATTCCTAGGTAGTTTATCCATCAATACTCATATCAATCAACTCCAAAATCAATTAAATAGCTAATGCATTTGGATTGGAGTGTTAGAATCTTACCAATATAATCTCTCTTCTTGCTCCAAATGGTAGTGCCCTTAACTCCTTCAATTTCAAAGATGGGAAGATGCCCTCTCACTATGTTGTTCTTCTCTTTGATAGGAACAACTTTGCCTCTAATGCTCTCTCTCCAAATCTCACTGAAAATGGCTGATTTTAGAGAGGGAAAGTTAGGTTTTTGGGTTGAAAATGGGAGGTTAATATGTTTTTCCGAGATTTTCCAGATTTTCAGCTCTCCTTATATAGAAATGGCTTGAGGAGATCGATCTGGTCCAAGAGGAGATCGATCTGGTCCCTTAAAATCCCTCTTTTTCACGGCATTTTTTAAGCCTGAGATCGATCTGTCGAAGCAATGAGATCGATCTTTTGAAGCATGAGATCGATCTGTCGAAGCATGAGATCGATCTGGTCCCAAACAGAGAGCTAAGGAGATCGATCTGGGTGCTTGAGGATCGATCTTTTCACTACAGAATGCTTGGCAGATCGATCTGGCTCCATTGGAGATCGATCTGCTCTATTCTTTCACCCATATAAGAGCATTCTGGCTCTTCCAGATCGATCTCTCATCCTATGAGATCGATCTGGACCTCATGTTTTCCAGATTTCCTGCAGTTTCTTTGCTGCAACTCATACCAACACATCCTTAATCTATTGTCATGGCCATTTTCTCATCCATCCACCTTTATAACTTGAAAATGGCATCCATTCATACCTTATGCACATTGAAACTTGTGTGCATTCATTGTATGTTCAAAGGTATGCTACATAAAACCAAATGGAAGCATAACTCCATTCCATTTTACCACACTACTCATCTTGAGTCTCAATCACATCCATCACTTGCTAGAACTCATTTCTTCGTATTCATACTCAATGAAACTTGTATGTACGTTACAATTTATATTACACATACATACATTGAATCCATGGACTTACATCAATCATACTTTACATTACAAGTCCATTCATATTATTTGATCCAATTACACACATTACCCTTATACATATACGGGGTCTTACATTCTCCCCTCCTTCAAGGAATTTGGTCCTCCAAATTAGAACCAAGTCACTCTTCAAACAGTTGGGGGTACTTCTCCCGTATCAAGTTCTCCAATTCCCACGTGGCCTCTTCCGCCGTGTGGTGTTGCCAAAGCACTTTCACCAAGGGAATTGTCTTATTCCACAACACTTTCTATTTTCTGTCCAATATCCGAACCGGCTTCTCAACATACGTCATACTCTCATGGAGCTCCAACGGCTCATATCTTATCACGTGTGCCGGGTCCGGGTGATACTTCCGAAGCATCGAGACGTGGAAGACGTTGTGGACATTTGCCAAGTCCGGTGGCAATGCCAACCTATATGCCTTATCTCCCACTCTCTCCAAAATCTCGAAGGGTCCGATATATCTAGGGCTCAGCTTGCCCTTCTTACCAAATCTCATAATACCCTTCGATGGTGATACTCTCAAAAACACCGACTCACCCTCATCGAACTCCAGTGGTCTTCGTCTCTTGTCAGCATAACTCTTTTGTCGGCTCTGAGCTGTCCGTAATCTCTCACATATCAACTGGACGTCCTCAGATGCCTGCTGCACTAAGTCCGAAGTAAAAATCTGTCTGTCACCAACCTCTTCCCATCCAATAGGGGAACGACATCTACGCCCGTATAATGCCTCATAGGGTGCCATCCCGATACTAGCATGATAGCTATTATTATAAGCGAACTCGGCTAACTGCAGGTGGTCATCCCAGGAGCCTCTAAAATCCAGCACACACGCTCTCAACATATCCTCGAGGGTCTGTATAGTCCTCTCTGACTGCCCATCTGTCTGAGGATGAAAAGCGGTGCTAAAACTCAGTCGGGTCCCCAGCGCTTCCTGAAAATGTTCCCAGAAATGGGAAGTGAAGCGGGCATCCCTATCAGAAACAACGCTCACTGGTACACCATGTAGCCGTACTATCTCTCGAATATACAGGTTCACCAACTGACTCAGCGTATCGGTAGCTCTCATAGCCAAGAAATGGGTGGACTTAGTCAACCGGTCCACAATAACCCATATGGCATCATGACCTCTACGGGTCCTCGGCAACCCCATCACAAAATCCATGGTGACATGCTCCCACTTCCATGTCGGTATCGGTAGAGGTTGCAATAATCCTGCAGGCTTCTGATGCTCTACCTTCACTTGCTGACAAACGAGACACTTAGCGACATGTTCAGCAATGTCTCTCTTCATTCCAAACCACCAATAAACCTTCTGAAGGTTTTGATACATCTTGGTACTTCCCGGATGTATCGTATATTTCGATGAGTGAGCCTCTGATAAAATCATTCTCCTGATCTCAGGATCCTTGGGAACGTATACTCTGCCTCTGAACCTCAATAAGCCATCAGCACTCTGCTCAAAATCAATACCCACACCTATCTGTATCTGCCTCAGCCAATCGATGCACCGTCGATCGCTCTGCTGGGCTTACCGAATACGGCCAATCAATTCTGGCTCCAGTCTTAAACTAGCCATGATCTCAAGTCTCTCAGATCCAGGTGGGGTTACATCCAAACTGAGGTTCGCAAAGTGTTCTAACAATTCATGTTCCCGTACCATCATATAAGACACCAACCCAAGGTTCTTTCTACTCAAAGCATCGGCAACTACATTTGCCTTACCCGGGTGGTACATGATTTCACAATCATAGTCTTTCAGGAGTTCGAGCCATCTCCTCTGTCTCATATTCAGCTCTTTCTGCGAGAACAGGTACTTAAGGCTCTTATGATCTGTGAACACCTGAAATTTCTCACCATAGAGATAGTGGCGCCATATTTTCAATGCAAATACTACAGCCGCCAACTCCAAATCATGTGTCGGGTAGTTCCTCTCATGATCTTTCAACTGTCTAGATCCATAGGCAACTACCTTCCCATCCTGTATAAGCACATAGCCCAGTCCCTGGTGTGATGCATCCGTATACACCGAGAATCCTCCTGAGCTGGTAGGAATGGTGAGAACTGGAGCAGTCGTCAATCGACGCTTAAGCTCCTCGAAACTCCTCTCACATGCCTCATCCCACACAAACTTAACATCTTTTCGCATGATGCGTGTCAATGGAGCAGCTAATCTGGAGAAACCCTCTACAAATCTCCGATAATATCCTGCCAATTCCAGAAAACTCCTGATCTCATTTACTGTCTTGGGCTGTTCCCACTGTACAACTGCCTCTATCTTGGATGGATCCACTGATACCCCATCCTTTGACACGACATGCCCCAGAAATGAGATCTGTTCCAACTAAAAGTTACACTTGCTGAGTTTGGCATACAATTCTCTCTCTCGGAGGGTCTGCAGAACTATCCTCAAGTGCTCCTCATGATCTTCCCTGGACTTGGAATACACCAAAATATCATTTATGAAAACAATCACAAACTTGTCCAGGTATGGCTTGAATATGTCATTCATCAATGCCATAAATGCTGCAGGAGCATTCGTCAATCCGAATGGCATCACCAAAAACTCGTAGTGGCCATAACGGGTACGAAATGCTGTCTTGGGTATATCTCCACTCCTGATCCTCAATTGATGATACCCTGACCGCAGATCTATCTTAGAAAATACTTCGGCTCCCTGGAGCTGATCCAACAAATCATCGATTCTTGGAAGGGGTACTTGTTCTTAATGGTGGCCTTATTCAACAACCGGTAATCTATACACAGTCGGAGGTTCCATCCTTCTTCCTTACAAATAGAACCGATGCTCCCCAAGGTGAGACACTCGGTCTAATAAACCCCTTCTCCAACAACTCTTGCAGCTGTTTCTTCAGCTCTTCCAATTCTATCGGAGCCATTCTATAGGGTGGTTTCGATATCGGCTCTGTACCAGGCACTAACTCTATGTAGAATTCCATTTCCCTTTTCAGGTGGTAGTCCTGGTAATTCATCCGAAAAGACATCAGGGTAATCCGCAATTACGGGTAGGTCCCTCAATTCCGGGTGTGCCTCATCTATATCGACGACATAGGCAATGAACCCTTCACATTATCCTCTCCATCGTTAGTAACATAAACCATCACTCCACATTCAACATTTATCAAAACAAATAATTTATCTCTCAAGCAATATGCGTTTAAAATTATACTCTTTTATTTACCACAATTATACAAGTTTCATATCATTTCTTTTCATCAAAATTTACAATAAGGTTGTCTAATCCTGAAAACATCAATGTTTTGGCATGACAATCCATCACAACACGATTGGTAGCCAACCAATCCATTCCCAAAATTACATCAAAATCATTCATATTCAATAAAATCAGATTGGCTATCATTTCCTTCCCCTCTATCTTTAACTTACAATTTCTACATACATGCTCAGTCAATTGGCTATCATTCATGGGTGTGGAAATCATCAACATTTTATCCAACAATGTTGGTTTCACATATTTCAACAATTTATGTGCAAAGGAAGGTGATATGAAAGAATGCGTGGCACCATGATCAAATAATACCAATGCTTCTAAATCAAAGATTCGGATGGTACCTTTAATCACATCCGTCGATGCGTCTGCAGTGTCCTGGTCCAGTGCATGTACTCTTCCTCTGCTCACACCCGCAGCCTGTTTCCCTTTTTCCTCAGCTGTAGCCCTCCTCCTCGGGGCTGCTGTCTCAACTGGAGCTCCCTCAGGCTCCTTGCCCTTCTGTGGGGCAACCTCAATCATCTCAGTGCAGTACCTCAATATATGTCCTGGCCTCCCACACCTAAAACACGAAACAGGGGGCACCTGACATGGCCTAGTCCCATGGTATCTCCCACATCTCCTACACTGATCTGTGGTAGGTCGTGGTCCTCCAATAGTTATACCCCTCGGCGCTGTCAAGGCTGGGTATATGGGAGGTCTAGCAGCTCTCTCCTGCACCTCCTCAATCTTAGGTCTCTTGTCAAAATACCTTGGGCCTCCTTTCCTGGCCACTCTATCCCTCCCGGATCTCTTCCGATCTCTGTCATTTCTAACACTGATTCTCCCAAGCTCGGAGGCATTTCGCTCAAAGTCTTGCTCACACAACTGAGCCTTATGTACAGCCTCCTCATAGGTCAAGATATCAAAGGGAGCTAGCTTAGTTCGGATGGCCAATCTCAATCCATCCATGAACTTCTGAATCTTTCGGGTCTCACTACCCATCGTGTCAGGGTCATATCTCCCCAATGACATAAACTTGGACTCATACTCGTCCACAGTCCGGTTCCCCTGAACCAAATTCATAAATTCCATCTGTAATTTCCTCTGTGCGGTAGCTGGAATATACTGTCTCCTGAAGGCCTCTAGAAATATCTCCCACGAGATCTCAGAGTGTCTGGCCCTCAAAATAACCTCGGTGGACCTCCACCAATGCTCGGCCTCGCCTTTCAACATAAACACGGCAAAGGCTACCTTTTCAGCTGAAGTGCATCGAAAAAACCTATATAGTTTCTCCATCTCATACACCCAATCCTCCGTAATCACTGGGTCCCTCACCCCTCTAAACACTGGGGCTTTCAGCGCTTGAAACTCTCGCAACCTGCTCAAGTCGCAGTCATAACCCAAATCACTACCGCTCTGCTGTGGAGCGATAGGAGACTCTGTATCCTGGGCTGGAGGTGGTGTGACTGTAGCTGTCTCAGCAGCACGAGGTCTCTCCGCCTCTGCAGCTGCATGTTCAGTAGTAGGCTGTGCTGAGGGACCTCGTCTATCACCGGTACCCAATGCCTGCGTGACTATCTCCACCAAACTCTCAATACTCCGCTCTAATCTAGCAAAGCGAGCCTCAGTATCACCTGCTCTCTCAGCAGGGTTCTGTGGAGCCTGCTCAGTCTGTGGCTCCGCACGGCTCTCAGGTCTATCTCTACGGCCTCTAGCACGTGCTCTCGCCCCTCTACCTTTACGTGTAACTGGCATAGTGCCTAACTCCCTGTATTATAATAATTCATTAAGCTCAATCCATCACAGTATACACAGTTATATCTAAACAAAAGCACAGTACTAGGGGGATGTACTTTCCTACGTTTTATTAATGACTCACATCAGGCCAACACGGCTTTGATACCAATCTCTGTCACGACCCAATTCCATTCTCTTTAACCGAAAATCACTGAAAATTTTTCGCGTTTTACTGCTACCTTACCCGATCGTGAACTAACTCACCACACACTGTTGGGTTGTGAGTCAATAATAAACATCACTTATCATTCGTTCACAGTTAAATAAAACGATGTCATTCATTCGCATTAATCATGTACTTATACAAGGACATGTTTTACTGACATCTACATCCCCCATAATTACATCTCAAAAGAATACTGTGCTTTTACATTGTTTAGATACAAAAAGAATCACTGTGTATATACCTTTAAGCGATGGAGATGCAGCGGAGTCCAAAATACCACGCCTCAGTCCTCACTGGACTACTATGCACGCTCTGTAGGGGGGAAATAGAGAGGGATGAGCAACCACACGCTCAGTAAGGCAATAATGCAAGCATGGTAGATAACTACTCTATCTACATGCTGATAGTGTTATGCATAAATCATTTATGGTAGGAGCATGAGGAATAAAACTATGCCATATGAGTATACATATATATCATGTATCAAAGTCATGTAAAATTGGCATATAAAACATGGTAAAACATCATGTATAAATCATCTCATGCTCGATCTCATTTAAATTCATAAAAAGGGCAATTCATTAAGAAACCTCCTTTTTAAAACCCACGTCATAAAACTCTTTCTCATCACATACAATCACATCACATCAATTCACAATCACAACCTCATTTTCATTTCACAATTCAAATCCACGAGGCTCGACCCCTCATTCGGGTCTACCTTAAACAATCACAATCACACTTAGAGATTTAAAATCATGTGGTAGTAAGTAAATCAAGCAAGGAGACAGGTTACTATATCTCAAGTGACTACGTTGGCCAATCGTCACATATCATCCCAGACCACACGGATTCCGGTGTGCGGGGTATCATGCTGGCACGAAGGTGGGTTAGTTCTTCGCCAGACTTTCTCAAATCAAGTAACCACCACGCGGTACATCGTACTCCATGTGATATACACGGTACATCATACTCCGCGGACCCATAACATGGTTGGGGGTGCCTGCCATAGGTCTTATCTACCCCATACCAAGTGTAACCTTTATAGTCTCAAGAGCGCGTGGGAGTAACCTCAATACCAGGTCCTAGCCCCTCATGGCCTTGCTCGCCCCTGTTGGGTTCCCTGATCCAGGTCCTAGCCCCTCACCCTCACCCCACCTAAGAGGTCTGTCAGGCCTGTTGGGTTCCCTGGATGGATTATGTCAGGTCCTAGCCCCTCACCCTCACCCCACCTAAGAGGTCTGTCAGGCCTGTTGGGTTCCCTGAGTTAATCCGTATCTCTCACCACGGCCTCATACATACCACAGTGTGAAAACCAGTGCGAGCTACGCTCTAGCGCGAATTCATGCATCAAACCAATCACTTCGTACGAGCAACGCTCTGGTACGGCATTTATGCATAAAATATGAAGAAACCATGTACGAGCATAGCTCCAGTACAGTTATATGCATAAGAAAGAACCACTCAAATCCACGTACGAGCGTAAGCTCCAGTACGGTTTATAAACGTCATCACAATTCAAATTCAAAGCGAGAGCTAAGCTCAAGCACGTTTCACACAAGTGTAAACATAGAAATCCAGCGCGAGCGGGGCTCTAGCGCGATTTATGTCATACGAATGTGATAGGCGGCTCATATACAATTTATCAATCCCGGCAATTCGAGTTTAGCACTCACAAATGCTTTTCCACAACAACAATACAATACTAGCCGACCTATCTACAAGCTTGCTTAAAAGCAAGCAATTCGTTTTGAAAAGCATCAAAACATTAGATTTATGCAATTATTAGCCTTACTATCCCATTTCATAAAATCCACTTCAAATCCAAAACCACGCATATACTCATCATCATTCACGAATACCATCAACATTTATTTGAGCAATCATGCATTTCATAAAAACACCCGATATTCACCCACAAGTTCAAAGTACGAGCAGCTACCTCTATATACTCACAAAATTCCTTTACCCGAAATCGCGATGCGTGATTCCACTTCCTTAAGCTGCTTACTCGTACGATTCGGTTCGCCTTCAACGAACTCTTCGGGAATGCACAAAATCGTATCCCGCATTATATTCGATCCATATATTGCAACCCTTGTGCTTGCTATAGTCAATTTAATCTATAGCCTCTATTAAAGCTTATTTGGCCTCGTTTCATTACTTTACCCATAGCTCGAGTCTATGGACCTTCTTAGGCCTATTAACTTATTCAAAGTCGATATCAAATCGACATAAAGCTCATAGCGTTCATATTCCATGAATCCCCTCACTATGACATTTATCAATCATATACATACCCATTTCCACAATTCCTCCAAACTCACAATGTAATCTCATTTAACCATTTAAAATCATAAATACTACCCCAATAACAACTTCAACATGCCATAAATCATAGGCTCATTTGATCCCACATATCCTCACATTATACCCTTTTAGATTTCTAGGTCACACCAATTCCACTACATTCCTAGGTAGTTTATCCATCAATACTCATATCAATCAACTCCAAAATCAATTAAATAGCTAATGCATTTGGATTGGAGTGTTAGAATCTTACCAATATAATCTCTCTTCTTGCTCCAAATGGTAGTGCCCTTAACTCCTTCAATTCCAAAGATGGGAAGATGCCCTCTCACTATGTTGTTCTTCTCTTTGATAGGAACAACTTTGCCTCTAATGCTCTCTCTCTAAATCTCACTGAAAATGGCTGATTTTAGAGAGGGAAAGTTAGGTTTTTGGGTTGAAAATGGGAGGTTAATATGTTTTTCCGAGATTTTCCAGATTTTCAGCTCTCCTTATATAGAAATGGCTTGAGGAGATCGATCTGGTCCAAGAGGAGATCGATCTGGTCCCTTAAAATCCCTCTTTTTCACGGTATTTTTTAAGCCTGAGATCGATCTGTCGAAGCAATGAGATCGATCTTTTAAAGCATGAGATCGATCTGTCGAAGCATGAGATCGATCTGGTCCCAAACAGAGAGCTAAGGAGATCGATCTGGGTGCTTGAGGATCGATCTTTTCACTACAGAATGCTTGGCAGATCGATCTGGCTTCATTGGAGATCGATCTGCTCTATTCTTTCGCCTATATAAGAGCATTCTGGCTCTTCCAGATCGATCTCTCATCCTATGAGATCGATCTGGACCTCATGTTTTCCAGATTTCCTGCAGTTTCTTTGCTGCAACTCATACCAACACATCCTTAATCTATTGCCATGGCCATTTTCTCATCCATCCACCTTTATAACTTGAAAATGGCATCCATTCATACCTTATGCACATTGAAACTTGTGTGCATTCATTGTATGTTCAAAGGTATGCTACATAAAACCAAATAGAAGCATAACTCCATTCTATTTTACCATACTACTCATCTTGAGTCTCAATCACATCCATCACTTGCTAGAACTCATTTCTTCGTATTCATACTCAATGAAACTTGTATGTACGTTACAATTTATATTACACATACATACATTGAATCCATGGACTTACATCAATCATACTTTACATTACAAGTCCATTCATATTATTTGATCCAATTACACACATTACCCTTATACATATACGGGGTCTTACAAATTTCTAGCTAAGTTTTTCCCTCCCTCTAAAATGGCCAGACTCCGTAGTGATATATCTTCCTTTGCCCAACTCGATTTGAAAACTCTTTATGAAGCATGGGAACGATATAAGGAGCTTCTTAGGAAGTGTCTTCATCATGGTCTACCTTTGTGGCTGCAAGTCCAGACCTTCTACAACGGACTTACAAGCCAGAATAGGACTATTGTTGACGCTGCTGCGGGTGGAGCGCTAATGTGCAAAATAGAGGAGGAAGTTTACGAGCTTTTAGACAAGATGGCGGCTAATAACTAATTATGGTCTTCGGAGAGGCAATTGCCAAAGAAGTCGACGGGTATTTCTGAGCTCGACACACTGTCTACCTTGACCTCTCAAATCGCTAATCTTACGAAGAAGGTAGAGTCGCTCAGTACCCAGCATAATCCTTCTACCAGTCCTAATTCGATTTATTCTGTCCAAAGTCCTTTCCCTTCATGCGATTTGTGTAGTGGTACACACTCTGTGGATAGGTGTCCACTTAACCTAGAATCGGTTCAGTATGTTGCTCCACTTCAGAAGCAACAGAACAACCCCTTGTCAAACACCTACAACCCAGGGTGGAAGAACCATCCTAACTTCTCCTGGAGCCAAAACCAAGGGCAATCTTTTAGTTCTAGACTTGTCGAACCCCCTAGTTTTCAAGCTTCACTAGTTCATGTACCACCACAGTCGCAATTTCCACACCATCCATTTCCATATCATCAACCATCCCCACCACAATTTCAGCATCATCCACCTCACTTCCACCAACCACCACCACTACAACCTACGCAGCCACAACTTTACCACGCACCAGCAGATGAGAAGAATCCCTTGCTTTAGGAAATGTTCACGACTATCCTACAAAATCAAGCTGCCTCAATCAAGAACTTAGAAGTTCAGGTAGGACAAATAGCAAATGCTCTTAACAAACGTCCTCAAGGGACCCTTCCTAGTAACACTGAAGCTAATCCTATTATGCAAAAGGAGGGTAAAGAACATGTAAGATCCATCACCTTTAGGAGCGGCAAAGAGCTAGATGAGCCACAAGTTAAGTCTAATCCTGAACAACACATAGTTGAAGAATCCTTAAGTTCTAACGAAGCAGCTCAGAAAGAGCAGGAACATCAAGATCAAGCTGCAAAAGAATCTAAGCTAGGTACTTCTTCATCTATACCTTCTTCTTCTCCACAGCCTTCCTCGCCCTCTGATGATACATAGGTTCCCACTACATTGCCTCTAGTTAGACCACCAATACCTTTTTCTCAGAGGTTCCAAAATAAAAAACTAGAACAACAATTCTCTAAATTTCTTGAGATTTTTAAGAAACTTCACATCAACATTCCTTTCGCAGATGCCTTAGAGAAAATGCCAAGTTATGTGAAGTTTCTGAAGGATATCCTCTCTAGGAAAAGGAGATTGGAAGATTATGAGACTGTGACCTTAACTGAGGAATGTAGTGCCATTATCCAGAGAAAATTACCCCCAAGCTCAAAGATCCCAGGAATTTTACCATACCATGCACTATTGAAAATTTATTCTTTGGTAGAGCCCTGTGTGATTTGGGAGCTAGTATAAATTTGATGCCTTTGTCTATCTATCAGAAGTTAGGAATAGGGGATGCCAAGCCCACCATAGTGACCCTCCCGTTGGCTGATCGATCAATTAAATATTTGAAGGGGATCATTGAGGATGTGTTAGTAAAGGTGGACAAATATGTTTTCCCTGTAGATTTTATTGTTTGAGACATGGAGGAAGACAGGGAAGTCCCCATTATAAGAGGTAGACCTTTCCTAGCGACTGGTAGAACCTTAATTGATGTACAAAATGGGGAGTTAACTATGAGAGTCCTAGATCAGGAGGTGATATTTAATGTTTTCAAACCTTTAAAGTTCCCTGATAACTCTTAAAACTGTTTTAGGATAGAGGATATAAGGCTTGAACATAAGAACTCTGAGAGAAAGAAGGAAGTAGATAGGGCTCAGGAGGATTTAACTGTTAACATTCTGTCACCATTTTGGCTAATCCTCTTACTTTTCGCCCTGCTGCTGAGTGTTGTCTTCTTCAGCTGCATTTGAAGTGGCTGTGTTTTTCTTTTCACTTTGTATATAGTTCGTTTTTCTTTTTCCTTTCTGTTATTTCTTTCTTTGTTTATGTTGCAGATTTCTTTTATAGCATTACGTTTTCAATCAAGTTTCAGTTGTTCATCATCATCAGAAAATGGGAGTACTCTGTTCTTGAGCTTAAATTCTTACATTATCTGCACACTGAGGATACTGTGCACTTTAAGTTTGGGGGAGGGGATATACTTGAGCAATTTTGTGAAAAATTGAAAAAAATTTCAAAATTTTTTCGAAAATCTGAGAAATAATTTTCAAAATTTTTTCAATAATATGAGCTTAAATTGTTTGATTTTGGGATGATTTAGTGCTTAGCATGTAGTTTTCCCATATTTCGATGATATGACCCCATGATTTAGTCTGACTTTGATTAACTGAGAAGCATAATTATAGGAAAAGTATGAAGTTGAATTCTTGAATTTGTCTTAATTCTGATTGTGATTGCCTTATCTTATGTACATGTCATGTCATGTCATGAATCGATATATTTATTTAGAGAAAGCTTATGTGTACATAGGATTGCATTTGTTCAGTTGATTTTGTGTATCATATTTTAGAATTTGTTTGATCTGATCTCGAGGCGAAATATTAGATCACACTTAATTAGGGAGATGATTTAGGCTATCTTTGGATCGTTTGAGCCTTTCTAGCTATCCTTGTACATATTCTACCCCTAGTCACCCATCTGGACCAAATAAGCTTTTCTCTGTAAATATACCCGTGTTATTTTCCTTAGCTTAAATACTTTGTTCCTATCCCTTACCCCAAAGGCATGAAAAGTCATTAGGATATATTGTGAGCTATATGGGTATTAAGTGATAGTGAAGGAGTATGTAAAAAAAAAAATGAAAGAAAAAGAAAAAGAAAAAAAAGAAAGAAGAAAATACAAAAATAGAATAAACAGTTTAGTGAAATAAATAAGTTTGGGGGAAATGATTTGAGCTCTTACATTGAAGATCCTAGAAGTAATGCATGTTAAGGGGTAATTAAACCTAAATCGACTTTATCATACCTTAGCCCCAACCTTACATTACAAGATTAATGAAGTCCTATTGATCTTTGGTTAAGTGTGACTACATTATTGGAGAGAGAAGTGAAAAGCAAACTTATGGGAATGATCACATGTCATTGACTTTGCATTCACTATGTTGCATAATCTGATCCAGATAATGTACTGAGAAGTGACTTAGACATTTTTCACACACTCACGAGGAGTCCAATTTGGGTTAGGACCTATGATTGAATAATTCTAAGTGCTAGACGTTAATTGTGAGTCTTTGATTTCATAGTCTGTAATTTTTCTTTGAGGATAATATTAGAGAAATTTTTGTGTTTTGTACTTATCATTCCTATAATCATTTTGTTTTGCTTGAGGACAAGCAAAAACTAAAGTTTGAGGGTGTGATAATTCTATATTTTTAGAATTATTTGTACTTAATTTCCTAATTAATTATTTAAATCCCCAAGTTATTTTGTTAATTATCCCCTTTATTTAATTAAAATTTTCATGTTTGCAGATAAATTAAATCCGGATGAATTTTGAATATTTCGGTAGAAAATGGATCGAAATTGGGCTAAAATCGAGATTGAGCCACGAGGACAACACGAGCCATGCCACCTAGCACATCCAATTGGACAAGAAGACCGATGACATGGAAATATCTTTTCAAGGAGCCAATGGTGTGAAGACAAGTGGCCAAAAAATACCAACTCATGTAGGATGTAGAAATTACAATTATACCCCTTTTGTGTGTATAAATAAGACATGGATGACAATTGAAAAAATATGTAAGGTAGTAGTAGGAGTAGTGTAAGGTAATGTAAGTTAGGAGTAGTATAGTGTTAGAATTAATCTTAGGATTTATTTTTCCTTGTTTCTTTTAGTTTAGTTTCCCGTTAGCTTCCATTTACTTTTATTGTTTAATCTATTTTTATGTTTTTCATTTTCTAGTCTTAGATAATTCTATTTTCATGGCAATCAATTTATCATTCCAAGCTTCTCAGTTTTGTTAAATCAACTCTTTGTTTTTTTGAAGTTTTATTTTACACAGCTCATTTGTTCTAGTGTAGCTCTTAACTTGGTGTTTTTTTCTTAAAGATAATCTGTAGTTTTCCTAGCTCTCGGGTTGCTCATCTACTATCCATTTTCTGCATTGTTCTTTTCGGTTTGAATGTTTCACTTTCATGCATTAATAGGTTTTCATTTGGACACTTTCCTATCTATGTCTTTCGGGACCAACTAGTGTGCAAAGTGAACTGTTTTTTTTTTCATTCTTGGGTCTCTTAAAATGCTTCAATTCATTTCCAGATTTGAAGAGAAGCTGATTGTTGTGACACTGAGAGTGTGTTTGGGTGGCAGTTGGACGGCAACGAGGAAGCAGACCAGCAAACCAAAACTGCTATGTTCTACTCTGCTCCTCACCGTTTTCTACTGTTCATCTTCTTCAGACTCTTATTTCTTAGATTAGACATTCTGTCCTTTTGGTCTCGTTACTGTTTCTTCATCCGTGTACTGTCCTGAAGCAAAACAGGGTGTAGGACATTACCAGGAGCGGACAGATCAGAAGCAAAGCTAGGACAGCCTGAGCTGGGCAGGACTTCATTTGGAAAAAAAATTCGAGAGCAAGTCTGGCTAGAAGAAGGAAGCAGCTGGGAAAGGAATGAGCTCGGGCAGGTCCATGGTGCTGGTGCCAGCAACGTTAATGCAGAACACACGGAAAGCAGGCGAGGACAGACCGAGAGCAGGATGTGTGCGGGATTCTGTCAAACTGAAGAAGATAGGAGCACGTTACTGCTAGCGAGAATCGGGACCGAGGACGTGTAAAGCTTGTCTGGGCTGGTAGCAGCATGGGCAGAAAATGAAGCTTCAAGCAGACTTGGACGAGCAATGCAGGAGCAGGACATAACCGAGAATGGGGTCTAGACACGGCAGGTTTTAGCTGAAGCAGGAGCTGGAGTAAAGGCAGATTACTTCTCTCGGTTGCATGAAGGCAGATACGGAATGGAGCTGAGCACGGAAACTAAAAACCAGACTGGATGCAGCAGAGTTGGTGGATAGCAAGCTGGACACGCCTAACCAACCCGAGGCCATCTCCTGGAAAAGAAACAATATGAAGACATGAACAGTGAATGGAGGGACATGAGGTTGATTTAAATTTGCTAAGGCCATGTTTGGCCATAGTTCAATTTAGTCATGTTTTAGTTTAATGCATCATTAGTATTTCCATGACTTGGTTAGTTGTAAGTTAGTTTAATCAATTAAAATGCTAGGTCAGTTTTAATATTTTTGTTTGTTAATTTAATTGTTAGTTTTAATTTAGTTTGTAGTTAATTTTATATTATATATTTTAGAACTTAATTTTAGTATTTTATGAGTTGTATTTAGAATTAATTTAGATTAAATGTGTTTCATGCATTTCTTAATTTAGTCCTTTATTACACTCTACTTTTGTTTAATGTGCATTCTTATTAATTAGCTTAATTGCATGCATATTTTCTTTTAGGTTAGTTTAATTGTAGTTTAATTAATCTTGCTTTGTTATTTTCATATTTGCATTTTGTTTTAATTGCGTTAATGAATTTTTAACTGTTTTAATTTCTTTTGTAGGTTTTTTATTTTAATTGCGTGGAGCACTGTAAGTAATTTTGCTCGGTTTTATTTTCTTTATTTTATAGTTTTTATTATTTTATTGCTTTCAATATTTTTAAGTCTAGCTATATATATCACCCACCTTAATTTCATAATTTGCTAGAATATACTTAGGGTAAGATTAACCGGTAGTTAATTAGGCTAACCAACTTCTCTGAGGGACGATAACTCGGGATTCAAATCCCATTATTACTTGTACGACCCGTGCACTTGCGGTAATACGTTTAGGGCGTGTCAGCCACCTGTTACCCCAAGCCGCCGACGACTTCTTTCCTCCCCCCTGTTTTCTCTCTCTCTCCCTCTCCTAAACAACCCGAAAACCCTCCCCCTTTCACTGTTTGCTCCACGAACAGACCGTCGGAGAAGACCGACGCCAGCTCCCACCCTCGACTCTGAGCCTCGGTGACCTCCACTATTCGTCCTGTTCCCCCTTGTGACGCCAATAGTACTCAAAATCAATGAATACTCATTTTCCTGCATCTCCATTTTTGAACCAGAAAACTACTAGGTAAAAGAAAAAAAAAACTAAATTTTTATCTAGCTAAATTAGTATACAAATTGTGTTATAGATGTGAAATTGTTGTGAAATTAAATTTAAATTATGGTTTTGAAGAAATTAGAAAAATTAGGGTTTGTAAGTTGACAAAATTTGGGGATTTTGATAATTAGATTAAACACTTATATTTTGGATAGAATTTATGAACATATTTAGGCTAAATTTACGGTTGGCTAGGCTAGATTTAATTTATTGTTATATATATATACACACACACACACACACTTATAAAGGTAGCACTTAGTTAAATGGATCATAAACCTTAGAGATTCTTTTGCTCTTGTCAATAATTGATACTTGAGATTGATGATATTGTTTTTGGGTACAAATGTGGTTGATAATTTAAATAAAAATATTCAATGTTTTATACGAAATATCAAATTTAAATAATGTATTACATATAGATAAATTTAATTATGTGACCCGCTCTGCACGGCATCGGGTCAGTCAAAATTTAAATTCTAATTTTGTTAATAATGTATTCAATGTTTTATACGAAATATCAAATTTAAATAAATGTTACAATTATATAATGATTTATATATATATATATATATTTGATTTATTATTGTATAAAAATTAAAATTTTAATATGAAATAAATATAATAAAATAGTATAATAATTGTTTTTATAATAAAATCAAATGTTATATTTAATAATATATTTATTATTTATTATTACAAATATAATAAGCAGATTGAAAATTATTTGATATTGAATATTATATTGTGTTTTAAAATAATTTTATTTAGTAATTGAATTTAAATATTCAATATTTATTTTGTTGATAATAAATTATTGATATAATTATGTAATAAATAAATAATGATTGTTTTTAAATTTTATAAATTTTAATTAGAAAAAGTGTATTATTTATTTATTTATTTATTAATATAATAATTATATAATTATAATTCGGGTTTTCAAATTATAAATTCGGGTTTTCTCGAATTTCGAATTGGGTCGATTTCAGGTTCGGGTCGTATCGGCTCGGGTTATGTCGGGTTCGGGTCGTATCAGCTCGGGTTATGTCGGGTTTGGGTTTTTTTGGGTTCGAATTTTGTAACGAACCTTGACCCTTGAAAATTTTGGGGATTTGTTTTTTGAACTTAAATTCCCATTTATTCCCTTATTCACTTAGGTTGTATTCCTGTTCAGCGTCAATTCACTTTCCTAATTCTTTATCCATAATTATATTTAAATTTCATGTTTTGACATATATGACCGATAGAAATTTCGACAGCATAACGGCTTATATATGAGCCTACCCACTTGCAAATCGACTGTTTTAATAATCCTAGATATCCACAACTACTAAACATACTTTTCAAATCCACATTCACAACCCAATACTTCCATTTCGATTCAAGACCAATCATCTTAAAATATAATCCCAAAAGTAATATTCTTTACATTTGTTTTCATTACAAATTACATCCCAACAAAACATATGTCTGTGCACACAAATGTGTCTGGTAAAGGAATGTAATTGTATACCTTTTCTGCGTGTACAAAAAGTAGCCTAGGGTAGCTCTTTCCCACCAGCCTACGTCGTGTACGCGGCAGTTAACGCCTATATATCACTGCAAATAGTATGAAAGGTAGAGGGGTGAGCTTTTGGGGAAAAACCCAGTAAGATAATACGTTTAAAGCAGTTCTGATAGGTCAAAGCATGTAAAATCGTTCATAAAACCAATCTTTAACATGATATGTAAATTGTCATTTCATGCATAGTCATCATAAAAATTATAAAGCATGAGTTTCTTTAAAACAAATCATATGCTTAACTATTTAACAAACTTTTCATTATTCATGGATGAGTTCTTAAAATCATTTCTATTCATAAACACTTCATAACACATATCGGTTCATAACCAATTATCATAAATTTCATAGAAGCACATAATCATTCATAATCAAATCGAGGAGACTAGACTATAACTAAGTCATGCGATATATGTCATTCTCCGTAGAGAGTCCTCATACCTATGGCCATAGTAAGGGGTCTGTAAACTGAATCAAGGTCGTACGACACTTTCATAAAATATGGGTAGTATTTATCTTTCTTACTTTCTCTATCACCTAGCTAGGACATGGGCACTAAAGGCACTCTCCGTGTGGGAAACATAAATGCGTGCTGCGCGGGTACGAGATACTACCAAAACATTATCATCATAAACCACCAGTAGCAAGATATCTTTCACACAGGTTGAGTCAAGTGCTACAGGGGCCCTACGTATCGGCACTCAAGTGGTGGAGCCGAAACACCACAAGAAATAACCATGCATGAAGCCTATAGTCTCAAAAACTTCTTTTCCTCTTTTTTTTTCCTATGCTTTTGAAATTGTCAAAAGTTTCTTTCAACATATGGATATAGAATTATAAATCAATGTAAAGCTTCCATACGTTTCATACTTTAGGAAAAATTCATTTCATAAACATGGAAGTACTCGGGGAATATTTCTTAAAACTAAAACATGCTTCGTAAATAGTTCCACAAGAATGAAAGCAGTTATAAATCATTTCAAAATATAATGCTGCTACATAAAATCTTTTATCAATGAACAAGAATTCATTATCAGAACTAAGTTAAATGGTACCTCTTACCTCGATTTATCGGATATTCTGAGTTCGAGTAATGATGTCTCCAAGTGTCTCCCCTAACTCCTTCTACGATTCTCCTACACCGACATTTGTATATTTAGTATCCTATTCATACAAATTGTCCAAATTGCGTCAAAATTGCAACCTATTCATTACTATTTCGTGTGTGCGTATAATTGTACATACCTAGGCCAACTCGTGTGTTTATATATTTTTATTACTATATTTTTTGTATGCATATATACTAACATACACATTTATTATATACACCTATATGTATATACACATAAGTATATAGACACACACACACACACACACACATATATATATATATATATATATTTTTTTCATTATTCATTATCACACATACATATATATATTTGTCTACTTCACATCTTTCCCATTTTTATTTCACATCTAATTTAATTTACACTAACATGCTTATATCCCAACATATATATATACATGTACATTAAATATGCATATATATAAATTTTATCTTCTTTGTTTTCTTCCAATTTTCAGCTTTTTTCCTTGTTACTAGTTCGAAAACCCGAGAGGATTCCTTCCCCTTACTCTCAGTTCAACCACCAAATTCCACCTTTTTAGATCACAAATGGCCAACTTCGGCCATAACAATGCTCTAACAAACAACCACTGTTGGACACCTAAAATAGCCAAATTGTCACGCCGAAACCAGCACCAGGCTAGCCCCCCGGAAAATTCTTGCCTCCTCCCGTGATCAGACTCTTAATGCCTCAGCTCAGCTCATGCGTTGCCTGCCTTGCTGCTCATCTTTGCTTCAACTTTATTCCACCCCTGAAGCAGCCCCTGATTGTAGTCTTGGTGCAGCCTTAAAAGCCCCTGTTTCCTCGGTCTTCCTCTTGCTTCAGTTTCTACTCTGCTTCAGTTTGGCTCTGCTTCAGTTCTATTTCAGCCTTCACGCAGGTCTGCTTCTAGCTTCAGTCTCGGTTGCCTCTCTTTCCTTTCCTTTCTTCCTTCCTTTTCTTCCTTTACCTCTTTCTTCTTTCTTTCTTTCTCCCTCGGCCGACCCAGCTTTCCATTTTTTTTTTTGTTTTTTCCTTCAGCTGCCGGGTCTACTTCAATTTCAGCTCCCTCTCAACCCCGTTGGTCCCTTCCCTTCTTCCTCCTCCCTTCCTTTTGTTCTTTCCTTTCTTCTCTTTCTTCCTCCCCCTTCTCGGCTGACCAGCTTTCTTTCTCTTCTATTTTTTTCTTTCCCGCTCCAGCAACAGGGATGTCCCTGTTTCAATTTCTTCTCCTTTTTTTTGAAGCATTTCCAGGTGCGGGAATTGGCTTCTTTTTGAAGCCAATTCCGTACACCGCAAACAAATAATATATATTATTATTATATAATATTTATTTATTTATTTATTTTATCTATTTCATTCATTTTTTTGGTTCTATTTATTAAAACACTTGTTTAATCACATGTATTTGTTATATATATATATATATATATATTACCATTTATTTGTTTTATTTAGTTTGTTTTGTTCTATTTTATTAATAACCTATATTTCATAACATATATTTGTTATATATATATATATATATATATATATATATATATATATTATTATCTATCTATTTTAAATTTGTCTAGTATATATATATATATATATATATATACATTTTCTTTTATAAAATTATCCAATGACACAATATTCATATCTTCCATGAAATTTTCATTATTTCGAAAATGAAATATTTTTGGGATCTCATCACTCCTTATAATTCCACAATATAGGCTTTTCATCAAAATTTTCAACTCATGAACCAAAATTTTTCAATCCCTCCATGCTTGCATTTGCTTCATCACTTCCTGTATTTCGGGTTCTCTGTCATTCACGGGCTTCTCGGCTGCCATATTTCTTGAGCCCTACAATGAATATTCGCACTTCCATTAAAACATATTATTTTTATTTTTATATAGTCTAATTAAATTAGGAATTTTGTGGTGTTTACATTCTCTCCACCTTAAAAGAATTTGGTCACCCAAATTAATTCGGGTCCATCAGAATAGATGTGGGTACTTTTCTTTCATGAGGCTCTCTAGCTCCCATGTAGCTTCTTCAATCGAATGGTGTTGCCAGAGAACCTTTACCAGAGGTATCGTCTTCGATCGAAGTACCTTTTCCTTTCTGTCCAAAATTAGGCTAGGTCGTTCAACGTAGCTCATATCCTCTTGAATGCTCAAGGGCTCATACTCAATGATGTGTGAGGGATCCGGATTATATTTCCTTAACATCGAGACATGGAAGACATTATGTACCCCAAAAAGCTGCGACGGTAAGACAAGTCTGTAGGCTACGTCTCCCACTCTCTCTAGAATCTCAAAAGAACCAATGAAGTGAGGACTCAATTTCCCTTTCTTCCCAAACTGCATGATACCCTTGCTCGGAGATACCTTGAGAAACACGGAGTCCCCAATCTGAAACTCAAGTGGCCGCCTATGCTTATCTGCATAACTCTTCTGCCTACTTTGTGCTGTCTTAAGTCTATCGCAGATTATCCGAACATCTTCTGCTGTAAGACCCGAATTTAATTAAAAGTACGAAAATTAAATAAGAAAAGATGGGGGATGTATGAAGGAAGGTCAGGTAAAATTGATTTCCGAAACAAGAGAAGGGGTAAAATGGTAAAAATACCAAAACCCGGTATTAAGGCGATAAGAAAATTTTAATTAAAAATAAGGATGTAAGATATCTTGATCGATAATGAGGAAATTATACAATTTGGGTCAATTGATCAAGATTCAGAAATTTTAAAAATACCGAAAAATTACCGGAACGATATCTCGAGAAGCGCGAAGGAATAATATCAAAAATTTCGAGAAAAATATATTTAATAAATTAAATTTAAATTAAATAAATTAAATTAGAATAAAAATAATATAAGTGTAGATATTTTGGATTTTATAGAGTATTTTAATGAATAGTGAAATAATTAAATAAATAAATAATAATAATAATAATAATAATAATAATAATAATAATAATAAAAAGAATCTGAAAAAAAAAAAAGAGAAAAGAGAGAAAACGGATCGGGGAGAGAGGGAGAACGGAAACGGAGCCGAACCCGAGGACCCAGCCCCGTCGGCCTCAGCACCGGACACCACCGGAAAGCCGACCAGGAGAAGAAGTCGAGCCCGTCGGCACCGGCAGCTGAGGGAAACGGCGGCGAAATGGCGAGGAACGGAGCGAAAACCGAAACCGAGAGGGAGAGAGAGAATCGCCGACGATCAACGCGATTCAGGCCCGACCAACCCCAGCCGAAGCTTCCCCAGGCGCAGGCGAGCTTGTTGGTGGCGGCCCCGACCGGCGAAACTGCCGGCAAACGTCGGAAACGGCGGAAGAAGAAATGGGTACCGACGGCGAAGAGGAGAACAGTCGGACCGGCGACTTTCCGGCGGCCTTGGACGAAGCCGAGGCCAGATTCGAGTTGCGGACAACCTCACGGAGCTGCTGGCGGTGGAAGCCGACGGAGAACCGGTCGGCAAGGTCTTGAACCGGTCGTGAACCGATCGAACCGGGGTGAACCGACGGTCTGAACCGGTCCGAACCAGACTGAACCGGTTCAGCCAAAAAGAGAGGAAAAAAGGAAGAAAAAGGGAAAAAGAAAAAGAGAAAAAATTGGAGAAAATTCCTGTGATGCAATCGAGCTTCGGGTAAGTCGATAAGCGGTCAAATTGACCGATTTAAATTTTGAAATATTTAATTTAATTAATTTTGGGCTGAAAACTTACCCGAAAAATTATGGAATTGTGTAGCTCGATAATTGGCATCCACCAAGAGCTCGAGATAGCCTCGAATTTCATACTAGCATGGAATCTCGGGTAAGTGACCCTTATTTACGATAATTTACATCGTTATGCGTGATATGAATTTAAATTCCGCATAAATTGAATTAAATTATGAAAATTTAGATAAATTGTCGTAAATAATCGATTTAGCTATTCAAGAATTAGAACGAGGCCCAATAAATTATTAGTGGGCCTAATGAGCCCAATAGGCCTCGATAAAGCGAGAATTAAGTGGAAAACGGGCTTAAGGCCGATTAAGGCCCATTAAGGTGCAATCGGGCCCAATAGGGGTAAACGGGCCCCAATGATTTAAATTAAGCCCAGAAAATAGGAAATACAATTAAATTGTATAATATCTGACTTCAGGAATATTGATACGCAGTTTCGGGCATTTGATGGGGGAGTATATCGGACTGCGCGACGAGACAACAGTGGAAAGGGAAAGGTCAGACTCGACAGGAAAATAAGGTAAGGGAATTCTACGGACTGCTAGAGGTAAACTTTATGAAATTTCAAGTTCATATGCAGTCTTTAAAATTTATCTGAAGGGTCTAGAGGTCGAATAATAATTTTAGTGCCCCGAATGGGCAAATTACTAAAATACCCTTGTTAAGGGTAAAATTTACAAATTTAGGAAAAATTGGGAGGAGCAAGAACAAGAGGGTTCTGCTCATTCTGGAGACATTTTAATGCATGCATGAGTAGGCTGGCTAACCTTAAAAGAAAATGCACAGCATTGCATACTTTCGACGATGAAATTGTATTGAAAACTGTTTTGAGGAAACAGAGCCGCCTACGTATTTTTATTTACATGTGACGTGCTAGAGCTCAGCTCGCACGATGTTTTGATTTGGGTGATGCATGCATTGGTGCTGGAGCGAGAGCTCGCACTAGAGTTTTACATGCATAGGTGCTAGAGTATAACTCGCACCAGATTTCACATGCTTTTTCGTGACACGGTGCTAGAGTCTAACTCGCACCAGATTTTATAAGATTTTCATGTGATTTATATATAAAGTGTTGAGCTTAGCTCGCACTAGATTTACTGGATTTGTGGAGTAGCGCTGTCTGCCCTTGGAGTCAGCCAAAAGGCCCAACAGGCTCAAAAGACCTCTTAGGTGGGGTGAGAGTGAGGGATGAGGTTGGCGGCCTTGTGGGGATGTAAAGCGGGCTCTGCCAGTTTTACTTGATTGATGAGAGTGCTGAGCATCGCTCGCACTGATTTTATGAGAACATGCGATGAGCCGTGCTTAGAGCATCGGGTAGACTGTGTGTCACCGATTAAATAGGCCCGCACGTGCGTTTTGAGACATGGCATGAGTATAGAGATATTATATGGGTTTACGGAGTACGATGTACCGTGCAAGTAGCATGGAGTACGATGTACCGTGTGGTATCTTCGAATACGGCATCTCCGGATGCAGCATCTTCGGATGCCTGGGATCGGATAAGACTGACGGGATGGATTGACCCACCTCCTGGGCGGTTCCCGATCATGGTGAGAACCCGCACACTAGGATCCGTGTAGCTGAGGAACTCCCGAGGACACATATGGCCATAGTCCTGGTTATTTGCCTATATACAGACGTTGCCTAGTCTCGCATCTCGACGATTTTGATGAGATTAAACTGGGTTTTAAACTAAATTTGCATGATGGTATTTCCATGCTTTTTAAACCCATGTGTGAATGTAAATCGATTTTTATGGTTTTGTGTGAGTCAGGATCACCCGAAGGAGGGGTCGAGTCCTGACTTTATTGTGAAAATTTTAATTCAGAAAGAAATGATTTGAAATAATTGCATGTTGAATTTTCCGTTCAAATGTGTTTTACATAACATCATAACTCATATCATTTGTTTTAAAATGTGTGGAGAAAGGGTGGTTTATGCATGGCACTACGTTCATGTAGGTAGTATGGTTACCTACTTGTTCGTAGGGTTACCTTACTGAGCTTGATGTGCTCACCCCTTTCATTTTCTCCCACAGATAATCTCCAGTTGAAGTTGAGGCGACTCAGTACTGCATTCCGGATATCCGCTGCTGCCCATCAACATAAGGTATATACACTTGTACATATTGTATCTACATAAGCATAGCACAGTAACATGTTTGTAAGTGTCTCTAGGGGATGTATAAATATTGTAGACATATTATAAATGACTGGAGAAGAAATAAGTTAGATGGTAAATGTATGGTGGGACTGGCATTGACGCACAGCCCAATTTGTTAGTGGAGTGTGGTCACGATCAGAGGACAGGTAAGCAATGAAAGAAAATAATAAAACGTGAAAAATTAACTCTGATTTTTGGGTAGTTTGGGTCGTGACATATAAAGGTGGTATCAGAGCAACAATTGGTCTGATGTGTGTCAGTGTCAGTAATTAGAAAATTACATCCCCGTGTTACTGTGCTTAGTTAGATACAATAGTGTATATCGAGATGGGTTTTGACTAAGAAATGATCGAGAATGCAGGAATGCCTAATATGAGTCGCGTTAGATGAGAAAGTGCACGAGGCAGAGGTCGTAGAGGTAGACCTGAGTCTGCTAAGTCGTGCTGAGTTTGACTATGAGAATCAGTATGAAATTGAAATGGAGGCTAATGTTGAGCATGCCCCACTGAATCCGATAGAGAGATCGGACAGTATTGAGACACGCTTCGCGAGATTGAAGCGGAGCATGGGAATTATTTTGAGGAGCTAATTGCTCAGATTATGAATGAGATCAGAGGGCGCAGCAGAACATTGGTGGAAACCCGCTCGACCCATCTTAAGTGTTAAACATCCATAGCTAAGATGAGAAATCTTATTGGATGTATTCCGGTGACAGGATATCCCGGACATGATTTAAAGGAAAAATTTCTTACACTGCCCAGGAATACTAAATTGATTATGAGTATGAAACTCAGTTATATTCTTTGGCAGATATTACCTCGACATTATGAACAAGTGACAGTTGAGATGTCTAAAAGTTCATGAAACGGCTCAACTTTTCAGTTAGAGTCTGATTAGCCCGTGAGATATTACTTATACCGAGGCAGTGCACAGATTTACAGTTGGGTAAATAAGAACATGAATTGCACGCCTCTGAGATTGGGAAAGGTAGTGAGGGCCGAAATAGAGACAGAAAAGAGAATCGAGAAATGACAAAGATGTTAAAAATGGGAAAATGGTAATTGGTAAAAGATTTAATTTGACGAGTCATGGAGTAAGATAATTGGTAAGGCCCTAGTGCATTCAATTTTGACACTCTTGAGGGGCATTGTGATTGGAGGAACCCGACCTGCTACGAAGCAGTGTAGCAGTGTAAGCAGTGTGAGATGTGTGGTGGATACCACGGAAGGAGGGTCTATACCTACACTGTATTGATGAAAATGACCGTTAAGTGTGGTAAGACGGACCATTGATTTTGATTATACAGAGTTGGGCGAGATCGCCCCACAGAAAAGTAAAGAGACAGAGAAAAACTTCATTGGTATAGCTGCAACGAGAAGGGAGGCAATAGCCGAAAAGAAAAAGGAAAGTAAGTTGTTGGACGAAGGCGAGAGGATGTCTTGGACCAGGACACTATTGATGTTTCATGGATGTGGTGTAAGATACCACACTTGTTATGAATAATGAAGTACATATGTTCATTGATCCTGGTACCACACACTTATTCGTACAGCCTTCATTCGCATATAAGTGAGTAAAAGGCATGAATGCCTACATCATTGGGAACATACTGATAAATGAGTACCCATATAGAGGAGGATTAATCAACGGAATATGGATATAGAGATTTTAAGTTGAAAACAGGGGTGAAGACATCACTGAAAAGTATACTGTAAGTGTTGACAAGTGATAAAAAGGGGGTGCAACAGTTGAAATTAAAGGAGTAAAGGATTGTACTCACGAAATGAATAATGACAAGAGTTTCGTTATAATTGATACACTAAGAAGATAATCTTTGAGATATGCTTGATCCTAAATACAAGATGTATTGGAGTAAGAGACATTCTAGGTAAGGAATACCCTTAATATGCGAAGTAATTAGGATTAAAGCAATTAGTAGCGAATATAAATTGTAACCACATGGACTGGTATATAAAGTATATGTGGTTAAGTCTGAAGGTTAATAAAGGTATTTCAAAATACCTCCCCGCCTGAAGACTTGACAGCGTCTAAAAGTATATATATATATAAAACCTATAACGTGAAATCGATCGTCTTAATGAATACCTTTAGCATTAGGATACCTTTACTAAGACGATAAGAATATAAAAAATTCGACAAAATCATAAAGGTTAACATAGTAAATTTTAATAAGAGCCGTTAAGATAAGAAAAGGAAATGACGCAGGTTAGTACCTGAAAACGTAAGCGATTTTGAAGGATCTTATACGCTTATGTGTAAATAAGTCAAGGATTGGACCGATTTGTAGTCATCATTATCGATGATATGTTGGGTGTAGTTAAAGTCCAGGGCAAATTGTAAGCAATAATTGGAAATTGCTCTTACAATTGGGTTGTTGTGAATTCTTAATATGGTCTACTTGGTTGGCACGTTTAACTATGGAAAACGTGGTCTTTGAATAAGATGATAAATAAGATGATAGATGTGACATGAATTTCGGTGTAATGAAGTATGAACTGACCACCTTGATTAAGTTCACCATACCCAACAGCTCAAGAGGTTCTCAGTGAGCATGGATACATCAAAATTATGAAGGAGCTGTGTATTGATGTATAATGGGAAGATAGTCAATTTTGGAGTCAGACAACTCCTTGATCATGAAATAAACTATCTGACCCATGATTAAAATTGGCAACAGTAATTATACCGAGGATATGGTACTATTATGTACAGGGTGAGAAATTGTGGATATGCACTGATCACAAAGCCCGAGTATCTGTTTTCACAGAAAGAGGCGAATATGAGAATACATAGTGGGTTAGAGCTTCTGAGAGACTTTGATTATGAAAATTGTACCACCCAGGAAAGGCTAATGTGATGGCGGATGCCTCGAGCAGAAAGAACTTCGGGATGGTACCGCATATGATGGTCAGGGAGCGTGAGCTGCTAGAGCAGTTATGAGCCTCAATATTGATGTGATCCCTTCTGATGATGACAGTGATTGTGTGACAGCTAGCCTGAGACTAGAACCGGATGAGAGTGCCCGGATTTGACAGGCTTAGCGTGATGATCGACATGATGTCGATGGTTTGGGTCAGATTCAGAAGGGTACAGTGACAGACTTCACAGAGTATGATAATGATTTACAGAGAGGTTCAGAGACAGTATGAGTGCTCCCCAGGACCACAGTTGATGAGATAGTAATTTTGTCAGAAGCTCACTCTTCGGGATATACAGTGCATACGGAAAGTAACGATTATATATATGAAATCTCCGAAAAGGGTATTGGTGGTCAGATGTTAAAAGAGATATTGTAGAGGTTGTGAAAAAGTGCCTAGTATGTCAACAGAATAAGGTAGAGTATTAAAAGTCTGCAGAGTTATTGCAGCACCTACCTATATCGACACGGCACGAAAAATGAGAGCAAGTCTCCATGAATGTCGTGATGGGTTACAGAGGACCCAGGTGAATTATAAGGCTATTCGGATGATAGTCGATAGAGTGGCTAAGTCTACCCACCTTTTGGTTATGAAATCCCCAAATACTCAGAGTATATATGAGGATTTATGTGTAAGGAAGATTGTGGAACACTAAGTAACGTTCCAGTGAGCATGGTATCATATAGGGAGTCTCGCTTCATTTTCTACTTCAGGGAATATTTTTCAGGAAGCTATGGGAACCCGACTGAGAATAGCACAGCTTTCCGTCCTCAGACAGATGGTCAGTCAGAGAGGACTATACAAGTTCTGGAGGATCCGATGAAAGCGTGTGCCTTTGATTTTTATGCTCCTGGGATGATCAGTTGATTTCTAATTGAATTCGCTAATGGTGACAGTTGTCACTTGAGTATCGGGATAACAAGATATGAGGCAGTGTATGGCTGTAGGGGTTGTTCCTCGAATTGGATAAGAAAAAGTGGGTGACAGATAGAATTATTTTCGACCTTGGATAATAAGTCTCTGAGGATGTTTAGTTAAGGATGAGAGATTAAGAATACCTCAGAGCAGATAGAAAAGTATTGGAATTCACCCTTGGTGAATTAGTATGGTTGAAAGTTACTCGTCCTAAGAGAATAAGGACATAACGAGCTTTTTGGAAGAAGGTAAGTTGAGTTTCGCTGGATTGAATATTTTGAGAGATTGGACAAGTAGGAGATAAGACCTGTAGGTTGGTGTTATCACTTGAATTAACAGGCACCCACAATGTGTCTCAGCTTTTGATGCTTTGGCAATACTATCCAGATCCAGCACAGGTGGTAGGATATGAGATCCAACAGTTCAGCTTAATGCAAATATAAGTATATTGATAAGTTGATTCGGGCATTAAACAGGAAAGAGAAAGTATTGAGGTTTAAGATGATCTCCCTAATTAAAGTCCTTTGGTAGTAATACACTCCGGAGAAGGTCACATAAGAATTTAAGAGTATGATACGATCGATGTACCCGGAGTAGTCTATAAACTCATATGAATTGGTTCTAATTTGAAGGACCAAATACCTTAAGTGGGGGAGAGTTGTAAGACCCGAATTTAATTAAAAGTACGAAAATTAAATAAGAAAAGATGGGGGATGTATGAAGGAAGGTCAGGTAAAATTGATTTCCGAAACAAGAGCAGGGGTAAAATGATAAAAATACCAAAACCCGGTATTAAGGCGATAAGACAATTTTAATTAAAAATAAGGATGTAAGATATCTTGATCGATAATGAGGAAATTATACAATTTGGGTCAATTGATCAAGATTCAAAAATTTTAAAAATATCGAAAAATTACCGGAACGATATCTCGAAAAGCGCGAAGGAATAATATCAAAAATTTGGAGAAAAATATATTTAATAAATTAAATTTAAATTAAATAAATTAAATTAGAATAAAGATAATATAAGTGTAGATATTTTGGATTTTATGGAGTATTTTAATGAATAGTAAAATAATTAAATAAATAATAATAATAATAATAATAAAAAGAATCTGAAAAAAAAAAGAGAAAAGAGAGAAAACGGATCGGGGAGAGAAGGAGAACGAAAACGGAGCCGAACCCGAGGACCCAGCCCCGTCGGCCTCAGCACCGGACACCACCGGAAAGCCGACCAGGAGAAGAAGTCGAGCCCGTCGGCACCGGCAGCTGAGGGAAACGGCGGTGAAATGGCGAGGAATGGAGCGAAAACCGAAACCGAGAGGGAGAGAGAGAATCGCCGGTGATCGACGCGATTCAGGCCCGACCAACCCCAGCCGAAGCTTCCCCAGGCGCAGGTGAGCTTGTTGGTGGCGGCCCCGACCGACGAAACTGCCGGCAAACGTCGAAAACGGCGGAAGAAGAAATGGGTACCGACGGCGAAGAGGAGAACAGCCGGACCAGCGACTTTTCGGCGGCCTTGGACGAAGCCGAGGCCAGATTCGAGTTGCGGACAACCTCACGGAGCTGCTGGCGGTGGAAGCCGACGGAGAACCGGCCTGCAAGGTCTTGAACCGGCGGTGAACTGGTCGAACCGGGGTGAACCGACGGTCTGAACCGGTCCGAACCGGACTGAACCGGTTCAGCCAAAAAGAGAGGAAAAAAGGAAGAAAAAGGGAAAAAGAAAAAGAGAAAAAATTGGGGAAAATTCCTGTGATGCAATCGAGCTTCGGGTAAGTCGATAAGCGGTCAAATTGATCGATTTAAATTTTGGAATATTTAATTTAATTAATTTTGGACTAAAAACTTACCCGGAAAATTATGGAATTGTGTAGCTCGATAATTGGCATCCACCAAGAGCTCGAGACAGCCTCGAATTTCGTACTAGCATGGAATCTCGGGTAAGTGACCCTTATTTACGACAATTTACATCGTCATGCGTGATATGAATTTAAATTCCGCATAAATTGAATTAAATTATGGAAATTTAGATAAATTGTCGTAAATAATCGATTTAGCTATTCAAGAATTAGAACGAGGCCCAATAAATTATTAGTGGGCCTAATGAGCCCAATAGGCCTCGATAAAGCGAGAATTAAGTGGAAAACGGGCTTAAGGCCGATTAAGGCCCATTAAGGTGCAATCGGGCCCAATAGGGGTAAACGGGCCCCAATGATTTAAATTAAGCCCAGAAAATAGGAAATACAATTAAATTGTATAATATCTGACCTGAGGAATATTGATACGCAGTTCCGGGCATTTGATGAGGGAGCATATCGGACTGCGCGACGAGACAACAGTGGAAAGGGAAAGGTCAGACTCGACAGGAAAATAAGGTAAGGGAATTCTACGGACTGCTAGAGGTAAACTTTACGAAATTTCAAGTTCATATGCAGTCTTTAAAATTTATCTGAAGGGTCTAGAGGTCGAATAATAATTTTAGTGCCCCGAATGGGCAAATTACTAACATACCCTTGTTAAGGGTAAAATTTACAAATTTAGAAAAAATTGGGAGGAGCAAGAACAAGAGGGTTCTGCTCATTCTGGAGACATTTTAATGCATGCATGAGTAGGCTGGCTAACCTTGAAAGAAAATGCACAGCATTGCATACTTTCGACGATGAAATTGTATTGAAAGCTGTTTTGAGGAAACAGAGCCGCCTACGTGTTTTTATTTACATGTGACGTGCTAGAGCTCAGCTCGCACGATGTTTTGATTTGGGTGATGCATGCATTGGTGCTGGAGCGAGAGCTCGCACTAGAGTTTTACATGCATAGGTGCTAGAGTATAACTCGCACCAGATTTCACATGCTTTTTCATGACACGGTGCTAGAGTCTAACTCGCACCAGATTTTATAAGATTTTCATGTGATTTATATATAAAGTGTTGAGCTTAGCTCGCACTAGATTTACTGGATTTGTGGAGTAGCGCTGTCTGCCCTTGGAGTCAGCCAAAAGGCCCAACAGGCTGAAAAGACCTCTTAGGTGGGGTGAGAGTGAGGGATGAGGTTGGCGGCCTTGTGGGGATGTAAAGCGGGCTCTGCCAGTTTTACTTGATTGATGAGAGTGCTGAGCATCGCTCGCACTGATTTTATGAGAACATGCGATGAGCCGTGCTTGGAGCATCGGGTAGACTGTGTGTCACCGATTAAATAGGCCCGCACGTGCGTTTTGAGACATGGCATGAGTATAGAGATATTATATGGGTTCACGGAGTACGATGTACCGTGCAAGTAGCATGGAGTACGATGTACCGTGTGGTATCTTCGGATACGGCATCTCCGGATGCAGCATCTTCGGATGCCTGGGATCGGATAAGACTGACGGGATGGATTGACCCACCTCCTAGGCGGTTCCCGATCATGGTGAGAACCCGCACACTAGGATCCGTGTATCTGAGGAACTCCCGAGGACACATATGGCCATAGTCCTGGTTATTTGCCTATATACAGACGTTGCCTAGTCTCGCATGTCGACGATTTTGATGAGATCAAACTGGGTTTTAAACTAAATTTGCATGATGGTATTTCCATGCTTTTTAAACCCATGTGTGAATGTAAATCGATTTTTATGGTTTTGTGTGAGTCAGGATCACCCGAAGGAGGGGTCGAGTCCTGACTTTATTGTGAAAATTTTAATTGAGAAAGAAATGATTTGAAATAATTGCATGTTGAATTTTCCGTGCAAATGTGTTTTACATAACATCATAACTCATATCATTTGTTTTAAAATGTGTGGAGAAAGGGTGGTTTATGCATGGCACTACGTTCATGTAGGTACTATGGTTATCTACTTGTTCGTAGGGTTACCTTACTGAGCTTGATGTGCTCACCCCTGTCATTTTCTCCCACAGATAATCTCCAGTTGAAGTTGAGGCGACTCAGTACTGCATTCCGGATATCCGCTGCTGCCCATCAACATAAGGTATATACACTTGTACATATTGTATCTACATAAGCATAGCACAGTAACATGTTTGCAAGTGTCTCTAGGGGATGTATAAATATTGTAGACATATTATAAATGACTGGAGAAGAAATAAGTTAGATGGTAAATGTATGGTGGGACTGGCATTGACGCACAGCCCAATTTGTTAGTGGAGTGTGGTCACGATCAGAGGACAGGTAATCAATGAAAGAAAATAATAAAACGTGAAAAATTAACTCTGATTTTTGGGTAGTTTGGGTCGTGACATCTGCTGCCTATTCCACCAACTCGAGAGCCAAGATCCTTCTGTCACCCACTTCTTCCCAGGCCACTGGGGATCTACATCTTCTACCATATAGGTCCTCATATGGTGCCATCCCGATGCTAGCATGATAGCTATTGTTATAAGCAAACTCTGCGAAAGGCAGATGATCATCCCATGAGCCCTTAAACTCCAAAACGCATGCCCTCAACATATCCTCTAAGGTCTGAATAGTCATCTCGGGCTGACCATCGGTCTGAGGATAATAGGCTGTGCTCAGATTAAGCTGAGATCCCATGGCTTCTTGAAAATGAGCCCAAAATCTAGAAGTGAATCGAAAATCTCTATCTGATGTAATGCTCACGGGAGCCTCATGCAACCGAGCTATCTCTCTCACATACAATTCTGCTAAAGCACTCAAAGAGTCTGTACTTTTGTTGGCTAGGAAGTGGGCACTCTTAGTCAATCTGTCTACAATCACCCAGATTGCATCATGCCCCTTTCAGGTCCTTGGTAAACCTATAATGAAATCCATAGTAATGTGCTCCCATTTCCAAGTAGGTACCGAAAGAGACTTAAGTAATCCCGCTGGCCTTTGGTGTTCGATCTTAATCTGTTGATAAATCAAACACTTGGCCACAAACTCAGCTACATCTCTTTTCATACCGACCCACCAATACACCTTCCGTAAATCATGATACATTTTAGTGCTTCTCGGGTGCAAGGTGCACTGAGAACAATGAGACTCATTTAAGATCCTTTATCGTAAGGCATCATCGTTTGGAACACATATACGGCCCCTAAATCTCATCAATCCTTCCTCACCGACCACAAAGTCTGATTGTACGTCCTGTTTTGCCTGATTGACCATGTCAGATAATTTTTGATAACCCCTCTGTCCAGTTTTTATCTGAACCCAACATATGTTGTTTTCACACTAACACTGAGTTTGGAAAACTGCTCCAACAACTCCCATTCTCTGACCATCATAAAAGAAATCATCCCTTCCTGCTTAAAGCATCTGCCACTACATTTGCCCTGCCCGAGTGATACAGAATCTCGCAATCATAATCCTTGAGGAGCTCTATCCACCGTCACTGTCTCATATTCAGCTCGTTTTGGTAAAAAATGTACTTCAAGCTCTTATGGTCAGTAAAAACTTGAAATCTTTCTCCATACAGATAAATGCCGACATATCTTCAAAGAAAAAATAATCGCGGCTAACTCCAAGTCATGGGTGGGGTAATTCCTTTCATGGTTCTTAATCTGGCGAGAACCATATGCGACCACTCTACCATGCTGCATAAGTACACAACCCAAGCCATGGTATGATGCATCACTGTATACTGCATAGCCTCCAGACCCACTAGGAATGGTTAAGACTGGGGCGGTAGTCAACCTCTTCTTAAGTTCTTCAAAACTCTCCTCACATTGATCAGTCCACTCAAATGGAACATCCTTGCGTATCAGTTTAGTCAGTGGAGCAACAATCTTGGAGAAACTTTCTACAAATCTCTTGTAGTATCCAGTTAGTCCCAGAAAACTTTGAATTTCTGTAACGATTTTCGGCCTCTCCCACTTAAGGATTGCCTCTACCTTAGACGGATCCACTGACACCTCGTCCTTAGAAACAATATGGCCCAGAAATGCTATTTGCTCCAACCAAAACTCACACTTATCCAACTTCCCATACAACTGCTTCTCTCTGAGAGTTTGGAGCACTACTCTCAAATGCTGCTCATGCTCCTCTCAGGACTTTGAGTAGATCAAAATATCGTCTATGAATATTATGACGAACCGATCTAGATACTCCCAGAACACCTCATTCATCAGGCTCATGAATGCAGCTGGGGCATTAGTTAGACCAAAGGGCATCACGAGGAACTCATAGTGGCCATATCTCGTTCTGAAGGCCGTTTTTGAAACATCCTCCTTCCTAATCCTCAATTAGTGATAGCCTGATCGTAGGTCAATTTTCGAGAACACCGTAACCCTTTTAAGCTGGTCAAATAGATCATCTATTCTGGGCAAGGGATACTTGTTCTTAATTGTGGTCTTATTCAGCAGCCTATAGTCTATACATAACTTGAGATTATCGTCCTTCTTTCGTACAAATAATACCGGAGCTCTCCATGGGGATACACTTGGCCTAATGAACCCTTTGTCTAGCAGGTCTTGCAACTGCTTTTTCAGTTCTTCAAGTTCAACAAGGGCCATCTGGTAAGGAGACTTCGAGATTGGCTGAGTCTCTGATGCCAAATCTATAGTGAATTCTAACTCTCTCTCCGGTGGTAGTCCCGGTAGTTCCTCAGGAAATACATCCGAGAACTCACATACCACTGATATGTCCTGAATACTTGGTCATTCCCGACTAGTATCGAAGATGAATGCAACATAACCTTCACATTAACACGTTCATTAAAAATTTTCATCAATAGTCAAAATCATGAAATTTATTCCTTAACTGCAAAGCATACATCAAACTTACTAGGTAAGGAGAAGGTTACAGTCTTAGCGTAGCAGTCTAAACTTACATGGTTGGTGGCTAGCCAATCCCTACCCAAAATTATATCAAAGTTATACATGCTCAACAAGATTAGATCTGCTAACATGATCCTATCTCCTACCTTAATTTCATAATTTCTACACACCATATCAGTCTTTTGTGATTTATACATGGGTGTACTAACGTGTAACGTAAAATCTAGAGATTCAGGCTTAATATATAATTTACGTGCAAAATGGGGTGATATGAAAGAGTGTGTGGAACCTGAATCAAACAGTACATGTGCCTCATGATTGCAAATTAAAAGCTTACCCCGAATGGTCTCAGTGGAGGCATCAACAGTCTCTTTGTCCAAAGCAAAGACTCTCCCATGAGTGACAGGCTTCTTGCCCTTCTCTGCTGCGGTAGCTTGTCTCTATGGGTTTTATCTCTGGGGAGCTTGCCTCTCAGGTTGTCGTGGTTGCTCTGGGGGTTGTGGAAACTAGTTCTGTGGGTAATCCCTCATTATGTGTCCCTTCTGTCCACACCCAAAGCAGTTCCCTGTGGCCAAATGACACACACCTCCATGGAGTTTCCCACACTCTTTGCACAACTGCCTATACTGTTACGGACTTCTAGCAATCTGAGGGGCAGGTACTGGAATTATGGGTCTATCAACCTTAGGCCGAAACTCATCTGTCCTCTGCCTCTTAGGCTGGCCCTTCTGAAAATCCTGTCTCACAAACTCCGTCCGCTTACTCTTATCCCTGCTCTTTCCCTTTAAAGCCATACTCTGTCTGTGTGACATTTAGACCCCTCTCAATCATCTGTGCTCTACCTAGGGCATCCTTGAACTCTGTAATCCATAACCCCAAAAGTTGGTCTCTGATAGCTGGCCTCAACCCGACTAGAAACCTCTCAGTACGATGCTCTTCATTCTGGAACGTCTCCGGGTCATACCTCATCAGCATAGTAAACTTACTCTTGTACTCATCCACGGTCATACTGCCCTGTACCAAATTCAAAAAGTCCATCCTCAACTTCTGCTGGGCAGCTCGTGGAACATACTGATCTCTAAAAGCTGTAGAGAATGCATCCTAACTAATCACCGGATGCTGAGCAGTTAGAAGGACATTGGTGGATCCCCACCAATACTCTGCTTGGCCCTTCAGCTTGTATGTGGCCATAGAAACCTTCTCTACCTCAGAACACCCCAGATAAATGAAGATCTTCCTGAGGTCTACTAGCCACTCTTCAGCCTCTACTGGATTCTTCATTCCCTTGAATGCTGGAGGCTCATCTTCAGGAAATCCCCCATCCTACCAATATCTCTCTCCTCCCTTCGGGTCTGTATAGGAGGCTGAGGTGCCATAAGTACTGGAGGAACTTGTGGAGGAGGAGGTGGAGGTGGTGCTTGTGGAGGAGTCGACACTGGAGTAGGAATTGGTGCCGTGCTAGCTAAATCAGAAATGTTTGCCCCTAGGTGTTGGGCAACCATGGCAGTTATCGATTCCAAGCCTCGCTCGAGGCACTGCTCCAAACACTGCTCGAACCGTGCCATACGAGTATTAGAACTCTCTAGCTGCAGCGAAGGTGGTGGAGGTGGCTGTGCCTACCTCCGAGGGCATTATCTTCTTCCACTCAATATGCAAGTGATCTAATACATGCGCGTAAACCAAAGATCAAATCTTAATTTCATTAGGTATACATTGCCTACAACCAGACAAGTACAGACATTTGAGATGTAATTTTATCTTTATTTCCGACATTGACAGTACTAGACAACTTTTGCTCTTATAACACCTTTAACTGTAACGAACCTTGACCCTTGAAAATTTGGGGGATTTTTTTTTAAACTTAAATTCCCACTTATTCCCTTATTCACTTATTCACTTAGGTTGTATTCCTGTTCAGCGTCAATTCACTTTCCTAATTCTTTATCCATAATTATATTTAAATTCCATGTTTTGACATATATGGCCGATTAAAATTTCGACAGCATAACGACTTATATATGAGCCTACCCACCTGCAAATCGACTGTTTTAACAATCCTAGATATCCACAACTACCAAACATACTTTCCAAATCCACATTCACAACCCAATACTTCCATTTCGATTCAAGACCAATCATCTTAAAATATAATCCCAAAAGTAATATTCTTTACATTTGTTTTCATTACAAATTACATCCTAACAAAACATTTTCAATATATGTCTGTGCACACAAATGTTTCTGGTAAAGGAATGTAATTGTATACCTTTTCTGCGTGTACAAAAAGTAGCCTAGGGTAGCTCTTTCCCACCAGCCTACGTCATGTACGTGGCAGGTAACGCCTATAGATCACTGCAAATAGTCTGAAAGGTAGAGGGCTGAGCTTTTGGGGAAAAGCCCAGTAAGATAATACGTTTAAAGCAGTTCTGATAGGTAAAAGCATGTAAAATTGTTCATAAAACCAAATCTTTAACATGATATGTAAATTGTCATTTCATGCATAGTCATCATAAAAATTATAAAGCATGAGTTTTTTTAAAACAAATCATATGCTTAACTATTTAACAAACTTTTCATCATTCATGGATGAGTTCTTAAAATCATTTCTATTCATAAACACTTCATAACACATATCGGTTCATAACCAATTATCATAAATTTCATAGAAGCACATAATCATTCATAATCAAATCGAGGAGACTAGGTTATAACTAAGTCATGCGATATGTGTCATTCTCCGTAGAGAGTCATCATACCTATGGCCATGGTAGGGGGCTGTAGACTGGATCAAGGTCGTACAACACTTTCATAAAATATGGGTAGTATCTATCTTTCTTACTTTTTCTAGCACCTAGCTAGGACACGGGCACCAAAAGCACTCTCTGCGTGGGAAACATAAATGCGTCTTGCGCAGGCACGAGATACTACCGAAACATCATCATCATAAACCACCAGTAGAAAGATATCTTCCACACAGGTTGAGTCAAGTGCTACAGGGGCCCTATGTACCGGCACTCAAGTGGTGGAGTCGGAACACCACAAGAAATAACCATGCATGAAGCCTATAGTCTCGAAAACTTCTTTTCCCTTTTTTTTTTCTATGCTTTTGAAATTGTCAAAAGTTTCTTTCAGCATATGGATATAGAATCATAAATCAATGTAAAGCTTCCATACGTTTCATACTTTAGGAAAAATTCATTTCATAAACATGGAAGTACTCGGGGAATATTTCTTAAAACTAAAACATGCTTCGTAAATAGTTCCACAAGAATGAAAGCAGTTATAAATCATTTCAAAATATAATGCTGCTTCATAAAATCATTTATCAATGAACAAGAATTCATTATCAGAACTAAGTTAAATGGTACCTCTTACCTCGATTTATCGAATATTCTGAGTTCGAGTAATGACGTCTCCAAGTGTCTCCCCTAACTCCTTCTACGATTCTCCTACACCGACATTTGTATACTTAGTATCCTATTCATACAAATTGTCTGAATTGCGTCAAAATTGCAACCTATTCATTACTTCGTCGTGTGTGCGTATAATTGTACATACCTAGGCCAACTCGTGTGTTTATATATTATTATTACTATATTTTTTTGTATGCACATATACTAACATACACATTTATTATATACACCTATATGTATATACACATAAGTATACACACACATATATATATTATTATTTGTTTTCATTATTCATTATCACTTATATATATATATATATATATTTTTTGTCTACTTCTCATCTTTCCCATTTTTATTTCACATCTAACATGCTTATATCCCAACATATATATATATATATATATATATATATATATATATATATATATATATATATATATATGCACATGTACATTAAATATGCATAGATATAAATTTTACCTTCTTTTTTTTCTTCCAATTTCCAGCTTTTTTCCTTGTTGCTAGTTCGAAAACCCAAGAGGACTCCTTTCCCTTACTCTCGGTTCAGCCACCATATTCCACCTTTTTAGATCACAAATGGCCAACTTCGGCCATCACAATGCTCCAACAAACAACCACTGTTGGACACCCAAAATAGCCAAATTTTCACGCCGAAACCAACACCAGGCGAGGCCCCCCGAAAATTCTTGCCTCCTCCCGTGATCAGAATCTTAACGCCTCAGCTCAGCTCACGCGTTGCCTGCCTTGCTGCTCATCTTTGCTTCAACTTTATTCCACCCCTGAAGCAGCCCCTGATTGTAGTCTTGGTATAGCCTTAAAAGCCCCTGTTTCCTCGGTCTTCCTCTTGCTTCAGTTTCGACTCTACTTCAGTTTGGCTCTGCTTCAGTTCTGTTTCAGCCTTCACGCAGGTCTGCTTCTAGCTTCAGTCTCGGTTGCCTCTCTTTCCTTTCCTTTCTTCCTTCCTTTTCTTCCTTTCCTTCTTTCTTCTTTCTTTCATTCTCCCTCGACTGACCCAGCTTTCCCTTCTTTTTTTTCTGGTTTTTCCTTCAACTACCGGGTCTGCTTCAATTTCAGCTCCCTCTCAACCTCGTCGGTCCCTTCCCTTCTTCCTCCCCCCTTCCTTTTCTTTTTTCCTTTCTTCTCTTTCTTCCTCCCCCTTCTCGGCTGACCAGCTTTCTTTCTCTTCTATTTTTTTTCTTTCCCGCTCCAGCAACAGGGACGCCCCCTGCTTCAATTTCCTCTCATTTTTTTTGAAGCATTTCCAAGTGCGGGAATTGACTTCTTTTTGAAGCCAATTCCGTACGCCACAAACAAATAATATATATATATATTATATAATATTTATTTATTTATTTATTTTATCTATTTCATTCATTTTTTTTTGTTCTATTTATTAACACACTTGTTTAATCACATGTATATGTTTTATATATATATATATATATATATATATATATTTGTTTTATATATATATATATATATATATATTACCATTTATTTGTTTTCTTTAGTTTGTTTTGTTCTATTTGATTAATAACCTATATTTCATAACATATATTTGTTATATATATATATATATATATATATATATATTATTATCTATCTATTTTAAATTTGTCTAGTATATATATATATATATATATATATATATATATATATATATATATACATTTTCTTTTATAAAATTATCCAATGACACAATATTCATGTCTTCCATGAAATTTTTATTATTTCGAAAATGAAATATTCTTGGGATCTCATCACTCCTTATAATTCCACAATATAGGCTTTACATCAAAATTTTCAACTAATGAACCAAAATTTTTCAATCCCTCCATGCTTGCATTTGCTTCATTACTTGCTGTATTTCGGGCTCTCTGTCATTCACGGGCTTCTTGGCTCCCATATTTCTCGAGCCCTACAATGAATATTCACACTTCCATTAAAACATATTATTTTTATTTTTATATAGTCTAATTAAATATAGGAATTTGTGGTGTTTACAGATTTTTTCGGACTCGATCTTTTTCGGGCTCGATCTTTTTCGGGCTTGGTCTTTATCGGGTTCGGGTTTTTTCGGGTCGGGTTTTCTTGGGATCGGGCCTTTGACTTTTTGATCAATTCGTACCGGTCTCGGGTTCGGTCTCGATCGGGCTTGGGCGGGTTTACGGGCTCGGGTCAACTTTTGCTAGCTCTATTCACTGTGCCTCATGCAAAAAGTGAAACTCTTATACTACATTTTTATTTTTCAAAACTGCGATTTCTTTCAGTGTTATTATAATTAACACAAGAATTCTACTAAATGTCTGATAACTTATTGTAGTTTGTGACTCAAATTCTATTTTATTTAGGACTTAAAGTTTTTATTTTTAGAATTTTTTTTATTGAGTAGATTTAGAATTCATTTTCTATTTAATATAGGTTTAGGATATTAAACCTGTATATCTGTAACCAACTTTTTTATATATGGAGTTTTGATTGAATTAGAAACTAAATTAACAGAAAAGTTATTAATAATAGTAATAAATTAAAGAAAAATCAAAATTAGACTTATTGATGATAGGAAAAATTGAACTGATATACTGTAAACACCACAAATTTTCTGTACTTAATTAGACAATAAAATTAAATGAAAATATTTTATAAGAAGATATGTATATATTTTTGTTAAATTTAACGTGTATTTTAAAATAAAAATAAAAATAAAAATAAAAACAAAAAAAACAAAAAAAAAAAACAAAAACAAAAACAAAAAAAAATGAAAAAAAAGTGTCGCGCGATATCACACGACACAGAAAATATTCAGGGAAGGGAATCAAAATTTCCCTTCCCTCGATCGGAAGAAGAAACGACAAGGAGGAGAAGCAGAGGCCCCGACGAGGAGAACTGACGAAGGGAGAAGAAGCCACCGACGCCGGCCAGCCAAAATCCGGCGGTAAGCGGTGGCGAAAAAAAAAAAGAGAAAAAAAAGAGAAAAGAGAGAGGGAGAGATCAAAGGAGAAGGAGGAGAAAAGGGAAGAGAAAGGGAGAAGCGGTAGGAAGGGAGGCGAGGAGCGACGCCGACCAACCCAAGGAAGAAGACGGTGACTGTCGGCGACGTCGGGAGTAGCAGATCGTCGAGACGAAAAATGAGGAGCGATGCCAGGGAAAGAAAGGGCCAAAATGACCACTTTTCGGTGAGCCCAAGTGTAACCACCACTAAATCCATGCGTCGGGCGGCTAGACGGAGCGGCTGGAAGTGAAAGCCGACGAGAAACCGACCGAAAAAGTCACTGAACGGCGAGATGGTCCCTAAACTGGTTCGAACCAGTTCAGTGGAATTCTGGTTTGAACCGGTCCGAACTAGTTCAACCAGAAAATAGGAAAAAAAGAAGAAAGAAAAAAATGGGGAAAAATCTAACGATGCAGTCGAGCTACGGATAAGCCGGTAAGTGGTTAAATGGACCAAGTTAATTTTTGAAATAATTATTTAAATATATATTTGACTGAATTTGACCTGGAAAATATATAAATGTGTAATTCGATAATTGGCGACAAACGAGAGTTCAAATCAGCCTCGATTTACGTGTATCATGGAATCTTGGGTAAGCGAATCTCACTTACTACCACTTGTGTAAATATAGGAGTTAAAAATTAATCGTTAAATTTTTGGATTAAATTTGTATAAATTGCGTTATAACTGGAATTAGAAAATCGACTATCGCAAACGATATTACGAACTATGCAAAGAAATTAGAAAATGTTTAAAATGACATGATGGTGATAGTAAGTCATGTATGTCAGCTAAACGTCTATAATGGGCCCAACTTGTGTAACAATTGGTTTAAACTCGTTAATGAACTAATGGGCGGCCCATAAATTGTAATTGAGCCTAAATAGTTAAATGGATTTTAAGGATTGAGAAAGGGAGTTGAAATGAGCTTAGGATAGAGGTAGACACATTAAGAGACTATAAGGCCCAATAAAAATAATTGGGTCTAAAATGTTATTTGAAGTGAAATTACATTTGTTTATAAGAAATAATAATAAGCGATTTGTGATTAATTACAACTCCAGAGGACCGAATTGGGAGCAAATCAGACTGAACTAAATCTCAGTATTTGGAAAAGTTAGATTGTACTGAGAAATCAAGGTAAGGGGTGTAATTTAAGATGGTAACGGTATCCCTACCCTTAGACTCCGATTTATTTATACGTTTTTGAGCTTTCTCGTGAATCCCTTGATTGTAAAAAAAAAAAACCCTACACCTATTAAGCCCAAGTTTTATTTAGTCATGTTTTCAAAATAAAGAAATGCTATATGAAATTAAATGCATAGGTTCGAGCATGATTTTATGAATAAATGTTATGGTTTCGACTTACGTTTGAATTGATTTTATGGTTTTGAAAGAAATGAAATTTGGTATGTGAACACAGTCTTTTTGTTTTATGAAAGAGTTTTCAGATTACAAGAAATTCGATTTTATTACTCGGTATAAGTTTATGGGCTATAAGACCCAAGAAAGATTTTGAAAACTCTGTTTTGAGATGAAAGGGCAATGCATAGTGGAATTGCAAGGGCCACCTCTTGAGTCCGACAGGAGCAAAGTGTCACGCGGTTCACAATGACATGCGATCATGGGGGCCACCTCTTGGGTTCCGTGGGAGCAAAGTGCCACACAGTCTATGTGATTGTGGGAGCCACCTCTTAGGTCCTACAGATGCAGAGTGCCACACGGTCAATGCATTTTTGTCATGCGCACCTTTGTGGCGTATATGAATTCCGCCTACAGGTGTGATTGAATTGCTGTAGACCTTGATCACGTCTACAACCTTGTCATGGCCATGTTTATGATTTCCCTCTACGGAGGATGACTATGTTACCATCGCATGACAATCCTATAAGTTAGCCTAGTCTCCATCCAATATGAACTATGTTATGAGATTTTGATCCTTCGATACATGTTGATGCATCAGTTATGCTTTTGAAGTTCTATGGGTTTTGAAAGATTCTGAAGTTCTGTATGTTTCGAAAGATTTTGATGTAACTGAATAGATTTGTTACCTCAAAATTATATTTCTATTAGTTTTGTTTTCCATTTACGCATTTTGGAAGCTATGTGATATTTGTAAAGAAATGCAATCTTTTAGTTTTATCATGCATTTAGTGTGATTCAGCCACCATGATCATTTTAAATGCATTTCTTACTGGGCTTTTCTCGAAAGCTCACCCCTTCACCTCTCAGATGTGTTGCAGTGAAACTACAGTGATAATTACTAAGTAGACGACGTAGGCTGGCGGATATGAGTTTTTCCAGACTACCTTTTATACATGCGTGAGGTATACATTTCTATCTCTTTACCAGACCATTTGTATGCATAGACATCTATTGAAAGTAATGTGTCGGGATGTAATCTGTATAAGGATAAATGAAATATTTTTAAGGATTGATTGTTGGTAGTAACTGGACGTGCTTAGAATATGTAGAATGATTTGATGATATGACTTGGGAAGAATGTCTGATAGTTGTAGATAGTTAAGGTTGATATTGTGAGAAAATTGCAGGTGGGTAGACTTATATATAAGTCGTTATGCTGCCGAAATTTCTATCGATCATATAAATCCAAATGTGAAACTTAATTATAATTACGGATAAAGAAGTAAGAAAATGAATTGACACTGAATAGGAATACAACATAAGTAAATAAAGGGATTAAGTTGCAAGTTGAAGTTTTTTTTTAAAAAAATTTCCTCCGAATTTTTATAGGTCACAGGTCGTTACAGTTTAAAGTGGTATCAGAGCGAAAGTTGTCTAGTACTGTCAGTGTCAATAATAAGGATAAAGATTACATCTCAAATGTCTATGGTTGTCAGGTTATAGACTAAGTATACCTAATGAAGTTAAGACTTAACGTTTGGTTTACATGAGGAATTAGATCATGGGCTAGAGGCCGCAGAGGTAGGCCTGAGAATCATGCAGAGTTGTCGTATGAGACTCATAAATGATACTGAGATTGAAACTGATGTTGAGCGTACTTCATCAGGTCCTGTGGAAAGGACAGATTGTAACGACCCTTGACCCTTGAAAATCGGGGAATTTTTTTTTTTGAATTTACTTTACCCACTTATTCCCTTATTCACTTAGGTTGTATTCCTGTGCAGTGTCAAAACACTTTTCCTAATACTTTACTCGTGATTATAATTAATTTCTATATTTTAGCTTATATGACCGATAAAAATTTCGACAGCACAACGACTTATATATGGGCCTACCCACCTGCAAATCAGTTGTTTTTGGGCAATCCTAGATATCCACAACTACCAAACATACTTTCCAAATTCATCTTTACCACTCAATACATCTATTTCAATTTAATACTAGTCATCTCAAAACATTATACCAAAGTAGTAATGTTTACATCGTCCCTTACAAAATTACATCCCAACTGATATTTCCAATGTGTCTGTGCATATAATTATGTCTGGTACAGGAATATAAATGTATACCTTTCTGCGTGTACAAAAAGTAGCCTAAGGAGCTCTCCCCACCAGCCAACGTCGTGTACGCAGCAGGCAGTGCCTACGGATCACTGCAAGTAATCTGGGAGGTAGAGGGGTGAGCTTTCGGGAAAAAGCCCAGTAAGAAGATGTATTTAAAACGATTCTAGCAATTTAAATATGTATAAAACATAATAATGCGTATGATGATACTTTCTGAAACTGATAATAAAATTCAAAGATTAAGGAAAATTAGAAACATAGATATTCAAAACGTAAATCTTTAGGTATTTGAACTTAACAGATATTACGTAAAACTAGTCGTACATTCAGAATTCCAAACAGGAATACATATCAAATCACATACTACAAATCCGGTTCTGAAAACAGAGTTTAAATTTTCAAATTGAGACTACATCGGCCATAAATTATCATGTGACAATAACGAATTTATCACGCGGCAAAATAACCCAATCATCCTCCGTAGAGGGAATTCAGGACCCAAGGGTAATTTCAGACGCCACAAAGGCGGGGTATAGGCGCCACGAAGGTGAAATACAGGCGCCACACAAGCGAAATACAGGCGCCACGAAGGCAAATTACAGGCGCCACGAAGGCGAAATACAGGCGCCACGAAGGTAAATTACAGGCGACCTGGCCCCGGAGCACGCCAGACCCCTCTGGGCCCCGCTCCCACTGCTAACCAGTCCTACAACTCCAGGCGCCACACAGGCGAAATACAGGCGCCACGAAGGCGAATTACAGGCGCCACACAGGCGAAATACAAGCGCCACACAGGCGAGTTCAAACGCCACACAGGCGAGTCAGACGCCACACAGGCGAGTCAGACGCCACACAGGCGAAATACAAGCGCCACACAGGCGAGTTCAAACGCCACACAGGCGAGTCAGACGCCACACAGGCGAAATACAAGCGCCACACAGGCGAGTTCAAACGCCACACAGGCGAGTCAAACGCCACACAGGCGAAGTTGACAAACGTAAACATGCAACATAAATGGCCCTTAGTCTCATAAAAACTATAGTTTTCATATACGAAAATATCGAAATAAATTCATCTTATTCGAAAAATCATTTTAAAAGACATGCTCATATTCCGAAATCAAATTCAGTTATATACAATTATTCAAAAACATAAACATAGAGAGCATAGTCTTGATCAGAAATATAATTTAGAAACATGCATGAAAATCATACTTCATGTCTTTGCAAGCTTTCTTTATCAAGTTTCGGTAATTAACTATTACCGTTTTAAATTATATCCCCTTACCTCGATCTATCGAAATCTCCGTGCTCGAGTGGTGACGTCTCTTAGTACCTCCCTTAATTCCTTCTATGATCACCTACCACGAAATCGTACACTTAGCACCCTATTCGTGCGAATTATCCGAATTGCGTTAAAATCGTAACCTATTCGTTACTACTACGTGTGTACATATTATTGTACGTACCTAAGTCAACACGCACGTTTATATATTTTCCCCTACCACATTATTTTGTATGTATAATTATTGACATACACCTTATTATATACCTCTACATGTATGTACACATAAATATATATATATACACTCCCATATGTATATATATATATATACATATATATATATATATATTTATTTATTTGTTTTCACTCTTTTCCTATCTCATATATACATTCTTTGTATATGTATATACTAGCACAAATTCATCCTATATACACCCATATGTATATGCATCTAATATATATACACATATATATATATACACTCCTTTATATATATATATTATTGTCTTCTATTTTTTTCTTATCACATATATATATAAATATGTCCTTGTTTGTACATATACTAAGACACATTTATTTTATACAATCATTTGTATATACACCCAAGTATATACACATTTTTCATAAACTCCTATATGTATATACACCTAAGTATATACTCATATTTATTTTATCATTGGCTTTCCTTATTCATTATCAAATATATGTACATATACTAACATACCCTTTCATTATACATATCTATATGTACATACCCAACTATATATATTTTTTTATTCATATATTTACATATATATATTTTCACTAGTTTCTTTTATTCAATATCACAAATATATATATATATATATATTTTTGACTACTTCTCATCATTCCATTTTTAATCTAATTCAAACCATACTAGCATGCTTATACATGTATCACACATATATATTCATGTACATTAATACACATATATACATGTATGTATCTTACCTCTTTTCTCTTCCTCTTTTTTTTTCCAGCTTGCTTGTCTTCTCTCACGGTTTCCTCCTTTCTTCCTCAATTGTTTCAATTTCCAGCCCCTGCCTCCTTCCTATTTTCTCCCTCCTTCTTCACGGTTCTTCTTCTCTCCCCTCAATTCCCCTACCTCGGTTTCAATCTTCACTGTTCAGTCTTCTTCTTCCCTCAAGCCTCTCGGTTTTCTTCCAGCTTCAGCTTGCCTCGTTTCCATTTCCCTGTTTCTATTTCCCCCTCTCGGTTGCCCCTGTTCAGCCTCAATTCTGCTCTGCTTCCGCCCACTTCTGCATCAGCTCCAAACCTCAGTCTCCTTCTTCGGTTGTTCTCAGTTTTCAGCCTTCACTGCTTCACTAATCACTTCTCTCTTTCCCCGAACCCTGTTTCCCCTTCAGCCCTCGGGTCCTGCTCCTTTCACTCCGCCTCCCCTGCCTCGGTCTGCTTCCTTCAGTCTCGGCTCTGTCCTGTTTTCCTGGCCGAGAGTTCCCACTGATCTTGGTTGCTTCAGCTCCCGATTTCCCTGTCCTTCACTCTCTCTTTGCTCACCCTTCTCCCTCCTTTCCAATCTCCTCTCTCGGTCAGCCTCAAGCAGTAACTTTCTCTTCTTCCTCTCTTCTCTCCTTTCCTCCCTCGGTTGGACAACTTCTCTTTTTCTTTCTCTCCTTTCTCTTCCGGCCGACAGCCTCCTCTCTTCCCCCTTTCCTTCTTCTTCCCTTTTCCCCTCTGCTGGCCACCCTTCCTTCTCTTCTTTCTCTTCTCTTTGTTTTGCTTCCCGCCCAGCAGAGCTAATCTGCCTCTTTCGAAATGAAGAAACGGAATTGGCTTTCTTTGAAAGCCAATTCCGTACCATACATATATATATATATTATATTAATATATATATGTTATATTTAATATATTAATATATATATATGTTATTTTAATATATAGATAGATATATTTGTATTATTATTTTTTTGTTTAGTGTTAGTGTTATTTTTTTGTTTATTTGTTTTGTTTCCACTTTATTTTAAATGTCTTATACATTATACTTTACAATATATATATATATATATATATATATATTTGTCATATATATACATATATATATCATCATTTATCCATTTTAAATTTGTCTAGTATATATATATTATACCTATGTATATATATATATATACATTTTATTTCCTTCTTTTTTTTTATAAAATCACATAATGACAATATTCATGCCTTCCACGAAATTTTTATTATTTCGAAAATGAAATATTATTGGGATCTCATCACTCCTTATAATTCCCGATATAAGTTTTCTCATCAAGATTATTTTCGATCCCTCCATGCTTGCATTTGCTTCATCACATCTTGTATCCTTGAGTTCCCGGTCCTTCACGGGCTTCTCGGCCCCTATATTCTCGAGCCCTACAACGAACATCCACACTTCCATTAAAATATAATCTAATTAAACATAAGAAATTTGTGGGGTTTACACAGATGGTACTGAGATACACTGTGCTAAGATTGAGCGGAGTATTGAACATACTATGCGTAAAATTGGGACACATGCTATGTTAAGTGATGGGGTAGACAGAAGAATAGACAGGCAGATTACTTCCGATATGCCCGCAGAGCCTGTAGAGATATTTCAGAACTACAAATATGCCTACTATTGTAGCTCCACAGCAAAATGATGATGACTTGGGTTGGGAGTATGAGCTACACAAGATGAGGCAGTTTCAGAAGTGCAGACCTATCACGGCCCAAAAATCAGAGTAAATTTTTCGTTTGTTATTTAATTCTTACCTTCCTCTCATCGTGACCATCCTACCAACAGTTGGACTATGATTCAGTGTTAGTCCCCTCACACTACTTACCATTCCATTTCCATGTTACATTTACACATTAGGATTTTTTTCAATCCTTTGACTTTAACTAATACGTTCACAATTGCATTTACATAACCTTGCATCCCTGACGTCATATACGTTTACAGTACAGTGCATGTACATATTTAGATACAAAACCATACAAGTGTGTATACCTTTTCTCGATGGGAAACAACGGATAATAAGAATGCACAATCACTGTCGCTTTCTATCCACTGAAAATACTCTGTAGAGGGGGAAAATAAGAGGGGTGAGCAACCACACGCTCAGTAAGGCAATTATGCAAGTAAGTAGATAGCTCCACTATCTACATGCTCATAATGCAATACCCTTAAATCCATTTCTTTTCGTTTAAAGCTCACGCATGAAATCATGCACACATCAATGCCATAGTTTATAAAAGCTGTTCGTGCTTATGGAAATCATGCAACTTATGCCTCAATGGCATCTCATGTAAAATTATAAAACACACGAATTAAATCAAAATCATGGATTTGTAATTAATCCATGGATAACCTCCTTCTGCTAAAACATTTCATTGCATGAATTATAAATAAGTATGAAAAATACATCATGCTGAGTTTCCATAAAACCTTAGAAAACACTTAATTCATTTCAAAAATCCACATCTATCACACTCATCAGGACTCAACCCCTCCCTCAGGTGATCCTGATCCACATAAAATCACTTATTTCCAAGCATTTCTGAAAACATTGAAAATTTCATTTATTCACAACAAAACCAATATCATCAGTCAGGATCTAACCCCTCCCTCGGGTGGTCCAGACTCATACAAAATCCATGCATTCTCAAGCTTTCAAAACATCAGATAGTAACATGTGAGACTAGGCAATGTATCATGGAAATAACTAGGACTATGACCATATCCTTGTAATCCCAGGTTACACGGATCAAGTGTGCAGGGTATCACCACTATCGAGAACAGCTACGGGAGATGGGTCAAATCCAACCCATCGGTCCAACCCGATCACTCGCATCCGAAGATGCCACATAAATATAATATATCATAACACGGTACAACGTACTCCGTGGACCCATATCTAATATCAATACTCGTGCCATGTCTCAAAACGCATGTGCGAGCATGTTTAATCGGCGTGACACACAGTCTACTCGAAGCTCCAAGCACGGCTCATAGCATGTCTCAAATCAAAATGCATGTGCGAGCCTATTTAATCGGTGTAATACACAATATGTCACGACCCGAATTACCTAAAAATCAGAGTATCGCTTTTTCATTTATTATTTAATTCTTACCTTTCTCTCGTCGTGACCATCCTACAACACAGTTGGGCTATGATTCGGTGTTAGTCACCTCACACTATTTAACATTTCATTCCCATAATCATATATCAGAGTCTACTATCCTTTTGATTAAATAAACACATACCCAATGGTATTTACATGACTCTACATCCCCGACATCATATCCATTTACAGTACTGTGCATTACATATTTAGATACAAAACCATACAAATGTGTATACCTGTCTCTCGATGGGAAGCAGCAAGCAGCGGATATTAAGCATGCAAGTCCTCAGCCGCTCAATAATTATTACAAGTGCTCTGAAAAGATGGGAAAATAAGGGGGGTGAGCAAACCACATGCTCAGTAAGGCAATTATGCAAGTAAGTAGATAGCTCCACTATCTACATGCTCATAATGCCATGCCCTTAAATCCATTTCTTTTCATTTAAAATTACACGCATAAAGTCATGCATATTCAATGCCATAGTTTATCCAAAACTATTTGTGCATATATAAATCATGTAACTCATGCATTCAAAGCATTTTATGTGACATCATTAAATCATATTAAGCATGAATTTAATCAAGATCATGCAGTCTTTCATGTCATGTAAGACAATTTAAGGTTTTCAAATGAAAGCATGGAAAACACATCATGCCACTGCATTTAAATCAATTCATTTAAAACGCAGTATAAAATAACCCCTCTGGGTCAATCATCTCAAAACTCATAAAACAATTTGTTATATTTCATTATAAAACTTGAGTTATAAAACCACCCTTCTTTCTGGGTCACATATCATAAAATCATCTGAAATCATCAAATCATCAAATCGGGGGCCTGACCCCTCCTTCGGGTCTACCCTGGTCTAACAGACCACAAGTTATATCATGTGAGACAATAAGGTAATTATCAGTAACATCGAGGACTATGGCCATATCCTAGTGATCCCTGGCAACACGGTACCTAGTGTGCGGGGTATCACACCTGAAACGGGAGGTGGGTCGTCCTACCCGCCAGAACAGCATAACACCAGGATTGCGAGGGCAAGGCTTGCTGCCTCGTGGCTAATGCCACTCCACTCCAACAATCCCCACGGTACAGCGTACTCTGCGTGACATACACGGTACAAAGTACTCCGTGAACCCAAGCTCAGTCAGGGGTACCTGTAATAGGTCTTATCCACCCATATCATCTCTGTCTCAGAATGCACGTGTGAGCATATCATCTCACTGTGACACACAGTCTACAGGAGGCTCCAACACGGCTATATGCATGTAATATAAATCCCTGTGCGAGCGAAGCTCAAGCACGGCTCCATGCATATTCATGATATCTGAAAACCTCGTGCGAGCGAAGCTCTAGCACGGTTTCATAAAAATCAGTAAAATCTGCGTACGAGCAGCGCTTCAGTACGACTTAAACTGATCATGATTTCAAGTAAAATCCACGTACGAACAATGCTCTAATACGGATATGTATAGAAATTCAGTGAAAACTTCGTACGAGAAAAACTCCAGTACGATATTCAAATGAATTATAAAAATCATATAAAACTTTGTGCGAGCAAGCTCTAGCACAAATGAATGCTCAAGTAAATCAAATCTCGTACGAGTTACACTCCAGCACGGCTTTATGCATAATTAAATCAAATCTCGTGCGAGATTCACTCCAGCACGGCTTTATGCAATATCAAATCAAAACAGGATGCGAGCTAAGCTCCAGCATCTCTCATGCATGTCAAATCATTAAAACTAGTGCGAGCAATCGCTCCAGCACTATTTTATGCATACCACGTTAAAACAAATCAAAACATGTCAAAACAGAGTGCGAGCTAGGCTCCAGCAGCTCTCATTTCACAATAATAAAAATCAGTGCGAGCACCATGCTCTAGCACATTTCATGCATATGATGTCACACAAGTCGGTGCGAGCAACTGCTCAAGCACATTTATGCACATTCACAAACGCAGATATAGTGCGAACTACGTGTCGGCACTATCTGTTTCCATATAAACTTGATAGTTGGCCTCTTTTCCAAAGAAATTTCATTTAAATATTAATAACACCTACGTAGTGTTAATTTGGGAAACTTATGCAATTATTGGCCAATCTATCGATTTACTTTGATTAAAACCAATCAAATCTTTAATTCGGAAAATTCCTTAAATCATGCATTTCATGCATGTCATGCTTTCACCATCCTTAGGTGAACTTCCCTCAATAGGGGTAAAATAGTCTTTTCACCTATTTCGATCCTCAAAATTATTTAAACCACTTTTAGGATCTTTATACATCATCAAGGCATACATACATATTCAGTGTACAAAACACTATTAAAATACGCGTAGCTACCTCTAGCTACTCACACAATTCCCTTACCTCATTTTCTGTACAGTCTGACCTTTACACCGATGTCTCGTCACGCAATCCGATTTGCTCCAAATCCAATCTCCGGAACTGCGGATACACATTCATCAGGTCAAATACAATACAATTTAATGTATTTCATATTTTTTCTGGGCTTAATTTAAATCATTGGGCCCGTTTACCCATATTGGGCCCGATTGCACCATAATGGGCCTTAATCGGCCTTAAGCCCGTTTACCACATTTTATCGAGGCCTATTGGGCTCATTGGACCCATCAATATTTATTTAGCCTCGTTCTAAATTCTCAGATAGCTTATGAATTATTTACGACAATTTATCCCAATTTCTAGAATTTAATTCATTTATGCGGAAATTAAATCCGTAATTCATGCGTTAAATATCAATCACGCATAACGATATAAAATTGTCGTAAATAAGGGTCACTTACCCGTTATTCCATGATCGTACACAAATTGAGGCTGTCTCGAGCTCTCAGTGGATGCCAATTGTCGAGCTACACAATTAAATATATTTTCGGGTAAACTTTCAGTCGATTTTTTATCAAATTAAATATTCTAAAAATTAAATCGGTCAATTTGACCGCTTACCGACTTACCCGAAGCTCGATTGCATCACAGGAATTTTCCCCAATTTTTTCTCTTTTTCTTTTTCCCTTTTTCTTCCTTTTTTTTCCTCTCTTTTTGGTTGAACCGGTCCGGTCCGGTTCAACCCGGTTCGGACCGTCGGTTCAGCTCGGTCCGGTTCGGCTCAGACCGCCGGTTCAGTCCGATTCACCCATCATTTTGCCGTTCCGGCGCCGTCCGGCCGGTTCTCGGTGCGATTTCGGTGCCGTTCGGCGCGCCATGGCCTGGGCTTCCTAAATCGGGCCTCGGCTGGGGTCGAATCGGCGCCATCGCCGGCGAAACCAGTTTTCTCTCCCGCGGCCTCACTCCGTCGATCTGGCGTTTTTCGGCCACCTGGCCGCGCGTCGATGCCACCGGTGAGTTCGCCTGAGGTCGGTCGACCTTCGCAGACCCTCGCCTGGGGTCCTAGGCCACCGGTGACCGTCGGACGGAGGGATCTCCCTCGGTTCGCTTTTCGGCTTCCGTTTCTTCTCTGCTTCTGTTTCAGACTTTCGTTTCCTCTCTGTTTCAATTCGCGGTTTTTTTTTTTTAGATTTTATTTATTTATTTATAATTAACTTTTAATATTATTTTATTCAATAAAATAATATTAAAATGCATAAATATCCTTAAAAAATTATATTTAATTCATTTAATCTGTAAATAATTTTCTCAGTCCGATTTTACCTTTTCGGTATATTTTTCGATTATTTTCGGGATTATTTTTCGATACGAAAATCCCGATTTATTCCAATAAATTCATATCTTGATTAATTTAACCCGAAATTTAATTATTTCTTCGTCATTGATCAAGATTTCTCAATCTCATATTTTTAATTAAATTTTCTTGTCCCGATTAATATCGAATTTTGGTCTTTCGACCATTTTGCCCTTGCAAATTTTCAGGAATACCATTTTAGTCCTTTTGCATTTTTAAATGCACTCGAAAATATCGGGTCTTACACAATATACCCGAAGCTCCAAGCACGACTGTAATTTTCTCATAAAACCAGTGCGAGCTATGCTCCAGCACTCTATCATAAAATCAAGTAAAACTAGTGCGAGCTAAGCTCCAACACTCTATCACAAAAATCATGTGAAAATCTGATGCGAGCTAGGCTCCAGTACCCATGCATGTAAAACTCTAGTGCGAGCCCCTGTTCCAGCACTAATGCATGCGTCACACAGTTCAAAACTCATGTGAGCTAAGCTCTAGCACCTCTCATGCATGTCAAATTATTAAAACTGGTACAAGCAATTGCTCCAGCACCTTTTTATGCGTATCAAGTCAAAACAGGGTGCGAGCTAGGCTCTAGCACCTCTCATGCATTTCACAATAATAAAAATCAGTGCAAGCAACCGCTCTAGCACCTTTCATGCATATGATGTCACACAAATTGATCCGAGCAACCGCTCTAGCACATTTTATGCACACTCACAAACTCAGATATAGTGCGAGCAAGGCTTCAGCACCATCTGTTTTCATATAAACTTGATTGTTGGCCCATTTTCCAAAGAATTTCATTTAAATCTAAATAACACTTACGTAATGTTATCTTATGAAATTTATACAAACACTAGCCAATCTACCAATTTGCTTTGCTAAAATGTCACGAAAATTCCTCAAATCATGCATTTCATGCATGTTATGTTTTCACCATCCTTAGGTGAATTTCCCTCAGTAGGGGTAAAATAGTCTTTTATCTATCTCGGGTCCTTAAAAATTTGAATCCATTTTTAGGACCTTTATACATTTTTAGTGTATACAAAAGCTATTAAAAATATGCGTAGCTACCTCTAGCTACTTGCAAAATTCCCTTACCTCATTTTCTGTAAAGTCTGACTTTTCCACTGATGTCTCGTCATGCAGTTCGATTTGCTCTCAATCTAATCTCCGGAATTGTGTATAAATATTCATCAGGTCAAATACAATATAATTAATTGTATTTCATATTTTTTGGGCTTAATTTAAATCATTGAGCCCGTTTACCCATATTGGGCCCGATTGTACCGTAATGGGCCTTAACCGACCTTAAGCCCATTTTTAACTTACTATTCACAACATCGAGGCCTATTGGGCTCATTGGGCCCATCAGTATTTATTAGGTCTCATTCTAAATTCTCAGATAGCTCAATTAATTATTTATGATAATTTATCTTAAATTTTTGAATTTAATTCATTTTATACGGAATTAATCTGTAATTTATACGGTAAATTTTTAACACGTATAACTATGCAAATTACCGTAAATAAGGGTTACTTACTTGAGATTCCATGATGGTATGCAAATCGAGGTTGACTCGAGCTCTCATTTGTCGCCAATTATCGAGCTACACATTTATATATTTTTCGAGTCAAACATATATTTAAATAGTTATTCTGAAAATTAAATCGGTCCATTTGACCACTTATCGGTTTACCCGTAGCTCGACTGTATCGCAGAATGTTTCCTCAATTTTTTCTCTTTTTCTTTTTCTTTTCTTTTCTATCTTTTCTTTTTGGCTGAACCGGTCCGGTCCGGTTTAGCATACCCTCACTGCACCGAATCCGTCCGTACCAGTTCAGGCTCATCTTCGCCATTTTGGTGCCGTTCGATCAGTTCTCCGACAGTTTTCGGCACTAATCGACATACCATCGCGAGGGGGACCTTCGACTGGCCTCAGATCGGACCGATCGGCACTGGTGGCCGCCGGATTTCTCCTTCCTTCCTCAGTAATTTCCCTCGTCGGCGTGTGTGTCATGACCCAAATTACCTAAAAATTAGAGTAAATTTTTCGCTTTTTCATTTCCTTACCTATCGTGAACAGTTACACTACTAAACAGTTGGGCTATGATTCGGTGTTAGTCACCTCTCACCTATTTACCATTCCATTTCCATGATCACATTCACATATCAGAGTTTACTATCTTTTGACTTTGACTAAATACATACACATTGATATTTATATAACCTTACATCCCCGACATCATATCCATTTACAGTACTGTGCAATTACATATTTAGATACAATAATTATACGAGTGTGTATACCTGGTCTTGCTAAGAAGCAGCGGATAACCGAAATGCAAGACTACTGTCGCTCTCTTCTACTAAATGTACCCTGTAGGGTGGAAAATGAAATGGTGAGCATAAACAGCTCAATAAGGCAATAATGTAAGCAGGTAGATAACTATACTATCTACGTACTGATAATGTCATGATATAAAATCGTTTATATTTGGAGCATGAGGTAAGACTAAAACGATGCCACATGTATGTATATATCATATAAGAGAAATCATGAAATCGACATATAAATCAAACATGGAAAAATCATCATCTATGACATCTCATGCTCGTCACATAAAAACTCATTTGTTTCATCATAAACCCATCACGTTAAAACTTATTTGTTTTATCATAAAACAACCACATCAAGGCTAAACCCATCACTCGGGAATACTTTGATTCATTAAATTGTATCTCATTTAAAAACATAAATCGGGACCTTACCCCTCCTTCGGGTTTGTCCTGGTCTATTCAGACCTTATGATATCATGTGAGGGATGTAGGTTACTGTATGAAAATCGAGGACTATGGTCATAATTTGTCCCTGTGATCCCAGGCTACACGGATCCTGGTGTACGGGGCATCACAACTGCAACGGGAGGTGGGGTCAAATCCTACCAGCCAAAATATCAAGTAACATCATCGAGTCATCATGACTGCAGGTACATCATACTTCATGTGACATACACGGTACAACGTACTCCGTGGACCCATATTATAGTCTAGGGGTGCCTGCCGTAGGTCTTATCCACCCCAATACTATGTCGATAACCAACACATGTCTCAAAGTATACGTGCGAGCATCTCAACTCTTTGCGACACACAGTCTATAGGAGGCTTCCGCATGACCATATGCATGTCAACTCTCTGCGAGCATCTCAGCTCCAGCACAACGCTATGCATATCATGATATCTAAAATCTCGTGCGAGCAAAGCTCCAGCACGGTTTTGTGCACACACAAATTTCTCGTACGAGCAATGCTCCAGTACGACTTTTCATGAGTAATAAATCAGTAAAATTTAGTGCGAGTAACCCTCTAGCACTCTTTTTACTCGTGTAAATATGATAGGTGGCTCAATCTTGATAAAACATCTTTTAAAATCGTAACCGGTACAAACCGGTACCCTTTCGTATAATTCACGAAATCAACAGCCAACCTATGTGCATATTTGCTTAAATCAAGGCAATACATTCATATAAAACATTAAAACATGATAATCATGCAATTTATCTGCCTTACTACCCTTTTTTTAAATTTTACTCCCAGGGGCAATATCGTCTTTTTGCTTTATTCACCCATACCTCGGGTTTTCGTAAAAATTATTATTTCGTTTCTAGATACTTTAAGAAATTCTAAGCCCTGTAAATCCCCTCAAAAATACGTATAGAAATCTCTATGCACCTCCAAAATTCTCTTACCTCGATTCACGCACAAACTTATCTCGTCTCGATAATACTCGATCTCTCAGTCCAACTGCCCATCAACCAAACTTATCTCGTCTCGATAATACTCGATCTCTCAGTCCAACTGCCCATCAACCAAGTCTACAAAACTGCATATAACCACATATTTTTGGTTAATTCACTTATTTTTATCAGTATGTCACATTCACTGATCAATCTAAAGTACTGGGCCCGTTTTACTTTATTGGGTCCAATTGCACCTTAATAGGCCTCGAACCCGTTTTTAGCCCGTTTATACTTATTAAATCCCTTCTTCGGGTTTATTGGGCTCATTCAACTTACCAATAATTATCGGGCTTCGTTCCAAACTTATTGGATAGCTCGTATACTATTTACGATAATTACGTTGCAATTTCGATTAATATTTCTTTTTATACAGAATTAATCCGTAAATTTCATAAAATAATCTTAAGTCTGTATTGAGGACTCTAATTATCGTAATTAAAATATACTTACCCAATATGATGCGGGGTACAAAAATCGGAGCTCAATCGGCTCTCGTTCGGGCTTTGTCGTAAAACTGCACAATTATATATTTAATTTTGGGTTAATTTTCGATCAAATATAATTTAAATAAATTTCTCAAAAATCAAATCGATCACTTTTGACCTCGTATCGACTTACCCGAAGTCCGGTGTACCCTCAAAAATTCTTCCCCTTTTTCCTTTTTCTCCTTTTTTTTCTTTCTTGGCTGAACCGGTTCGGTCCGGTTCAACCCGGTTCAGACCTCCGGTTCAGTCCAGTTCGACCGGTTCGGTGCCTCATCGGTCGATTCTCCACCTACTTTCGCCACCAGCAGCTCCGCTAGGTCGTCCGATTCTCAAATCTAGCCTCGATTTTGTCCAAGGCCGCCGAAAAGTGGTCGGTCCGGTGTGTTGTCCCTTCGCCGTCGGTACCCATTTCCTTTTTTGCCGTTTTCGGCGCCGTCCGTCGGTTTCGACGATTGTGGCCACCACCGATCGTGTCGCCTGGGCCTGGAGAACCCTCTGCTGGGGTTGGTTGGGGCTGAATCGACGTCAACGCCGGCGAAAGTCCCTTTCTTCCTCGCGGCTTCCAATCGTCGATTTCGGGTTTCCCGGTGGCTGGGGGAGCGCGTCTCGGCTGCCGGTGGTCACGCGGGTGACGGGCTTCCTTGGCCGACCCTCGTCAGTCCCGCCGGTGGCGCGCCGGTGAGCCCCCTCTTTCGGCTTCGTTTTTCAACTTCAGAAAATCGCGTTTCGCGATTTTCGATTTCTCTTTTTTTTTTTTACTTAATTAATTTAATTTAATTTATTATTTAATTTATTAATATTTTAATCAATAAAATATATTAAAAAAATCTAAAATATCTACCAAAAATTATTATTTTATTCCAAAATAATTAATTTAATTTTATTTAATTTATTTTAACCCTTTTTCGGTATATTTTCTCCGTATTTTTGAGATATTATCCCGAGCGAAAATTTTGTTTAATTCCAGTAAATACATATCTTGATCAATTTAATCCGAAATTTAATTATTTCTTCGTTATTGATCAAGATTCTCAAATCCATTATTTTTAATTAAATTTTCTTATCGAATTTATATCGGCTTTCGATCTTTTAACCGTTTTGCCCTTCAACGTGTTCGAAAATTTTATTTCAGTCCTTTTTGCATTTTTTATTTCGTGTTTTGAATCTTTATCTCCAGTCCGAATCCCGTTAGTTTAATTTGAGACCATTTCAATCCTTCCTTTCACGAACATACTCATTTCGTGTTTTAACTAAAATCGGGTCTTACAGTGTGTGCTGACGCATGATGGTTCTCACGGTGTCGGGCTCCTCTCATCGGTCCTCGCCTGGCCTTCTCTCTCGCCGGTGGTCGTCGGAGCTGGGTCGTCTCCCTCGGTTGTCTTCCTTCTTTCCAGAATCGTGTTTTTCACGATTCTGCCTTCTTTTTTTTTCGTTCATGTACTTTATTTTCTTGTATTATTTATTATATTTTATTTTAATCAAATAAAACATAATAAAACCCCAAATATCCCAAGTAAATTAATATTTTATTCATTTAATCTATTAAATGTATTTATCTGTCTTATTTTATCTTTTCAGTGTATTTTTTCATATTTTCGGGATAATTTCCCAAGGTGAAAATTTCGGTTAATTTTGATAAATTCATATCTTGATCAATTTAACCTAAAATTTAATTATTGCTCCTTTATTGATCAAGATTCCCTGAATCCATGTTTACAGTGTCAATTTCTTACCGAATTGATATCGAATTTCAAGTCTTTTAATTGTTTTACCCTTCAACGTGTTCGGGACCAAATCAACACAACTTCCCTTCACGAACCCTTTCTTATTTTGTGTTTTAAATTCTTATCTCCAATCCGAATGGCCCGAATCCCATTCATTTAATCTGTGGTCATTTCAATCCTTCATTTGATCTTTAAATGCATTCGAGAATTTTTATTCATTCCATTTGCATTTTTCATTCACGTACAACTCTTCTTATGATTCAATTTACATCCAACCATGTTTACGTCATATGAATCATAAGGAATTTTGATAAAAAATCAGGTCTTACAAGATCGCCATTGTTAAATGGGATAAAGGACCCAATAGTTATAGAGAACTGAATGAATGAGATTAAGGAAACTACGAATGGAATTTATGGGTCTAGCACAAGGAAATCAATTTGTCAATGAGTATGAATTATGATTTATATCACTGGGAAGGTATGACCCAACGTTATGAACAGCGAAGTTGAGAAAAGTCTGTAAGTTTACTAACGGATGGAGACCGAGCTGATTTCGGAGGATAGTATGCTATTACATACTGAAGTCAAGAATCCAATTGTAATGGAAAACTGAAAAATTAAATTAGAAAACTTACATGGATTCTTAGAGTATGACTGTGAGCTTAATAGACTGGGGGCAGTTTCAAGAGTTTAAGCCTCCATTTTTCAACAAGGTTAAGAATTCGGTGATTCGGAGTGTTGAATGAATTAGATAGAAAAGCTTGATGATTTTAGAAGTAACTCTCCCGAGAAAGTTGCTTTTGCAACTTTTGTGTTAAAGGATTGGAGAAGCTACACGAATTTTCAAAGTGTGCTACTATAAAGAAAGTAGCCTTTGTAGCATCAGTATCGAAATAGAAAGTTGAACTCAGAGGGAAGTTTCTCGATTTAATTCAAGAGCCGACATCATAAAATTACATGGGATATATTCTGAAGGCCCTTAGGCGACAGCACATTCTGGATGAAATAAAGTGGCAATTAAGGATGAAATGATTGCAATCGGACATAAAGTAATAAGTCTATGGATGATTATGAAATTAAATTTATAGCTTTGGAAGAAGAATAATTCGGATAAGTAGAGAAGTGAAAGGTGCAAAGATCCTCAGTCGAGCTTAATTAGCAACAATTGAGCTTAATTAGCCCCATAGGAGGTAATAAGATCCTAAATCGAGCTTAATTAGCCCCATTGGAGGTTATATTGAAGAAGTAGTGTGTAAGGTGAAACTGTGGTAATATGAAGTGTATATTTTGAGGTTACTAAGAAAATGACAGGGTAAAGAGAGTCACAGAAAAGTAGTGTACTAAGGAAGCAGTGGGAGTGATAGAGTAAAGTCACTGTAACTAAAAAGATGAATCAAATAACTAAAAGTATAAGTGAAGGTCACACTACTTATGTGATCGATAAAGTTAGGGCGTGTTCGGATTAAAAAAAAAAAGACACCCCAGTAGACAAAGAGTTTTTCGACACATATTCGGATGATATATCAAAATTACTACTTAATTAGAAGATGAAGTTTGGAATTGATTTAGCAGTGATATCGAATTAATCATTCAGACCACTGTACTGAATAACTTTGATTGAATTAGAAATGCTGAAAAACAAAAACAACAATTATAAGGATTACATGAAAAGGAGATTATCGGACTAGGTATTCACTTTGGTGTGTACTGGCATTAATAGTTAAGGAGACTCGGAGTCTTCTGGGTCACGATATGTTAAGAACGAGAGCTAATTGGATTCTCCCAAAGCAGCAATTATGGATCAGTGGGAGAGACCCAAAACTCTTAAAGATGATTCAGAGTTTTAGATATAGGGAGACCTTGGAATATGAATTATGTATCGAGTCTAAAGATTGTAAATTGCTCATGCTTATGTTTCGAATGCGAGACTTAATTGGAATAAGGAAAGAGTTCTGATATAATTGATGTACGAAATGAGACAAGTATGAAATGTGATAGATCTTGAATAGAAGTTATATTGGAATAAGAGGTGTATGCAAAGTAAGAATATCTCTGTTATGTGAAGTGATTCAGAATCAAGTGATATGAATTGAGAATAAGTTCTGACCAAAGGATAAATGTGAAATTGTGATAAATTATGGTATCCTACTTTCTATTGGGACTGAACCTTGAATCCTTATAACCATAACCAGTTTATGTGGTTAAGTTTGATGGCTAACAAAGGCATTTCAAAATACCTCCCCACCTGAGAGACTTGACAGCGTCTAGAAGTACCCTAATTCATAACCTACAAATTGAAATTGACAGTCGTCATATTTGTGTTGGAAGTCAGGATACCATTATTTGTGAAGATGAAGAAATGAATTTCATTCTAATGAAATCGTATGAATTATGAAATATGGATCAATGGTTCAATATCAAGTGCAAAGGAATGCTATGTGGGAACATAGATTTTAGGCAGTAATTGAAAATCATCAGCATAAAATTTATTATTGTATATTGTAAGATTTTCTATTGGTTGAAATTAATCTTGCATTTAAAGAGAATAATTGCATAATTTGAAGTGATTTTGGTTTAGTAAAAGAAACAAAAAAGTATCTCAACTTGAGGATATGAATTGATAATTATTCAAGTCGTTGCAGGATAATCTCTAAACTTCTACATGGAGTGCTATTAATTTGTTAATGATGAGAGTGATTAATTTGTGATAATGGTTCCAAAGATTGAGGAATCAGGGAGATTATGTGAAGTACGTGATTGGTGTTTGGAGTTGTGATCTTGATATGAATTTTATTATTTGGAGTTATAATGATTGAAATTATCAACTGATTTTTCCTATTGTTCCTAAGCTCTGACTTTTAGATGGAGTTAATAGTGTATTTGGTTAATGGAAAATTTTGGATTATGATATCATAAGCTCTGTGAAGAGTTTCATCGTCATCTATAATTGATCTATGAGACTTGAAAGCTATTAATATTTGAGATTAGAGATGAGTTGGATACTCATAGATTTACGTTTGAATTTGTTGGGTGTGAAGAACTTATGTTTATTACAAATTTCAGTTATATTGACTTCATCTTTATCGTAGTGTATGATGGTCAACTGATGATAAATATTCTGATACAGTGAAAAAGAAAAGAGGATCAATATCTAATAGTTTATAACTAGAAAATTTGTTGATATCATTATTCAGATTTCAAATTTTATGTGGTTAAAATTACTTAACATGACTTGAAAATTTTATTCTAAGAAATCTGGTGAATAAGAAATTATGTTGATCTCGGACAATGTTATGAACAATAACTTTGAGGTTTTCACAATTATATTCGAATGACATATTAGAGGGAGCAATTGAAGTATGATTGGATTTAAGTTACAACTTTTGGATTATTGTTAATTTAACAAGTGGTTGATCTTTAATTTGGAGGTTAATCTTGACTGAAGCCCATAGTAGTAAGTACATTATGCACCCTGGTAGTACCAAAATGTACCAAAATCGACGAAGGGTGTTTTGATAGCTTGAAATGAAACGAGATTTTGCAGAGTTTGCTTATAACAATAGCTATTATGCTAGCATCAGGATGGCACCGTATGGTAGAAGATGTAGGACTCCAGTGGCTTGGAAGAAGTGGGTGACAGAAAGATTTTGGCTCCCGATTTGGTGAAACAGGCAGCAGAAGGTGTTCGGATAATCTGTGATAGACTTAAGGCCACACAATGTAGGCAGAAGAGTTTTACGGATAAGCATAGGCGACCACTTGAGTTTCAGATTGGGGACTCCGTGTTTCTGACAGTATCCCCGAGCAAGGGTATTATGCGCTTTGGAAAGAAAGAGAAATTGAGTCCTCGCCTCATTGGTCCATTTGAGATTCTAGAGAGAGTGGGAAACGTAGCCTACAGACTTGCCTTACCACCATAACTTTATGGGGTACGTAATGTCTTCCACGTCTTGATGTTAAGGAAGTATAATCCAGATCCCTCACACATCATTGAGTATGAGCCCTTGAGCATTCAAGAGGGTATGAGCTACATTGAGCTACCTATCCGGATTTTAGACAGAAAGGAAAAGATACTTCGATCGAAGAATATTCCTCTGGTAAAGGTTCTCTGGCAACACCATTCGGTTGAAGAAGCTACATGGGAGCTAGAGAGCCTCATAAGGAAAAGTACCCTCATATATTCTAAATGACTAAGATGAATTTAGAGGATCAAATTCCTTAAAGGTGGGGAGAATGTAAACACTGCAAATTTTTTGTACTTAATTAGACAATAAAATTAAATGAAAATATGTTATAAGAAGATATGTATATATTTTTGTTAAATTTAACGTGTATTTAAAAATGATAATAAAAAAATAAAAATAAAAATAAAAATAAAAATAAAAATAAAAATAAAAATAAAAATAAAAAACAAAAAAACAAAAAAACAAACAAAAACAAAAAAATGAAAAAAAAAAGTGTTGCGCGATATCGCGCGACATTGAAAATATTTAGGGAAGGGAATCGAAATTTCCCTTCCCCTAGTGAGGAGACTCAGCGAAGGGAGAAGAAACCACCGACGTCGGCCAGCCAAAATCCAGCAGTAAGCGGTGGCAAAAAAAAAGAAAAGAGAAAAAGAAGAGAAAAGAGGGAGGGAGAGACCGAAGGAGAAAGAGGAGAAAAAAGAAGAGAAAGGGAGAAGCGGTCAGAGGGGAGGCGAGGAGCGACGCCGACCAACCCAGGGAAGAAGACGGTGACCATCGACGATGCCGGGAGCAACAGATCGGCGAGACAGAAAACGAGGGGCGACGCCAGGGAAAGAAAGGGCTAAACCGGTCACTTTTCGGCGAGCCCAGTGTAAGCACCACCAAATCCATGCGTCGCGCGGCCAGACGGAGCGGCTGGAAGTGAAAACCGGTGAGGAACTGGCCAGAAAGGTCGTCGAACGACGAGATGGTCCTTGAACCGGTTTAGCCAGAAAAGAGGAAAAAAAAGAAGAAAAAAGAAAAAAATGGGGAAAAATCTGGCGATGCATTCGAGCTACGGGTAAGCCGATAAATGGTCAAATGGACCGAGTTAATTTTTGAAATAATTATTTAAATATATATGTAAGACCCGATTTTAGTTAAAACACGAAATTAAATATGCAAAAGGACTGAAAATGGAATTCCCGAACACGTGCAATGGCAAAATGGTCAAAAGATCGAAAGTCGGTATAAATTCGAGAAGAAAGATTTATTAAAAATAATGGATTGAGAAATCTTGGTCAATAAAGGTGAAATAAATTTATTCTAGGTTAAATTTATCAAGATATTAATTTATTGGAATTAATCGGGATTAATCAAAATTTTTAATTCGAAAAATAATCCCGAAAATAATCGAAAAATATACCGAAAAGTCATTCGGGAGAATATCCCGAAAATACGGAGAAACTATATCCGAAAAATGGTTAAAATATAATAAATAAATTAAATAAAAATTAAATAAATGAATTTAGAATTAAATAATAATTTTAAGGATATTTTAAGGGATATTTTGGATTTTTATAGAGTATTTTAATGAATAGTGTAATAATTAAAATAAATAATAAGAATAAAAATAATTAATAAAATAAAAAAAGAAGAAAAGAGAATCTGAAAAAAAAAAGAAACTGAAAACGAAAACGCGAAGCAGGAAAGGAAACAGAAACGAAGCAGAGGCCGAGCCCCTGCCGGCGAAACGACGACCGACGGAGGCCGACGAAGGGAAGCCCGACGAGGGCCGACCCACCACCGGCCTAACAGAGATGCGAATGGCGGCGAACGGTGGAGCAAAACGGAAAAATCGAAACCGAGAGAAGAGAAGCCGATCCCAACGACCGGCGACGATTCGGCACCGACCGACCACAGTCGATTGTTCCCCAGGCGTCGGTGAGCCGATTGGTGGCAGCCACGACCGGCGAAGCTGCCAGAAAACGCCAAAAACAGCGGAAGAAAAAAATGGGTTTCGACGGCAGAAAAGAGAACGGCCAGACCGGTGACCTTCCGGCGGTCTTGGGTGAAGCCGAGGCCAGATTCGAGCTGCGGACAACCTCACGGAGTTACTGGCGGTGGAAGCCGATGGAGAACCGGCCGACAAGGCCTTGAACCGGCAGTGAACCGATCGAACCGGAGTGAACCGACGGTCTGAACCGGTCCGAACCGGACTGAACCGGTTCAGCAAAAAGAGAAGGAAAAAAAAAGGAAGAAAAAGGGAAAAAGAAAAAGAGGAAAAATCGAGAAAAATTTCAGTGATGCAATCGAGCTTCGGGTAAGTCGGTAAGCTATCGAAATTGACCCGATTTAAATTTTGGAGTATTTAATTTAATTAATTTTGGACTAAAAACTTACCCGAAAAATTGTGGAATTATGTAGCTCAACAATTGGCATCCCACGAGAGCTCGAGATAGCCTCGATTTGCGTACTAGCAAGGAATCTCGGGTATGTAACCCTTATTTACGATAATTACCTCGTTATGCGTGATATGAATTTAATTTCTGCATAAATTGAATTAAATTCTGGAAATTTAGATAAATTGTCGTAAATACTAAATTGAGATATTCGAGGGTTAGAACGAGGCGCAATAAATGGTTAGTGGGCCCAATGAGCCCAATAGCCTCGATAATGTGAAAATTAAGTGAAAAATGGGCTTTAGGCCGATTAAGGCCCATTAAGGTGCAATCGGGCCCAATAGGGGTAAACGGGCCCAATGATTTAAATTAAGCCCAAAAAATAAGAAAATACAATTAAATTGTATGATATCTGACCTGAGGAATATTATACGCAGTTTCAGAGGTGTGATTGGGAGCATATCGGACTGCGCGACGAGACAACAGTGGAAAAGGAAAGGTCAGACTCTACAGAAAAATAAGGTAAGGGAATTCTACGGACTGCTAGAGGTAAACTTTACGAAATTTCAAGTTCATATGCAGTCTTTAAAAATTATCTGAAGGGTCTAGAGGTCAAATAATAATTTTAGTGCCCCGAATGGACAAATTACCAAAATACCCTTGTTAAGGGTAAAATTTACAAATTTAGGAAAAATTTGGGAGGAGCAAGAACAAGAGGTTTCTGCTCGTTCTGGAGACATTTTAATGCATGCATGAGTAGGCTGGCTAACCTTGAAAGAAAATGCACAGCATTGCATACTTTCAACGATATAATTGTTTTGAAAAACTGTTTTGAGGAAACAGAGCCGCCTACGTGTTTTTATTGACATGTGACGTGCTAGAGCTCAGCTCGCACGATATTTTGATTTGTGTGATGCATGCATTAGTGCTGGAGCGAGAACTCGCACTAGAGTTTTACATGCATAGGTGCTGGAGTCCAACTCGCACCAGATTTGTATACATATATATATGATTTTCGTGACAGGGTACTAGAGTCTAACTCGCACCATATTTTTATGTGATTTTTGAGACAGGGTGTTGGAGCTTCGCTCGCACCAGCTTTTCATATGGTTTGCATACAGAGTGCTAGAGCTTAGCTCGCACTAGTTTTACTTGATTTGATGAGAGTGCTGAGCATCGCTCGCACTGATTTTTATGAGAACATGCGATGAGCCGTGCTTGGAGCATCGGGTAGACTGTGTGTCATCGATTAAATAGGCTCGCACATGCGTTTTGAGACATGGCAATACGGTTTAATGTTAAAACAACCTGATGAGCCCGAAAGAGGGATAAGGGTTGGAGGTCCAGCTGATGAGCCCGAAAAAGGGATAAGGCTAGGGGTCCATGGAGTACGATGTACCGTGCAAGTAGCATGGAGTACGATGTACCGTGTGGTATCTTTGTGATACGTTGGCATCTTCGGATGCATGGGATCGTATAAGACCGACGAGATGGAGTGACCCACCTCCCGGGCTGTTCCCGATCATGGTGAGAACCCGCACACTAGGATCCGTGTAGCAGAGGAACTCCCGAGGACACACATGGCCATAGTCCTGGTTATTGCCGATATACAAACGTTGCCTAGTCTCGCATGTTGATGATCTTGACAATGATTGAAACTGGGTTTTAAACTAAATTTGCATGATGGTATTTCCATGCTTTTTAAACCCATGTGTGATGTAAACTGATTTTCATGGTTTTATGTGAGTCAGGATCACCCGAAGGAGGGGTCGAGTCCTGACTTTATTGTGAAATTTTTAAATGAGAAAGAAATGATTTGAAATAATTGCATGTTGAATTTTTCGTGCAAACTTGATTTACATAACATCATAACTCATATCATCTGTTTTAAAATGTGTGGAGAAAGGGTGGTTTATGCATGGCACCACGTTCATGTAGGTAGTATGGTTACCTACTTGTTCGTAGGATTGCCTTACTGTGCTTGATGTGCTCACCCCTTTCATTTTCTGCCACAGATAATCTCCAGTAGACGTTGAGACGACTCAGTACTGCATTCCGGATATCCGCTGCTACCCATCAACATAAGGTATATACACTTGTACACATTGTATCTACATAAGCATAGCACAGTAACATGTTTGTAAGTAACTTTAGGGGATGTATAAATAATGTAAACAATTATAAATGACTGGAGAAGAAATAAGTTAGATGGTAATTTAATGGTGGCAGTGGCATTGACGCACAGCCCAATTATTAGTGGAGTGTGGTCACGATTCGAGGACAGGTAAGAATTTAAGTAAACAAATAAAACGCGAAAAATTAACTCTGATTTTTGGGTAGTTTGGGTCGTGGCAGATTTTATGGTATCAGAGCAGCGATTGGTCTGATGTGTGTCAGTGTCAGTAATTAGGAATTACATCCCCGTGTTACTGTGCTTGGTTAGATACAATAGTGTATATCGAGATGGGTTTTGACTAAGAAATGGTTGAGAATGCAGGAATGCCTAATATGAGTCGCGTTAGATGAGATAGTGCACGAGGCAGAGGTCGTAGAGGTAGACCTGAGTCTGCTAAGTCGTGCTGAGTTGACCTGTGAGAATCAGGATGAAATTGAAATGAAGGCTAATGTTGAGCATGCCCCACTGAGTTCGACAGAGAGATCAGACAGTATTGAGACACGCTTCGTGAGGTTGGAGCGGAGTGTAGAGAATATTTTGAGGAGCTAATTGCTCAGATTATGTATGAGATTTGAGGGCGCAGCGGAGCATTGGTGGAAAATCGCTCGACCCATCTTAAGTGTTAAACACCCAGAACTAACGTGATAAATGTTATTGGATGTATTCCGGTGACAAGATATCCCGGACATGATTTAAAGGAAATTTCGGATTAAAGTCCTTACTCTGACCCAGAGAAATTGATTTATTGATAAGTATGATTTATGAGTATAAAACTCGGTTATATTCTTGGGCAAATATTACCTCGACACTATGAACAAGTGATAGTCGAGATGTTTAAAAGCTCATGAAATGGCTCAACTTTTCAATTAGAGTCCGATTGGCCCGTGAGATATTACCTATACCGAGGCAATGCGCAGATTTACAGTTGGGTAAATAAGAACATGAATTGCACACCTCTGAGATTGGGAAAGGTAGTGAGGGCTGAAATAGAGACAGAAAAGAGAATCGAGAAATGACAGAGATGTTAAAATGGGAAAATGGTAATTGGTAAAAGATTTGATTTGATTTAATTTGATGAATCATGGAGTAAGATAATTGGTAAGGCCTCAGTGCATCCAATTTTGGCACTCTTGAGGGGTATTGTGATTGGAGGACCCTGACCTGCTACGAAGTAGTGTAGCATTGTAAGCACTGTAAGCAGTGTGGGATGTATGGTGGATACCACAGAAGGAGGATCTATACTTACACTGTATTGATGAAAATGGCCGTTAAGTGTGGTAAGACGGACCATTGATTTTGATTGTATAAAGTTGGGCGAGATCGCCCCACAGAAAAGTAAAGAGATAGAGAAAAACTTCGTTGGTATAGCTGCAACGAAAAGGGAGGCTATAGCCGAAAAGAAAAAGGAAAGTAGGCTGTTGGACGAAGGCGAGAGGAATGTCTTGGACCAGGACACTATTGATGTTTCATGGATGTAGTGTAAGATACCACACTTGTTATGAATAATGAAGTACATATGTTCATTGATTCTGGTGCCACACATTTATTCATACCGCCTTCATTCGCATTTAAGTGAGTAAAAGGCATGAATGCCTACATCATTGGGCACAATACTGATAAATGAGTACCCCAATAGAGGAGGATTAATTAACGGAATATGGATATGGAGATTTTAAGTTGAAAACAAGGGTGAAAACATCACTGAAAAGTATACTGTAAGTGTTGACAAGTGATAAAAAGGGGTGTAACAGTAGAAATTAAAGGAGTAAAGGATTGTACTCACGGAATGAATAATGAAAGAGTTTTGTCATGATTGATATACGAAGGAGATAATCTTTGAGATAAGATAGATCCTAAATACAAGATGTATTGGAGTAAGAGACATATTCTAGGTAAGGAATACCCTTAATATGCGAAGTAATTGGGATTAAGTGATAAGTAGGGAATATAAATTATAAACCAAGGATAAAGATGGATATAACCATAACTAGTCTATGTGGTTAAGTCTGAACGTTAATAAAGGTATTTCAAAATACCTCCGCGCCTGAAGACTTGACAGCGTCTAAAAGCATGTATATATAACCTATAACGTGAAATCGATCGTCGTAATAAATACCTTTAGCATTAGGATACCTTTACTAAGACGATAAGAATATTAAAATTCGACAAATCATAAAGGTTAACATAGTAAAATTTAATAAGAGCCGTTAAGATAAGAAAAGGAAATGACGCAGGTTAGTACCTGAAAACGTAAGCGATTTTGAAGGATCTTATACGCTTATGCGTAAATAAGTCAAGGATATGGATGATTGAAATATGTAGTGAAGTATGAACTGACCACCGTGATTAATTTCACCATACCCAACAGCTCAAGAGGTTCTCAGTGAGTATAGATACCTCAAAGTTATGAAAGAGCTGTGTATTGATGTATAATGAGAAGATAGTCAATTTTGGAGTCAGACAACTCCTTGATCACGAAATAAACTATCTGACCCATGATTTAAAAATTGGAAGCGATAGTACTTGTACTGAGGATATGGTACTACTAGGTACATGATGAGGAATTTTGGATATGCACTGATCACAAAGCCCCGAGTATCTGTTTTTCACAGAAAGAGACGAATATGAGAATACATAGTGGGTTAGAGCTTCTGAGAGATTTTGATTGTGAAAATTGTACCACCCAGGAAGGGCTAATGTGATGGCTGATGCTTTGAGTAGAAAGAGCCTCGGGATGGTACCACATATGATGGTCAGGGAGCGTGAGCTGCTTGAGCAGTTGTGAGCCTCAGTATTGATGTGACCCCTTCTGATGATGACAGTGATTGTATGACAGCTAGCCTGAGACTAGAACCGGATGAGAGTGCCCGGATTTGACAGGCTTAGCGTGATGATCGGCATGGTGTCGATAGTTTGGGTCAGATTCAGAAGGGTACAGTGACAGAGTTCACAGAGTATGATAATGATTTACAGAGAGGTTCAGAGACAGTATAAGTGCTCCCCAGGACCACAGTTGATGAGATAATGATATTGTCAGAAGCTTACTCTTCGGGATATACAGTGCATACGGAAAGTAACGAATATATATATGAAATCTCTGAAAAGGGTATTGGTGGTCAGATGTGAAAAGAGAAATGGTAGAGATTGTGGAAAAGTGCCTAGTATGTCAGTAGAATAAGGTAGAGTATTAAAAGTCTGCAGAGTTATTGCAGCCTCTACCTATATCGACTTGGCACAGAAAATGGGAGCAAGTCTCCATGAATGTCGTGATGGGTTACAGAGGACCCAGGTGAATTACGAGGTTAATTGGATGATAGTCGCTAAAGTGACTAAGTCTACCCACCTTTTGGTTATGAAATCCCCAAATACTCAGAGTGTATATGAGGATTTATGTGTAAGGAAGATTGCGGAACATTAAGTAGCGTTCCAGTGAGCATGGTATCTTATAGGGATTCCCGCTTCACTTTATACTTCAGGAAATATTTTTCAGGAAGCTATGGGAACCCGACTGAGTATTAGCACAGCTTTCCATCCCCAGACAGATGGTCAGTCAGAGAGGACTGTACAGGTTCTGGAGGATCCGATGAAAGCGTGTGCCATTGATTTTATAAGCTCCTGGCATGATCAGTTGATTTCTAATCGAATTCGTCAATAGTGACAGTTGTCACTTGAGTATTGGGATAACAAGATATGAGGCAGTGTATGGCTGTAGGGGTTGTTCCCCAAATTGGATAAGAAAAAGTGGGTGACAGATAGAATTATTTTCGACCTTGGATAATAAGTCTCTGAGGATGTTTAGTTAAGGATGAGAGATTAAGAACACCTCAGAGCAGATAGAAAAGTATTGGAATTCACCGAGGGTGAATTAGTATGGTTGAAATGTTTCTTGTCCTAAGAGAATAAAGACATAGCGAACTTTTGGAAGAAGGTAAATTAAGTTTCGCTGGATTGAATCTTTTGAGAGATTGGACAAGTGGACGATAAGACCTGTAGGTTGGCGTGATCACTTAAATAAACAGGCATCCACAATGTGTCCCATCTTTTGATGCTTCAGAAATACTATCCAGATCCAGCATAGGTGATAAGATATGAGATCCAACAGTTTAGCTTAATGCAAATACAAGTATATTGAAGAAGTTGATTCGGGCATTAAACAGGAAAGAGAAAGTATTGAGGTTTAAGACGATCTCCCTAATTAAAGTCTTTTGATAGTGTTACACTCCGAAAAAAGGTCACATGAGAATTAAAGAAGTATGATACGATTAATGTACCCGGAGTAGTTTGTGGACTCATATGAATTGGTTCTAATTTGGAGGACCAAATTCCTTAAGTGGGGGAGATTATGTAAGACCCGATTTTAGTTAAAACACGAAATTAAATATGCAAAAGGACTGAAAATGGAATTCCCAAACACGTGCAAGGGCAAAATGGTCAAAAGATCGAAAGTCGGTATAAATTCGAGAAGAAAGATTTATTATAAATAATGGATTGAGAAATCTTGGTCAATAAAGGTGAAATAAATTTATTCTGGGTTAAATTTATCAAGATATTAATTTATTGGAATTAATCGGGATTAATCGAAATTTTTAATTCAAAAAATAATCCCGAAAATAATCAAAAAATATACCGAAAAGTCATTCGGGACAATATCCCAAAAATACGGAGAAATTATATCCAAAAAATGGTTAAAATATAATAAATAAATTAAATAAATGAATTTAGAATTAAATAATAATTTTAAGGATATTTTAAGGGATATTTTGGATTTTTATAGAGTATTTTAATGAATAGTGTAATAATTAAAATAAATAATAATAATAAAAATAATTAATAAAATAAAAAAAAGAAGAAAAGAGAATCTGAAAAAAAAAAAGAAACTGAAAACGAAAACGCGAAGCAGGAAAGGAAACAGAAACGAAGCAGAGGCCGAGCCCCTGCCGGCGAAACAACGACCGACGGAGGCCGACGAAGGGAAGCCCGACGAGGGCCGACCCACCACCGGCCTAACAGAGACGCGAACGGCGGTGAACGGTGGAGCAAAACGGAGAAATCGAAACCGAGAGAAGAGAAGCCGATCCCGACGACCGGCGACGATTCGACACCGACCCACCACAGCCGATTGTTCCCCAGGCGTCGGTGAGCCGATTGGTGGCAGCCACGATCGACGAAGCTGCCGGAAAACACCGAAAACAGCGGAGGAAAAAAATGGGTTTCGACGGCAGAAAAGAGAACGGCTGGACCAGTGACCTTCCGACAGTCTTGGGTGAAGCCGAGGCCAGATTTGAGCTGCGGACAACCTCACGGAGCTCCTGGCGGTGGAAGCCAGCGGAGAACCGGCCGGCAAGGCCTTGAACCGGCGGTGAATCGGTCGAACTGGTGGTCTGAACCGGTCCGAACCAGACTGAACCGGTTCAGCCAAAAGAGAAGGAAAAAAAAAGGAAGAAAAAGGGAAAAAGAAAAAGAGAAAAAATCGAGAAAAATTTCAGTGATGCAATCGAGCTTCGGGTAAGTCGGTAAGCGGTCAAAATTGACCCGATTTAAAACTTACTCAAAAAATTGTGAAATTGTGTAGCTCGACAATTGGCATCCCACGAGAGCTCGAGACAACCTCGATTTACGTACTAGCATGGAATCTCGGGTATGTAACCCTTATTTATGATAATTACCTCGTTATGCGTGATATGAATTTAATTTCCGCATAAATTGAATTAAATTCTGGAAATTTAGATAAATTATCGTAAATACTAAATTGAGATATTCGAGGGTTAGAACGAGGCTCAATAAATGTTTAGTGGGCCCAATGAGCCCAATAGGCCTCGATAATGTGAAAATTAAGTGAAAAAACGGCTTTAGGCCGATTAAGGCCCATTAAGGTGCAATCGGGCCCAATAGGGGTAAACGGGCCTAATGATTTAAATTAAGCCCAGAAAATAAGAAAATACAATTAAATTGTATGATATCTGACCTGAGGAATATTATTCGCAGTTTCAGAGGTTTGATTGGGAGCATATCGGACTGCGCGACGAGACAACAGTGGAAAAGGAAAGGTCAGACTCTACAGAAAAATAAGGTAAGGGAATTCTACGGACTGCTAGAGGTAAACTTTACGAAATTTCAAGTTCATATGCTGTCTTTAAAAATTATCTGAAGGGTCTAGAGGTCAAATAATAATTTTAGTGCCCCGAATGGGCAAATTACCAAAATACCCTTGTTAAGGGTAAAATTTACAAATTTAGGAAAAATTTGGGAGGAGCAAGAACAAGAGGTTTCTGCTCGTTCTGGAGACATTTTAATGCATGCATGAGTAGGCTGGCTAACCTTGAAAGAAAATGCACAGCATTGCATACTTTCAACGATATAATTGTTTTGAAAAACTGTTTTGAGAAAACAGAGCCGCCTACGTCTTTTTATTGACATGTGGCGTGCTAGAGCTCAGCTTGCACGATATTTTGATTTGTGTGATGCATGCATTAGTGCTGGAGCGAGAGCTCGCACTAGAGTTTTACATGCATAGGTGCTGGAGTCCAACTCGCACCAGATTTGTATACATATATATATGATTTTAGTGACAGGGTACTAGAGTCTAACTCGCACCATATTTTTATGTGATTTTTGAGACAGGGTGTTGGAGCTTCGCTCGCACCAGCTTTTCATATGGTTTGCATACAGAGTACTAGAGCTTAGCTCGCACTAGTTTTACTTGATTTGATGAGAGTGCTGAGCATCGCTCGCACTGATTTTTATGAGAACATGCGATGAGCCGTGCTTGGAGCATCGGGTAGACTGTGTGTCACTGATTAAATAGGCTCGCACGTTCGTTTTGAGACATGGCAATACGATTTAATGTTAAAACAACCTGATGAGCCCGAAAGAGGGATAAGGGTTGGAGGTCCAGCTGATGAGCCTGAAAGAGGGATAAGGCTGGGGGTCCACGGAGTACGATGTACCGTGCAAGTAGCATGGAGTATGATGTACCGTGTGGTATCTTTGTGATACGTTGTATCTTTGTGATACGTTGGCATCTTCGGATGCATGGGATCGGATAAGACCGACGAGATGGAGTGACCCACCTCCCGGGCGGTTCTCGATCATGGTGAGAACCCGTACACTAGGATCCGTGTAGCATAGGAACTCCCGAGGACACACATGGCCATAGTCCTGGTTATTGCCGATATACAGACGTTGCCTAGTCTCGCATGTTGATGATCTCGACAATGATTGAAACTGGGTTTTAAACTAAATTTGCATGATAGTATTTCCATGCTTTTTAAACCCATGTGTGATGTAAACTGATTTTCATGATTTTATGTGAGTCAGGATCACCCGAAGGAGGGGTCGAGTCCTGACTTTATTGTGAAATTTTTAAATGAGAAAGAAATGATTTGAAATAATTGCATGTTGAATTTTTCGTGCAAACTTGATTTACATAACATCATAACTCATATCATCTGTTTTAAAATGTGTGGAGAAAGGGTGGTTTATGCATGGCACCACGTTCATGTAGGTAGTATGGTTACCTACTTGTTCGTAGGATTGCCTTACTGAGCTTGATGTGCTCACCCCTTTCATTTTCTCCCACAGATAATCTCCAGTAGACATTGAGACGACTCAGTACTGCATTCCGGATATCCGCTGCTACCCATCAACATAAGGTATATACACTTGTACATATTGTATCTACATAAGCATAGCACAGTAACATGTTTGTAAGTAACTTTAGGGGATGTATAAATAATGTAAACAATTATAAATGACTGGAAAAGAAATAAGTTAGATGGTAATTGAATGGTGGGACTGGCATTGACGCACAGCCCAATTATTAGTGGAGTGTGGTCACGATTCGAAGATAGGTAAGAATTTAAGTAAATAAACAAAACGCGAAAAATTAACTCTGATTTTTGGGTAGTTTGGGTCGTGACAGATTTTATGGTATCAGAGCAGCGATTGGTCTGATGTGTGTCAGTGTCAGTAATTAGGAATTACATCCCCGTGTTACTGTGCTTAGTTAGATACAATAGTGTATATCGAGATGGGTTTTGACTAAGAAATGGTTGAAAATGCAGGAATGCCTAATATGAGTCGCGTTAGATGAGATAGTGCACGAGGCAGAGGTCGTAGAGGTAGACTTGAGTCTGCTAAGTCGTGCTGAGTTGACCTGTGAGAATCAGGATGAAATTGAAATGAAGGCTAATGTTGGGCATGCCCCACTGAGTCCGACAGAGAGATCGGACAGTATTGAGACACGCTTCTCGAGGTTAGAGCGGAGTGTGGAGAATATTTTGAGGAGCTAATTGCTCAGATTATGTATGAGATTTGAGGGCGCAGCGGAGCATTGGTGGAAATTCGCTCGACCCATCTTAAGTGTTAAACACCCAGAACTAACGTGATAAATGTTATTGGATGTATTCCGGTGACAAGATATCCCGGACATGATTTAAAGGAAATTTCGGATTAAAGTCCTTACTCTGACCCAGAGAAATTGATTTATTGATGAGTATGATTTATGTGTATGAAACTCGGTTATATTCTTGGGCAAATATTACCTCGACACTATGAACAAGTGATAGTCGAGATGTCTAAAAGCTCATGAAATGGCTCAACTTTTCAATTAGAGTCCGATTGGCCCGTGTGATATTACCTATACCGAGGTAATGCGCAGATTTACAGTTGGGTAAATAAGAACATGAATTGCACACCTCTGAGATTGGGAAAGGTAGTGAGGACTGAAATAGAGACAGAAAAGAGAATCGAGAAATGACAGAGATGTTAAAATGGGAAAATGGTAATTGGTAAAATATTTGATTTGATTTAATTTGATGAATCATGGAGTAATATAATTGGTAAGGCCTCAGTGCATCCAATTTTGGCACTCTTGAGGGGTATTGTGATTGGAGGACCCTGACCTGCTACGAAGTAGTGTAGCAGTGTAAGCACTGTAAGCAGTGTGGGATGTATGGTGGATACCACAGAAGGAGGATCTATACTTACACTGTATTGATGAAAATGACCGTTAAGTGTGGTAAGACGGACCATTGATTTTGATTGTACAAAGTTGGGCGAGATCGCCCCACAGAAAAGTAAAGAGATAGAGAAAAACTTCATTGGTATAGCTGCAACGAAAAGGGAGGCTATAGCCGAAAAGAAAAAGGAAAGTAGGCTGTTGGACGAAGGCGAGAGGAATGTCTTGGACCAGGACACTATTGATGTTTCATGGATGTGGTGTAAGATACCACACTTGTTATGAATAATGAAGTACATATGTTCATTGATTCTGGTGCCACACATTTATTCATACCGCCTCCATTCGCATTTAAGTGAGTAAAAGGCATGAATGCCTGCATCATTGGGCACAATACTGATAAATGAGTACCCCAATAGAGGAGGATTAATTAACGAAATATGGATATAGAGATTTTAAGTTGAAAACAAGGGTGAAAACATCACTGAAAAGTATACTCTAAGTGTTGACAAGTGATAAAAAGGGGTGTAACAGTTGAAATTAAAGGAGTAAAGGATTGTACTCACGGAATGAATAATGAAAGAGTTTTGTCATGATTGATATACGAAGGAGATAATCTTTGAGATAAGATAGATCCTAAATACAAGATGTATTAGAGTAAGAGACATATTCTAGGTAAGGAATACCCTTAATATGCGAAGTAATTGGGATTAAGTGATAAGTAGGAAATATAAATTATAAACCAAGGATAAAGATGGATATAACCATAACCAGTCTATGTGGTTAAGTCTGAAGGTTAATAAAGGTATTTCAAAATACCTCCCCGCCTGAAGACTTGACAGCGTCTAAAAGTATGTATATATAACCTATAACGTGAAATCGATCGTCGTAATAAATACCTTTAGCATTAGGATACCTTTACTAAGACGATAAGAATATTAAAATTCAACAAATCATAAAGGTTAACATAGTAAAATTTAATAAGAGCCGTTAAGATAAGAAAAGGAAATGACGCAGGTTAGTACCTGAAAACGTAAGCAATTTTGAAGGATCTTATACGCTTATGCGTAAATAAGTCAAGGATATGGATGATTGAAATATGTAGTGAAGTATGAACTGACCACCGTGATTAATTTCACCATACCCAACAGCTCAAGAGGTTCTCAGTGAGTATGGATACCTCAAAGTTATGAAAGAGCTGTGTATTGATGTATAATGAGAAGATAGTCAATTTTGGAGTCAGACAACTCCTTGATCACGAAATAAACTATCTGACCCATGATTTAAAAATTGGCAGCGATAGTACTTGTACTGAGGATATGGTACTACTAGGTACACGATGAGGAATTTTGGATATGCACTGATCATAAAGCCCCGAGTATCTGTTTTTCACAGAAAGAGACGAATATAAGAATACATAGCGGGTTAGAGCTTCTGAGAGATTTTGATTGTGAAAATTGTACCACCCAGGAAGGGCTAATGTGATGGCTGATGCTTTGAGTAGAAAGAGCCTCGGGATGGTACCACATATGATGGTCAGGGAGCGTGAGCTGCTTGAGCAGTTGTGAGCCTCAGTATTGATGTGACCCCTTCTGATGATGACAGTGATTGTATGACAGCTAGCCTGAGACTAGAACCGGATTAGAGTGCCCGGATTTGACAGGCTTAGCGTGATGATCAGCATGGTGTCGATAGTTTGGGTCAGATTCAGAAGGGTACAGTGACAGAGTTCACAGAGTATGATAATGATTTACGGAGAGGTTCAGAGACAGTATAAGTGCTCCCCAGGACCACAGTTGATGAGATAATGATATTGTCAGAAGCTTACTCTTCGGGATATACAGTGCATACGGAAAGTAACGAATATATATATGAAATCTCTGAAAAGGGTATTGGTGGTCAGATGTGAAAAGAGAAATGGTAGAGATTGTGAAAAAGTGCCTAGTATGTCAGTAGAATAAGGTAGAGTATTAAAAGTCTGCAGAGTTATTGCAGCCTCCACCTATATCGACTTGGCACAGAAAATGGGAGCAAGTCTCCATGAATGTCGTGATGGGTTACAGAGGACCCAAGTGAATTACGAGGTTAATTGGATGATAGTCGCTAAAGTGACTAAGTCTACCCACCTTTTGGTTATGAAATCCCCAAATACTCAGAGTGTATCTGGGATTTATGTCTAAGGAAGATTGCGGAACATTAAATAGCATTCCAGTGAGCATGGTATCTTATAGGGATTCCCGCTTCACTTTCTACTTCGGGAAATATTTTTCAGGAAGCTATGGGAACCCGACTGAGTATTAGCACAGCTTTCCATCCCCAAACAGATGGTCAGTCAGAGAGGACTGTATAGGTTCTGGAGGATCCGATGAAAGCGTGTGCCATTGATTTTATAAGCTCCTGGGATGATCAGTTGATTTCTAATCGAATTCGTCAATAGTGACAGTTGTCTCTTGAGTATTGGGATAACAAGATATGAGGCAGTGTATGGCTGTAGGGGTTGTTCCCTAAATTGGATAAGAAAAAGTGGGTGACAGATAGAATTATTTTTGACTTTGGATAATAAGTCTCTGAGGATGTTTAGTTAAGGATGAGAGATTAAGAACACCTCAGAGCAGATAGAAAAGTATTGGAATTCACCGAGGGTGAATTAGTATGGTTGAAATGTTTCTTGTCCTAAGAGAATAAAGACATAGCGAACTTTTGGAAGAAGGTAAATTGAGTTTCGCTGGATTGAATCTTTTGAGAGATTGGACAACTGGACGATAAGACCTGTAGGTTGGCGTGATCACTTAAATAAACAGGCATCCACAATGTGTCCCATCTTTTGATGCTTCGAAAATACTATCCAGATCCAGCATAGGTGATAAGATATGAGATCCAACAGTTTAGCTTAATGCAAATACAAGTATATTGAAGAAGTTGATTCGGGCATTAAACAGGAAAGAGAAATTTATTGAGGTTTAAGACGATCTCCCTAAGTAAAGTCTTTTGATAGTGTTACACTCCGAAAAAAGGTCACATGAGAATTAAAGAAGTATGATACGATTAATGTACCCGGAGTAGTCTATGGACTCATATGAATTGGTTCTAATTTGGAGGACCAAATTCCTTAAGTGAGGGAGATTATGTAAGACCCGATTTTAGTTAAAACACGAAATTAAATATGCAAAAGGACTGAAAATGGAATTCCCGAACACGTGCAAGGGTAAAATGGTCAAAAGATCGAAAGTCGGTATAAATTCGAGAAGAAAGATTTATTGTAAATAATGGATTGAGAAATCTTAGTCAATAAAGGTGAAATAAATTTATTCTGGGTTAAATTTATCAAGATATTAATTTATTGGAATTAATCGGGATTAATCAAAATTTTTAATTCGAAAAATAATCCCGAAAATAATCGAAAAATATATCGAAAAGTCATTCGGGACAATATCCCGAAAATACGGAGAAATTATATCCGAAAAATGGTTAAAATATAATAAATAAATTAAATAAAAATTAAATAAATGAATTTAGAATTAAATAATAATTTTAAGGATATTTTAAGGGATATTTTGGATTTTTATAGAGTATTTTAATGAATAGTGTAATAAGTAAAATAAATAATAATAATAAAAATAATTAATAAAATAAAAAAAAGAAGAAAAGAGAATCTGAAAAAAAAAAAAGAAACTGAAAACGAAAACGCGAAGCAGGAAAGGAAACAGAAACGAAGCAGTGGCCGAGCCCCTGCCGGCGAAACGACGATCGACGGAGGCCGACGAAGGGAAGCCCGACGAGGGCCGACCCACCACCGGCCTAACAGAGACGCGAACGGCGGCGAACGGTGGAGTAAAACGGAGAAATCGAAACCGAGAGAAGAGAAGCCGATCCCGACGACCGACGACGATTCGGCACCGACCGACCACAGCCGATTGTTCCCCAGGCGTCGGTGAGCCGATTGGTGGCATCCACGACCGGCGAAGCTGCAGGAAAACGCCGAAAACAGCGGAAGAAAAAAATGGGTTTCGACGGCAGAAAAGAGAACGGCCGGACCGGTGACCTTACGGCGGTCTTGGGTGAATCCGAGGCCAGATTCGAGCTGCGGACAACCTCACGGAGCTGCTGGCGGTGGAAGCCGACAGAGAACCGGTTGGCAAGGCCTTGAACCGGAGGTGAACCGGTCGAACCGGAGTGAACCGGCGATCTGAACCGGTCCGAACCGGACTGAACCGGTTCAGCCAAAAGAGAAGGAAAAAAAAGGAAGAAAAAGGGAAAAAGAAAAAGAGGAAAAATCGAGAAAAATTTCAGTGATGCAATCGAGCTTCGGGTAAGTCGGTAAGCGGTCGAAATTGACCCGATTTAAATTTTGGAGTATTTAATTTAATTAATTTTGGACTGAAAACTTACCCGAAAAATTGTGGAATTGTGTAGCTCGACAATTGGCATCCCACGAGAGCTCGAGACAACCTCGAGTTGCGTACTAGCATGGAATCTCGGGTATGTAACCCTTATTTACGATAATTACCTCGTTATGTGTGATATGAATTTAATTTCCGCATAAATTAAATTAAATTCTGGAAATTTAGATAAATTATTGTATTCGAGGGTTAGAACGAGGCTCAATAAATGGTTAGTGGGCCCAATGAGCCCAATAGGCCTCGATAATGTGAAAATTAAGTGGAAAACGGGCTTTAGGCCGATTAAGGCCCATTAAGGTGCAATCGTGCCCAATAGGGGTAAACGGGCCCAATGATTTAAATTAAACCCAGAAAATAAGAAAATACAATTAAATTGTATGATATCTGACCTGAGGAATATTATCCGCAATTTCAGAGGTTTGATTGGGAGCATATCGGACTGCGCGACGAGACAACAGTGGAAAAGGAAAGGTCAGACTCTACAGAAAAATAAGGTAAGGGAATTCTACGGACTGCTAGAGGTAAACTTTATGAAATTTCAAGTTCATATGCAGTCTTTAAAAATTATCTGAAGGGTCTAGAGGTCAAATAATAATTTTAGTGCCCCGAATGGGTAAATTACCAAAATACCCTTGTTAAGGGTAAAATTTACAAATTTAGGAAAAAATTGGGGGGAGCAAGAACAAGAGGTTTCTGCTCGTTCTGGAGACATTTTAATGCATGCATGAGTAGGCTTGCTAACCTTGAAAGAAAATGCACAGCATTGCATACTTTCAATGATATAATTGTTTTGAAAAACTGTTTTGAGGAAACAGAGCCGCCTACGTGTTTTTATTGACATGTGACGTGCTAGAGCTCAGCTCGCACGATATTTTGATTTGTGTGATGCATGCATTAGTGCTGGAGCGAGAACTCGCACTAGAGTTTTACATGCATAGGTGCTGGATTCTAACTCGCACCAGATTTGTATACATATATATATGATTTTCGTGACAGGGTACTAGAGTCTAACTCGCACCATATTTTTATGTGATTTTTGAGACAGGGTGTTGGAGCTTCGCTCGCACCAGCTTTTCATATGGTTTGCATACAAAGTGCTAGAGCTTAGCTCGCACTAGTTTTACTTGATTTGATGAGAGTGCTGAGCATCGCTCGCACTGATTTTTATGAGAACATGCGATGAGCCGTGCTTGGAGCATGGGTAGACTGTGTGTCACCGATTAAATAGGCTCGCACGTGCGTTTTGAGACATGGCAATACGGTTTAATGTTAAAACAACCTGATGAGCCCGAAAGAGGGATAAGGGTTGGAGGTCCAGCTGATGAGCCTGAAAGAGGGATAAGGCTGGGGGTCCACGGAGTACGATGTACCGTGCAAGTAGCATGGAGTATGATGTACCGTGTGGTATCTTTGTGATACGTTGTATCTTTGTGATACGTTGGCATCTTCGGATGCATGGGATTGGATAAGATCGACGAGATGGAGTGACCCACCTCCCGGGCGGTTCCCGATCATGGTGAGAACCCGCACACTAGGATCCGTGTAGCAGAGGAACTCCCGAGGACACACATGGCCATAGCCCTGGTTATTACCGATATATAGACGTTACCTAGTCTCGCATGTTGATGATCTTGACAATGATTGAAACTGGGTTTTAAACTAAATTTGCATGATGGTATTTCCATGCTTTTTAAACCCATGTGTGATGTAAACTGATTTTCATGGTTTTATGTGAGTCAGGATCACCCGAAGGAGGGGTCGAGTCCTGACTTTATTGTGAAATTTTTAAATGAGAAAGAAATGATTTGAAATAATTGCATGTTGAATTTTCCATGCAAACTTGATTTACATAACATCATAACTCATATCATCTGTTTTAAAATGTGTGGAGAAATGGTGGTTTATACATGGCACCACGTTCATGTAGGTAGTATGGTTACCTACTTGTTCGTAGGACTGCCTTATTGAGCTTGATGTGCTCACCCCTTTCATTTTCTCCCACAGATAATCTCCAGTAGACGTTGAGACGACTCAGTACTGCATTCCGGATATCCGCTGCTACCCATCAACATAAGGTATATACACTTGTACATATTGTATCTACATAAGCATAGCACAGTAACATGTTTGTAAGTAACTTTAGGGGATGTATAAATAATGTAAACAATTATAAATGACTGGAGAAGAAATAAGTTAGATGGTAATTGAACGGTGGGACTGGCATTGACGCACAGCCCAATTATTAGTGGAGTGTGGTCACGATTCGAGGACAGGTAAGAATTTAAGTAAATAAACAAAACGCGAAAAATTAACTCTGATTTTTGGGTAGTTTGGGTCGTGACAATATATTTTGATCGAATTTGACTTGAAAAATATATAAATGTGTAGCTCGATAATTACCGACAAACGAGAGTTAAAATCAGCCTCGATTTACGTATATCATGAAATCTTGGGTAAGTGAATCTCACTTGCTACCACTTGTGTAAATATACGAATTAGAAATTAATCGTAAAATTTTGGGATTAATTTCGTATAAATTACGTTATAACTGGAATCGAAAAATTGACTATCGCAAACGATATTACAAACTATCCAAAGGAATTAGAAAATGTTTAAAATGACGTGGTGGTGATAGTAAGCCATGTATGTAAGCTAAACGTCTATAATGGGCCCAGCTTTGTAAGAATCGGCTTAAACTCGTTAATGACCTAATGGACGACCCATAAATTGTAATTGAGCCTAAATAGTTAAATCGATTTTAAGGATTGAATAAAGGAGTAGAAACGAGCTTAGGATAGAGGTAGGCACATTAAGAGACTATAAGGCCCAATAAAAATAATTGGGTCTAAAATGTTATTTGAAGTGAAATTACACTACGTATGTATTTATAAGAAATAATAATAAGCAATTTGTGATTAATTACAGCTTCAGAGGACCGAATTGGGAGCAAATCGGACTGACCGAAATCTTAGCATTTAGAAGTTAGACTGTACAGAGAAATCGAGGTAAGGGGTGTAATTTAAGATGGTAATGGTATCCCTACCCTTAGACTCCGATTTATTTATACGTTTTCGAGCTTTCTCGTGCAGCCCTTGATTGTAAAACAAAACCCTACACCTATTAAGCCCAAGTTTTATTTCGTCATTTTTTTAAAATAAAGAAATGCCATATGAAATTAAATGCATAGGTTCGATCATGATTTATGAATAAATGTTATGGTTTCGACTTACGTATGAATTGATTTCATGTTTTTGAAAGAAATGAAATTTGGTATGTGAACATAGTCTTTCTGTTTTATGAAAGAGTTTTCAAATTATAAGAAATTTGATTTTATTACTCGGTATGAGTTTATGGCTATAAGACCTAAGAAAGATTTTGAAAACTCTGTTTTGAGACGAAAAGGTAATGTATAGTGGAATTGTGGGGGCCACCTCTTGAGTCCGACTGGAGTAAAGTGTCACACGGTTCACAATGACATGCGATCGTGGGGGCCACCTCTTGGGTTCTGTGGGAGCAAAGTGTCACACAGTCTGTGTGATTGTGGGGGCTAGCTCTTGGGTCCTACAAATGTAAAGTGCCACTCGGTCAATGCATTTTTGTCATGTGCGCCTTCGTGGCGTATATGAATTTCGCCTTCGGGTGTAATTGAATTGCTGTACTGTAAGACCCGAAATTTGATGTCATTTCTTTAAGAAGTTATTATTATAAATAGGGATTCAGACAATCTTGATCAATGAAGAAGAAATAATTAAATTTCAAGTCCAATCGATAAAGATACGAATTTATTGTGATAATTCAAAATTTTCCACATCGGGAACTATTTTGGAAATATGGAAAAAATATTTCCAAGGAAAAAAATGATGTCTATATATACGCATAAAGTATATAAAAAATGGGAAAATTCGATGATGCACCGAGCTACGGGTAAGCTGGTAAACGGTCGAAATTGACCGATTTAATTTTCAAAAAATTTATTTGAATTTATATTTGATCGAAATTGAAACGGCTTAAATATCTAAATGTGTAGCGTGACAATAAACGACGAAAGTGAATTTGATAGAGTTTTGATTTACGCCCAATCACAGAAATTCGATTCCGAAAGGCATATTGGAGCCAGAATGAGCGAGTGACTAAAAATTGGAAAGATAAAAGCGGAATCGACTGGGATTACAGGTAAGGGATTTATGATAACTATTAGAGATAGCTGTACGTATTTTATAAATCCCTGCATAAGAATAAATAGTATGGAATATATAGAGATTGAAAATCTAGGAAAGAGCCTAGTGATAAATAAATTACGATATTACCCTTGTTATAGGGAAATGCATACTGTTGAGCATCGGGAATGTAAGATTTGAAAAAATGCATGAAGTGCATATTTTTTATGTTTTCACTATAAAACACTGCTTTTTAGCTAGTATATGGATAGATTGGCTATTGGTTACATGATTTGCATGATGACAACATGCTATTTATACTTGACTTTGATTTTAAGTCATTTTCAATGAAAATAGAGCCATCTATCAGATTTTTGAATGAAATAAATCGTGCTGGAACTGTGTGTTAACTAACGGGTTACACAATCCTGCTCGCACAAGATTTTAAAAGGTATTGAAAATGAAATTGTGATAAAGCCGCGTGTTAACTAACGGGTTACACACTCTTTCTCACACATGATTTTTATGTTATTGATGATGAAACCGTGCTGGAGCCCTCGTGTTGACTGTGTGTCACATTAACCTGCTCGCACTGGTATATGAGACAAGGTTATGGTTGATGATTAATGCCGAGGTCGTAAAAGCCTGTCTACTCTCAGGTAACCTTGAGCATATAGTATATTGATAGAGTCCAAGGCGTAGGGTGTATGGACAGGGTTCACGGAGTACGTTGTACCGTGTGATTGTCCATGGAGTATGTTGTACCATGAGATGATACATGGAGTACCTTGTACCGTGTTGGCGTCTTCGGACATATGATAGAGTATAGATAAGCTGATGGGTTGGATTGACCCGCCTCCCTAGGCGACTGACACCCTTGCACGCCTAGCTAGCGATTGCTTGGGGTAACTGACTATGGTCATATGTCCATAAATGATTGCATATCCCTACCTAGTCTCAAAATGATCTCAAATGGTTTCAAAAACTATGATTTGTGATTATGACAGAATCACTTATTGCCGGTACCAGAGGAGTACTGACTTTGAAAATGAAAAGAGAGAGAAATGTGATGATTTGAAATAAAGTGAAATGAAAAATCTTTATATCGAATTAATGATTTCTAAATAGATTGCTATGGTTTGTCTAATGCATTTACCTTGAGATGATATTAAGCATGCATTATAAGCACGTAGATAATATAGTTATCTACCTGCTTTCATGTTTTCCTTACTGAGCGTGTTAGCTCACCACCTTTTTTCTCTCCCTCTACAGATCAGGCTCAGTAGATTATATTGCGGTCACCCCTGCTATTTCTTTTCTTGTACAGCTCTCTTTGCTGCGCAAAGGTATATATATGTACACATATTTTATATCTGAACACTAAATCGCATAGACATGTACTGTATAAATTACTGGGTATGTAAAGGATGAGAAACGATTATATAAATAGATGTACATAGTTTATGAGATGTACAATTGTGTTTAATATTTGATACATATGAATGAATAGAAATGATTAACATCGACTCACAGCCCAATCAAATCTTATGAATGAAAAGGAAAAAAGTCAGCGATAACGGTCGTGACAAAAGTGGTATCAGAGCAGGGTTGGTCTGATGTGAGTCGGTGTTAGTAATTAGGAAAGTTTACATCCTCATGTTACTGTGCGTTGTTTAGATACAACTATGTATATTGAGCTGTGAATTTACTAAATTTGGGTTATGAACGCGAGAAATTATTAGAATGCCTGATAGACACTGCACTAGAGGAGAGAGGTCACAATCTCAAGGACACAGAGATAGGTCTGAGAGACGTAGTTGGTCTTCATCTGAGCATACTTCTCAAGAACCATCAAAGAGTTCTAATGCTCGTTTTGCTAGATTAGAGCGGAACATGGACACTGTGATGTCATTGTTGGGGCAAGTTATGGCTAGTTTTGATAGAGATCAGGGTACCGCAGGATAGGCTGCACCTGTTACTCCCGTAGCTGCACCTGAGACCCCCGCACCTACGCAACCTGCACCTACACCACATAGAGCTGAACCCCTATAGAACCCTCCTGTTCAGCCTGTACCTCCTCCAGTAGCCCCACAGCTAGGTAGAAATAATGATATGGGGTATGATTGTGAGCTGGATAGGTTGAGGCAGTTCTAAGATTTTAAGCCTCCGTCTTTCTGTGGAGTAAAGGATCCGATAGTGGCTGAGAACTGGATCAATGAGATGGAGAAATTGTTTGAGTTTTTCCAATGTTCACTTACAGAGAGAGTAGCATTTGTCGCCTTCATGCTTAAGGGTAAAGCAGAGCACTGGTGGAAGTCCACCAAACCGATATTGAGGGATCAACATGTAGTGATATCATGGGAAATTTTTCTAGATGAGTTCCGGAGATAATATTTTTAGATACAGCTCAGAGGAGACTATAGATGGAATTCTAAAATCTGACTCAATGGAACAAATCAGAGGATGAGTATGAGTCGAGATTCATTTCTCTAGGCAGATATGATTCAGATGCGATGAGTAGTACAACGAAGAAGGTTCACAAGTTTATGGATTGTGTATCCGGCCACAGCACCAGCCAGGGGTATCGTGATTGGTGGACCTCGGTCTACTACTGATCAGTGCATGATTTGTGGGAGATACCACGGTAACAGGCCCTGTTACTTTGCTAATAGGCCATGTCATAGATGTGGTAAAGTAGGGCAATTTATGAAAGATTGCCCAGAGTCAGTTGAGATAGCCCCAAAGAAGGGAGGAGTCAGAGAGAGTTCCTACAGTTACTCCTACTCAAAGGAAGAGAGCCACAACAGAAGAGAAGGGAAAGCAAGCTGTTGGCCAGGGCCCAGTATATGCATTAGACTAGGGGACAACAGATACTTCCACAGAAGTAATTAAAGGTACAATTTTGATTTTTAATTTGGAAGCCTTTGCCTTATTTGATCCTGGTGCTACGCATTCATTCAGATCGCCTTCATGTGCATCTAAATTGGCAGAGTGTGTGAAACCTACATACTTAGATAAAACATTTCTAATTAGCACACCAATGAGGGTTAGCAAATTAGCCGAACAAGTATGTAAGGGTTGTAAATTAAGAATAGGAGATAAGAGTATGACAGGTGATCTTATCTTGTTAAATATGTGTGATTTTTATGTAATATTAGGAATGGATTGGTTGGCTGCAAATCATGCTATCTTAGATTATTATTTTAAGACTATAATGTTTTCTCAAGTAGAGGAAACTGAGAAATTGGTTGTAAGATTTGTTGAGAAGAAATGAAAGAATGCAATTATTGTAATAGAATGAGTGAATTAATGTACTAATTATATTAATAATATATTGAAGGCTTTATTGTTTACGTGGTTGACATAGATAAGGCACACTTGAAATTGGTCGACATTCCCATAGTTAGGGAATTCCCAGATGTCTTTGCAGATGAGTTACCAGGGTTGCCACCAGATAGAGAGATGGAATTTTGTATTGATTTGGTGCCTGGTACATAGTCGATATCTAAACCACCGTACCGTATGACTCTAATTGAGTTAGAGGAGTTGAAGAAACAATTGCAGGAACTGTTGGATAAGGGATTCATTAGACTGAGCGTCTCACCCTGGAGAGCTCCGATCTTGTTTGTTAAGAAGAAGGATGGAAATCTCTGACTATGTATTGACTACTGGTTGTTGAATAAAGCTACCATCAAGAGCAAATATCCTCTTCCACGTATTGATGATCTATTGGATTAGCTTCAGGGAGCACAGGTCTTTTCTAAGATTGATCTAAGGTCTGGGTACCATCAGTTGAGAATTCAGAGTGGAGATGTACCCAAGACAGCGTTTCGTACTCGTTATGGTTAATATGAGTTCCTAGTGATGCCATTTGAGTTAACGAATGCTCCTGCAGCTTTTATGGCTTTAATGAATGATGTTTTCAAGCCATACCTGGACAGGTTTGTGATCGTCTTTATCGATGGCATACTAATATATTTGAGGTCCAGAGAGGAACATGTGCAGTACTTAAGGACAGTCTTACAGACCCTCCGGGAGAAATAGTTCTATGCTAAGCTCAATAAGTGTGATTTCTGGCTAGAACATATTTCTTTTCTGGGTCATGTTGTATCAAAGGACGGGGTGTCAGTGGATCTGTCCAAGATTGAAGCAATAGTTCAATAGGAACGACCCAAGACAGTTACTGAGATTTAAAGTATTTTGAGTTTGGCTGGATATTACCAATGATTTGTCGAGGGTTTCTCGAGACTAGCTGCTCCATAGACTCGTCTCACTCGAAAGAATGTTGCATTTGAGTGGGATGATAAGTCTGAAAAGAGTTTCATGGAATTGAAACATCGCTTGACCACCGCACCAATTCTCACCATACCTACCAGCTCATGAGGTTTTGTTGTATATACAGATGCCTCTCATCAAGGACTGGGCTGCGTATTGATGCAGAATGGGAAGGTAGTTGCTTATGGATCCCAGCAGCTCAAGGACCATGAGAAGAACTATCTGACCCATGATTTACAGTTGGTAGCCGTAGTATTTGCATTGAAAATATGGCGCCACTATTTATACGGTGAGAAATTTTAGATATTCACTGATCACAAAAGCCTTAAATATTTGTTTTCACAGAAAGAGTTAAATATGAGGCAACAGAGATGGTTAGAGCTTCTTAAGGATTATGATTGTGAAATATTGTATCACTTGGGAAAGGCTAATATAGTGGCTGACGCATTGAGCCGAAAGAGCCTCGAACTGATATCCTATATGATGGTTAGGGAACACGAGCTGTTAGAACAGTTTGTAAGCCTCACTATTGATGTGATCCCTTCTGACGCTGATAGTGGTTATATGATAGCTAGCCTGAGGCTAGAACCAGAGTTGATAGATCGAATTCGCCAGACTCAGCGTGATGATTGACAGTGTGTCGATATTGTACAACAGATTCAGAGAGGGACAGTGACTGAGTTCACAGTGAGTGATGATGGCTTGCTGAGGTTCAGAGGCAGAATATATGTTCCCAAGGACCCACAATTAATGAGATTGATATTGTCTAAAGCTCACTCATTGCTGTATACATTACATCCGGGGAGTAATAAGATGTATCAGAATCTTCAGAAAGTGTATTGGTGGTCAGGGATGAAGAAAGACATTGTTGAGTATGTTATTAGATGTCTTGTATGTTAGCAGGTTAAGGTAGAGCATCAGAAGCCTGCAGGGTTATTGCAGCCTCTACCTATGTCGACATTGAAATGAGAGCACGTCACCATGGATTTCATTATGGGTTTACCGAGGACCAGACAAAACCATGATGGCATTTGGGTGATTATGGATAGATTGACGAAGTCAGCTCACTTCTTAGCTATGAAAGCTACAGATACTCTGAGTGCATTGGCGGATTTATATGTACGAGAGATTGTGAGGCTACATGATGATCCAGTGAGCATTGTATCAGATAGAGATTCCTCCTTCACTTCCCACTTTTGGGAACATTTTCAGGAAGCTATGGGAACCCAATTGAGCTTTAGCACCGCTTTCCATCCTCAGACAGATGGTCAGTCAGAGAGAACCATTTAGACTCTAGAGGATATGTTGAAAGCGTGTGTGATAGACTTTAAAGGCTCATGGGATGATCATTTGCCATTAGCTGAATTCGCCTATAATAATAGTTATCACTCGAGTATTGGAATGGCACCGTATGAAGCCTTATATGGTCGTAGGTGTCGTTCTTATGTCAGTTGGGAAGAAGTGGGTGATCAGAAGATATTTGCTCCCGACTTGGTGAAACAAGCATATGAGGATGTCCAGTTAATATGTGAAAGGTTAAGGACAGCTCAGAATAGATAGAAAAGTTATGCGGACACGAGGAGGAGACCATTAGAATTCACCGTGGGTGAATCAGTATTCCTGATGGTTTCTCCCTCCAAAAGGATTATGAGATTCAGGAAGAGAGGAAAATTGAGTCCCAGATATATTGGGCCATTTGAGATACTGGATCGAGTGGGAGATAAGGCCTACAGGTTAGCCTTGTCACCTGAGCTAGCAAGCATCCATAATGTCTTCCACGTCTCTATGCTTCGAAAGTATCATCCGGATCCGGCACATGTGATTCAGTATTAGCCATTGGAGCTCAAAGAGGATATATCCTATGTGGAGAAGCCGATTCAGATATTGGATAGAAAGGAGAAAATGCTACGGTCTAAGACGATCCCTTTGGTTAAAATTCTCTGGCAGTACCACACTTCGGAGGAAGCTACGTGGGAATTGGAGAGTCTGATGCGCGATAGGTATCCGGAGCTTTTTGAGTGATAGTTTGGTTCTAATTTGGATGACCAAATTTCTTAAGGAGGGGAGGAATGTAAGACCCAAAATTCGGTGTCATTTCTTTAATAAATTATTATTATAAACAGGGATTCAGACAATCTTGATCAATAAAGAAGAAATAATTAAATTTCAAGTCCAATCGATCAAGATACGAATTTATTGTGATAATTCAAAATTTTCCACCCCGAGAACTATTTTGAAAATATGAAAAAAATATTTCCAAGGAAAAAAAAAATGATGTCTGTATATATGCATAAAGTATATATAGAAAAAAAATTGAGTGTTTAAATATATACGGGTGCATTTGGAAATCAATTTGTATATAATACATTGTAATAATATTCTTATAATAATAATATAAATAATATGGGATATTTATTATTGTATTATTATTATAATAAAATTATATTATAGATATTTTAAATCTATGTATTATATTATATTATATTAAAAATATAATATAATATATATAAGAAAAAAAAAGAAAACGGAATTGGGAAAAAAAAAAGCAAAGCAGGAAAGCGAAAAAAAAGGGAAACAGAAAACGAAACCGAAGCCCCCCCTCGATTCATCATCGCCGACGAGAGAAGAGAGAGAAAAGAGGCGAGCAGAGGTCGGAGAAAGGGAGAGCGTCTCGCCACCGGCCAGAGGACAGCTGAATCGCCACCGTCGGCAGTCTAGAAACGTCGATCGGCGAAGGGAAGAAACGCCAGCGAAGCCGAGGAGAGAAAGGGCCGAATCGGCCACTTTCCAATGAGCTAAGACTCGGGCATCGCCAGATCCAGGCATCGCGACGCCCCGCGGATCTGCTGGAAGTGGAAGCCAACGAAGAACCGACTGGAAAAGAGTCCAAACGGTGAATTGGCCACTGAAATGGTTCAGATCGGTTCAGTAAAAAGAGGGTCAGAACTGGTCCGAACCGGTTCAGCCAAAGAAAAAGGAAAAAAAAGGAAAATACGATGATGCATCGGGCTACGGTAAGCCGCTAAGCAGTTGAAATTGACCGATTTAATTTTCAAAAAATTTATTTGAATTTATATTTGACCAAAATTGAAATGATTTAAATATCTAAATGTGTAGCGCGACAATAAGTGACGAAAGTGAATTCGATTGAGTTTCGATTTACGCGTCATCACAGAAATTCGATTCCGAAAGGCATATTGGAGCCAAAACGAGCGAGTGACTAGAAATTGAAAAGATAAAAGCGGAATCGACTGTGATTATAGGTAAGGGATTTATGATTGCTATTAGAGATACCTATACGCATTTTATAAATCTCTGCATAAGAATAAATAGTATGGAATGTATAGAGATTGAAAATCTAGGAAAGAGCCTAGTGATAAATAAATTACGATATTACTCTTGTTATAGGGAAATTCATACCGTTGAGCATCAGGGATGCAAGATTTGAAAAAATGCATGAAGTGCATATTTTTTATGTTTTCACTATAAAACACTACTTTTTAGCAAGTATATGGATGGATTAGCTATTGGTTACATGATTTGCATGATGACAGCATGCTATTTATACTGGACTCTGATTTTGAGTCATTTTTAATGAAAATAGAGCCATCTATCAGATTTTTGAATGAAATAAATCGTGCTGGAACTGCGTGTTAACTAACGAGTTACACAATCCTGCTCGCACGAGATTTTAAATGGTATTGATAATGAAATTGTGATAGAGCCACGTGTTAACTAACGGGTTACACACTCTTGCTCGTACATGATTTTTATGTTATTGATGATGAAACTGTGCTAGAGCCCTCGTGTTGACTGTGTGTCACATTAACTTGCTCACACTGGTATATGAGACAAGGTTATGGTTGATGATTAATGCCGAGGTCGTAAAAGCCTGTCTACTCTCAGGTAGCCTCAAGCATACAGTATATTGATGGAGTCCATGGTGTAGGGTGTATGGACAGGGTCCACGGAGTACGTTGTACCGTGTGATTGTCCATGAAGTTGTACCATGAGATGATACATAGAGTACCTTGAATCGTGTTGGCGTCTTCGGACAGATGATAGAGTAGAGATGAGCTGATGGATTGGATTGACCTGCCTCCCTAGGCGACTGACACCCTTGTACGCCTAGCTAGCGATTGCTTGGGGTCACTGACTATGGTCATATGTCCACAGATGATTGCATATCCCTACCTAGTCTCAAAATGATCTCAAATGGTTTCAAAAACTATGATTTGTGATTATGAAAATGAAAAGAGAGAGAAATGTGATGATTTGAAATATGTTTAAAGTGAAATTTAAAAGCTTTCTATCGAATTAATGATTTCTAAATAGATTGCTATGTTTTGTCAAATGCATTTGCCTTGAGATGATATTAAGCATGCATTATAAGCACGTAGATAATATAGTTATCTACTTGCTTTCATGTTTTCCTTACTGGGCGTGTTAGCTCACCACCTTTTTTCTCTCCCTCTACAGATCAGGCTCAGTAGATTATATTGCGGTCACCTCTGCTATTTCTTTTCTTGTACATCTCTCTTTGCTGTGTAAAGGTATATATATGTACACATATTTTATATCTGAACACTAAATCGCACAGACATGTACTGTATAAATTACTGGGGATGTACAGGATGAGAAACGATTATATAAATAGATGTACATAGTTTATGAGATGTACAATTGTGTTTAATATTTGATACATATGAATGAATAGAAATGATTAACATCGACTCACAGCCCAATCAAATCTTGTGAATGAAATGGAAAAAGGTCGACGATAACGGTCGTGACATGTACGACCTTGATCACGTCTCTAGCCTTGCCATAGCCATGTTTATGATTTTCCTATACGGAGGATGACTATGTTATCATCGCATGACAATCTTATAAGTTAGCCTAGTCTCCATCCGATATGAACTATGTTATAAGATTTTGATCCTTCGATACATGTTTATGCATCAGTTATGCTTTTGAAGTTCTATGGGTTTTGAAAGATTCTGAAGTTCTGTATGTCGTGAAAGATTTTGATGTAACTGAATAGATTTGTTACCTTGAAATTATATTTCTATTGATTTTGTTTTCCATTTACGGATTTTGGAAGCTATGTGATATTTGTAAAGAAATGTCATCTTTTAGTTTTATCATACATTCAGTGTGATTCAGCCACCATGATCATTTTAAATGCATTTCTTACTGGGCTTTTCCCGAAAGCTCTCTCCTTCACCTCTCAGATGTGTTGAGTGAAACTACAGTGATAATTGTTGCGTAGACGACGTAGGCTGGCGGATACGAGTTTTCCCAGACTACCTTTTGTGCATGCGTGAGGTATACATTTCTATCTCTTTACCAGACCATTTGCATGCACAAACATCTATTGAAAATAATGTGTCAGGATGTAATCTTTATAAGGATAAATGAAATATTTTTAAGGATTGATTGTTGGGAGTAACTAGACGTGTTTGGAAAATGTAGAATGATTTGATGATATGACCTGGGAAGCATGTCTGATAGTTGTGGATAGCTAAGGTTGATATTGCGAGAAAATTACAGGTGGGTAGGCTTATATATAAGTCGTTATGCTGTCGAAATTTATATCGGCCATATAAATCCAAATGTGAAACTTAATTATAATTACGGATAAAGATGTTGGAAAATGAATTGACACTGAACAGGAATACAACCTAAGTAAATAAAGGGATTAAGTTGCAAGCTGAACTTTTTAAAAAAAAAATTTCCCCCGAATTTTTATAGGTCACGGGTCGTTACATATATAAATATCTAGCTCTCTTTAAAACGTCTTTGTGGGATAGTATCAAAGAATATTGTAGAAACACAAATCATGTCACTTCGAAGATACAACTACCAAACTAATTCTTCGTTGTTATAATGTTATAATATTATTTTATTTTTAAAATGTTACAAGAGTCGAAACTCTAAAGTCAATGCATGTTGTTCATTTAACCGCTTGATTTTATCACCCTATGAACTAAATCGTCATTTTACGATTTGTTGCAAATTTTTGAGATATGTCATAATCATAATATATAATCTCAATTGCCTTACCCAAGACTATATATGAACAATATATGGTGATTCCCTAATTTTTGGGTGTATGTGCACTCCTTTGAGGTCAGCATATTTGTTCATACGAAAGCTCATGTCTTTACTCCAAAGTCAAAATGTTACGATTTGGCTATCAATTGTGTTTAAAAACAACAATTAACTTTCTTAGTATGCATAAGAATTAATGTTATCACAAGAATCATAGAACTATTTGGACCAGTAACTGTCGAGCCAATGGCAACATTCAAACTAATAACATTTGTAGCAACTATGAGAATAATGGATGTAAAGCTTGATACTAACTCTCTATTTGTAATAAGGAAGGCTTGCTATAAAGGGAGATGACCTATCTAACATGGTGCCAATATTAGATGAAGCTAGATTTATTATGGGGCAATTTTGACCCTGTATAATCTTTTATACAAGAGGGAAAGGAATGAGGTAACTTAATTGTTTGCCAAAAATGGGGTTACTTGTATTGAGGAGAAAATATGGGCAGAAGAGGTTTTGATGTGGTGGAACGTATTATATTGGATTTGTTACCAATCAATGAATGAACCATTATTTTTCAAAAAAAAAAAAATCATAATTGGCTTCTTTAACTGTTAAATTTTTTTTATGTTTATAATAAAATACATTCATGAATGTCTTTGTTTAGGGCATTAGCAAATAGTTGACAATAGTTGTGCAAGGACCGATTGGTTTTCGAAAAGTTAGTTTACCTTTCAAAGTTTGATTATGGTCAAAACGCGATATATTTGTAAATCTTTGAAATGTTATGTTTTTTTTGTGTTTGATTTAGTTGGAAAAAAACAAGATTTTTGTATTTGGTTGGAGGAATATAAGATTACCTAATAATATATTATACTATATTGTCTTTAATTATATTATTAATTAGTTGATGTTAATAATACCTGAAAACACATTATATTTATATTACTTATTTGTTTATGTCATGACCTCTTTTACCTAAAATTACTACAATTTTTCGCTTTTTCTTTTCATTTCCCATCGTGACAATTCTAATATTCGTTGGACTGTGATTCGGTATTAGTTACATCTTCTTTACTTATCTTATCATCAATTTCTAATTAAATTTACAATCTATGAGATTCATATCAATTAACTGTGATGCATACATCTCGAAACTATATTTACATATATTGACATCTATTTATATCGTATGCATTACTATGCCGTTACATGTTCAGATACAAAATCATACGAACGTGTATACCTTTCGATCGATGGGAAAGATCGGACAATAGGAATGCAAGCCCTCAGCCGTGCTCTAACTACTGCCAATGCTCTGTAAAGAAGGGGAAAATTGAAAGGGTAAGCTCACTAGCTCAGTAAGGCAATCATGCAAGCACGTAGATAACTGCACTCTCTACATGTTCATAATGTCATGCCTTAAAGTATTCTTTCTCGTTTGACATCTTAAGCATGAATCTTTTTGTATAAAACTTATACAGTACATGTATATTCACTCGTATATACGAAAATCATGCTTTATTCATAAACACAGGTAATACATGAAAAACATTGCATTTTCATATAAAGCTTAAAATATATCATACCATTTCACTTCAATCATAAAAATATGATATTTCATCATGTAAAAACATGTCATTCGGGGCTCAACCCGTCTCTCAGGTTTACCTTGATTCATAAACATTTGCATTTTGTAGAACCATAAAATCATTTATCGGGGCTCGACCCATCTCTCGGATCTACCCTAGTTCTCATAAAATCATGTGACAAAATCAAGTGAGACTGAGCGACTACTATGATAATATTGAAGACTATAATCATATCACATACGGTGATCCCAGGCTACACGGATCCTAGTGTACAAGGCATCACTATTGCAATGGGAGGTGGGTTAAATCCTATCCGTCAGCTCACAACTCCATAACTTAAAGTATCTCCTCAACACGAAATACTCACGGTACTACGTACTCCGTGTCCCATACACGGTACAACGTACTCCATGAATCCTATTTCAAGTCGATAGTTAATGCCGTGTCTCAAAACGCACATGCGAGCATCTCATATGTGTGACACACAATATACACGAGGCTTCCAGCAGGGCTCTTTTATGTCATCCATTTCAAAGCTAGTACATGCGAGAAAACTCCAGTACAGTTTCATGCACAAAACACATAAAATCTAATGCGAGCAAGACTCTAGCACTATATCATGTACAAATCATGTAAAATCGAGTACGAACAACGCTCCAGTACCCAGTCATGCATATCATGTAAAATCTAGTGTGAGTAACACTTCAGCACTAATTTAAGTAAAAAAACATATAAAATCCAGTGCAAATAGTGCTCCAGCACGATTTGTTGTCACACAACTCAATAGATGACCCATTTCAAAGAGATTAACTCAATTAAATCAAATCAGCACCATTACTGTGCTATTTGGTGTAAATCATGAAAACACTAGCCAATCAATCAATGTATCTGCTAAACAACATAAAAAATCTGACAAACATGTTTTTCATACTTTTTAAAACTTTTTTGGACTTTTGATAATTTACCCTTAATAGGGGTAAAATCGTAATTTAGCCATATCGGATCTCTATAAATTTTATTCTGTTTTTCTGACCCTCAAACTTTTTCAATGTATGTAAATACGCTCGATCACGCAGTCTGTTTAGCTCCCAATATAATCTCCAGAGTTGTATATAGCCATTTATTACATTAATTACACTTTTTCAATTGTATTCCACTTTTAATACAATCCATTTCACTTAATGGGTCCGTTTACTCTTATTGGGTCTAATGCATCTTAATAGGCCTTACTCAATCTTAAGCCCATTTCACTTTACTATTCATTTCATCTGGGCCTATTGGGCTTGTTGGGCCACTAACACTTATTGGGCTGGATCCGAGGCCCATTATCTCTCATTAAGCCAAAACCACATGGTTTGGCCCGTTATGCCTCTCGGCCAGAGCATGGTGGTCGAGAGCCATGCACACCACCCATGGCCGACGGTCACCCAACATCACACTAACCTTGCCCATTTCCTAGCCATTCACTTAGGTATTTCATCAAACACTTACTATGCATGTCTTAGCCTTTAGTTTATGTTCATTAAGGCATTTTATCAAACACCTTATATGCTAACCATAATTCACCAACCAATTGATCAAATTGATTAAAACTAACTATGTCATAATCATGTATACATGTTTACCAACCTATCCATGTCTTAAAATCACATAGGTATTCATCAAAACCTAAATACCCATTTTCGACCAACATGTGTTCATGGTGATTATGTGTGTTTTGATCCATAAAACATATACCAATCATCTTAGAATAATTCCTAGAATAACATACTAGAAATTGGAAGCTTAAAAACTCACCTAACTTGGCATTTTTCACTTAGCCGAAACTTCCAAGGATTTCACCTCTCTCAATATAACTCATTGATGGCTAATTTCAAGATATGTTAATTCTCTCTCAATTTGGAACAACTTTCATGAAGATCACTAGTTCCAAATATGCCTTTAGGTTAGTGATTTCTAGTGTGAGAAAGCTTGAAAGTTAGGTTTACATGGTGTTTCCTTTTTGTTGAGAGCTTAAGGGAGAAGAAGGCTTGGCTTTGGCTGGTTTTTACTTAGGAATTTAATCCATTTATTCTACATTTTCAGCCCACCACTTGGGCTAGGTCATGGTTTTGGGCTTTGGCTATTTGGGCTTAAGTTATAGGCCTAAACTTTTAACTAATGAGCCTAGTTTTTGGGCTTTCCAATTCGGCTTTCGGTTTGAGCTTTTCTTTTAGGCTTTGGGTTAAATTTTTCCTAGGTAATTAGGCCTACAATTTGCCTCATTTTAGGCCTATCAAATGGCCTAAAAATTTAGCCTATTGGGCTTGCCAAATTCAACCCATGCTTATTGCACCTTAATGGGCTTTAAAATTTCCATAAGTTGGCCCATCGATTCTACCCATTTAATATAATCCGGATTTCGATTAAATTAATTTTTCATACTTAAGGAATTGAAAATCGAGTGTTTTAGCTAAAAATATTTCTTCCCCACTTTTTAACCTTGGTTGGGTTAAATTTTAACCATGGTTAAATTTCAGTAAATACTCTTCTTATGATTCAACTGACAAAAATCAAATATTTACACATAGGAATCATAAGGAACATGATATAAAAATATGGGTCTTACAATCCTCCCTTACTTAAGAAATTTGATCCTCTAAATTAGAACCAAGTCAATCCTCAAATAGTTGGGGGTGCTTCTCTCTCATCAGGCTCTCTAATTCCCACGTAACTTCCTCTGAAGTGTAGTGCTTCCAGAAAACCTTAACTAACTCGATCGTCTTCCATCTCAATACTTTCTCCTTCCTATCCAGTATTTGAATCAGTTTCTCCATATATGACATATCCTCCCTAAGCTCTAATGGCTCATACTGAATCACATGTGTCAAATCTGGATGATACTTTTGAAGCATCGAAATGTGGAAGACATTAGGGACGCCTGATAGGTCCGATGGCAATGCCAACCTATAAGCCTTATCTACACTCGATCCAATATCTCAAAGGGTCCAATGTAGCGAGGACTTAGCTTACCTCTCTTCCTGAATCTCGTTATACCCTTGGAAGGAGAAACTTTCAGAAATACAGACTCACCAACTGTAAACTCTAGTGGCCTCCGTATTTTGTCAACATAGCTCTTTTGTCTGCTCTGAGTTATTTTTAATCTCTCACATATCAACTGAACATCCTCAGAGGTTTATGTGACAAAATCAGGAGCAAAAATCTTTCGATCTACCTCTTCCTATCCAATAGGGGAACGACATCTATGACCATATAAAGCCTCATACAGTGCCATCCCGATACTTAAATAATAACTGTTGTTGTAGGCGAATTTGGCTAGTGGCAAATGATCATCCTAAGAGCTTTTAAAATCCAACACACATGCTCTCAACATATCCTCCAGAGTCTGTATAGTCCTCTTGACTGACCATCTGTTGAGGATTGAAAGTTGTGCTCAAACTCAACTGGTTCCCATGGCTTCTTGAAAATGTTCCCATAAGTGGGAAGTGAAGCGGGAATCCCTATCCAAAATAATGCCCACTGGAACACCATGTAACCTCACTACCTCGCGTACATATAACTCTGCCAATGTACTCAGAGTATCGGTAGCTCTCATAGCTAGGAAGTCGACTGACTTAGTCAATCTATCCACGATCACCCATATAGCATCGTGATTCCTGCAGGTCCTTGGTAAACCCATCACGAAATCCATGGTGATATGCTTTCATTTCTATGTTGGTATAGGTAGATGCTACAGTAACCCTGCAGGCTTCTGATGAACTTCCTTCACCTACTGACAAACGAGACATCTCGCCACATATTCTGCCACATCCTTCTTTATACCTGACCACCAATACAACTTTCAAAGATTCTGATACATCTTGTTACTCCCTGGATGTAGCGTATACCTCGATGAATAAGCTTTCGAAAAAATCAATCTCCTGAGCTCTGGGCTATTGGGAACACATATCCTACCTCTGAACCTCAACAGTTTGTCAATGCCCAACATAAAATTGGTTCATGTACCTATCTGACTCTGACTAGTAATATCAATACATTGTTGATCACTCTGCTGAGCCTGTCGAATTCTGTCTATCAAATCTGGTTCCAAACTCTGCTAATGTACTCAGAGTATCGGTAGCTCTCATAGCTAGGAAGTCGGCTGACTTAGTCAATCTATCCACGATCACCCATATAGCATCGTGATTCCTGTGGGTCCTCGGTAAACCCATCACGAAATCCATGGTGATATGCTTTCATTTCCATGTTGGTATAGGTAGAGGCTACAATAACCCTGCAGGCTTCTGATGAACTTCTTTCACCTACTGACAAACGAGACATCTCGCCACATATTCTGCCATATCCTTCTTTATACCTGACCTCCAATACAACTTTCAAAGATTCTGATACATCTTGTTACTCCCAGGATGTAGCGTATACCTCGATGAATAAGCTTTCGAAAAAATCAATCTCCTGAGCTCTGGGCTATTGGGAACACATATCCTACCTCTGAACCTCAACAGTCTGTCAATGCCCAACATAAAATTTGTTCATGTACCCATCTGACTCTGACTAGTAATATCAATATATTGTTGATCACTCTGCTGAGCCTGTCGAATTCTGTCTATCAAATTTGGTTCCAACCTCAGGCTAGCTATCACACAGTCTGTATTAATGTCAGAAAGGGCTACAGTCAAACTGAGGCTCACGAACTGCTTTAATAACTCGTGCTCCTGAACTATCATATACAATACCATCCTAAGGCTGTTTCTGCTTAAAGCATCAACTACAACATTAGCCTTACCCAGATGATAAAGTATCTCACAATCATAGTCCTTTAGAAATTCTAGCCATCTTCTCTGTCTCAATTCAGCTCCTTCTGTGAGAATAGATACTTGAGGCTCTTGTGGTCAGTAAAAATCTGAAACTTCTCACCGTATAAGTAGTGGCGTCATATCTTTAATGTAAACACTACTACTGCCAACTCTAAATCGTGGGTCGGATAGTTCTTCTCGTGGTCCTTTAACTATCTAGATCCATAAGCAACTACCTTCCCATCCTGCATCAACACACAGCCCAGTCCCTGGTGTGAAGCATCTGTATATACAAAAAAACCTCCTGAGCTGATAGGAATGGTGAGAATCAGAGTGATGGTCAATCGACGCTTTAATTTTCTAAAACTCTTCTCACAATCATCGTCTCACACAAATACAACATTTTTCTGAGTGAGACTAGTCAACGGAGCAGCTAATTGCGAAAATTCTTCAACAAACCTTCGATAATAACCGACTAAACCCAAAAAACTCCTGATCTCTATGAATATCATGGGCTATTCCTACTGAACTACAACCTCTATCTTAGATAGATCTACTAACACACCATCATTCGATACTACATGGCCTAGAAACAAAATCCGCTCTAGCTAGAAGTCACACTTACTGAGTTTAACATACAACTCCTTCTCTTTGAGGGTCTGTAAATCAATGCTCAGATGCTGTTCATGTTCTTCCTTGGATTTCGAACATACTAAGATGTCATCGATAAAAATGATAACGAATCATCCAAGTATGGCTTGAACACATCATTCATCAAAGCCATAAGATCTGCGGGGGCAATAGTTAATTCGAATGGCATAACTAAGAACTCATAATTGCCATATCGGGTCCTAAATGGTGTCATAGGTACATCCTCCCTCTGTATTCTCAATTGATGATACCCATACCTCATATCTATCTTAGAAAAGACATGTGCTCCCCGAAGTTGATCTAACAAATTATCTATGTGTGGAAGGGGATACTTATTCTTGATGGTGGCCTTATTCAACAACCTATAATCAATACACAGTCAGAGGCTCCTATCCTTCTTCTTTACAAATAAAATCGGTGCTCCCAAAGGCAAAACACTCGATCTAACAAACCCCTTATCCAACAACTCCTGTAACTGCTTCTTTAGCTCTTCTAACTCAACCAGAGCCATTCGGTATGGTGGTTTCGAAATTGGCTCGGTACCAGGCACCAAATCTATAGAAAACTCCATCTCCCTATTTGATGGTAACCCTAGTAAATCATCCGAAAAGACATCAGAAAACTCCCTGACTATTGAAATATCTGTCAACTCCGGACGAGCCTTATCCGTATCAACCACGTATGCCATAAGACCTTCAAAACATTATCCATACCGTTAGTACCCAGTTTAATTCTCTTTATTACAGCAACTATACTCTTCCATTTATAAATATTACATCATTTCATTCCTTTGTAGTAAATTTCACAATACACTTTTCGGGGGTAGAAAACATTATTGTTTTAGCGTAACAATCTAAAACAGCATGGTTTACGAACAACCAATCCATTCTCAATATTACATAAAAGCCACTCATGTTCAGCAATATAAGATCGACTGACATATTCTTTTCCCCTACTTTTACATACAACCTCTGCATACATGCTCGACTAGCTGACTATTATTCGAAGGTGTACTAATCAGCATCATCCTAGTTAAAGGTGTAAACTTCACATATTTTAATAACTTATATGCAAATGAAGACGATACAAATGAATACGTGCACCAAGGTCGAACAAACCAAATTCTTCGAGATAAAAAATTAGGATATTACCTTTAATTACATCCCCTGAAGCATCCGCAGTGTCATGGTCCAATGCATATACTTGCCCTCGACCAACCACATGTTTCCCTTTCTCCTCAGCTGTGGCTCTCCTTCTAGAAGTAGAGGTATCAATAGGAGCTCTCTCTGACTCTTTGTCATTCTGTGGGGTAGTCTCAATCCACTCTGGGTAAGCCTTCATGAAATGCCCTGACTTACCACATCTAAAGCACACTCTGATAGCCATCGGACAAGGCCGGTTGCCATGATACCTGCCACATCTACTACACTGCTCGATAGTAGGCTGCTGCCCTCCAATAACTATGCCTCTAGCTGGAGCTATGGCTGGGTACAGAAGAGGCTTAACAGTCCTCTCCCGTATCTTCTCGATCCGTGGCCTCTTCCTAAACAATTTCTTTCCTCCTTGATAATCGAACCCTCTATCACTCGTCGGTCTCTTCCTATCTCTATCTCTGACTTTGACAACCTTTCCAAACTCAGAGGCATTTTGCTCATAATCCTGCTCACATAATTGCACCCTACGCACTGGCTCATCATACGAAGGAATATCTAACGACACTAGTCTAGACTGTATCACCAGTTTCAGTCCATCTACAAAGCTTCCAACCTTCTTGGTCTCACTAATCATCATATCAAGGTCATACCTTCCCAGAGACATAAACTTCATCTCATAGACGGTACAACATACTCCATGGACCTTATTTCAAGTCGATAGTCAATGCTATGTCTCAAAATGCATGGGCGAGCATCTCATACGTGTGACACACAATCTACACGAGGCTTCCAGCATGACTTTTTTGTCATCCATTTCAAAGCTAGTACATGCGAGAAAACTCCAGCACGGTTTCATGCACAAAACACATAAAATCTAGTGCGAGCAAGGCTCCAGCACTATATCATGTACAAATAATGTAAAATCTAGTACGAGTAACGCTTCAGTACCCAGTCATACATATCATGTAAAATCTAGTGCGAGTAACACTCCAGCACTAATTTAAGTAGAAAACATATAAAATCCAGAGCAAGCAGTGCTCCAGTACAATTTGTTTTCACACAACTCGATAGATGACTCATTTCAAATAGATTAACTCAATTAAATCAAATCAGCACCATAACTGTGCTATTTGGAGTAAATCATGAAAACACTGGTCAATCTATCAATGCATCTGCTGTGACAGCCCGAAAGCGCGAAAAATATGGCAAATTTAAAATTTTTCTTAAACTAAAACTAACAACTCTGGGCGCATTCCTGTACAGTGTCATTTAATCACTTATGTTTAAAATTAGTCATTATACCCAAGATCGCACAATTCATACTTAATGAAATCAAATACATGCTATCTAAAAAGATCGACTCATAAGTCTCAACTCATTTCCTTTATATCGTCCTAATTACATCCCAAAATACTTATCACAAATGTCTATATTACATCATTATTTGGATACAAAATGAACTGAATTTATACCTTATGCGTGTACAAGCGATAGCCTGGGGAGATCTTGTCCACCAACCTATGACACGTACGCGACAAACTCTACCTCGCTCACTGCAAGAAATCTGGAAGGGAAGGGAAAAAAAGGTGAGCTCTCGAAATGCTCAGTGAGGAGGATGAGAGAAAGTTATAAAATCATCATCACAGCACAATATGATGGAAATATTCGAGCATGTAAAACGTTATAGAAATAACGGTAGAAACAATGGCATCGGCATAATTCACATGATAAAGATCACAAATCATCATAACTTGATAGAAATCACAATTGTAAAACACATCATTCATCATGGAAATCGAGACTAGGCATTTAATAAAGCTTAGATAAAATCATCGTTATAGGCACATCACATCAAATCAAGTCGTCCCCTAGGCGGACATCCTCAAAAGAAGGAAACGTCGACATAAATACATGGTCATGATTCATTGTAGACTTGATCAGAGTCATATAGCTGCGGTCTTACATGCTATTAAAGCAAGGCCACCCATCGCTACCAGAGCGGGGTAATCTCTAATTACCAGAACGGAGGTATCTGTCTTACATGCTACTAGAGCAGGGCTCGATTTTACATGCTACCAGAGCAAGGCCACTCAACGCTATCAAGCAGAGTATCGATGTGCATCTCATGACAAACCTTAGTCTCAGTAAAATATGCCATTGTTGTATTAAAATCGTTTTACCTTCACGTAGAGCTCATAACGGTTATTACAAAACTCATTTCGGTTATAAAACATTATATTCACAATTACATAAAACTCATCAAAACCGAGCTCAAACCGGTAAAACACTCACTCGTTCATCAAAACATCAATTCATCTCATTTATCATAAACATGCTCATTCATCAAACCTTTTTTCACACTAAAAAGGTATTTTCATCATTTTAGAAACTCACATACACAAACATTTTATTTCCCTTACCTCTTGCACCTTGAGTAGTACAATATCCTTCGACCATCGGACTAACCTCGTTTCTCCTGTCAGATTCTTGAGTTGTCCAAACATCATTAAATTATCAATATTCATCAATCTCATTTCTCTATTCACCTCATTTATTCCTATATCTATACTATATCCAAGTTACCATTCTTAACACATACATTGTCTCAAAACTTCTCCTACATCTTAATCATCACTTTAGCTAGCTCATAATCAATACAAGATATCTACATTTCATTTTCCAACTATACTCATTGGTTGTTTCCCCTCATAACTTAGACATTTTCCAACCAAATATATATATATACCCACATATATCCATTCACCAATATATAAAATGATACTACTTAAGAAAACAAGGGTCTTGTGAGCTCACCTAGTTTGTCTCCTCTTGCCAAAACATGTAGAATGCTTATCCTTTCCTTTGTTCCAATCCAATCCTTGATTTTTCTAGTATGTTGTTCCCTTTACCAAGAGGAACAACTTTATCTCTTACCCCTTTGTTTAATTCTGTTTAGAATATGGTGAATCCTAGAGAGGGAAAGCTTGGTTTTGGTGAAAATGGCAAGTGTTAGGGTTTATAGGTGAGAGAGGCTCGATTTTCAGACAAAATCTCGTGATTCTTATATAGGCAGGGCGTATGAGATCGATCTGGCATTGATGAAGATCGATCTCTGCTTGATTCAACTGCTCTAACTGCTCCATTAACAACTACAAGATCGATCTGATCGAGGGTGGAGATCGATCTGTTCTTCTAAGTGGAGATCGATCTGGCATTGGGTAGGGATCGATCTCTTCCAGGCTGAGACTTAAGGATATCGATCTGCCCTTGTGACAGGATTGATTCTTGCTAAGCAGAGGCAGAGGGAGATCGATCTGCTCCCTTATAAGATTGATCTTGCTTGCCTGCTTTTGTACATTTTTTGCACTCCGGAGCCTTGAGATCGATCTCTCCTCCCTTGGAGATCGATCTGGCCTTCACAGATCCTGCTACTACTGCACAAATTGATAATTATATTAAAATAGAATTATTTGTGCTTAATTTCTTAATTAATTATTTTAATCCCCATATTATTTTATTAATTATCCCCTCAATTTAATTAAAATTCTCTTGTGTGCAGGTAAATTAAATTCGGATGAATTTCAGTCATTTCGGTAGAAAATGGGCTGAAAATGGACTAAAAGAGACTGGACCACTACCATTTCGTAGTCTGAGTCTCCATTCATTGTAGAGACCTGTGATGTCAGATGTTTGTATTTTATTCACCTCGAAAATATAAGATCGACGAATACTGTGCCCACTTTCTGGAAGACACACGCCGGGCTACATCGCACATCTAAGTGGACAAAAAGACAAGTGACAGGGAAATATCTTCTCTTAAGCGAATGGAATGAAGACAAGTGGCCAGACAATGCCAACTCATCTAGGATTAAAAAAAATTATAATTGTACCCCCAATTTTGTTTATAAATAGAATATGATGAGCAATTGAATAGGAGTTTTTTTTTTAAGGTAGCTTTAGTTTTTTTTAGGTTAAGATTTTATTACTAGGTTTTATATTTTTTCTTTAGGTTTTCTTTTAAGGTTTCACGGTGGCTGGTGACAGCAGCCACCATTTTTCTTTTCGGTTTCGCTAAAGTTCCATTCCCTAATTATTTTAATGTTTAAGTTTTAATGAAAAGCATTCAATTTTCCATTGTTGCTCTTGGTTTGCTTCCTGTTTTGGTTTATTTCTTGTTTTTCTATTGTTCAATCAGGCTCTTGGTTTCATGGTGTAGCCGAGTAGTGTGAGAGGCTATATAAGCTGGTGACAGTGGCTTAACATCCTCTCCTTGCTCCGTTGCATCCATCAGTATGCTGGTGAAACATTTATACTGTTATATAAAGTTTTAATCGATTTCCCGTATGTTCATCCTTAACCATTTTAGTTTTTTTTTCTCTAATGATATATAACTGTTCTATTGTTTTCAAGTACTTCTTTAATTTAAGCTTTTAGTTGGAAGAGTCACTGAAGCACGGTAACGGAAGCAGAGGCTGGTTTGCTGAGCTTTGTCTCCCTTTGGAAGGCTACGGTTGATGCTGCTGTTGAGGGGAAGAGCTAGAGCGGTGTAGAACACGAGCAGGTGATAATTCTATTTTTAATAGAATTATTTGTGCTTAATTTCCTAATTAATTATTTAAATTCCCAATTTATTTTATTAATTATCCCTTATTTAATTAAAATTCTCTAATGTGCAGGTAAATTAAATCCGGATGAAACTCAATCGTTTCAGTCAAAATTGGGTTAAAAACGGGTTAAAAGAGACTGGACCACTTCCAATTTGCAGACCGAGTCACCAGTCGTTTGGACACACGTGATGCCAGGTGTCCGTATTTTATTTGCTCCGAAACGATAAGATCGACAGACATCGTGCCAACCTTCTAGAAGACACACGTCGGGCCACATCGCACAGCCAACTGGATAAATCAACAAGTGACGTGGAAATATCTACTCTGCAGCAAATAAAATGAAGACAAGTGGCTAAACAGTGCCAACTCATCTAGGATGGAAAATTACCATTATACCCCTAAGTGTGTATAAAAATAGAATATGATGGCAATTGAAAAAAAAAGTAGGGTAAGTAGTCTAGGGTAGGAATAGTGTAGAGTAATTTAGGAGTAGTTTTTAGAGTAATTTAGGGTAGCTTTAGTTTTTTTTATTGTTCCTTTTAAGCTTTCCCGATTAGAATTTTTTTTTAAGCCATCATTCTTTTTTGTTTTACTTAACTACTGTTCATGGCACCTTTAATTTCTGGTTTTATGTAAAGTTTCATTTTCTCTAGTTCTTTTGTATTTCAAGTTACATTGGTAGCATCCATTTTCTTGTTCTCGGCAAATTTCCATCTCCTTTAGATTTGGCATGATTAGTTTGATGAATGAAAAAAGTTTATTTTTAGTTTTCAATAGTCGATTTTTACTATTCGAGCTTCTTTTACTTTTGCTCTTTATTTTTACCAATTCATTGGTAACCGAGAATGGGCCATTTTTTGTAAGTACCCTAAATTTTATGTATTTGGTTTTATCCATGATTAACAAATTAATCATCGAGATTAAAAATTTCGCTCCATTAGTCAAAGGTTTAAATTAAAATTATATTACTCCATAGCGAGACTAGGAAGAAGTAATTCAATTTAATTATAATACATCTACAGATGAATATCGAAGGGAATAGGAATAAAATTTGTAATCGTACGAGCTAGGGAAAATATCTATGTAAGGTATAAGTGATCCTTTATGATGGATAAGTACATGTATTAAGTTAAATTCACTACAAATACTATGAGGAATATTAAGTATACAAATATGTATAGACATATATGTAATGTTTCAAATCTTTCCTTTTTCCCAATTAAGAATATAGGTTTACAGATACAAATAAACATGTGTAAATATAAATATACATGTACATATACACAACCCATGGATTGGCTTCTAAAATGAAGCCAATCCCGAAGGGAAGCAATCGGACTTCGGGTCTAAGGGAACATATACATACAAGGGAAGGCATTTAACGAGATGGATGGCATGACGAAAGGACCAGAAGTCTCAGTTAGGTAGAATGAATAGGACAGTATAGAAGTTGAGGAAACGTGAATGGGGGAGGTGGTTCACGGTGTGACAAGGAGTAGAGGGAAAATAGGTACTAGGAAAGGTATAGGTTGTGGATTTCCTACTGTATCTGCAATAGGAAATTGACAGTGATTAAATGATGTCAGAAGGCAGCAGGGGCAGATGGAGTAAGAGGGAACTGTGCATCAAAAACAGTGGGGAAGAGGCAGTTCGGGAAGACTGAAAGCTGACCGAAACAATGGAAGACTAACTTTAAAAAAAATTGAAATAAAAACCTGTCAAGGGTTGGACACGCCTGCAGGAAACAACAGCAAAACACACTGGAAAATAATGTTAAAATCGATAAGGAGGTGAAATCCAACGTAGAGTGCTCGGGAAAGGCAGACCCGACACATGAAACAGATTCGTCGAGGGGCCCGACCAGGGGAAGAAAGAATAGGGGAATTGGTTAAGAGGTGCAGGGAAGTTTAGGACAGCTGCTGGTTCCAAAGGCTGTTTTGTTTCGTTGCAGTTAGAGACTGGAACTGAAGACCAAACGAAGAGGATCGAAAGCTTAAGTAAGGGCAAGAAAATGCGAAGAGAAAAGGAAAAAGAGAAGACTGAAATAGGGTGTAAAGCTGGTGTTGTGAAGAAGGGAGTTAGAGCAAGCCACTGTTGCCACTATAGGCTTAGAAAAGCTTTCAGGGTTGATGCTGCTAAATCGAATAGAGCAGTATTGAGAATAGGAAACAGTGAAAGGCTTGGTGACTTGAAAACAGATGATGAAATAAGAGATGGATGTAGCATTTTGGTGTATGGTCTGTTGAAGAGAAAATCGAAGCACATGGGAGCACGGTCGGCAAGTAAACTGAGTTAAAGCGGTGGCTTGGAACAACACCACTGGTGCAAAGAGCTGTGAAACGAGAGCTGAGTAAGCAGTAGAGGAGCCAAGAAACATGACGCCACCAACCATGACTTTCACGCCCTGCTACTGTTTGGAGCAACTGAGGAGTTCGGACAAGGCTCTTGGTTTTTCTTAGGGATAGAATTGAGGCCAAGAAACGAAGCTAGAAGTACGGCACTGAAAATTGAAGCAAAAAAGGACGAGAGGGAGAATGGGGCTGTTGTTGAGTAAACCGGGAGCCTGGCGACATAAGTAGAAATAGAGTAGGAAGATGATGATGATGGAGGTGGTTGGTTGGAGGCTCACGGGGTTCGGCTGAAGGTTATTACCGAGGTGGAGAAGCCGAGAGAGTGAGGGCTGCAGCAATAAACGAAACAGAGGCAATGGTAGATGGTTTTCGGGTGTGAACGGAGGCGGATGAAGAAGTTGGAAACTTAATAGCAAGAGAACGTTGGAAGTTTGCAGTGATAGAAAAGGGTAATAGCCGAGCATGGGGTTGGTGTTGACAGTGGTAGAAACACCGACAATGAAAGGTGGCAAAAATTGGGAATGAATGGTGGAGAGGGTAACCGCGCCGATGAAAGGAAGCCGAGATCGAGTTCTGTTTTGAGAAAGAAGAAGAGGAACAGTGCCTCGGGCACTCAGCAAAGGAGAAGAAAGGATAAGATTAGGACATGGCGGGAAGGAAATGTTTTTTTTTTATAAAAAGGGTAAGCAAACAGTAACCGAAAAAAAAGATTTATATATATATATATATATATATATATTTGGAATAGAGGAAAAGACACAAGGAATTTGAAAAAAAACTCGGAAAAAAAATAGTCGCGAATGTCGGTTCAAAATTTCAAAAATACTGATACGAAAATTCGGATGAAATAAACCGAGCAGACCAGACCCTTGACTCGCTATGTTGAGACAATTCAGGACTACGGACAGACATTGAGGTAAGGAATTTATGCAAGTTTTAGAGATAACTGTACGTATTTTACGATTTCAAGTATATTTTTCCTAGGTAAGCAAGGTTACGATTTTGACGCATCGTAGGTAATTCGAATAAATAGGATACTAAGAAATACAAATTTCGGTGTAGGAGAATCGTAGAAGGATTTAAGGGAGATACTTGGAGGCGTCACTACTCGAACCGAAACTCTTAATAAATCGAGGTAAGGGGTATAATTTAATTTAGTTCTGATAATGAACATTCATTGCATTGATAAAAAGATTTTTATAAAGCAATGCTATGTTTCAAAATGATTTACGATTGATTTCATACTTATGGAATGATTTACAAAACATGATTTCTTTTTATGAAATGTTCGCTAAGAACATCTATGTTTATGAAATGAATATCTGAAGTATGAAAATGCATGGAAGTTTTATGATGGTTTGAAAACCTATATTTATGCTTTGAAAGGAACTTTTGACATTTTCAAAAGTATTTAAGAAAAGGGAAAAGAATTTTTGAGACTATAGGCTTCATGCATTGCTACTTCTCATGGTGTTCCGGCTCCACCACTTGAGTGCTGGTATGTAGGGCCCCTGTAGCACTTGACTCTACCTGTGTGGTAGATTTCTTGCTACTTGTGGTTTATGATGATGATGTTTTGGTAGTATCTCGTGCCCGCGCAGCAAGCATGAATTTTTCCCCCACGGCGAGTGTCATTGGTGCCCGTGCCCTAGTTACGTGCTAGTATATGATAAGAAACAAGAAGATACTACCCATGTTTATGATTATGATTGATGTACGACCCTAATCCAATCTACAACCCCCTTCCCATGGCCATAGGTATGATTGCCTCTCTACGGAGAATGACACGTATCGCATGACTTAGTTACAGCCTAATCTCGACGATTATGAATATGTTTATGATGATGATGATGATGATGATGATGTTAAATGACTATGTTTTTACGAGAGTTTGACGAAATGTTTACGAACGATTATGATTTATGACGAAATGCTTAAGAATGATTATGTTTTTATGAGATTTTGATGAAATGTTTATGAAAATTGAAGATTGACACTGAACATGAATACAGCCTAATTGAATAAAGGATTAAGTTGCAAGTCAAAATTTGAAAAAAAAAATTTCCCTGAATTTTTATAGGTCACTGGTCCTTACATTTTCTTAAAACTCAATGATTCTACCTTTACCGTTTTCTGTGGTTAGTGCTGGAGTATTATGGTTATGCAAGAGGCTCTTAAGCTACACGAGAGAGCATAGCTCATCTTTGCTTTGTTTTTGCCTGTTTTCTTTATTTTCTTTTGCTTTCGATTTTGCATGCATTTTCACGATTCTGGTGCAGATTTCATACGTGTTAGTTAGTGTTTTTTGTGTAGCTATGGCTTGGAAGAGAGACTAGTGGTTGTGGTATCAAAAGTTGGTCTGCTGCTGGATGATGGTGCTCGGGTTTATTCCTTGCAGCATAGTAGCATGATTTTTATCCCCTGTTCTACTCTGTTCATAATATTTTTTAATGTTCATTAGCTGTTCTTTGTTTTTATGCATTAATCTCACAATTATTTGATGTTTAGGCTGTTGTTGATAGATGTTTAGCTTATTTAACAGTGTGTTGATAAGAGGTATTGGCTGCCGTTGTGTATGACACAAGTGCCGAGCTGCTGCTATTGTGCTGGGACATGTTTTGCTTCCTCGCGGGCTGTTGTCCAACTGGAGAAGCTAAAGCGCGTTACGGTTAGCTGGGCAGAGATGATTTGCTGATGAGCGTTGTATCTGCGGTGTGCATGATGCTAAATGGAATGAAGCTGATTTGTGTGGTAGAATGGAGCAAAGTAGGAGTTGGTTTCACAATGCAGAGAGTTGGGCAGCTCCTGATGCAGTAGTGCAGGACAGCAGCTGGGGTATGTGAAGCTGAGGCAGAAGCGGACAGAATTGAGGGATGCAACAACAAGCTGGCGCTGTCGGCAGCACCTGGACAAAGCATAAAGGTAGCACTTGGAGACAACAACGAACCACAGCTGGAAATGGAAATTGGAGAAGAACAGTGTACAGTGCTTGATTCGGGACCGCAACAGCCAGCTGGATGGGAAGTTAGCTTAAGGCCATGTTTGGCATTTCATTTCTGCACATATCCAATTTTTCATGCATGCCTATTTCTATATTTTTATTAATCCTTTTAATTTTAGTTGTTAGCTTAGATTAGAGTCTTTAATTAAATTGCATGTTATATTCTTACTTAGTAGTATAAAACTTAGTTTTAATTAGGTTGATAGTTAATCAAGTGTTCATTTAGAATTAGATTAGGGGTAGATTTATTTCATGCAATTTTAAGTTTGTTTTCATTTAAAATTGAAAAATCCAAAAATAATATTTCTAATGCATTAGTTAGATTTTATTGTTAAGTTAGTAATTAGATATAATTAGAATTAATTTAGAATTAATATTTTAGACATTTAGTCATGTAGTTATTTTCTTAATTTTTCTAGGATTTTATTTCATTAAATTTTAAGTTAGTTTAATTTGCATTTTTATTAAGTAGTTTAATTACATGCATATTTTATTTTAGGTTTGTTTAATTAATTTTGTTTCTTTATTTTCATATTTTCATTTTAGTTTAATTGCATTAATTAATTTTAACTGTTTTAATTATCTTTTGTAGGTTTTTTTAATTGCTTGGAGCACTCTAAGTAATTTTAGCTCGGTTTTATTTTTTTATTTTATAATTGTTATTGTTTTTAGTACTTTTACTTTTAGCCTTGTAGATCACTCCCTGATACTTCATAATTTGCTAGGATATACTTAGGGTAAGATTAACCGGTAGTTAATTAGGCTAATCAACTTCTCTGTGGGACGATAATCCGGGACTCAAATCTCATTATTACTTGTACGACCCATGCACTTGCGAAAATACATCTAGTTCGTACCAGCAAGTTGCTTATGGCATGTCAGGTGACAGTATAGGACCAAGCTAGGAAGGGCTGTGGCAGTGGACAGGATCAGCAGCCAACTCTCCTCTATTCTCCCTTATTGTCTAAATCATTTACTGTTCATTTTTTTTGTTCATTTGTTTTAGCCTCTAGTTTCAATTTGTTTAAGTTGTTGTGCTCCATTTAGCTTCTAGTTTCATTTTACATATTTTCTCTGCTTGTGTTTTATGTTGTTTTGCATTATTTTTGTTTGTTGATGATGTACAGAACCGAGAGCAGGACAGCAGCTTGGATGCAGAACACCTGCTGTGTGTGCAGTACCGTTGCACTGTCGGGACCGCATGGCTGGCGATGTACTGCAAGATGTGGAGCTGAACCAGGACAACACTTGAGCAGAATAGACGAGGACGTGCAGAAGACGGTAAGAGTGGACAGACCAGGAGGCAGAGCTGCAGACAACACCTGGAGCAGCACCTGGAGAAGAGAAGTGAACTGTATATACACGGGACCGCAAGCCAGCTGGGAGTTTTGGTTAAGGTCGTGTTTGGCCATTCCACTTTGGTTCATAATCCATTTTCATGCATTTTAGATATCTTAATTTCAATCTCATTTGTTAGATTAGAGTTTTAAATTAATTTGCATGATTAGTTATAGTTCCTTTGCTGGATTAGTTCAAAACTTAGATTTAATTATGTCATTAGTTAATTTTTATTTTAGAGTTAGGTGTTACATTTAAAATTAAATTAGAGTAAATTATTTTATGCATTTTTTAAGCTTTCATTTTAAATTGAAAAATCCAATTATTTCTCATGCATTATTTAGAATTTGTTTTAGTGATTAGTTAGAGTTAGATTTAATTTAGGATCATTTTATAAGTAATTAATTTCTTAGTTAGATTTAAGAATTTCTTTAGGTTAATAGAATTTTATTTTATTAGACTTTAGGTTAGTTTAATTTGCGTTTTTATTAATTAGTTTAATTACATGCATATTTTACTCTAGGATGGTTTAATTTTAGTTTAATTAATTTGTTTCTTTATTTTCATATTTGCATTCTAATTTATTTGCATTAATTAATTTTAATTGTTTTAATTATCTTTTGTAGGTTATTGCTTTTCATTTCTTAGAGCTCTGTAAGTAATTTTTGCTCTGTTTTATTTTATTTAGTTTATAATTTTTATTGTTTTCAGTCCTTTTAATTCTAGCCTTGTAAATCACTCCCTAAAAATTCATAATTTGCTAGGATATACTTAGGGTAAGATTAATCGGTACTTAATTAGGCTAATCAGCTTCTCTGTGGGACGATAATCCGGGACTCAAATCTCATTATTACTTGTACGACCCGTGCACTTGCAGATACACGTCTAAGTCACTTAGAGTGGGCGTAGTTGCTACCAAGTTTTTGGTGTCGTTGTCGAGGAAGATAATTAGCCAGTAATTGATATCGGTGAAATTATATTTAGGTGTAATTCTAGCTTGTAAATACTTAGGTTGTAAATATTTAGAGCTTGAATTTAGATTAGTTAATTTTCTTTCTCATAAAAAATTAAAAAATTAAAAAACAAAATTAAAAAATTAAAAAAAAACTTAAAAAAAATTTCTAAGGACTTTTTGATGTTTGTATGCGTAGAGCCAAGAGTTTTGATTGCTTTCCTTTAGATCCTGAAATTGAAAGAACCCTTAGGAAAATTCTAAAGGATTCTAGAAAATTTATAGCTCCGCTGCAAAACATCATGGCAGAAAATAGAGAAATTAGGACCGTTGGAGATTATGCAATGCCAACTATTAGAGGTTATTATACTGGCATTAGGCCACCAGCTGTTCGTACAAACAATTTCGAAATTAAACCTTCAATCCTTCAGATGATCCAGACTTCTTTACAGTTCAGTGGGCTTTCTCATGACAACCCACATGCTCACCTCGGGCAATTCCTGGACCTGTGCAACACCTTCAAGCACAATTGATTATCTGATGATGCGCTTAGGCTTAGATTATTTCCCTTCTCGCTTAGGGATAGGGCGCGACACTGGTTAACCTCCTTACCTCCAGGATCCATTTCTACATGGGATGAGTTAGCCCATCAATTTTTAGCTAAGTTTTTCTCTCCCTCTAAAATGGCCAAACTCCGTAGTGACATATCTTCCTTTGCCCAAATTCGATTCTGAATCTCTTTACGAAGCATGGGAATGATATAAGGAGCTTCTTAGGAAATACCCTCATCATGGCCTACCTTTGTGGCTGCAAGTTTAGACCTTCTACAACGGACTTACAAGCCAAAATAGGACCATCGTTGACGCTACTGCGGGAGGAGCTCTAATGTGCAAAACGGAGGAAGCTTACCCGTTGTTAGACAAGATGGCAACTAACAATTATCTATGGTCTTCGGAGAGGCAACTGCCTAAGAAGTCGGCGAGTATCTATGAGCTCAACACGCTGTCTACCTTGACCTCTCAAATAGCTAACCTTACGAAAAAGGTAGAGTCGCTCAGTACTCAGCATAATCCTTCCACCAGTCCTAACCCTATGTATTCTGTCCAAAGTCCTTATCTTTCATGTGATCTGTATAGTGGTACACACTCTGTAGATAGGTATCCGCTTAACATAGAATCGGTTCAGTACGTTGCCCCATCTCAGAAGCAACAGAACAACCCCTTTTCAAACACCTACAATCCAGGGTGGAGGAACCATCCTAACTTTTCCTGGAGCCAAAATCAAGGGCAATCTTCTAATTCTAGATCTGTAGGACCCCCTCCTTTTCAAGCTCCACCAGTTCATGTACCACCACAGCAGCAATTTCCTCATCACCCACCTAATCATTCCCACCCACCACCTCAATTTCAGTACCATCCACCTCACTTTCATCAACCACCACCACCACCTATGCAGCCACAACACCTACTTGCACTAGCACCAGCAGCTGAGAAGAAGCCTACACTAGAGGAGATGTTCATGACTATCCTGCAAAATCAAGCTGCTTCAATTAAGAATTTAAAGGTTCAAGTGGGACAAATAGCGAATGCTCTTAGCCAGCGTCCTCAAGGGACCTTTGCTACTAACACTGAAGCCAATCCTGTTAGGCAGAGAGAGGGTAAGGAACATGTTAAATCCATCACCCTTAGGAGTGGCGGAGAGCTAGATGATCCACAAGTTAAGTCCAGAACTGAACAGCCCATAGTTGAAAAATCCCTAGGTTCTAAAGAGGTAGCTCAAAAAGAGCAGGAACATCAGGATCAGGCTGCAAAGGAATCCAAGTTAGGTGCTTCTTCATCTATACCTTCTTCTTCTTCACAGACTTCCTCGTACTTTGATGCTACACATGTTTCCACTACATCCCCTCCAGTTAAACCACCAGTACCTTTTCCTCAGAAGTTCCAAAATCAAAAACTGGATCAACAATTCGCTAAATTCCTTGAGGTTTTTAAGAAACTTCACATCAACATTCCTTTCGCAGATGCCTTAGAGCAAATGCCAAGTTATGTGAAGTTTATAAAGGATATCCTCTCGAGGAAAAGAAGACTGGAAGATTATGAGACGGTAGCCTTGACTGAGGAGTGTAGTACCATTATCCAGGGGAAATTACCCCCCAAGCTCAAAGATCCTGAGAGTTTTACCATACCTTGCACGATTGGAAATTTGTTCTTTGGTAGAGCCCTGTGTGATTTAAGAGCCAGTATAAATCTGATGCCTTGGTCAATTTACCAAAAGTTAGGAATATGAGATGCCAAGCCTACCACAGTGACCCTTCAGTTAGCTGATCGATCCATTAAATATCCGAAGGGGGTCATTGAGGATGTGTTAGTAAAGGTGAACAAATTTATTTTCTTTACGAATTTTATTGTATTAGACATGGAGGAAGATAGGGAAGTTCCCATTATACTAGGCAGACCTTTCCTAGCGACTGGTAGAACGATAATTGATGTGCAGAAGGGGGAATTAACCATGAGAGTCCTAAATCAGGAGGTAACATTTAATGTTTTCAAACCTTTGAAGTTCCCTGATAACTCTCAAGACTGTTTTAGGATGGAGGACATAAGGCTTGAGCATAAGAAATCTAAAAGAATAATGGACGTAGATAGAGCTAAGGAGGATTTAACTTTCAACATTCTGTCACCACTTTGGCTGACCCTCCTACTCTTCGCCCTGCTGCTGAGTGTCATTTTCTTCAGCTGCATTTGAAGTGACTTAATTGTTCTTTTCACTATGTATATAGTTATTTTTCTTTTTCTTTTCCGTTGTTTGTTTCTTTGTTTATTTTACAGATTTCTTTTACAGTATTACGTTTTCAATCAAGTTTCTGTTATTTTTCATCATCATCAGAAAGGGGAGTACTCTGTTCTTGAGCTTAAATGTTTATATTATCTGCACACTGATGACACTGTGCACTTTAAGTTTGGGGGAGGGGATATCACTTGAGCATTTTTGGGCAAAATTGAATTTTTTTTTTGAAAATCTGAGCGTACATTGTTTGATTTTAGGATGATTTAGTGCTTAGCATTTAGTTTTCCCATATTTCGATGATATAACCCCATGATTTAGTCTGACTGTGATTGAATAAGAAGCATGATTATAGAAAAAATATAAAGTTGAATTCTTGAATTTATCTTGATTCTGATTGTGATTTCCTCATTCTATGCACTTGTCATGTCATGAATCTGTATATTTATTTAGAGAAAGCTTATGTGGACATAGGATTGCATTTGTTCAGTTGATTTTATGCATCATATTCTAAAATTTGTTAGATCTGGTCTCGAGGTGAAATATTAGATCACACTTAACTAGGAAAATGATTTAGGTCATCTTTGGATCGTTTGAGCCTGTCTAGCCATTCTTGTACATATTTTACCCCTAGTCACCCATCTGGGCCAAATAAGTTTTTCTCTGTAAATACACCTGCATAATTTTCCTTAGCTTAAATACACTGTTCCTATCTTGTACCCCAAAACCATGAAAAGTCACTAGGATATATTGTGAGCTATGTACATATGGGATATAGGTGATAGTGAAATTGAAGGGTAAAAAAAAAAATTGATGAAAAAAAAAGAAGAAAAAAATACAAAAATAGAATAAAAAGATTTAGCAAAATAAATAAGTTTAAGGGAATAACTTTGAGCTCTTACATTAAAGATCCTAGAAAGTAATGCATGTTAAGGGGTAATTAAACCTTAATCGACTTTATCATACCTTAACCCTAGCCTTACATTACAAGCTTAATGAAGTCCTATTGATCTTTAGTTAAGTGTGACTACATTAGTGGAGAGATAAGTGAAAAGAAAACTTATAGGAATGATCACATGTCATTAACTTTGCATTCACTGTGTTTGCATAATCTGATCCGGGTAATGTACTGTGAAGTGACGTTGACACATTCACACACATGAGGAGTCCAATTTGTGTTAGGACTTATGATTGAATGATTCAGAATGTTGGACTTATAATCGTGAATCTTTGAGATCATAGTTTGTACTTTTTCTGTGAGGATAATGTTGGAGAAATTATTATGTTTAGTACTTGTCATTCTTACATTTGTTTTGTTTTGCTTGAGGACAAGCAAAAACTCAAGTTTGGGGGTGTGATAATTCTATCAAAATAGAATTATTTGTGCTTAATTTCTTAATTAATTATTTTAATCCCCATATTATTTTTTTAATTATCCCCTCAATTTAATTAAAATTCTCTTGTGTGCAGGTAAATTAAATTCGGATGAATTTCAGTCGTTTCGGTAGAAAATGGGCTGAAAATGGGCTAAAAGAGACTGGACCACTACCATTTCACAGTCTGAGTCACCATTCGTTGTAGAGACATGTGATGCAGAGTGTTCGTATTTTATTCGCCTCGAAAACATAAGATCGACGGATACCGTGCCTACTTTCTGGAAGACACCCGCCGAGCCACATCGCACATCTAAGTGGACAAAAAGACAAGTGACATGGAAATATCTTCTCTGAAGTGAATGGAATGAACACAAGTGGCCAAACAAAGCTAACTCATCTAGGATTAAAAAAAATTACAATTGTACCCCCAATTTTGTTTATAAATAGAATATGATGAGCAATTAAAGAAGAGTTTTTTTTTTTTTTAAGGTAGCTTTAGTTTTTTTTAGGTTAAGATTTTATTGCTAGGTTTTATATTTTTTTCTTTAGGTTTTCTTTTAATGTTTCACGGTGGTTGGTGATAGCAGCCACCATAGTTCTTTTCGTTTTCGCTAAAGTTCCATTCCCTTATTGTTTTAATGTTTAAGTTTTAATGAAAAACATTTAATTTTCCATTGTTGCTCTCGGTCTGCTTCCTGTTTTGGTTTATTTCTTGTTTTTCTATTATTCAATCGGGCTCTTGGTTTCGTGGTGTAGTCGAGTAGTGTGAGAGGCTATATAAGCTGGTGACAGTGACTAAACATGTTCTCCTTGCTCCGTTGCATCCATCAGTACACTTGTGAAACATTTATACTGTTATATAAAGTTTTAATCGGTTTCCCGTATGTGCATCCTTAACCATTTTAGTTTTTCTTTTCTCTAATGATATATAATTGTTCCATTGTTTTCAAGTACTTCTTTAATTTAAGCTTTTAGCTGGAAGATTCACTAAAGCACGGTAACAGAAGCAGAGGCTGGTTTGCTGAGCTTTGTCTCCCTTTGGAAGGCTACAGTTGATGCTGCTGTTGAGAGGAAGAGCTAGAGCGGTGCAGAACACGAGCAGGTTGCTTATGGCATGTCAGGTGACAGTACAAGACCAAGCTAGGAAGAGCTGTGGCAGTGCACAGGATCAGCAGCCAATTCTCCTCTGTTCTCCCCTGTTGTCTAAATCATTTACTGCTCATTTTTTTGTTCGTTTGTTTTAGCCTCTAGTTTCAATTTGTTTAAGTTGTTGTGCTCCATTTAGCTTTTAGTTTCATTTTACATATTTTCTCTGGTTGTGTTTTCTGTTGTTTTACTTTATTTTTGTTTGTTGATGATGTACAGAACCGGGAGCAGGACAGTAGCCTGGATGCAGAACACCTGTTGTGTGTGCAGTATTATTGCACTGTCGAGACCACATGGCTGGTGATGTGCTGCAGGATGTGGAGCTAAACCAGGACAACACTTGAGCAGAATAGACGAAGACGTGCAGAAGATGGCAGGAGCGGGCAGACCAGGAGGTAGAGCTGCAGACAACACCTAGAGCAGCACCTGGAGAAGAAAAGTGAACACTACATACAGGGGACCGCAAGCCAGCTGGGAGTTTTGGTTAAGGTCGTGTTTGGCCATTCCACTTTGCTTCATAATCAATTTTCATGCATTTTAGATATCTTAATTTCAATATCATTTGTTAGATTAGAGTTTTAAATTAATTTGCATGATTAGTTATAGTTCCTTTGCTCGATTTGTTCAAAACTTAGATTTAATTATGTCATTAGTTAATTTTTATTTTAGTGTTAGGTGTTACATTTAAAATTAAAATAGAGTAAAATTATTTTATGCATTTTTTAAGCTTTCATTTTAAATTGAAAAATCCAATTATTTCTCATGCATTATTTAGAATTTGTTTTAGTGATTAGTTAGAGTTAGATTTAATTTAGGATCACTTTGTAGGTAATTAATTTCTTAGTTAGATTTAAGAATTTCTTTAGGTTAATAGAATTTTATTTTATTAGACTTTAGGTTAGTTTAATTTGCGTTTTTATTAATTAGTTTAATTACATGCATATTTTATTTTAAGATGGTTTAATTTTAGTTTAGTTAATTTGTTTCTTTATTTTCATATTTGCATTCTAGTTTATTTGCATTAATTAATTTTAACTGTTTTAATTATCTTTTGTAGGTTATTGCTTTTCATTTCTTGGAGTGCTTTTCATTTCTTGGAGCTCTGTAAGTAATTTTTGCTATGTTTTATTTTATTTAGTTTATAATTTTTATTGTTTTCAGTCCTTTTAATTCTAGCCTTGTAAATCACTCCCTAAAAATTCATAATTTGCTAGGATATACTTAGGGTAAAATTAACCGGTACTTAATTAGGCTAATTAGCTTCTCTGTGGAACGATACTCCGTGACTCAAATCTCATTATTGCTTGTACGACTCGTGCACTTGCGGATACACGTTTAGGTCACTTAGAGTGGGTGTAGTTGCTACCACAAATTTGCAAGAATGTCAATGTAAACTTACTACAATCTACTCCATAGTCCATATTCCAATCCATACACATTTAAGACTTCATCCCCATATACTTCATTATATTTAAAACTTGCGTGTACATTGATATAACATAATTATATTCACCAATTGCAGTCTTTACGTTGCAAATCTCATGGCTAAGGTACATAAAATTCTTAGGTCTCACATTTGCTAAACAGCATCAAAACCACTCACAAACATGTTTTCTATGCTTTTTAGAACTTTTCTAGACTTTTGATATTTTACCCTTAATAGGGGTAAAATTGTAATTTACCCATATCAGATCTCTATAAATTTTATTTTCTTTCTCTGACCCTCAGAATTTTTCACTGTATGTAAATATGCTCGAAACTACGTGCAGATATCTCAACTACCCATAAAATTTTCTTACCTGAAATCACGTAGAGCGCGTCCACTTTTCTAACGCTACTCGATCACGTAGTCTGTTTAGCTCCTAATATAATCTCCGAAGTTGTATATAATCATTTATTACATCAATTACACTTTTTCAATCGTATTCCACTTTTAATACAGTCTATTTCACTTAATGGGTCCGTTTACTCTTATTAGGCCTAATTGCATCTTAATGAGCCTTACTCAGTCTTAAGCTCATTTCACTTTACTATTCATATCATTTAGGCCTATTGGGCTTGTTGGACCCACTAACACTTATTGGGCTTAGTCTGAGGCCCATTATCTCTCATTGGGTCGAAACCACAAGGTTTGGCCCATTATGCCTCTCGACCATGACATGGTGGTCGAGAGCCATGCACGCCCCCCATGGCCAACGGTCACCCAATATAATGCTAACCTTGCCCATTTGCCTAGTCATTCACTTAGGCATTTCATCAAACACTTACTATGCATGCCTTAACCTTTAGTTTATGTTCATTAAGGCATTTTATCAAACACCTTTATATGTCAACCTTAATTCACCAACCAATTGATCAAATTGATTAAAACTAACTATATCATAATCATGTATACATGTTTATCAACCTATCCATGTCTTAAAATCACATGGGTATTCATCAAAACCTAAATACCCATTTTCGGGCAACATGTGTTTATGTGTGTTTTGATCCATAAAACATAAACCAATCATCTTAGAATAATTCCTAGATTGACATACTAGAAGTTTGAAGCTTGAAAACTCACATAGCTTGGTGTTCTTCACTTGGCCAAAACTTCCAAGGATTTCGCTTCTCTCAATATGGCTCCTTGATGGCTAATTCCAAGATATGTTAATCCTCTCTCAATTTGGAACAACTTTCATGAAGATCACTTATTCCAAATATGTCTTTAGGTTAGTGATTTCTAGTGTGAGAAAGCTTGAAAGTTAGGTTTCCATGGTGTTTCCTTGTTGCCAAGAGCTTAAGGGAGAAGAAGGCTTGGCTTCGGCTGGTTTTTACTTAGGAAATTAATCCATTTAATCTACATTTTCAGCCCACCACTTGGGCTTGGTCATGGTTTTGGGCTTTGGCTATTTGGGCTTAAGTTTTGGGCCTAAACTTTTAACTAATGAACCTAGTTTTTGGGCTTTCCAATTGGGCTTTCGGTTTGGGCTTTTCTTTTGGGTTTTTAGGCTAGATTTTTCCTAGGTAATTGGGCCTACAATTTGCCTCTTTTTAGGCCTATCAAATGACCCAACAATTTGGGCCATCGAGCTTGCCAAATTCGGCCCATGTTTATTGCACCTTAATGGGCTTTAAAATTTCCATAAGTTGGCCTATCGATTTCTACCAATTTAATTTAATCCGGATTTCGATTAAATTAATTTTCTATACTTAAGGAATTGAAAATCAAGTGTTTTAGCTAAAAATATTTCTTCCCCACTTTTTAACTTTGGTTGGGTTAAATTTTAACCATGGTTAGTTCTTTTAAGGTCAAAGTCAGCATTTCTTAACTAACCTTGACTTTTCTTGACCATTGATCATGTTTGATTTTTTCTCAAAAATCCAAAAATGTCAATTCTCATGGTTAACACGCTCATCTCTTCGTTTTAGACGTTTCCAGGAAGTGAAATAGCTAAAAAAAAAAACACCTCAAACGATCCATTTCGAGTTCGTTTAGCCCTTTTTGGCTTTTCCTCTACTTCGACATATTCGGGATCAAACCAAACCAATTTTTCTTATTGAACCCTCTATATTTTGATGTTTTAAGTTCTTCTCTTCAGTCAGAATGATTTGAATCCCTACGGTTTAGCCTGTGACCATCTCGACCCTTATTTGCCCTTTACATGGCTTATATACATTTAATCATCTCACTTGTATTTTTCATTTCAGTAAATACTCTTCTTATGATTCAACTGACAAAAATCAAATATTTACACATAGGAATCATAAGGAACATGGTTTAAAAATATGGGTCTTATAGTTTAACATGAAAATTATTTATTTTATTTGACATGTAAATTATCTATTAATTTATTTATAATTAATAAATCCTATCTATATATAGGATTTCCCCTAGAAATAAATATTAACATACAAATCTTTATATATTTGTAGATCTTACACTCTAACAATATGATTTAATAACAATAGTTAATGTTGTTGGTAAATAGTATATTACATATGGTGTAATTTATATTACTAGTTAATTAAATAAAATAACTTTGTTTATTAAATGAAATATTAATTTATTGAACTTTTTTAAAAATTTATTTTATGTATAAAATTATTTTGTAAATTTTAATAAATTTAAATGTTTATTTTAACATATAACAATATTATTTATCAAAAATATTTTTTACTGAAAAAGATTTCACATTCCAAAATAATAAATAAATGCTAAAATTATTTTTATATTTTATAAAAACTAAAAAAAGTACAAATAAAGGGAGCAAAGTAGTAAAAATATTAACTTTCCTTGTAGGAATTTCAAAAAACCTCAAGGAGAGAGGTATTATCTTTCTTTCTATTTATTTCACTTGATGCGAACTTCAAAAACATCAATGAGATAGATCCACAATCATATCACATATATTTAACCCAAAAAAGTTTGAAACAAATTTCACAACAACAAAAAAGAAAAAATTTTAACTCAAAATTTACTCGAAATAAAGAACCAAAGGTATATGAAGAACTTTGACCTAAAGTTTACACAAAGCAAAGAATTAAAATTATAGTGTCGATGCCACACTTAAGAAATAGTTGAGAAAGTAAGTGATAAGTCAAAATTGTTGAATGCCACAAGAAAGAATTCTTGATAAGTTTAATAAGTTCTTTGAAGAACGACAAATAAAAGTTTCTTAATAAAAAAAATTAAAAAAACTCAAATGTGTGTATTTTCCCTGAAGGGATATATGCTTATTTATAACAAAATAGAAACCCTAATAATAAGAATAAACTATAATCCCAAAAATAGAAATATCCTAAAATCCCTATAAAAAAAATCTTAGAACAACAAAAAGCCTTAAATCAAATAGAACTATTAGTAAGAGTATGCAATCCCTACATACATAAGCCTAATAAAATAATAAACCTAAAGAAATCTTAATACTACAAACTTTAAGAATGTGGCTTGCACACGGTTTGCAACCAGCCTAAAATACATTCATACAATTTATCTCAATCGAATTATACCTATCGGTTCAAAGATGATCTTGACCCAATAATCATTTGGCCAGTACTCCTTAATGAAGTTGATCTTGTATTTATATGATGCTGATCGAGTTTTGATTCAAAGTCCAACATTTTTTAATAAGTCCAATCAAAATGTATCGCAATCTTTTAGCTTTGGTCTTGCCATTAAACCTCTATGGATACTAAATGGATGTCACACCCTCTTCCCACACGCGACTTACCAAAAACCACAATAAATTTTTCGCTCTTTACTTACCTTTCTCTCCTCAACAGTTGGGTTGTGATTAGGCATTAGTCTCCTCATCCACACATACATACATGTCATTCTAAATATTTATCGACTGTATGTACACTTTCTCATAAGTAAATTCATATACTTAATATAATTACATCCCCAATATTAAAACGTGTACATCACTGTGTGTATACATTGTTCAGATACAAAAGAGTGCGCATGTGTATACCTTTCGCTAGATGGTGAGTGGCAGCGGTAAAAAGGAATGCAATACCCTAGCCGACTCGATCTACTGACGATAATCTGTAGAGAGGGGGGAAATGAAAAGGATGAGCTATTAACGCACTTAGTAAGGAAATTAGGCAAACAAGTAGACATCCATACTATCTATTGAAAATAGTGCTTTGCCTTTCCTTCTCTAAATTCAAAAGCATGTTTAAAATATATATAATAATAGTACAGATTTAAAATCCCATGTACTAAACACATGCTAGATTATAAATCAGAGGCATTCATGCAAAACAGTGCATATTTATCATTTCAGAATGCCTTTATATAAAATATGTCATTTACATTCAAAACTCAGTAAGTATGGCATTTCACAACATAACACAACACAACAACCGGGTTCCGACCCATCCCTCAAGTCTACCCGTATCATAAAAACATGTGATATATCATGCAAGTACTCGATGTGCGGGTTATCACTGCTGCATGGTACAGTGTACTCCATGCCACATGCACGGTACAATGTACACCCATGGACCCTACATCATGGTCGGGGTGCCTGCCATAGATCTTAGCCCTCATACTATGGAATAAATGTCACGTCTCTAAATCCATGTGAGAACCTCTCCAGTGTGACACAGTCTACACGAGGAAATCGTCACGATTTTTCTAACAAGTCTATATATCACGTAAAACTACAGTGCGCATCTTAAGTGTGACTCACAGTTAACGCTCCGCCTCAAAACACTATATATGCGTGTCAAAATATCAACACTAATGTGAGTAAACCTCCAGCACTATGTCATGCATAGTTCTCATTACAAATCAAGTACGAGCAAATCGCTCAAGTACTATGTCATGTACAAATCATGAAGAATCGAGTACGAACAACGCTCCAGCACTCTGTCATGCATCTCATGTAAAACTCGAGTACGAGCTAATCGCTCCAGCACTCTATCATGCACAAATCACATAAAACTGAGTACGAACAATGCTCCAGTACTCTATCATGCATGTCAAGTAAATGTAGTGCGAGTAAACCTCCAGCACTAATGTATGTGAAAAACATCTGAAATCAAGTGCGAGCTGTACTCCAGCACGATTGTTTCCACATAATTCGGTAGATGACTCTTTAAAACTAGGGATGTTTCAAATCATTAAAATCAGCACTATAAAGTGTGCTTAGTTTACATCGACAACATTAGTCCATCCACCTACTCTTTTTCTACACAGCAGTAAAAATCACTCAAAACATTATTTCTATACTTTTTACAACTTTTCCCAAAATTAGACTTTTTTGCCTAACTAGGGGTAAAATCGTAATTTATCCATATCGGGTCCCTATAATATTATTGATTCTCTCTGACCCTCAAAAAATTTCAGTGAATGCAAAAGCAGACGAAAATACTCACAGATATCTCTAACTACTTGCAAGAGTCCCTTACCTCGGATCACGTAAAGTGACCTCTCTTCCTCTGTGTTGCCCAAATCTTGCAGTCCGGTTAACTCTCAATATGACTCTGGAGCTGCATTTAACCATTCACTAGGTTAATTATAATTTTCCTTCTATATTACACATTTAATACAGTTCATTTCACTTAAATGGGTCTGTTTACAGTTATTAGGACTTAAAAACCTTAATTGGGCCTAACTCTGTCTTAAGCCCATTTTTTCATGTATTATTTCCCTTCATCAGGGTCTATTGGCTCATTGGGCCTATCACTACCCATTGGGTTTTGTTCCAAACTCTTTGGATAGCCCATATATCATTTACGATAATTTACTCAAAATTCTCAATATTATACACTAAATGCGGAATTAAATCCGTAATGCGTAAAATAAATCTCTAATACGCGATAATCACATAAATTATCATAAATGAGCTTTACTTACCCGAGATTATGCGATGGTGCGCAAATCGAAGTTCGATCGGTCTCATGTTCGGAAGTTATCGTCGAACTGCATAATTTTGTATCTTCCATTTTCGAGTCAATTTTCGATTAAATATAATTTAAATAAATTTATCGAAAATCAAATCGGTCACTTTTAACCTCGTATCGACTTACCCGAAGTTCGGTGTAATCCCAAAATTTTTTTCATTTTTTCCTTTTTCTCTTTCCTTCCTTTTTCTCCTTTTTCCTTTTTTCTTCTTGGCTGAACCGGTCTGGTCCGGTTCAGGGCTTCTTTGGTCGTGCCGACGTCGTCCAGTCGGTTCCCAGTGCGCCACTGCCGTCGTTCGATGCGTCTCTAGCCGGGGAACACTCGGTTGGCCTCGATCGGGACCAATCACCGCCGGTGGCCATCGGATTCGCTTCTCCTCTCCCGGCTTCCCCTCTTCGATTCGCCGGCTTTCGGTGTCGGTGGAGCGCGTTGCCGGTGCCGATGAGTTCGCGTCGACCTCCTCTTCCTTTTTCGGCCCCTTGCCTGGCCGTTGGGTCGCCGAATACTCGCTGGTGACAGGATCGGTCTTCCTCGGCTTGCGTCTGTTTCCTCTTTCCTTTTTGTTTTCTCTCTCCCTGATTTTCAATTCAGATTTTTAATTTTTTATAATAAATTTTTATTATTATTTTAATCATTAAAATAATAATAAAAATTCCAAAATATTTCAAAAAATCATATTAAATTCATTTAATCCATAAATGAATTTATCAGTCCGATTTTATCTTTTCGGTATATTTTTTCACTATTTTTGGGATTGTTTTTCGAGGTGAAAATTTCGATAATTTCAAAAAAAAATTCATATCTTGATCAATTGGACTCGAAATTCGATATTTTCCTCGTTATTAATCAAGATTTCTCAATTCTATAGTTTTAATGAAATTTTCTTATCGAATTAATACCGGATTTCGATCTTTTAACCGTTTTACCCTTACACTTGTTCGAAACCAATTTAATTCGACTTTCTGGCTATTATATAGCTTACATGCATTTTAAAATTCTTTAATAGTCGATTGCATGATAGCAAATAATCTTCTTATGATTCAACTATAAAAATAAAACGTCCGTACACATAGGAATCATAAAGAACAAGCTACATACGTAAATCGAAAACACGAGTATGACAATAGATCATTTGAAATCTTACTCGAATTATCTCAAATTTCTTGATATTGATGCTCATTATCCTTGTTTGATATTGTCGAAGAAGTCGGATTTCCAACCGAATAGAAAATGTCAATACCAAATAAATAAATAAATAAAAACTAAGTTTGAAGATATTGAACTTGAAAAGCTTTTAGATCTAAATCTAGGGAAACAACGTTAGCTTCACAGTAACGACAAAACATTTATGGTTTAGTGATTCAAATAGCTCTGACGCACGTTTTTCTTCCCTTGCCTTTTGTTCTGTCATTCTACCTAGAATAGGCAGAAAAAGAAAAAATCTTAAGCCACCGACACAAAATTAAGAGGAGCTTGCTACTTGTTAAAGTTGATCGATATTCAACCATCAGATCGAAGCATATTAATAATCCATGCAAGCAGGGTTTCTGAATTGTCAATGTTTCATTCCAAAAAGACACTTATGTTATTTAGGAATTCAACTGCAAAGCTCAAAGGCATAAAAAATTCTTGATTAATCTACTGCAGTGGATTAGGATGACTCATACTTTATAACACATGCAATACAAACGGTCAATCGCGCACATTTAATAATGTTAAAACAACAAGTGCTTAGAAACAAGTCGTTTTGCCAAAAGAGGAGATGCAAAAGTCGAATAAAGTAAAAAAAAAAAAAAAAGAGAGAGGAAGGAGGGGGGGGGGGGGGTGTTGATGAATTGGATTTGGAGGGTCTAGATCCTGGTGCATGAATGATGAAAATGACACCCCGTAGGAGTGGTGACCAGCTAAGCTTTCCAAGTAGAAAATGAGATATGAAGCGACCACCCAGATGTACTTGTGCGTTCCAACAACGCCAAAATTTTTTTTATTATATTAGGTCATATTAACGTAAGATACTATTAGTATTATGATTATGTCAAATTTTTTATCGATATATTAAATATATTTTTATTTTTATCAAATTTACAAATAATTTTTGTTAAATTTTAATGCACAACTCTTGTATCATTTTTATGTGGTGTTATCGGGGAGACATGCTTGTTTCCAAATCGAACGCTCCTTGGAAAGCAGCAAAACCCTGGCAAAAGACATTGTTGGGCCTTCTCGAGAGGTATTAAACAACGTTCAAATGAGGGAGGGACACTTCCAGACGTTGAGGCAGATCGGTAATAAATGATCCGATCGAGATCGACCATTTCCGGATCTGAATCTTTTTTTTTTAATTAAATGTTTCCTAACATTTATCTTGGAGTTTTCTTGGCATTAAGTCCTGTGTGAACAAAGATGAGTTCGACTTCACTAATTTGAAAGGGTTTAGAATAATCATGCCCATTAAAAAACTGCAAATTTCTATATTCATGTATTTTGTTACAAATCAAAATAATTGACCATAGAGCCGAATATCTTGGTAAGGATGTCATCCGATTCGATTAAGTAAAATTACACTATTATATAATTGGATTAAAATAGATAATTAAATTACTGTTTATTACGAATTCGAAAAATGATTTTAGAGTATCTATTATCAGAATTTGATTATAAATAATCATATTATAATATGATATTTATATTTTTTTATAAATATTTATTATTAATATAATATTTAATTAAATTAATTTATTAAATATTATAATTATGATTTTTAATTTTAATATATTTTTATAAGTTAAATTAAATTAATTAATTTAATTTTTCAATAATTTATTCTAAAATTGATTTTAAATTTAAATTTAAAAATTAAACTTTAACTTAATAATTAAGTATATATCAGATTCAAGTAATTAATGGCTTTTTTCTATATTCGATAAAGATTTAATAACATAAATCAAAATAATTTGATAATTAATTAGATTCAAATACGACTATCTCAAAATTAGTAAGGGCGGATATTTGACCAACCAGCCAAAGATGCCATGAAGTTGACGGAGAATGGTGATTAAAGTTAAGTTTTTTTTTTTTACTTTCTAAGTAAAACTATATTGTAGATGGCTATATATATATATATATATATATATATATATATATATATATATATATATATATATATATATATATATATATATATATTAATTTTTTTGATTGAATTCTTTCGTTTTTGTAGTCATGAAATTTTATTGAATTCTAAATTTTATTACTAATAAATATTTAAATTATCAATTCTTTGATAATTTATTATTTTTACCATATAAATTTATATTTTTATTACTTCGAATGATAAAAATATTGCAATGAAAAGATTATTTGCAACGATAATATTGGTTATTAATTTTTTTACATTGAAAAACAAATTAGAAATGAAAAAAAAAAATTCTAAAATAAAATAAATTAAAAACAATAAAATGTGGTTTTGATAATTACTTTCACAATTATTATAATTGTTGTAAATCAAATTAAAAACGATCAAAATGTAGTTTAGTAATTATTTTTAGTAATGACTATAGTTTTTGTGAAAAAAATTAGAAACAATAAAATTATGGTTTCATATTTATTTTTATCAACAATTATAGTCTTTGCAAAACTAATGTAAGGTCCACAATTTTGTAATTTAACCTTATAACTTTGTGATGTGTATATAAGTCACAAATAATGAAAATCATGAGGAATGTATATTGGAAGTTGTAAATGTGTATGGAATGAATACATATAAGTTTTAAAGTGTATAGCAAGTGTAAGAGGTATATTTCCATGAGTGAAATGTGATAATATTGAGTTTTGAGTGGTTAAGTAAAATGGAATAAGTTTTATACTTCCAATTGGTGATATATTGTATACCTTTGACTATACAAAGGATACACATAAGTTTAAATGTGTATAAGGTATGAAAGGATGTCATTTTCAAGCCTTAAGTGTGGATGGATGAGAAAATGACCATGATTGCAAAATGTATGAAGTTTGGCATGTGTTACTACAGAAAACTGCAGTAAAATATGGAAATATGAATGAGAGATCGATCTCATGGGATGAGAGATCGATCTCAAAGAGTAAAAAATGCTCAAATTCGAGCAATAGAACAGGTCAAATCGATCTCATTGGAGAGCAGATCGATCTGCTGGGCATTCTGTGTTGAAGGAATCGATCTCTGAAGGACCATATCGATTTCCTTAAGCTACTGACTTGGAGAAGATCGATCTCATGCAAGAGTAGATCGATCTCCTTAAGGTTCTGAGTTGAAACAGATCGATCTCATGCTTGGGAGAAGATCGATCTCATGAAGTCGGGAAGTTCGGTTTCAAGAGGAAAAATGCAGAGCAGATCGATCTCCTAGGGTAGCAGATCAATCTCCTAGGGTAGCAGATCGATCACATCAAGACAATTCTATAAATACTAGACTTCTGCACTTCATTTTCCTGAGAGTTACTATTCCATTTGGAAACTAAACCTAAACCTAGCCAAGAAACACTAGAAAACTTCAGTTTGTGATCAGTTTTGAGTGAGGTTTAAGAGAGTAAAGTTGTTCTTAGCAAAGAGTATAGCAACATACTTGGAAACAAAGGATTGGAATCAAGAGCTAAGAAAGTAAGGAGGATTTTACCATCTTGGTGAAAAAGGAAGGAAAGTTCTGCTGGGTAAGATTTGATGCACCAAGTTAATATATGTTAAACTATGTGTATTGATGAGTTGATTGATATAAATATGAAATGTTGGAAATGAAAGGATCATGAAAAATGAGAATGACCTAGTTTTGGCATGAAAGTGAGAAAGTGATGAGAAAATGGTATTAATATTGGTTTGATAATGAAATATACATTTAGGAAAGATTATAAGTTGATCTTATGAAATGCATATATTGGAAATAAGGAGTGATGAATATAATTATGTGAAAATATGGTATGATGTCATATTGGGAGAAAATAGTGAGATTAATGAGTCTTATTGAGATTTAGCAAATGAAATGAGTATAGAGTGATATATTAATGCCAATATTTATAACAGCTTCGAAAATCACATTCGAAGCTGATCGGATTGCAAGAGTGAGCAGAACCGAGGAAGAGAGGTCACTTGACATGATCCGTGGTAAGAGAATTTCGTAAGTAGCTAGAGATGGCTACACATATTTTACATAGAGTTTTGATATTATACTCTATATGAATTCCCATCAATAGGCCTAATGTGTGATAGAGATAAAGTAAGATTTTATCCAAAAATAGGATAAAAAACCTGAAAAGGATGTTGTGACCCAAAATGCATGAGTTGCATGATAGAATGGCTAATGTTTTCATGTATATGCGAAAACAGCACATTTAAGTGCTAATTTGATTTGAACTGAGAGAGTTGTGATTTAAATAATCCATCTATCTGGTTTTGTGTAAGTGCTAGAGAATACTTGCACTATATTTTGAAATATGCATCACATAGTACTAGAGGATATACTCGTACTATATTTTAATGTTATTTTATGCATGTTAGAGTACTGGGAGCTTAGCTCGTACTCAGTTTGTGATTGATGCATATAGAGTATTGGGAGTTATGCTCATACTCAGTTTTACATGATAGAGTACTGGGAGCTTTGCTCGTACTCTACTTTTCATGATTTATACATGATATCATACTAGAGCGATAGGTTGTACTTGATTTGAAATGAGAAATATGCATTAACCTAGTGATAGAGGTTACTCGTACTAGTGTTTGATATTTTGAGATGCATCCACAGTGTTTAAGAGGCGGAGTGTTGATTGAGAGTCACACTCAAGGCGCGCACTGTTGTTTTACGTGATATATAATACATGTTAAAGAGAGAAAAATTGTGATCATTTCCTCCGTGTAGACTGAGTGTCACAAAGTTGAGATGTTCGCACGTGGATTTAGAGACGTGACATTATTTCCATAGTATGAGGGCTAAGACTCATGGCAAGCACCCCGACTATGATATATTTCCATGTTGTGAGGACTAAGACTTATGGCAAGCATCCGACCATGAGGAGAGGGTCCACGGGTGTACGTTATACCGTGCGAGTGGCATGGAGTACATTGTACTGTGTGGTGGAGTTGTGGAGTTGAGGAGTTGATAGCTGGCAGTTGTGATGGACTGACCCCCCTCCCGTTACAGCAGTGATACCCGCACACCGAGATCTGTGTTGCCTGGTATATCACATTATAGGATATGGCCATAGTCCAGGAGAGTATTGCATATAGCCACTGAGTCTCGCATGTTATATCACTTGTTTTCATGACACGGTTAGACCTGAGAGAGATAGGTCGAAAACTGATTTGTGTTGTGTTGTGGACTGCCATATTTACTTGATTTGAACCTAAATGGCATGATTGAGATAAAGGCATTCCTAATTTATAAATATGCACTGTTTTGCATGAATGCCTACATTTGATAAATAAGCATGATTTCAAGTACATGGAATTAAATCTGTACTATATTTATCATTTTAATACATGCTTTGAGATGAGAGAAGGAAAGGCAAAGTCTTATTTTCAGTAGATAGTACAGTTGTCTACTTGCTTGCCTGATTTTCTTACTGAACGCGTTGTATGCTCACCCCCTTATTTTACACTCTCTACAGATCATTCGCAGTAGATTGAGTCCGGTTGAGGTATGGCATTCATTGTATCCGCTGCCTATCCATCTTATAAGAGATATACACAGTCGAACATTTTGTACTGAACAATGTATAAGCACAATTATGTAATCAATTGTACAGTCGAGATGTATATGTACAAATACTATATAACAGTTTATGTTATCGAAAAGAATACTAAATTCTATGTATAATGTGAATGAATGTGAGTGGGTGACTAATATCGAATCACAACCCAACAGTTAAGGAGAGAAAGGTAAGTAAAGTAAAATGCGAAGAATTTGTAATGGTTTTTGGTAAGTCACGTGTGGGAGGAGGTCGTGACAGAATGGTATCAGAGCAGTGTTGGTTTGATGTGAGTCGGTATTAGTTTAGGAAAATATACATCATCATAGTACTGTGCTTTGTTCAGTTACAATTATGTATACGAGATGGGAATCAGACTAATTAATGATTATGAATGCAGAAATTTAGTCTATATGGCTAATACTAGTCGAGGTAGAGGGGCGAGAGGTAGAGCTCGAGGCCGTAGAGGTAGGCCAGAGACTCGAGATGAAAATATGGGTATTAATGATGTACCAGAGACTGTAGAGGCACGTTTCACGAGGATTGAGCGTAGTCTAGAGATGATAGTGGAGATATTGGCACAGACTAGGTTAGGTAGATAGGGATAGGATGGAGAGACTGCGACAGGAGAGGCAGTTGCACCTGACACACCTAGACAGCCTGCACCTGAGATGCTACAGGCTGCAGATACTCCTACACCCCTACCAATTCAAGAGAGTAGTGGATTGGGATATGGGTGCGATTTAGATAGATTGCGATAATTCCAAAAGCTTGGATCTCTATCTTTTAGAAGGGTTAAGGATCCAGTTGTTGTTGAGGAGTGGGTTGGAGAAATGGAGAAGTTGTACGGATTATTTGAGTGTACGACTTCAGAGAGGGTTGCATTTGCTGCGTTCTTACTGAAAGGAACGATAGAGCATTGGTAGAACTCCACTAGGCATATATTGAGAGCCCGACATGCTGAGATTAGCTGGGAGTTATTTCTTGATGCCTTTAGGAGGCAGTTTGTTCCAGATACGGTACAGCGGAGGCTGTAGGCCGAGTTCTTGGGGTTGAGCCAAGGGAGTGTATCAGTGGATGAGTATGAGACAAGATTTTTATCCCTGGGAAGGTATGACCCTGGTACAAGGTACAGCGAGACTAGGAAGGTCCGCAGGTTTATCGATGGATTGAGGCCAGTGTTGCAGTCTAAACTAGTTCCATTCGATATTTCTATCTATGATGATGCTATGCGCAGGGTGCAACTATGCAAGCAGGATTATAAGAGAAATGTCTTCGAATTCAGAGTAGTGGGAAAAGGTATAGACAGAGATAGAAAGAGGTTGGTGAGTGACCATGCTCGAGATTTCGAATATCGAGGAGGGAGGAGACTCTTCGGTAAGAGACCAGGATCGAGGAAGTACAGGAAAAGATTGTGAGATTTCCTACATACCCGGCTATAGCTTTGGCGAAGGGCATTATGATTGGAGGACCGAGGCTTACTACTGATCAGTGCAGTAGATGTGGTAGATACCATGGTGGTAAACCTTGTTCGATGAGTCCTATTGTGAGTTTTTGATGTGGGAAATCAGGACATATTGCTAGAGTTTACCCAGAGAAGGTTGAAATTGTCCCACAGAAGGGCAGAGAGCCAGAGAGAGCTCCAGGTGATACGTCTGCTCAGAGGAGGAGCGCGACGGTCGAGGAGAAGGGGAAGTAAGTGATGGGACAAGGGCAAGTACATGCCTTGGACCAGGGGACAGCTGATGCTTCATCTGATGTGATTAGAGGTAACATCCTGATTTATGATTTGAAAGCACATATTTTGATTGATCCTGGTGCCACGCATTCATTTGTATCACCTTCATTTGCATGTAAATTAGCAAAGCATGTAGAGCGTACTCCTTTGAATAAGATGATGTTGATTAGTATGCCTATGGAAAATAGTCAGCTAGTGGAGTATGTGTTGAATGATTGTAAGTTGAAAGTAGAAGAAAAGGATATGATAGCCAATTTAATATTGTTAAGTATGAGTGACTTTGATGTAATATTAGGAATGGATTGGTTATCATCAAACCATGCTGTTTTAGACTGTTACGCTAAGACAGTTACGTTTCCTAACCCTAAAAATATGTTGTAATAAAAGTAGTAGTTATGATTTGTGATTAATAATGAACTATGCTGACTAAGAAATGAATATGTTGAAGGTTTCATTGCTTAGGTGGTTGATACGGATAAGGTACATCCAGAGTTGAAAGATATTCTTGTGGTTAGTGAGTTCCCAGATGTCTTTCCGGATGAATTGTCAGGATTACCACCAGACAGAGAGATGGAATTTTGTATAGATTTGGCGCCTGGTACTGAACCTATATCGAAACCACCATATCGCATGGCCTTAGTTGAGCTAGAGGAACTCAAGAGACAGTTACAGGAGCTGTTGGACAGGGGTTTTATTAGATCAAGTGTTTCACCTTGGGGAGCACCGATTTTATTTGTGAGGAAGAAGGATGGGAGCCTTCGATTGTGTATAGATTACAGATTGTTGAATAAGGCAACCATCAAGAATAGATATCCCCTTCCACGTATTGATGATTTGTTAGATCAACTTTAGGGAGCGCAGGTCTTTTCTAAGATTGATATGAGGTCTGGGTATCATCAGCTAAGAGTACGAAGAGAGGATGTGCCCAAGACAGCATTTAGGACCTGATATAGCCATTATGAGTTCTTGGTTATGCCATTCGGATTGCTGAATGCTCCTGCAGCTTTCATGACTTTGATGAACGATGTGTTCAAGCCATATTTGGATCAATTTGTTATCGTCTTCATCGATAACATTTTGGTATACTCTAAGTCTGAGGAAGAGCATGAGAGGCACCTCAGAATTGTATTGGAGACTTTACGAGAGCAGAAGTTATATGTTAAACTCAAAAAGTGTGATATTTGGTTGTCACAGATCTCGTTTTTGGGACACGTAGTGTCGAAAGATGGTGTATCAGTAGATCCATCAAAGATTGAGGCTGTAGTTCAGTGGGAACAGCCAAAGACAGTCACCGAGATCAGGAGTTTCTTAGGTTTAGCAGGATACTATCAGAGATTCGTAGAAGGATTTTTAAAGTTAGCTGCTTCGTTGACACCTCTGACTCGGAAGGGTGTAACATTTGTGTGGAATGAGGATTGTGAGAAGAGTTTTCAGGAGTTGAAGAGTCGATTGACCACCACTCCAATTCTTACTATCCCTACCAGTTTAAGAGGATTTTCAATATATACAGATGCTTTGCATCAGGGACTAGGTTGTGTGTTAATGCAGGATGGGAGGACAGTTGCTTATGGATCCAGACAGTTGAAGGATCATGAGAAGAACTATCCGACCCATGATTTGGAATTACCAGCAGTAGTGTTTGCGTTGAAGATTTGGCGCCAGTACTTGTATGGAGAGAAATTCCATATATTTTACTGACCATAAGAGCCTTAAGTATCTGTTCTCACAAAAAGAATTGAACATGAGATAGAGAAGATGGCCAGAACTTCTTAAGGACTATGATTGTGAGATACTTTATCATCCGAGTAAGGCTAATGTTGTAGCAGGTGCTTTGAGTAGGAAGAGCCTGGGGATGGTATTGTATATGATGGTTAGGGAGCACAAGTTGCGAAAGCAGTTTGCTAGCCTCAGTTTGGGAGTTGTGCCTTCGAACATGGATGTGAATTTTATGATTGCGAGTCTATGCTTAGAGCCGGATCTGTTAGACAAGATCAGACAGGCTCAATAGACTGATCCGTATTGCATCAATGTGATGGGTCAGATGCAGAGGGGCACAGTGACTGATTTTGAGTTGAGTTCTGATGGACTAATGAGGTTCAGAGGTAGACTGTGTGTTCCCGAGGACCCAGAGCTCAGGAAATTGATATTGTCAGAAGCTTATTCATCGAGGTACACGCTTCATCCGGGAAGTAATAAGATGTACCAGAATCTTCGAAAGGTGTACTGGTGGTCAAGTTTGAAGAAGGATGTTGCGAATTTTGTGGCGAAATGTCTTGTATGTCAGCAAGTGAAGGTAGAGCATTAGAAACCTGCAGAGTTATTGCATCCTCTACCTATACCGACATGGAAATGAGAGCATATCACCTTGGATTTCGTGATGGGTTTACCTAGGACCCGGAGGAATCACGATGCGATATGGGTGATAGTTGATAGACTAACGAAGTCAGCCCACTTTTTAGCTATGAGAGCTACCGATACTCTGAGTACGTTGGCAGGGTTGTATGTACGCGAGGTAGTGAGGTTACATGGTATTCCAGTGAGCATTGTTTCAGATAGGGATTCCCGCTTCACTTCCCACTTTTGGAAACATTTTCAAGAAGCCATGAGAACCTAGTTGAGTCTGAGCACCGCTTATCATCCTCAGACAGATGGTCAGTCAGAGAGGACCATACAGACTCTGGAGGATATGTTGAGAGCGTGTGTGTTGGATTTTAAAGGCTCCTGGGATGATCATTTGCCACTAATCGAGTTTGCCTACAACAACAGTTATCATGCGAGTATCGGGATGGCACCGTATGAGGCTTTGTATGGTCATAGATGTCGTTCCCCTATCGGATGGGAAGAAGTGGGTGACAGAAAGATATTTTCTCCTAATTTGGTTACACAGGCATCTGAGAATGTCCAATTGATTGATGAGAAATTGAGGACAGGTCAGAGTAGATAAAAGAGTTATGCTGACAGAAGATGAAGACCACTTGAGTTCACAGTTGGTGAGTCAGTATTTCTGAAGGTTTCTTCTTCTAAGGGTATAGCGAGATTTGGGAAGAGAGGTAAGTTGAGTCATCACTACATTGGACCCTTTGAGATACTGGACAGAGTGGGAGATAAGGCATACAGATTAGCTTTGCCACCGGATTTATCGGGAGTGCATAATGTCTTTCACATTTCGATGCCGAGGAAGTACCATCCATATCCAAATCATGAGATTTGATATGAGCCATTGGAGCTCAAAGATGATTTGACATATGTCGAGAAATCGATTCGGATCTTGGATAGAAAGGAGAAAGTCTTAAGGAATAAGACCATTGGATTAGTGAAGATTCTTTGGCAGCATCATACTTCAGAGGAAGCTACTTGGGAGCTAGAGAGTCTGATGCGAGAGAAATACCCCCAATCGTTTAGAGACTAACTTCGTTCTTATTTAGAGGATCAAATTCTTTTAAGGAGGGGAGGATTGTAAGGTCCACAATTTTGTAATTTAACCTTATGACTTTGTGATGTGTACATAAGTCACAAATAATGAAAATCATGAGGAATGTATATTGGAAGTTGTAAATGTGTATGGAATGAATACATATAAGTTTTAAAATGTATATCAAGTGTAAGAGGTATATTTCCATGAGTGGAATGTGATAATATTGAGTTTTGAGTGGTTAAGTAAAATGGAATGAGTTTTATACTTCCAATTGGTGATTTATTGTATACCTTTGACTATACAAAGGATACACACAAGTTTAAATGTGTATAAGGTATGAAAGGATGTCATTTTCAAGCCTTAAGTGTGGATGGATGAGAAAATGACCATGATAGCAAAATGTATGAAGTTTAGCATGTGTTACTGCAGAAAACTACAGTGAAATTTGGAAATATGAATGAGAGAACGATCTCAAAGAGTAAAAAATGCTCAAATTCGAGCAGTAGAACAGGTCAGATCGATCTACTGGGCATTCTGTGTTGAAGGAATCGATCTCTGAAGGACCAGATCGATTTCCTTAAGCTACAGACTTGGAGAAGATCGATCTCATGCAAGAGCAGATCGATCTTCTAAGGTTCTGAGTTGAAACAGATCGATCTCATGCTTGGGAGTAGATCGATCTCATAAAGTCTGGAAGGTCGGTTTCAAGAGGAAAAATGCAGAGCAGATCGATCTCCTAGGGTAGCAGATCGATCACATCAACACAATTCTATAAATACTGGACTCCTGCACTTCATTTTCACGAGAGTTACTATTCCATTTGGAAACTAAACCTAAACCTAGCCAAGAAACACTAGAAAACTTCAGTTTGTGATCAGTTTTGAGTGAGGTATAAGAGAGTAAAGTTGTTCTTAGCAAAGAGTAGAGCAACATACTTGGAAACAAAGTATTGGAATCAAGAGCTAAGAAAGCGAGGATTTTACCATCTTGGTGAAAAAGGAAGGAAAGTTCAGCTAGGTAAGATTTGATGCACCAAGTTAATATATGTTAAACTATGTGTATTGATGAGTTGATTGATATAAATATGAAATGTTGGAAATGAAAGGATCATGAAAAATGAGCATGACCTAGTTTTGGCATGAAAGTGGGGAAGTGAAGAGAAATTGGTATTAACATTGGTTTGATGATGAAATATACATGTAGGAAAGATTATGAGTTGATCTTATGAAATGCATATATTGGAAATAAGGAGTGATGAATATAATTATGTGAAAATATGGTATGATGCCATATTGGGAGAAAATAGTGAGATTAATGAGTCTTATTGAGATTTGGCAAATGAAATGAGTATAGAGTGATATACTAATGCCAATATTTATAACAGCTTCGAAAATCACATTGGAAGCTGATCGAACTGCAAGAGTGAGCAGAACCAAGGAAGAGAGGTCACTTGATGTGATCCGTGGTAAGGGAATTTCCTAAGTAGCTAGAGATGGCTACACGTATTTTACATAGAGTTTTGATATTATACTCTATATGAATTCCCATGAATAGGCCTAATGTGTGATAGAGATAAAGTGTGATTTTATCCAAAAATAGGATAAAAAGCCTGAAAAGCATGTTGTGACCAAAAATACATGAGTTGCATGATAGAATGACTAATGTTTTCATGTATATGCGAAAACAGCACATTTAAGTGCTAATTTGATTTGAACTGAGAGAGTTGTGATTTAAATAAGCCATCTATCTAGTTTTTTGTGAAAACCATAAGTGCTAGAGAATACTCGCACTATATTTTGAAATATGCATCACATAGTATTGGAGGATATACTCGTACTATATTTTAATGTTATTTTATGCATGTTAGAGTATTGGGAGCTTAGCTCGTACTCAGTTTGTGATTGATGCATATAGAGTATTGGGAGCTATGCTCATACTCAATTTTACATGATAGAGTACTCGGTGTAAGACCCGATTTTATTCAAAACATGAAATGAAAAATACAAAAGGATTGAAATGGTATTCCCGAACACGTGAAGGGTAAAATGGTCAAAAGACCAAAATTCGATATTTATCGTGACAAGAAAATTTAATTAAAAATATGAAATTGAGAAATCTTGATCAATAACGAAGAAATAATTAAATTTCGGATTAAATTAATTAAGATATGAATTTATTAGAATAAACCAGAATTTTCACCTCGGGAAATTATCCCGAAAATAATCGAAAAATATACCGAAAAGTCGAAATAAGACCGATAAATTCAATTATTGAATAAATGAATAAAATTATAATTTTTTTAGATATTTGTGGATTTTTAATATATTTTAATGATTAAAATAATAATATAAATAAATTATAATTAAATAATTAATTTTTTTAAAAAAAAAGAATTTCGTGAAAAACGCAAAAACTGGAAAACGAAAACGAAGCAGAAGCCGACCTCTGCCTCCACCGACGGATGGAGACCACCGGCGACTGGGAGCCACCGAGGGAGCCAGCCAAGAGGCGGCCACCATCGGCACTAGAGGCTGAAGGAACCAACGAACGGCGGCGAACGGCGAGAAAGAGAGAAAATCGAGAGATGGAGAAAGGATATCCGGTGACCGGCGCCGATCTAGGCCTGGCCACCGCCAACAGAAGGAAGTCCGCGCGAAGACCGGCTGATCAGTGGCTGAATCAACCTGTGGGATGGCGGCTAGTGCCGAAAAACGGGAAGAAAAGAAATGGTATCGATGGCGGAAAGGAGAAGGGCCGGACGGGCCACTTTTCGACCAGCCTTGGCGAAATCGAGGGCAGATCCGAGCTTCGCGCGGTCCCGCGGAGCTGCTGGCGACGGAAGTCGACGGAGAATCGGTCGGTAAAGCAAAGAATCAGTTGAATCGGACTGAATCGGCTAGACCAAATCGGTCTGAATCGGGTTGAACCAGACCGAACCTGTTCAGCCAAAAAGAAAAGGAAAAGGAAGAAAAAAGGGAAAAAAAAGAGAAAAAATTGAGAAAAAATTCCAATGATTCAATCGAGCTGCGGGTAAGTTGGTAAGCGGTCCAAATTGACCGATTTAAATTTTAAAATATTTAATTTGATTAATATCCGACTGAAAGTTGACTCGAAAAAATATGTAATTGTGTAGCTCGACAATTGACATCAAACGAGAGCTCGAGACAGCCTCGATTTGCATACTATCATGGAATCTCGGGTAAGTAACCTTTATTTACGATAATATTGCATCGTTATGCGTGTTAGAATTTAACTCATAAATTACAAATTTAAATTCCGCATGAAATGAATTATATCCTAAAAATTGAGATAAATTGTCGTAAATAATTAAATAAGCTATTCGAGAGTTTAGAACAAGGCTCAATATATATTGATGGGCCCAATGAGCCCAATACGCCTTGATGCTGTGAATAGTAAGTGAAAAACAGGCTTAAGGCCGATTAAGGCCCATTATGGTGCAATCGGACCCAATATAGGTAAACGGGCCCAATGATTTAAATTAAGCCCAAAAAATATGAAATACAATTAATTGTATTGTAATTGACCTGATGAATATGTATCCGCAGTTTCGGAGATTGGATTGGGAGCAAATCGGACTGCATGACAAGACATCAGTGGAAATGTCAAACTGTACAGAAAAATGAGGTAAGGGAATTATGTGAGTAGCTAGAGGTAGCCACGCGTATTTTAATAGCTTTTGTATACACTGAATATGTATGTATACACTGATTATGTATAAAGGTCCTAGAAAATGGTTTAAAGATTTTAAGGACTCGAAATAGGTAAAGACTATTTTACCCTTATTGAGGGAAGTTCACCTAAGGATGGTGAAAGCATGACATGCATGAAATGCATGATTTAAACAATTTTCTGAATTAAGGAATTTTATTGGTTCTTAAGCAAAGCAAAATGGTAGTTTGGCCAGTAATTGCATAAATTTCACAAGATAACACTACGTAAGTGTTATTTATATTTAAATGAAATTTCTTTGGAAAATAGGCCAACTATCAAGTTTATATGGAAATAGATAGTGCTGGCGCATAGCTCGCACTATATCTGAGTTTGTGAGTGTGCATAAAACGTGCTTGAGCGGTTGCTCGCACCGACTTGTGTGACATCATATGCATGAAATGTGCTAGAGCGGTTGCTCGCACTGATTTTTTTTATTCTGAAATGCATGAGAGGTGCTAGAGCTTAGTTCGCACTCTGTTTTGACTGTTTTCACTTGATATGTATAAAAAGGTGTTGGAGCGCTTGCTCGCACTAGTTTTAATGATTTGACATGCATGAGAGGTGCTGGAGCTTAGCTCGTATCCTGTTTTGATATGATAATTGCATAAAAGCCGTGCTAGAGTGTAACTCGCACGAGATTTGATTTATTTATGCATGAAGCCGTGGTGGAGTGTAACCCGCACGAAATTTGATTTATTGATGCATAACACCGTGCTGGAGCTTGCTTGTATGAAGTTTTATATGGATTTATAACTCATTTTAAAGACGTACTGGAGTACTACTCGTATGTAGATTTTACAGATTTTTATGAAACCATGCTAGAGCTTCGCTCGTATGAGATTTTTTGATATCATGAATATGCATGGAGCCGTGCTAGAGCTTCACTTGCACTAAGATTTATATGACATGCATATAGCCGTGTTGGAGCCTCTTGTAGACTGTGTGTCACAGTGAGATGATATGCCCACACGTGCATACTGAGATAGAGATGGTATGGGTGGATAAGACCTATTGTAGGCACCCCTGACTAAGCTTGGGTTCACGAAGTACATTGTACCGTGTAGGTCACGCGGAGTACGCTGTACCATGGGGATTGTTGGAGTGGAGTGGCATTAGCCACGAGGCAGCAAGCTTTGCCCTTGTAATCCTGATGTTATACTGTTCTGGCGGGTAGGACCGACCCACCTCTCGTTTCAGGTGTGATACCCGGCACACTAGGTACCGTATAGCCAGGGATCACTAGGTTATGGCCATAGTCCTCGTTGTTAGTGATATAGTCACCTACATGTCTCACATGATATAACTTGTGGTATCGATAGACAGGGTAGACCCGAGGGAGGGGTTAGGCCCCCGATTTTATGATTTTCTATTATGTTGATAGATGTTCTTAAAGGATTTTATGAAACGTGACCCTGAAAGGAAGTCTTTTAATGAATTTTAATGAGTTTGATTTATGAGATGCTTAAACCCTTCGGGTTATTTTATACTGCAATTTTAATGAAGTGATTTAAATGCAGTAGCATGATGAGTTTTCCATGCGTTAATGATAAGATTCATGAAAAGAATTATTTCTCATGATTTGTTTTACATTGAATGAAATGATGCATGATCTCGATTTACCTCATGCTAAGTATGATTTAATGATGTCACATAAAATGCCTTTGATGCATGAATTACATGATTTCTATATGCATAAATAGTTTTGATAAACTATGTCATTGATGTATGCATGGTTTTGTGCTTGAGATTTTAATGAAAAGAAATGGATTTTAAAGGCATGGCATTATGAGCATGTAGATAGTGAAGCTATCTACTTACTTGTATAATTGCCTTACTGAGCGTGTGGTTTGCTCACCCCCCTTATTTTCCCATCTTTTCAGAGCACTCGTAGTAGTTAATGAGCGGCTGAGGACTTGCATTATTGGTATCCGCTGCTTCCCATCGAGAGACAAGTATACACATTTGTATGGTTTTGTATCTGAACATGTAAATGCATAGTACTATAAATGGATATGATGTCGGGGATGTAAGGTGATGAAATACCATTGTATATGTATTTAGTTAAAGTCAAAGGATAGTAAATCTTGATATATGAATGTGATTATGGAAATGGAATGGTAAATAGGTGAGAGGTGACTAACACCGAATCATAACCCAACTGTTTGGTAAGATGGTCATGATGAAAGAAAGGTAAGAATTAAATAGTAATCAAAAAGAGAAAAATTTGTAGTGATTTTAGGTAATTTGGGTCGTGACAGTTTTTGGTATCAGAGCTAAGTTGGCCTGATATGAGTCGACGTTAGTGGTTAAGAAAGTTTACATCCCCATGTACTGTGCATTGTTTAGATACAATTGTGTATATCGAGATGGAATTGCAGCTAAAAATTTGGTTTTGAATGCAAGAATAGACTCATTAACTGATAGCTGCTATGGTAGAGGGGCGAGTACATGAGCTCGAGGCCGTTGAGGTAGGCTTGAGAGTCGTACTGAGTCACCACATGAGACTTAAGATGAGATTGCAGTAGAGGCTGATGTTGAGCATGTCCCACAGAGTCCGACAGAAAGATTGGATAGAGTCCGACAGAGAGATCGGACAGTATTGAGACACTCTTCGCGAGGTTGGAGCGGAGTGTGAAGAATATTTTGCGAGCTAATTGCTCAGAGTATGCATGAGATTTGAGGGCGAGTCGGAGCATTGGTGGAAGTCCGCTCGACCCATCTTAAGAGTTAGACATCCAGAATGGATGTGAAAAATAATTCTAGATGTATTCCGATGACAGAATATCCCGGACACTACTTAAAGGAAATTACAGATAAAATTCTTTACTCTGACCTAGAGGAACTGGTTGATTAACGAATATGAATCTCAATTTATATACCTGCCCAGATATGACTCCGACACTATGAACAGTGAGAGTCGGGATGTCTAAAAGTTCATAAAAGGGCTTAGATTGTCAATTAGAGTCCGATTGACCCTATTAGATATCACCACCTATGCCGAGGCAGTGCGCAGACTACAGTTGTATGAATAAGATTATGAGTTGCACGCCTCTGAGATTGAGAAAGGTAGCAAGGGTCGAAATAGAGACAAAAAGAGAATAGAGAATGACAGAGATGTCAGAACGGAAAAAAAGGTAGTTTGGTAAAAGCTTAGAACTGTTGAGTCACGGGGTAAGATGATTGGTAAAGCCCCATTGTATCCAAATATAGTACTTTTGAGGGGTATTGTGATTTGAGGACCCCGACCTACTCCGTAATAGTATAAGCAGTGTAAGATGTGTGGTAGTTACCACGAAAAGTAGACTGTTGGACGAGAGCGAGTGTATGCCTTGGACCAGGACACTATTGATATTTCATCTGATGTGGTGGAAGATACCATACTAGTTGTGAATAATGAAGTAATTATTTTAATTGATCCTGGTGCCACGCATTTATTCATACCTCCTTTAGTTGCTTATAAGCTAGGGAAATATGTGAAGCCTGTACCCTTAGGCAAGATAATGATGGTTAGATGATTATCACTAACTGAATATGGGTATAGGAATTGTAAGTTGAAAACAGGGAAAAAAGGATACGTCAGCCGATTTTATTCAATGGAATATGAATAATTTTGAAATAATATTCGAGAATAGATTGATTCAGCTGCAAACTGTGATGTTTAGATTGCTATCCTAAGATAGTGATGTTTTCACCCCTGAAAAGTATACTGTAAGTTTTAATAAGTAATGAAAGAGTTTGTTATAAGTGATATATGAAAGGAGATAAGTTTTGAGATATGATAGATCCTGAATACGAGATATATTCGAATAAGAGGCGTATGCAAGGTAAGGATATCTTTGATATGTAAAGTAATTTGGATTAAGCGATATGTAGTGAATATGAATTGCGGCCAAGGATAAGAGGACGATATATCCATAACCAGTCTATGTGGTCAAGTCTGAGGGTTAATAAAGGTATTTCAAAATAACTCCCCGCATGCAGACTTGACAGCGTCTAGAAGAGCACACATAACCTATAAATTGAAATCGACAGTCGTAATATATACATTTAAAATTTTGGTACCTTTACTGGTACAATAAAGAAATATAGAATTCGATTAATCATGAAGGTTTAAAAAAATTAAAATTTTATAAAACCGTTAATATAAGAAAAATGAAATGACGCGGGTTAGTATCTTGAATGGAAGCGATTTCAAAATGACATTATACGTTTATATGTTTATGAGTACATAGGTCAAGGATATGGGTGATTGAAATATTTAGTGGAACTCAACTATGATGAGGTATTTAAACCTTACCTGGACCAATTGGTTGTCATCATTAGCGATAATATTTTGATGTATTCGAAGTCCAGGAAAGAGCATGAGTAGCAACAGGAAACTGTCTTACAGACGAGTTATGGAGAGTTTCTTAAAATGGGCTGCTCAGTTGACACATCTTGTTCGGAAAAGATTACATACGAGTGGGATGATAAGTATGAAAGTAGTTTCGGTGAGTTTTAGGTATATTGAAGTAATGAACTGACCACCATAAGTATTCTCACCATGACTAACAACTCAAGAGGTTTCAGTGTGTATGGATACCTCAAAATAAGGATTAGGTTGTGTATTGATGTAAAATGGGAAGATAGTCATTTATGGATCCAGATAGTTCAAGGACCAAGAAAGAAACTATCCGACCCATGATTTAGAGTTAGCAGCCGTAGCGTTTACACTAAAAGTATGGCGCCACCACTTAAATGGTAAGAATTGTTGGGTATGCACTGATCATAAAAGCCCTGAGTATTTGTTTTCACAGAAAGAGTAGAATATGATATAACCAAGAGGGTTAGAGCTTCTAAGGATTATGATTGTGAACATTGTACCACCTAGGAAAGGCTAATGTAATGGCTGATGCCTTGTAGAAAGAGCCTCGAGATGGTATTACCTATGATGGTCAGGGAGCGTGAGCTGCTAGAGCAATTGTGAGCCTCAGTAGTGATGTGATCCCTTCTGATGATGACGACAGTTTTGTGACAGCTAACCTGAGGTTAGAACCGAATTTAAGTGACCGGATTTACCAGGCTTAGCGTGATGATCGACATGGTGTCGATAGTGTGGGTCAGATTTAGAAGGGTATAGTGACAGAGTTCACAGTGAGTGATGATGACTTAGAGAGGTTCAGAGATAGTATAAGTGCTCCCCAAGACCATAGTTGATAAGATAGTGTTATTGTCAGAAGCTCATTCTTCGAGATATACATGCATCCGGGAAGTAATAAATATATCGAAATCTCTGAAAAAGGGTATTAGTGGTCAGGTATGAAAAACCAACATTATAGAGATTGTGGAAAAGTGTTTCGTATGTCAGTAGATTAAGGTAGAGCAAAAGAAGTTACAGGATTATTGCAGCCTCTACCTATATTGACATGGAAATGGGAACAAGTTACCATGAATTTCGTGATGGGTTACAGAGGACCCAGATGAATCACGAGACTATCTGGATGATAGTCGATAGAGTGACTAAGTCTACCCACCTTCTGGTTATGAAATCCCCAGATACTCTTTCAGACCCGGATTTTTTGTAGCTTGTACCTTATGATTCCTATGTGTATGAACACTATGTAATAATAGTTGAATCATAAGAAGAGTATTTACTAGACTTAAAGTGTTCTTGGAATAAATTAACACGCAAAAGCTACATAAAATGCCTAATGTGAGCGATGGGCATCACAGGCTAAACCGAGTTATTCTAAATCATTCTGGCCGAAAATAAGAACTTAAAATCAGAGAGCGTAGAGAGCTCATGAAGGAAAGTCAGCTTGATTTAGTCCCGAACATATAAAACGAAAGTAAAAGCTAAAAAGGGTAAAATGGACCTTTTTGGTGAGAAAAGGAGTTTCGGGTGAAATTATCCACCGGAAACGGTTGGGATATAAAGACGAGAGTGTAAGACATAAGAAATGACACTTTCGAAATTTTAAGAAAAAGTCAACATAGTCAATGGTTAAGGAAAAAAAGTCAACTATAGTTAAGAAAGTGGACTTTTACCATAGTTGACTAATCATGGTTAAAAATTTACCTAAGTATGGAGGAAAATTTGGGAAAAAATATTCTTGGCCAGAATATAAGATAATCATCCCCGAAAGTAAGGAAAATTTATTCGGAAGGATTCCGGAATAAATTTAATGGTTAAAAACGTAATGGGCCTAAGGTGAAAATTTTAAAACCCATTAAGGTATACTAAACGTATGTTGAAAATTCTAGGTCCTTTAGACCGAATTGTTGGACCAATTGATCGGCCAAATTTTGAGACAATAAAAGGCCCGAGACATAGTAAAAATTTCAGCCCGAAAGCCCATTAGGAAAGCCCAAACCGAGAAGCCCAATTGGAAAAGCCCATGAGATAAATATCTAACCATAGTTAAAGTTAACTATGACTCATAAGGTGACTCATAAGGTGACTCATGGCTAAGGGTTGGAAAGTCAAGTATAATGGCTGAAAAGTAAAGCTTAATGGCTAAGTATATGGCTTATAAATTCAGCCACACCATTGTCATCTTCATCACACCAAATTCGGCTAGAAGAAGAAACCATTGAAACATAAACATCTAATCTTTCTCTCACTGGAAATCACTAGGAATTAGGCATATTTGGAACTTGCATTCTTCATGGAAGTTGTTCCAAATTGAAAGGAGATTGACATATGTTGGAATTGGCTATCAAGGAGCCATAGAGGGCAAACCGAGAGCCTCCAAAGTTTCGGCCAAAGGGTGAACACAACAATTGGTATATTTTCTAATTTCCAATTTCATATATGTTAATGTATGAATGATTTTAAGTATGTTGATATATGTTTTAAGCATTGAAACATATTAAATCACTATGAAATGGATTAGGCCGAGAGTGATCAATGGGATATTAAATTATGTCAATATGATTTTAAGACATAAATGGATTAGTGTACATGTATTAATGTTAATGGTGTAATTAGAATTAATCAAATTGATTAATTAATACATGTAATTTGTTGGCAATCAAGGTGTTTGATAAAATGCCTAAATGAACTATGTGATGATTGGTAATGTTGCCTACTAAGTGTTTGTGAAAATGCCTAAGTGAAAATGGCTAGATAATAGGCATGAATGGCATGCCATGGTGAAACCGAGACATGGGTAGCTCTCGGCCATGGCATGTGGCCGAGAGGCCCAATGGGCCAAGCCCAATTATTTTAGGCCCAATAGGGTGTAATGGGCCTAGTACAAGCCCCATAAGAGTTGGTGGGCTCCACAAGCCCAAAAGGCCCAACAAAAGTGAATAGTAAAATAAAAATGGACTTAAGGCCTAGTTAGGCCCATTAAGGATTATTAAGGCCCATTAAGGGAAAATAGACTGTATTAATGTGTAATATAGTAGGAAAATTATAATTAACCTGAGGAATGGTTATTTACAGCTCCGAAGTTTACATTGAGAGCTGATCGGACTGCGAGATTGAGCAGCACCGAGGAAGTGAGGTCACGTGACGTGATTCGAGGTAAGGGACTTTTGCGAGTAGTTAGATAACTGCACGTATTTTCGTCTGCTTTTACATTCACTTAAAAACTCTAAGGGTTAGAGAAAGTGAATAATAATTATTGCGACCCGATAGTGGCAAATTACGATTTTGCCCCTTGTTAGTCAAAAAGTCAACTTTTGTGAGAAGTTGCAAAAAGCATGAAAAATACTATTGTGAGTGTTTAATTGCTATTAGCATGAAAATAAATAGATGGGCTAATGATTTTAAGGTTGATATGACTTAAGCACACTTTTAGTGCTGATTTTAATATTTTGTAAACAATCCCTTTTCAAATAGCCATCTATCATATTATGTGAGAATGAATCGTGCTAGAGCATAGCTCGCACTGGGATTCATATGTTTTCCACATAACATTAGTGCTGGATTTTGATACGCACTAGATTTTCATGACATGCATGATAGAGTACTGGAGTTTTACTCGTACTCAATTTTATATGATATATGCATGACAGAGTGCTGGAGCGATTAGCTCGTACTCGAGTTTTACATGAGATGCATGACAGAGTGCTGGAGCGTTGCTCATACTCGATTCTTCATGGTTTATACATGACATAGTACTGGGAGCTATTACTCGTACTTGATTTGATATTGTGCATAGCATAGTACTGGGAGCTATTGCTCGTACTTGATTTAATACATAAACTATGCATAGACCTAGTTGCTGGAGATTGCTCGCACTAGAGTTGAGTTTGTGACATGAAACAGTGTTTGAGCAGAGTGACGACTGCGAGTCGCACTCAAGACGCACACTGTATGTGATATGTAATACATGTTAAAACCCATGCCTGAGTCCTTGTGTGACTGTGTGTCATAGCTAGAGAGGATATCCGCATGAGGTTGATATAGACGTGGTATAAATATTTCCATAGTTTCGAGGGCTAAGTCCTATGGGAGGCACCCTGGCTGTGAGGGTCCACAGATGTACTTTGTACCGTGTCTGAGTGGCACGAGGTGTACGCTGTACCGTGTGTTACGCATGCTGACGGCTGTAGTGGACTGACCATCCTCCCGTTACAGCAGTGATGCCCCGCACACCGAGATCTGTGTAGCTTGGGATCACTTTTTTGGATATGATCATAATCCAGGATACTATTTGCATAAACCACAGAGTCTTACATGATATATCACATTGATTGACTGATTTAAACTGCGGACAGACCTGAGGGATGGGTCGGACTCCGATTTTGTGTTGTGAATCATATGATGCCATATTTATTGTGATTTAAATATAAATGGCATGATTTACATAAAGGCATGATTTATATACGATGCATTGTTTTGCACTACATACCTACATTTGAGAAAGAAAGCATGATTTTCTGTACATGGGATTTATTCTGTACAAGTATATATATTATATTTCAAGACATGCTTTTTAAAGCGAGTAAAGGAAATAATGTTTTCAAGGCATAGCATTATTTTGAGTAGATAGTGTTGATATCTACTTGCTTGCCTGATTTCCTTACTGAGCGCGTTGTATGCTCACCCCCCTTTCTTTACATCTCTCTACAGAGCGTCAGTAGAGCGAGAGCTATCGAGGGATAGTGTCCCAGAGTCCACTGCTAGTTCCTATCGATTTCCAGGTATACTTATTATGTACAGTTGTGTATCTAAACATAGAAACAGCACAGTGATGTATACGTTATATATTATGGGGAATGTATTGGTATTAGATTTTATATAATCTTACATATATAAGAAAAGCAGTTACAGTCAGTAATAATATATTGACATGTATGTATAAAATGATGATGTGGTAAGCGAAGACTCTGACATCGAATCACAGCCCAACCAGTGAAGAGAGGAAAGGTAAGTTAAAATGCGAAAAATTTATAGTGATTTTTGGATAAAGTCATGGATTGAGAAAGGGTCCTGACATACTCTAAGTGCATAGGCGGATTTATGTGTACGAAAAATTGTGAAACATTGTGTAGCATTCCAGGGAGCATGATATCAGATAGGGATTCCCGCTTCACTTCCCATTTTTGGGAATATTTTTCAGGAAGCTATAGGAACCCGACTGAGTGTTATCACGGCTTTTCGTCTTCAGACAGATGGTCAGTCAGAGAGGACAGTACAGGTTCTGGAGGATATGATGAGAGTGTGTGCCATTGATTTTATAAGCTCCTGGGATGATTAAGTGTTACTAATTGAATTCGCCAATAATAACAGTTGTCACTTGAGTATCGGGATGACTTTATATGAGGCATAGTATGGCTGTAGGGGTTATTCCCTGATTTAGATAAGAAGAAGTGGGTGACAGATAGAGAATTGTTTCCAAATTGGTAAGACAAACCTCTGAGGATGTTCAGTTGATTTGTGAGAGATTAAGAACACCTCAAAGCAGACAGAAAAGTTATGCTGACAAGAGACATAAACCATTAGAATTCACCGAGGGTGAATTAGTATTGTTGGAAGTTACATGCCCTTAGGACATAGCATAAAGACATAACGAGATTTGGAAAGAATGCAAATAGAGTTTCGTTAGATTGAATCCTTTGAGAGATTGGACAAAGTGGGAGATAAGGCATGTAGGTTGACGTTACCACTTGAATAAGCAGGCATCCACAATGTGTCCCATCTTTTGATGCTTCGAAAATCCTATCCGGACCCAGCATATGTGATCATATATGACCTCTAACAGCTTAGCTCAATGAAAGTATAACGTATGTTAAGAAAAATCGATTCGGGTATTAAACAGGAAGGAGAAAGTGTTGAGGTTTAAGATGATCTCCCTAGTTAAGTATGTTGGTAATATTACACTCCGAAAAAAATCCTATGTGAATTAAAGAGTATGATGCGATAGAGGTACCCGGAGTTGTTTATGGACCTTTTTTACTTGGTTCTAATTTGGAGGATCAAATTTCTTAAGTGGGGGAGATTGTAAGACCCGATTTTATTCAAAACACGAAATGAAAAATGCAAAAGGATTGAAATGGTATTCTCGAACACGTGAAGGGTAAAACGATCAAAAGACCAAATTTTGATATTTATCGTGACAAGAAAATTTAATTAAAAATAGGGAATTGAGAAATCTTTATCAATAACGAAGAAATAATTAAATTTTGGATTAAATTGATCAAGATATGAATTTATTGGAATAAACCAGAATTTTCACCTCGTGAAATTATCCAAAAAATAATCAAAAAATATACCGAAAAGTCGAAATAAGACAGATAAATTCAATTATTGAATAAATAAATAAAATAATAATTTTTTTAGATATTTATGGATTTTTAATATATTTTAATGATTAAAATAATAATATAAATAAATAATTAATTAATTAATTAAAAAAATTTCGCGAAAAACCCGAAAACTAGAAAACGAAAACGAAGCAGAAGCCGACCTCTGCCTCCACCGACGGACGGAGACCACCGGCGACTGGGAGCCACCGAGGGAGCCAACCGAGAGGCAGCCACCACGGCACCAGAGGTCGAAGGAACCAACGAACGGTGGCGAACGACCAGAAAGAGAGAAAACCAAGAGAGGGAGAAAGGAGATCCGGTGACCGGTGTCGATCTAGGCCCGGCCACCGCCAATCGAAGGAAGCTCACGCGAAGACCGGCCGATTAGTGGCCGAATCGACTAGTGGGACAACGGCTAGCCCTGAAAAACGGGAGGAAAAGAAGTGGTACCGACGGAGGAAAGGAGAAGGGTCGGACCGGTCACTTTTCGGCCAGCCATGGCGAAATCGAGGGTAGATCCGAGCTTCGTGAGGTCCCGCGGAGCTATTGGAAATGGAAGCCGATGGACAACCGACTGGTAAAGCACCAAACCGATCGAACCAGAATGAACCAGCTAGACCGAATCGATCTGAACCGGGTTGAATTAGACCGAACCGGTTCAGCTAAAAAGAAAAGGAAAAAGAAGAAAAAAGGAAAAGAGAAAAAATTGGAGAAAAATATCAGTGATACAATCGAGCTACGGGTAAGTCGGTAAGTGGTCGAAATTGATCGATTTAAATTTTGAAATATTTAATTTGATTAATATCCGATTGAAAGTTGACTCGAAAAAATGTGTAATTGTGTAGCTCGACAATTGACGTCAAACGAGAGCTCGAGACAGCCTCGATTTGCATACTATCATGGAATCTCGGGTAAGTAATACTTATTTACGATAATATTGCATCGTTATGCATGTTAGAATTTACCGCATAAATTACAAATTTAAATTCCGCATGAAGTGAATTATATCCTGAAAATTGAGATAAATTGTCGTAAATAATTAAATAAGTTATTCGAGAGTTTAGAATGAGGCTCAATATATATTGATGCGCCCAATGAGCCCAATAGGTCTCGATGATGTGAATAGTAAGTGAAAAACGGGCTTAAGGCCGATTAAGGCCCATTATGGTGCAATCAGGCCCAATATGGGTAAACGGGCCCAATGATTTAAATTAAGCCCAAAAAATATGAAATACAATTAATTGTATTGTAATTGACCTGATGAATATGTATCCGTAGTTTCGGAGATTAGATTGGGATCAAATCGGACTGCGTGACGAGACATCAGTGGAAAGGTCAGACTGTACAGAAAAATGAGGTAAGGTAAATGTGTGAGTAGCTAGAGGTAGCTACGCGTATTTTAATAGCTTTTGTATACACTGAATATGTATGTATACACTGATTATGTATAAAGGTCCTAGAAAATGGTTTAAAGATTCTCAGGACTCGAAATAGGTAAAGACTATTTTACCCCTATTGAGGGAAGTTCACCTAAGGATGATGAAAGCATGACATGCATGAAATGCATGATTTAAGGAATTTTCTGAATTAAGGAATTTTATTGGTTTTTAAGCAAAGAAAAATGGTAGTTTGGCCAGTAATTGCATAAATTTCACAAGATAACACTACGTAAGTGTTATTTATATTTAAATGAAATTTCTTTGAAAAATAGACCAACTATCAAGTTTATATGGAAACAGATAGTGCTGGCGCATAGTCGCACTATATCTGAGTTTGTGAGTGTGCATAAAACGTGCTTGAGCAGTTGCTCACACTGACTTGTGTGACATCATATGCATGAAATGTGCTAGAGCGGTTGCTCGCATTGATTTTTATTATTCTAAAATACATGAGAGGTGCTAGAGCTTAGCTCGCACTCTGTTTTGACTGTTTTGACTTGATATGCATAAAAATGTGCTAGAGCACTTGCTCACACTAGTTTTAATGATTTGACATGCATGAGAGGTGCTGGAGCTTAGCTCGTATCCTGTTTTGATATGATAATTACATAAAAGCCGTGCTGGAGTGTAACTCGCACGAGATTTGATTTATTTATGCATAAAGCCGTTTTAGAGTGTAACTCGCACGAGATTTGATTTATTGATGCATAACACCGTGCTGGAGCTTGCTCGCACGAAGTTTTATATGGATTTATAACTCATTTTAAAAACGTACTGGAGTACTACTTGTACGCAGATTTTACTGATTTTTATGAAACTGTGCTAGAGCTTCGCTCGCACGAGATTTTTTGATATCATGAATATGCATGGAGCCGTGCTAGAGCTTCGCTCTCACAGGGATTCATACGACATGCATATAGCCGTGTTGGAGCCTCCTGTAGACTGTGTGTCACGGTGAGATGATATGCCCACACGTGCATACTGAGATAGAGATGGTATGGGTGGATAAGACTTATTGCAGGCACCCTTGACTAAGCTTGGGTTCACAGAGTACGTTGTACCGTGTAGGTCACGCAGAGTACGCTCTACCGTGGGGATTTTTGGAGTGGAGTGGCATTAGCCACGAGGCAGCAAGCCTTGCCCTCACAATCCTGATGTTATGCTATTATGGCAGGTAGGATCGACCCACCTCCCGTTTCAGGTGTGATACCCCGCACACTAGGTACCATGTAGCCAGGGATCACTAGGTTATGGCCATAGTCCTTGTTGTTACTGATATAGTCACCTACATGTCTCACATGATATAACTTGTGGTCTCGATAGACCAGGGTAGACCCGAGGGATGGGTTAGGCCCCCGATTTTATGATTTTCTACTATGCTGATAGATGTTTTTAAAGGATTTTATGATACGTGACCCTGAAAGAAGGGTGATTTTATAACCGAATTTTTTAATGAATTTTAATGAGTTTGATTTATGAGATGCTTAAACCCTTCAGGTTATTTTATATTGCAGTTTTAATGAAGTGATTTAAATGCAGTAGCATGATGAGTTTTCCATGCGTTAATGATAAGATTCATGAAAAGAATTGCTTCTCATGATTTGTTTTACATGGAATGAAATGATGCATGATCTCGATTTACCTCATGCTAAGTATGATTTAATGATGTCACATAAAATGCCTTTGATGCATGAATTACATGATTTCTATATGCATAAATAGTTTTGATAAACTATGTCATTGATGTATGCATGGTTTTGTGCTTGAGATTTTAATGAAAAGAAATGGATTTTAAGGGCATGGCATTATGAGCATGTAGATAGTGGAGCTATCTACTTACTTGCATAATTGCCTTACTGAGCGTATGGTTTGCTCACCCCCTTATTTTTCCATCTTTTCAGAGCACTCGCAGTAGTTAGTGAGTGGCTGAGGACTTGCATTATTGGTATCCGCTGCTTCCCATCGAGAGACAGGTATACACATTTGTATGGTTTTGTATCTGAACATGTAAATGCACAGTACTGTAAATGGATATGATGTCGGGGATGTAAGGTGATGTAATACCATTATATATGTATTTAGTTAAAGTCAAAGGACAATAAATCCTGATATATGAATATGAATGTGATTATGGAAATGGAATGGGAAATAGGTGAGAGGTGACTAACACCGAATCATAACCCAACTGTTTGGTAAGATGGTCACGATGAAAGAAATGTAAGAATTAAATAATAATCGAAAAGTGAAAAATTTGTAGTGATTTTAGGTAATTTGGGTCATGACACTGGGAGCTTTGCTCGTACTCTACTTTTCATGATTTATACATGATATCGTACTAGAGCGATAGCTCGTACTTGATTTGAAATGAGAAATATGAATTAACCTAGTGCTAGAGGTTACTCGCACTAGTGTTTGATATTTTGAGATGCATCCACAGTGTTTAAGAGGCGGAGTGTTGATTGAGAGTCACACTCAAGATGTGCATTGTTGTTTTACGTGATATATAATACATGTTAAAGTGAGAAAAATCGTGACGACTTCCTCCTTGTAGACTGAGTGTCACACAGTTGAGATGTTCTCACGTGGATTTAGAGTCGTGGCATTATTTTCATGGTATGAGGGCTAAGACTCATGGCGAGCACCTTGACTATGATGTATTTCCATGGTGTGAGGACTAAGACCTATGACAGGCATCCTGACCATGAGGAGAGGGTCCACGGGTGTACGTTGTGCCATGCGAGTGGCATGGAGTACACTGTACCGTGTGGTGGAGTTGTGGAGTTGAGGAGTTGATAGCTGGCGGTTGTGATGGACTGACCCCCCTCCCGTTACAGCAGTGATACTCGTACACCGAGATCTGTGTTGCCTGGTATATCACATTATAGGATATGGCCATAGTCCAAGAGAGTATTGCATATAGCCACTGAGTCTCGCATGTTATATCACTTATTTTCATGACACGGTTAGACCTGAGAGAGATAGGTCGGAAACCAATTTGTGTTGTGTTGTGAACTACCATATTTACTTGATTTGAACGTAAATGACACGATTGAGATAAAGGCATTCCTAATTTTATAAATATGCACTGTTTTGCATGAATGCCTACATTTGATAAATAAGCATGATTTCAAGTACATGGAATTAAATCTGTACTATATTATATCATTTTAATACATGCTTTGAGATGAGAGAAGGAAAGGCAAAGCCTTATTTTCAGTAGATAGTGCGGTTGTCTACTGGCTTGCCTGATTTCCTTACTGAGCGCGTTGTGTCACGACCCTCAACTTACCAAATTCAGCACAAATTTTTCGCATTTCCATGCATTATTCATCATGTGTTCTTATCTTACCTCGATCGTGATCAGTTACACACTCAATGGTTGGGCTGTGTGCCAACGTCTACCTCATCCATCCATAACAATTCAATTTGTAATAAAATTCTAGAAGTAAACGCTTTTATATATATATACCTTACGCGATGGGATGCAGCAGATGCCAAAAGGGAAAGCCTCCAGTCGCTCTCAATCTATACTCAAATCTCTGTAGAGAGGGGAAAATAAGGGGGTGAGCAAACCACACGCTCAGTAAGGCAATCATGCGAACATGTAGATACTGCACTATCTACGTGATCGTGATGCCATGCTCAAAAGCATTTAATTCATCATTTTATCTCAAAACATGAGTGTATGATTGTGTTAATGGTATGTAAAGCATTCATGCTATTAAAATCAAGTGCACAATTCAATTCAAAGCATGGTATAAATCATCATGCATAATTCACAAAAAAGCATGGCATTACCCATCATGCGTTTTCTCAAATAAGCATGGCATTAACCATCATGCATTTTCTCAAATAAGCATGACATTAACCATCATGCATTTTTCACAATAAAGCATGGCATTAATCATCATGCATTTTTCACAATAAAGCATGGCATTAATCATCATGCTTCAGTGCACCTTAAAACCATTAACAAATCTATCCAACACTTGTCAGGTCTCAGCCCATCCCTCAGACTGTCCTGACCCACAAATCATTTCAAACATGGATTTATTCACAAACAATAGACATGTGAGATAGGCAATTCAATAAAAGGTAATAACCTCTAGGTCTATGGCCATAACCTGTGATATCGGCTACACAGATCAGGTGTGCGGGATATCACCACTATCTGCTTCCACACGGGAGGTGGGTCAAATCCAGCCCGTCGGTCCATAGCAGATCTCGTCCGAAGACGGCATATCACAATCTCAACATGGTAAAACGTACTCTATGGTACTTGCACAGTACAACGTACTCCATGGACCTAATCAATACATCATATCACGCCACATCTCAAAACGCACTTGTGAGCCTATTTAATCAATACAACCTCTTATCCTCCTAACACGGCTATCAACATGTCAAAATCACAAATGCACGTGTGAGCCTATTTAATCGGTGCGACACCCAGTCCGCCCGAAGCTCCAAGCACGGCAACAAATAAGGTGGGCATCTAGTGTGAGCTAAGCTCCAAGCATCATGCCAAAACCAGTATGAAATTCATATGAAAACTAGTACGAGCTAAGCTCGAGCACTCATGTGTATAAAACACGTCAAATCTCGTGCGAGTCATACTCTAGCACGCTTTCATTCTCACGAAAACAATGTAGGTGGCTCATTTCTTTGCAAAGTGTGGTTAACAAACCAAAACAACTCATTTCTTTTGCAATTCATTTCAAATGCTAGCCAACCTACCAATCACTTGCTAAAAAGCAATAAAACATGATTTTCCAAAGCACTATGCTTTTATTTTCATGCACATTTGTCAAACACCCAACTTTTGCCCTTCAATCACCCAATTCCATTTCCTAACATCTCATGCATTCTAGCAAAGCATTAAGCGCCCAAAATGCGCACAGATATCTCTAAGAGTCCACACAATTCCCTTACCTCGATTTACTTGGTGTGACTCTTTTCCTCTTAGCTTCTCACTCTCTTGGCTCAACTCGCTCCGGAATATACTCGAAAGCTGCAATTTATTCATCATACATTCGAGTCAGTATTGCTAACTCTCATTCAACTATATATTCCACCCAATGCCGTAAACGCTCATCTTACCCCTTTTGGGTAAGCCTCTCTATTCATTTCATATTATTATCTTAAAATTATCTCCTCAACACCATTATCATTTCAAGATATCCCATTCATCTTTTATTCCACCACATTTCACTTCTCACACTAACCTATTTCTAGGTTATATTCATTTCATGGCATTCTAAGTAGTTCTACCCATAATGTGCACACCCAAATCAATTTCGTAATCATTAACTAAACAAATGTACTTGGATTTGTGCACTAGAAACTTACCTCTTTAGATTTCCTCTTTGCTTCAAATAGAAATGCCCCTTGTTCCTTCAATCCAACAAATGGGTAAATGCCTCCAAACTATGTTGTTCTTCTCCTTGATGTAAACAACTTTGCCTCTAATAGTTTTCCCTCAAATCTCCTTGAAAATGGTTAGAATTAGAGAGAGAAAACTAGGTTTTGGGTTGGAAAGGGAAGGAAATGGTTTTGTCCCAAAATCTGCAGATTTTCAACGCACTTTTTATAGAAATAGCTTGAGAAGATCGATCTGCATATGGAGGAGATTGATCTGGTCCTCTTAAATTCCTCTTTTCCACGACATTTTAAACATGAGATGGATCTGTCGAAGCTTGAGATCGATCTACTCCAAATAGAGAGCTAAGGAGATCGATCTATATGCTTGAGGATCGATCTTTTCATTACAAAATGTTTAGGAGATCGATCTGGCCCTATTGGAGATCGATCTGGCCTATTCTTTTGCTCAAATACAAGCATTTTGGCTCATCCAAATCGATCTCTCATCCTATGAGATCGATCTGGCCTGCATAATTTCCAAATTTTACTGCAATTTTTTGCAGAAACTTATACCAAAACATCCTTAATTTGCTGCCATGGTCATTTTCTCATCCGATCATCTTTGAGACTTGAAAATGGCATCCATTAATACTTCATACACATTAAAACTTGTGTAGAGTCTTTGTATGACCAAAGGTATGAATATAAACCAAATGGAAGTGCAACTTATGCAAATCTTCCTTCCATTTTACCACACTACTCATATTCTATTCCATTCACATTCTTCACACATTTAAGTCCATTTCTTCATACTCATTCATAATGTAACTTGTATATATAATCACAACTCTTATTACAAGTGTGTACATAATCTTATGGACTTACGTTACATATACTTCACATTACAAATGTATCATCAAACTTATGACTTCATTTACATTTCTATGCACCTATATACAATTATACATATACAGGGTCTCACATTCTCCCCCACTTAGAAAATTTGGTCCTCCAAATTAGAACCAATTTAATCTATGAATAACTCGGGATACTTCTCCCGCATCAAACTTTTCAATTCCCATGTGGCTTCTTTCACAGTGTGATGTTGCCAAAGAACCTTCACAAAGGGAATTGTCTTTGTCCTTAACACTTTATATTTTCTATCCAGTATCCGAACTGGCTTCTCAACGTATGTCATACCCTCATTGAGCTCTAATGGCTCATACCTTATTACATGTGCCAGATCCGGGTGATACTTCCTTAACATGGATATGTGGAAGACGTTGTGAACACTTGTCAACTCCGATGGCAATGCCAACCTATAAGTCTTGTCTCCCACTTTCTCCGAAATCTCGAAGGGTCCGATGTATCTAGGGATTAGCTTATCCTTCTTACCAAATCTCATAATTCCCTTCGAAGGAGAAACTCTTAAGAACATTGACTCACCCATATCAAACTCTAGTGGTCTCCGTCTCTTGTCAGCGTAACTCTTTTTCCGGCTCTGAGCTGTCCGTAATCTCTCACATATTAATTAGACGTCCTCAGATGCCTGCTGCACTAAGTCAGGAGCAAAAATCTATCTGTCACCAACCTCTTCCCATCCAATAGGGGAACGACATCTACGCCCATACAATGCCTCATATGGTGCCATCCCGATACTCGTATGAAAACTGTTATTATAGGCGAACTCTGCGAGTGGCAAATGGTCATCCCAGGAGCCCCCAAAATCCAACGCACACGCTCTCAACATATCCTCCAGGGTCTGTATAGTCCTCTCTGACTGACCATCTGTCTGAGGATGAAACGCGGTGCTAAAACTCAACTGGGTCCCCATCGCTTCCTAAAAACGTTCCCAGAAGTGGGAAGTGAAGCGGGCATCCCTATCAGAAACAACGCTTACTGGAATTCCATTTAGCCTCACTATCTCGCACACATATAGGTTCGCTAACTGGCTTAAAGTATCAGTAGCTCTCATAGCTAAAAGATGGGCTGATTTCGTCAACTGATCCACAATCACCCATATGGCATCATGACCTCTATGAGTCCTCGGCAATCCTATCACAAAATCCATGGTGACATGCTCCTACTTCCAAGTCGGTATCGGTAGAGGCTGCAATAACCCTGAAGGCTTTTGAAGCTCTACCTTCACCTGCTGACAAACGAGACACCTAGCAACATATTCAGCAATATGCTTTTTCATCCCAGACCACCAATAAACCTTTCGAAGGTTTTGATACATCATAGTACTCCTTGGATGTATTGTATACTTCAATGAGTGAGCCTCTGTCAAGATCAATCTTCTGATCTCTGCATCATCAGGAACACATATCTTACCTCTGAACCTCAACAACCCATCTGAACTCAACCCAAAGTCTGTGTCTGTACCGCTTTATATCTGCCCGACAATATCACTACACTACTGATCAACTCGCTGAGCCTATCGGATTCGATCTACCAGATCCGGTTCCAATTACAGGCTAGCTATCATAAATCCACTATCAGCGTCAGGTGGGGCCATATCCAAACTGAGGTTCGTGAACTGTTCCAACAGCTCGTGTTCCCTGACCATCATGAATGATACCAACCCAAGATGTTTTCTACTCAATGCATCAGCAACCACATTCGCTTTAACCGGGTGGTACAGGATCTCACAATCATAATCTTTTAAGAGCTCGAGCCATCTCCTCTATCTCATGTTCAATTCTTTCTGCGAGAACAGGTACTTAAGGCTCTTATGGTCCGTAAACACTTGGAATTTCTCTCTATAAAGGTAGTGGCGTCATATCTTCAACGTAAACACCACCGCTGCTAACTCCAAGTCATGGTTTGGGTAGTTCCTCTCATGATCCTTTAACTGTTTAGATCCATAGGCTACTACCTTCCCATCCTGCATCAATACGCAGCCCAGTCCTAGGTGTGAAGCATCCGTATACATCGAGAAACCTCCTGAGCTGGTAGGAATTGTGAGGATCAGAGCTGTGGTTAATCTCCTTTTCAACTCCTCAAAGCTTTCCTCACACTCTCATCTCACACATACTCCACATTCTTCCTCGTGAGACGTGTCAAAAGAGCAGCTAACCTCAAAAATCCCCCTACAAACCTTCGATAATACCCAGCTAAACCTAGGAAACTTCTGATCTCTATCATTGTCTAAGGTCTCTGCCATTGTGTCATTGCCTCAATCTTTGATGGATCCACTGCCACTCCATCTTTCGATACTATGTGACCCAAAAAAGAGATCTATTCCAACCAAAAGTCGCACTTACTGAGTTTAGCGTACAACGTCTTCTCTCGAAGGGTCTGTAGCACTATCCTTAGATGCCTCTCATGCTCCTCTCTAGATCTTGAGTACACCAGTATATCATCAATAAACACAATAACAAACTGATCCAAATACTGGTGGAATACCTCATTCATCAACAACATAAAAGCTGTGGGAGCATTCGTCAACCCGAATGGCATAACCATAAATTCATAATGTCCATACCGGGTGCGAAAAGCTGTCTTGGGTACATCTCCACTCCGTATCTTCAACTGATGGTACCCTGACCTCAGATCTATCTTGGAAAAGACCTGCTCTCCCTTAAGCTGATCCAACAAGTCATCGATGCGTGGAAGGGGATACTTATTCTTGATGGTGGCCTTATTCAACAACCGGTAATCTATACACAATCGGAGGCTTCCATCCTTCTTCCTTACAAATAGAACTGGTGCTCCCTAAGGTGAGACGCTCAGCCTCATGAACCCCTTCTCCAGCAACTCTTGCTGCTGTTTCCTTAGTTCTTCCAACTCAACTTGAGCCATTCTGTATGGTGGCTTGGATATCAGCTCTGTACCAGGTGCCAAATCTATACCAAACTCCATCTCCCTATCTAGAGGTAATCCTGGTAACTCATCCGAAAGACATCTGGAAATTCCTTAACCACTAGAATGTCTCCCAATTTCGGACATGCCTTATCCGTCTCAATCACATTAGCGATAAACCCTTCACATTATCCTTTCCATCTTAGTAACATAAATCATAGCATCACATACATAAATGATAATCAAATTTATCTCTAAATTATCATGTAACTAGATTATACTCTTTTCAATTGCAATAACATATCATTTCTTTTCATTTCACCAAATTTACAATAAGGTTGTCTATCTTTGGAAACATCAAAGTTTTTGCATGACAATCCATAACAACATGATTTGCAGTAGCCAATCCATCCCTTTGATTACATCAAAGTCACTCATATTTAATAAGATTAAATCGGCTACCAATTCTTTACCTCCTATCCTCATCTTACAATCTCTATATACATGCTTACTCAACTGACTATCATTCATAGGGGTAGATATCAACAACATCTTATCAAGCAGTGTGGGTTTTACATGCTTCAATAATTTACATGCAAAGGATGGTGATACAAAGGAATGCGTGGCACCAGGATCAAACAGTACATAAGCTTCTAAATCAAAGATTTGGATGGTACCTTTTACCACATCCGATGACTGACCACAGTGTTCTGGCCCAGTGCGTGTACTCGTCCTCTGCTCACACCTACTGTCTGCTTCCCCTTTTCCTCAGTTGTAGCCTTCCTGCTCAGAGCAGCTGTCCCAACTGGAGCTCTCTCTGGCTCCTTGCCCTTCTGTGGGGCTCTCTCTGTCATCTCTGGGCAATCCCTGATTATGTGCCCTGGTTTCCCACATCTGAAGCATACTACCTGAGGTCCATAACATGGTCGAGTACCATGGTACCTACCACACTTGCCGCACTGCTCTATCGTAGGCCATGACCCTCCAATCACAATTCCCTTAGCTGGAGCAATGGCCGAATACATGGGAGTATTATCTGTCCTCTCCCGGATCTCCTCGATCCTCAGCCTCTTTCCAGCAAACCTCTTGCTTCCCTTATAACTGAAGCCTCTATCCATCACTGGTTTTTTCTTATCTTTGTCCCTCATCTTACCAACCTTTCTAAACTCTCGGGCAATCCTATCCACATCTTGTTTGCACAATTGCGCCCTGCGTACTGCGTACTGCCTCCTCATAGGTCGGTATATCCAGAGGAACCAATCTGGACCTGATGGTCGGTCTCAATCCATATACAAATTTTTGGATCTTTTCGCCCTCATTACTCATTATGTTGGGATCATATCTGCCCAGGGAGATAAAGGTCATCCCATACTCATCCATTGTCCTACTCCTTTAGGTCAATCCCAAAAATGCCATCTTCATCTTTCTCTAAGCGGTATCCGGTACATACTGTCTCCAGAATGCCTCCAAAAATATATCCTAGCTGATCTTAGTATGTCGGGCTCTCAAAATAGGCCGGGTGGATTTCCACAAATGTTCTGCTAACCCCTTCAGCATAAAAGCTGCAAATACTACCATCTCGGTAGTAGTGCACTCAAAGAACCCATACAGCTTCTCAATCTCATTTATCCAATCCTCAGCAGCTACTGGGTTCTTAACTCCACTGAAAGACGACGGTCTAAACTTTTGAAACTGCCGCAGTCTATCCAAATTGCATCCATATCCTCAACCTCTACTGCCTGGTGTAGTAACCGGCGTAGGCACATCTAGGTAAGGATCGGGTGACCAACTCCAATATCATCTCAATGCTCCGCTCAATCCTCGCAAAGCAAGCCTCAATACTCTCGGGCCTCTCCTCTGGACCCTGTGGAGTGTGCTCAACCTCAGCCTCCACCTCAATATCATCCTGAGCCTCATGTGTTTCTGGCTCAACATGACCCCTAGGCCTACCTCTACAGCCTCGAGCCTACGCTCTCATCCCTCTACTACGACTGGTATTAGGCATATTGTTTCACTTCCATACATACACATAAACTTCTTAGTCAACCCATCGACACACAAACAATTTGTATCTAAACAAGCATAGTAACATGGGGATGTAATTTTCCAACTTATTAAGTATTTTAGACATCGACACACGTTAGACCAACTCAGCTCTGATACCAACTTCTGTCACGACCCTCAACTTACCAAATTCAGAGCCAATTTTTTGCATTTCCATGCATTATTCATCATGTGTTCTTATCTTACCTCGATCGTGATCAGCTACACACTCAATGGTTGGGTTGTGTGCCAATGTCTACCTCATCCATCCATAACAATTCAATTTGTAATAAAATTTTAGAAGTAAACACTTTTATATATATCAGAGTTACTGTTTACAAGTGTTTACATTGTTTTACATCCCCAATGTTTACATACAGAATGCTACTGTGCTATGTCTAGTTTAGATACAAAATAATTCAAGTGTGTATACCTTACGCGATGGGATGCAGCAGATACCAAAAGGGAAAGCCTCCAGTCGCTCTCAATCTATACTCAAATCTCTGTGGAGAGGGAAAAATAAGGGGGTGAGCAAGCCACACGCTCAGTAAGGCAATCATACGAACAGGTAGATACTGCACTATCTATGTGATAGTAATGTCATGCTCAAAAGCATTTAATTCATCATTTTATCTCAAAACATTAGTGTATGATTGTGTTACTGGTATGTAAAGCATTCATGCTATTAAAATCCAGTGCACAATTCAATTCAAAGCATGGTATAAATCATCATGCATAATTCATAATAAAGAATGGCATTACCTGTCACGACCCAATTCCATTCTCTTTAACCGAAATCACTGAAAATTTTTCGCGTTTTACTGTTACCTTACCCAGTCGTGAACTAAGCTCACCACACACTGTTGGGCTGTGAGTCAATAATAAACACCACATCTCATTCATTCTCAATTAATTAAAACGATGTCATACATGTGCATTTAATCGTGTACTTATACGAGTACATGTTTTACTGACATCTACATCCCCCATAAGTACAACTCAAAAGAATACTGTGCTTTTACATTGTTTAGATACAAAAAGAATCACTGTGTATATACCTCTTAGCGATGGAGATGCAGCGGAGTCCAAAATAATACGCCTCAGTCCTCACTGGGCTACTATGCACGCTCTGTAGGGGGAAAATAGAGTGGGATGAGCAACCACACGCTCAGTAAGGCAATAATGCAAGCATGGTAGATAACTACTCTATCTACATGCTGATAGTGTTATGCATAAATCGTTTATAATAGGAGCATGAGGAATAAAACTATGCCATGTGAATATACATATATATCATGCATCAAATCATGTGCATTGGCATATAAAACATGGTAAAGACATCATGTATAAAACATCTCATGCTCAATCTCATTTAAATTCATAAAAGGGCAATTCATTTAGAAACCTCCTTTTTGAACCAACAACATAACACCACCAAATCAACTCACAATCACTACCACATTTACATTCCACAATTCACGCATGTGTATAAATCTAGGTCACTATATCAAAAGTGCCTATGTGAACCATTACATCATAAATCATCCCAGACCACACGCATCCAGGTGTGCGGGGTATCATGCTGGCACGAAGATGGATTATCCCTCGCCAGACTTTCTCATCACATAACCATCATGCGGTACATCGTACTCCATGTGATATACACGGTACAGCGTACTCCGCAACTCATATCGTGATCGGGGGTGCCATTCCTAGGTCTTATCTACCCCATACCAAGAGTTTTCCATATTCCGTGAAGGAGAGCCTCCCTGCCGAACAGAGCCTCCCCGCCTAACAGAGCCTCCCTGCCTCCTCGGGCTTAAGGATGTTAGCTTAAGGATGTAGGGCTTAAGGGTCCTTTCCGTAAGAGAGCCTCCCCACCGAACAGAGCCTCCCCGCCTAAGAGAGCCTCCCTGCCTCTTCGGGCTTAAGGATGTCAGCTTAAGGATGTAGGGCTTAAGGATCTTACCTTTACCATACCCATGTAGGAGAGCCTCCCTGCCTAACAGAGCCTCCCCGCCTCTTTGGGCTTAAGGATGTTGGCTTAAGGATCCCACCGTAAGAGAGCCTCCCCACCAAACAGAGCCTCCCCGCCTAACAGAGCCTCCCTGCCTCCTCGGGCTTAAGGATGTTAGCTTAAGGATGTAAGGCTTAAGGATCTTACATACTTTCACAACCCTATACGAATCCCATTGTACAAGCTTGTGCGAGCAAAGCTCTAGCACGACTCATGCATCATGCATCTTCTCATAAAGAGGCGCGTACGAGCATAGCTCTAGTACGGTTATACTCATAAGATAACCATTCACAATCCACGTACGAGCAGAAGCTCCAGTACGGTTTATAAACATCATCACAATTCAATTTCAAAGTGCGAGCTAAGCTCAAGCACGTTTCACACAAGTGAAAACATAGAAATCTCGCGCGAGCGAGGCTCTAACGCGAATTATATCACATACACGCGATAGGCGGCTTGCATGCATTCAAAACATCACATAATATGCTTAGTGCCTCATATGGGCTATTTCACAACATCATTCAAGTACTAGCCAGCCTATCCTTTTATTTGCTCAATCAAAGCATTGTGTTTTGTAAAAGCATTCAAAACACATGATTTATGCAATTATTAGCCTTACTATCCCTTTTTCATAAAATCCACTTCAAATCCAAAACCACGCATATACCCATCATCTTTCACGAATACCATCAACATTTATTTGAGCAATCATGCATTTCATAAAAACACCCGATATTCACCCACAAGTTCAAAGTACGAGCAGCTACCTCTATATACTCACAAAATTCCCTTACCTGGAATCGCGATGCGTGATTCCACTTCCTTAAGCTGCTTTCTCGTACGGTTCGGTCCGCCTTCAACGAACTCTTCGGGACTGCACAAAATCGTATCCCGCATTATATTCGATCCATATAATTGCAACCCTTGTGCTTGCTATAGTCAATTTAATCTATAGCATCTATTAAAGCTTATTTGGCCTCGTTTCATTACTTTACCCATAGCTCGAGTCTATGGACCTTCTTAGGCCTATTAACTTATTCAAAGTCGATATCAAATCGACATAAAGCTCATAGCGTTCATATTCCATGAATCCCCTCACTATGGCATTTATCAATTATATACATACCCATTTCCACAATTCCTCCAAACTCACTATGTAATCTCATTTAACCGTTTAAAATCATAAATATTATCCCAATAACAACTTTGGCATGCCATAAATCATAAACTCATTCAATCCCACATATCCTCACTTTACACCCATTTTAGATTTCTAGGTCACACCAATTCCCTACATTCCTAGGTAGTTTATCCATCAATACTCATATCAATCAACTCCAAAATCAATTAAATAGCTAATGCATTTGGATTGGAGTGTTAGAATCTTACCAATATGATTTCTCTTCTTGCTCCAAATGGTAATGCCCTTAACTCTTTCAATTCCAAGAATAGGAAAATGCCCTCTCACTATGTTGTTCTTCTCTTTGATAGGAACAACTTTGCCTCTAATGATCTCTCTCCAAATCTCACTGAAAATGGCTGATTTTAGAGAGGGAAAGTTGGGTTTTTGGGGTTGAAATTGTATGGTTAAGTGTTTTCCGAGATTTCCAGATTTTTCAGCTCTCCTTATATAGAAATGACTTGAGGAGATCGATCTGGTCCAAGAGGAGATCGATCTGGTCCCTTAAAATTCCTCTTTTTCACGGTATTTTTAAGCCTGAGATCGATCTGTCGAAGCAATGAGATCGATCTGTTGAATCATGAGATCGATCTGTAGAAGCATGAGATCGATCTGGTCCCAAACAGAGAGCTAAGGAGATCGATCTGGGTGCTTGAGGATCGATCTTTTCACTTACAGAATGCTTGGCAGATCGATCTGGCTCCATTGGAGATCGATCTGCTCCATTCTTTCACCCAAATCAGAGCATTCTGGCTCTTCCAGATCGATCTCTCATCCTAGGAGATCGATCTGGACCTCATGTTTTCCAGATTTCCTGCAGTTTCATTGCTGCAACTCATACCAACACATCCTTAATCTATTGCCATGGCCATTTCCTCATCCATCCACCTCTATAACTTGAAAATGGCATCCATTCATACCTTATGCACATTGAAACTTGTGTGCATTCATTGTATATTCAAAGGTATGCAACATAAAACCAAATGGAAGCATAACTCCATTCCATTTTACCACACTACTCATTTTGAGTCTCAATCACATCCATCACTTGCTAGAACACATTTCTCCGTATTCATACTCAATGAAACTTGTATGTACGTTACAACTTATATTACACATACATACATTGAATCCATGGACTTACATCAATCATATTTTACATCACAAGTCCATTCATATTATTTGATCCAAGTACACACATTACCCTTATACATATACGGGGTCTTACATTCTCCCCTCCTTCAAGGAATTTGGTCCTCCAAATTAGAACCAAGTCACTCTTCAAACAGTTGGGGGTACTTCTCCCGTATCAAGTTCTCCAATTCCCACGTGGCCTCTTCCGCCGTGTGGTGTTGCCAAAGCACTTTCACCAAGGGAATTGTCTTATTCCGCAACACTTTCTCTTTTCTGTCCAATATCCGAACCGGCTTCTCAACATACGTCATACTCTCATGGAGCTCCAACGGCTCATATTTTATCACGTGTGCCGGGTCCGGGTGATACTTCCGAAGCATCGAGACGTGGAAGACGTTGTGGACACTCGCCAAGTCCGATGGCAATGCCAATCTATACGCCTTTTCTCTCACTCTCTCTAAAATCTCGAAGGGTCCGATATATCTAGGGCTCAGCTTGCCCTTCTTACCAAATCTCATAATACTCTTCGATGGTGATACCCTCAGAAATACCGACTCACCCTTATCAAACTCCAGTGGTCTTCGTCTCTTGTCAGCATAACTCTTTTGCCGGCTCTGAGCTGTCCGTAATCTCTCACATATCAACTGGACGTCCTCAGATGCCTGCTGCACTAAGTCCGGAGCGAAAATCTGTCTGTCACCAACCTCTTCCCATCCAATGGGGGAACGGCATCTACGCCCGTATAATGCCTCATAGGGTGCCATCCCGATACTAGCATGATAGCTATTATTATAAGCGAACTCGGCTAACTGCAGGTGGTCATCCCAGGAGCCTCTATAATCCAGCACACATGCTCTCAACATATCCTCGAGGGTCTGTATAGTCCTCTCTGACTGCCCATCTGTCTGAGGATGAAAAGCGGTGCTAAAACTCAGTCGGGTCCCCAGCGCTTCCTGAAAATGTTCCCAGAAATGGGAAGTGAAGCGGGCATCCCTATCAGAAACAACGCTCACTGGTACACCATGTAGCCGTACTATCTCTCGAATAGACAGGTTCGCCAACTGACTCAGTGTATCGATAGCTCTCATAGCCAAGAAATGGGCGGACTTAGTCAACCGGTCCATAATAACCCATATGGCATCATGACCTCTACGGGTCCTCGGCAACCCCATCACAAAATCCATGGTGACATGCTCCCACTTCCATGTTGGTATCGGTAGAGGCTGCAATAATCCTGCAGGCTTCTGATGCTCTACCTTCACTTGCTGACAAACGAGACACTTAGCGACATATTCCGCAATGTCTCTTTTCATTCCAGACCACCAATAAACTTTCCGAAGGTTTTGATACATCTTGGTACTTCCCGGATGTATCGTATACTTCGATGAGTGAGCCTCTGATAAAATCATTCTCCTGATCTCAGGATCCCTGGGAATGCATACTCTGCCTCTGAACCTCAATAAGCCATCAGCACTCTGCTCAAAATCAATACCCACACCTGTCTGTATCTGCCTCAGCCAATCGATGCATCGTCGATCACTCTGCTGGGCTTGCCGAATACGGCCAATCAACTCTGGCTCTAGTCTCAAACTAGCCATGATCTCAAGTCTCTCAGATCCAGGTGGGGTTACATCCAAACTGAGGTTCGCAAAGTGTTCTAACAATTCATGTTCCCGTACCATCATATAAGATACCAACCCAAGGTTTTTTCTACTCAAAGCATCGGCAACTACATTTGCCTTACCCGGATGGTACATGATTTCACAATCATAGTCTTTCAGGAGTTCGAGCCATCTCCTCTGTCTCATATTCAGCTCTTTCTACGAGAACAGGTACTTAAGGCTCTTATGGTCTGTGAACACCTGAAATTTCTCACCATAGAGATAGTGGCGCCATATTTTCAAAGCAAATACTACGGCCGCCAACTCTAAATCATGTGTCGGGTAGTTCCTCTCATGATCTTTCAACTGTCTAGATCCATAGGCAACTACCTTCCCATCCTTCATAAGCACACAGCCCAGTCCCTGGTGTGATGCATCCGTATACACCGAGAATCCTCCTGAGCTGGTAGGAATGGTGAGAACTGGAGCAGTCGTCAATCGACGCTTAAGCTCCTCAAAACTCCTCTCACATGCCTCATCCCACACAAACTTAACATCTTTTCGCGTGAGGCGTGTCAACGGAGCAGCTAGTCTGGAGAAACCCTCTACAAATCTCCGATAATATCCTGCCAATCCCAGGAAACTCCTGATCATCAGTTACTGTCTTGGGCTGTTCCCACTGTACAACTGCCTCTATCTTGGATGGATCCACTGATACCCCATCCTTAGACACAACATGCCCCAGAAATGAGATCTGTTCCAACCAAAAGTTACACTTGCTGAGTTTGGCATACAATTCTCTCTCTCGGAGGGTCTGCAGAACTATCCTCAAGTGCTCCTCATGATCTTCCCTGGACTTGGAATACACCAAAATGTCATCTATGAAAACAATCACAAACTTGTCCAGGTATGGCTTGAAGATATCATTCATCAATGCCATAAATGCTGCGGGAGCATTCGTCAATCCGAATGGCATCACCAAAAACTCGTAGTGGCCATAACGGGTACGAAATGCTGTCTTGGGTACATCTCCACTCCTGATCCTCAACTGATGGTACCCTGACCGCAGATCTATCTTAGAAAATACTTCGGCTCCCTGGAGCTGATCCAACAAATCCTCGATTCTTGGAAGGGGGTACTTGTTCTTAATGGTGGCCTTATTCAACAACCGGTAATCTATACACAGTCGGAGGCTTCCATCCTTCTTCCTTACAAATAGAACCGGTGCTCCCCAAGGTGAGAGTCTAATAAACCCCTTCTCCAATAACTCTTGCAGCTGTTTCTTCAGCTCTTCCAATTCTATCGGAGCCATTCTATAGGGTGGCTTCGATATCGGCTCTGTACCAGGCACTAACTCAATGTAAAATTCCATTTCCCTTTCAGGTGGTAGTCCTGGTAATTCATCCGGAAAGACATCAGGGTAATCCGTAATTACGGGTATGTCTTTCAATTCCGGGTGTGCCTCATCTATATCGACCACGTATGCAATGAACCCTTCACATTATCCTCTCCGTCGTTAGTAACATAAACCATCACTCCACATTCATCATTTATCAAAAACAGTAAATTTATCTCTCAAGCAATATGAATTTAAAATCATACTCCTTTTATTTACAACAACCATGCTAATTCCATATCATTTCTTTTCATCAAAGTTTATAATAAGATTGTCTAATCCTGAAAACATCAATGTTTTGGCATGACAATCCATCACAACACGATTGGTAGCCAACCAATCCATTCCCAAAATTACATCAAAATCATTCATATTTAATAAAATCAGATTGGCTATCATTTCCTTCCCCTCTATCTTTAATTTACAATCCCTACATACATGCTCGGTCAATTGACTATCATTCATGGGTGTGGAAATCATCAACATTTTATCCAACAATGTTGGTTTCACATATTTCAACAATTTATGTGCAAAGGAAGGTGATATGAAAGAATGCGTGGCACCAGGATCAAATAATACCAATGCTTCTAAATCAAAGATTCGGATGGTACCTTTTATCACATCCGTCGAAGCATCTGCGGTGTCCTGATCCAGTGCATGTACTCTTCCTCTGCTCACACCCGCAGCCTGTTTCCCTTTTTCCTCAGCTGTAGCCCTCCTCCTCGGGGTTGCTGTCTCAACTGGAGCTCCCTCAGGCTCCTTGCCCTTCTGTGGGGCAATCTCCATCTTCTTGGGACAATACTTAGCCATATGTCCTGGTCTCTCGCATCTAAAACACACCATAGGGGTCATCGGACAGGGCCTATTCCCATGAAATCTCCCACATCTCCTACACTGATCAGTAGTAGGTCGTGGTCCCCCAATAGTCATGCCCCTCGGCGCAGTCAAGGCTGGGTATACGGGAGGTCTAGCAGCTCTCTCCCGCACCTCCTCAATCTTTGCCTCTTCTCGAAAAATTTTTGGTCATCTCTCTTGGCCACTCTTCCAAACCCGGATCTCTTCCGATCCTTGTCCTTTTTAACACTGACTCTCCCAAGCTCGGAGGCATTTCGCTCAAAGTCTTGTTCACATAACTGAGCCTTATGTATCGCCTCCTCATAAGTCACAATATCGAAGGGAGCTAGCTTAGTCCGGATGGCCAATCTCAATCCATCCATGAACTTCTGAATCTTCCGGGTCTCACTACCCATCGTGTCAGGGTCATATCTTCCCAATGACATAAACTTGGACTCATACTCGTCCACAGTCCGGTTCCCCTGAACCAAATTCATAAATTCCATCCGCAATTTCCTCTGTGCGGTAGCTGGAATATACTGTCTCCTGAAGGCCTCTAGAAATATCTCCCACGAGATCTCAAAGTGTCTGGCCCTCAAAATAACCTCGGTAGACCTCCACCAATGCTCGGCCTCGCCTTTCAGCATAAACACGGCGAAGGCAACCTTCTCACTTGAAGTGCATCGGAAAAACCTATACAGTTTCTCCATCTCATACACCCAATCCTCCGTAATCACTGGGTCCTTCACCCCTCTGAACACTGGGGGTTTTAGCGCTTGAAACTCTCGCAGCCTGCCCAAGTCGCAGTCATAACCCAAATCACTACCGCTCTGCTGTGGAGCGATAGGAGAAGCTATATCCTGAGCTGGAGGTGGTGTAACTGTAGCTGTCTCAGCAGTCTGAGGTCTCTCCGCCTCTGCAGCTGCCTGTTCAGTAGTAGGCTGTGCCGCGGGACCTCGTCTGTCACCGGCGCCCAAGGCCTGCGTGACTATCTCCACCAGACTCTCAATACTCCGCTCTAATCTAGCGAAGCGAGCCTCAGTATCACCTGCTCTCTCAGCAGGGTTCTGTGGAGCCTGCTCAGTCTGTGGCTCCGCACGGCTCTCAGGCCTACCTCTACGGCCTCTAGCACGTGCTCTCGCCCCTCTACCTTTGCGTGTAACTGGCATAGTGCCTAACTCCCTGTATTATAATAATTTATTAAGCTCAATCCATCACAGTATACACAATTATATCTAAACAAAAGCACAGTACTATGGGGATGTACTTTCCTACATTTTATTAATGACTCACATCAGGCCAACACAGCTCTGATACCAATCTCTGTCACGACCCAATTCCATTCTCTTTAACCGAAATCACTGAAAATTTTTCGCGTTTTACTGTTACCTTACCCAGTCGTGAACTAAGCTCACCACACACTGTTGGGCTGTGAGTCAATAATAAACACCACATCTCATTCATTCTCAATTAATTAAAACGATGTCATACATGTGCATTTAATCGTGTACTTATACGAGTACATGTTTTACTGACATCTACATCCCCCATAAGTACAACTCAAAAGAATACTGTGCTTTTACATTGTTTAGATACAAAAAGAATCACTGTGTATATACCTCTTAGCGATGGAGATGCAGCGGAGTCCAAAATAATATGCCTCAGTCCTCCTGGGCTACTATGCACGCTCTGTAGGGGGGAAAATAGAGTGGGATGAGCAACCACACGCTCAGTAAGGCAATAATGCAAGCATGGTAGATAACTACTCTATCTACATGCTGATAGTGTTATGCATAAATCGTTTATAGTAGGAGCATGAGGAATAAAACTATGCCATGTGAATATACATATATATCATGCATCAAATCATGTGCATTGGCATATAAAACATGGTAAAGACATCATGTATAAAACATCTCATGCTCAATCTCATTTAAATTCATAAAAGGGCAATTCATTTAGAAACCTCCTTTTTGAACCAACAACATAACACCACCAAATCAACTCACAATCACTACCACATTTACATTCCACAATTCACGCATGTGTATAAATCTAGGTCACTATATCAAAAGTGCCTATGTGAACCATTACATCATAAATCATCCCAGACCACACGCATCCAGGTGTGCGGGGTATCATGCTGGCACGAAGATGGATTATCCCTCGCCAGACTTTCTCATCACATAACCATCATGCGGTACATCGTACTCCATGTGATATACACGGTACAGCGTACTCCGCAACTCATATCGTGATCGGGGGTGCCATTCCTAGGTCTTATCTACCCCATACCAAGAGTTTTCCATATTCCGTGAAGGAGAGCCTCCCTGCCGAACAGAGCCTCCCCGCCTAACAGAGCCTCCCTGCCTCCTCGGGCTTAAGGATGTTAGCTTAAGGATGTAGGGCTTAAGGGTCCTTTCCGTAAGAGAGCCTCCCCACCGAACAGAGCCTCCCCGCCTAAGAGAGCCTCCCTGCCTCTTCGGGCTTAAGGATGTCAGCTTAAGGATGTAGGGCTTAAGGATCTTACCTTTACCATACCCATGTAGGAGAGCCTCCCTGCCTAACAGAGCCTCCCCGCCTCTTTGGGCTTAAGGATGTTGGCTTAAGGATCCCACCGTAAGAGAGCCTCCCCACCAAACAGAGCCTCCCCGCCTAACAGAGCCTCCCTGCCTCCTCGGGCTTAAGGATGTTAGCTTAAGGATGTAAGGCTTAAGGATCTTACATACTTTCACAACCCTATACGAATCCCATTGTACAAGCTTGTGCGAGCAAAGCTCTAGCACGACTCATGCATCATGCATCTTCTCATAAAGAGGCGCGTACGAGCATAGCTCTAGTACGGTTATACTCATAAGATAACCATTCACAATCCACGTACGAGCAGAAGCTCCAGTACGGTTTATAAACATCATCACAATTCAATTTCAAAGTGCGAGCTAAGCTCAAGCACGTTTCACACAAGTGAAAACATAGAAATCTTGCGCGAGCGAGGCTCTAACGCGAATTATATCACATACACGCGATAGGCGGCTTGCATGCATTCAAAACATCACATAATATGCTTAGTGCCTCATATGGGCTATTTCACAACATCATTCAAGTACTAGCCAGCCTGTCCTTTTATTTGCTCAATCAAAGCATTGTGTTTTGTAAAAGCATTCAAAACACATGATTTATGCAATTATTAGCCTTACTATCCCTTTTTCATAAAATCCACTTCAAATCCAAAACCACGTATATACCCATCATCTTTCACGAATACCATCAACATTTATTTGAGCAATCATGCATTTCATAAAAACACCCGATATTCACCCACAAGTTCAAAGTACGAGCAGCTACCTCTATATACTCACAAAATTCCCTTACCTGGAATCGCGATGCGTGATTCCACTTCCTTAAGCTGCTTTCTCGTACGGTTCGGTCCGCCTTCAACGAACTCTTCGGGACTGCACAAAATCGTATCCCGCATTATATTCGATCCATATAATTGCAACCCTTGTGCTTGCTATAGTCAATTTAATCTATAGCATCTATTAAAGCTTATTTGGCCTCGTTTCATTACTTTACCCATAGCTCGAGTCTATGGACCTTCTTAGACCTATTAACTTATTCAAAGTCGATATCAAATCGACATAAAGCTCATAGCGTTCATATTCCATGAATCCCCTCACTATGGCATTTATCAATTATATACATACCCATTTCCACAATTCCTCCAAACTCACTATGTAATCTCATTTAACCGTTTAAAATCATAAATATTATCCCAATAACAACTTTGGCATGCCATAAATCATAAACTCATTCAATCCCACATATCCTCACTTTACACCCATTTTAGATTTCTAGGTCACACCAATTCCCTACATTCCTAGGTAGTTTATCCATCAATACTCATATCAATCAACTCCAAAATCAATTAAATAGCTAATGCATTTGGATTGGAGTGTTAGAATCTTACCAATATGATTTCTCTTCTTGCTCCAAATGGTAATGCCCTTAACTCTTTCAATTCCAAGAATAGGAAAATGCCCTCTCACTATGTTATTCTTCTCTTTGATAGGAACAACTTTGCCTCTAATGATCTCTCTCCAAATCTCACTGAAAATGGCTGATTTTAGAGAGGGAAAGTTGGGTTTTTGGGGTTGAAATTGTATGGTTAAGTGTTTTCCGAGATTTCTAGATTTTTCAGCTCTCCTTATATAGAAATGACTTGAGGAGATCGATCTGGTCCAAGAGGAGATCGATCTGGTCCCTTAAAATTCCTCTTTTTCACGGCATTTTTAAGCCTGAGATCGATCTGTCGAAGCAATGAGATCGATCTGTTGAATCATGAGATCGATCTGTAGAAGCATGAGATCGATCTGGTCCCAAACAGAGAGCTAAGGAGATCGATCTGGGTGCTTGAGGATCGATCTTTTCACTTACAGAATGCTTGGCAGATCGATCTGGCTCCATTGGAGATCGATCTGCTCCATTCTTTCGCCCAAATCAGAGCATTCTGGCTCTTCCAGATCGATCTCTCATCCTAGGAGATCGATCTGGACCTCATGTTTTCCAGATTTCCTGCAGTTTCATTGCTGCAACTCATACCAACACATCCTTAATCTATTGCCATGGCCATTTCCTCATCCATCCACCTCTATAACTTGAAAATGGCATCCATTCATACCTTATGCACATTGAAACTTGTGTGCATTCATTGTATATTCAAAGGTATGCAACATAAAACCAAATGGAAGCATAACTCCATTCCATTTTACCACACTACTCATTTTGAGTCTCAATCACATCCATCACTTGCAAGAACACATTTCTCCGTATTCATACTCAATGAAACTTGTATGTACGTTACAACTTATATTACACATACATACATTGAATCCATGGACTTACATCAATCATATTTTACATCACAAGTCCATTCATATTATTTGATCCAAGTACACACATTACCCTTATACATATACGGGGTCTTACATTACCCATCATGCGTTTTCTTAAATAAGCATAGCATTAACCATCATGCATTTTTCACAATAAAGCGTGGCATTAATCATCATGCTTCGGTGCACTTTAAAACCATTAACAAATCAATCCAACACTTGTCAGGTCTCAGCCTATCCCTCGGACTGTCCTAACCCACAATCATTTCAAACATGGATTTATTCACAAATAATAGACATGTGAGATAGGCAATTCAATAAAAGGTAATAACCTCTAGGTCTATGGCCATAACCTGTGATACCGGCTACACGGATCAGGTGTGCGGGATATCACCATTATCTACTTCCACAATGGGAGGTGGGTCAAATCCAGCCTGCCGGTCCATAGCAGATCTCGTCCGAGAATGACATATCACAATCTCAACACGATACAACGTACTCCATGCTACTTGCACAGTACAACGTACTCCGTGGACCTATCAACACATCATATCACGCCACATCTCAAAACGCATGTGTGAGCCTATTTAATTGGTACAACCTGTTGTCTACCCGAAGCTCCTAACATGGCTATCAACATGTCAAAATCACAAATGCACGTGCGAGCCTATTTAATTGGTGCGACACTCAGTCTGCCCGAAGCTCCAAGCATGGCAACAAATAAGGTGGGCATCTAGTGCGAGCTAAGCTCTAAACACCATGCCAAAACCAATATGAAATCCATGTGAAAACTAGTGTGAGCTAAGCTCGAGCACTCATGTGTATAAAACACATCAAATCTCGTGTGAGTCATACTCTAGCACGCTTTCATTCTCACGAAAACAATGTAGGTGGCTCATTTCTTTGCAAAGTGTGGTTAACAAACCAAAACAACTCATTTCTTTTGCAATTCATTTCAAATGCTAGCCAACTTACCAATCACTTGCTAAAAAGCAATAAAACATGATTTTCCAAAGCACTATACTTTTATTTTCATGCACATTTGTCAAACACCCAACTTTTGCCCTTCAATCACCCAATTTCATTTCCAAACATCTCATGCATTCTAGCAAAGCATTAAGCGCCCAAACTGCGCACAGATATCTCTAAGAGTCCACACAATTCCCTTACCTCAATTTACTTAGTGTGACTCTTTTCTTCTTAGCTTCTCACGCTCTTGGCTCAACTCGCTCTGGCGTATACTCGAAAGCTGCAATTTATTCATCATATGTTCGAGTTAGTATTGCTAACTCTCATTCAACTATATATTCCACCCAATGTCTTAAACGCTCATCTTACCCCTTTTGGGTAAGCCTCTCTATTCATTCCATATTATTATCTTAAAATTATCTCCTCAACACCATTATCATCTCAAGATATCTCATTCATCATTTATTCCACCACATTTCACTTCTCACACTAACCTATTTATAGGTTATATTCATTTCATGGCATTCTAAGTAGTTCTACCCACAATGTGCACTCCCGAATCAACTTTATAATCATTAACTAGACAAATGTACTTGGATTGTGCACCAGAAACTTACCTCTTTGGATTTCCTCTTTGCTCCAAATAGAAATGCCCCTTATTCCTTCAATCCAACAAATGGGTAAATGCCTCCAAACTATGTTGTTCTTCTCCTTGATGTGAACAACTTTGCCTCTAATAGTCTTCCCTCAAATCTCCTTGAAAATGGTTGGATTTAGAGAGAGAAAACTAGGTTTTGGGTTGGAAAAGGAAGGAAATGGTTTTGTCTCGAAATCTGCAGATATTCAATGCCCTTTTTATAGAAATAGCTTGAGGAGATCGATCTGCACAAGGAGGAGATCGATCGTGTCCCCTTAAATTCCTCTTTTCCACAGCATTTTAAGCATGAGATCGATCTGTCGAAGCTTGAGATCGATCTGTTCCAAACAGAGAGCTAAGGAGATCGACTATATGCTTGAGGATCGATCTTTTCGTTACAGAATGTTTAGGAGATCGATCTGGCCCCATTGGAGATTGATCAGGCCTATTCCTTTGCTCAAATACAAGCATTTTGACGCATCCAGATCGATCTCTCATCCTATGAGATCGATTTGGCTTGCATAATTTCCAGATTTTGTTGCAGTTTCCTGCAGAAACTTATACCAAAACATCCTTAATTTGTTGCCATGGTCATTTTCTCATCCGATTATCTTTGAGACTTGAAAATGGCATCCATTAATACTCCATACACATTAAAACTTGTGTAGAGTCTTTGTATGACCAAAGGTACTGAATATAAACCAAATGGAAGTGCAACTTATGCAAATCTTCCTTCAATTTTACCACACTACTCATATTCTATTCCATTCACATTCTTCACATATTTAAGTCCATTTCTTCATGCTCATTCATAATGTAACTTGTACGTACAATCACAACTCTTACTACAAGTGTGTACATAATCTTATGGACTTACGTTAGATATACTTCACATTACAAATATATCATCAAACTTATGACTTCATTTACATTTCTATGTACCTATATACAATTATACATATACGGGGTCTCACACGTTGTATGCTCACCCCCCTTATTTTACACTCTATACAGATCATTTGCAGTAGATTGAGTCCGGCTGAGGTATAGCATTCATTGTATCCGTTCCTATCCATCTTACAAGAGGTATACACAGTCGAATATTTTGTACTGAACAATGCATAAGCACAGTTATGTAATCAATTGTACGATCGGGATGTATATGTACAAATACTGTATAACAGTTTATGTTATCGAAAAGAATACTAAATTATATGTATAATGTGAATGAATGTGAGTGGGTGACTAATATCGAATCACGTGTGGGAGGAGGTCGTGACAACTAACTATTGCAGTAATCAACAAATTGTTTCCAAAGAGGATTTGCAATCAAATATATTACATTGCTAAAACAAAGTATAGATAAAACATGAAATTGTCGCTAAAACAATATTTAATTAGTGATGAGAAAAGTCGTTGCAATAAATATGTTTTCACAACAACTTTTATACAATGAAAGTTATTGCATATACTTTTAACAATGGAGTTTTACCCCATAACACAATTACGACTAAAAGTTCTCAAAAAAAGTTTAGTAACAATAAATTTGCATTTTACAACGATTTTAAACATTGCGAAAAGCTCATTTTCTAGTAGTGTAATTATGTAAACTTAATTAAGATGTTTAATTAAGTTAATTTAATTAAAATTATTTAATTAAATCATAATGCCTTAATTTATATTATTGTAAACCTAATTAAAAGAGTTTAAGTTATTGGGTTCACCATTTTAATTAAAGGGATATTCGGCATAACTAAATATGTTTAGTTTATTTAATTAAATTGTTTAATTAAATTTTCCCCACCTCTTAACTATAAATGGATAAGCCAATTTAATTAAAAGAGTTTTAGTAAATTATGATCCCTTTAATTCATTAAAATTATTTTTACGAATAATGGGCTAATAGTCATAACTATATAAAGGACTAAGAAGGTTAGAAGAATTAAATGACACTTCTAACTTATAAAATGACACTTTATGGTCGGTTGCCCTGTGTTGAAAATTACTAAGTAAGTGCTTACTAAAACCCTACAAAAATCCTTGTGAAAATCGACATGGCTTGGAAAACCCTGTTGAGTGGTTTTCTTTCAAAGTTGTGATTTTTCCCATGACCTGCTGCTAACTTTAAGGTTTTATCCTTGGGATTATGTTGCCTATTACTTAACATTTTCTCTTCTTTTTCTTCTCAAGTTAAAACTTGAAGCAAAACCTAAGGAGTTTGACCAATAAAATAAGTAAGCACAAACAGTTGTGCTTTGTGCCGATTTCCTTAAGTGATTTAGGATTAGTTTTCTTACTTGAGAAGAAATGTGTTTTTTCCTTATGTCAAGAGGGAAATGGTTTGGAATTAAAGATTTAAGATTTGGAATCTTGGGTGGTAAGTTTTTAGAAACTCAAACTGCACGAACAATAATGACCATAGTCTAATTCAACCTTATGAAGGTTCATCTATTACTTATATGGATCATCGTTTGTGGCTGGACAAGTGGATGACCTTGTTTGTAACAACTTTGCTTCGGTGTGCATGTAGAACAAGTAAGATCAAAGTCTATTGATTACGATATCATCAGACAAGGTAAAAATGTAAAAAACCTATTGTTTGCACAATCCATGCTAAAGCTGATATCTATGTGCTTAATCGAGTTGATCCTTCGGGGTTTCGATGCTTCTATGTTTACTTTCGCTATGCTTACTTGAACTATGTATGTTTGAGCATCAACCAAAACCTCAAGAGGTATGGAACCACGACCATATATATTTACTTATGTCAAGTAACATAAAGATTTTCCTTCTCCATTTCGATCGATAATAATGATGATTATTAGTCATTATGTGAGGTGAATCCCCTATAACTTTATAACCCTTATAAGGGAATTGTAAAGGGTTATAATTATGATGATACCAATGCATCAAAGCTTTGTACTATTAAGATTGGCACTGAAAATGCTCAAAGACTGACACATGCTAAGCCTCTTTACTTTTGAAGTAAGTAACCGATATCATAGTTTGAAATATGAGATATTTGAAGGTGTGGGTTCTTATAAGAGAATAAGTTTACCAAACATGACCCACTTTGAGAGCTCTATTTGTTGTGTCACTTAAATGTCTATTTAAATGCTCTCATGTGTTAGTAGTGTAAATGATCCTTTGATTTGAGATGTCAAGTCTTCTTATATGTGTTCCATCATGTTTTGATTTTACCTTTACGAGTTTGGATGTCCAAATCTCTAATTAGGTTGCTTTTAGGTATTATTTAAAGCATATAAAGGTGGATGAGTAATCAAGATTAGGATTCATGACTTACGAGACAATATCTCGTTCATCCTGGCCTATATTTGTCACGACCCTTTTCGTCCATTTCATCTAAAAATTACTTTCGCTTTAATCGTTAACTTACCCTGTTGTGAACAACTCTCACAAACACAGTTGGGCTGTGAGTCAGTAATAATCATCATTTACCATACCTCTTTCAATTGATCAAAAAGCAACACATACATTTGCAAGTTTAAGTCATGTACTTATACATGACATGTTTGCTAACATTTACATCCCCCATATTACAATTAAAAATGATTACTGTGCTATTAAATGTTTAGATACAAAAAGAATTCCTGTGTGTATACCTTTTGGCGATAGAGAGCAGTGGATATCCAAATACAATACCTCAGTCCTTCGCTAGGCTGCTATGCGCACTCTGTAGAGAGGGAAAGTGAATGAGATGAGTAACCAGACGCTCAGTAAGGCAATAATGCAAGCATGATGGATAACTACACTATCTACATGCTTATAGTGTCATGCATAAAAGTCATTAATATCTAGAGCATAAGGTAATAATAAAACTATGTCACATGTATATATATATATATCATATATATCATATACTGAAAACATGAAAATAGACACGTAAAACATGGAAAGATCATCATATAAAACCTTTAATGCTCATTATCATTAAAACTCATCATAAAAAAGGAAACTCAACACAAAACATCCCTCAGGATTTATCACTTTCTCAAAACACGTCAAAATTCATCACAAATAACAATACCATCTCTTTAATCACAACCCCATAAGGCTCGACCCCTCCCTCGGGTCTACCCTGGACAACACAAATCATATTCAGTATACAAAACCATGTGATATCATGTGAGATAGGTGGTTACTATATATATCAAGGACTATGTTGGCCAACTATGTCATTATCATCCCAGACTACACGGATCCTGGTGTACGAGGTACCATGCTGGAACGAAGGTGGGTTAGTCCTACGCCAGACTTTTAAATCACCATCACAACCATGCAGTACAACGTACTCCATGTGATCTACATGGTACAACGTACTCTGTAAACCCATAACATGGTTGGGGGTGCCTACCGTAGGTCTTATCTACATCATACCATGCATAACCTACTCAATCTCAAGTGCACGTGCGAGAATCTCATCCTTGTGACTAACAATCTACACGAGGCATCTAACACAGCTCGTGCGAGTATCTCATCTATGTGACATACAGTCTACACGAGGCATTCAACACGACTCATTACATATCATAGTGTGAAAACCAGTGCGAGCTAAGCTCTAGCACAATTCATGCATCATCAATAAATCTCCTCGTACGAGCAACACTCTAGTACAACTTTATGCATAAAATCATGAGGAAATCACATACGAGCATAGCTCTAGTACGGTTATATGCATAAGAAAGTCAATCAAAATCCACGTATGAGCAGAAGCTTCAGTACGATTTATAAAACATCATGATTCAAATCAAGGTGCGAGCTAAGCTCCAGTACATTTCATACATATCAAAACATCCAAATCTAGTGCGAGCGAAGCTTCAACACGACTTAACTCATGTAAATTCGATAGGTGGCTCTATTTTAACACAACACATTACAATAAAAGTCAGCACCCAACTCATGCTTTTCATTAAATCATGGAAATCAAATAGTCAGCCTATCCATCATTTTGCTTAAACAAAAGCAATATACTTTCATAAAAATGTCAAAACATAATATTTATGCGATTATTAGCCTTACTATCCCTTTTTGTAAGATTCACTTCAAAACTAAATCATCCATGTTCGTAGCCGTTCACACAAACCATTTATTCATTTCTAGATAATTAAGCATTTGCAAAGCCTTATATACACCCATAAAATACGTGCAGCTATATCTAAGTACTTACAAAATTTCCTTACCTGGAATCGCATCGAGTGATTCCACTTCCTTAGTGCTGCTCGATTGTGCAGTTCGATTCGCCTCCAACGAAATCTCCGAGACTGCACGAAATTACGTATCACATCAATTAAATCCAATGGAATAAGATTCTTACATTTACTATAGTCGATTCGACCTATAGTTTTCATTTACACTTATAAGGCCCCATTTTGATTGCTCTACTTATTACTCGAGAGTCTAATGAACTCTTTAGGCCTATTGATTCACACTAAACCGATATTAAGCTTATAGTGCCTCTAGCTCATCATTTACTTCACTATGACAATTTATTAAACATCTTATATGCTTATTTTCATAACTTGACTAATCTCATAATGTAGCTTCATTCAATCATCTCAAAATCATACATATCATCTCACTAACACCTTAGTATAAGCAATTTATCGTCAACTCAACCATATCACATTTTCTCACACTAACTCATTCTAGGTTATGCTTGTTCCATTACCTTCTAAGTAGTTATAATCATCAATACATACACCAATCTACTTACAACAACAACTAGATAGATATATTTTGAGTTGGTGTATTGGAAACTCACCTAGCTTGACTTTCCTCATTTCCAAGTTTGAAGACTCCTTTGCTCCTTCAATCCAACAAATGAAATGTTGATTCCAAGCTATGTTGTTCTTCTCTTCACAATGGATAACTTTGCTCTAGTAGTTTTTTCTTAAATTTTTATGGAAGGGGGTGAAATCTAGAGTGAGAAAACTAGGTTGTTGGAAATGGAAGAAATGAAGTTTGTTCCCGTGAAATACAGATCCAACTACCCCATTTTTATAGAAAAAGCCTTAGGAGATCAATCTGCGTAGGGTGGAGATCGATCTGGCCTTTACTTGAATCCTTCAGTTTTTTGATAATTTGCAGGCAGGGGATCGATCTGTTTAATGCATGAGATCGATCTGCTCAAGGAAATGAGTTCAATCTATTTCAGACAGAAGGCTTTGGAGATCGATCTGACTTTAAGAGGAGATCGATCTAACTTTACGAGGAGATCGATCTGGCCTATCCAGAGACCAATGGAGATCGATCTGCCTAAGGGAGAAGATTAATCTGGTCCAACCCAAGACAGCATGTGATCGATCTGCTTGAGTGAGGGATCGATCTCCCTCTTGCAGAATACTTGGCATTATGTTTTTCAGGCCATGAGATCGATCTCTCCTTGTATGGGATTGATCTGGCCTTCATCCTGCAGCATTCTAACTACAATTTTCCCAAATTTTCTAAGTTAAACTTCCATCCAATTGATTCTATACTCATTTTGCGATTTATTCACACTTAGAACTTACAAACATCCATTTCTTGTAATTCATATGTAATGTAACTTGTCCGTACATTCAATAATCATAAACTTTACATAGGAATTTATGGGTCTTACAATATTGACTCAGGAGTCTTTGGTCATAACAATATATGTATTTGAGTTAATATTGATAACACATGGATAAAAATAAAAATTTATATAAAGTAGAAACTGTATTATACTTTATGAATTCTTAGATACTATGATGAAAGGATTGAATTACACACTAAATAGATTAGTTAAACCTCTTTGACATTTTTCAACAGTAAGTGGTCATGATGAATGATAGGAATATAAATTAATATTTTTAGCTTTTAGAATTACTCTTTTAAGTATGTTTTCTGCCTAAATGAGTTTGCTTATGTGTATTTTATATATTAGGTAGCAAAATTGAGCTATTGGAGTAATTTGAGCTAAAATGACAGTTTCGAAGTTTGCTAACCAATTAAGGGTATCTTATTAATTTCACATCTCAGTCGTTGGATGAAAATAAAGTCTTTATGTGAGATAAATAGGACATCCTGAGCTTTCTAAATTGTATTTTATCGCATAAATCCAAGTTAGTTTCCTCATATTAGTTTGTTCTATTTTCTTAGTGTCATTTCCATCCTATTCATCATTTGTCTTGATTAATTCTTTATTTTCAATTTCTTAGGGATATAAGAACTTCTAGTGATGATTCTCCAAACTTCGTAATCATTTGCTTTAACAAGGAGCATCATCTTAGTTTTCCAATAAGAGTACTTTTTTCATCATTAAACAGCAGGGTCTAATGGTGGAGAGGCCTTTTAGAGTTTAGGGGTTTCTTAGGTTAAAATGAGCCATGTCCTTGAATCTTTTCTACTCTAGTGTGATTAATCATAATCGTTAGAGCCTTGCTTTGATACTAATTGTTGGCTCGATCCTAAACCAAGAGTAAGGGGGGTGAACTGGTTTTTAAACCTTTTGGCTTCACTTAAAAACTATTTTACCTAGAGTGTAATTTACACTAATCAAGCTATACACAATGAGTTAACATGTAAAGCAGTTAAGTGACAAACAATAAATATTTAGTGTAGGGAAGAGAAGTATCACATAGATTTATAGAGATTTGACACCCTTGCCTATATCTTTTACCTTGAGACTCTCCAAAGAATTTTTCACCAAATTATTATCTTGAAGATGGTACAACTTGTCACTTTTTCAAGTTCAATGTGAAAATCTTTTTTTTTTTTTTTGTAGGTTCAACAACAACCTTTCTTTTTCACAAGCTCAAGGATAACCTACACTTCTCTTTTGCAGGTTGAGGGAAAACCTTTACAACTGCTCCTTTTTACAGGCTCAAGAGCAACATTTACAACATTTTTTTTGTTTAAATTTAAGAACAAACCTTTATCTATCTAACCTCTCTTTTAAGATAAGCACTCAAGGGAACTCTCCCTTTACAAATTTAGGTATGGGTTACAAAATGTGTACAAGATATGCCTCTGCTAATGCTGCGTGGCGACACTTTATCTCTTGAAGGACTATGATCGAGACAATGAATGTGAAGAACTGAACTTTGTCTCTTTTTTTTTTTTTGTTCTTGAAGCTTTTGGCTTCTGATTTGGAATTTTAGCTCTCTTATCTTTTGATTCAAGCTTCCATCTTTTATAGCTTTACTTCAAGGCCTTGGTTATTTGGATGAATCTTCTTATTGGTAGACTTAAAAATTTGACTATTGAAGTTAGTTAGACTTGAAGTGTATCGATACTCTTGAGTTGAATTTTGCATAAATAAAGTAAGTTGTATCGATAAAATCTTTAGCTATATCGGTACATGGAATAGAAGATGAGCTTTTGTTTCAATGTTACTATAGCGTATCGATACTCTATTGGTCTCTTTAATATTCAAATTCATATTGTATTGATACACCATAAACTGCTATCGATACTGTTACATAAAACACATGCAATTGGCTTAAGGATGCAAGATAATCTTGAGTCTAAATATGTATATATATATATATATAATCCTTAGTTCTGAAACCATACATATTTGATTTTTCCACATATATCAAGCATGATTAATGAAATCATGCTGATAATTAAAATTACATTCCTTTTAAGTTCTTTAAAATCATATCAAAATCATAGTATTTCAAAGTCAATATATTACTTAGCCTTTTACCGCTTATAGTTGTGCTCGTGGTCGACCTCTTTTGGTCCCTGTGTCCTACATACCATTTAACTTGTAGGTTATATATGGCTTAAATAGATGATAGGTAGGTGGCATTTTCTAATTGTTTTTTTCTCCCTTTAGGGTTTTTAGCTTAAGAATACTAGGCCTAAATCTAGTAATTACGAAAATAAGTGCAAACTCTTTCACTTTTGCTTCAAGGACACCAATGTGTAGGTTCTTTAAACCTCGTCTAGCTTAAAAAATTATTGCAAATAATAAAAATTTAGAAATCACACATTTCCTAAGTTTTAAATTTAAAATATTTCTATTACACCATCATTAACAAACCTAAATGGGCATCAAAATAAAATTAGAAAACAAGAGAAACAGTAACTAAAGTTTGAAGAACAAGAGAAACACTAATTAAAGTTTGAAAACAAATTTAAAAAGTAAAGGGAAATTGATTAAAGAAGGGTATTAAAACTTGAATAAAGAGATACTTTTCTAAAATAGAATGCATTGTTTTTCTATTTGATGAGAAAAGGAGACCTTATAGCTCAATGGGAATGCTTTCTTTACCTATAACACCACATATTCTACTTTAAAGAGGCAACATGGAAAATAGATTGGTTTAGTTATTGAGCTTATATTTGATGCATTTGATAGTATATAACATCTATTCACTATCAATCAACCATAAAGTACCACCTTATTTATAAGTAAAGTTAAAAAATATGTAGATCCTTAAAAATAAATATTAATAAATTTTTTAATTTATTTTTAAGTATTTATGTTTTTTAAATATTGTTTATTAATGAAGTAGCACTTTGTGGTTGACTTACAATGTAAAGAAACTACAAGCTGTTAGTGTATTTATATATTGTTATGACTGATAATAATAATAAATAAAAAGTGGCAAAAAAGAGTAATTGGCGTTAGATTCAAACTCAACCTCATTTATATGGTTGTAACATTATCAAGGTAAAAATCAAAATATATATAGATAAAGAAAGAGAGTTTCAATCAGGTACAAACTCATATCTTTAAAAGCACAATCACCATCAACAAGCAGGGGGAGAGGTATGATACGTGAAACTAAATCTCTATTTTATTTACAGAAACTCTGTCAAATTCTTTGGTTAACTTAAGCATCGGAGTGCTTACGCAGGAAAAATTCCTGCGTCCCTCTTATTATTATTTTTCTTGCAGAATCTTTAGTAGCACGTAGCACAAAAATCAAGGCGAAGACGTCAGCAATTCGTAACTGTTGTAACTGAGCGACAACAATTGACACCGTCTGTGGGAATTCGACTCTTTCTTTTGTTTTGATTTTTATATACTCTACTTTATATGCTCTGTTTTTCCCTTGGATGAACTAATTTTTGGTGCAACAATAACCTCACGGTGAAGATGAACACTGCTTCTGAAGTGCTCTTAACGGCCACATGCTTATGATTCCTTCTTATGGTAATCTCCATTATTTATGCTAACTAAAGATAAGCCTGTTATGCAAGAGGCACGCAAGATCCTTTTACTTGGTTTTGCAATTTTTACATGATATTATAAAACAGCATGAGACTAACAATTGCATATGCAGGACATAGGTCATTTCTCAGAACAAGTGAGATATGAGCCAGTCATGTAAAAGTATGTGTATAAGTTTATTTAAATGGTAAGAATTCAATTTTTTTCCTTAAGACAACGGAAATTTGAGTTTTTAACTGCTTTTATTTTGATAAGAAAGACATATTGGATTCCTCCAGTCATATTGTTGATGCAAATTTTGTGTTATCCTATCAGCTAATTTCCATTATCTTGAGCCACGAGGTTCTTTCCGATTCATTCGAAATAGAAAGTTTGAGATTCTAAATACAAGAAAGAAACAAAAAGAGGAATATGAAAGGAGGAATATGCAATAGAGGCAAAATTTTCTAAAATATATTTTTCTTTGACGTAAGAATATTACATTTGTGTTGCATTTACTATATAGGATGATTTCACATGATATTTGAGGCTATCTAATAGTTGAGTATGTTGAGAATATTGACTCTAACTTTGATCAAGCGCCTTAAGAGATCCTTAAGTCCTTCGAAGTCTTAAATGCAAGACTGATTTTTGCAGTTCATTTTGAACATTCTCAATTTGCATGATGTCAGATTTTCTTGTTGCTAGGGATAACAATGCCCAAAAGTGAAGGACAACAAGGAGTCTAGCACACTAACTGTGTCTGCTTGCGCCTCCTTAAGAGGCTAATCGTGGCTCTAGTCTCATTATAGACAGTGTTTTGTTTATTTTCCTTATGCTCCAAATCTTGTAGGGCCCTCAAGATTGCCTTTTTAGTTGCCTTCCTATAGGGCAGCCTTGGCGGTGGAGCACACATCCAAAAACCTAAGAGATCCATTCAACAGCTCATCGACGTATTCTCTCTGCTTCTCTTGGGCTAAGATTTGTTGTGTGGGGAGCATGTTAAGACTTGGAAATGATGTTTGGAGGTTCCTAGTATCTTTTGCTGGAAGGTATCTGCCGTATGGTTATTCTCTTGCATCCACACACGTTCAGAGTAAAGAGGATTCCCCTAGTTGTGGTCATGAATTATACAAAATATATATCCCTCAAATTGAACCAAATCTCTTTGGTCCTGCATTCATTGAGGTTGAGAATCAGTCTGGATTATCAAATTTTATTCATTGGAGACAATGAAGTTTGTTCTGAGATGAAGTCAATACAGCGGAGGTTTGATGCATCTCTTTTTCAGGGAGGATCAAAAGTTTCCTACCTCCTTTCAAATTATTGACTGTTTTTGTAGAGAGCAAATGTTCATTTCTGTATATCATTGTTCGACAAAATCATTTTCCTTATATTTTCTATAAAAAAGACATCAATTGCAACTCATGGTGAAACGATCACTACATGCAGGGACAAGAGAATAAGTGATTTTACTAAGAGGTTGCTAAAAGTACTATAATTGGGTTATGGGTAATGGTGTCAACTCAAAACCTGCTCGCTAGATTGGCAACTGCTGCTATCTTCTTTGGGAGTTTAACCTTGTCAACACCTAAATCTTTCTCGGAACTTCCTCGTAGAATTCGAAGGACCTTTAGAAAATATAAAGTCCTAATGTTCTTAACCTTCATAGCAACCGGTTGCAAAGAAAAATCTCATTTCTTCCACAATATGCCACCTACCTGGATTACTCGAACAACGATTTCAGCTCTATTTTACCAGTTGTCATCGGCGACTACCTCAATTTTACTTATTTCTTTTCTCTCTCGGGTAATACATTTCAGGGAAGCATCCTCAAGTCGATATGCAACAGTACATATCTTCAAGTACTTAATCTGTCTAATAATTCCCTGAGTGGGTCAATTCCTCAATGACTAACTCAATAGAGTTTGTCCTTTGGAGTGTTGAATTTAAGGATAAACAATCTGGATGGTGTTATTCCTGATACATTCCCGCAAGAATGTGGATTACAAACTCTAGATCTCAACCGAAACTTACAACAAACAAAGGGCTTGAAGCGAAAAATGCGCGAGGTAAGCCATAGAAAAAATGTGCAAGGGCTTGAAGCGAAAAATGCGCGAGGTAAGCCACGAAGACAAATGTGCGAGAGCTTGAAGCGAAAAGTACGCGATGAAAGCTAAGCACTCAATCAAGGGCTTGAACCGAAAAATGCGCGAGGTAAGCCACGAAGACAATGTGCGAGAGCTTGAAGCGAAAAGTGTGCGATGTAAGCTAAGCACTCAATCAAGGGCTTGAAGCGAAAAATGCGTGAGGTAAGCCACGAAGACAATGTGCGAGAGCTTGAAGCGAAAAGTGCACAATGAAAGCTAAGCACTCAATCAAGGGCTTGAAGCGAAAAATACGCGAGGTAAGCCACGAAGACAATGTGCGAGAGCTTGAAGCGAAAAGTGCGTGATGTAAGCTAAGCACTCAATCAAGGGCTTGAAGAGAAAAATGCGTGAGGTAAGCCACGAAGACAATGTGCGAGAGCTTGAAGCGAAAAGTGCGCGATGTAAGCTAAGCATTCAATCAAGGGCTTGAACCGAAAAATGCGCGAGGTAAGCCACGAAGACAATGTGCGAGAGCTTGAAGCGAAAAGTGCGCGATGTAAGCTAAGCACTCAATCAAGGGCTTAAAGCGAAAAATGCACGAGGTAAGCCACGAAGACAATGTGCAAGAGCTTGAAACAAAAAGTGCGCGATGTAAGCTAAGCACTCAATCAAGGGCTTGAAGCGAAAAATGCGCGAGGTAAGCCACAAGACAATGTGCGAGAGCTTGAAGTGAAAAATACGCGATGTAAGCTAAGCACTCAATCAATGGCTTAAAGCGAAAAATGCACGAGGTAAGCTACGAAGACAATGTGGGAGAGCTTGAAGCAAAAAATACGCGATGTAAGCTAAGCACTCAATCAAGGGTTTGAAGCGAAAAATGCGCGAGGTAAGCCACGAAGACAAATGTGCGAGAGCTTGAAGTGAAAAATGTGTGATGTAAGCTAAACACTCAATCAAGGGCTTGAAGCGAAAAATGTGCGAGATAAGCCACGAAGACAAATGTGCGAGAGCTTGAAGCGAAAAGTGCGCGATGTAAGCTAAGCACTCAATCAATGGCTTGAAGCGAAAAATGCGCGAGGTAAGCCACGCACCCAAATAAAGGGCTTGAAGTGAAAAATATGTGAGGTAAGCCACGAAAAAAAAAGTGCAAGAACTTGAAGCGAAAAATACGTGAGGTAAGCTATGCACTCAAAGTAAGGGCCTGATGCGTTAGATAAGCCACGCACTCAAACAAGGGCTTGAGAATTTGGTGTTAGAGTCTAGCTTGAGAATTCGACTTCAGAGTCTAACGTGAGAACTTGACCTGAGGCTACGATGTGAATAGATGTACTCTTCCGCAAGATTATACCTAGCGAAAGAGTGGGGAGCAATTGTTATGACTGATAATAATAATAAATAAAAGTGGCAAAAAAGAGTTATTGGTGTTGGATTCAAACTCGACCTCATTTATATGGTTGTAACATTATTAAGGTAAAAATCAAAATATATATAGATAAAAAAAGAGAGTTTCAATCAGGTACAAACTCATATATTTAAAAGCACAATCATCATCAACAAGCAGGGGGAGAGGTATGATACGTGAAACTAAATCTCTATTTTATTTACAGAAACTCTGTCAAATTCTCTGGTTAACTTAAGTATCGGAGTGCTTACGCAGGAAAAAATTCCTGCGTCCCTCTGATTATTATTTTTCTCGCAGAATCTTTAGTAGCACGTAGCACAAAAATCAAGGCGAAGACATCAACAACTCGTAACTGTTAGAACAATTGGTATCATCTTTGTTTTGTTGTGGCGTCCTAGCTCAGCCAGTAGCGACCCACTCAACCGTATTGTCCGCTTTGGGCCCCGCCTTTACGGCCCCGCCAATTGGTATCATCTTTGTTTTGTTGTGGCGTCCTAGCTCAGCCGGTAGCTACCCACTCAACCGTATTGTCCGCTTTGGGCCCCGCCTTTACGGCCCCGCCCTCACGATTTTATCGCGTCTTCAGAGGTTCGAACCCAAGACCTTAAAGTCTTTGTTCTGACAAAGATGATACCAATTGTTCCACTGAACAATTGGTATCATCTTTGTCAGAACAAAGACTTTAAGGTCTTGGGTTCGAACATCTGAATACGCGATAAAATCGTGAGGGCCGTAAAGGCGGGACCCAAAGTGGACAATACGGTTGAGTGGGTAGCTACCGGCTGAGCTAGGACGCCACAACATATATAAAACCTTAGTTGTTTTGCATGTAAATAATTCATTATCATGTGTACCAACTCGTTTGTTTTAGTTATTTTTTGTCCAATAATAATTTGTCTTAATTGATTCTTTTTCCTGATAGCTTAATTAACTCAAGTTTTCTGCATTCTTATTCTTAAAGATGAAAATATTCAAAATTTACAGTGTTGCCTCGGTATGGAATGGGTTGATAAATGTAAAGGCCCAAGTTCAACAAATAGAATTTCAGCCCATCTCCCATTGTCGTCTCAGGCCTCGGCAAAAAAAAAAAGGGGAGTTCGAAGCGCAAAATAAAAGAAGAAAAAAGGAAGCAGAGAATCTAGCAGTCAGCTCAAGCACAATTTAAACAAGGGATGGAAGGTGAGGAATTCGCAGTGGGTTGCTTCCTTTCAATCAAGACAACTTTGGGCGACGAATTCGAAGGCCATGTCATCAGTTTCGACCGCCTCTCCAACATCCTCGTACTTCAAGACGGTTCGAAATCAGGACCCAGAAGGAACATTCGGCTGCTAAAGGCTAATTACATTAAAGAGTTTTCTTTATTGCGTCAAGATGAAGATCCACTTGATGTCAAGAAATGTTTTTTAGACCTTACTAGTCTTCAGGCTAGGGAAGATTCTGCTATCAGGTAATTGATTTTAATGTTAATTTCTTAAAGGGAAAAAAAACCCATATCTAGGATTTTTGTCTTATTGAATTTCAGTGAGGTGATTGCCTTTTCCTTTCTTGGATTTTTCAGGAAAGCGGAGGCCGATTCTGAGAGGTTTGGAGTTGGAGTTACCAGTGAGGCACAGAGTCTTTTTGATGCTTTGTCTAAAACGTATGTTTATTTTATTTTATTTTTTATTTTATTTTCTTATTTCAGTAATCAGTATTAGTATTATCTATGTCTAGTTTTTGAGTTTAAGAGCAAATTTACATACTTTGGGGACACTTTTAAGGGATTATGAAGATAGGAAATTGATTATATACTTTATTAGGAAAGTATCTTACATCTTTAAGAACCTCTTGAAAGCATAACATTGGTTACGTGGTAATCTGCCATAGTATCACATGCAGAAATGATTAATGTTATTCTTAGGAAAAGTACTGTATTAAGTACCTCGACGAGGTGAGATGAATGCTAATAGGTTACTATGTTGTGCCTTTACAGTTTGTAACTAAAGGGAGCTTTTGTATTTGAAATCAAAATGAATGAAGGAGACAACAATATTTAAATAAGGCTTTGTACTCTTAGTAATGTGCTGAATGTTATTAAGATGCCCCTAGGTGATGAATATCTAAGATGGCTATAAAATTGTTATAAATTTTTTGCCCATCTTAGCTAATTTTGGATTGTTGAGGAACAAGGCATGAGGGAGAAATTGAGGGGGAAGGACCCTGGGGTTGGTGATGAGTATCAGGATGTTTCAGGATGCATGAGTATTTTTTGAGATATTGTAATATTCACAATGAATTGCCTATCCCAAAGCCTTGATAGTTGTCAACCTTTGATAATTATACAGCCATCGGACTTTGTATTCTATATGAGCTAAGATTGTTTAAGTATCCACTTTTGTTCCTGTTTTCCCTAAAATGTTTGCAAACGACTTGGGCTCAGTGGTGTATCTGCTTTTTTTCTTTCTCCTGAGACATATCAAGATATCTAGGAAGTGGAGGTATATGCTTTTCCCCCCTTTCATCCCTTCAAAATTGCAGTATTTAAAATTAATTCTCGATCTTTGCATATGGACTAAATTTCTGAGGGACTAATTTTTGTCCATATGGGATTCCTTGAAGTTTGTTAGTGTGCTGCTATGGATAATGATATTAAAAGCTTACAAATTTTATATTAACACCAATGCATATGATCAGGCTTCCTGTCCGCTGGGATGAGACTGTTATTGTTGTAATGAATGAGGTGCGTGTGAGCAGTCCATATCTCCCTGAGTGTGTTAGTGGAGGAGCTCCTGCAGCCAATGAACGGGTTAAGAAAGTGGTAAGACACTCAAAGTGATCTGGCATATCTTTTTGTTGGTAATATGATTAGTATGTTATTTATTAATGTTAATTTTCTTTTCCAGCTGGAGTTTGAAAGGAAGAGGATGCATACTCGTGGTACCAGTCAGTGATGAACTCACATTTGTGCTGTCCAAAGGTTTAAGAAACCAGAAAAGTGCTATGATTGGTATAATTTGGTAGTTATCTTATCTCCCTTTTTTTTACTTTATTGAAAGAATTCATACAAATACCTTATACTGAATTGTTAGTTCTAATATCATGCTACTGTACCTTTTTTGATGGGCTTCTTGTTAATGTAGCCAAGTAGGTGCTAGTTGGTTATTGTTGGATTTATTGACAATTTGCTTCATAATCTATTTCTAGCTGCTCTTAGATAAGTATCCAAGCTTGTCCTAGCATTTCTCTTTGTTAGAGGGAATTTGAGAAATTTGATTGGCAGTACAAGTAACTAAAGGTCTTATCTGTAATGCCATTTGATAATTATTAAAGAAATATATCCATTCAGTGTGTTAAAAATTATCTTTCTCATAGTTAGTCATTAAGGCCTTGCTTGGTAGAGTAGATAGAAAAATAAAAAGATAGAAAATTGAAGAGGAAGAAGAGTGAAAAGAAGAAAAACATATTTTTTTCTTTCCATAGAATGCTTGGTAGGACAGATGAAATAGTGGAAGGAAAAAAATCATTTTCATCACATTGATTGCTTGGTGGGATTTATAAATAAGAGGAAAGAAAATGAAAATTATATTATTTTGTCATTATACTCTGTAACTTAAATTTTATGTAAGTCCTTAAGGTTTGAACTTAATTCAACCTTAGTGTATTAGTATAAAAAATAAACACTGCGCCGTAAACTTTTCTATTTCGTAAGACAAGTAAGTCCTTCCATCAGTCAACCGTTAAGTAAACTATTAAAAACTTAATTTTTAGACAATTTTGCCCTTAAACCATTTGAAATATTTTAAATACTCAAAATCAAATAAAAATGAAGAAAGAAATGCTGAAGAGCTATTGGGCTTTGAAATATTTGTTTTCTTTTAATTTTCTTTTGTCTTTTTATTTATTTATTATTTATTATGTATACACTTTTGTAAAGAATACCGAGTTAATATTCATCTATTATATGAAATTTATGGGATTGATTTAATAACATAATAATGTAAATAAAAATGTCATCTAAATTGATTAATAAAAATGTAAATGACTTAAATTAAAAATACATAAAACAAAATGATTTATATTTAAAATTATTCAAAATTAAAATAATTTAAAATTTGAATCATTGATTGAAATTATTAAAATAAAATTAAGTAAAAATTAATAAGATTATATATAATACATTTGAGTAGAAAATCACGGATTGAACAATGTTCATGAAAAAGAGTGAAAAAAAGTGAAGAATCTTGAAAAATAGCGAAAAATAAAAGAATGAAGAATCATTTAGATTGAAAAGTTTAAGGTTGGGTAATTTTGTAATTGTTCACATTCAATTAACTTTTGTTAACAATGCTATGTTATTTGGGGTGGAGTGTTCATTTTTAATATTAATGGACTAAAGTTGAATTATATTTAATCCTCAAGGACTTAAATGGAATTTATCCAAACAATTATGAACAATCCGGTAAATATGCCAACTAATTCACATTTCTCTCATTTTAACTTTGCTAATCTTTTCAATTCAAAATGATTTGTTTTATAAATAAAGATAGAAAATGATAATCTTTTTTGTCTTTCTCATTTTCTCTCTTACCAGGTATTGGTGAGAATCATTTTCTTTTCACTTTTCCTTTTCCACTCACCCACTTTCATCCTTCCACCTTCAACTTTGCCAAGCAAAGCTTTAATCTCAAACCTTTACTTTAGTGCCCTCATTAGAATTTGCCACTAAGGGTGGACTGCATAATACGTGCAGCCACATATTTAGATCTGACAAAGGCTAAGCTGTGGAAAATTAACCACATGCTTCCATAGGCCTACTGTGAAGAATATCTGTATTTCAAATGACAAATTTCACATTGCTCAAGTTTTTCACATTGTTATTGTTTTAAATCCGGGCTTCATCATTTTCCTTTTTTCCTCGATGAGATTTTGGTTGGATGTCGAGAATAAAGAATGATTAGCGTGTATGAACTTGGGAGGAATGGGATAAGAATGTATGCTATGGGGAAGGAATAAGATGAAAGTCGTATAGTGAAAGGAGATAAAAATGAATGCTACTGTAAGGAATGGGATAAAAAATAGTATGGAAAAAACTGATAAGTGGTATGAAATAGTTTAATTTCTTGTGAGCATGAGTGGTATGACAGTGGTAATAATTCAATGGAAAATCCTACAGCCCTAGGGTAAGTTATGACTGTTAAAAAATGCATAATTACTGGTTGCTGATGGATTTTATTATTTTGCAAATTTCTTATGGCATTCAAAATGCTCCAGGTCATGCCCTAGTTTCATGCTTTTTTAACTTCTGGTTTCAAATTAAAGATCAAAGTATTCTGAAATACGAATAATAAGCATCTTACCAGAGACTTCTCTTCTGGTAATCCTGCTTATGGAGGTTCGAATAACATCTCATGGTTGAGGAACAACATAGGTACACTAAATTATGTTTGGTAGGAAGGATGGAAATAAATAAGAATAGAAAAATTCTTTAATCTAATGATTGAGATTCTTAACTATGCTATTTTATGGTTACTATTAGATTATAGGTTTGGTTTGGTTTGGTTTTGTTTTATTTATTATTATTATTTTTTGGTACCAAGCAAACACCTAACGAAAATGGAGCTGAATGTTAAAGCTCAATGCTTTGCCACCGAGGTAGACACCCGACCATTGTCAATTGCTACTAATACATGTCAATTGTTACTAATTCATTATTTCTATCATAGCTTATACTGATGCATCTTCGTTACTTAAACAAGCAAGGTAAAAGTTTACGGGTCAGAGTCTAGTTAAGTCAAAACAGTGCAAAGCTCTGAGTTTGACTCAAAGCCTGCTATTCCAAAATCGACTTGAGTTTGATCTTATTTTATTCTTCTAATTCATGTTCAACTCAAGGTAGAAATTGAATTACTTAAGTTCGATTGACCAAGCTTGAAACTTAATAAAATTTTTCAAGTCCAATTACAATGATCAACCTCTTAGCTTGGGGGTGTAAATGTACAGAATATGAATGAATTTTGGTATGGTTGTGATTTGTTTGTTTATTTTTAAGGTTGTTTGTGTTTGATAAGCAATTTTGAGATTATGTTTGAGCTTGATTGGTTTAGGTACTAGGATGTTTGAAATCGGTTTGGTATTGGCTATTTAATTTGAGTGAGTTTGTTTGCAAACATTTTGAGTGCGCTGCTAGAGTAGAAAAATAGAAGGATAGATAGGGAAAAGTGGAACAAGCAAGACTTTATCTAGTGTTTATTACCCTTCCTTAGAAGGGAATACGTCCTCCTCTCTTCCTTCTTGCTTCTCTCTATGAAAAATGAAAAAAAGAAAAAAGAGAGGGATAGGGGTAAAGGGTAAGTGAAAAGAAAATAAATTTTAGAGTGGGTAGTAAAAAAAACTGTGGCGAAAGAAAATAGGAAAAATATTTTATTCTAATCCTTGTCAACAAAAGCAAATTATTTCAAAGTGGAAAGATTGGTCGAGAGAAAATGAGAGATACGAAAGTTAAATATGTATATTTATAAAATTACTTTTTATGTTGTAACAAAAAGAATTATCTTTTATTTTTTTTTAATTTTTATTTTATTATTTTAATTAATTGATGGAATAATGGTAAGATAATATATATACATATTTCTTTTAGTTGTCAACTTACCGATCAGTATATGAAGACAAAATAATATTCTTTCACCTTTCAAATCTCTCTTACCAAACACATCAATTAAAAGAAAAAAAATATTTTTTTATCTTTTCATTTCCCTCTTATTTTAGTTTTCTTTATCATTATTTTTCATTTCACCCTATAAAATATTCACAAATATATAAATAAACACGTTCATAAACGATTAAGAACATGTTTATGAATAAAACAAAAAATAACAAAGTAAACAATTATAAATTCAAAATAATATTAGTCAAATGGGTTATTATTATGTTATTAATTATCAATAAATGAACTTTAAATGATTTACAAATGAATGGATTTTAAATAATCTTTAAAAGAGTTTATTTGTGAATATATACTATCAATTATACTTTTCTTTGAGATTGATTCATATAAATATGAACTTTGAAATATTGTTTATGATTCTTTGTTAAGCTTAATACAAAACATAAATGAACAAAATTTGAGTTTGTTTGAACTGTTTATTTAATATTTTGTTCGTTTAGATCCCTACTCAAGCTTAATAATTTATACTATAACTCCGTGCAAATTGAGAGAAAATTTAGATTTTTGCTTAGAAATATAGCGAAGGCAAAAGGTGGAAATAGATAATTAAAATAATATTATAAAATTATAAAATTATAAAATTATTAAAAATGGAAAACTCCAAAAAAAATTTGTGACCTACTTGAGTTGTAGGTATTAGAATATTCAAATTTGATTTATCCAATATCTAAAGGAGTTTAAGTTCGATAATAATTGAATTAAATTTAAATAATTTTTAACATAAAAGAGCTCATTTACATCTGGAATCAATAATATAATATTATGATCGACCAACCAAAGTAGTTTTTCACAATTACCACTAGATATTCCCACTTTCCGAGTTTTTCTCTGATTTATATTCAGTTCCCCAATTCCTGGCATGGTAAAAAATAATACTGACAGGATCAGTAGTGAAAATGAAAAACTTCTTTATTCCACTGAATAAAGCTTGCAAATATAGATCATTTCCCTCCATATCTACAACATGAGGATCTTTCCAACCTGCAAGCACTTCTCCTTCCATTCAATTTCACACAACTTGGAAGTTAACAGACCGAACAGTGTAGAACTGGAGCGTCGTTCCCTGCATGTCAAATGGATTCATGTGACCGAAGCAGTAAAGCAGTTGATGAATGTATCCTTCATGGAGGCTTCCTTAACCATTTTGTTCTAAAACTATTCAACATATCTATAATCAAATTTATACTCAATGATGATCTCATTTGGAAGTAATGCTTTACCAGCATATTTACGCAATTCATGATTTAGATGAAGCCTATCATCCTCAAGTTGTGTCCGAATCGTCTTGGATCGTGTTTTAGAAATTGCTTCTTTACATATTCATGGCACCCAAGTAACTCGACCATATGGAAGATTTTTCCATCTCTTTGCATCTGCGAAAACTTCTTGCAACTCCAATACATTTCCAAGGGATCAAGGAGTTCGCGCTGCATATGAGTTCGAATTAACAATAATATGCCTCAGTCAGCCCCCTACACTCACGAACGGTATCATAGCGAAAAAAGCTCTCCTTGTAATTATCACCATAAAATTGATAGTTATATAAATCGATATATGAACTCATGTTAAGTAATTTACAACTCAATGCACAAAACTCTCATATTCATTATACGCAGTCGTTTTCATTTGAATTCGTGATTTTTAAGTCATAAAAAAACAATTTTTATTGTTTTATGATGTTAAAAAGAATAATAGATAAAGAAGGATATCATTTTGAATCCAGACTGATTCTATCAAGTTATTCAAATTTTAGAAACTCAAGATTGCCGCAACAACACAGTCAATAAATAGCAAATCTTGTGATATAAGAACCGATAATTTGGATCATTGTTGTGTCTTTCCACAACCTTTTAGCCATCCAAATTCTTTTCTCATCATTTGAAAGAGCCATTTTCTCCCGATGATTGGATTATAATTCTGTATATCAAAGTGTCAGATCATCTAAGCAAAGCGAGAATAATGTAAACTTCAAGCGCCAGCAGGGATGGAGTAACCTAATTTAACTGTATCGATAGGTAATAAAAGTATTTAGATTCGACCCCAAGAAAATAGACTAGGTAATTGTCACGCTCCGGAAATGCGAAAAGTAGGGCAAATTTAAAAACTTTTTAATTAACAATTCACGATGAAGAGTGCATTCCTGTGCAGTGTCATACATCATCATACTTATCATACCTCAGGATCTCGTCATTAAATAGTATATATTATATCATATACATTACTCGATCTCAAGTTAATTAATCCTAATACATCCCATACAATGTTATACATCAAGTGCCTGTAACTACAATAATTGTCTGGGTACATGAAAAGATAAATGATACCTCAAAACACAATATATGGCCTGGAGCTCAAGTCCTCCACTAGCCACTACTCCGTACGTCGCAGGGAAACCCTTTTTCACTTGAAGAAATCTGGGGGCAAAGAAAACAGGGTGAGCTTCTAAATCGCTCAGTAAGGGGGTAAGGGATTCATTATATAAACCATAATGCACATCATAAAATATTTATTTGTACATGAAACTCAGTATACTCATTTGAAAACCATAGCATGAAAGTACTGAAAACGACATTCTCATATCTCAACTCATGTGAAAACATGAAGTAAAAAGGCTCAGTCTAGAGCAGTAACAAGCATGTAAAAATAATGCGATAATGGCTTTCTAAATAAACGTGATAAAATCTTTTTAATAATAATGCACGTGGCATAGCCACCAAACACACGTGGCATAGCCACTGATTTAGATTCACACGTGGCACAGCCACAGAATGGGGTTTCTCACGTGGCAACGGTCACCAAATATACGTGGCACAGTCACAGAATGGGGTTTCTCACGTGGCAACGACCACCAAATATACGTGGCATAGCCACAGAATAGGGTTTCTCACGTGGCAACGACCACCAAATATACGTGGCACAGCCACATAATGGGGTTTCTCACGTGACAACGACCACCAAATATACGTGGCACAGCCACAGAATGGGGTTTCTCACGTTACCAGAACGGAGAAGGATCAGACTTACATGTTATCAGAGCAATGCCCGGTGTGTACTCAAAATCACACACCTAAGTCTTTATCACATAAGATTGGTTTGCCTTCACGTAGAACTCATAGTGGTTTTTCCCTCATAAAAACTCATTTAAAACCGTTTTGTACTCAACACAAAACATATTAAAATCGAATTCCAACCGGCAAAGCACGCACACATTTCTCAAATCTCAATATTGCCTTAACGTAGAGCCCAGTTCATTACTCACACAAATTCAACGGTTTATAAAGCAATTTCACACTCAGCTTATAAACTCATAAAATAATGGGCTCCAACCGGCTATAAAAACCGTGTGCAATTATATCACAACACAACACTCAAAATGCTTGTTTTATAAATCACAAATCATGCTATAATAGTTCACAAATCACGTACACAAATGGTTTAGTTTCCCTTACCTATTTGCACCTCGTATAGTGCAATTGTTTTCCCCTTGTCACAGACTAGTCTCGCATTCCACTCTGAAACTCCCGAGCTGTCCAAACGATGTTAAAACATCAATACTCATCATCACAGTAACCTCAATTCTCAAAATCGAGCATAATTGCTCATAACACCTCAAATCTCTCATTTCTCCTAACTCTATCTCAATCCACAATCGCATTCATAACATCTCAACATCCTACACTGCCCATGCCACAATATCTATGCTAATTCACCTCATTGTCTAAATTTCCATTTATAGCTCAAAATTTCCAAAATTACAAAAATTGCTAAACATCATTATCACTCCAACTACATTGTAATTTCATCAATCCATAATCATTTTTCAGCTACTTCAACACAATGCCAACAACCATTATCACCAAAATCATCTCAAATATCAAGATCGAGGTTTAGAAAATTACCCAAAACTTGTGGAGAGCTTATCTCTTGCCTCGATTCAATCCGTCTTTCGATTTTCAAGTATGTTGTTCTCCCTTTGATGAGGAACAACTTCCCTTCTTGCCACAACCTCTGATTCAGACGAAAATGGGCGCTTTGGATGAGTGAGAAAGCTAGGGCTTCGACAGAAATGAGGGTTGGAAGAGAGAGAAAATGAAATTGCAGGAGAAAGCTGGGGTTCCTTATATAGACTGAGGGTAGGAGATCGATCTGGCTCTTGATGAGATCGATCTGCATTTGAATTTGGGGACGATTTGGGGCAATTTTATACCTAGGAGATCGATCTGTCGAGGGGTGAGATCGATCTCTTCATGGCTTTATGAGATCGATCTGCTCCTTGAGGAGATCGATCTTCTCCCAAACATAAACATTTGGAGATCGATCCCTTCCTCATGAGATCGATATTCTCTCAAACAGAATCATAAGGAGATCGATCCTCTTCCATTGGAGATCGATCTGCTCCTTAAATTCCTCATTCCTTGTCATTTTTAACTCACCAGATCGATCTCTCCTTCCCCAAGATCGATCTGACCTCTTAGTTTCATACTTATGTTAAACACTTACACATAAATCTCCAAATATAATTTTCACAATTCACTTAGCTCAATAAATTACACTTCAAGTTCTTATTACATCATTAAAATATATCTAAAATTCTCAGATCTCACAGTAATGTTCTAGGCTAATTTGGTATAATATGATTATTTTTAAAAGAGATTATTTCAACATTATTAGTGAAATTTAGTAATACTTTCACTTAACAACATCTTATAGAAAGCTCATTTACTGAAAGTTTATTCACTACTATTTTTTTTAAAAGATGCTTGATCGAATGTTACCCCAAAAAGAAGAGAAAATAACATTGAAATATGGCAACAATGAAATATGACAGAATTTTTAGGTTAACTTAACTATTGATATGTTTTAAAAAGTTTAGTGGATCAAATATGAAGATAGTTAAGAGCTTTTCTCTGAACTTTTCTTTGAAATATGAGTGCTTTCTCTTTCTCTTTTCTCTCTGAACAGACAATGGACTCCTATGTTCATTATTCACTATCACCAAAAAGCAAAACTCCCATTAGATAAAACATTAATATCTATGTAAATGTCATTTCCTACCATTATGTCCATTTAATACTCATGTAATTCATATTCTTGAGCCCTATAGATAGGAGCCCTCAAACTTATTTGTGGAGACTTTGGAGTAATTGATAAACTCTCTTTCAAAATTTCTCTAATAGATTGTTTTTGCCTTTAGCATTATCCTTTTCTTTATCAAGATAATTGTTTCATTGTTTGCCACTAGTTGTTGCGACACATAATAAATAGGTTTGATCCAATCTTTTTCTCTATTGTCTGTTGGCACATTCCATTTTACTTGTTTGCAATGCATCCTTTCCACACCAAAGAAACCTTTAACATTTTAGCTACTCCATAAAAAAGAGTGATGACATTGAGTATAACATTTTTTGCTTTTGTTTTATCGAAAAACATGAAAAATTCTACCTAAAAGCAAGATGCTCAAGTCGTTACCTATATCTAAGAATTAATGAAAATGATCTAAAATTCTAAGAAATGATGCAAAGTTAGAGAAGACTATCTCCCAATCTACATCCTTCAACACCACAACTTCTCTAGTTCAACCTTTAACTAATGGGAATAGGAACACTTCTAATGAAGCTTTTCCTTCCCAAAATGGTAATGGAGAAAACACTAAAATATGCCTAACCTTAAGCTTATTGAAAATCTTTGTGTGAATAACTCCTAGCTGCTAGTTCTTCTATCAAACACTTTTCCTCCAACCATGGCACAGGCTATCACAAAAATGGAGCTTCAGGAGCTGATTAAGCAAAAAGAACAACAATTTTTTTTTTTTGAGTTTGATCTCAAGTTACCTTATCTTTCTAGTTCGTTGTTAGGTCATATAGTAAAGACTATACTAGTCCTAATCTCAAGTAATTCAATGGCAAGAGTAATAAGGCCTATGAGCATGTCATAGAGTTTGTGGAAACTCTTGGATAAGTCGGATTAGATTATGATTTGAAGTTAAAGAAATTCCCCAAGTTTCTTATTGAAAAATGTACACATGGTATGTCAATCTTTTTCTTAACTTTGTAAAATCTCGATGTCAGATTTTAGAATGTTTAGATAAGAGAAAATTTTTTCCTTACCCAAGAAAATGTTACTCTTATTGACTTTTGAAGAGGGTACTAGAAATCACATCAATATCTCATGGAATACATCTAATGCTTCAAGGAAAGAGTGTAGACGATCCAGACTCTAATGATAAGAAAGGGTTAGTGAAAATGTGTATCCAAAGAATGTTTGATGAACATATGGTGCACTAGGAGAATTTACAATTTTTCTAATAGATATAGTTAAAGCATTTTTCTAAGAATGGATTGAAGATGTAAATGTAGGCCTACCTTATGTTCCACGCCCAATAACTATATAAGTAAAGTTCAACCTAAGATACTATTTATTATTACTGAACAGTTAGCCACCCACTTAATGAATGTTGTCTTTGTAGGATATTTCATCATAATACATGCAATAAAAGTGTTAATTGGGAACAATGGATTTTAAAATAATATACTCTCAACTCATCAAATCCCCGAGGACATGTGAATGGTATTTTATGTTCATTATGATGATTCTTCTCTTTTAGCCACTCATTTTGAACATGTATATACTAATAGTATGGTCACTTCCTCTAAGTTAAGACTACTTATATGGATGTTTGGGAATGAAAGAACAAAACTTAAACAACAACCAAATTAGGATATTTGTTTTTCCATAATGAAAGCTTAATCACTTAGTCTTGATTATTTCTTACTATGTTTAGCCCATACATGTTTTTCCTATTCCTATTCAACGTTTTAAAGAAATATATATTGATGAAATCTTTCATGATGCACATGACAAGAATGAAAAGTCAATTTAATGGTTCAAGCTTTGAATCAAATCAATCTCCTTTGTAATGATTTGAGAAAACTATCTCTTTAATACATGTTAGAGTTGATCTTTTTATCTTTTGGTTGAGAACTCACCTCTTTAGATTGAAATTGAAAATCATTCATTAGCTCAAGTTTTATCGCTCATTCTTTGAGTGTGCATTTATTATTTGATATGTACCATCAAATTAGTTTTCTTAGTACCAAGTTAACAATTATATGCCACCTATAAATTGAGAATTGTTTTTTTACTACAACTTTATTACTCATTCTTTGACTGCACATTTATTGGTTATACTTGCTATCAAGTAAACTGTAAGACCCGAATTTAATTAAAATACGAAAATTAAATAAGAAAAGATGGGGGATGTATGAAGAAAGATCAGGTAAAAAATTGATTTTCGAAACAAGAGCAGGGGTAAAATGGTAAAAATATCAAAACCCGGTATTAAGGCGATAAGAAAATTTTAATTTAAAATAAGGATGTAAGATATCTTAATCGATAATGAGGAAATTATACAATTTGGGTCAATTGATCAAGATTCGAAAATTTTAAAAATACCAAAAAATTATCGGAACGATATCTCGAAAAGCGCGAATGAATAATATCGAAAATTTGGAGAAAAAAATATTTAATAAATTAAATTTAAATTAAATAAATTAAATTAGAATAAAAATAATATAAGTGTAGATATTTTGGATTTTATGGAGTATTTTAAATGAATAGTGAAATAATTAAATAAATAATAATAATAATAATAATAAAACAAAAAAAATCAGAATTGTCGAGGAGAGAGAGAAGAAGAAAACGGGGAAACAGAAGCAGCCGAATCGAGGATGGCCGGCGAGCCGTCCGGCAACCAACGACTCCGACAAAGGGTCGAGGAGGAAGAGGAGAGGCCGGCGAAGCTGTTGGCACCGGCGACGTGCGCCAAGGAGGCCGGAGATCGCCGAACGGAGGAAGAGAAGCCTGCGGGGAAAACGGAGTTGATTCCGGCGATCCACGGCAGCTGGGCTCGAACGGCGGGTACCGGTGTGATCGGGAGGAGAAGCCGGTCCTTTTGAGACTGGTATTGGCCGGCGAAATCGTCGAAATCCGCCGGATCGAGAGGTAACAGCCGCGGGGGAGAAGGAAAGATTCACCGGCGATGGCTGCGTTTCGACTCCAGCCGAGGCCCGATCTTGGATGCCCAGGTGCAGACGCGTCGAACGGCGGTGGTGAGGCACTGGGAACCGGCCGGACGGCGTCGGAATGACCAAATGGGGACTGAACCGGCCGAACCGGACTGAACCGATCGAACCAGACTGAACCGGCCAAACTGAACCGAACCGGATCGAGCTGAACCGGCGGTCTGAACAAGACTGAACCGGTTCAGCCAAAAAAAAAGAGGAAAAAAGGGAGAAAAAGGAAAAACGAAAAAGAGAAAAAATTGGAGAAAATTTCTGTGATGCAATCGAGCTTCGGGTAAGTCGATAAGAGGTCAAATTGACCGATTTAAATTTTGGAATATTTTATTTAATTAATTTTGGGCTGAAAACTTACCCGAAAAATTATGAAATTGTGTAGCACGATAATTGGCATCCACCAAGAGCTCGAGACAGCCTTGATTTGCGGACTAGCATGGAATCTCGGGTAAGTGACCCTTATTTACGACAATTTACATCGTTATGCGTGATATGAATTTAAATTCCGCATAAATTGAATTAAAATTATGGAAATTTAGGTAAATTGTCGTAAATAATAAATTTAGCTATTCGAGAGTTAGAACGAGGCCCAATAAATTGTTGGTGGGCCCAGTGAGCCCAATAGGTCTCGATAAAGTAAAAATTAAGTGAAAAACGGGCTTAAGGCCGATTAAGGCCCATTAAGGTGCAATCGGGCCCAATAGAGGTAAACGGGCCCAATGATTTAAAGTAAGCCCATAAAATATTAAATACAATTAAATTGTATAATATCTGACCTGAGGAATATTGATACGCAGTTTCGAGCATTTGATTGGGAGCATATCGGACTGCGCGACGAGACAACAGTGGAAAAGAAAAGGTCAGACTCGACAGGAAAATAAGGTAAGGGAATTCTGCGGACTGCTAGAGGTAACTTTACGCAATTTTAAGTTCATCTGCAGTCTTTAAAAAAATTACCTGAAGGGTCTAGAGGTCAATTAATAAATTTAGTGCCCCGAATGGGTAAATTACTAAAATACCCTTGTTAAGGGTAGAACTTACAAATTTAGAAAAAATTGTGAGGAGCAAGGACAAGAGGTTCCTGCTCGTTCTGGAGGTATTTTAACACATGCATGAGTAGGCTGGCTCACTTTTAAAGAAAAATGTATAGCATTGCATACCTTAAACGATGTAATTTCTGTGAAAACTATTTGGAGATAACCGAGCCGCCTACGTATTTTTATTTACATGTGACGTGCTAGAGCTTAGCTCACACGATGTTTGATTTGTGTGATGCATGCATTAGTGCTGGAGCGAGAGCTCGCACTAGAGTTTTACATGCATAGGTGCTAGAGTCTAACTCGCACCAGATTTTACATGATTTTCGTGACAGGGTGCTGGAGTTTAACTCGTACCAGATTTTATAAGATTTTTATGTGATTTATATACAGAGTGCGAGAGCCTAGCTCGCACTAGATTTACTAGATTTGTGGAGTAGCGTTGTCTGCCCTTGGAGTCAGCCAAAAGGCCCAACAGGCTCAAAAGACCTCTTAGGTGGGGTGAGAGTGAGGGATGAGGTTGGCGGCCTTGTGGGGATGTAAAGCGGGCTCTGCCAGTTTTATTTGATTTGATGAGAGTGCTGAGCATTGCTCGCACTGATTTTATGAGAACATGTGATGAGCCGTGCTTGGAGCATCGGGTAGACTGTGTGTCACCGATTAAATAGGCTCGCACGTGCGTTTTGAGACGTGGCATGAGTATTGAGAAACAAAACCTCTGTGGGAAGCAGGCCATTTGGACTGGAGTACCTAGAGTGATATGGGTCCATGGAGTACGATGTACCGTGGGGTATCTTCGGATACGGTATCTTTGTGATACGGGGTATCTTCGGATACGGCATCTTCGGATGCATGAGATCGGATAAGACTGACGGGTTGGATTGACCCACCTCCCGGGCGGTTCCCGATCAGGGTGAGACCTCGCACACTGGGATCCGTGAAGCTAGAGGGACTCACGAGGACACATATGGCCAGTCCTGGTTATTGCCGTTATACAGATATTGTCTCGTCTCGCATGTTGACGATTTCGATGATTTAAACTGGGTTTTTAATTAAATGTGCATGATGGGTATTTTCATGCTTTTCAAACCCATGTGTGAATGTAAATCGATTTTCATGGTTTTGTGTGAGTCAGGATCACCCGAAGGAGGGGTCGAGCCCTGACTTTATTGTGAAATTTTTAAACGAGAAAGATATGATTTTGAATATAATTGCATGTTGAATTTTCCGTGCAAGTGTGTTTTACATAACATCATAACTCATATCATCTGTTTTAAAAGGTGTGGAGAAAGGGTGGTTTATGCATGGCACTACGTTCATGTAGGTAGTATGGTTACCTACTTGTTCGTAGGATTGCCTTACTGAGTTTGATGTGCTCACCCCTTTCATTTTCTCAGATAATCTCCAGTTGAAGTTGAGGCGACTCAGTACTGCATTCCGGGTATCCGTTGCTGCCCATCATTTAAGGTATATACACTTGTATGTATTGTATCTACATAAGCATAGCACAGTAACATGTTTGTAAGCAACTTTAGGGGATGTATAAATAATGTAAACAATTATAAATGACTGGAGAAGAAATAAGTACTATGGTAAATGTATGGTGGGACTGACATTGACGCACAGCCCAATTTGTTAGTGGAGTGTGATCACGATCAGGAGACAGGTAAGAATTTAAGTAATAAAAATAACAAAACGCGAAAAAAATTAACTCTGATTTTTTGGTAGTTTGGGTCGTGACATAAACTCCTTTTGTACCAAGTTGAAAATTATCTTTTGTTTTTTAAATCGAGAACTATCATTTACCACAACTTTATCACTTACATTTTTATTGTATTTCTTTACTTATTAATGCATTTTTATAGCTTATGTCAAGATGGAAGCGTAAAATGTCACATCCCATTATAGTAATATTTCACTTAACTTATGCCGGATGCAAAATTATGGGCAAACTTTTTCTTTTTACACTAGGTTTGAGAAAAATCGGATAGAAGCAAAGTTACAAAAATATCCTTGGTGGTTTGAAAATGTAAAAAGTGCAAAAAATGTCATTTTAGCTTAATTTTCTCTCATAAGCCTAATTTTAATGCTTATAATATCCAAAGAATGTTACATAACACTTTTAAACAATAATAAGGCTAAAAGAATATTACTAAATAATATTAATATAATAAAATAAGCACTTATCAGTTTGTCATTCACTCACTGTAGCCTAATATCATCAAGTAGTTGACTACCTGACTTAATTTAAGTCTTTTGCTAAGATCCCTATCAAAGTCTTATTCACAATTTCATCCACAAATAACCATTTCTATACCCCAACAATTAGTTTATTAGTAATGACCAATTTAAGGCAGTGAATTTATTCACATGTCAGAAGTAGTATATTACACAATCTAAAAGTTCATTTGCCTAATTAACACCTCAATTTACAAAACTGCCATGAATGTGAGACCCCATGTATGTATAACTTTGTAATATATGTTAATGAAATTATAAGACAAATGATTTCGGATCATGTGAATGAGAATGAATTGTAATAAGATGAATGAGTGTCAAGATACAAATAAAGGATAAATAAGGGTCGAAGTGGCCACAAATTAAATGAATGGAACTTTAAGAATTTGGATTGAAGATAAGGAATGAAAACACAAAATAATAATGCATGGACTATGAATTCTGAGTATTCTTTATGAATTCAAGCAATGCACACAATTCAGGTTCTATGTGAATAATAGGAAATGAGTCTCTCCATGCTCTAAGTGGGATTAAAATGCAAAATGAGTATTGAAGCAATGAAATAGGAAATTACCCTTGAGAAATCTGAAAAAATGCAGCAAAAGGGCTGCAGATGAAGGTCAGATCGATCCCTTGTGCAAAACAGAGCAATTCCAAGTGAATCTGCCAAGGCAGATTGATCTCCCCATTAAGCAAATCGATCTCCCCAAAGAGCAGATCGATCTGCATTGCCTTTGCCAAGCCCCGATTGATCCCCTCTTAAGTGCAGATCAATCCCCATTTGATTCTGTCAAGAGCAGATCGATCTCTCCCTATGAGCAGATCGATCTCCTCAAGCTTCTGCCAAGCCAGGATCGATCTCTACCCAATGAGCAGATCGATTCCTCCCATTTCAAACCTGAGAATTCGATGGCAAAAACCAAAGGAAGATCAATCTCTTCACCCTAGCAGATCGATCTCATCACTCTTAATCTCTAAAAACCCCACGACAAAACCTTTTTCTTCAACAAAACAATACACCTCTTCCATTTTTACCCAAAACACCAAGCTTTCTCTCTCTAGAATGCACCATCTTCCAAAAAGAATTGGGAAAAAGCTATTAGAGCCAAAATTGTTCATTTTGAGGAAGAGAGCAACATAGCTTGGAACCAACATTCAACTCATTGGATTGAAGGAGCTAAAGAGTCTTCCAAACTTGGAAAAGAAGAAAGTCAAGCTAAGTGAGTTTTCAATACACCAACTCTAAGGATATTTATCTAGTTGTTGTGTGAGTAGATTGGTGTATGTATTGATGATTGAAACTACCTAAAATGTAATGGAACAAGTATAACCTAGAATGAGTTAGTATGAGAAAATGGAATGTGGTTGATTTGATGATAAAATGGATTATATCAAGTTGTTAGTGCGATGATATGCATGATTTTGAGATGATTGGATGAAGCCACATTATGAGATTAGTCAAATGATAAAAATGTGCATAAATGATGTTGTAGAGAATGCATAAATGATGGAAGGTAATGGATAAACATTTATGCTAAGTATTTGATAAGTAACCAAGTGTGTTGCTAGTTAAATTGATGAGAAATGACATAATGATGGTCAAATATGATAATGGGTCAAACTTAAAGAAATAGGCTCGATGAGATATATCGATTAGTTGAAGTTAGAATATGAGTTATTGGTATTGACTCATATGATTGATGTATATTTGCAGCTCCAGAGGATAAAACCATAGCAAGTTGAGCCAAATCGCGAAAAGCGGGAAAAGAAGAAAGAGTTTCTTCCAAGAGAATCGAGGTAAGGGAATTGTGTTAGCCCTAGGGATATTTGTACGGCTTTCGGGCTCATGAGCGATTTTTAACATAGCTGAGGGTCTTAAGATGAAATGTTTGTTTGAAGGGTAAAAAATTGAGTTTTTGAGAAATATGCATTAAAAGCAAGAGCATGATGCTTTGAAATCTCTTTCATAGTTTTTTAGCACGTGATTGGTAGATTGGCTAGCATTCGAAATGATTTGCACAAAAAATAGCTTGATTTGGTTTCATAACCATACTTTGCAAAGAATGAGCCATCTACATGAGTTTTGTGAAAATGAAACATGCTAGAGCACTACTCGCATAAGATTTGACATGTTTTACACGTGCATTAGTGTTGGAGCGATGCTCGCACTAGAGTTTTACATGCATGAGTGCTAAAGCTTAGCTCGCACTAGTTTTCACATGGATTTTTATGACATTGTGCTGGAGTTTAGCTCACACTAGTTTTCATACGAAATTTGACATGGTACTGGAGTGTAGCTCGCATTAGATGTCTATTATACTTGTTGCCATGCTTAAGACTACTCGCACATGGTTTTATGACAAGTTGGGAGCCGTGTTGAGAGCTTCGGGTAGGTTATGTGCCACGTCGATTAAATAGGCTCGCATGTGCAAATTGAGATGTGACAGGATATATTGTGATGATATGGGTTCACGGAGTACGTTATACTGTGCGAGTAGCATGGAGTACGCTGTACCGTGTGTGATGTTATATATATGCCATCTTCGGACGATGGATACTACTATGGACCGTCGGGTTGGACGTGACCTGTCACGACCCAATTCCATTCTCTTTAACCGAAATCACTGAAAATTTTTCGCGTTTTACTGTTACCTTACCCAGTCGTGAACTAAGCTCACCACACACTGTTGGGCTGTGAGTCAATAATAAACACCACATCTCATTCATTCTCAATTAATTAAAACGATGTCATACATGTGCATTTAATCGTGTACTTATACGAATACATGATTTACTGACATCTACATCCCCCATATGTACAACTCAAAAGAATACTGTGCTTTTACATTGTTTAGATACAAAAAGAACCACTGTGTATATACCTCTTAGCGATGGAGATGCAGCGGAGTCCAAAATAATACGCCTCAGTCCTCACTGGGCTACTATGCAAGCTCTGTAGGGGGAAAAATAGAGTGGGATGAGCAACCACACGCTCAGTAAGGCAATAATGCAAGCATGGTAGATAACTACTCTATCTACATGCTGATAGTGTTATGCATAAATCGTTTATAGTAGGAGCATGAGGAATAAAACTATGCCATGTGAATATACATATATATCATGTATCAAATCATGTGCATTGGCATATAAAACATGGCAGAGACATCATGTATAAAACATCTCATGCTCAATCTCATTTAAATTCATAAAAGGGCAATTCATTTAGAAACTTCCTTTTTGAACCAACAACATAACACCACCAAATCAACTCACAATCACAACCACATTTACATTCCACAATTCACGCATGTGTATAAATCTAGGTCACTATATCAAAAGTGCCTATGTGAACCATTACATCATAAATCATCCCAGACCACACGCATCCAGGTGTGCGGGGTATCATGCTGGCACGAAGATGAATTATCCCTCGTCAGACTTTCTCATCACATAACCATCATGCGGTACATCGTACTCCATGTGATATACACGGTACAGCGTACTCCGCAACTCATATCGTGATTGGGGGTGCCATTCCTAGGTCTTACCTACCCCATACCAAGAGTTTTCCATATTCCGTGAAGGAGAGCCTTCCTGCCGAACAGAGCCTCTCCGCCTAACAGAGCCTCCCTGCCTCATCGGGCTTAAGGATGTTAGCTTAAGGATGTAGGGCTTAAGGGTCCTTTCCGTAAGAGAGCCTCCCCACCGAACAGAGCCTCCCCGCCTAACAGAGCCTCCCTGCCTCTTCGGGCTTAAGGATGTCAGCTTAAGGATGTAGGGCTTAAGGATCTTACCTTTACCATACCCATGTAGGAGAGCCTCCCTGCCTAACAGAGCCTCCCCGCCTCTTTGGGCTTAAGGATGTTGGCTTAAGGATCCCACCGTAAGAGAGCCTCCCCACCAAACAGAGCCTCCCCGCCTAACAGAGCCTCCTTGCCTCCTCGGGCTTAAGGATGTTAGCTTAAGGATGTAAGGCTTAAGGATCTTACCTTTACCATACCCATGTAGGAGAGCCTCCCTGCCTAACAGAGCCTCCCCGCCTCTTTGGGCTTAAGGATGTTGGCTTAAGGTCCCCACCGTAAGAGAGCCTCCCCACCAAACAGAGCCTCCCCGCCTAACAGAGCCTCCCTGCCTCCTCGGGCTTAAGGATGTTAGCTTAAGGATGTAAGGCTTAAGGATCTTACCCACTTTCACAACCCTATACGAATCCCATTGTACAAGCTTGTGCGAGCAAAGCTCTAGCACGACTCATGCATCATGCATCTTCTCATAAAGAGGCGCGTACGAGCATAGCTCTAGTACGGTTATACTCATAAGATAACCATTCACAATCCACGTACGAGCAGAAGCTCCAGTACGGTTTATAAACATCATCACAATTCAAATTCAAAGTGCGAGCTAAGCTCAAGCACGTTTCACACAAGTGAAAACATAGAAATCTCGCGCGAGCGAGGCTCTAACGCGAATTATATCACATTCACGCAATAGGCGGCTTACATGCATTCAAAACATCTCATAATATGCTTAGTGCCTCGTATGGGCTATTTCACAACATCATTCAAGTACCAGCCAGCCTATCCTTTTATTTGCTCAAATCAAAGCATTGTGTTTTGTAAAAGCATTCAAAACACATGATTTATGCAATTATTAGCCTTACTATCCCTTATTCATAACATCCACTTCAAATCCAAAACCACGCATATACCCATCATCTTTCACAAATACCATCAACATTTATTTGAGCAATTCATGCATTTCATACAACACCCAATATTCACCCAGTTCAAAATACGAGCAGCTATCTCTATATACTCACAAAATTCCCTTACCTGGAATTGCGATGCGTGATTTCACTTCCTTAAGCTGCTTACTCGTACGATTCGGTTCGCCTTCAACGAACTCTTCGGGACTGCACAAAATCGTATCCCGCATTATATTCGACCCATATATTGCAACCATTGTGCTTGCTATAGTCAATTTAATCTATAGCCTCTATTAAAGCTTATTTGACCTCGTTTCATTACTTTATCCATAACTTGAGTCTATGGATTTTCTCAGGCCTATTAACTCATTCAAAATCGATATCAAATCGATGTAAAGCTCATAGCGTTCATATTCCATGAATCCCCTCACTATGGCATTTATTCATCACATACATATCCATTTCCACATTTCTTCCAACCCACCATATAATTTCATCTAACCATCTAAATCATAACATTATCCCAATGACAACTTTAACATGCCATAAACCATAAGTTCATTCAATCCCACATATCCTCACATTATACTCATTTTAGATTTCTAGGTCACACCACTTCCACTACATTCTTAGGTAGTTTATCCATCCATACTCATACCAATCAACTCCAAAATCAATTCAATAGCTAATGCATTTGGATTGGAGTGTTAGAATCTTACCAATATGATTTCTCTTCTTGCTCCAATTGATAATGCCCTCACTCCTTCAATTCCAAAAATGGGAAAATGCCCTCTCACTATGTTGTTCTCCTCTTTGATAGGAACAACTTTGCCTCTAATGATCTCTCTTCAAATCTCACTGAAAATGGTTGATTTTTAGAGAGGGAAAGTTAGGTTTTTGGGGTTGAAGTTGTAGGGTTAAGTGTTTTATGAGATTTCCAGATTTTTCAGCTCTCCTTATATAGAAATGACTTGAGGAGATCGATCTGGTCCAAGAGGAGATCGATCTGGTCCCTTAAAATCCCTCTTTTTCACGGCATTTTTAAGCCTGAGATCGATCTGTCGAAGCAATGAGATCGATCTGTTGAGGCATGAGATCGATCTGTCGAAGCATGAGATCGATCTGGTCCCAAACAGAGATCTAAGGAGATCGATCTGGGTGCTTGGGGATCGATCTTTCCACCACAGAATGCTTGAGAGATCGATCTGGCTCCATTGGAGATCGATCTGCTCAATTCTTTCGCCCAAATAAGAGCATTCTGGCTCTTCCAGATCGATCTCTCATCCTATGAGATCGATCTGGACCTCATGTTTTCCAGATTTCCTGCAGTTTCATTGCTGCAACTCATACCAACACACCCTCATTCTATTGCCATGGCCATTTCCTCATCCATCCACCTCTATAACTTGAAAATGGCATCCATTCATACTTTATGCACATTGAAACTTGTGTGCATTCATTGTATGTTCAAAGGTATGCTACATAAAACCAAATGGAAGCATAACTCCATTCCATTTTACCACACTACTCATCTTGAGTCTCAATCACATCTATCACTTGCTAGAACACATTTCTCTGTATTCATACTTAATGAAACTTGTATGTACGTTACAATTTATATTACACATACATACATTGAATCCATGGACTTACATCAATCATACTTTACATCACAAGTCCATTCATATTATTTAATCCAAGTACACACATTACCCTTATACATATACGGGGTCTTACATTCTCCCCTCCTTCAAGGAATTTGGTCCTCCAAATTAGAACCAAGTCACTCTTCAAAAAGTTGGGGCTACTTCTCCCGTATCAAGTTCTCCAATTCCCACGTGGCCTCTTCCGCCGTGTCTCTCACATATCAACTGGACGTCCTCAGATGCCTGCTGCACTAAGTTCGGAGCAAAAATTTGTCTGTCACCAACCTCTTCCCATCCAATAGGGGAACGACATCTACGCCCGTATAATGCCTCATAGGGTGCCATTCCGATACTAGCATGATAGCTATTATTATAAGCGAACTCGGCTAACTGTAGGTGGTCGTCCCAGGAGCCTCTATAATCCAGCACACACGCTCTCAACATATCCTCGAGGGTCTGTATAGTCCTCTCTGACTGCCCATCTGTCTGAGGATGAAAAGCGGTGCTAAAACTCAGTCGGGTCCCCAGCGCTTCCTGAAAATGTTCCCAGAAATGGGAAGTGAAGCGGGCATCCCTATCAGAAACAACGCTCACTGGTACACCATGTAGCCGTACTATCTCTCGGATATACAGGTTCGCCAACTGACTCAGTGTATCGGTAGCTCTCATAGCCAAGAAATGGACGGACTTAGTCAACCGGTCCACAATAACCCATATGGCATCATGACCTCTACGAGTCCTCGGCAACCCCATCACAAAATCCATGGTGACATGCTCCCACTTCCATGTCGGTATCGGTAGAGGCTGCAATAATCCTGCAGGTTTCTGATGCTCTACCTTTACTTGCTGACAAACGAGACACTTAGCGACATATTTCGCAATGTCTCTTTTCATTCCAGACCACCAATAAACCTTCCGAGGGTTTTGATACATCTTGGTACTTCCCGGATGTATCGTATACTTCGATGAGTGAGCCTCTGATAAAATCGTTCTCCTGATCTCAGGATCCCTGGGAACGCATACTCTGCCTCTGAACCTCAATAAGCCATCAGCACTCTGCTCAAAATCAATACCCACACCTATCTGTATCTGCCTCAGCCAATCGATACACCGTCGATCGCTCTGCTGGGCTTGCCGAATACGGCCAATCAACTCTGGCTCTAGTCTCAAACTAGCCATGATCTCAAGTCTCTCAGATCCAGGTGGGGTTACATCCAAACTGAGGTTCGCAAAGTGTTCTAACAATTCATGTTCCCGTACCATCATATAAGACACCAACCCAAGGTTCTTTCTACTCAAAGCATCGGCAACTACATTTGCCTTACCCGGGTGGTACATGATTTCACAATCATAGTCTTTCAGGAGTTCGAGCCATCTCCTCTGTCTCATATTCAGCTCTTTCTGCGAGAACAGGTACTTAATGCTCTTATGATCTGTGAACACCTGAAATTTCTCACCATAGAGATAGTGGCGCCATATTTTCAAAGCAAATACTACGGCCGCCAACTCCAAATCATGTGTCGGGTAGTTCCTCTCATGATCTTTCAACTGTCTAGATCCATAGGCAACTACCTTCCCATCCTGCATAAGCACACAGCCCAGTCCCTGGTGTGATGCATCCGTATACACCGAGAATCCTCCTGAGCTGGTAGGAATGGTGAGAACTGGAGCAGTCGTCAATCGACGCTTAAGTTCCTCAAAACTCCTCTCACATGCCTCATCGCATGTAAACTTAACATCTTTACGCGTGAGGCGTGTCAACGGAGCAGCTAGTCTCGAGAAACCCTCTACAAATCTCCGATAATATCCTGCCAATCCCAGGAAACTTCTGATCTCAGTTACTGTCTTGGGCTGTTCCCACTGCACAACTGCCTCTATCTTGGATGGATCCACTGATACCCCATCCTTAGACACAACATGCCCCAGAAATGAGATCTGTTCCAACCAAAAGTTACACTTGCTGAGTTTGGCATACAATTCTCTCTCTCGAAGGGTCTGCAGAACTATCCTCAAGTGCTCCTCATGATCTTCCCTGGACTTGGAATACACCAAAATGTCATCTATGAAAACAATCACAAACTTGTCCAGGTATGGCTTGAATATATCATTCATCAATGCCATAAATGCTGCGAGAGCATTCGTCAATCCGAATGGCATCACCAAAAACTCGTAGTGGCCATAACGGGTACGAAATGCTGTCTTGGGTACATCTCCACTCCTGATCCTCAACTGATGGTACCCTGACCGCAGATCTATCTTAGAAAATACTTCGGCTCCCTGGAGCTGATCCAACAAATCATCGATTCTTGGAAGGGGGTACTTGTTCTTAATGGTGGCCTTATTCAACAACCGGTAATCTATACACAGTCGGAGGCTTCCATCCTTCTTCCTTACAAATAGAACCGGTGCTCCCCAAGGTGAGACACTCGGTCTAATAAACCCCTTCTCCAACAACTCTTGCAGCTGTTTCTTCAGCTCTTCCAATTCTATCGGAGCCATTCTATAGGGTGGCTTCGATATCGGCTCTGTACCAGGCACTAACTCAATGTAAAATTCCATTTCCCTTTCAGGTGGTAGCCCTGGTAATTCATCCGGAAAGACATCGGGGTAATCCGCAATTACGGGTATGTCCCTCAATTCCGGGGGTGCCTCATCTATATCGACCACATAGGCAATGAACCCTTCACATTATCCTCTCCATCGTTAGTAACATAACCCATCACTCCACATTCAACATTTATCACAATAAATGATTTATCTCTCAAGCATTATGCATTTAAAATCATACTCCTTTATTTACCACAAGTATACAAGTTTTCATATCATTTCTTTTCATCAAAATTTACAATAAGATTGTCTAGTCCTGAAAACATTAATGTTTTGGCATGACAATCCATCACAACACGATTGGTAGCCAACCAATCCATTCCCAAAATTACATCAAAATCATTCATATTTAATAAAATCAGATTAGCTATCATTTCCTTCCCCTCTATCTTTAATTTACAATCCCTACATACATGCTCGGTCAATTGACTATCATTCATGGGTGTAGAAATCATCAACATTTTATCCAACAATGTTGGTTTCACATATTTCAACAATTTATGTGCAAAGGAAGGTGATATGAAAGAATGTGTGGCACCAGGATCAAATAATACCAATGCTTCTAAATCAAAGATTCGGATGGTACCTTTTATCACATCCGTCGAAGCATCTATGGTGTCCTGATCCAGTGCATGTACTCTTCCTCTGCTCACACCCGCAGCCTGTTTCCCTTTTTCCTCAGCTGTAGCCCTCCTCCTCGGGGCTGCTGTCTCAACTGGAGCTCCCTCAGGCTCCTTGCCCTTCTGTGGGGCAATCTCCATCTTCTCGGGACAATACTTAGCCATATGTCCTGGTCTCTCGCATCTGAAACACACCATAGGGGTCATCGGACAGGGCCTATTCCCATGGAATCTCCCACATCTCCTACACTGATCAGTAGTAGGTCGTGGTCCCCCAATAGTCATGCCCCTCGGCGCAGTCAAGGCTGGGTATACGGGAGGTCTAGCAGCTCTCTCCCGCACCTCCTCAATCTTTGGCCTCTTCTCGAAAAATCTTTGGCCATCTCTCTTGGCCACTCTTCCAAACCCGGATCTCTTCCGATCCTTGTCCTTTTTAACACTGACTCTCCCAAGCTCGGAGGCATTTCGCTCAAAGTCTTGTTCACATAACTGAGCCTTATGTACCGCCTCCTCATAAGTCACAATATCGAATGGAGCTAGCTTAGTCCGGATGGCCAATCTCAATCCATCCATGAACTTCTGAATCTTTCGGGTCTCACTACCCATCGTGTCCGGGTCATATCTCCCCAAGGACATAAACTTGGACTCATACTCATCCACAGTACGGTTCCCCTGAACCAAATTCATAAATTCCATCCGCAGTCTCCTCTGTGCGGTAGCTGGAATATATTGTCTCCTGAAGGCCTCTAGAAATATCTCCCATGAGATCTCAGAGTGTCTGGCCCTCAAAATAACCTCGGTGGACCTCCACCAATGCTCGGCCTCGCCTTTCAGCATAAACACGGCAAAGGCAACCTTCTCACTTGAAGTGCATCGGAAAAACCTATACAGTTTCTCCATCTCATACACCCAATCCTCCGTAATCACTGGGTCCTTCACCCCTCTGAACACTGGGGGTTTCAGCGCTTGAAACTCTCGCAACCTGCTCAAGTCGCAGTCATAACCCACATCACTACCGCTCTGCTGTGGAGCGATAGGAGAATCTGTATCCTGGGCTGGAGGTGGTGTAACTGTAACTGTCTCAGCAGTCTGAGGTCTCTCCGCCTCTGCAGCTGCCTGTTCAGTAGTAGGCTGTGCCGCGGGACCTCGTCTGTCACCGGCGCCCAAGGCCTGCGTGACTATCTCCACCAGACTCTCAATACTCCGCTCTAATCTAGCGAAGCGAGCCTCAGTATCACCTGCTCTCTCAGCAGGGTTCTGTGGAGCCGGCTCAGTCTGTGGCTCCGCACGGCTCTCAGGCCTACCTCTACGGCCTCTAGCACGTGCTCTCACCCCTCTACCTTTGCGTGTAACTGGCATAGTGCCTAACTCCCTGTATTATAATAATTCATTAAGCTCAATCCATCACGGTATACACAGTTATATCTAAACAAAAGCACAGTACTATGGGGATGTACTTTCCTACATTTTATTAATGACTCACATCAGGCCAACACAGCTCTGATACCAATCTCTGTCACGACCCAATTCCATTCTCTTTAACCGAAATCACTGAAAATTTTTCGCGTTTTACTGTTACCTTACCCAGTCGTGAACTAAGCTCACCACACACTGTTGGGCTGTGAGTCAATAATAAACACCACATCTCATTCATTCTCAATTAATTAAAACGATGTCATACATGTGCATTTAATCGTGTACTTATACGAATACATGATTTACTGACATCTACATCCCCCATAAGTACAACTCAAAAGAATACTGTGCTTTTACATTGTTTAGATACAAAAAGAATCACTGTGTATATACTTCTTAGCGATGGAGATGCAGCGGAGTCCAAAATAATACGCCTCAGTCCTCACTGGGCTACTATGCACGCTCTGTAGGGGGGAAAAATAGAGTGGGATGAGCAACCACACGCTCAGTAAGGCAATAATGCAAGCATGGTAGATAACTACTCTATCTACATGCTGATAGTGTTATGCATAAATCGTTTATAGTAGGAGCATGAGGAATAAAACTATGTCATGTGAATATACATATATATCATGTATCAAATCATGTGCATTGGCATATAAAACATGGTAGTGACATCATGTATAAAACATCTCATGCTCAATCTCATTTAAATTCATAAAAGGGCAATTCATTTAGAAACTTCCTTTTTGAGCCAACAACATAACACCACCAAATCAACTCACAATCACAACCACATTTACATTCCACAATTCACGCATGTGTATAAATCTAGGTCACTATATCAAAAGTGCCTATGTGAACCATTACATCATAAATCATCCCAGACCACACGCATCCAGGTGTGCGGGGTATCATGCTGGCACGAAGATGAATTATCCCTCGCCAGACTTTCTCATCACATAACCATCATGCGGTACATCGTACTCCATGTGATATACACGGTACAGCGTACTCCGCAACTCATATCGTGATTGGGGGTGCCATTCCTAGGTCTTACCTACCCCATACCAAGAGTTTTCCATATTCCGTGAAGGAGAGCCTTCCTGCCGAACAGAGCCTCTCCGCCTAACAGAGCCTCCCTGCCTCATCGGGCTTAAGGATGTTAGCTTAAGGATGTAGGGCTTAAGGGTCCTTTCCGTAAGAGAGCCTCCCCACCGAACAGAGCCTCCCCGCCTAACAGAGCCTCCCTGCCTCTTCGGGCTTAAGGATGTCAGCTTAAGGATGTAGGGCTTAAGTATCTTACCTTTACCATACCCATGTAGGAGAGCCTCCCTGCCTAACAGAGCCTCCCCGCCTCTTTGGGCTTAAGGATGTTGGCTTAAGGATCCCACCGTAAGAGAGCCTCCCCACCAAACAGAGCCTCCCCGCCTAACAGAGCCTCCCTGCCTCCTCGGGCTTAAGGATGTTAGCTTAAGGATGTAAGGCTTAAGGATCTTACCTTTACCATACCCATGTAGGAGAGCCTCCCTGCCTAACAGAGCCTCCCCGCCTCTTTGGGCTTAAGGATGTTGGCTTAAGGATCCCACCGTAAGAGAGCCTCCCCACCAAACAGAGCCTCCCCGCCTAACAGAGCCTCCCTGCCTCCTCGGGCTTAAGGATGTTAGCTCTTAAGGATCTTACCCACTTTCACAACCCTATACGAATCCCATTGTACAAGCTTGTGCGAGCAAAGCTCTAGCACGACTCATGCATCATGCATCTTCTCATAAAGAGGCGCGTACGAGCATAGCTCTAGTACGGTTATACTCATAAGATAACCATTCACAATCCACGTACGAGCAGAAGCTCCAGTACGGTTTATAAACATCATCACAATTCAAATTCAAAGTGCGAGCTAAGTTCAAGCACGTTTCACACAAGTGAAAACATAGAAATCTCGCGCGAGCGAGGCTCTAACGCGAATTATATCACATTCACGCAATAGGCGGCTTACATGCATTCAAAACATCTCATAATATGCTTAGTGCCTCGTATGGGCTATTTCACAACATCATTCAAGTACCAGCCAACCTATCCTTTTATTTGCTCAAATCAAAGCATTGTGTTTTGTAAAAGCATTCAAAACACATGATTTATGCAATTATTAGCCTTACTATCCCTTCTTCATAACATCCACTTCAAATCCAAAACCACGCATATACCCATCATCTTTCACAAATACCATCAACATTTATTTGAGCAATTCATGCATTTCATACAACACCCAATATTCACCCAGTTCAAAATACGAGCAGCTATCTCTATATACTCACAAAATTCCCTTACCTGGAATTGCGATGCGTGATTCCACTTCCTTAAGCTGCTTACTCGTACGATTCGGTTCGCCTTCAACGAACTCTTCGGGACTGCACAAAATCGTATCCCGCATTATATTCGACCCATATATTGCAACCCTTGTGCTTGCTATAGTCAATTTAATCTATAGCCTCTATTAAAGCTTATTTGGCCTCGTTTCATTACTTTATCCATAACTTGAGTCTATGGATTTTCTCAGGCCTATTAACTCATTCAAAATCGATATCAAATCGATGTAAAGCTCATAGCGTTCATATTCCATGAATCCCCTCACTATGGCATTTATTCATCACATACATATCCATTTCCACATTTCTTCCAACCCACCATATAATTTCATCTAACCATCTAAATCATAACATTATCCCAATTACAACTTTAACATGCCATAAACCATAAGTTCATTCAATCCCACATATCCTCACATTATACCCATTTTAGATTTCTAGGTCACACCACTTCCACTACATTCTTAGGTAGTTTATCCATCCATACTCATACCAATCAACTCCAAAATCAATTCAATAGCTAATGCATTTGGATTGGAGTGTTAGAATCTTACCAATATGATTTCTCTTCTTGCTCCAATTGATAATGCCCTCAACTCCTTCAATTCCAAAAATGGGAAAATGCCCTCTCACTATGTTGTTCTCCTCTTTGATAGGAACAACTTTGCCTCTAATGATCTCTCTTCAAATCTCACTGAAAATGGTTGATTTTTTAGAGAGGGAAAGTTAGGTTTTTGGGGTTGAAGTTGTAGGGTTAAGTGTTTTCCGAGATTTCCAGATTTTTCAGCTCTCCTTATATAGAAATGACTTGAGGAGATCGATCTGGTCCAAGAGGAGATCGATCTGGTCCCTTAAAATCCATCTTTTTCACGTCATTTTTAAGCCTGAGATCGATCTGTCGAAGCAATGAGATCGATCTGTTGAGGCATGAGATCGATCTGTCGAAGCATGAGATCGATCTGGTCCCAAACAGAGAGCTAAGGAGATCGATCTGGGTGCTTGGGGATCGATCTTTCCACCACAGAATGCTTGAGAGATCGATCTGGCTCCATTGGAGATCGATCTGCTCAATTCTTTCGCCCAAATAAGAGCATTCTGGCTCTTCCAGATCGATCTCTCATCCTATGAGATCGATCTGGACCTCATGTTTTCCAGATTTCCTGCAGTTTCATTGCTGCAACTCATACCAACACACCCTCATTCTATTGCCATGGCCATTTCCTCATCCATCCACCTCTATAACTTGAAAATGGCATCCATTCATACCTTATGCACATTGAAACTTGTGTGCATTCATTGTATGTTCAAAGGTATGCTACATAAAACCAAATGGAAGCATAACTCCATTCCATTTTACCACACTACTCATCTTGAGTCTCAATCACATCTATCACTTGCTAGAACACATTTCTCTGTATTCATACTTAATGAAACTTGTATGTACGTTACAATTTATATTACACATACATACATTGAATCCATGGACTTACATCAATCATACTTTACATCACAAGTCCATTCATATTATTTAATCCAAGTACACACATTACCCTTATACATATACGGGGTCTTACATGACCCACCTCCCGTGCGAAAGCAGATAGAGGTGATACCTTACACACTAGGATTCATCTAGCCTAGGATCATAGAGGATATGGCAATAGTCCTAGTTATTATCTTTGTTATATTATATGCCATCTCACATGTCTATTATTGAATGAAAAATTCATGTTTTGAAATGTGTTTTGTGGGTCAAGATAATCCATGGGAGGGGCTGAGTCCTGACAAGTGATAATTTTGTATCGGTTTATGTTGAGATTAAAATGCTTGATAAGTGCACTTTGGATGATGATTTACCATGCCTTGATTTTGATTTACACATGATTTTTCATGCTATGTTTCGAGAACTGTGTACTGATTTAAATAGCATGAATTATTTTACATGTCATGAACACAAGCATGAGCATACGCTTTGGAGTATGACAAATAAATGTTTGATTTAAGTATGGCATCATGACCACGTAGATAGTACAATTATCTACCTGCTCGCATGATTGCCTTACTGAGAGCGTGGTTTGCTCACCCCCTTATTTTCCCCCTCTACAGAGCACTTACAGTAGATAATGAGCGACTGAGGATTGAATTTTGGTGTCCATTGCATCCCATCACACGAGGTATACACATTTGTATAGTTTTGTATCTAAACATGTCAACGCACAGTAATATCTTTAAATGTAATTTTAGGGATGTAAAAGATTGGAAAAACATATTAACAGTAACTTTGATTTAGAAATACAAGTGTTTACATTTAAATGATTTGTAATTTGAAATGGTATGATTGAATGAGATTGACATCGATACACGACCTAATTGTTGGAGGTGTAGCTATTCACGATCAGGTAAGATAAAGGTAAAAAACAAATAATAAGAATTGGATTAAATAATAATCAATAAATGAAAAACAAAAAAAAAAATTGTGGATTTTCGGTGGATTGAGGGTCGTGACAGAGGTGGTATCAGAGCTGAGTTGGTCTAATGTGTGTTGGTGTCAAAATTTAGAAAAATTACATCCTCATGTTACTATGCTTGTCTAGATACAATCGTGTATATCGAGATGGGTTTGACTAAGAAATGATTGTGAATGTAGGGATCTTGACATAATACCTAATACCAGTCGCGGTTGAGGGGCGAGAGCCCGAGCTAGAGGCCAGAGGGGTAGGCCTGGGGGCCGTGCTGAGTCATTGCCATATGAGACTCACGAGGAGGTAGAGGTCGAGGCTGATGTTGAGCATGCTCCACAGGGTCCGACAGAGAGACTGGAGAGTACTGAGGCACGCTTCGCGAGGATAGAGCGGAGCTTAAAGGCGATTTTAGAGTTAATTGCCCAGTCATTGCCTAGAGTTGGGGGCGGGCAAGAGCCAGCTGCACAGGGTAATGATGATTAACCGACTGTTGCTTCTGAGATACCTGCGCAGCCAGACCAAGAACCCCAGACTACAGATAATTCCACACCCCCACCAGTATAGGAAACACCTTCTACTGTTGCTCCACCACAGAGGAGTGGAGATTGGGTTTATGGATGTAACCTAGATAGGTTGTGACGGTTTCATAAATTTAAGTCGTCATATTTCAGTGGAGTTAAGGACCCAGTAGCTGCAGAGGACTGGGTGAATGAGATTGAGAAACTATATGAGTTCTTTGAGTGCATTACCACCGAGATGGTAGCATTTGTTGAATTCATGCTGAAGGGATCAGCAGAGCACTGGTGGAAGTCCACCCGACCCATTTTGAGGGCCCGACATACAGAGATTAGTTGGGATGTATTTTTAGAGGCCTTCCGGAGGTAATATGTTCTGGATATTGCGCAAAGGAGACTGCAAATGGAATTCTTGGATTTAACCCAAGGGAACAGATCAGTGGATGAGTACGAGACTAAATTTATCTCCCTAGGCAAGTATGATCCTGGCACGATGGATAGTGAGGTCAAGAAGGTCTGAAAGTTTGTGGACGAATGAGACCATCCATCAAGTCTCGATTGGTTCCTTTCGATATACCGACCTACGAGGAGGTAGTGCACAAGACAATTGTGTGAATAAGATAGTGAGAGAGTTGCTTCAGAGTATGGAAAGGTTGATAAAGTGAGGGACAGAGATAGGAAGAGATAAACAGTGGATAAAGGCTTCAGTTATAGTGGAAACAAAAGATTTTTTTAGAAGAGGCTGAGGATTGAGAAAATCCGGGAGAGGATAGTTAAGCCTCCTGTGTATCCAGCCATAGCTCCAGCAAAAGGAATAGTGATTGGAGGGCCACAACCTACTACGAAATAGTGTAGTAAGTGTGGTAGATACCATGAGACTCGACCCTGTTATGGATCTCATGCAGTATGTTTTCGATGTGGAAAACCAGGGCATATGATCATAAATTGCCCAGAGATGACTGAGAGTGCCCCACAGAAGGGCAAGGAGCCAGAGAGAGCTCTTGTTGATACTCCTACTCCGAGACGGAGGGCGACAACTAAAGAGAAGGGAAAGCAAGTGGTTGTCAGAGGGCGAGTACATGCTCTGGACTAGGATACTGCAGATCAGTCGTCAGATGTGGTGAAAGGTACCATCTTACTCTTTGATCTTAAAACTTATGTTTTGATAGATTTTGGTGCCACACATTCATTTGTATCACCTGCATTTACATGTAAATTGGTTAAGTAGGTGAAGCTTGCCTGGTTGAGTAAGAGGATGCTAATAAGCACTCCCATGAATAATAGTCAGCTAGTGGAGTATGTATTTAGAGATTGTAAGTTGAAAGTAGGGGAAAAGGAAATGTCAGCCGACCTCATTTTAATGTATATGAGAGACTTTGATGTAATCCTACAAATGGATTGGATTGGTTGCAAACCATGCTGTAGTGGATTGTTTTTCTAAGACAGTAACATTTTTAGGGGTAGATAGCGTTACCGTAAGTTTCCCTGAGAAATGTAATGTAAAATCCCCTTGAGAAGTAATGAAAGCAGTTGTTGTTGTGAGTGAAATATATGAATTTCTGTACTGATTAATGATTGATATTTTGAAAGGTTATATTGCGTACGTGGTTGAGGCAGATAAGGCATGCCCGGAATTGCAAGACATCCCAGTGGTCAGGAAATTTCTAGATGTCTTTCTGGATGATTTACCAGGGTTACCCCTAGATAGAGAGATTAAATTTTGTATAGATTTGGCACCTAATACAGAGCTGATATCCAAGCCACCGTACAGAATGACTCCAATTGAGTTGGAGGAACTGAAGAAGCAGTTACAGGAGTTATTGGATAAAAGGGTTCATCAGACAAAGTGTATCGCCTTAGGGAGCACTGGTTCTGTTTGTAAAGAAGAAGGATGGAAGTCTCCGACTGTATATTGATTACAGGTTTTGAATAAGGAGATCATTAAGAATAAATACCCCCTTCCACACATCGATGACTTGTTGGATCAGCTTCAAGGAGCGCAGTTCTTTTCTAAGAGAGATTTGAGATCTGGGTACCATCAGTTGATAATTCGAGATGGAGATGTACCCAAGGTAGCTTTCTGCACCCGGTATGGTCATTTTGAGTTTATGGTTATGTCATTCAGGTTGACGAATGCTCCCGCAGCTTTGATGTCATTGATGAATGAGGTGTTTCACCAATACTTGGATAGATTTGTTATTGTATTCATCGATGATATTCTGGTGCATTCGAGATCTAGAGAGGAGCATGAACAACAACTACTGATTGTGCTACAGACCCTCCGGGAGAAAAAGTTATATGCTAAACTCAGTAAGTGTGATTTTGACTAGAATAGATCTCTTTTCTGGGTTATATTGTATCGAAAGATGGTGTGTCAGTGGACCCATCCATGATTGAGGCAGTGGTTCAGTGGCAAAGACCTCAGAGAGTCACAGAGATAAGGAGTTTCTTAGGTTTAACGAGGTATTATCTATGGTTTGTGAAGGTATTATCTATTGACACGTCTCACGAGAAAGAATGTTGAATTTATGTGGGACGATAAATGTGAAAAGAATTTTCAGGAGTTGAAGAAGAGATTAACTACAGCTCTGATTCTCACCATCCTTACAAACTCAGGAGATTTTTCTGTATACACAGATGCTTCGTACCAAGGACTGGGCTGTGTACTGATGCAAGATAGGAAGGTAGTAGCCTATGGATCGAGACAGCTGAAGGATCATGAGAGAAACTACCTGACCCACGATCTAGAGTTGACGGTTGTAGTATTTACTTTGAAAATGTGGCGCCATTATCTTTATGGTGAGAAATTCCAAGTATTTACATACCACAAGATCCTCAAATATCTGTTCTCACAGAAAGAGTTGAACATGAGACAGAGGAGATGACTTGAGCTTCTAAAGGACTATGACTGCGAGATCCTGTACCACCCGGGTAAAACAAATGTGGTAACCGATGCATTGAGTAGAAAGCATCTTGGGTTGTATTGTACATGATGATCAGGGAACACGAGCTGTTAGAACAGTTCACGAGCCTTAGTTTGGATGTGACCCCGCCTGTTGCTGATAGTGGCTGTATGATAGCTAGCCTACGGTTGGAACCCGATATGGTAGATCGTATCCGGTAGGCTTAGCAGATTGATCAGCAGTATAGTGATATTATCGGGCAAATACAGAGGGATACAAAAACTATACAAATGTGTATACCTCGTGTGATGGGATGCAATGGACACCAAAATTCAATCCTCAGTCGCCCATTATCTACTGTAAGTGCTCTGTAGAGGGGGAAAATAAGGGGGTGAGCAAACCACGCTCTCAGTAAGGCAATCATACGAGCAGGTAGATAACTGTACTATCTACGTGGTCATGATGCCATACTTAAATCAAACATTTATTTGTCATACTCCAAAACGTATGCTCATGCTTGTGTTCATGACATGTAAAATAATTCATGCTATTTAAATCAGTACACAGTTCTCAAAACATAGCATGGAAAATCATGTGTAAATCAAAATCAAGGCATGGTAAATCATCATCCAAAGTGCACTTATCAAGCATTTCAATATCAACATAAACCGATACAAAATCATCACTTGTCAGGACTCAGCCCCTCCCATGGATTATCTTGACCCACAAAACACATTTCAAAACATGGATTTTTCATTCAATAATAGACATGTGAGATGGCATATAATATAACAAAGATAATAACTAGGACTATTGCCATATCCTCTATGATCCTAGGCTAGATGAATCCTAGTGTGTAAGGTATCACCTCTATCTACTTTCGCACGGGAGGTGCGTCACGTCCAACCCGACGGTCAATAGCAGTATCCATCGTCTGAAGATGGCATATATATAACATCACACACGGTACAGCGTACTCCATGCTACTCGCACAGTACAACGTACTCCGTGGACCCATATCATCACAATATATCATGCCACATCTCAATATGCACATGCGAGCCTATTTAATCGACGTGGCACACAACCTACCCGAAGCTCCCAGCACGGCTCCCAACTTGTCATAAAACCATGTGCGAGTAGTCTTAAGCATGGCAACAAGTATAATGGACATCTAATGCGAGCTACACTCCAGTACCATGTCAAATGTCGTATAAAAACTAGTGTGAGCTAAACTCCAGCACAATGTCATAAAAATCCATGTGAAAACTAGTGCGAGCTAAGCTTTAGCACTCCTAAATCTCGTATGCATTTTTTCAGATTTCTCAAGGGTAATTTCCTATTTCATTGCTCCAATACTCATTTTGCATTTTAATCCCACTTAGAGCATGGAAAGACTCATTTCTTATGATTCACATACAACCTAAATTGTGTGAATTGCTTGAATTCATAAAGAATACTCAGAATTCATAGTCCATGCATTATTATTTTGTGTTTTCATTCCTTATCTTCAATCCAAATTCTTAAAGTTCCATTCATTTAATTTGTGGCCACTTCGACCCTTATTTATCCTTTATTTGTATCTTGATACTCATTCATCTTATTACAATTCATTCTCATTCACATGATCCGAAATCATTTGTCTTATAATTTCATTAACATATATTACAAAGTTATACATACATGGGGTCTCACATTCATGGCAGTTTTGTAAATTGAGGTGTTAATTAGGCAAATGAACTTTTAGATTGTGTAATATACTACTTCTGACATGTGAATAAATTCACTGCCTTAAATTGGTCGTTACTAATAAACTAATTGTTGGGGTATAGAAATGGTTATTTGTGGATGAAATTGTGAATATGACTTTGATAGGGATCTTAGCAAAAGACTTAAATTAAGTCAGGTAGTCAACTACTTGATGATATTAGGCTACAGTGAGTGAATGACAAACTGATAAGAGCTTATTTTATTATATTAATATTATCTAGTAATATTATCTAGTAATATTCTTTTAGCCTTATTATTGTGTTTAAAAGTGTTATGTAACATTCTTTGGATATTATAAGCATTAAAATTAGGCTTATGAGAGAAAATTAAGCTAAAATGACATTTTTTGCACTTTTTACATTTTCAAACCACCAAGGGTATTTTTGTAACTTTGCTTCTATCCGATTTTTCTCAAACCTAGTGTAAAAAGAAAAAGTTTGCCCATAATTTTGCATCCAGCATAAGTTATGTGAAATATTACTATCATGGGATGTGACATTTTACACTTCCATCTTGACATAAGCTATAGTAAAGAAATACAATAAAAATGTAAGTGATAAAGTTGTGGTAAATGATAGTTCTCGATTTAAAAAACAAAAGATAATTTTCAACTTGGTACAAAAGGAGTTTACTTGATAGCAAGTATAACCAATAAATGTGCAGTCAAAGAATGAGTAATAAAGTTGTAGTAAAAAAACAATTCTCAATTTATAGGTGGCATATAATTCTTAACTTGGTACTAAGAAAACTAATTTGATGGTACATATCAATAATAAATGCACACTCAAAGAATGAGCGATAAAACTTGAGCTAATGAATGATTTTCAATTTCAATCTAAAGAGGTGAGTTCTCAACCAAAAGATAAAAAGATCAACTCTAACATGTATTAAAGAGATAGTTTTCTCAAATCATTACAAAGGAGATTGATTTGATTCAAAGCTTGAACCATTAAATTGACTTTTCATTCTTGTCATGTGCATCATGAAAGATTTCATCAATATATATTTCTTTAAAATGTTGAATAGGAATAGGAAAAACATGTATGGGCTAAACATAGTAAGAAATAATCAAGACTAAGTGATTAAGCTTTCATTATGGAAAAACAAATATCCTAATTTGGTTGTTGTTTAAGTTTTGTTCTTTCATTGCCAAACATCCATATAAGTAGTCTTAACTTAGAGGAAGTGACCATACTATTAGTATATACATGTTCAAAATGAGTGGCTAAAAGAGAAGAATCATCATAATGAACATAAAATACCATTCACATGTCCTCGGGGATTTGATGAGTTGAGAGTATATTATTTTAAATTTCATTGTTCCCAATTAACACTTTTATTGCATGTATTATGATGGAATATCCTACAAAGACAACATTCATTAAGTGGGTGACTAATTGTTCAGTAATAATAAATAGTATCTTAGGTTGAACTTTACTTATATAGTTATTGGGCGTGGAACATAAGGTAGGCCTACATTTACATCTTCAATCCATTCTTAGAAAAATGCTTTAACTATATCTATTAGAAAAATGGTAAATTCTCCTAGTGCATCATATGTTCATCAAACATTCTTTGGATACACATTTTCACTAACCCTTCTTATCATGAGAGTCTGGATCGTCTACACTCTTTCCTTGAAGCATTAGATGTATTCCATGAGATATTGATGTGATTTCTAGTACCCTCTTCAAAAGTCAATAAGAGTAACATTTTCTTGGGTAAGGAAAAAATTTTCTCTTATCTAAACATTCTAAAATCTGACATGAAGATTTTACAAAGTTAAGAAAAAGATTGACATACCATGTGTACATTTTTCAATAAGAAACTTGGGGAATTTCTTTAACTTCAAATCATAATCTAATCCGACTTATCCAAGAGTTTCCACAAACTCTATGACATGCTCATAGGCCTCATTACTCTTGTCATTGAATTACTTGAGATTAGGACTAGTATAGTCTTTACTATATGACCTAGCAACGAACTAGAAAGATAAGGTAACTTGAGATCAAACTCAAAAAAAAAAATTGTTGTTCTTTTTGATTAATCAGCTCCTGAAGCTCCATTTTTGTGATAGCCTATGTCATGGTTGGAGGAAAAGTGTTTGATAGAAGAACTAGTAGCTAGGAGTTATTCAAACAAAGATTTTCAATAAGCTTAAGGTTAGGCATATTTTAGTGTTTTCTCCATTGCCATTTTGGGAAGGAAAAGCTTCATTAGAAGTGTTCCTATTCCCATTAGTTAAAGGTTGAACTAGAGAAGTTGTTGTGTTGAAGGATGTAGATTGGGAGATAGTCTTCTCTAACTTTGCATCATTTCTTAGAATTTTAGATCATTTTCATTAATTCTTAGATATAGGTAACGACTTGAGCATCTTGCTTTTAGGTAGAATTTTCCATGTTTTTCGATAAAACAAAAGCAAAAAATGTTATACTCAATGTCATCACTCTTTTTTATGGAGTAGCTAAAATGTTAAAGGTTTCTTTGGTGTGGAAAGGATGCATTGCAAACAAGTAAAATGGAATGTGCCAACAGACAACAGAGAAAAAGATTGGATCAAACCTATTTATTATGTGTCGCAACAACTAGTGGTAAACAATGAAACAATTATCCTGATAAAGAAAAGGATAATGCTAAAGGCAAAAACAATATATTAGAGAAATTTTGAAAGAGAGTTTATCAATTACTCCAAAGTCTCCACAAATAAGTTTGAGGGCTCCTATCTATAGGGCTCAAGAATATGAATTACATGAGTATTAAATGGACATAATGGTAGGAAATGACATTTACATAGATATTAATGTTTTATCTAATGGGAGTTTTGCTTTTTGGTGATAGTGAATAATGAACATACGAGTCCATTGTCTGTTCAGAGAGAAAAGAGAAAGAGAAAGCACTCATATTTCAAAGAAAATTTCAGAGAAAAGCTCTTAACTATCTTCATATTTGATTCACTAAACTTTTTAAAACATCTCAATAGTGAAGTTAACCTAAAAATTCTTTCATATTTCATTGTTGCCATATTTCAATGTTATTTTCTCTTCTTTTTGGGGTAACATTCGATGAAGCATCTTTTAAAAAAAATAGTAGTGAATAAACTTTCAGTAAATGAGCTTTCTATAAGATGTTGTTAAGTGAAAGTATTACTAAATTTCACTAATAATGTTGAAATAATCTCTTTTAAAAATAATCATATTATACCAAATTAGCCTAGAACATTACTGTGAGATCTGAGAATTTTAGATATATTTTAACGATGTAATAAGAACTTGAAGTGTAATTTATTGAGCTAAGTGAATTGTGAAAATTATATTTGGAGATTTATGTGTAAGTGTTTAACATAAGTGTGAAACTAAGAGGTCAGATCGATCTTGGGGAAGGAGAGATCGATCTGGTGAGTTAAAAATGACAAGGAAGGAGGAATTTAAGCAGCAGATCGATCTCCAATGGAAGAGGATCGATCTCCTTATGATTCTGTTTGAGAGAAGATCGATCTCATGAGGAAGGGATCGATCTCCAAATGTTTATGTTTGGGAGAAGATCGATCTCCTCAAGGAGCAGATCGATCTCATAAAGCCATGAAGAGATCGATCTCACCCCTCGACAGATCGATCTCCTAGGCATAAAATTGCCCCAAATCGTCCCCAAATTCAAATGCAGATCGATCTCATCAAGAGCCAGATCGATCTCCTACCCTCAGTCTATATAAGGAACCCCTGCTTTCTCCTGCAATTTCATTTTCTCTCTCTTCCAACCCCCATTTCTGTCGAAGCCCTAGCTTTCTCACTCATCCAAAGCGCTCATTTTCGTCCGAATCAGAGGTTGTGGCAAGAAGGGAAGTTGTTCCTCATCAAAGGGAGAACAACATACTTGGAAATCGAAAGACGGATTGAATCGAGGCAAGAGATAAGCTCTCCACAAGTTTTGGATAATTTTCTAAACCTCGATCTTGATATTTGAGATGATTTTGGTGATAATGGTTGTTGGCATTGTGTTGAAGTAGCTGGAAAATGATTATGGATTGATGAAATTACAATGTAGTTGGAGTGATAATGATGTTTAGCAATTTTGGTAATTTTGAAAATTTTGAGCTATAAATGAAAATTTAGACAATGAGGTGAATTAACATAGATATTGTGGCATGGGCAGTGTAGGATGTTGAGATGTTATGAATGCGATTGTGGATTGAGATAGAGTTAGGAGAAATGAGAGATTTGAGGTGTTATGAGCAACTATGCTCGATTTTGAGAATTGAGGTTACTGTGATGATGAGTATTGATGTTTTAACATCGTTTGGACAGCTCAGGAGTTTCAGAGTGGAATGCGAGACTAGTCTGTGACAAGGGGAAAACAATTGTACTATACGAGGTGCAAAAAGGTAAGGGAAACTAAACCATTTGTGTATGTGATTTGTGAACTATTATAGCATGATTTGTGATTTATAATACAAGCATGTTGAGTGTTGTGTTGTGATATAATAGCACACGATTTTTATAGCCGGTTAGAGCCCATTATTTTATGAGTTTATAAGCTGAGTGTGAAATTACTTTATAAACCGTTGAATTTGTGTGAGTAATGAACTGGGCTCTACGTTAAGGCAATATTGAGATTTGAGAAATGTGTGCGTGCTTTGCCGGTTGGAATTCGATTTTAATATGTTTTGTGTTGAGTACAAAACGGTTTTAAATGAGTTTTTATGAGGGAAAAACCACTATGAGTTCTACGTGAAGGCAAACCAGTCTTATATGATAAAGACTTAGGTGTGTGATTTTGAGTACACACCGGGCATTGCTCTGGTAACATGTAAGTCTGATCCTTCTCCGTTCTAGTAACGTGAGAAACCCTATTCTGTGGCTGTGCCACGTATATTTGGTGGTCGTTGCCACGTGAGAAACCTCATTCTGTGGCTGTGCCACGTATATTTGGTGGCCGTTGTCACGTGAGAAACCCCATTATGTGGCTGTGCCACGTATATTTGGTGGTCGTTGCCACGTGAGAAACCCTATTCTGTGGCTATGCCACGTATATTTGGTGGTCGTTGTCACGTGAGAAACCCCATTCTGTGGCTGTGCCACGTATATTTGGTGGCCGTTGCCACGTGAGAAACCCCATTCTGTGGTTGTGCCACGTGTGAATCTAAATCAATGGCTATGCCACGTGTGTTTGGTGGCTGTGCCACGTGCATTATTATTAAAGTGATTTTATCACGTTTATTGAGAAAACCATTATCGCATTATTTTTACATGCTTGTTACTACTCTAGACTAAGCCTTTTTACTTCATGTTTTCACATGAGTTGAGATATGAGAATGTCGTTTTGAGTACTTTCATGCTATGATTTTCAAATGAGTATACTGAGTTTCATGTACAAATAAATATTTTATGATGTGCATTATGGTTTATATAATGAATCCCTTACCCCCTTACTGAGCGATTTAGAAGCTCACCCTGTTTTCTTTGCCCCCAGATTTCTTCAAGTGAAAAAGGGTTTCCCTGCGACGTACGGAGTAGTGGCTAGTGGAGGACTTGAGCTCCAGGCCATATATTGTGTTTTGAGGTATCATTTATCTTTTCATGTACCCAGACAATTATTGTAGTTACAGGCACTTGATGTATAACATTGTATGGGATGTATTATGATTAATTAACTTGAGATCGAGTAATGTATATGATATAATATATACTATTTAATGACGAGATCCTGAGGTATGATAAGTATGATGATGTATGACACTGCACAGGAATGCACTCTTCATCGTGAATTGTTAATTAAAAATTTTTTAAATTTGCCCTACTTTTTGCGTTTCCGGGGCGTGACAATTACCTTGTCTATTTTCTTGGGGTCGAATCTAAATACTTTTATTACCTATCGATACGGTTAAATTAGGTTACTCCATCCCTGCTGGCGCTTGAAGTTTACATTATTCTCGCTTTGCTTAGATGATCTGACACTTTGATATACAGAATTATAATCCAATCATCGGGAGAAAATGGCTCTTTCAAATGATGAGAAAAGAATTTGGATGGCTAAAAGGTTGTGGAAAGACACAACAATGATCCAAATTATCGGTTCTTATATCACAAGATTTGTTATTTATTGACTGTGTTGTTGCGGCAATCTTGAGTTTCTAAAATTTGAATAACTTGATAGAATCAGTCTGGATTCAAAATGATATCCTTATTTATCTATTATTCTTTTTATCATCATAAAACAATAAAAATTATTTTTTTATGACTTAAAAATCACGAATTCAAATGAAAACGACTGCGTATAATGTATATGAGAGTTTTGTGCATTGAGTTGTAAATTACTTAACATAAGTTCATATATCGATTTATATAACTATCAATTTTATGGTGATAATTGCAAGGAGAGCTTTTTTCGCTATGATACCGTTCGTGAGTGTAGGAGGCTGACTGAGGCATATTATTGTTAATTCGAACTCATCTGCAGCGCGAACTCCTTGATCCCTTAGAAATGTATTGGAGTTGCAAGAAGTTTTCGCGGATGCAAAGAGATGGAAAAATCTTCCATATGGTCGAGTTACTTGGGTGCCATGAATATGTAAAGAAGCTATTTCTAAAACACGATCCAAGACGATTCGGACACAACTTGAGGATGATAGGCTTCATCTAAATCATGAATTGCGTAAATATGCTGGTAAAGCATTACTTCCAAATGAGATCATCATTGAGTATAAATTTGATTATAGATATGTTGAATAGTTTTAGAACAAAATGGTTAAGGAAGCCTCCATGAAGGATACATTCATCAACTGCTTTACTGCTTCGGTCACATGAATCCATTTGACATGCAGGGAACGACGCTCCAGTTCTACACTGTTCGGTCTGTTAACTTCCAAGTTGTGTGAAATTGAATGGAATGAGAAGTGCTTGCAGGTTGGAAAGATCCTCAGGTTGTCGATATGGAGGGAAATGATCTATATTTGCAAGCTTTATTCAGTGGAATAAAGAAGTTTTTCATTTTCACTACTGATCCTGTCAGTATTATTTTTTACCATGCTAGGAATTGGGGAACTGAATATGAATCAGAGAAAAACTCAGAGAGTGGGAATATCTAGTGGTAATTGTGAAAAACTACTTTGGTTGGTCGATCATAATATTATATTATTGATTCCAGATGTAAATGAGCTCTTTTATGTTAAAAATTATTTAAATTTAATTCAATTATTACCGAACTTAAACTCCTTTAGATATTGGATAAATCAAATTTGAATATTCTAATACCTACAACTCAAGTAGGTCACAAATTTTTTTTGGAGTTTTCCATTTTTAATAATTTTATAATTTTATAATTTTATAATATTATTTTAATTATCTATTTCCACCTTTTGCCTTCGCTATATTTCTAAGCAAAAATCTAAATTTTCTCTCAATTTGCACGGAGTTATAGTATAAATTATTAAGCTTGAGTAGGGATCTAAACGAACAAAATATTAAATAAACAGTTCAAACAAACTCAAATTTTGTTCATTTATGTTTTGTATTAAGCTTAACAAAGAATCATAAACAATATTTCAAAGTTCATATTTATATGAATCAATCTCAAAGAAAAGTATAATTGATAGTATATATTCACAAATAAACTCTTTTAAAGATTATTTAAAATCCATTCATTTGTAAATCATTTAAAGTTCATTTATTGATAATTAATAACATAACAATAACCCATTTGACTAATATTATTTTGAATTTATAATTGTTTACTTTGTTATTTTTTGTTTTATTCATAAACATGTTCTTAATCGTTTATGAACGTGTTTATTTATATATTTGTGAATATTTTATAGGGTGAAATGAAAAATAATGATAAAGAAAACTAAAATAAGAGGGAAATGAAAAGATAAAAAAATATTTTTTTTTCTTTTAATTGATGTGTTTGGTAAGAGAGATTTGAAAGGTGAAAGAATATTATTTTGTCTTCATCTACTGATCGGTAAGTTGACAACTAAAAGAAATATGTATATATATTATCTTACCATTATTCCATCAATTAATTAAAATAATAAAATAAAAATTAAAAAAAAAATAAAAGATAATTCTTTTTGTTACAACATAAAAAGTAATTTTATAAATATACATATTTAACTTCCGTATCTCTCATTTTCTCTCGACCAATCTTTCCACTTCGAAATAATTTGCCTTTGTTGACAAGGATTAGAATAAAATATTTTTCCTATTTTCTTTCGCCACAGTTTTTTTTACTACCCACTCTAAAATTTATTTTCTTTTCACTTACCCTTTACCCCTATCCCTCTCTTTTTTCTTTTTTCATTTTTCATAGAGAGAAACAAGAAGGAAGAGAGGAGGACGTATTCCCTTCTAAGGAAGGGTAATAAACACTAGATAAAGTCTTGCTTGTTCCACTTATCCCTATCTATCCTTCTATTTTTCTACTCTAGCAGCGCACTCAAAATGTTTGCAAACAAACTCACTCAAATTAAATAGCCAATACCAAACCGATTTCAAACATCCTAGTACCTAAACCAATCAAGCTCAAACATAATCTCAAAATTGCTTATCAAACACAAACAACCTTAAAAATAAACAAACAAATTACAACCATACCAAAATTCATTCATATTCTGTACATTTACACCCCCAAGCTAAGAGGTTGATCATTGTAATTGGACTTGAAAAATTTTATTAAGTTTCAAGCTTGGTCAATCGAACTTAAGTAATTCAATTTCTACCTTGAGTTGAACATGAATTAGAAGAATAAAATAAGATCAAACTCAAGTCGAATTTGGAATAGCAGGCTTTGAGTCAAACTCAGAGCTTTGCACTGTTTTGACTTAACTAGACTCTGACCCGTAAACTTTTACCTTGCTTGTTTAAGTAACGAAGATGCATCAGTATAAGCTATGATAGAAATAATGAATTAGTAACAATTGACATGTATTAGTAGCAATTGACAATGGTCGGGTGTCTACCTCGGTGGCAAAGCATTGAGCTTTAACATTCAGCTCCATTTTCGTTAGGTATTTGCTTGGTACCAAAAAATAATAATAATAAATAAAACAAAACCAAACCAAACCAAACCTATAATCTAATAGTAACCATAAAATAGCATAGTTAAGAATCTCAATCATTAGATTAAAGAATTTTTCTATTCTTATTTATTTCCATCCTTCCTACCAAACATAATTTAGTGTACCTATGTTGTTCCTCAACCATGAGATGTTATTCGAACCTCCATAAGCAGGATTACCAGAAGAGAAGTCTCTGGTAAGACGCTTATTATTCGTATTTCAGAATACTTTGATCTTTAATTTGAAACCAGAAGTTAAAAAAGCATGAAACTATGGCATGACCTGGAGCATTTTGAATGCCATAAGAAATTTGCAAAATAATACAATCCATCAACAACCAGTAATTATGCATTTTTTAACAGTCATAACTTACCCTAGGGCTGTAGGATTTTCCATTGAATTATTACCACTGTCATACCACTCATGCTCACAAGAAATTAAACTATTTCATACCACTTATCAGTTTTTTCCATACTATTTTTTATCCCATTCCTTACAGTAGCATTCATTTTTATCTCCTTTCACTATACGACTTTCATCTTATTCCTTCCCCATAGCATACATTCTTATCCCATTCCTCCCAATTTCATACACGCTAATCATTCTTTATTCTCGACATCCAACCAAAATCTCATCGAGGAAAAAAGGAAAATGATGAAGCCCGGATTTAAAACAATAACAATGTGAAAAACTTGAGCAATGTGAAATTTGTCATTTGAAATACAGATATTCTTCACAGTAGGCCTATGGAAGCATGTGGTTAATTTTCCACAGCTTAGCCTTTGTCAGATCTAAATATGTGGCTGCACGTATTATGCAGTCCACCCTTAGTGGCAAATTCTAATGAGGGCACTAAAGTAAAGGTTTGAGATTAAAGCTTTGCTTGGCAAAGTTGAAGGTGGAAGGATGAAAGTGGGTGAGTGGAAAAGGAAAAGTGAAAAGAAAATGAGTCTCACCAATACCTGGTAAGAGAGAAAATGAGAAAGACAAAAAAGATTGTCATTTTCTATCTTTATTTATAAAACAAATCATTTTGAATTGAAAAGATTAGCAAAGTTAAAATGAGAGAAATGTGAATTAGTTGGCATATTTACCGGATTGTTCATAATTGTTTGGATAAATTCCATTTAAGTCCTTGAGGATTAAATATAATTCAACTTTAGTCCATTAATATTAAAAATGAACACTCCACCCCAAATAACATAGCATTGTTAACAAAAGTTAATTGAATGTGAACAATTACAAAATTACCCAACCTTAAACTTTTCAATCTAAATGATTCTTCATTCTTTTATTTTTCGCTATTTTTCAAGATTCTTCACTTTTTTTCACTCTTTTTCATGAACATTGTTCAATCCGTGATTTTCTACTCAAATGTATTATATATAATCTTATTAATTTTTACTTAATTTTATTTTAATAATTTCATTCAATGATTCAAATTTTAAATTATTTTAATTTTGAATAATTTTAAATATAAATCATTTTGTTTTATGTATTTTTAATTTAAGTCATTTACATTTTTATTAATCAATTTAGATGACATTTTTATTTACATTATTATGTTATTAAATCAATCCCATAAATTTCATATAATAGATGAATATTAACTCGGTATTCTTTACAAAAGTGTATACATAATAAATAATAAATAAATAAAAAGACAAAAGAAAATTAAAAGAAAACAAATATTTCAAAGCCCAATAGCTCTTCAGCATTTCTTTCTTCATTTTTATTTGATTTTGAGTATTTAAAATATTTCAAATGGTTTAAGGGCAAAATTGTCTAAAAATTAAGTTTTTAATAGTTTACTTAACGATTGACTGATGGAAGGACTTACTTGTCTTACGAAATAGAAAAGTTTACGGCGCAGTGTTTATTTTTTATACTAATACACTAAGGTTGAATTAAGTTCAAACCTTAAGGACTTACATAAAATTTAAGTTACAGAGTATAATGACAAAATAATATAATTTTCATTTTCTTTCCTCTTATTTATAAATCCCACCAAGCAATCAATGTGATGAAAATGATTTTTTTTCCTTCCACTATTTCATCTGTCCTACCAAGCATTCTATGGAAAGAAAAAAATATGTTTTTCTTCTTTTCACTCTTCTTCCTCTTCAATTTTCTATCTTTTTATTTTTCTATCTACTCTACCAAGCAAGGCCTTAATGACTAACTATGAGAAAGATAATTTTTAACACACTGAATGGATATATTTCTTTAATAATTATCAAATGGCATTACAGATAAGACCTTTAGTTACTTGTACTGCCAATCAAATTTCTCAAATTCCCTCTAACAAAGAGAAATGCTAGGACAAGCTTGGATACTTATCTAAGAGCAGCTAGAAATAGATTATGAAGCAAATTGTCAATAAATCCAACAATAACCAACTAGCACCTACTTGGCTACATTAACAAGAAGCCCATCAAAAAAGGTACAGTAGCATGATATTAGAACTAACAATTCAGTATAAGGTATTTGTATGAATTCTTTCAATAAAGTAAAAAAAAGGGAGATAAGATAACTACCAAATTATACCAATCATAGCACTTTTCTGGTTTCTTAAACCTTTGGACAGCACAAATGTGAGTTCATCACTGACTGGTACCACGAGTATGCATCCTCTTCCTTTCAAACTCCAGCTGGAAAAGAAAATTAACATTAATAAATGACATACTAATCATATTACCAACAAAAAGATATGCCAGATCACTTTGAGTGTCTTACCACTTTCTTAACCCGTTCATTGGCTGCAGGAGCTCCTCCACTAACACACTCAGGGAGATATGGACTGCTCACACGCACCTCATTCATTACAACAATAACAGTCTCATCCCAGCGGACAGGAAGCCTGATCATATGCATTGGTGTTAATATAAAATTTGTAAGCTTTTAATATCATTATCCATAGCAGCACACTAACAAACTTCAAGGAATCCCATATGGACAAAAATTAGTCCCTCAGAAATTTAGTCCATATGCAAAGATCGAGAATTAATTTTAAATACTGCAATTTTGAAGGGATGAAAGGGGGGAAAAGCATATACCTCCACTTCCTAGATATCTTGATATGTCTCAGGAGAAAGAAAGAAAAGCAGATACACCACTGAGCCCAAGTCGTTTGCAAACATTTTAGGGAAAACAGGAACAAAAGTGGATACTTAAACAATCTTAGCTCATATAGAATACAAAGTCCGATGGCTGTATAATTATCAAAGGTTGACAACTATCAAGGCTTTGGGATAGGCAATTCATTGTGAATATTACAATATCTCAAAAAATACTCATGCATCCTGAAACATCCTGATACTCATCACCAACCCCAGGGTCCTTCCCCCTCAATTTCTCCCTCATGCCTTGTTCCTCAACAATCCAAAATTAGCTAAGATGGGCAAAAAATTTATAACAATTTTATAGCCATCTTAGATATTCATCACCTAGGGGCATCTTAATAACATTCAGCACATTACTAAGAGTACAAAGCCTTATTTAAATATTGTTGTCTCCTTCATTCATTTTGATTTCAAATACAAAAGCTCCCTTTAGTTACAAACTGTAAAGGCACAACATAGTAACCTATTAGCATTCATCTCACCTCGTCGAGGTACTTAATACAGTACTTTTCCTAAGAATAACATTAATCATTTCTGCATGTGATACTATGGCAGATTACCACGTAGCCAATGTTATGCTTTCAAGAGGTTCTTAAAGATGTAAGATACTTTCCTAATAAAGTATATAATCAATTTCCTATCTTCATAATCCCTTAAAAGTGTCCCCAAAGTATGTAAATTTGCTCTTAAACTCAAAAACTAGACATAGATAATACTAATACTGATTACTGAAATAAGAAAATAAAATAAAAAATAAAATAAAATAAACATACGTTTTAGACAAAGCATCAAAAAGACTCTGTGCCTCACTGGTAACTCCAACTCCAAACCTCTCAGAATCGGCCTCCGCTTTCCTGAAAAATCCAAGAAAGGAAAAGGCAATCACCTCACTGAAATTCAATAAGACAAAAATCCTAGATATGGGTTTTTTTTCCCTTTAAGAAATTAACATTAAAATCAATTACCTGATAGCAGAATCTTCCCTAGCCTGAAGACTAGTAAGGTCTAAAAAACATTTCTTGACATCAAGTGGATCTTCATCTTGACGCAATAAAGAAAACTCTTTAATGTAATTAGCCTTTAGCAGCCGAATGTTCCTTCTGGGTCCTGATTTCGAACCCTCTTGAAGTACGAGGATGTTGGAGAGGCGGTCGAAACTGATGACATGGCCTTCGAATTCGTCGCCCAAAGTTGTCTTGATTGAAAGGAAGCAACCCACTGCGCTTGTTTAAATTGTGCTTGAGCTGACTGCTAGATTCTCTGCTTCCTTTTTTCTTCTTTTATTTTGCGCTTCGAACTCCCTTTTTTTTTTTTCTTTTTTTTTTTCCGAGGCCTGAGACGACAATGGGAGATGGGCTGAAATTCTATTTGTTGAACTTGGGCCTTTACATTTATCAACCCATTCCATACCGAGGCAACACTGTAAATTTTGAATATTTTCATCTTTAAGAATAAGAATGCAGAAAACTTGAGTTAATTAAGCTATCAGGAAAAAGAATCAATTAAGACAAATTATTATTGGACAAAAAATAACTAAAACAAACGAGTTGGTACACATGATAATGAATTATTTACATGCAAAACAACTAAGGTTTTATATATGTTGTGGCGTCCTAGCTCAACCGGTAGCTACCCACTCAACCGTATTGTCCGTTTTGGGCCCCGCCTTTACGGCCTCGCCCTCACGATTTTATCGCGTCTTCAGAGGTTCGAACCCAAGACCTTAAAGTCTTTGTTCTGACAAAGATGATACCAATTGTTATCAAAATCAAAATCATCATGTGTAAATCAAAATCAATGCATGGTAAATCATCATCCAAAGTGCACTTATCAAGCATTTCAATCTCAACATAAACCGATACAAAATCATCACTTGTCAGGACTCAGCCCCTCCCATGGATTATCTTGACCCACAAAACACATTTCAAAACATGGATTTTTCATTCAATAATGACATGTGAGATGGCATATAATATAACAAAGATAATAACTAGGACTATTGCCATATCCTCTATGATCCTAGGCTAGATGAATCCTAGTGTGTAAGGTATCACCTCTATCTGCTTTCGCACGGGAGGTAGGTCACGTCCAACCCGACGGTCCATAGCAGTATCCATCGTCCGAAGATGGCATATATATAACATCACACACGGTACAGCGTACTCCATGCTACTCGCACAGTACAACGTACTCCGTGGACCCATATCATCACAATATATCCTGCCACATCTCAATATGCACATGCGAGCCTATTTAATCGACGTGGCACACAACCTACCCGAAGCTCCCAGCACGGCTCCCAACTTGTCATAAAACCATGTGCGAGTAGTCTTAAGCATGGCAACAAGTATAATGGACATCTAATGCGAGCTACACTCCAGTACCATGTCAAATCTCGTATGAAAACTAGTGTGAGCTAAACTCCAGCACAATGTCATAAAAATCCATGTGAAAACTAGTGCGAGCTAAGCTTTAGCACTCATGCATGTAAAACTCTAGTGCGAGCATCGCTCCAACACTAATGTACGTGTAAAACATGTCAAATCTTATGCGAGCAGTGCTCTAGCACGTTTCATTTTCACAAAACTCATGTAGATGGCTCATTCTTTGCAAAGTATGGTTATGAAACCAAATCAAGCTATTTTTTGTGCAAATCATTTCGAATGCTAGCCAACCTACCAATCACGTGCTAAAAAACTATGAAAGAGATTTCAAAGCATCATGCTCTTGCTTTTAACGCATATTTCTCAAAAACTCAATTTTTTTACCCTTCAAACAAACATTTCATCTTAAGACCCTCAGCTATGTTAAAAATCGCTCATGAGCCCGAAAGCCGTACAAATATCCCTAGGGCTAACACAATTCCGTTACCTCGATTCTCTTGGAAGAAATTCTTTCTTCTTTTCCCGCTTTTCGCGATTTGGCTCAACTTGCTATGGTTTTATCCTCTGGAGCTGCAAATATACATCAATCATATGAGTCAATACCAATAACTCATATTCTAACTTCAACTAATCGATATATCTCATCGAGCCTATTTCTTTAAGTTTGACCCATTATCATATTTGACCATCATTATGTCATTTCTCATCAATTTAACTAGCAACACACTTGGTTACTTATCAAATACTTAGCATAAATGTTTATCCATTACCTTCCATCATTTATGCATTCTCTACAACATCATTTATGCACATTTTATCATTTGACTAATCTCATAATGTGGCTTCATCCAATCATCTCAAAATCATGCATATCATCGCACTAACAACTTGATATAATCCATTTGATCATCAAATCAACCACATTCAATTTTCTCACACTAACTCATTCTAGGTTATACTTGTTCCATTACATTTTAGGTAGTTTCAATCATCAATACATACACCAATCTACTCATACAACAACTAGATAAATATCCTTAGAGTTGGTGTATTGAAAACTCACTTAGCGTGACTTTCTTCTTTTCCAAGTTTGGAAGACTCTTTAGCTCCTTCAATCCAATGAGTTGAATGTTGGTTCCAAGCTATGTTGCTCTCTTCCTCAAAATGAACAATTTTGGCTCTAATAGCTTTTTCCCAATTCTTTTTGGAAGATGGTGCATTCTAGAGAGAGAAAGCTTGGTGTTTTGGGTACAAATGGAAGAGGTGTATTGTTTTGTTGAAGAAAAAGGTTTTGTCGTGGGGTTTTTAGAGATTAAGAGTGATGAGATCGATCTGCTAGGGTGAAGAGATCGATCTTCCTTTGGTTTTTGCCATCGAATTCTCAGGTTTGAAATGGGAGGAATCGATCTGCTCATTGGGTAGAGATCGATCCTGGCTTGGCAGAAGCTTGAGGAGATCGATCTGCTCATAGGGAGAGATCGATCTGCTCTTGACAGAATCAAATGGGGATTGATCTGCACTTAAGGGGAGATCGATCTGGGCTTGGTAAAGGCAATGCAGATCGATATGCTTATTGGGGAGATCGATCTGCTTGATGGGGAGGTCAATCTACCTTGATAGATTCACTTGGAATTGCTCTGTTTTGCACAAGGGATCGATCTGCCTTGAATGGGAGATCGATCTGGCCTTCATCTACAACCCTTTTGCTCCATTTTTCTAGATTTCTCAAGGGTAATTTCCTATTTCATTGCTCCAATACTCATTTTGCATTTTAATCCCACTTAGAGCATGGAAAGACTCATTTCCTATGATTCACATACAACCTAAATTGTGTGAATTGCTTGAATTCATAAAGAATACTCAGAATTCATAGTCCATGCATTATTATTTTGTGTTTTCATTCCTTATCTTCAATCCAAATTCTTAAAGTTCCATTCATTTAATTTGTGGCCACTTCGACCCTTATTTATCCTTTATTTGTATCTTGACACTCATTCATCTTATTACAATTCATTCTCATTCACATGATCCGAAATCATTTGTCTTATAATTTCATTAACATATATTACAAAGTTATACATACATGGGGTCTCACATTCATGGCAGTTGTCATACCCCGCTTTTGTGAACCATTCTATCCACACTTACTCTAATACGGTTGGGCTGTGAGAAGATAAAATTACTAAAAATCCATTCATTTACAGCGGAATATTTAAAGCTTTAATTCACACTCCCAAGTGTGTGTGTAGATACACAAAATTAATTGTGTAAATACCATGTGCTTACATATCATCCCCATAATACTATTTACAATTCCAAGATATAACTGTGCGATACAATATATTAGATACAAAATTCTCGTGTATACAAATCTTATACCTTTGCGGACCGTGGGAGCTGTTTAACACAAAAGATCTAGAGACCACCGCTCCCTTACTTCTCAGTACCTGGAGGGGGAAAATAGTGGGATGAGCAAACCACCGCTCAGTAAGGAAATGTATGCTAGCAGGTAGATATCGTACTACCTATATAGCCCATGCATGCATAAACCAAAACCATGTTTTCATTATAAATGGAAATATCATACGAAAAATGCATTTAAACACATATTTCTCAATAGCATTTTCGTGTAAAATGAATATCAAACTTCCATTTAAAACATGTTCATAAATAGTGCCCTCACGGCACGAATGTGAAATTAGAGATTTATCAAAAATACGAAATCTCTTTCATTTCTCAAATCATTCTTTCTGCAATTCTCTTTCTTTTCTGAGATTATCTCTGTTTCTCAAATCTCTGAGACAGGCATGGAATTTTCGGCAATCAAATATCCACGACATATGGTCATAGTCAGTGATCCCAGGCCTCACTGATCAGGTGTGCATAGGGTATCACTTCGCCTGAAGGGGGATGGGTCAGTCCTACCCTCCGGCTCATCTCAATCCACCTCATCTCCTCGTATTCTCACGGTGAAGATATGTCGTGTGTCATCTACGCGATACTCGTACTCACGTGCACCCAGCATGGTACATAGTATACCAACGGGTGACTACACTATTCTACGTACGACCGTGGACCCAAGTTCATACTCCAACTCCGATGGACTTTTCATCCTAAACCATGTCTTATATACCAGGCGAGCAAGCAGCATGACACACAGTCAACGCAAAGCTCCAGCGCGGTACGATCTATCGTTAAGGCCCAGCCCGTTCAAATGGCCGTCGGCTGGTATCCCCTTGGGTCCCAGACCCCCAGGTTTACCTCAACTCAACCAAAACAGGTGCGAGCAAAGTTCTCGCACTTTCTCAAAACCATCGTGCGAGTTAAACTCCAACACGGTACATCAAGGCATTAAAAACAGGTGTGAGCTAGCGCTTCAACACCAAATCTCATCTCAAAGCTGATAGATGGCTATTTTCTCTTTTAAAAACTCAAAACACGTTTATTCATACAACATGCCTCTTCATACTAAAACATGTAAAAATTAGCCAACCTATCATCAACATTTCTCAATCATCAATAACAATATAAAATTGAGAATATCATTGAAAACATGCATATCATGCTATTTCCTTACCCTATCCCATTTCTCAATACATATATACATCATAGTACTTTTCATACTTCCATATCATTTCATAGAATTATAATATCGTACTAGTTCTAGCAATATATCTACGAAATTGCTGTAAAATACGCACGAACATCTCTATAGCTAACACACAGTCCCTTACCTCGCTTTACTTGTGTGTAACTATCCGCCTTTATGCTTCTCGCGTTCTCCTCTCGACTTACTCCGGCGTATCATCCGAAACTGAAATTCATCCATCAAACACTCGAGTTAACGTTTCTAACTCTTGTTCAACTAATCACTTATCCAATGCCTTAAATACACATTTTACCCCTTGTGGTAAACCTCACAATTTTATCCCAATATTAATATGCCCAAACCATTCCCACAACATGTTCCTCCACTCAAGATATCTCATTCATCATTAACACCTCTACATTCCACTTTCTCACACTAGACTATTTCTAAGTTATATTCATTTCATGCCATTCTAAGTGGTTCTACCCACAATGTGCACAACCAAATATCTTTATAATCATTAACTAAACCAATATACTTAGATTTGTGCACTAGAACTTACCTCATTGGATTTCCTCTTGCTCCAATTAGGAATGCCCTTATTTCTTCAATCCATCGAATGGGGAAACGCCTCTAGACTATGTTGTTCTTCTCTTTGTCGTGATCAACTTTGTCTCTAATAGATTTTCCTTAAATCTCACTGAAAATGGCTGGATTTAGGAGTGAGAAAGCTAGTTTTCTTTGAGTTGAAGTGAGAGGAAATGGTTTATCCCGAAATTCTGCAGATCCAACTGCTCCTATTTATAGTTTTGACTTAATGAGATCGATCTCCCTTGGGTGGAGATCGATCTGGTCCTCTGAAAATTCCTCTTTTCTAAGGCATTTTAAAGGCAGGAGATCGATCTGTCGAGACTGGAGATCGATCTGCTGTCGAACAGAAGCTTAAGGAGATCGATCTGGTCCTAGGGGAGATCGATCTGCCTCCAACCCGAGAGCTAAAGAGATCGATCTGCTTCCTTTGGAGATCGATCTGTTCCCTTCCATTACTCACATAAGAGCATTCTGGCTCTCCCAGATCGATCTCTCATCCTATGAGATCGATCTGGCCTTCACAAATTCCAGATTTCCTGCAGTTTTTCTGCAACAATTCCCTTCAAGACTTCCTCAATTTACCTTCATAGTCCTTTCCTCATTCATCGCTCCTTGAGACTTAAAAATGTCATCCCATCCCACTTAATATATTTTAAAACTTGTGGGAAATCTTTGTATAACCAAATATACACGATATTACTCGAATGGAAATATACACTTATGTAAATCTTTCCTTCCATTTTACTATACTACTCATATTCCATTTCGATCACATTCTTCTCGTGTTCAAGTTTATTTCCTCCTACTCATTCATAATGCAACTTGTACGTATAATCACAATTCTTATTACAAGTGCGTACATAATCTTATGAACTTACATTGCATGTACTTCACATTACAATGTATCATCATACTTATGATTTTATTTACATTCCCATGTTCCTATATACATAGCTATACATATACGAGGTCTCACATTTTTGTAAATTGAGGTGTTAATTAGGCAAATGAACTTTTAGATTGTGTAATATACTACTTCTGACATGTGAATAAATTCACTGCCTTAAATTGGTCGTTACTAATAAACTATTTGTTGGGGTATAGAAATGGTTATTTGTGGATGAAATTGTGAATAAGACTTTGATAGGGATCTTAGCAAAAGACTTAAATTAAGTCAGGTAGTCAACTACTTGATGATATTAGGCTACAGTGAGTGAATGACAAACTGATAAGTGCTTATTTTATTATATTAATATTATCTAGTAATATTCTTTTAGCCTTATTATTGTGTTTAAAAGTGTTATGTAACATTCTTTGGATATTATAAGCATTAAAATTAGGCTTATGAGAGAAAATTAAGCTAAAATGACATTTTTTGCACTTTTTACATTTTCAAACCACCAAGGGTATTTTTGTAACTTTGCTTCTATCCGATTTTTCTCAAACCTAGTGTAAAAAGAAAAAGTTTGCCCATAATTTTGCATCCAGCATAAGTTAAGTGAAATATTACTATCATGGGATGTGACATTTTACGCTTCCATCTTGACATAAGCTATAGAAATGCATTAATAAGTAAAGAAATACAATAAAAATGTAAGTGATAAAGTTGTGGTAAATGATAGTTCTCGATTTAAAAAACAAAAGATAATTTTCAACTTGGTACAAAAGGAGTTTACTTGATAGCAAGTATAACCAATAAATGTGCAGTCAAAGAATGAGTAATAAAGTTGTAGTAAAAAAATAATTCTCAATTTATAGGTGGCATATAATTCTTAACTTGGTACTAAGAAAACTAATTTGATGGTACATATCAAATAATAAATGCACACTCAAAGAATGAGCGATAAAACTTGAGCTAATGAATGATTTTCAATTTCAATCTAAAGAGGTGAGTTCTCAACCAAAAGATAAAAAGATCAACTCTAACATGTATTAAAGAGATAGTTTTCTCATATCATTACAAAGGAGATTGATTTGATTCAAAGCTTGAACCATTAAATTGACTTTTCATTCTTGTCATGTGTATCATGAAAGATTTCATCAATATATATTTCTTTAAAACGTTGAATAGGAATAGGAAAAACATGTATGGGCTAAACATAGTGTAAGACCCGAATTTAATTAAAATACGAAAATTAAATAAGAAAAGATGGGGGATGTATGAAGGAAGGTCAGGTTAAATTGATTCCAAAACAAGAGCAGGGGTAAAATGGTAAAAATACCAAAACCCGGTATTAGGGCAATAAGAAAATTTTAATTTAAAATAAGGATGTAAAATATCTTGATCGATAATGAGGAATTTATACAATTTGGGTCAATTGATCAAGATTCAGAAATTTTAAAAATACCAAAAAATTATCGGAACGATATCTCGAAAAGCGCGAAGGAATAATATCGAAAATTTGGAGAAAAATGTATTTAATAAATTAAATTTAAATTAAATAAATTAAATTTAAATTAAAATAATATAAGTGTAGATATTTTGGATTTTATGAAGTATTTTAATGAATAGTAAAATAATTAAAATAAATAATAATAATAATAATAATAATAATAATAATAAAAGCTGGAAAACGCGAAAAAAATCGCGAAAGGAAAACGAAACGGAAGCAGCCGAACCCGAGGGAGACCGGCGGGCCGTCCGGCGGCCAGGGACCCAGGCGAGGGCCGGCGAAGGAAGCCCGACGCCAGGCGATCCTTCAGCCACCGGAGACGCGCCGTTTGGAGGCCGGAGGACGCCGAAAAACGGAGGAGAAGGCCGCGGGAAAGAAATGGCCACCGGCGGCGAACGGCGGCGATTCGGGCGGAACCGAGGCTCGATTCCGAAAGCCCAGGCGACGGCGATCCTTTCTGCACCGGTATCAACCGATGAAATGGCGGGAAACGCCGGCGACGATGAAGAGAAAGAAATGGGTCCGACGGTCGAGGAGAAGAGGCCGAACCGGCGGCGTTCCGGCGACCCCGACCGAAGCCGAGGCCAGATTCGAGATGCGGACAACCTCACGGAGCTGCTAGCGGTGGAAGCCGACAGACCGGCCGGCAAGGTGGTGAACCGGCGGTGAACCGGTCGAACCGGAGAGAACCGACGATCTGAACCGGTCCGAACTGGACTGAACCGGTTCAGCCAAAAAGAGAGGAAAAAAGGAGAAAAAAGGGAAAAAGAAAAAGAGGAAAAATTGGAGAAAAATCCCGACGATGCAATCGAGCTACGGGTAAGTCAGTAGTGGTCGAAATTGACCCGATTTAAATTTCGGAGTATTTAATTTAATTAATTTTGGACTGAAAACTTACCCGAAAAATTGTGGAATTGTGTAGCTCGACGATTGGCATCCACCGAGAGCTCGAGATAGCCTCAAATTTCGTACTAGCATGGAATCTCGGGTAAGTGACCCTTATTTACGATAATTTACATCGTTATGCGTGATATGAATTTAAATTCCGCATAAATTGAATTAAATTATGAAAATTTAGATAAATTGTCATAAATAATAAATTTAGCTATTCGAGAATTAGAACGAGGCTCAATAAATTGTTGGTGGGCCCAATGAGCCCAATAGGCCTCGATAAAGTGAAAATTAAGTGGAAAACGGGCTTAAGGCCAATTAAGGCCCATTAAGGTGCAATCGGGTCCAATAGGGGTAAACGGGCCCAATGATTTAAATTAAGCCCAGAAAATAGGAAATACAATTAAATTGTATGTTATCTGACCTGATGAATAATTATACGCAGTTTCGGGCATTTGATTGGGAGCATAACGGACTGCGCGACGAGACAACAGTGGAAAAGAAAAGGGTCAGACTCGACAGGAAAATAAGGTAAGGGAATTCTACGGACTGCTAGAGGTAACTTTACGCAATTTTACGTTCATTTGCAGTCTTTAAAAATTTACCTGAAGGGTCTAGAGGTCAAATAATAATTTAGTGCCTCGAATGGGCAAATTATCAAAATACCCTTGTTAAGGGTAAAATTTACAAATTTAGGAAAAGTTGGGAGGAGCAAGAACAAGAGGTTCTTGCTCATTCTGGAGGTGTTTTGATGCATGCATTAGTAGGCTGGCTAACCTTGAAAGAAAATGCACAGCATTGCATACTTTCAACGTGAAATTGTTTTGAAAACTGTTTTGAGGAAACAGAGCCGCCTACGTGTTTTTATTTACATGTGACGTGCTAGAGCTCAGCTCGCACGATGTTTGATTTGTGTTATGCATGCATTAGTGCTGGAACGAGAGCTCGCACTACAGTTTTACATGCATGGGTGCTATAGTCTAACTCGCACCAGATTTTTACATGATTTTCGTGACAGGGTGCTAGAGTCTAACTCGCACCATATTTTTACCTGATTTTCGAGACAGGGTGCTAGAGTCTAACTCGCACCAGATTTTATAAGATTTTCATGTGATTTATATACAAAGTGTTGAGCTTAGCTCGCACTAGATTTACTGGATTTGTGGAGTAGCGCTGTCTGCCCTTGGAGTCAGCCAAAAGGCCCAGCAGGCTCAAAAGACCTCTTAGGTGGGGTGAGAGTGAGGGATGAGGTTAGCGGCCTTGTGGGGATGTAAAGCGGGCTCTGCCAGTTTTACTTGATTGATGAGAGTGTTGAGCATCAGCGGACAATACGTTGGACTTGTTGACGTTGTTGCACCACCCGTTGTTGGACCACCCGTTGTTGACCACCAACGTTGTCGATGGGCCCAAGAAGGGTTGCCATGGCCGGGCAGGGGTTGGCCGGGCAGGGGTTGGCCGTCACAATAAAATCGCTCGCACTGATTTTATGAGAACATGCGATGAGCCGTGCTTGGAGTATCGGGTAGACTGTGTGTCACCGATTAAATAGGCCCGCACGTGCGTTTTGAGACATGGCATGAGTATAGAGATATTATATGGGTTCAAGGAGTACGATGTACCGTGCAAGTAGCATGGAGTACGATGTACCGTGTGGTATCTTTGGATACGGCATCTCCGGATGCAGCATCTTCGGATGCCTGGGATCGGATAAGACTGACGGGATGGATTGACCCACCTCCTGGGCGATTCCCAATCATGGTGAGAACCCGCACACTAGGATCCGTGTAGCTGAGGAACTCCCGAGGACACATATGGCCATAGTCCTGGTTATTGCCGATATACAGACGTTGCCTAGTCTCGCATGTTTATGATCTTGACGATGATTTAAACTGGGTTTTAAAAACTAAATTGCAGGATGGTATTTCCATGCTTTTCAAACCCACGTGAATGTAAATCGATTTTCATGATTTTGTGTGAGTCAGGATCACCCGAAGGAGGGGTCGAGTCCTGACTTTATTGTGAAATTTTTAAATGAGAAAGATATGATTTTGAATATAATTGCATGTTGAATTTTTCGTGCAAATGCGTTTTACATAACATCATAATTCATATCATCTGTTTTAAAATGTGTGGAGAAAGGGTGGTTTATGCATGGCACCACGTTCATGTAGGTAGTATGGTTACCTACTTGTTCGTAGGATTGCCTTACTGAGCTTGATGTGCTCACCCCTTTCATTTTCTCCCACAGATAATCTCCAGTAGAAGTTGAGACGACTCAGTACTGCATTCCGGATATCCGCTGCTGCCCATCATTTAAGGTATATACACTTGTACATATTGTATCTACATAAGCATAGCACAGTAACATGTTTGTAAGTAACTTTAGGGGATGTATAAATATTGTAAATAATTATAAACGACTGGAGGAGAAATAAGTAATATGGTAAATGTATGGTGGGACTGGCATTGACGCACAACCCAATTTGTTAGTGAAGTGTGGTCACGATTCGAGGACAGGTAAGAAATTTAAGTAAATAAACAAAACGCGAAAAATTAACTCTGATTTTTGGGTAGTTTGGGTCGTGACATATAAAGGTGGTATCAGAGCAGCAATTGGTCTGATGTGTGTCAGTGTCAGTAATTAGGAAATTACATCCCCGTGTTACTGTGCTTGGTTAGATACAATAGTGTATATCGAGATGGGTTTTGACTAAGAAATGGTCGAGAATGCAAGAATATAGTTTTTATAACTGATAGCCGCTATGGTAGAGTGGCGAGTAAACATGCTCGAGACCGTAGAGATCGGTCTGAGAATCAAATGAGTTGTCATATGAGACTCAAGATGAGCGTGAGGTGGAGGCTGATGATGAGCATACTCCACAGGGTCCTATAAAGAGACCAAACAGTATTGAGACACGCTCCAAGTGGATGGAGTGGAGTGTAGAAAATATTTCAGACTTGTTTACTCAGTCTATTGCAAGTAGTTGAGGATAGGCAGGGTGAAGCCTAAACAGATGCCTCAGACTATAGAGATTTTCACATCCCTTCGATAAATAGCGAAGTAAAGAAACTTATAATTGTTGAGGACTGGGTGTATGAGATAGCGAAGTGCTATGGATTTTTCGGTGTGTGTCGACCGAGAAAGTGACTTTTAAATACGTTTATGTTAAAGAGTCGAGGTGAAATATTGGTGGAAGTTCGCTCGACCTATCTGAATAGTTAGACGTCCAGAGTCGACGTGAAGAATAATTATGGATGTATTCCGGTGACAGAATATCCCGGACACTATTTAAGAAAAATTACAAGTAAAATTTTTTACACTGACCTAGAGGTATTGGTTGATTGATGAGTATGAATCTCAGATTATATCACTGGGCAAGTATGAACTCGATATTATGGGCAGTGAGAGTCGAAAAGCCCAAAAGTTCATGGAATGCTCAAATTGTCGATTAGAGTCCGATTGGCTCACTACCTATGTCGAGGCAGTGCGCAGAATACAGTTGCAATAATATCATGTGTTGCACGCCTCTGAGATTGGGAAAGGTAGTAAGGGCCGAAATAGAAACAGAAGAGAATAGAGAATGACAGAGATGTCAGAACGGGAAAGAGACCAGTTGGTAAAAGATTTAATTTGACGAGTCATGGAGTAAGATAATTGGTAAGGCCCCAATGCATCCAATTTTGGGCACTCTTGAGGGGTATTGTGATTGGAGGACCCCGACCTGCTATGAAGCAGTGTAGCAGTGTAAGTACTGTAAGCAGTGTGGGATGTGTGGTGGATACCACGGAAGGGGGTCTATACCTACACTGTATTGGTGAAAATGGTCGTAAATTGTGGTAAGATGGACCATTGATTTTGATTGCTTAGAGTTGGGCGAGATTGCCCCACAGAAAAGTAAAGAGACAGAAAAACTTCGTTAGTATAGCTGCAACGAAAAGGGAGACCATAGCCGAAAGGAAAAAAGAAAGTAGGCTGTTGGACGAAGGCGAGAGGATGTCTTGGACCAGGACACTATTGATGTTTCATGGATGTGGTGTAAGATACCACACTTGTTATGAATAATGAAGTACATATGTTCATTGATCCTGGTGCCACAAATTTATTCATACCGCCTTCATTCGCATATAAGTGAGTAAAAGGCATGAATGCCTACATCATTGGGCACAATACTGATAATGAGTGCCCCATTAGAGGAGGATTAAATAAACGGAATATGGATATAGAGATTTTAAGTGATAAAAAGGGGTGCAACAGTTGAAATTAAAGGAGTAAAGGATTGTACTCACGGAATCAATAATGAAAGAGTTTCGTCATGAGGGATATACGAAAGGAGATAATCTTTAAGATATGATATGCTTGATTTTAAATACAAGATGTATTGGAGTAAGAGGCGTATGCTAAGTAAGAACATCTTTACGATATGGAGTTATTAGAATTAAAGCAATTAGTAGCAAATACAAATTGTGACCACATGGACTGACATATAAAGTAACTGTGGTTAAGTCTGAAGGTTAATAAAGGTATTTCAAAATACCTCCCCGCCTGAAGACTTGATAGCGTCTAAAAGTATATATATATATATATATAACCTAAAACGTGAAATCGATCGTTGTAATAAATACCTTTAGCATTAGGATACCTTTACTAAGACGATAAGAATATTAAAATTCAAAAAATCATAAAGGTTAACATAGTAAAATTTAATAAGAGCCGTTAAGATAAGAAAAGGAAATGACGCAGGTTAGTATCTGAAAATGTAAGCGATTTTAGAGGATCTTATACGCTTATGCGTAAATAAGTCAAGGATTGGATCGAACAGTAATCATCATTATCGATGATATGTTGGGTGTAGTTAAAGTCTAGGGCAAATTATAAGCAACAATTGGAAAATGACTTTTACAAATGGGTTGTTGCGAGTTCTCAATATGGTCTACTTGGTTGACACGTTTAACTAAGAAAACGTGATCTTTAAATGAGATGATAAATAAGATGATAGATGTGACATGAATTTCGATGTAAGGAAGTATGAACTGACCACCGTGATTAATTTCACTATACCCAACAGCTCAAGAAGTTCTCAGTGAGCATGGATACATCAAAATTATGAAGGAGCTGTGTATTGATGTATAATGGGAAAATAGTCAATTATGGAGTCAGACAACTCCTTAATCATGAAATAAACTATCTGACTCATGATTTTAAGTTGGCAACAGTATTTGTACCGAGGATATGGTACTATTATGTACATGGTGAGAAATTGTGGATATGCACTGATCATAAAGTCCCAAGTATCTGTTTCACAGAAAGAGGCGAATATGAGAATACATAGTGGGTTAGAGCTTCTGAGAGGTTTTGATTGTGAAAATTGTACCACCCAGGAAAGGCTAATGTGATGACTGATGCCTTGAGCATAAAGAGTCTCGGGATGGTACCACATATGATAGTCAGGGAGCGTGAGCTGCTAGAGCAGTTGTGGACCTCCGTAGTGATGTGATCCCTTCTGATGGTGACAGTAATTATGTGACAGCTAGCCTGAGACTAGAACCGGATGAGAGTGCTCGGATTTGACAGGCTTAGCGTGATGATCGGCAGGATGTCGATAGTTTGGGTCAGATTCAGAAGGGTACAGTGACAGAGTTCACGGAGTATGATAATGAGTTACTGAGGATTTTGAGACAGTATAAGTGCTCCCCAGGACCACAGTTGATGAGATACTAATATTGTCAGAAACTCACTCTTCGGGATATGCAGTGCATACGGAAGTAAAGAAATATATCGAAATCTCGAAAAGGGTATGGGTGGTCAGATGTGAAAAGAGATATTATAGAGGTTGTGAAAAAGTGCCTAGTATGTCAGCAGAATAAGGTAGAGTATTAAAAGTCTGCAGAGTTATTGCAGCCTCTACCTATATCGACACGGCACGAAAATAAGAGCAAGTCTCCATGAATGTCGTGATGGGTTATAGAGAACTCAGGTGAATTATGAGGCTATTCGGATGATAGTCGATAGAGTGACTAAGTCTACCCACCTTTTGGTTATGAAATCCCCAAATACTCAGAGTATATATGAGGATTTATGTGTAAGGAAGATTGTGGAACACTATGTAGCGTTCCAGTGAGCATGGTATCATATAGGGATTCCCGCTTCACTTCCCACCTCTGAGGATATTTTTAGGAAGCTATGGGAACCCGACTGAGTATTAGCACAGCTTTTCGTCCTCAGACAGATGGTCAGTCAGAGAGGACTGTACAGGTTCTGGAGGATCCGATGAAAGCGTGTGCCATTGATTTTATAAGCTCCTGGAAATGATCAGTTGATTTCTAATTGAATTCGCCAATAGCGACAGTTGTCATTCGAGTATCGGGATAACAAGATATGAGACAGTGTATGGCTGTAGGGGTTGTTCCCCAAATTGGATAAGAAAAAGTGGGTGGTAGATAGAATTATTTTCGACTTGGATAATAAGTCTCTGAGGATGTTTAGTTAAGGATGAGAGATTAAAAACGCCTCAGAGCAGATAGACAAGTATTGGAATTCACCCTTGGTGAATTAGTATGATTGAAATGTTTCTTGTCCTAAAGGAATAAGGACATAGCGAGCTTTTGGAAGAAGGTAAATTGAGTTGCGCTGGATGAAATATTTTGAGAGATTGGACAAGTGGAAGATAAGACCTGTAGGTGGCATTTCCACTTGAATAAGCAGGCACCCACAATGTGTCACAGCTTTTAATGCTTCGAAAATACTATCCAGATCCAGCATAGGTGATAGGATATGAGATCCAACAGTTCAGCTTAATGCAATATAAGTATATTGATAAGTTGATTCGGGCATTAATCAGGAAAGAGGAAGTATTGAGGTTTAAGATGATCTCCCTAATTAAAGTCCTTTGGTAGTAATTCACTCCGGAGAAAGTCACATAAGAATTAAAGAAGTATGATACGATTGATATACCAGAGTAGTCTATGGACTCATTGACTTGGTTCTAATTTGGAGGACCAAATTCCTTAAGTGGGGGAGAGTTGTAAGACCCGAATTTAATTAAAATACGAAAATTAAATAAGAAAAGATGGGGGATGTATGAAGGAAGGTCAGGTTAAATTGATTCCGAAACAAGAGCAGGGGTAAAATGGTAAAAATACCAAAACCCGGTATTAGGGCAATAAGAAAATTTTAATTTAAAATAAGGATGTAAAATATCTTGATCGATAATGAGGAAATTATACAATTTGGGTCAATTGATCAAGATTCGAAAATTTTAAAAATACCGAAAAATTATCGGAACGATATCTCGAAAAGCGCGAAGGAATAATATCGAAAATTTGAAGAAAAATGTATTTAATAAATTAAATTTAAATTAAATAAATTAAATTAAAATTAAAATAATATAAGTGTAGATATTTTGGATTTTATGGAGTATTTTAATGAATAGTAAAATAATTAAAATAAATAATAATAAAAAAAAAGCTGGAAAACGCGAAAAAAATCGCGAAAGGAAAACGAAACTGAAGCAGCCGAACCCGAGGGAGACCGGCGGGCCGTCCGGCGGCCAGGGACCCAGGCGAGGGCCGGCGAAGGAAGCCCGATGCCAGGCGATCCTTCAGCCACCGGAGACGCGCCGTTTGGAGGCCGGAGGACGCCGAAAAACGGAGGAGAAGGCCGCGAGAAAGAAATGGCCACCGGCGGCGAACGGCGACGATTCGGGCAGAACCGAGGCTCGATTCTGAAAGCCCAGGCGACGACGGTCCTTTCTGCACCGGTATCAACCGACGAAACGACGGGAAACGCCGGCGACGACGAAGAGAAAGAAATGGGTCCGACGGCCGGGGAGAAAAGGCCGAACCGGCGGCGTTCCGGCGACCCCGACCGAAGCCGAGGCCAGATTCGAGATGCGGACAACCTCACGGAGCTGCTGGTGGTGGAAGCCGGCAGAGAACCGACCGGCAAGGTGGTGAACCGGCGGTGAACCGGTCGAACCGGAGAGAACCGGCGGTCTGAACCGGTCCGAACCGAACTGAACCGGTCCGAACCGGACTGAACCGGTTCAGCCAAAAAGAGAGGAAAAAAGGAGAAAAAAGGGAAAAAAAAGAGGAAAAATTGGAGAAAAATCCCGACGATACAATCGAGCTACGAGTAAGTCAGTAGTCGTCGAAATTGACCCGATTTAAATTTTGGAGTATTTAATTTAATTAATTTTGGACTGAAAACTTACCCGAAAAATTGTGGAATTGTGTAGCTAGACGATTGGCATCCACCGAGAGCTCGAGATAGCCTCGAATTTCGTACTAGCATAGAATCTAGGGTAAGTGACCCTTATTTACGACAATTTACATCGTTATGCGTGATATAAATTTAAATTCCGCATAAATTGAATTAAATTATGAAAATTTAGATAAATTGTCGTAAATAATAAATTTAGCTATTCGAGAATTAGAACGAGGCTCAATAAATTGTTGGTGGGCCCAATGAGCCCAATAGGCCTCGATAAAGTGAAAATTAAGTGGAAAACGGGCTTAAGGCCAATTAAGGCCCATTAAGGTGCAATCGGGCCCAATAGGGGTAAACGGGCCCAATGATTTAAATTAAGCCCAGAAAATAGGAAATACAATTAAATTGTATGTTATCTGACCTGAGGAATAATTATACGCAGTTTCGGGCATTTGATTGGGAGCATAACGGACTGCGCGACGAGACAACAGTGGAAAAGAAAAGGGTCAGACTCGACAGGAAAATAAGGTAAGGGAATTCTACGGACTGCTAGAGGTAACTTTACGCAATTTTAAGTTCATTTGCAGTCTTTAAAAATTTACCTGAAGGGTCTAGAGGTCAAATAATAATTTAGTGCCTCGAATGGGCAAATTATCAAAATACCCTTGTTAAGGGTAAAATTTACAAATTTAGGAAAAGTTGGGAGGAGCAAGAACAAGAGGTTCTTGCTCATTCTGGAGGTGTTTTGATGCATGCATTAGTAGGCTGGCTAACCTTGAAAGAAAATGCACAGCATTGCATACTTTCAACGTGAAATTGTTTTGAAAACTGTTTTGAGGAAACAGAGCCGCCTACGTGTTTTTATTTACATGTGACGTGCTAGAACTCAGCTCGCACGATGTTTGATTTGTGTTATGCATGCATTAGTGCTGGAGCGAGAGCTCGCACTAGAGTTTTACATGCATGGGTGCTATAGTCTAACTCGCACCAGATTTTTACATGATTTTCGTGACAGGGTGCTAGAGTCTAACTCGCACCATATTTTTACCTGATTTTCGAGGCAGGGTGCTAGAGTCTAACTCGCACCAGATTTTATAAGATTTTCATGTGATTTATATACAAAGTGTTGAGCTTAGCTCGCACTAGATTTACTAGATTTGTGGAGTAGCGCTGTCTGCCCTTGGAGTCAGCCAAAAGGCCCAGCAGGCTCAAAAGACCTCTTAGGTGGGGTGAGAGTGAGGGATGAGGTTGGCGGCCTTGTGGGGATGTAAAGCGGGCTCTGCCAGTTTTACTTGATTGATGAGAGTGCTGAGCATCAGCGGACAATACGTTGGACTTGTTGACTTTGTTGCACCACCCGTTGTTGGACCACCCGTTGTTGACCACCAACGTTGTCGATGGGCCCAAGAAGGGTTGCCATGGCCGTTGGCAGGGGTTGGCACGGCAGGGGTTGGCCGGGCAGGGGTTGGTCGTCACAATAAAATCGCTCGCACTGATTTTATGAGAACATGCGATGAGCCGTGCTTGGAGTATCGGGTAGACTGTGTGTCACCGATTAAATAGGCCCGCACGTGCGTTTTGAGACATGGCATGAGTATAGAGATATTATATGGGTTCACGGAGTACGATGTACCGTGCAAGTAGCATGGAGTACGATGTACCGTGTGGTATCTTCGGATACGGCATCTCCGGATGCAGCATCTTCGGATGCCTGGGATCGGATAAGACTGAGGGGATGGATTGACCCACCTCCTGGGCGGTTCCCGATCATGGTGAGAACCCGCACACTAGGATCCATGTAGCTGAGGAACTCCCGAGGACACATATGGCCATAGTCCTGGTTATTGCCGATATACAGACGTTGCCTAGTCTCGCATGTTTATGATCTTGACGATGATTTAAACTGGGTTTTAAAAACTAAATTGCAGGATGGTATTTCCATGCTTTTCAAACCCACGTGAATGTAAATCGATTTTCATGATTTTGTGTGAGTCAGGATCACCCGAAGGAGGGGTCGAGTCCTGACATTATTGTGAAATTTTTAAATGAGAAAGATATGATTTTGAATATAATTGCATGTTGAATTTTTCGTGCAAATGCGTTTTACATAACATCATAATTCATATCATCTGTTTTAAAATGTGTGGAGAAAGGGTGGTTTATGCATGGCACCACGTTCATGTAGGTAGTATGGTTACCTACTTGTTCGTAGGATTGCCTTACTGAGCTTGATGTGCTCACCCCTTTCATTTTCTCCCACAGATAATCTCCAGTAGAAGTTGAGACGACTCAGTACTGCATTCCGGATATCCGCTGCTGCCCATCATTTAAGGTATATACACTTGTACATATTGTATCTACATAAGCATAGCACAGTAACATGTTTGTAAGTAACTTTAGGGGATGTATAAATATTGTAAATAATTATAAACGACTGGAGGAGAAATAAGTAATATGGTAAATGTATGGTGGGACTGGCATTGACGCACAACCCAATTTGTTAGTGAAGTGTGGTCACGATTCGAGGACAGGTAAGAAATTTAAGTAAATAAACAAAACGCGAAAAATTAACTCTGATTTTTGGGTAGTTTGGGTCGTGACACATAGTAAGAAATAATCAAGACTAAGTGATTAAGCTTTCATTATGGAAAAACAAATATCCTAATTTGGTTGTTGTTTAAGTTTTGTTCTTTCATTGCCAAACATCCATATAAATAGTCTTAACTTAGAGGAAGTGACCATACTATTAGTATATACATGTTCAAAATGAGTGGCTAAAAGAGAAGAATCATCATAATGAACATAAAATACCATTCACATGTCCTCGGGGATTTGATGAGTTGAGAGTATATTATTTTAAATTCCATTGTTCCCAATTAACACTTTTATTGCATGTATTATGATGGAATATCCTACAAAGACAACATTCATTAAGTGGGTGACTAACTGTTCAGTAATAATAAATAGTATCTTAGGTTGAACTTTACTTATATAGTTATTGGGCGTGGAACATAAGGTAGGCCTACATTTACATCTTCAATCCATTCTTAGAAAAATGCTTTAACTATATCTATTAGAAAAATGGTAAATTCTCCTAGTGCACCCTATGTTCATCAAACATTCTTTGGATACACATTTTCACTAACCCTTTCTTATCATGAGAGTCTGGATCGTCTACACTCTTTCCTTGAAGCATTAGATGTATTCCATGAGATATTGATGTGATTTCTAGTACCCTCTTCAAAAGTCAATAAGAGTAACATTTTCTTGGGTAAGGAAAAAATTTTCTCTTATCTAAACATTCTAAAATCTGACATCGAGATTTTACAAAGTTAAGAAAAAGATTGACATACCATGTGTACATTTTTCAATAAGAAACTTGGGGAATTTCTTTAACTTCAAATCATAATCTAATCCGACTTATCCAAGAGTTTCCACAAACTCTATGACATGCTCATAGTCCTCATTACTCTTGCCATTGAATTACTTGAGATTAGGACTAGTATAGTCTTTACTATATGACCTAGCAACGAACTAGAAAGATAAGGTAACTTGAGATCAAACTCAAAAAAAAAAAAAATTGTTGTTCTTTTTGCTTAATCAACCCCTGAAGCTCCATTTTTGTGATAGCCTGTGTCATGGTTGGAGGAAAAGTGTTTGATATAAGAACTAGCAGCTAGGAGTTATTCACACAAAGATTTTCAATAAGCTTAAGGTTAGGCATATTTTAGTGTTTTCTCCATTGCCATTTTGGGAAGGAAAAGCTTCATTAGAAGTGTTCCTATTCCCATTAGTTAAAGGTTGAACTAGAGAAGTAGTGGTGTTGAAGGATGTAGATTGGGAAATAGTCTTCTCTAACTTTGCATCATTTCTTAGAATTTTAGATCATTTTCATTAATTCTTAGATATAGGTGACGACTTGAGCATCTTGCTTTTAGGTAGAATTTTCCATGTTTTTCGATAAAACAAAAGCAAAAAATGTTATACTCAATGTCATCACTCTTTTTTATGGAGTAGCTAAAATGTTAAAGGTTTCTTTGGTGTGGAAAGGATGCATTGCAAACAAGTAAAATGGAATGTGCCAACAGACAACAGAGAAAAAGATTGGATCAAACCTATTTATTATGTGTCGCAACAACTAGTGGTAAACAATGAAACAATTATCCTGATAAAGAAAAGGATAATGCTAAAGGCAAAAACAATATATTAGAGAAATTTTGAAAAAGAGTTTATCAATTACTCCAAAGTCTCCACAAATAAGTTTGAGGGCTCCTATCTATAGGGCTCAAGAATATGAATTACATGAGTATTAAATGGACATAATGGTAGGAAATGACATTTACATAGATATTAATGTTTTATCTAATGGGAGTTTTGCTTTTTGGTGATAGTGAATAATGAACATATGAGTCCATTGTCTGTTCAGAGAGAAAAGAGAAAGAGAAAGCACTCATATTTCAAAGAAAAGTTCAGAGAAAAGCTCTTAACTATCTTCATATTTGATCCACTAAACTTTTTAAAACATCTCAATAGTGAAGTTAACCTAAAAATTCTGTCATATTTCATTATTGCCATATTTCAATGTTATTTTCTCTTCTTTTTGGGGTAACATTCGATCAAGCATCTTTTAAAAAAAATAGTAGTGAATAAACTTTCAGTAAATGAGCTTTCTATAAGATGTTGTTAAGTGAAATTATTACTAAATTTCACTAATAATGTTGAAATAATCTCTTTTAAAAATAATCATATTATACCAAATTAGCCTAGAACATTACTGTGAGATCTGAGAATTTTAGATATATTTTAATGATGTAATAAGAACTTGAAGTGTAATTTATTGAGCTAAGTGAATTGTGAAAATTATATTTGGAGATTTATGTGTAAGTGTTTAACATAAGTGTGAAACTAAGAGGTCAGATCGATCTTGGGGAAGGAGAGATCGATCTAGTGAGTTAAAAATGACAAGGAATGAGGAATTTAAGGAGCAGATCGATCTCCAATGGAAGAGGATCGATCTCCTTATGATTCTGTTTGAGAGAAGATCGATCTCATGAGGAAGGGATCGATCTCCAAATGTTTATGTTTGGGAGAAGATCGATCTCCTCAAGGAGCAGATCGATCTCATAAAGCCATGAAGAGATCGATCTCACCCCTCGACAGATCGATCTCCTAGGCATAAAATTACCCCAAATCGTCCCCAAATTCAAATGCAGATCGATCTCATCAAGAGCCAGATCGATCTCCTACCCTCAGTCTATATAAGGAACCCTTGCTTTCTCCTGCAATTTCATTTTCTCTCTCTTCCAACCCCCATTTCTGTCGAAGCCCTAGCTTTCTCACTCATCCAAAGCGCCCATTTCCGTCCGAATCAGAGGTTGTGGCAAGAAGGGAAGTTGTTCCTCATCAAAGGGAGAACAACATACTTGGAAATCGAAAGACGGATTGAATCGAGGCAAGAGATAAGCTTTCCACAAGTTTTGGATAATTTTCTAAACCTCTATCTTGATATTTGAGATGATTTTGGTGATAATGGTTGTTGGCATTGTGTTGAAGTAGCTAGAAAATGATTATGGATTGATGAAATTACAACGTAATTGGAGTGATAATGATGTTTAACAATTTTGGTAATTTTGGAAATTTTGAGCTATAAATGAAAATTTAGACAATGAGGTGAATTAGCATAGATATTGTGGCATGGGCAGTGTAGGATGTTGAGATGTTATGAATGCGATTGTGGATTGAGATAGAGTTAGGAGAAATGAGAGATTTGAGGTGTTATGAGCAATTATGCTCGATTTTGAGAATTGAGGTTACTGTGATGATGAGTATTGATGTTTTAACATCGTTTGGACAGCTCGGGAGTTTCAGAGTGGAATGCGAGACTAGTCTGTGACAAGGGGAAAACAATTGCACTATACGAGGTGCAAAGAGGTAAGGGAAACTAAACCATTTGTGTATGTGATTTGTGAACTATTATAGCATGATTTGTGATTTATAAAACAAGCATGTTGAGTGTTGTGTTGTGATATAATTGCACACGATTTTTATAGCCGATTGGAGCCCATTATTTTATGAGTTTATAAGCTGAGTGTGAAATTACTTTATAAACCGATGAATTTGTGTGAGTAATGAACTGGGCTCTACGTTAAGGCAATATTGAGATTTGAGAAATGTGTGCGTGCCTTGCCGGTTGGAATTCGGTTTTAATATGTTTTGTGTTGAGTACAAAACGGTTTTAAATGAGTTTTTATGAGGGAAAAACCACTATGAGTTCTACGTGAAGGCAAACCAGTCTTATGTGATAAAGACTTAGGTGTGTGATTTTGAGTACACACCGAGCATTGCTCTGGTAACATGTAAGTCTGATCCTTCTCCGTTCTGGTAACGTGAGAAACCCAATTCTGTGGCTGTGCCACGTATATTTGGTGGTCGTTGCCACGTGAGAAACCCTATTTTGTGGCTATGCCACGTATATTTGGTGGTCGTTGCCACGTGAGAAACCCCATTCTGTGGCTGTGTCACGTATATTTGGTGGCCGTTGCCACGTGAGAAACCCCATTCTGTGGCTGTGCCACGTGTGAATCTAAATCAGTGGCTATGCCACGTGTGTTTGGTGGCTGTGCCACGTGCATTATTATGAAAGTGATTTTATCACGTTTATTGAGAAAGCCATTATCGCATTATTTTTACATGCTTTTTACTGCTCTAGACTGAGCCTTTTTACTTCATGTTTTCACATGAGTTGAGATATGAGAATGTCGTTTTGAGTACTTTCATGCTATGGTTTTCAAATGAGTATACTGAGTTTCATGTACAAATAAATATTTTATGATGTGCATTATGGTTTATATAATGAATCCCTTACCCCCTTACTGAGCGATTTAGAAGCTCATCCTGTTTTCTTTGTGTGAGATCTGAGAATTTCAGACATATTTTGTTGATGTAATAATAATTTAAAGTGTAAATTATTGAACTAGATGAATTGTGGGAATTATAATTGGAGATTTATATGTTAAGTGTGTAAAATAAGCATGAAGTATGAGGACAGATCGATCTGGGAGAAGGAGAGATCGATCTGGTGAGTTAAAAATGACGAGGAAAGGGAAATTTGAGGAGCAGATCGATCTCCAATGGAAGAGATCGATCTCCTGATGAATCTGTTTGAGAAGGGATCGATCTCATGAGGAAGAGATCGATCTCCAAATGCTTCTGTTTGGGGAGAAGATCGATCTCTTCAGGAGCAGATCGATCTCATAAAGCCATAAAGAGATCGATCTCACCCTTCGACAGATCGATCTCCTAGGCATAAAATTGCCCAGATCGTCCCCAAATTTCAAACACAGATCGATCTCATCAAGAGGCAGATCGATCTCCTACCTCCAGTCTATATAAGGAACCCGTGTTTTCTCTGCAATTTCACTTTCTCTCTCTTCCAAAACCCATTTCCACCGAAAACCTAGTTTCTCACTCCTCCAAATCACCCATTTTTGGCCGAATCAGCTATTGTGGTAAGAAGGAAAGTTGTTCCTCATCAAGGGGAGAACAACATACTTGGAAATCGAAGGACGAATCGGATCGAGGCGTGAGTTGTGCGTCTCACAAACTTTGGGTAATTTCTAAACCTCGATCTTGATATTTGAGCTGATTTTGATGTTATTGGTGGTTGTAATTGTGTTGAAATAGTTGAGAAATGATTAGGGATTGATGAAATTGCAATGTGGTTGGAGTAATGTAGATATTTGGTAATTTTGAGAATTTGTGCTATAAATGGAAATATAGACAATGTGATGAATTAGCCTAGATAATTGGCATGAGAAATGTAGGACGTTGAGATATTGTGAATGAGGTTGTAGCTTAGGGTTTAATTACGAGAATCGAGAGATTTGAGGAGTTATGAGCAATTATGCTCGGTTTTGAGAATTGAGGTTTATGAGATAATTGAGTATTGATGTTTTAACATCGTTTGGACAGCTCGGGAGTTCCAGAGTGGAATGCGAGGCTAGTCCGTGATACGGGGGAAACGATTGCACTATACGAGGTGCAAAGAGGTAAGGAAAATCTAAACCATTTGTGTATGTGAATTGTAAACTATTTTAGCATGAATTGTGGTTTATAAAACAAGCATGTTGAGTTTTGTGTTGAGATTTAATTGCACACGATTTTATAGCCGGTTGGAGCCCAATGTTTTATGAGTTTATAACTGGGCTCTACGTTAAGGCAATATTGAGATTTGAGAAATGTGTGCGTGTGCTTTGTCGGTTGGAACTCGGTTTTATTACGTTTTGTGTTGAGTACAAAACGATTTTCAAATGAGTTTTATGAGAGAAAAACCATCATGAGTTTTACGTGAAGGCAAACCAGTCTTGTGTGATAAGACTTAGGTGTGTAATTTTGAGTACACACCGGGCATTGCTCTGGTAGCATGTAAGCCCGACTTCTCCTCCGTTCTGGTAACGTGAGGCTAACCTATTCTGTGGCTATGCCACGTATACTTGGTGGCCGTTGCCACGTGAGAAACCCCATTGGTGGCTGCGCCACATTGAGAAACCCCATTAGTGGCTGTGCCACGTTATACCCCATTGGTGGCTGTGCCACGTTGAGAAACCCTATTCTGTGGCTATGCCACGTGAGAAATTAAATCAGTGGCTTTGCCACGTGTGTTTTGTGGCTATGCCACGTGAGAAATTAAATCAGTGGCTATGCCACGTGTGTTTTGTGGCTATGCCACGTGAGAAATTAAATCAGTGGCTATGCCACGTGTGTTTTGTGGCTATGCCACGTGAGAAATTAAATCAGTGGCTATGCCACGTGTGTTTTGTGGCTGTGCCACGTGCATTATACTTACTGTGATTTTATCACGTTATTTGAGAAAGCGTTTTAACGCGTTATTTTCACATGCTTTGTTTTTGCTCTAGAATGAGCCTTTTACTTCATGTTTTCACATGACTTGACACATGAGAGTGTCGTTTTGAGTATTTTCATGCTATGATTTTTCAAATGAGTTTCACATACAATTAAACCTTTTGTGATGTGTATTTTGGTTTATGAAATGAGTTCCTTACCCCCTTTACTGAGCGATTTAGAAGCTCACCCTGTTTTCCTTTCCCCCCAGAGTTCTTCAAGTGAATAAGGACTTCCCTGCGACGTACGGAGTAGTGGCTAGTGGAGGATTCGAGCTCCAGGCTATATATTTTGTACTTTGAGGTATATTTATCTTTTCATGTACCCAGACTATTATTGTAATTACAGACACTTGATGTATTACATTATATGGGATGTATTAGGATTAATTAACTTGAGATGGATTAATGTATTTGATATGATATATAAATCCTAGTGATGAGATCCTGAGGCATAATAATTATGATGATGTATGACACTGCACAGGAATGCACTCTTAATTGTGAATTAATGAGTAAAAAAGTTTTAAATTAGCTCTATTTTCTGCATTTTCGGGGTGTGACAGAGTTTTCTTGGTATCAGAGCTTAGGGTGTTTAGTACTGTCAGTGTCGGTTAAGTGAAATAGAATACATCCCAAGTGTCTGTAATAGTCTGGTCATGAACTGAAATTGAGGATTGAGATTTCAATCAATTTTGATATGTACGCGCAGGAGACGAGTTGAGATAGAGAATGAGTAAACGACGAGGCCGTTCGAGGAGGCAGGCAGAGTCACCTCCGCCACCTGTCCCACAACCAGAGAGTCCTAACTCTCGATTTAATCGGATTGAGACCGATGTGAGGCAAGGTTTTGAGCAGATGGCAGCGTTATTCGCGCAACACTTTGGAGTTAATGCCTCGGATACTACCCCTACACCACCACAAGGACCTCCCATACCCCTAGTGCCTCCCGTCACTCAGCCTGAGGATAGAAGTATGTCCGACTAAGGGATTTTCTGAAGATGAATCCACCCGCATTTAGGGGAAAGAAGGATCCTACAGAGGCTGAGGAGTGGTTGACGGAATTGAGAGTTATATTTGATTTTCTGGAGTGCACCGATGCTGAGAGGGTCAGTATGAGTGCTTATATGCTGAAGGGGAGAGCTCGAGATTGGTGGGGTACTACCCAAGGTATTTTGATGTCCCGCCATGATGTGATTGGTTGGGAAGAGTTCCAGACAGCCTTTAGGACCCAATATGTACCACGAGCCGCCCAGAGAAAGAAACAAGCTGAGTTTTTGAGTTTGGTACAGGGTGACATGTCTGTGGATGACTATGAGAGCCAATTCACAGCGCTATTGAGATATGACCCAGAGACCTTCAAGAGTGAAGAGCTCCGCACAGAGAAGTTTGTGTATGGGTTGAAGCCTGTCATCAGAGATAGATTGATAGGGCTCTGTATTACTGAGTTTGGAGATGCTCTGAGACGAGCACAAGAGATTGAAAGAGGGATTGAGATGGTACAATCCCAGAATGAACTCAGAGCGGTGAATAGAGATAAGGGCAAGAGGCCAGCACTTTTCCAAACAGAGGCTCGGAGAGGTTCCTTCAGAAGAGGAAGGATTGAGGTACAGAAGGGCAAATTAGAGAGACCTAGAGGTTACCCTAATATCAGAGAGACCCCTCGAGATGTCAGGCCTGAGACAAGGTTTTGCAGAGATTGTGGCCGAATGCATGAGGGAAGTTGTACTGGGTCGACCCATGGATGTTTTAGATGTGGTGACATGGGTCACAGAGTGAAGGACTGTCCCCAACCTCAGATACCACATGCTCCGGAGCCCACTAGACAACAGCCTCAGAGAGTGGATCCCCGGAGACGGGCCACTGCAGCAGAGAAAGGGAAGAAACCTGTGGCACAGGGACGTGTGTTTGCCCTGGATAAGGAGACCACAGACACTTCGGCAGAAACTATAAGAGGTACACTCTCTGTCTGTAATTATGAGGCTCATGTGTTGATTGATTCAGGATCCACGCATTCGTTTATTTCTGAGCATTTTGCATGTAGATTAAACTTGAAGTTTGAACCTCTAGAATATATACTACATGTAAATACCCCTATGCGTGAATCCCAGAGAACCGAGTTAATCTGTAGAGGATGTGAGATAAAAGTGGGAGATAGAGTGATGTTAGCAGATCTAATCATGTTGAATATACATGTGTGAGACCCCGTATATGTATAAGGGTATATATGTACATAGAAGTGTAAATAGAGTTGTACTATGAAGTATATGTGATGTAAGTACACAAGTAATGTACACACTTGTAATGAGAGTGATAATTGTACATATAAGTTTCATTATATATGAATGTGTAGTAATGGACTTAAACATGTGGAGAATGTGTGTAGAATGGATTATGAGTAGTTTGGTAAAATGGAAGTAGAATTGCATAAGATGTGCACTTCCATTCTTGTTTATGTTAAGTACCATTGGTCATACAAAGATCCTACACAAGTTTTAATGTGTATGAAGTGAGGATAGATGCCATTTTCAAGTCTCAAAGAAGAATGAATGAGGAAATGATCATGGTAGCAAATTAAGGATGTTTGGGAAGTGTTGTTGCAGAGAAAATCTGGAAATTTTGAAGGGCAGATCGATCTCAGGGGATGAGAGATCGATCTGGAAGAGCCAGAATGCTCTTATTTGGGCGAAAGAATAGAACAGATCGATCTCCAATGGACCAGATCGATCTCCTTAGCTCTCTGTTTGGGAGCAGATCGATCTCATGCTTCGACAGATCGATCTCATGCTTCGACAGATCGATCTCATGCCTTGACAGATCGATCTCATGCTTCGACAGATCGATCTCAGGCTTAAAAATGCCGTGAAAAAGAGAGATTTTAAGGGACCAGATCGATCTCCTCTTGGACCAGATCGATCTCCTCAAGTTATTTCTATATAAGGAGTGCTGGAAATCAGAAAATTTCGGGAAAAACACAAACCTTTCACTTTCAACCCAAAAACCTAACATTCTCTCTCAAAAATCAGCCATTTTCAGTGAGGTTTGAAGAGAGACCATTAGAGACAAAGTTGTTCCTATCAAAGAGAAGAACAACATAGTTTGAAAGAAATTTCCCATTGTTGATATTGAAGGATTTAAGGGCATTACCATTGGAGCAAGAAGAGAAATCAAATTTGGTAAGATTCTAACACTCCAACTATGGTACATTGTTTATTTAATTGATTTTGGAGTTGTTTGGCATGAGTATGGATGGTTAGAAACTATCTAAATACATTGGAATGATTTTGACCTAGAAATGGTCTAGAGTGAGAAAGTGGAATGTATGGAGATTAATGATGAATGAGATATGTAAAAGTTATTTAAAGTGTTGTGGTATGATTTTAAGATGTGGTTAGTGGATAAATTGGGAGATTTACCTAAAAGAGGTAAAATTAGGGTTAAGGCATTTGTAAAATGCATAAGTAAATAATGTTAACTAGTGAGGTCAATTATGGGTTAAATACGTTAACTCAGTCGATTTAATGAATGAATCGCAGCTTCCGAGGATACGCCGAGGCGAGTTGACCCAAGAGCGTGAGGAGCTAAGAGAAAAGGAGTCACACCAAGTAAATCGAGGTAAGGGAATTGTGTGGGCTCTTAGAGATATTGTGCGCAATTTGGGCGCATAAATGTTTTGCTAGAATGCATGAGATTAGGAAATGTTGTTGTTGGGTGATTGAAGGGTAAAAGTTGGGAGTTTGAGAAATGTGCATGAAAACAAAAGCATATTGCTTTGAAAATCATGTTTTATTGCTTTTTAGCAAATGATTGGTAGGTTGGCTAACATTGAAATGATTTGCAAAAGAAATGAGTATGTTTTGGTTTTGATAACCACATTTTGCAAGTTTTGAGCCACCTACATGATTTCGTGAGTATGGAAGAGTGCAAGAGGCACTAGTTTTCACATGGATTTCATATTGTTTTGGCATTGTGCTTTGAGTTTGTCTCGCACTGGATGCCCATCTTGCATGTTGCCGTGTTTGGAGCTTCGAGTAGACTTGGTGTCACATCGATTAAATAGGCTCACATGTGCATTGTTTTGAGACATGGCATGTTAAAACAACCTGATGAGCCCGAACGAGGGATAAGGGTTGGAGATCCACCTGATGAGCCCGAACGAGGGATAAGGGTTGGAGGAACAGCTGATGAGCCCGAACGAGGGATAAGGCTGGGGGTCCACGGAGTACGTTGTACCGTGCATGTAGCATGGAGTACATTGTACCGTGTTGTGATGTGATGTGCCGTCTTCGGACGAGATCTGCTATGGACCGGCGGGTAGGATTTGACCCACCTCCCGTGTGGAAGCAGATGGTGGTGATATCCCGCACACCTGATCCGTGTAGCCGGTATCACAGGTTATGTACATAAGCCTTGAGGTTATTACCTATTGTTGAAACTGCCTATCTCACATGTATAATGCTATTTGAGAATAAATCCATGTTTGAAGTGATTGTGGTCAGGAAAGCCCGAGGGATGGGCTGGGACCTGACGTTGAATTGATTTGTTAATGGTTTTTAAAGTGCACGAATGCATGATGTTTAATGCCATGCCTTATTGTGAAAATGCATGATGTTTAATGCCATGCTTTTATTGTGAATTATGCATGATGATTTATACCATGCTTTGAGTTGAAATGTGCACTGAATTTTAATAGCATGAATGCTTTACATACCATTAACACAATCATACACTCATGTTTTGAGATAAACAATGAATAAAATGCTTTTGAGCATGGCATCACGATCACGTAGATAGTACAGTATCTACCTGTTCGCATGATTGCCTTACTGAGCGTGTGGTTTGCTCACCCCCCTTATTTTCCCCTCTCTACAGAGATTTGAGTATAGATTGGACGTGACTGGAGGCATTCCCTTTTTTTTGTAATCCGCTGCATCCCATCGCTAAAGGTATACACACTTGGATTATTTTGTATCTAAACTAGACATGGCACAGTAGCATTTTGTATGTAACTACTGGGGATGTAAAACAATGTAAACACATGTAACAACTCTGATATATATACATTTATACAAGTGTTTACTCATAAATAATGTTTCAAATTGAATTGGTATGTGGAGTGAGTTAGACGTCGACACACAGCCCAACTGTTAAGTGTGTGGTTGTTCACGATCGAGGAAAGACGATTAAGGATGGATGCATGAAAATGCGAAAAATTTGTACGTATTTTGGTAAGTTGAGGGTCGTGACAGAAGTTGGTATCAGAGCTCGAGTTGGTCTGACGTGTGTCGTGTCTAAAATACATAATAAGTGAAAAATTACATCCCCAAGTTACTGTGCTTGTTTAGATACAAATAGTGTATGTCGATGGGTTGACTAAGTAATTGGTTGTGAATGTAGGGAACTGAGTAAGTATGCCTAATACCAGTCGCGGTAGAGGGATGAGAGCACAGGCTCGAGGCCGTAGAGGTAGGCCTGAGGGTCGTGTTGAGCCGAAAACACACGAGGCTCAGGAGGATGTTGAGGTGGAGGTCGACGTTGAGCACGCTCCACAGGGTCCAGAGGAGAGGCCCGAGAGTACTGAGGCTCGCTTCGCGAGGATTGAGCGGAGCATTGAGATGATTTTGGAATTGGTCACTCAATCTTTACCTGGAGTTGGCGGTAGACAGAGTCCCGCTACGCAGGGTGATGCCGAGCAGGCAGCTGCTCCCGAGGCACGGGCGAGGCAAGCCCAAGGACCTCAGATGATAGATACCCCACCCCCACAGGATGTGCCTACGCCGGTTGCTACGCCAGGCAGTAGAGGTTGGGGATATGGATGTGATCTGGATAGACTGCGGCAGTTCCAGAAGTTTGGACCGCCGTCTTTCAGTGGAGTAAAGGACCCAGTAGCGGCTGAGGATTGGATCAATGAGATCGAGAAATTATATGGGTTCTTCGAGTACACTACTACCGAGATGGTAGCATTTGCCGCTTTCATGCTGAAGGGATCAGCAGAACATTGGTGGAAATCCACCAGGCCTATTTTGAGAGCCCGGCATACTGAGATCAGCTGGGATGTGTTTCTAGAGGCCTTCCGGAGACAGTATGTCCCGGATACCGCCCAGCGAAAGCTAAAGATGGCATTTTTGGGACTGACCCAAGGGAGCAGGACTGTGGATGAGTATGAGACTGCTTTTATATCCCTGGGCAGATATGATCCCAACACGATGAGTAATGAGGTCGAGAAGATCCAGAAGTTTGTGGATGGATTGAGACCAACCATCAGGTCTAAATTGGTCCCCTTGGATATACCGACCTATGAAGAGGCAGTGCGCAGGGCGCAATTATGTGAACAAGATGTTGATAGAATCGCCTCGGAATTTGGAAAGGTTGGTAAGATGAGGGACAGAGATAAGAAGAGACCTATGATGGATAGAGGCTTCAGCTATAAAGGAAGCAAGAGATTCTCTGGAAGGAGGCCAAGAATTGATGAAATCCGGGAGAGGACAGTTGATACTCCCATGTATCCGGCCATTGCTCCAGCTAAGGGAATCGTGATTGGAGGACCACGGCCTACTACAGAACAATGTGGCAGGTGTGGTAGGTACCAAGGTACTCGACCATGTTACGGACCTCAGGTTGTATGCTTCAGATGTGGGAAGCCAGGCCACGTAATTAGGGATTGCCCAGAGATGATAGAGAGAGCCCCACAGAAGGGCAAGGAGCCAGAGAGAGCTCTAGTTGGTACAGCTGCTCCGAGGAGGAAGGCTACAGCTGAAGAAAAGGGGAAACAAGCAGTGGGTGTAAGCAGAGGACGAGTGCACGCACTGGATCAGGATACTGCAGATCAGTCTTCAGATGTGGTAAAAGGTACCATCCAAATCTTTGATTTAGAAGCTTATGTACTGTTTGATCCTGGTGCCACACACTCCTTTATTTCGCCATCCTTTGCATGTAAATTGTTGAAGTATGTGAAACCCACGCTGCTTGATAAGATGTTGTTGATATCTACCCCTATGAATGATAGTCAGTTGACTGAGCATATATATAGGGATTGTAAAATGAAGATAGGAGGTAAAGAGATGGCAGCCGATTTAATTTTATTAAACATGAGTGATTTTGATGTGATCCTAGGAATGGATTGGTTGGCTGCCAATCATGTTGTTATGGATTGTCATGCGAAAACTTTGATGTTTCCAAAGATAGACAACCTTGTAGTTAATTTTGTGAAATGAAATTAAAGAACATGATTATTATAAGTGTGATGAGTACAATCTTGATACATGATGTATGAAAGATAAATTTGATTTCATTTATGTATGTGATGTGATGATTTATGATACTAATGGTGGAAGGAATAATGTGAAGGATTCATCGCTTTTGTGATTGAGACGGATAAGGCACATCCGGAATTGGAAGACATACCAGTGGTTAGGGAATTTCCAGATGTCTTTCCGGATGAGTTACCAGGGTTACCTCCAGATAGGGAGATGGAGTTTGGTATAGATTTGGCACCTGGTACAGAGTCGATGTCCAAGCCACCATACAGAATGGCTCAAGTTGAGTTAGAGGAGTTAAGGAAATAATTACAAGAGTTGCTGGAGAAGGGGTTTATCAGGCCGAGCGTCTCACCTTGGGGAGCACCGGTCCTGTTTGTAAGGAAGAAGGATGGAAGCCTCCGACTGTGTATAGACTACCGGTTGTTGAATAAGGCCACCATCAAGAATAAGTATCCCCTCCCACGCATCGATGATTTGTTGGATCAGCTTAAGGGAGCGCAGGTCTTTTCCAAGATAGATCTGAGGTCAGGGTACCATCAGTTGAAGATATGAGATGGAGATGTACCCAAGACAGCTTTTCGCACCCGGTATGGACATTACGAGTTTATGGTTATGCCATTCGGGCTGACGAATGCTCCCGCAGCTTTTATGTCCTTGATGAATGAGGTATTCCACCAGTATTTGGATCGATTTGTTATTGTGTTTATTGATGATATACTGGTGTATTCAAGGTCTAGAGAGGAACATGAAAGGCATTTGAGGATAGTACTACAAACCCTCCGAGAGAAGAAGCTGTACGCTAAACTCAGTAAGTGCGACTTTTGGTTGGAACAGATCTCTTTTCTGGGTCACATAGTATCAAAGGATGGAGTATCAGTGGATCCATCTAAGATTGAGGCCGTAGTTCAGTGGCAGAGACCCCAAACAGTGACAGAGATCAGAAGTTTCCTGGGTTTAGCTGGGTATTATCGAAGGTTTGTAGAGGGATTTTCGAGGTTAGCTGCTCCATTGACACGTCTCACAAGGAAAAATGTGGGGTTTGTGTGGGACGAGAAGTGTGAAGAAAGTTTTGAGGAGCTGAAAAGGAGATTAACTACAGCTCCAATACTCACCATTCCTACCAGCTCAGGAGGTTTCTCGGTGTATGCAGATGCTTCACACCTAGGACTGAGCTGTGTATTGATGCAGGATGGGAAGGTAGTAGCCTATGGATCAAGACAGTTAAAGGATCATGAGAGGAACTACCCGACCCACGACTTGGAGTTGGCAGCGGTGGTGTTTGCGCTGAAGATATGGCGCCACTACCTCTATGGTGAGAGATTTCAGATTTATACAGATCATAAGAGCCTTAAGTACCTGTTCTCACAGAAAGAGTTGAACATGAGACAGAGGAGATGGCTCGAGTTGTTAAAGGATTATGATTGTGAAATCTTATACCACCCGGGTAAAGCAAATGTGGTTGCTGATGCATTGAGTAGGAAGCATTTCGGGATGGTATCATTCATGATGATCAGGGAACACGAGCTGTTGGAACAGTTCATGAACCTCAGTTTGGATATGACCCCGCCTGACGCTGATAGTGGATTTATGATAGCTAGCCTGCAGTTGGAACCGGATCTGGTAGATCGAATCCGACAGGCTCAGCGAGCTGATCAGCAGTGTAGTGATATTGTCGGGCAGATACAGAGGGGTATAGAGACGGACTTTGGGTTGAGTTCGGATGGATTGTTGAGGTTCAGAGATAGAATATGTGTTCCTGATGACGCAGAGATCAGAAGGTTGATCCTGACAGAGGCTCACTCATCGAAGTATACGATACATCCAGGGGGTACCAAAATGTATCAAAACCTTCGAAAGGTTTATTGGTGGTCGGGAATGAAAAAGCACATTGCTGAATATGTTGCTAAGTGTCTCGTTTGTCAGCAGGTGAAGGTAGAGCATCAGAAGCCTGCAGGGTTATTGCAGCCTCTACCGATACCGACATGGAAGTGGGAGCATGTCACCATGGATTTTGTGATGGGATTGCCGAGGACCCGGAGAGGTCATGATGCCATATGGGTGATTGTGGATCGGTTGACGAAATCAGCCCATTTTCTAGCTATGAGAGCTACCGATACTCTGAGCCAGTTAGCGAACCTATATGTGCGCGAGATAGTGAGGCTACATGGAATTCCAGTGAGCGTTGTTTCTGATAGGGATGCCTGCTTCACTTCCCACTTTTGGGAACATTTTCAGGAAGCGATGGGGACCCAGTTGAATTTTAGCACCGCGTTTCATCCTCAGACAGATGGTCAGTCAGAGAGGACTATACAGACCCTGGAGGACATGTTGAGAGCGTGTGCATTGGATTTTGGAGGCTCCTGGGATGACCATTTGCCACTCGCAGAGTTCGCGTATAATAACAGTTTTCATGCGAGTATCGGGATGGCAACATATGAGGCATTGTATGGGCGTAGATGCCGTTCCCCTATTGGATGGGAAGAGGTTGGTGACAGACAGATCTTTGCTCCCGACTTGGTTAGACAAGCCTCTGAGGACGTCCAATTGATATGTGAGAGGTTACGGACAGCTCAGAGCAGACAAAAGAGTTATGCTGACAAGAGACGGAGACCACTAGAGTTTGAGGTGGGTGAGTCAGTGTTTTTGAAAGTTTCCCCTTCGAAGGGAATTATGAGATTTGGGAAGAAGGGAAAGTTGAGCCCTCGATATATCGGGCCATTTGAGATACTTGATAAGGTGGGAGACAAGGCGTATAGACTGGCATTGCCACCAGAGTTGGCAAGTGTGCATAACGTCTTCCACGTATCCATGTTGAGGAAGTATCACCCGGACCCGACACATGTGATAAGATATGAGCCTTTGGAGCTCAATGAGGGTATGACCTATGTTGAGAAGCCAGTTCGGGTATTGGACAGAAAAGAGAAAGTGCTGAGGACAAAGACAATTTCCTTGGTGAAGATACTTTGGCAACATCACACTGTGGAAGAAGCCACATGGGAATTGGAGAATTTGATGCGGGAGAGGTATCCCGAGTTGTTCACAGAATAATTGGTTCCAATTTGGAGGACCAAATTTTCTAAGTGGGGGAGAATGTGAGACCCCGTATATGTATAAGGGTATATATGTACATAGAAGTGTAAATAGAGTTGTACTATGAAGTATATGTGATGTAAGTACACAAGTAATGTACACACTTGTAATGAGAGTGATAATTGTACATATAAGTTTCATTATATATGAATGTGTAGTAATGGACTTAAACATGTGGAGAATGTGTGTAGAATGGATTATGAGTAGTTTGGTAAAATGGAAGTAGAATTGCATAAGATGTGCACTTCCATTCTTGTTTATGTTAAGTACCATTGGTCATACAAAGATCCTACACAAGTTTTAATGTGTATGAAGTGAGGATAGATGCCATTTTCAAGTCTCAAAGAAGAATGAATGAGGAAATGATCATGGTAGCAAATTAAGGATGTTTGGGAAGTGTTGTTGCAGAGGAAATCTGGAAATTTTGAAGGGCAGATCGATCTCAGGGGATGAGAGATCGATCTGGAAGAGCCAGAATGCTCTTATTTGGACGAAAGAATAGAACAGATCGATCTCCAATGGACCAGATCGATCTCCTTAGCTCTCTGTTTGGGAGCAGATCGATCTCATGCTTCGACAGATCGATCTCATGCCTTGACAGATCGATCTCATGCTTCGACAGATCGATCTCATGCCTTGACAGATCGATCTCATGCTTCGACAGATCGATCTCAGGCTTAAAAATGCCGTGAAAAAGAGGGATTTTAAGGGACCAGATCGATCTCCTCTTGGACCAGATCGATCTCCTCAAGTTATTTCTATATAAGGAGTGCTGGAAATCAGAAAATTTCGGGAAAAACATAAACCTTTCACTTTCAACCCAAAAACCTAACATTCTCTCTCAAAAATCAGCCATTTTCAGTGAGGTTTGAAGAGAGACCATTAGAGACAAAGTTGTTCCTATCAAAGAGAAGAACAACATAGTTTGAAAGAAATTTCCCATTGTTGATATTGAAGGATTTAAGGGCATTACCATTGGAGCAAGAAGAGAAATCAAATTTGGTAAGATTCTAACACTCCAACTATGGTACATTGTTTATTTAATTGATTTTGGAGTTGTTTGGCATGAGTATGGATGGTTAGAAACTATCTAAATACATTGGAATGATTTTGACCTAGAAATGGTCTAGAGTGAGAAAGTGGAATGTATGGAGATTAATGATGAATGAGATATGTAAAAGTTATTTAAAGTGTTGTGGTATGATTTTAAGATGTGGTTAGTGGATAAATTGGGAGATTTACCTAAAAGAGGTAAAATTAGGGTTAAGGCATTTGTAAAATGCATAAGTAAATAATGTTGACTAGTGAGGTCAATTATGGGTTAAATACGTTAACTCAATCGATTTAATGAATGAATCGCAGCTTCCGAGGATACGCCGAGGCGAGTTGACCCAAGAGCGTGAGGAGCTAAGAGAAAAGGAGTCACACCAAGTAAATCGAGGTAAGGGAATTGTGTGGGCTCTTAGAGATATTGTGCGCAATTTGGGCGCATAAATGTTTTGCTAGAATGCATGAGATTAGGAAATGTTGTTGTTGGGTGATTGAAGGGTAAAAGTTGGGAGTTTGAGAAATGTGCATGAAAACAAAAGCATATTGCTTTGAAAATCATGTTTTATTGCTTTTTAGCAAATGATTGGTAGGTTGGCTAACATTGAAATGATTTGCAAAAGAAATGAGTATGTTTTGGTTTTGATAACCACATTTTGCAAGTTTTGAGCCACCTACATGATTTCGTGAGTATGGAAGAGTGCAAGAGGCACTAGTTTTCACATGGATTTCATATTGTTTTGGCATTGTGCTTTGAGTTTGTCTCGCACTGGATGCCCATCTTGCATGTTGCCGTGTTTGGAGCTTCGAGTAGACTTGGTGTCACATCGATTAAATAGGCTCACACGTGCATTGTTTTGAGACATGGCATGTTAAAACAACCTGATGAGCCCGAACGAGGGATAAGGGTTGGAGATCCACCTGATGAGCCCGAACGAGGGATAAGGGTTGGAGGAACAGCTGATGAGCCCGAACGAGGGATAAGGCTGGGGGTCCACGGAGTACGTTGTACCGTGCATGTAGCATGGAGTACATTGTACCGTGTTGTGATGTGATGTGCCGTCTTCGGACGAGATCTGCTATGGACCGGCGGGTAGGATTTGACCCACCTCCCGTGTGGAAGCAGATGGTGGTGATATCCCGCACACCTGATCCGTGTAGCCGGTATCACAGGTTATGTACATAAGCCTTGAGGTTATTACCTATTGTTGAAACTGCCTATCTCACATGTATAATGCTATTTGAGAATAAATCCATGTTTGAAGTGATTGTGGTCAGGAAAGCCCGAGGGATGGGCTGGGACCTGACGTTGAATTGATTTGTTAATGGTTTTTAAAGTGCACGAATGCATGATGTTTAATGCCATGCCTTATTGTGAAAATGCATGATGTTTAATGCCATGCTTTTATTGTGAATTATGCATGATGATTTATACCATGCTTTGAGTTGAAATGTGCACTGAATTTTAATAGCATGAATGCTTTACATACCATTAACACAATCATACACTCATGTTTTGAGATAAACAATGAATAAAATGCTTTTGAGCATGGCATCACGATCACGTAGATAGTACAGTATCTACCTGTTCGCATGATTGCCTTACTGAGCGTGTGGTTTGCTCACCCCCCTTATTTTCCCCTCTCTACAGAGATTTGAGTATAGATTGGACGTGACTGGAGGCATTCCCTTTTTTTTGTAATCCGCTGCATCCCATCGCTAAAGGTATACACACTTGGATTATTTTGTATCTAAACTAGACATGGCACAGTAGCATTTTGTATGTAACTACTGGGGATGTAAAACAATGTAAACACATGTAACAACTCTGATATATATACATTTATACAAGTGTTTACTCATAAATAATGTTTCAAATTGAATTGGTATGTGGAGTGAGTTAGACGTCGACACACAGCCCAACTGTTAAGTGTGTGGTTGTTCACGATCGAGGAAAGACGATTAAGGATGGATGCATGAAAATGCGAAAAATTTGTACGTATTTTGGTAAGTTGAGGGTCGTGACAACATGGGTTTGATGTAATTCTGGGAATGGATTGGTTGGCGACCAATCGAGTGAGTTTAGACTGCTACACTAAGATTGTAACTTTCTCCCTACCTGAACCTTACAGTGTACGATTGAGATATTGAGGAAATGAATATGTGAAATTCTAGAGTAATTTGAGAATTTTAACATTAAATATGATTATTCATGTGAAGGTTATGAGACACTCATCTCAGACGATGAGCGGGAACATCCGAGGATTGAGGATATACCTGTGGTTTGCGAATTTCTGGATGTTTTCCCAGATGAATTGCCAGGTTTACCACCAGAGAGAGAGCTGGAGTTTACCATTGATTTGGTACCAGATACTCAGCCGATCTCTAAACCTCCCTACAGGATGGCATTAGTGGAACTTGAGGAGTTGAAGAGACAACTACAGGAGTTATTGGATCAAGGGTTCATTAGACCCAGTGTTTCGCCGTGGGGAGCACCAGTACTATTTGTTAAGAAGAAGGATGGTAGTCTCAGATTATGTGTAGACTACCGGTTGTTGAATAAAGCCACGGTGAAGAATAAATAGCCACTACCCAGGATTGATGATCTACTTGATCAGCTGAGAGGGGCATCAGTCTTTTCTAAGATTGATTTGAGATCGGGCTATCACCAATTGAGGATCAAGGAAGAAGATATTCCAAAGACGGCCTTCAGGACAAGGTATGGCCATTACGAATTTTTGGTGATGTCCTTTGGATTGACGAACGCTCCTGCAGCATTTATGAGATTGATGAACGAGGTGTTCAGAGACTATCTGGATAAGTTTGTGATAGTCTTTATTGATGATATCCTGGTGTACTCTCGGTCGTATGAGGAGCATGCACAGCATTTGTGGTTAGTACTTCAGATACTCCGAGATAAGCAATTATAAGGAAAGCTTAGTAAGTGTGAGTTTTGGCTAAACCGGATAGCTTTCCTTGGGCATATAGTCTCAGAGGAAGGAGTATCAGTGGACCCAAGCAAGGTGGAGGCTGTGCTTAATTGGGACAGACCGAGGACAGTGACTGAGGTACGAAGCTTCCTTGGTTTGGCAGGGTATTACAGGAGATTTGTGGAAGGATTTTCCAGGATTGCTGCCCCTTTGACTAAGCTCACGCGCAAAGAGACTCCATTTATATGGACTGATCAATGTGAGCTCAGTTTTCAAGAGTTAAAGAGGAGATTAACAGCGGCACCTGTGTTAACTATTCCTGAGGGATCAGGAGGATTCTCGGTGTATAGTGATGCATCTCACCAAGGATTGGGGTGTGTGCTTATGCAGCACGGGAGAGTGGTCGCATATGGATCGTGACAGCTGAAAGACCATGAGCGGAATTACCCCACGCATGATTTGGAGTTAGCCGCTGTGGTATTTGCTTTGAAGATCTGGCGACACTACTTATATGGGGAGAGATTCCAGATCTTCACTGATCACAAGAGTTTGAGATATCTCTTTGATCAGAAAGAGTTAAACATGAGACAAAGGAGATGGATGGAACTCCTTAAGGATTATGACTGCGAGATTCTTTATCATCCGGGTAAGGCGAATGTAGTTGCTGATGCCCTGAGCAGGAAGAGTATGATATCTACTATGATGATCAGGGAATGGGATTTGTTAGAGCAGTTCGCTGAACTTCAGATCAGAGTTAAGGAGGTGGAGACTGGATTTTTGGCTAGCCTACGGATAGAGCCCAGGATCATGGATCAGATTAGAACTGGGCAGCGGAGTGATCAGAGATTAATAGATATGGTTAGCCAAGCTGAGCAGAGTTCGCAGTCGGATCTCACCATCAGTGAGGATGGATTATTGAGGTTCAGAGGACGGATTTGTGTACCGGACGATGATACCCTAAAGAGACAGATACTGAGAGAATCCCACTGCTCGCGTTACACCATGCACCCAGGGAGTACTAAGATGTACCGAGACTTAAGAAAGGTGTATGTGGAGTGGTATGAAGCGAGACGTGGCAGAGTATGTGGCCAGGTGTTTAGTATGCCAGCAAGTGAAAGCTGAGCATCGGAAGCCCGGAGGACTACTGCAGCCTTTACCTGTACCTACATGGAAATGGGAGCATGTCACTATGGACTTTATTATGGGTTTACCGAGGACTCGAAGAGGTCGTGACGCGATATGGGTCATTGTGGATAGATTGACCAAGAGTGCCCACTTCCTTGCCATCAAGAGCACAGATACGGTGGATGCCTTAGCTGAGCTATATGTCAGCGAGATAGCTAGATTACATGGGGCTACAGTGAGTATTACTTCTGATAGAGATTCCCGGTTTACTTCCAGATTTTGGACCCAGTTTCAGGAGTCCATGGGATCTCGATTGAGTTTTAGTACCGCCTATCATCCTCAGACAGATGGTCAGTCAGAGAGGACTATTCAGACCCTGGAGGATATGTTGAGGGCGTGTACGATGGATTTTAAGGGATCATGGGATGATCACCTGCCCCTAGCAGAGTTTGCATACAATAACAGCTATCATGCGAGTATTGGAATGGCACCTTTCGAGGCTCTATATGGTAGGAGGTGTAGATCCCCTGTAGCTTGGGAAGAAGTCGGTGACAGAAAGATAAATGCCCCCGAGCTTGTTGAGCAAGCCGTACAGAGTGTGAAACTCATATGTGAGAGGTTACGGGCTGCACAAAGTAGACAGAAAAGCTACGCGGATGTGCGTAGACGGCCACTCGAGTTTGACGTTGGTGATGCAGTATTTCTGAGAGTATCACCGAGTAAGGGTATCATGCGATTTGGGAAGAAAGGGAAATTGAGTCCTCGATACGTGGGACCATTCGAGATTCTTGAGAGAGTGGTAGAGGTAGCCTACAGATTGGCATTACCTCCACAGATGTCCGGAATACACAATGCTTTTCATGTATCTATGTTGAGGAAGTACCACCCGGACCCTTCTCATGTCATAGAGTATGACGAGATGGACATTCAAGAGGACATGAGCTACACTGAGGAACCCGTCCGGATTCTCGATAGAAAGGAGAAGGTACTGAGAACCAAGAGCATCCCATTAGTGAAAGTTTTGTGGAAACATCACTCAATGGAAGAGGCAACGTGGGAACTAGAGAGTCTCATGAAGGAGAAATACCCCCATCTATTCGACTAGTTGAGTTGAATTTGGAGGACCAAATTCTTTTTAAGGTGGGGAGGATGTGAGATCTGAGAATTTCAGACATATTTTGTTGATGTAATAATAATTTAAAGTGTAAATTATTGAACTAGATGAATTGTGGGAATTATAATTGGAGATTTATATGTTAAGTGTGTAAAATAAGCATGAAGTATGAGGACAGATCGATCTGGGAGAAGGAGAGATCGATCTGGTGAGTTAAAAATGACGAGGAAAGGGAAATTTGAGGAGCAGATCGATCTCCAATGGAAGAGATCGATCTCCTGATGAATCTGTTTGAGAAGGGATCGATCTCATGAGGAAGAGATCGATCTCCAAATGCTTCTGTTTGGGGAGAAGATCGATCTCTTCAGGAGCAGATCGATCTCATAAAGCCATAAAGAGATCGATCTCACCCTTCGACAGATCGATCTCCTAGGCATAAAATTGCCCAGATCGTCCCCAAATTTCAAACACAGATCGATCTCATCAAGAGGCAGATCGATCTCCTACCTCCAGTCTATATAAGGAACCCGTGTTTTCTCTGCAATTTCACTTTCTCTCTCTTCCAAAACCCATTTCCACCGAAAACCTAGTTTCTCACTCCTCTAAATCACCCATTTCCGGTCGAATCAGCTATTGTGGTAAGAAGGAAAGTTGTTCCTCATCAAGGGGAGAACAACATACTTGGAAATCGAAGGACGAATCGGATCGAGGCGTGAGTTGTGCGTCTCACAAACTTTGGGTAATTTCTAAACCTCGATCTTGATATTTGAGCTGATTTTGATGTTATTGGTGGTTGTAATTGTGTTGAAATAGTTGAGAAATGATTAGGGATTGATGAAATTGCAATGTGGTTGGAGTAATGTAGATATTTGGTAATTTTGAGAATTTGTGCTATAAATGGAAATATAGACAATGTGATGAATTAGCCTAGATAATTGGCATGAGAAATGTAGGACGTTGAGATATTGTGAATGAGGTTGTAGCTTAGGGTTTAATTACGAGAATCGAGAGATTTGAGGAGTTATGAGCAATTATGCTCGGTTTTGAGAATTGAGGTTTATGAGATAATTGAGTATTGATGTTTTAACATCGTTTGGACAGCTCGGGAGTTCCAGAGTGGAATGCGAGGCTAGTCCGTGATACGGGGGAAACGATTGCACTATACGAGGTGCAAAGAGGTAAGGGAAATCTAAACCATTTGTGTATGTGAATTGTAAACTATTTTAGCATGAATTGTGGTTTATAAAACAAGCATGTTGAGTTTTGTGTTGAGATTTAATTGCACACGATTTTATAGCCGGTTGGAGCCCAATGTTTTATGAGTTTATAACTGGGCTCTACGTTAAGGCAATATTGAGATTTGAGAAATGTGTGCGTGTGCTTTGCAGGTTGGAACTCGGTTTTATTACGTTTTGTGTTGAGTACAAAACGATTTTCAAATGAGTTTTATGAGAGAAAAACCATCATGAGTTCTACGTGAAGGCAAACCAGTCTTGTGTGATAAGACTTAGGTGTGTAATTTTGAGTACACACCGGGCATTGCTCTGGTAGCATGTAAGCCCGACTTCTCCTCCGTTCTGGTAACGTGAGGCTAACCTATTCTGTGGCTATGCCACGTATACTTGGTGGCCGTTGCCACGTGAGAAACCCCATTGGTGGCTGCGCCACGTTAAGAAACCCCATTGGTGGCTGTGCCACGTTATACCCCATTGGTGGCTGTGCCACGTTGAGAAACCCTATTCTGTGGCTATGCCACGTGAGAAATTAAATCAGTGGCTTTGCCACGTGTGTTTTGTGGCTATGCCACGTGTGTTTTGTGGCTATGCCACGTGAGAAATTAAATCAGTGGCTATGCCACGTGTGTTTTGTGGCTATGCCACGTGAGAAATTAAATCAGTGGCTATGCCACGTGTGTTTTGTGGCTGTGCCACGTGCATTATACTTACTGTGATTTTATCACGTTATTTGAGAAAGCGTTTTAACGCGTTATTTTCACATGCTTTGTTTTTGCTCTAGAATGAGCCTTTTACTTCATGTTTTCACATGACTTGACACATGAGAGTGTCGTTTTGAGTATTTTCATGCTATGATTTTTCAAATGAGTTTCACATACAATTAAACCTTTTGTGATGTGTATTTTGGTTTATGAAATGAGTTCCTTACCCCCTTTACTGAGCGATTTAGAAGCTCACCCTGTTTTCCTTTCCCCCCAGAGTTCTTCAAGTGAATAAGGACTTCCCTGCGACGTACGGAGTAGTGGCTAGTGGAGGATTCGAGCTCCAGGCTATATATTTTGTACTTTGAGGTATATTTATCTTTTCATGTACCCAGACTATTATTGTAATTACAGACACTTGATGTATTACATTATATGGGATGTATTAGGATTAATTAACTTGAGATGGATTAATGTATTTGATATGATATATAAATCCTAGTGATGAGATCCTGAGGCATAATAATTATGATGATGTATGACACTGCACAGGAATGCACTCTTAATTGTGAATTAATGAGTAAAAAAGTTTTAAATTAGCCCTATTTTCTGCATTTTCGGGGCGTGACACTTTGCCCCCAGATTTCTTCAAGTGAAAAAGGGTTTCCCTGAGACGTACGGAGTAGTGGCTAGTGGAGGACTTGAGCTCCAGGCCATATATTATGTTTTGAGGTATCATTTATCTTTTCATGTACCCAGACAATTATTGTAGTGACAGGCACTTGATGTATAACATTGTATGGGATGTATTAAGATTAATTAACTTGAGATCGAGTAATGTATATGATATAATATATACTATTTAATGACGAGATCCTGAGGTATGATAAGTATGATGATGTATGACACTGCACAGGAATGCACTCTTCATCGTGAATTGTTAATTAAAAAGTTTTAAATTTGCCCTACTTTCCGCGTTTCCGGGGCGTGACAATTACCTAGTCTATTTTCTTGGGGTCGAATCTAAATACTTTTATTACCTATCGATACGGTTAAATTAGGTTACTCCATCCCTGCTGGCGCTTGAAGTTTACATTATTCTCGCTTTGCTTAGATGATCTGACACTTTGATATACAGAATTATAATCCAATCATCAGGAGAAAATGGCTCTTTCAAATGATGAGAAAAGAATTTGGATGGCTAAAAGGTTGTGGAAAGACACAACAATGATCCAAATTATCAGTTCTTATATCACAAGATTTGCTATTTATTGACTGTGTTGTTGCGGCAATCTTGAGTTTCTAAAATTTGAATAACTTGATAGAATCAGTCTGGATTCAAAATGATATCCTTCTTTATCTATTATTCTTTTTATCATCATAAAACAATAAAAATTGTTTTTTTATGACTTAAAAATCACGAATTCAAATGAAAACGACTGCGTATAATGAATATGAGAGTTTTGTGCATTGAGTTGTAAATTACTTAACATGAGTTCATATATCGATTTATATAACTATCAATTTTATGGTGATAATTGCAAGGAGATCTTTTTTCGCTATGATACCGTTCGTGAGTGTAGGGGGCTGACTGAGGCATATTATTGTTAATTCGAACTCATCTGCAGCGCGAACTCCTTGATCCCTTGGAAATGTATTGGAGTTGCAAGAAGTTTTCGCGGATGCAAAGAGATGGAAAAATCTTCCATATGGTCGAGTTACTTGGGTGCCATGAATATGTAAAGAAGCAATTTCTAAAACACGATCCAAGACGATTCGGACACAACTTGAGGATGATAGGCTTCATCTAAATCATGAATTGCGTAAATATGCTGGTAAAGCATTACTTCCAAATGAGATCATCATTGAGTATAAATTTGATTATAGATATGTTGAATAGTTTTAGAACAAAATGGTTAAGGAAGCCTCCATGAAGGATACATTCATCAACTGCTTTACTGCTTCGGTCACATGAATCCATTTGACATGCAGGGAACGACGCTCCAGTTCTACACTGTTCGGTCTGTTAACTTCCAAGTTGTGTGAAATTGAATGGAAGGAGAAGTGCTTGCAGGTTGGAAAGATCCTCAGGTTGTCGATATGGAGGGAAATGATCTATATTTGCAAGCTTTATTCAGTGGAATAAAGAAGTTTTTCATTTTCACTACTGATCCTGTTAGTATTATTTTTTACCATGCCAGGAATTGGGGAACTGAATATGAATCAGAGAAAAACTCGGAGAGTGGGAATATCTAGTGGTAATTGTGAAAAACTACTATGGTTGGTCGATCATAATATTATATTATTGATTCCAGATGTAAATGAGCTCTTTTATGTTAAAAATTATTTAAATTTAATTCAATTATTACCGAACTTAAACTCCTTTAGATATTGGATAAATCAAATTTGAATATTCTAATACCTACAACTCAAGTAGGTCACAAATTTTTTTTGGAGTTTTCCATTTTTAATAATTTTATAATTTTATAATTTTATAATATTATTTTAATTATCTATTTCCACCTTTTGCCTTCGCTATATTTCTAAGCAAAAATCTAAATTTTCTCTCAATTTGCACGGAGTTATAGTATAAATTATTAAGCTTGAGTAGGGATCTAAACGAACAAAATATTAAATAAACAGTTCAAACAAACTCAAATTTTGTTCATTTATGTTTTGTATTAAGCTTAACAAAGAATCATAAACAATATTTCAAAGATCACATTTATATGAATCAATCTCAAAGAAAAGTATAATTGATAGTATATATTCACAAATAAACTCTTTTAAAGATTATTTAAAATCCATTCATTTGTAAATCATTTAAAGTTCATTTATTGATAATTAATAACATAATAATAACCCATTTGACTAATATTATTTTGAATTTATAATTGTTTACTTTGTTATTTTTTGTTTTATTCATAAACATGTTCTTAATCGTTTATGAACGTGTTTATTTATATATTTGTGAATATTTTATAGGGTGAAATGAAAAATAATGATAAAGAAAACTAAAATAAGAGGGAAATGAAAAGATAAAAAAATATTTTTTTCTTTTAATTGATGTGTTTGGTAAGAGAGATTTGAAAGGTGAAAGAATATTATTTTGTCTTCATCTACTGATCGGTAAGTTGACAACTAAAAGAAATATGTATATATATTATCTTACCATTATTCCATCAATTAATTAAAATTAAAAAAAATTAAAAAAAAATAAAAGATAATTCTTTTTGTTACAACATAAAAAGTAATTTTATAAATATACATATTTAACTTCCGTATCTCTCATTTTCTCTCGACCAATCTTTCCACTTTGAAATAATTTGCTTTTGTTGACAAGGATTAGAATAAAATATTTTTCCTATTTTCTTTCGCCACAGTTTTTTTTACTACCCACTCTAAAATTTATTTTCTTTTCACTTACCCTTTACCCCTATCCCTCTCTTTTTTCTTTTTTCATTTTTCATAGAGAGAAACAAGAAGGAAGAGAGGAGGACGTATTCCCTTCTAAGGAAGGGTAATAAACACTAGATAAAGTCTTGCTTGTTCCACTTATCCCTATCTATCCTTCTATTTTTCTACTCTAGCAGCTCACTCAAAATGTTTGCAAACAAACTCACTCAAATTAAATAGCCAATACCAAACCGATTTCAAACATCCTAGTACCTAAACCAATCAAGCTCAAACATAATCTCAAAATTACTTATCAAACACAAACAACCTTAAAAATAAACAAACAAATCACAACCATACCAAAATTCATTCATATTCTGTACATTTACACCCCCAAGCTAAGAGGTTGATCATTGTAATTGGACTTGAAAAATTTTATTAAGTTTCAAGCTTGGTCAATCGAACTTAAGTAATTCAATTTCTACCTTGAGTTGAACATGAATTAGAAGAATAAAATAAGATCAAACTCAAGTCGAATTTGGAATAGTAGGCTTTGAGTCAAACTCAGAGCTTTGCACTGTTTTGACTTAACTAGACTCTGACCCGTAAACTTTTACCTTGCTTGTTTAAGTAACGAAGATGCATCAGTATAAGCTATGATAGAAATAATGAATTAGTAACAATTGACATGTATTAGTAGCTATAGACAATGGTCGGGTGTCTACCTCGGTGGCAAAGCATTGAGCTTTAACATTCAGCTCCATTTTCGTTAGGTGTTTGCTTGGTACCAAAAAATAATAATAATAAATAAAACAAAACCAAACCTATAATCTAATAGTGACCATAAAATAGCATAGTTAAGAATCTCAATTATTAGATTAAAGAATTTTTCTATTCTTATTTATTTCCATCCTTCCTACCAAACATAATTTAGTGTACCTATGTTGTTCCTCAACCATGAGATGTTATTCGAACCTCCATAAGCAGGATTACCAGAAGAGAAGTCTCTGGTAAGACGCTTATTATTCATATTTCAGAATACTTTGATCTTTAATTTGAAACCAGAAGTTAAAAAAGCATGAAACTAGGGCATGACCTGGAGCATTTTGAATGCCATAAGAAATTTGCAAAATAATACAGTCCATTAGCAACCAGTAATTATGCATTTTTTAACAGTCATAACTTACCCTAGGGCTGTAGGATTTTCCATTGAATTATTACCACTGTCATACCACTCATGCTCACAAGAAATTAAACTATTTCATACCACTTATCAGTTTTTTCCATACTATTTTTTATCCCATTCCTTACAGTAGCATTCATTTTTATCTCCTTTCACTATACGACTTTCATCTTATTCCTTCCCCATAGCATACATTCTTATCCCATTCCTCCCAATTTCATACACGCTAATCATTCTTTATTCTCGACATCCAACCAAAATCTCCTCGAGGAAAAAAGAAAAAAAGGAAAATGATGAAGCCCGGATTTAAAACAATAACAATGTGAAAAACTTGAGCAATGTGAAATTTGTCATTTGAAATACAGATATTCTTCACAGTAGGCCTATGGAAGCATGTGGTTAATTTTCCACAGCTTAGCCTTTGTCAGATCTAAATATGTGGCTGCACGTATTATGCAGTCCACCCTTAGTGGCAAATTCTAATGAGGGCACTAAAGTAAAGGTTTGAGATTAAAGCTTTGCTTGGCAAAGTTGAAGGTGGAAGGATGAAAGTGGGTGAGTGGAAAAGGAAAAGTGAAAAGAAAATGATTCTCACCAATACCTGGTAAGAGAGAAAATGAGAAAGACAAAAAAGATTGTCATTTTCTATCTTTATTTATAAAACAAATCATTTTGAATTGAAAAGATTAGCAAAGTTAAAATGAGAGAAATGTGAATTAGTGGGCATATTTACCGGATTGTTCATAATTGTTTGGATAAATTCCATTTAAGTCCTTGAGGATTAAATATAATTCAACTTTAGTCCATTAATATTAAAAATGAACACTCCACCCCAAATAACTTAGCATTGTTAACAAAAGTTAATTGAATGTGAACAATTACAAAATTACCCAACCTTAAACTTTTCAATCTAAATGATTCTTCATTCTTTTATTTTTCGCTATTTTTCAAGATTCTTCACTTTTTTTCACTCTTTTTCATGAACATTGTTCAATCCGTGATTTTCTACTCAAATGTATTATATATAATCTTATTAATTTTTACTTAATTTTATTTTAATAATTTCAATCAATGATTCAAATTTTAAATTATTTTAATTTTGAATAATTTTAAATATAAATCATTTTGTTTTATGTATTTTTAATTTAAGTCATTTACATTTTTATTAATCAATTTAGATGACATTTTTATTTACATTATTATGTTATTAAATCAATCCCATAAATTTCATATAATAGATGAATATTAACTCGGTATTCTTTACAAAAGTGTATACATAATAAATAATAAATAAATAAAAAGACAAAAGAAAATTAAAAGAAAACAAATCTTTCAAAGCCCAATAGCTCTTCAGCATTTCTTTCTTCATTTTTATTTGATTTTGAGTATTTAAAATATTTCAAATGGTTTAAGGGCAAAATTGTCTAAAAATTAAGTTTTTAATAGTTTACTTAACGGTTGACTGATGGAAGGACTTACTTGTATTACGAAATAGAAAAGTTTACGGCGCAGTGTTTATTTTTTATACTAATACACTAAGGTTGAATTAAGTTCAAACCTTAAGGACTTACATAAAATTTAAGTTACAGAGTACAATGACAAAATAATATAATTTTCATTTTCTTTCCTCTTATTTATAAATCCCACCAAGCAATCAATGTGATGAAAATGATTTTTTTCCTTCCACTATTTCATCTGTCCTACCAAGCATTCTATGGAAAGAAAAAAATATGTTTTTCTTCTTTTCACTCTTCTTCCTCTTCAATTTTCTATCTTTTTATTTTTCTATCTACTCTACCAAGCAAGGCCTTAATGACTAACTATAAGAAAGATAATTTTTAACACACTGAATGGATATATTTCTTTAACAATTATCAAATGGCATTACAGATAAGACCTTTAGTTACTTGTACTGCCAATCAAATTTCTCAAAGTCCCTCTAACAAAGAGAAATGCTAGGACAAGCTTGGATACTTATCTAAGAGCAGCTAGAAATAGATTATGAAGCAAATTGTCAATAAATCCAACAATAACCAACTAGCACCTACTTGGCTACATTAACAAGAAGCCCATCAAAAAAGGTACAGTAGCATGATATTAGAACTAACAATTCAGTATAAGGTATTTGTATGAATTCTTTCAATAAAGTAAAAAAAAGGGAGATAAGATAACTACCAAATTATACCAATCATAGCACTTTTCTAGTTTCTTAAACCTTTGGACAGCACAAATGTGAGTTCATCACTGACTGGTACCACGAGTATGCATCCTCTTCCTTTCAAACTCCAGCTGGAAAAGAAAATTAACATTAATAAATGACATACTAATCATATTACCAACAAAAAGATATGCCAGATCACTTTGAGTGTCTTACCACTTTCTTAACCCGTTCATTGGCTGCAGGAGCTCCTCCACTAACACACTCAGGGAGATATGGACTGCTCACACGCACCTCATTCATTACAACAATAACAGTCTCATCCCAGCGGACAGGAAGCCTGATCATATGCATTGGTGTTAATATAAAATTTGTAAGCTTTTAATATCATTATCCATAGCAGCACACTAACAAACTTCAAGGAATCCCATATGGACAAAAATTAGTCCCTCAGAAATTTAGTCCATATGCAAAGATCGAGAATTAATTTTAAATACTGCAATTTTGAAGGGGTGAAAGGGGGGAAAAGCATATACCTCCACTTCCTAGATATCTTGATATGTCTCAGGAGAAAGAAAGAAAAGCAGATACACCACTGAGCCCAAGTCGTTTGCAAACATTTTAGGGAAAACAGGAACAAAAGTGGATACTTAAACAATCTTAGCTCATATAGAATACAAAGTCCGATGGCTGTATAATTATCAAAGGTTGACAACTATCAAGGCTTTGGGATAGGCAATTCATTGTGAATATTACAATATCTCAAAAAATACTCATGCATCCTGAAACATCCTGATACTCATCACCAACCCCAGGGTCCTTCCCCCTCAATTTCTCCCTCATGCCTTGTTCCTCAACAATCCAAAATTAGCTAAGATGGGCAAAAAATTTATAACAATTTTATAGCCATCTTAGATATTCATCACCTAGGGGCATCTTAATAACATTCAGCACATTACTAAGAGTACAAAGCCTTATTTAAATATTGTTGTCTCCTTCATTCATTTTGATTTCAAATACAAAAGCTCCCTTTAGTTACAAACTGTAAAGGCACAACATAGTAACCTATTAGCATTCATCTCACCTCGTCGAGGTACTTAATACAGTACTTTTCTTAAGAATAACATTAATCATTTCTGCATGTGATACTATGGCAGATTACCACGTAGCCAATGTTATGCTTTCAAGAGGTTCTTAAAGATGTAAGATACTTTCCTAATAAAGTATATAATCAATTTCCTATCTTCATAATCCCTTAAAAATGTCCCCAAAGTATGTAAATTTGCTCTTAAACTCAAAAACTAGACATAGATAATACTAATACTGATTACTGAAATAAGAAAATAAAATAAAAAATAAAATAAAATAAACATACGTTTTAGACAAAGCATCAAAAAGACTCTGTGCCTCACTGGTAACTCCAACTCCAAACCTCTCAGAATCGGCCTCCGCTTTCCTGAAAAATCCAAGAAAGGAAAAGGCAATCACCTTACTGAAATTCAATAAGACAAAAATCCTAGATATGGGTTTTTTTTCCCTTTAAGAAATTAACATTAAAATCAATTACCTGATAGCAGAATCTTCCCTAGCCTGAAGACTAGTAAGGTCTAAAAAACATTTCTTGACATCAAGTGGATCTTCATCTTGACGCAATAAAGAAAACTCTTTAATGTAATTAGCCTTTAGAAGCCGAATGTTCCTTCTGGGTCCTGATTTCGAACCCTCTTGAAGTACGAGGATGTTGGAGAGGCAGTCAAAACTGATGACATGGCCTTCGAATTCGTCACCCAAAGTTGTCTTGATTGAAAGGAAGCAACCCACTGCGAATTCCTCACCTTTCATCCCTTGTTTAAATTGTGCTTGAGCTGACTGCTAGATTCTCTGCTTCCTTTTTTCTTCTTTTATTTTGCGCTTCGAACTCCTTTTTTTTTTCTTTTTTTTTTTTTTGCCGAGGCCTGAGACGACAATGGGAGATGGGCTGAAATTCTATTTGTTGAACTTGGGCCTTTACATTTATCAACCCATTCCATACCGAGGCAACACTGTAAATTTTGAATATTTTCATCTTTAAGAATAAGAATGCAGAAAACTTGAGTTAATTAAGCTATCAGGAAAAAGAATCAATTAAGACAAATTATTATTGGACAAAAAATAACTAAAACAAACGAGTTGGTACACATGATAATGAATTATTTACATGCAAAACAACTAAGGTTTTATATATGTTGTGCGTCCTAGCTCAGCCGGTAGCTACCCACTCAACCGTATTGTCCGTTTTGGGCCCCGCCTTTACGGCCCCGCCCTCACGATTTTATCGCGTCTTCAGAGGTTCGAACCCAAGACCTTAAAGTCTTTGTTCTGACAAAGATGATACCAATTGTTATCAAAATCAAAATCATCATGTGTAAATCAAAATCAAGGCATGGTAAATCATCATCCAAAGTGCACTTATCAAGCATTTCAATCTCAACATAAACCGATACAAAATCATCACTTGTCAGGACTCAGCCCCTCCCATGGATTATCTTGACCCACAAAACACATTTCAAAACATGGATTTTTCATTCAATAATAGACATGTGAGATGGCATATAATATAACAAAGATAATAACTAGGACTATTGCCATATCCTCTATGATCCTAGGCTAGATGAATCCTAGTGTGTAAGGTATCACCTCTATCTGCTTTCGCACGGGAGGTGGGTCACGTCCAACCCGACGGTCCATAGCAGTATCCATCGTCCGAAGATGGCATATATATAACATCACACACGGTACAGCGTACTCCATGCTACTCGCACAGTACAACGTACTCCGTGGACCCATATCATCACAATATATCCTGCCACATCTCAATATGCACATGCGAACCTATTTAATCGACGTGGCACATAACCTACCCGAAGCTCCCAGCACGGCTCCCAACTTGTCATAAAACCATGTGCGAGTAGTCTTAAGCATGGCAACAAGTATAATGGACATCTAATGCGAGCTACACTCCAGTACCATGTCAAATCTCGTATGAAAACTAGTGTGAGCTAAACTCCAGCACAATGTCATAAAAATCCATGTGAAAACTAGTGCGAGCTAAGCTTTAGCACTCATGCATGTAAAACTCTAGTGCGAGCATCGCTCCAACACTAATGCACGTGTAAAACATGTCAAATCTTATGCGAGCAGTGCTCTAGCACGTTTCATTTTCACAAAACTCATGTAGATGGCTCATTCTTTGCAAAGTATGGTTATGAAACCAAATCAAGCTATTTTTTGTGCAAATCATTTCGAATGCTAGCCAACCTACCAATCACGTGCTAAAAAACTATGAAAGAGATTTCAAAGCATCATGCTCTTGCTTTTAATGCATATTTCTCAAAAACTCAATTTTTTACCCTTCAAACAAACATTTCATCTTAAGACCCTCAGCTATGTTAAAAATCGCTCATGAGCCCGAAAGCCGTACAAATATCCCTAGGGCTAACACAATTCCCTTACCTCGATTCTCTTGGAAGAAACTCTTTCTTCTTTTCCCGCTTTTCGCGATTTGGCTCAACTTGCTATGGTTTTATCCTCTGGAGCTGCAAATATACATCAATCATATGAGTCAATACCAATAACTCATATTCTAACTTCAACTAATCGATATATCTCATCGAGCCTATTTCTTTAAGTTTGACCCATTATCATATTTGACCATCATTATGTCATTTCTCATCAATTTAACTAGCAACACACTTGGTTACTTATCAAATACTTGGCATAAATGTTTATCCATTACCTTCCATCATTTATGCATTCTCTACAACATCATTTATGCACATTTTTATCATTTGACTAATCTCATAATGTGGCTTCATCCAATCATCTCAAAATCATGCATATCATCGCACTAACAACTTGATATAATCCCTTTTATCATCAAATCAACCACATTCCATTTTCTCACACTAACTCATTCTAGGTTATACTTGTTCCATTACATTTTAGGTAGTTTCAATCATCAATACATACACCAATCTACTCACACAACAACTAGATAAATATCCTTAGAGTTGGTGTATTGAAAACTCACTTAGCTTGACTTTCTTCTTTTCCAAGTTTGGAAGACTCTTTAGCTCCTTCAATCCAATGAGTTGAATGTTGGTTCCAAGCTATGTTGCTCTCTTCCTCAAAATGAACAATTTTGGCTCTAATAGCTTTTTCCCAATTCTTTTTGGAAGATGGTGCATTCTAGAGAGAGAAAGCTTGGTGTTTTGGGTAAAAATGGAAGAAGTGTATTGTTTTGTTGAAGAAAAAGGTTTTGTCGAGGGGTTTTTAGAGATTAAGAGTGATGAGATCGATCTGCTAGGGTGAAGAGATCGATCTTCCTTTGGTTTTTGCCATCGAATTCTCAGGTTTGAAATGGGAGGAATCGATCTGCTCATTGCGTAGAGATCGATCCTAGCTTGGCAGAAGCTTGAAGAGATCGATCTGCTCATAGGGAGAGATCAATCTGCTCTTGACAGAATCAAACGGGGATTGATCTGCACTTAAGAGGGGATCAACCGGGGCTTGGCAAAGGCAATGCAGATCGATCTGCTCTTTGGGGAGATCGATTTACTTAATGGGGAGATCAATCTGCCTTGGCAGATTCACTTGGAATTGCTATGTTTTGCACAAAGGATCGATCTGCCTTGAATGGGAGATCGATCTGACCTTCATCTGCAGCCCTTTTGCTGCATTTTTCCAGATTTCTCAAGGGTAATTTCCTATTTCATTGCTCCAATACTCATTTTGCATTTTAATCCCACTTAGAGCATGGAAAGACTCATTTCCTATGATTCACATACAACCTAAATTGTGTGAATTGCTTGAATTCATAAAGAATACTCAGAATTCATAGTCCATGCATTATTATTTTGTGTTTTCATTCCTTATCTTCAATCCAAATTCTTAAAGTTCCATTCATTTAATTTGTGGCCACTTCGACCCTTATTTATCCTTTATTTGTATCTTGACACTCATTCATCTTATTACAATTCATTCTCATTCACATGATCCGAAATCATTTGTCTTATAATTTCATTAACATATATTACAAAGTTATACATACATGGGGTCTCACATTCATGGCAGTTTTGTAAATTGAGGTGTTAATTAGGCAAATGAACTTTTAGATTGTGTAATATACTACTTCTGACATGTGAATAAATTCACTGCCTTAAATTGGTCGTTACTAATAAACTAATTGTTAGGGTATAGAAATGGTTATTTGTGGATGAAATTGTGAATAAGACTTTGATAGGGATCTTAGCAAAAGACTTAAATTAAGTCAGGTAGTCAACTACTTGATGATATTAGGCTACAGTGAGTGAATGACAAACTGATAAGTGCTTATTTTATTATATTAATATTATCTAGTAATATTCTTTTAGCCTTATTATTGTGTTTAAAAGTGTTATGTAACATTCTTTGGATATTATAAGCATTAAAATTAGGCTTATGAGAGAAAATTAAGCTAAAATGACATTTTTTGCACTTTTTACATTTTCAAACCACCAAGGGTATTTTTGTAACTTTGCTTCTATCCGATTTTTCTCAAACCTAGTGTAAAAAGAAAAAGTTCGCCCATAATTTTGCATCCAGCATAAGTTAAGTGAAATATTACTATAATGGGATGTGACATTTTACGCTTCCATCTTGACGTAAGCTATAGAAATGCATTAATAAGTAAAGAAATACAATAAAAATGTAAGTGATAAAGTTGTGGTAAATGATAGTTCTCGATTTAAAAAACAAAAGATAATTTTCAACTTGGTACAAAAGGAGTTTATGTCACGACCCAAACTACCCAAAAATCAGAGTTAATTTTTTTCGCGTTTTGTTATTTTTATTACTTAAATTCTTACCTGTCTCCTGATCGTGACCACACTCCACTAACAAATTGGGCTGTGCGTCAATGCCAGTCCCACCATACATTTACCATAGTACTTATTTCTTCTCCAGTCATTTATAATTGTTTACATTATTTATACATCCCCTAAAGTTGCTTACAAACATGTTACTGTGCTATGCTTATGTAGATACAATACATACAAGTGTATATACCTTAAATGATGGGCAGCAGTGGATACCCGGAATGCAGTACTGAGTTGCCTCAACTTCAACTAGAGATTATCTGTGGGAGAAAATGAAAGGGGTGAGCACATCAAGCTCAGTAAGGCAATCCTACGAACAAGTAGGTAACCATACTACCTACATGAACGTAGTGCCATGCATAAACCACCCTTTCTCCACACCTTTTAAAACAGATGATATGAGTTATGATGTTATGTAAAACACACTTGCACGGAAAATTCAACATGCAATTATATTCAAAATCATATCTTTCTCGTTTAAAAATTTCACAATAAAGTCAGGGCTCGACCCCTCCTTCGGGTGATCCTGACTCACACAAAACCATGAAAATCGGTTTACATTCACACATGGGTTTGAAAAGCATGAAAATACCCATCATGCACATTTAATTAAAAACCCAATTTAAATCATCGAAATCGTCAACATGCGAGACGAGGCAATATCTGTATAACGGCAATAACCAGGATTGGCCATATGTGTCCTCGTGAGTCCCTCTAGCTTCACGGATCCCAGTGTGCGAGGTCTCACCCTGATCGGGAACCGCCCGGGAGGTGGGTCAATCCAACCCGTCAGTCTTATCCGATCTCACGCATCCGAAGATGCCGTATCCGAAGATACCCCGTATCACAAAGATACCGTATCCGAAGATACCCCACGGTACATCGTACTCCATGCTACTTGCACGGTACATCGTACTCCATGGACCCATATCACTCTAGGTACTCCAGTCCAAATGGCCTGCTTCCCACAGAGAGGTTTTGTTTCTCAATACTCATGCCACGTCTCAAAACGCACGTGCGAGCCTATTTAATCGGTGACACACAATCTACCCGATGCTCCAAGCACGGCTCATCACATGTTCTCATAAAATCAGTGCGAGAGATGCTCAGCACTCTCATCAAATCAAATAAAACTGGCAGAGCCCGCTTTACATCCCCACAAGGCCGCCAACCTCATCCCTCACTCTCACCCCACCTAAGAGGTCTTTTGAGCCTGTTGGGCCTTTTGGCTGACTCCAAGGGCAGACAGCGTTACTCCACAAATCCAGTAAATCTAGTGCGAGCTAGGCTCTCGCACTCTGTATATAAATCACATGAAAATCTTATAAAATCTGGTACGAGTTAAACTCCAGCACCCTGTCACGAAAATCATGTAAAATCTGGTGCGAGTTAGACTCTAGCACCGTGACACGAACAAGCATGTGAAATCTGGTGCGAGTTTGTGAGGATCCGGACCAGCCCAATCGGCCATGGCAACCCCTCAGGGCCCATCAGACAACGATTGCTGTGACAACGGCCTCCTCCCTCATCCGAACTGTCCGCTCTGGCCGAGCCCAGCCCAAGCCTCACGGATTTCTTTCGTGTCCCCAAGGGTTCGAACTCAGGACATCATGCCTTATTCGACACCCCTGGTACCATTGAGCTCGCGAGCTCAATGGTACCAGGGGTGTCGGATAAAGGATGATGTCCTGAGTTCGAACCCTTGGGGACGCCTTCTGAGGGGAGTTTCCCCATATGAGACAAAACCGTGAGGCTTGGGCTGGGCTCGGCCAGAGCGGACAATTCGAATTTGCGGGATGTTGTTGACCACCCGTTGTCGATGGGCCCAAGATGGGTTGCCATGGCCGGGCAGGGGTCGACCATCACAATAAAACGCGCGTTTTATTGTGAGGATCCGGACCAGCCCAATCGGCCATGGCAACCCCTCAGGGCCCATCAGACAACGATTGCTGTGACAACGGCCTCCTCCCTCATCCGAATTGTCCGCTCTGGCCGAGCCCAGCCCAAGCCTCACGGATTTCTTTCGCGTCCCCAGAGGCTCGAACTCAGGACATCATGCCTTATTCGACACCCCTGGTACCATTGAGCTCACGAGCTCAATGGTACCAGGGGTGTCGAATAAGGCATGATGTCCTGAGTTCGAGCCTCTGGGGACGCGAAAGAAATCCGTGAGGCTTGGGCTGGGCTCGGCCAGAGCGGACAATTCGGATGAGGGAGGAGGCCGTTGTCACAGCAATCGTTGTCTGATGGGCCCTGAGGGGTTGCCATGGCCGATTGGGCTGGTCCGGATCCTCACAGAGTTATACTCTAGCACCTATGCATGTAAAACTCTAGTGCGAGCTCTCGCTCCAGCACTAATGCATGCATCACACAAATCAAACATCGTGCGAGCTGAGCTCTAGCACGTCACATGTAAATAAAAACACGTAGGCGGCTCGGTTATCTCCAAATAGTTTTCACAGAAATTACATCGTTTAAGGTATGCAATGCTATGCATTTTTCTTTAAAAGTGAGCCAGCCTACTCATGCATGTGTTAAAATACCTCCAGAACGAGCAGGAACCTCTTGTCCTTGCTCCTCACAATTTTTTCTAAATTTGTAAGTTCTACCCTTAACAAGGGTATTTTACTAATTTGCCCATTCGGGGCACTAAAATTATTAATTGACCTCTAGACCCTTCAGGTAATTTTTTTAAAGACTGCAGATGAACTTAAAATTGCGTAAAGTTACCTCTAGCAGTCAGCAGAATTCCCTTACCTTATTTTCCTGTCGAGTCTGACCTTTTCTTTTCCACTGTTGTCTCGTCGCACAGTCCGATATGCTCCCAATCAAATGCTCGAAACTGCGTATCAATATTCCTCAGGTCAGATATTATACAATTTAATTGTATTTAATATTTTCTGGGCTTACTTTAAATCATTGGGCCCGTTTACCCCTATTGGGCCCGATTGCACCTTAATGGGCCGTAATCGGCCTTAAGCCCGTTTTCCACTTAATTTTTACTTTATCGAGGCCTATTGGGCTCACTGGGCCCACCAACAATTTATTGGGCCTCGTTCTAACTCTCGAATAGCTAAATTAATTATTTACGACAATTTACCTAAATTTCCATAATTTTAATTCAATTTATGCGAAATTTAAATTCATATCACGCATAACGATGTAAATTATCGTAAATAAGGGTCACTTACCCGAGATTCCATGCTAGTCCGCAAATCGAGACTGTCTCGAGCTCTTGGTGGATGCCAATTATCGAGCTACACAATTCCATAATTTTTCGGGTAAGTTTTCAGCCCAAAATTAATTAAATAAAATATTCCAAAATTTAAATCGGTCAATTTGACCGCTTATCGACTTACCCGAAGCTCGATTGCATCACAGGAATTTTCTCCAATTTTTTCTCTTTTTCTTTTTTCCTTTTTCTCCCTTTTTTCCTCTCTTTTTTTTTGGCTGAACCGGTTCAGACCGGTTCAGACCGGTTCAGACCGCCGGTTCAGCTCGGTCCGGTTCGGTTCAGTTTGGCCGGTTCAGTCTGGTTCGGTCGGTTCAGTCCGGTTCGGCCGGTTCAGTCCCCATTTGGTCATTCCGACGCCGTCCGGCCGGTTCCCGGTGCCTCACCACCGCCGTTCGACGCGTCTGTACCTGGGCATCCAAGATCGGGCCTCGGCTGGAGTCGAAACGAAGCCATCGCCGGTGAATCTTTCCTTCTCCCCCGCGACTGTTACCTCTCGATCCGGCGGATTTCGACGATTTCGCCGTCCAATACCAGTCTCAAAAGGACCGACTTCTCCTCCCGATCACACCGGTACCCGCCGTTCGAGCCCAGCTGCCGTGGATCGCCGGAACCAACTCCGTTTTCCCCGCGGGCTTCTCTTCCTCCGTTCAGCGATCTCCGGCCTCCTTGGCGCGCGTCGCCGGTGCCAACAGCTTCGGCGGCCTCTCCTCTTCCTCCTCGACCCTTTGTCGGAGTCGTTGGTCGCCGGACGGCTCACCGGCCATCCTCGATTTGGCTGCTTCTGTTTCCCCGTTTTCTTCTTCTCTCTCTCCCCGACAATTCTGATTCTTTTTTTTTTGTTTTATTATTATTATTATTTATTTATTTAATTATTTCACTATTCATTTAAAATACTCCATAAAATCCAAAATATCTACACTTATATTATTTTTATTCTAATTTAATTTATTTAATTTAAATTTAATTTATTAAATATTTTTTTCTCCAAATTTTCGATATTATTCCTTCGCGCTTTTCAAGATATCGTTCCGGTAATTTTTTGGTATTTTTAAAATTTTCGAATCTTGATCAATTGACCCAAATTGTATGATTTCCTCATTATCGATTAAGATATCTTACATCCTTATTTTAAATTAAAATTTTCTTATCGCCTTAATACCGGGTTTTGATATTTTTACCATTTTACCCCTGCTCTTGTTTCGGAAATCAATTTTTTACCTGACCTTTCTTCATACATCCCCCATCTTTTCTTATTTAATTTTCGTATTTTAATTAAATTCGGGTCTTACAGTTTACTTGATAGCAAGTATAACCAATAAATGTGCAGTCAAAGAATGAGTAATAAAGTTGTAGTAAAAAAACAATTCTCAATTTATAGGTGGCATATAATTGTTAACTTGGTACTAAGAAAACTAATTTGATGGTACATATCAAATAATAAATGCACACTCAAAGAATGAGCGATAAAACTTGAGCTAATGAATGATTTTCAATTTCAATCTAAAGAGGTGAGTTCTCAACCAAAAGATAAAAAGATCAACTCTAACATGTATTAAAGAGATAGTTTTCTCAAATCATTACAAAGGAGATTGATTTGATTCAAAGCTTGAAACATTAAATTGACTTTTCATTCTTGTCATGTGCATCATGAAAGATTTCATCAATATATATTTCTTTAAAACGTTGAATAGGAATAGGAAAAACATGTATGGGCTAAACATAGTAAGAAATAATCAAGACTAAGTGATTAAGCTTTCATTATGGAAAAACAAATATCCTAATTTGGTTGTTGTTTAAGTTTTGTTCTTTCATTGCCAAACATCCATATAAGTAGTCTTAACTTAGAGGAAGTGACCATACTATTAGTATATACATGTTCAAAATGAGTGGCTAAAAGAGAAGAATCATCATAATGAACATAAAATACCAATCACATGTCCTCGGGGATTTGATGAGTTGAGAGTATATTATTTTAAATTCCATTGTTCCTAATTAACACTTTTATTGCATGTATTATGATGGAATATCCTACAAAGACAACATTCATTAAGTGGGTGACTAACTGTTCAGTAATAATAAATAGTATCTTAGGTTGAACTTTACTTATATAGTTATTGGGCGTGGAACATAAGGTAGGCCTACATTTACATCTTCAATCCATTCTTAGAAAAATGCTTTAACTATATCTATTAGAAAAATGGTAAATTCTCCTAGTGCACCATATGTTCATCAAACATTCTTTGGATACACATTTTCACTAACCCTTTCTTATCATTAGAGTCTGGATCGTCTACATTCTTTCCTTGAAGCATTAGATGTATTCCATGAGATATTGATGTGATTTCTAGTACCCTCTTCAAAAGTCAATAAGAGTAACATTTTCTTGGGTAAGGAAAAAATTTTCTCTTATCTAAACATTCTAAAATCTGACATCGAGATTTTACAAAGTTAAGAAAAAGATTGACATACCATGTGTACATTTTTCAATAAGAAACTTGGGGAATTTCTTTAACTTCAAATCATAATCTAATCCGACTTATCCAAGAGTTTCCACAAACTCTATAACATGCTCATAGGCCTCATTACTCTTGCCATTGAATTACTTGAGATTAGGACTAGTATAGTCTTTACTATATGACCTAGCAACGAACTAGAAAGATAAGGTAACTTGAGATCAAACTCAAAAAAAAAAAATTGTTGTTCTTTTTGCTTAATCAGCTCCTGAAGCTCCATTTTTGTGATAGCCTGTGCCATGGTTGGAGGAAAAGTGTTTGATAGAAGAACTAGCAGCTAGGAGTTATTCACACAAAGATTTTCAATAAGCTTAAGGTTAGGCATATTTTAGTGTTTTCTCCATTACCATTTTGGGAAAGAAAAGCTTCATTAGAAGTGTTCCTATTCCCATTAGTTAAAGGTTGAACTAGAGAAGTTGTGGTGTTGAAGGATGTAGATTGGGAGATAGTCTTCTCTAACTTTGCATCATTTCTTAGAATTTTAGATCATTTTCATTAATTCTTAGATATAGGTAACGACTTGAGCATCTTGCTTTTAGGTAGAATTTTCCATGTTTTTCGATAAAACAAAAGCAAAAAATGTTATACTCAATGCCATCACTCTTTTTTATGGAGTAGCTAAAATGTTAAAGGTTTCTTTGGTGTGGAAAGGATGCATTGCAAACAAGTAAAATGGAATGTGCCAACAGACAATAGAGAAAAAGATTGGATCAAACCTATTTATTATGTGTCGCAACAACAAGTGGCAAACAATGAAACAATTATCCTGATAAAGAAAAGGATAATGCTAAAGGCAAAAACAATATATTAGAGAAATTTTGAAAGAGAGTTTATCAATTACTCCAAAGTCTCCACAAATAAGTTTGAGGGCTCCTATCTATAGGGCTCAAGAATATGAATTACATGAGTATTAAATGGACATAATGGTAGGAAATGACATTTACATAGATATTAATGTTTTATCTAATGGGAGTTTTGCTTTTTGGTGATAGTGAATAATGAACATACGAGTCCATTGTCTGTTCAGAGAGAAAAGAGAAAGAGAAAGCACTCATATTTCAAAGAAAAGTTCAGAGAAAAGCTCTTAACTATCTTCATATTTGATCCACTAAACTTTTTAAAACATCTCAATAGTGAAGTTAACCTAAAAATTCTGTCATATTTCATTGTTGCCATATTTCAATGTTATTTTCTCTTCTTTTTGGGGTAACATTCGATCAAGCATCTTTTAAAAAAAATAGTAGTGAATAAACTTTCAGTAAATGAGCTTTCTATAAGATGTTGTTAAGTGAAAGTATTACTAAATTTCACTAATAATGTTGAAATAATCTCTTTTAAAAATAATCATATTATACCAAATTAGCCTAGAACATTACTGTAAGATCTGAGAATTTTAGATATATTTTAATGATGTAATAAGAACTTGAAGTGTAATTTATTGAGCTAAGTGAATTGTGAAAATTATATTTGGAGATTTATGTGTAAGTGTTTAACATAAGTGTGAAACTAAGAGGTCAGATCGATCTTGGGGAAGGAGAGATCGATCTGGTGAGTTAAAAATGACAAGGAATGAGGAATTTAAGGAGCAGATCGATCTCCAATGGAAGAGGATCGATCTCCTTATGATTCTGTTTGAGAGAAGATCGATCTCATGAGGAAGGGATCGATCTCCAAATGTTTATGTTTGGGAGAAGATCGATCTCCTCAAGGAACAGATCGATCTCATAAAGCCATGAAGAGATCGATCTCACCCCTCGACAGATCGATCTCCTAGGTATAAAATTACCCCAAATCGTCCCCAAATTCAAATGCAAATCGATCTCATCAAGAGCCAGATCGATCTCCTACCCTCAGTCAATATAAGGAACCCCTACTTTCTCCTGCAATTTCATTTTCTCTCTCTTCCAACCCCCATTTCTGTCAAAGCCCTAGCTTTCTCACTCATCCAAAGTGCCCATTTCCGTCCGAATCAGAGGTTGTGGCAAGAAGGGAAGTTGTTCCTCATCAAAGGGAGAACAACATACTTGGAAATCGAAAGACGGATTGAATCGAGGCAAGAGATAAGCTCTCCACAAGTTTTGGGTAATTTTCTAAACCTCGATCTTGATATTTGAGATGATTTTGGTGATAATGGTTGTTGGCATTGTGTTGAAGTAGCTGGAAAATGATTATGGATTGATGAAATTACAATGTAGTTGGAGTGATAATGATGTTTAGCAATTTTGGTAATTTTGGAAATTTTGAGCTATAAATGGAAATTTAGACAATGAGGTGAATTAGCATAGATATTGTGGCATGGGCAGTGTAGGATGTTGAGATGTTATGAATGCGATTGTGGATTGAGATATAGTTAGGAGAAATGAGAGATTTGAGGTGTTATGAGCAATTATGCTCGATTTTGAGAATTAAGGTTACTGTGATGATGAGTATTGATGTTTTAACATCGTTTGGACAGCTCGGGAGTTTCAGAGTGGAATGCGAGACTAGTCTATGACAAGGGGAAAACAATTGCACTATACGAGGTGCAAAGAGGTAAGGGAAACTAAACCATTTGTGTATGTGATTTGTGAACTATTATAGCATGATTTGTGATTTATAAAACAAGCATGTTGAGTGTTGTGTTGTGATATAATTGCACACGGTTTTTATAGCCGGTTGGAGCCCATTATTTTATGAGTTTATAAGCTGAGTGTGAAATTGCTTTATAAACCGTTGAATTTGTGTGAGTAATGAACTGGGCTTGTTGCCTCTACCGAGAGGGGGGGTGAATCGGTTTTCTAACAATTATGGCAAATTAAAAATTAATCACAATTTAATCACAAATGATAATGAGCAATATAGTGCAGTATAACAATTTAATGCAGAGTAGGGAAGAGAGAAACAAACACAATCGTTTATAGAGGTTCGGCCAAACTCTTGCCTACGTCCTCTCTCCTTGACCTTCTTGTCAAGTGTTTTCTTTCTCTCTTTCAATAGAGCTTACACAGTTCCTTTTGCAGGTTAAGGAATAACCTCTCTACCCTTAGCAATACAGAAAAACGTATTCAGCCTCTTACAATTTACTCTCACTGAGGAACAATCCTCTTCTCTTTTAAGATAAGACTGAATACAATGTAAGGCTTTAAAGTGGTAGGACAAATGTAGCTTTTTGCACTTAAGCTTTTACAATAATTCTCAATGAATGAGCAATAGGGACACAAAGAATGAAAGAATTAAAGCTTGAGAATGTTTGGAATATACAGCAATAGTGTCTCTATTCTCTTTGTCTTCAATGCTTGGTTAAATACTGAAGGATTGGTAGTTGGAGCATTAAATGCTATTCTTCCCGTTGTGTTTTGCAGAAACTAGCCGTTGGGTACCTCCAGTAGAGTGCCAGATCGATCTGCCTTCTTGGCCAGATCGATCTCTTAGTTATAAATCCTGCAAGATTGAAGCACAAATACACAAGGAGATCGATCTCATAGGTTAGCAGATCGATCTGTTAGTTTGAAAATAATGAGGCAGATCGATCTGTCGAATAGGCAGATCGATCTCCTAGTCTCTCTGTCTGAGGCAAGATCGATCTCCAGATCGATCTGCCATGCACTCTCGTAGAGAGGAGATCGATCTCTCATCAGCAGAACTCTAAGTTCTGGTACTAATAGCCTCTAAACATGTTTGTATATCATCTCAAAATTATTGAATTAACTTGTTTTGTCATTTCAAAATACATTAACTCAACAATCTCCCCCTTTTTGATATGACAAAACTCATCAAATAAACATGTTTAGTGACTTTGCAAAACTCCCCCTTTTTGTGAGCTTTTGACTTTGTTAATAACTTAACTCCCCCTCAGTTAAATCTTAACTCCCCCTTAATTAAATCATAACTCCCCCTCAATTAAATCATTCTTTTAAACATTTAAAACAAACAACACATGTTTCTTCTCCCCCTTTTTGTCATATCAATAACACAAGAATGGAATACTCATCATTTCAAAATAATCTTTTGCATTAACACAACCAATGACATTTCATTAACACAAGTCAATCAACATTTCATTCAAGCAAATTCCTCACAGATAACATCAAGTAGCTTAAAATGTTGTAACTACAGTAAATCAAAGCACCTAATGCCTATTGTGAGGGAGGATCACGATCCAAAAGATTCTCAACGTGCGTGCGTGTTACTTGGAGCTCATCGAACATCGCCTCTTGAGTCTCTTGAATCTTATCCACTCTTTGGGTTAAGTCCTCGATCATACGCCGCTGAGTGGCAAAGCCATCATTTATCTGCTGACTGAGGTCATTCATCATCGTCATGAGCATCTCCAAGTCAGCAGGAGACGATGTTGGTGCAGTGGGCGGAGCAGATGGTTCTGGAGCTGGTGCAGCAGGTTGGTGCACTGGCTCAGCAGTGGGGTCCTCCTCCATAGCCTCTGCAGGTTGCTGATCCCTCTTTTTCGTCCACTCTCCCCGGAGGTCTTAGTAGTACCCCATATGATGGAGGGTCCCAATGTTAAGCACGCTCTTGGGAGAGGGGAGATCGCCAGTCTCGCCGCTGCAATCGATACCAAGGCGGTGGAGAAGATAGGCTACCGGTTGTGGAAAAACGATCGTGGTAGCTTGTCCACGCACAATCTTCAGCCAATCTTCGTATATAAAGTAAGGGAGGTTAGGTTTTTGGCTTGTGGTGTGAATGTGATGGAGTCAAAAGCGATCTAAGCGCCTAACGGTAGAATGACGAGTACCGAAAGGGCGAAGGTTCCAAGAGATTATCAGGTGGAGTAACCGAGGATGCATCGGCAGGTCACTCGCCTTGTCCCCAGGGAGATCAAACTCTAAGGGAACTTCCTCATCCTCATTTGTTAAGCCTTCATCGCGTATATCAAACGCTTTGGCTAGAACTTCAGTGTCTATTATAATGGGTTTACCCATGACATAGGTTTTGAAACCGACAATTTTGCACGTGTCATTTGGGTCAAAAATGAGTTCGGCATTGGAAAAGAATGCACGAACTAGATTTGGAGGGACTGGAGTGTTGATTTTTAAGAAATTCATCCAACCAAATTCCTCAAACTTTGACACGTAAGGAAAATCTATTCGATTGAGGAAGGAAAAATCGATAGTACGCCAATGCTTGATTGGCATGGTTGAGAAGTATTCCTCATATCGCTTTCTTTTTGCTGGTGTTTTAAAACACCGATTGAAGGAAGCGACAGGAGGTGGAGGAATGGGTTGTGATGAGGAACCTGCCTCTACAGTGGTTCTAGGAGGTTTGTTTGCTACTGACTTCCTAGGCATGATTCTAGACTCTAGATTTGCACTAAACAGATTCAACAATGAGAAAAGCAATGAAACAGTACCTAGGTTTGCCCTAGAAAAAAAAACACAAATTGAAGAAAGATTTTGAAAATCAGTAAGGAATGTTGGTTACAATACCGGAATTGGACACCGAGACGCAAGGAGGACCGTACAGAGATTGATCTGGTCGCGAATCAAAGGAAGAAATGCGAGGGAAATTTGGGAATTTTGAAGATTGGGTTTGGGAAATTTGGGAATTTTACGCGGGTATTTATACTCCAGGGCACAGGAGATCGATCTGTCGAGGTGACAGATCGATCTGTCATTTCCAGAAAGCCAAGGAAGATCGATCTGTCGTAAGGCCAGATCGATCTGGTTGCAAACAGAGGCTTAAGGAGATCGATCTGTTACACACAGATCGATCTGTCGTTTAACAGAGGCTTAGGAAGATCGATCTGCCCAATGCAAAGATCGATCTGCAGAATGCGGAAGCTTGAAGAGATCGATCTGTCGTGTTGACAGATCGATCTTCCTTTAAACAGAGACGTAAGGAGATCGATCTTATGGTTAGAAGATCGATCTGCTTAGCTTAACCTTGATGATTTAGGCTTGTTGGAGGTATGGAGATCGATCTATATTGCAAGGAGATCGATCTCTCATCCTCATTGCCAGAAAATCTTTGCAAAAACTCTTTTAAAATCAACTTGAAACCAAGATTTTTAAAACATGAAAGTCCTAAGGCATATCCATGAGTCCTAATTCACCTCTAAGGATACAGAACCTATCTTTATCAAGGGGTTTGGTGAATATATCAGCTATTTGATGTAGAGTATCAATGTACTCTAAAATTATATCCCCTTTTTGTACATGGTCTCTAAGGAAGTGATGTCTAATTTCTATGTGCTTGGTTCTGGAGTGTTGAATAGGATTCTTAGACAGATTAATGGCACTGGTATTATCACATTTAATAGTGACTTGCTTCATGTCAATACCATAATCTCTCATTTGTTGTTTAATCCACAACACTTGAGCACTACAATTACCAGCTGCTATATATTCAGCTTCAGTTGTGGACTGAGCCACACTATTTTGTTTCTTGGAGAACCAAGAAATTAACCTATTTCCTAAGAACTGGCAAGTACCTGAAGTACTTTTCCTATCTATTTTGCAGCCTCCAAAATCAGCATCTGAAAATGCATGAAGGGCAAAAGTAGAGTCTTTGGGGTACCAAAGTCCTAGTGAGGGAGTGTCTTTGAGGTATCTAAAGATCCTCTTAGTTGCCAATAGATGTGATTCCTTAGGACAGGATTGAAATCTAGCATAAAGGCATACACTAAACAAAATGTCTGGTCTACTTGCAGTTAAATAAAGCAATGAGCCAATCATAGACCTATAAAGTTTAGTGTCTACACACTTACCACTTTCATCTTTAACAAGCTTGATGTTGGTGCCCATTGGAGTTGCTTGAGGTTTGCAATTGTCCATTCCAAATCGCTTGAGCAATTCCTTAGTATACTTTGCTTGATTGATGAATGTTCCATCTTTTGTTTGCTTCACTTGAAGTCCCAAGAAGAATGTGAGTTCTCCCATCATGCTCATCTCAAATTCTCCTTGCATCATCTTAGCAAACTCTTGGCATAAAGACTCATTAGTTGAACCAAAAATAATATCATCTACATACACTTGTACAACTAATAAATCCTTATTTTTATTCTTAATGAATAAGGTGGTATCCACTTTTCCTCTTGAAAATCCCTTGTCTATTAAGAATTTTGACAATCTTTCATACCAAGCTCTAGGAGCTTGTTTTAACCCATAAAGTGCCTTAGATAATTTAAAAACATGTTCAGGAAATTCATGATTTTCAAATCCGGGAGGTTGCTCAACATATACTTCTTCATTAATAAAACCATTTAAGAATGCACTCTTTACATCCATTTGATATAACTTGAAGTTTTTATAACATGCAAAGGAAAGTAACATTCTTATTGCCTCTAATCTAGCTACCGGAGCATATGTTTCATCATAGTCTATGCCTTCCTCTTGTCTATAGCCTTGAGCAACTAGTCTAGCCTTATTCCTTGTGATCACACTATTTTCATCCATTTTGTTCTTGAATATCCATTTAGTTCCAATTATTGAGTGATCACTAGGCCTAGGAACTAGTTTCCATACTTTGCTTCTCTCAAATTGATTTAATTCTTCTTGCATTGCTAGGAACCAATTATTGTCTTCTAAAGCTTCATTGACATTCCTAGGCTCAATTTGAGATACAAAGGCAATATATTGGCACATATTCCTTAGGGATGATCTAGTTCTAACTCCAAGAGTTGGATCTCCTACTATTTCACAATCTTTTACATATCCTAACTCTCTTGGTGCTCTAGGTTCTCTTTCTAAAACCTCTATTTCTTCTTCATTTCCTTTATTCAAGTCAAGCTTTTCTAGAAAGTCATCTTCTAAGCCTTCATCAAATATTCCAACATTTTCATCATTGGTTGAATCTTTAGATATATTATTTGATTCATCAAATATAACATGAATAGACTCTTCAACCATTAATGTTCTTTTGTTATATATTCTATAAGCCTTTGAATTCAATGAGTATCCTAGAAATATTCCCTCATCACTCTTGGCATCAAATTTTCCTAAATTATCTTTTCCATTATTTAGAACAAAGCATTTGCAGCCAAAAAGATGGAAGTAACTAATGTTAGGCTTCTTACCTTTGTAGAGCTCATAAGGAGTTTTCTTTAGCATGGGTCTTATCATAGCTCTATTAATTATATAACATGATGTGTTTATGGCTTCAGCCCAAAAATACTTTGGTAAGTTATTCTCACATAACATAGTTCTAGCCATCTCTTCCAAAGTTCTATTTCTTCTCTCAACTACACCATTTTGTTGTGGTGTCCTAGGGGCTGAAAAATTATGGCTAATTCCTTGATCATTGCAATACTCATCAAATCCTATGTTTTCAAATTCTTTGCCATGATCACTCCTAATGCTTGTTATTGTATATCCTTTTTCATTTTGGGTTACCTTTGAGTAAGTTATGAATTTCTCTAAGGCTTCATTTTTTACTCTCAAAAAGAACACCCAAGTGTACCTAGTGTAATCATCAACTATTACAAATCCATAGTGTTTCCCACCTAGGCTTGTGGTTCTAGTTGGTCCAAATAAGTCTAAATGCAGTAATTGGAGAGGCCTAGTGGTGGATACACTATTCTTAGGCTTAAAAGTTGTCCTCTTGTGTTTCCCTTTAACACAAGCTTCACATATTTCTTCATGATCAAAGGATATTTTGGGTAAACCTATAACTAGATCCTTTCTAGCTAACTTAGATAGTACATGCATGCTAGCATGACCTAGTCTTCTATGCCATAACCAAGATTCCTTTTTGTTATCTACCATTAAGCATATGTTTTCATTTTTGAGTTCATTAAGGTAGACTATATATATGTTACCTTGCCTATGACCTAGAAGAAGAATTTTATTTGACTTAGGATCTATAACATTACACTTCATACAATCAAAAATTACTTTGTAACCTTTGTCACAAAGTTGACTAATGCTTAGTAAGTTATGCTTTAAACCCCTAACAAGTAATACTTTTTCTAAAGAGAAATGATCATTACCTATTGAGCCACTTCCTTCCACTTGGCCTTTGGAGTTGTCCCCAAAAGTGACTTCTCGACCAATTTTTGATTTGAAGGAATTGAAATGGCTTTTATCACCCGTCATGTGCCTTGAGCATCCACTATCTAAGTACCAAGCTTCTTTTGTTTTAGCTTTGTGGCTATGCTCAATCACCTTTTGATCATCATCAATAGCCATGAAGCATAGGTTGGCAATGTCCTCATTTGATTCATCATCGGAGCAGTCACTGTCACTCCATGTTGTTACCATTGCCTTCTTTTTATGAAACCTATCATTAGATCTTTTGAGAAGAGGGCAGTTAAATTTTATGTGTCCAGGTTTTTTACATTCATAACACACAATAGAGTCTTTTCTACCTACTTCCTCTTGTTCTCTCCTATTGTTTCTCCTATTATTACTACTAGCTTTCATTCTCATGAATTTGTTGAATCTTTTGGCAAACATTGCCATCTCAATATCCTCCTCACTACCACTCTCATTTTTAATCTCCTCTTGAGCAGTGGATTTTAGAGCAACACCCACTTTCTTGGGTGGCTCTTCATTTCTTTTAAGTTTCATCTCATAAGTGAGCAAAGATCCTATCAATTCATCTAGGCACAATGTGTGAGGATCCTTAGATTCCTCAATTGCCGTCACTTTAGCTTCCCATGATTTAGGTAAGCTATTTAAAATTTTCTTTACCATTTCAATATTAGAATATATTTTTCCTAAAGATTTTAATCCATTAATTACGTCTGTGAATCTAGTGAACATATCACTAATCGATTCTCCTTCCTTCATCCTAAAAAGCTCATAATCATGTGTGAGCATACCTACTTTTGTCTCCTTCACTTGGGTTGTACCCTCATGAGTTATTGCCAATTTATCCCATATTTGCTTGGCATTATCACACCCGGAGACTCTATTATATTCATTAGGACCTAAGGCACAAAATAATGTGTGCATAGCTTTAGCATTTAGCTGTGCACATTTAATGTCATTAGAATCCCATTCATCTTCTTCTTTGGGGATATCTCTTCCCTCTATTTTCTTTGTAGGGATTTGAGGTCCCTTAACTATAATTCTCCATACTTCATAGTCATTTGCTTGAATGAATAGCATCATCCTAGTCCTCCAATACGAATAATGTTCACCATTGAACATGGGAGGTCTAACCGTAGAGTGCCCCTCTCCTATCAAACTAGTTGCTACATTGTTAAGAGCCATTTGATCGTTTTCTAACTCTTAGGAAGTTGTTCCTATGTGATTAAAGAGTCCTAGCTCTGATACCAATTGTTGGCTCTACCGAGAGGGGGGGTGAATCGGTTTTCTAACAATTATGGCAAATTAAAAATTAATCACAATTTAATCACAAATGATAATGAGCAATATAGTGCAGTATAACAATTTAATGCAGAGTAGGGAAGAGAGAAACAAACACAATCGTTTATAGAGGTTCGGCCAAACTCTTGCCTACGTCCTCTCTCCTTGACCTTCTTGTCAAGTGTTTTCTTTCTCTCTTTCAATAGAGCTTACACAGTTCCTTTTGCAGGTTAAGGAATAACCTCTCTACCCTTAGCAATACAGAAAAACGTATTCAGCCTCTTACAATTTACTCTCACTGAGGAACAATCCTCTTCTCTTTTAAGATAAGACTGAATACAATGTAAGGCTTTAAAGTGGTAGGACAAATGTAGCTTTTTGCACTTAAGCTTTTACAATAATTCTCAATGAATGAGCAATAGGGACACAAAGAATGAAAGAATTAAAGCTTGAGAATGTTTGGAATATACAGCAATAGTGTCTCTATTCTCTTTGTCTTCAATGCTTGGTTAAATACTGAAGGATTGGTAGTTGGAGCATTAAATGCTATTCTTCCCGTTGTGTTTTGCAGAAACTAGCCGTTGGGTACCTCCAGTAGAGTGCCAGATCGATCTGCCTTCTTGGCCAGATCGATCTCTTAGTTATAAATCTTGCAAGATTGAAGCACAAATACACAAGGAGATCGATCTCATAGGTTAGCAGATCGATCTGTTAGTTTGAAAATAATGAGGCAGATCGATCTGTCGAATAGGCAGATCGATCTCCTAGTCTCTCTGTCTGAGGCAAGATCAATCTCTCATCAGCAGAACTCTAAGTTCTGGTACTAATAGCCTCTAAACATGTTTGTATATCATCTCAACATTATTGAATTAACTTGTTTTGTCATTTCAAAATACATTAACTCAACAGGGCTCTACGTTAAGGCAATATTGAGATTTGAGAAATGTGTGCGTGCTTTGCCGGTTGAAATTCGATTTTAATATGTTTTGTGTTGAATACAAAACGGTTTTAAATGAGTTTTTATGAGGGAAAAACCACTATGAGTTCTACGTGAAGGCAAACCAATCTTATGTGATAAAGACTTAGGTGTGTGATTTTGAGTACACACCGGGCATTGCTCTGATAACATGTAAGTCTGATCCTTCTCCGTTCTGGTAACGTGAGAAACCCTATTCTGTGGCTGTGCCACATATATTTGGTGGTCGTTGCCACGTGAGAAACCCCATTCTGTGGCTGTGCCACATATATTTGGTGGTCGTTGTCACGTGAGAAACCCCATTATGTGGCTGTGCCACGTATATTTGGTGGTCGTTTTCACGTGAGAAACCCTATTCTGTGGCTATGCCACGTATATTTGGTGGTCGTTGCCACGTAAGAAACCCCATTCTGTGGCTGTGCCACGTATATTTGGTGGTCGTTGCCACGTGAGAAACCCCATTCTGTGGCTGTGCCACGTGTGAATCTAAATCAGTGGCTATGCCACGTGTGTTTGGTGGCTGTGCCACCTGTATTATTATTAAAAAGATTTTATCACGTTTATTGAGAAAGCCATTATCGCATTATTTTTACATGCTTGTTACTGCTCTAGACTGAGCCTTTTTACTTCATGTTTTCACATGAGTTGAGATATTAGAATGTCGTTTTGAGTACTTTCATGCTATGGTTTTCAAATGAGTATACTGAGTTTCATGTACAAATAAATATTTTATGATGTGCATTATGGTTTATATAATGAATCCCTTACCCCCTTACTGAGCGATTTAGAAGCTCACCCTGTTTTCTTTGCCCCCAGATTTATTCAAGTGAAAAAGGGTTTCCCTGCGACGTACGGAGTAGTGGCTAGTGGAGGACTTGAGCTCCAGGCCATATATTGTGTTTTGAGGTATCATTTATCTTTTCATGTACCCAGACTGTGAGATCTGAGAATTTCAGACATATTTTATTGATGTAATAATAATTTGAGTATAATTTATTGAGCTAAGTGAATTGTGGGAATTATAATTGGAGATTTATGTGTTAAGTGTGTAAAATAAGCATGATCCATGAGGACAGATCGATCTGGGAGAAGGAGAGATCGATCTGGTGAGTTAAAAATAACGAGGAAGGGGAAATTTGAGGAGCAGATCGATCTCCAATGGAGGAGATCGATCTCCAAATAAATCTGTTTGAGAGAAGATCGATCTCATGAGGAGGAGATCGATCTCCAAATGCTTGTGTTTGGGGAGAAGATCGATCTCCTTAGGAGCAGATCGATCTCATAAAGCCATAAAGAGATCTATCTCACCCCTCGACAGATCGATCTCCTAGGCATAAAATTACCCAGATCGTCCCCAAAATTCAAACACAGATCGATCTCAGCAAGAGGCAGATCGATCTCCTACCTCCAGTCTATATAAGGAACCCGTGTTTCTCTGCAATTGCACTTTCTCTCTCTTCCAAACCTCCATTTTTCCGGAAACCTAGTTTCTCACTCCTCCAAATCCCCCATTTCCGGCCGAATCAGCTATTGTGGTAAGAAGGAAAGTTGTTCCTCATCAAAGGGAGAACAACATACTTGGAAATCGAAGGACGAATCGGATCGGGGCGTGAGTTGTGCGTCTCACAAGCTTTGGGTAATTTCTAAACCTCGATCTTGATATTTGAGCTGATTTTGATGTTATTGGTGGTTGTAATTGTGTTGAAATAGTTGAGGAATGATTAGGGATTGATGAGATTGTAATGTAGTTGGATTAATGTTGATATTTGGAAATTGTGGCAATTTTGAGGATTGTGCTATAAACGGAAATATAGACAAGGTGGTAAATTAGCGTAGATAATTGGTATTAGAGATATCGAACATTGGGATATTGTGAATAGGGTTGTAGTTTAAGGTTGAGTTACGAGAATCGAGAGGTTTGAGGAGTTATGAGCAATTATGCTCGATTTTGAGAATTGAGGTTTGTGTGATGTTGAATATTGATGTTTTAACATCGTTTGGACAGCTCGGGAGTTTCAGAGTGGAATGCGAGGCTAGTCCGTGATACGGGGGAACGATTGCACTATACGAGGTGCAAAAGAGGTAAGGGAAATCTAAACCATTTGTGTATGTGATTTGTAAACTGTTATAGCATGATTTATGATTTATAAACAAGCATGTTGAGAGTTTTGTGTTGAGATTTGAACTGCACACGATTTTATAGCCGGTTAGAGCCTAATGTTTTATGAGTTTATAACTGGGCTCTACGTTAAGGCAATATTGTGAATTGAGAAATGTGTGCGTGTGCTTTGCCGGTTGGAACTCGGTTTTACTACGTTTTGTGTTGAGTACAAAACGATTTCAAATGAGTTTTATGAGAGAAAACCATTACGAGTTCTACGTGAAGGCAAACCTGTCTTATGTGATAAGACTTGGGTGTGTAGTTGTGAGTACACACCGGGCATTGCTCTGGTAGCATGTAAGCCCGAATTCTTCTCCGTTCTGGTAACGTTGAGAAACCCTATTGGTGGCTGTGCCACGTTGAGAAAACCCATTGGTGGCTGTGCCACGTATACCCCATTGGTGGTTGTGCCACGTTATACCCCATCGGTGGCTGTACCACGTATACCCCATTGGTGGCTGTGCCACGTTATACCCCATCGGTGGCTGTGCCACGTATACCCCATCGGTGGCTGTGCCACGTATACCCCATCGGTGGCTGTGCCACGTTATACCCCATTGGTGGCTGTGCCACGTTGAGAAAACCCCATTGGTGGCTGTGCCACGTTGAGAAAACCCCATTGGTGGCTGTGCCACGTTGAGAAACCCCATTGGTGGCAGTGCCACGTTGAGAAACCCTATTCTGTGGCTATGCCACGTGAGAAAATAATTCAGTGGCTTTGCCACGTGTGTTTTGTGGCTATGCCACGTGAGAAAATAATTCAGTGGCTTTGCCACGTGTGTTTTGTGGCGATGCCACGAGTGATTTTAAATCAGTGGCTATGCCACGTTATTTGAGAAAGCGTTTAACGCGTTATTTTCACATGCTTTGTTAATGCTCTAGAGTGAGCCTTTTTACTTCATGTTTTCACATGACTTGACACACGAGAGTGTCGTTTTGAGTATTTTCATGCTATGGTTTTCAAATGAGTTTCACATACAAATAAATGCTTTGTGATGTGCATTTTGGTTTATGAAATGAGTCCCCTACCCCCCTTACTGAGCGATTTAGAAGCTCACCCTGTTTTTCTTTCCCCCCAGAGTTCTTCAAGTGAATAAGGACTTCCCTGCGACGTACGGAGTAGTGGCTAGTGGAGGATCCGAGCTCCAGGCTATATATTTTGTACTTTGAGGTATATTTATCTTTTCATGTACCCAGACTATTATTGTAATTACAGACACTTGATGTATATCATTATATGGGATGTATTAGAATTAATTAACTTGGAATTGAGTAAAGTATATGATTCAATATACACTATGTTGTGATGAGATCCTGAGGCATGATAATTATGATGATGTATGACACTGCACAGGAATGCACCTTTAATTGTGAATTAATGAGAAAAAGTTTTAAATTAGCCCTATTTTCCGCATTTTCGGGGCGTGACAGAGTTTTCTTGGTATCAGAGCTTAGGGTGTCTAGTACTGTCAGTGTCGATTAAGTGAAATAGAATACATCCCAAGTGTCTGTAATAGTCTGGTCATGAAATGAAATTGAGGATTGAGATTTCAATCGATTGTGATATGTACGCGCAGGAGACGAGTTGAGATTGAGAATGAGTAAACGACGAGGTCGTTCGAGGAGGCAGGCAGAGTCCCCTCCACCACCTGTCCCACAACCAGAGAGTCCTAACTCTCGATTTAATCGGATTGAGACCGATGTGAGGCAAGGTTTTGAGCAGATGGCGGCGCTATTCGCGCAACACTTTGGAGTTAATGCCTCGGATACTACCCCTACACCACCACCAGGACCTCCCATACCCCCAGTGCCTCCCATCACTCAGCCTAAGGACAGAAGTAAGGTCCGACTAAAGGAATTTCTGAAGATGAATCCACCCGCATTTAAGGGAAAGAAGGATCCTACAGAGGCTGAGGAGTGGTTGACGGAGTTGAGAGTTATATTTGATTTACTGGGGTGCACCGATGCTGAGAGAGTCAGTATGAGTGCCTATATGCTGAAGGGGAGAGCTCGAGATTGGTGGGGTACTACCCAGGGTATCTTGATGTCCCACCAGGATGTGATTGGTTGGGAAGAGTTCCAGACAGCTTTTAGAACCTAATATGTACCACGAGTCGCCCAGAGAAGGAAACAGGCCGAGTTTTTGAGTTTGGTACAAGGTGACATGTCGGTGGATGACTATGAGAGCCAGTTCACCGCACTACTGAGATATGACCCAGAGACCTTCAAGAGTGAAGAGCTCCGCACAGAGAAGTTTGTGTATGGGTTGAAGCCCGTCATTAGAGATAGACTGATGGGGCTATGTATTACTGAGTTTGGAGATGCTCTGAGACGAGCACAAGAGGTTGAAAGAGGGATTGAGATGGTACAATCCCAGAATGAGCTCAGAGCGGTGAATAGAGATAAGGGCAAGAGGCCAGCACTTTTCCAGTCAGAGGCTCGGAGAGGTTCCTTCAGAAGAGGAAGGATTGAGGTGCAGAGGGACAGATTGGAGCGACCCAGAGCCTATCCTATTATCAAGGAGACCCCACGATATGTCAGGCCGGAGATGAGGATTTGTAGAGACTGTGGCCGATCGCATGAGGGAAGTTGTACTGGGTCGATCCATGGATGTTTCAGATGTGGTGACATGGGCCACAGAGTGAAGGACTGTCCCCAACCTCAGATACCACATGCTTCGGAGCCCACTAGACAACAGCCTCAGAGAGTGGATCCCCGGAGACGGGCCACTGCGGCAGAGAAAGGGAAGAAACCTGTGGCACAGGGACGTGTGTTTGCCCTGGATAAGGAGACCGCAGACGCTTCGGCAGAAACTATAAGAGGTACACTCTCTATCTGTAATTATGAGGCTCATGTGTTGATTGATTCAGGATCCACGCATTCGTTTATTTCTGAGCATTTTGCATGTAGATTAAACTTGAAGTTTGAACCTCTAGAATATATACTACATGTAAATACCCCTATGCGTGAATCCCAGAGAACTGAGTTAATCTGTAGAGGATGTGAAATTAAGGTGGGAGATAGAGTGATGTTAGCAGATCTAATCATGTTGAGTATACATGGGTTTGATGTAATTCTGGGAATGGATTGGTTGGCGACCAATCGAGTGAGTTTAGACTGCTACACTAAGATTGTAACTTTCTCCCTACCTGAACCTTACAGTGTACGGTTGAGATATTGAGGAAATGATTATGTGGATTTCTAGTGAGTAATTTGAGAATCTTAACATTATTTTGGAGAATATTAAATGTGATTATTCATGTGAAGGTCATGAGACACTCATCTCAGATGATGAGCGGGAACACCCGAGGATTGAGGATATACCTGTGGTTTGCGAATTTCTGGATGTTTTCCCAGATGAATTGCCAGGTTTACCACCAAAGAGAGAGCTGGAGTTTACCATTGATTTGGTACCAGATACTCAGCCGATCTCTAAACCTCCCTACAGGATGGCATTAGTGGAACTTGAGGAATTGAAGAAGCAACTGCAGGAGTTATTGGATCAAGGGTTTATTAGACCCAGTGTTTCGCCGTGGGGAGCGCCAGTACTGTTTGTTAAGAAGAAGGATGGTAGTCTCAGATTATGTGTGGACTACCGGCTATTGAATAAAGCCACGGTGAAGAATAAATATCCACTGCCCAGGATTGACGATCTATTTGATCAGCTAAGAGGGGCATCAGTCTTTTCTAAGATTGATTTGAGATCGGGCTATCACCAATTGAGGATCAAGGAGGAAGATATTCCAAAGACGGCCTTTAGGACAAGGTATGGCCATTACGAATTTCTGGTGATGTCCTTTGGATTGACGAACGCCCCTGCAGCATTTATGAGATTGATGAACGAGGTGTTCAGAGACTATCTGGATAAGTTTGTGATAGTCTTTATTGATGATATCCTGGTGTACTCTCGATCGTATGAGGAGCATGCACAGCATTTGTGGTTAGTACTTCAGATACTCCGGGATAAGCAATTGTACGGAAAGTTTAGTAAGTGTGAGTTTTGGCTGAATCGGATAGCTTTCCTTGGGCATGTAGTCTCAGAGGAAGGAGTATCAGTGGATCCGAGTAAAATAGCAGCTGTGCTTAATTGGGAAAGACCGAGGACAGTGACTGAGATACGAAGCTTCCTTGGTTTGGCAGGGTATTACAGGAGATTTGTGAAAGGATTCTCGAGGATTGCCGCTCCTTTGACTAAGCTCACGCGTAAGGAGACTCCGTTCATATGGACTGATCAATGTGAACTCAGTTTTCAAGAGTTAAAGAGGAGATTGACAGCGGCACCTGTGTTAACTATTCCCGAGGGATCAGGAGGATTCTCGATGTATAGTGATGCATCTCACCAAGGATTGGGGTGTGTGCTGATACAGCACGGAAGAGTGGTCGCATATGGATCGCGACAGCTGAAAGACCATGAGCGGAATTATCCCACACATGATTTGGAGTTAGCCGCTGTGGTATTTGCTTTGAAGATCTGGCGACATTACTTATATGGGGAAAGATTCCAGATCTTCACTGATCACAAGAGTTTGAGATATCTCTTTGATCAGAAAGAGTTAAACATGAGACAAAGGAGATGGATGGAACTCCTTAAGGATTATGACTGCGAGATTCTTTATCATCCGGGTAAGGCGAATGTGGTTGCTGATGCCCTGAGCAGGAAGAGTATGATATCTGCTATGATGATCAGGGAATGGGATTTGTTAGAGCAGTTCGCCGAACTTCGGATCAGAGTTAAAGAGGTAGAGACTGGATTTTTGGCTAGCCTGCGGATAGAGCCCAGGATCATGGATCAGATTAGAACTGGGCAGCGCAGTGATCAGAGATTGATAGATATGGTTAGCCAAGCTGAGCAGAGTTCGCAGTCGGATCTCACCATCAGTGAGGATGGATTGTTGAGATTCAGAGGACGGATCTGTGTACCGGACGATGATACCCTGAAGAGATAGATACTGAGAGAATCCCACTGCTCGCGATACACCATGCACCCAGGAAGTACTAAGATGTACCGAGACTTGAGAAAGGTGTATTGGTGGAGTGGTATGAAGCGAGACGTGGCAGAGTATGTAGCCAGGTGTTTAGTATGCCAGCAAGTGAAAGCTGAGCATCGGAAGCCCGGAGGACTACTACAGCCCTTACCTGTACCTACATGGAAATGGGAGCATGTCACTATGGACTTTATTATGGGTTTACCGAGGACCCGAAGAGGTCGTGACGCGATATGGGTCATTGTGGATAGATTGACCAAGAGTGCCCACTTCCTTGCCATCAAGAGCACAGATACTGTGGATGCCTTAGCTGAGCTATATGTCAGCGAGATAGCTAGATTACATGGGGCTCCAGTGAGTATTACTTCTGATAGAGATTCTCGATTTACTTCCAGATTCTGGACCCAGTTTCAGGAGTCCATGGGATCTCGATTGAGTTTTAGTACCGCCTATCATCCTCAGACAGATGGTCAGTCAGAGAGGACTATTCAGACCCTGGAGGATATGTTGAGGGCGTGTACGATGGATTTTAAGGGATCATGGGATGATCACCTGCCCCTAGCAGAGTTTGCGTACAATAACAGCTATCATGCGAGTATTGGAATGGCACCTTTTGAGGCTCTATATGGTAGGAGGTGTAGATCCCCTGTAGCTTGGGAAGAAGTCGGTGACAGAAAGATAAATGCTCCCGAGCTTGTTGAGCAAGCCGTACAGAGTGTAAAACTCATATGTGAGAGGTTACGGGCTGCACAGAGTAGACAGAAAAGCTACGCGGATGTGCGTAGACGGCCACTCGAGTTTGATGTTGGTGATGCAGTATTTCTGAGAGTATCACCGAGCAAGGGTATCATGCGATTTGGGAAGAAAGGGAAATTGAGTCCTCGATACATAGGACCGTTTGAGATTCTTGAGAAAGTGGGTGAGGTACTTACAGATTAGCATTACCCCCACAGATGTCCGGAATACACAATGTTTTTCATGTATCTATGTTGAGGAAGTACCACCCGGACCCTTCTCATGTTATAGAGTATGATGAGATGGACATACAGGAGGACATGAGTTACACTGAGGAACCCGTCCGGATTCTCGATAGAAAGGAGAAGGTACTGAGAACCAAGAGCATCCCATTAGTGAAAGTTCTGTGGAAACATCACTCAATGGAAGAGGCAACGTGGGAACTAGAGAGCCTCATGAAGGAGAAATACCCCCATCTATTTTGATTAGTTGAGTTGAATTTGGAGGACCAAATTCTTTTAAGGTGGGGAGGATGTGAGATCTGAGAATTTTAGACATATTTTATTGATGTAATAATAATTTGAGTATAATTTATTGAGCTAAGTGAATTGTGGGAATTATAATTGGAGATTTATGTGTTAAGTGTGTAAAATAAGCATGATCCATGAGGACAGATCGATCTGGGAGAAGGAGAGATCGATCTGGTGAGTTAAAAATAACGAGGAAGGGGAAATTTGAGGAGCAGATCGATCTCCAATGGAGGAGATCGATCTCCAAATGAATCTGTTTGAGAGAAGATCGATCTCATGAGGAGGAGATCGATCTCCAAATGCTTGTGTTTGGGGAGAAGATCGATCTCCTTAGGAGCAGATCGATCTCATAAAGCCATAAAGAGATCGATCTCACCCCTCGACAGATCGATCTCCTAGGCATAAAATTGCCCAGATCGTCCCCAAAATTCAAACACAGATCGATCTCAGCAAGAGGCAGATCGATCTCCTACCTCCAGTCTATATAAGGAACCCGTGTTTCTCTGCAATTTCACTTTCTCTCTCTTCCAAACCTCCATTTTTCCGGAAACCTAGTTTCTCACTCCTCCAAATCCCCCATTTCCGGCCGAATCAGCTATTGTGGTAAGAAGGAAAGTTGTTCCTCATCAAAGGGAGAACAACATACTTGGAAATCGAAGGACGAATCGGATCGGGGCGTGAGTTGTGCGTCTCACAAGCTTTGGGTAATTTCTAAACCTCGATCTTGATATTTGAGCTGATTTTGATGTTATTGGTGGTTGTAATTGTGTTGAAATAGTTGAGGAATGATTAGGGATTGATGAGATTGTAATGTAGTTGGATTAATGTTGATATTTGGAAATTGTGGCAATTTTGAGGATTGTGCTATAAACGGAAATATAGACAAGGTGGTAAATTAGCGTAGATAATTGGTATTAGAGATATCGAACATTGGGATATTGTGAATAGGGTTGTAGTTTAAGGTTGAGTTACGAGAATCGAGAGGTTTGAGGAGTTATGAGCAATTATGCTCGATTTTGAGAATTGAGGTTTGTGTGATGTTGAGTATTGATGTTTTAACATTGTTTGGACAGCTCGGGAGGTCCAAAGTGGAATGCGAGGCTAGTCCGTGATATGGGGGAACGATTGCACTATACGAGGTGCAAAGAGGTAAGGGAAATCTAAACCATTTGTGTATGTGATTTGTAAACTGTTATAGCATGATTTATGATTTATAAACAAGCATGTTGAGAGTTTTGTGTTGAGATTTGAACTGCACACGATTTTATAGCCGGTTAGAGCCCAATGTTTTATGAGTTTATAACTGGGCTCTACGTTAAGGCAATATTGTGAATTGAGAAATGTGTGCGTGTGCTTTGCCGGTTGGAACTCGGTTTTACTACGTTTTGTGTTGAGTACAAAACGATTTCAAATGAGTTTTACGAGAGAAAACCATTACGAGTTCTACGTGAAGGCAAACCTGTCTTATGTGATAAGACTTGGGTGTGTAGTTGTGAGTACACACCGGGCATTGCTCTGGTAGCATGTAAGCCCGAATTCTTCTCCGTTCTGGTAACGTTGAGAAACCCCATTGGTGGCTGTGCCACGTTGAGAAAACCCATTGGTGGCTGTGCCACGTATACCCCATTGGTGGCTGTGCCACGTTATACCCCATCGGTGGCTGTGCCACGTATACCCCATTGGTGGCTGTGCCACGTTATACCCCATCGGTGGTTGTGCCACGTATACCCCATTGGTGGCTGTGCCACGTTATACCCCATTGGTGGCTGTGCCACGTTGAGAAAACCCCATTGGTGGCTGTGCCACGTTGAGAAAACCCCATTGGTGGCTGTGCCACGTTGAGAAACCCATTGGTGGCTGTGCCACGTTGAGAAACCCCATTGGTGGCAGTGCCACGTTGAGAAACCCTATTCTGTGGCTATGCCACGTGAGAAAATAATTCAGTGGCTTTGCCACGTGTGTTTTGTGGCTATGCCACGTGAGAAAATAATTCAGTGGCTTTGCCACGTGTGTTTTGTGACGATGCCACGAGTGATTTTAAATCAGTGGCTATGCCACGTTATTTGAGAAAGCGTTTAACGCGTTATTTTCACATGCTTTGTTAATGCTCTAGAGTGAGCCTTTTTACTTCATGTTTTCACATGACTTGACACACGAGAGTGTCGTTTTGAGTATTTTCATGCTATGGTTTTCAAATGAGTTTCACATACAAATAAATGCTTTGTGATGTGCATTTTGGTTTATGAAATGAGTCCCCTACCCCCCTTACTGAGCGATTTAGAAGCTCACCCTGTTTTTCTTTCCCCCCCAGAGTTCTTCAAGTGAATAAGGACTTCCCTGCGACGTACGGAGTAGTGGCTAGTGGAGGATCCGAGCTCCAGGCTATATATTTTGTACTTTGAGGTATATTTATCTTTTCATGTACCCAGACTATTATTGTAATTACAGACACTTGATGTATATCATTATATGGGATGTATTAGGATTAATTAACTTGGAATTGAGTAATGTATATGATTCAATATACACTATGTTGTGATGAGATCCTGAGGCATGATAATTATGATGATGTATGACACTGCACAGGAATGCACCTTTAATTGTGAATTAATGAGAAAAAGTTTTAAATTAGCCCTATTTTCCGCATTTTCGGGGCGTGACACAGACAATTATTGTAGTTACAGGCACTTGATGTATAACATTGTATGGGATGTATTAGGATTAATTAACTTGAGATCGAGTAATGTATATGATATAATATATACTATTTAATGACGAGATCCTGAGGTATGATAAGTATGATGATGTATGACACTGCACAGGAATGCACTCTTCATCGTGAATTGTTAATTAAAAAGTTTTTAAATTTGCCCTACTTTCCGCGTTTTCGGGGCGTGACAATTACCTAGTCTATTTTCTTGGGGTCGAATCTAAATACTTTTATTACCTATCGATACGGTTAAATTAGGTTACTCCATCCCTGCTGGCGCTTGAAGTTTACATTATTCTCGCTTTGCTTAGATGATCTGACACTTTGATATACAGAATTATAATCCAATCATCGGGAGAAAATGGCTCTTTCAAATGATGAGAAAAGAATTTGGATGGCTAAAATGTCATACCCCACTTTTGTGAACCCTTCTATCCATACATTCTCTACTACGATTGGGCTGTGAGAAGATGCAATTACTAAAAATTCATTCATTTACAGCGGAATATTTAAAACTTTAATTCACACTCCCAGGTGTGTGTGTAGATACACAAAATTAATTGTATAATTACCATGTGCTTACATATCATCCCCATAATACCGTTTACAATTCCAAGATATAACTGTGCGATACAATATATTAGATACAAAATACTCGTGTATACAAATCTTATACCTTTGCGGATTGTGGGAGCTGTTTAACACAAAAGATCTAGAGATCACCGCTCTCTTACTTCTCAGTACCTGGAGGGGGAAAATAGTGGGATGAGCAAACCACAGCTCAGTAAAGAAATGTATGCTAGCAGGTAGATATCGTACTACCTACATAGCCCATGCATGCATAAACCAAAACCATGTTTTCGTTATAAATGGAGATATCATACGAAAAATGCATTTAAACATATATTTCTCGATAGCATTTTCGTGTAAAATGAGTATCAAGCTTCCATTTAAAACATGCTCATAAATAGTGCCCTCACGGCACGAATGTAAAATAAGAGATTTATCAAAACACAAAATCTCTTTCATTTCTCAAATCATTCTTTCCGCTATTCTCTTTCTTTTCTGAGATTATCTCTGTTTCTCGAATCTCTGAGACAGGCATGGAATTTTCGGCAATCAAATATCCACGACATATGGCCATAGTCAGTGATCCCAGGCCTCACTGATCAGGTGTGCATAGGGTATCACTTCGCCTGAAGGGGGATGGGTCAGTCCTACCCTCCGGCTCATCTCAATCCACCTCATCTCCTCGTATACTCACGGTGAAGATACGTCGTGTGTCATCTACGCGATACTCGTACTCACGTGCACCCAGCACGGTACATAGTATACCAACGGGTGACTACACTGTTCTACGTACGACCGTGGACCCAAGTCCATACTCCAACTCCGATGGACTTTTTATCCTAAACCATGTCTCATATACCAGGCGAGCAAGCAGCGTGACACACAGTCAACGCAAAGCTCCAGCGCGGTACGATCTATCGTTAAGGCCCAGCCCGTTCAATTGGTCGTCGGCTGGTATCCCCTTGGGTCCCAGACCCCCAGGTTTACCTTAACTCAACAAAACAGGTGCGAGCAAAGTTCCCGCACTTTCTCAAAACCCTCGTGCGAGTTAAAACTCCCGCACGGTACATCAAAGCATTAAAACGGGTGTGAGCTAACGCTTCAACACCAAATCTCATCTCAAAACTGATAGATGGTTATTTTCTCTTTTAAAACTCAAAACACGTTTATTCATACAGCATGACTCTTCATGCTAAAACATGTAAAATTAGCCAATCTATCATCAACATTTCTCAATCATTAATAACAATATAAAATTGAGGACATCATTGAAAACATGCATATCATGCTATTTCCTTACCCTATCCAATTTCTCAATACATATATATACATCATAGTACTTTTCATACTTCCACATCATTTCATAAAATTATAATATCGTACTAGTCCTAGCAATATATCTACGAAATTGCTGTAATTACGTACGAACATCTCTATAGCTAACACACAGTCCCTTACCTCGTTTTACTTGTGTGCAACTATCCGCCTTTATGCTTCTTGCATTCTCATCTCGACTTGCTCCGGCGTATCATCCGAAAATGAAATTCATCCATCCACATTTGAGTTAATGTTTCTAACTCTTATCCAACTAAGCACTTATCCAATGCCTTAATTACACATTTTTACCCTTTGTGGTAAATCTCACCATTTTATCCCAATATCAACATGTCCAAATCATTCTCACAACATGTTCCTCCACTCAAGATATCTCATTCATCATTAACACCTCTACATTCCTCTTTCTCACACTAGACTATTTCTAAGTTATATTCATTTCATACCATTCTAGGTAGTTCTATCCACAATATGCACACCCAAATATCTTTATAATCATTAACTAAACCAATGTACTTGGATTTGTGCATTAGAACTTACCTCATTGGATTTCCTCTTGCTCCAATTAGGATTGCCCTTTACTTCTTCATTCCATCAAATGGGGAAATGCCTCTAGACTATGTTGTTCTTCTTTTTGTTGTGAACAACTTTGTCTCTAATAGACTCTCCTTAAATCTCACTGAAAATGGCTGGATTTAGGAGTGAGAAAGCTAGTTTTCTTTGAGTTGAAGTGAGAGGAAATGGTTTATCCCGAAATTCTGATGATCCAACTGCTCCCATTTATAGTTTTGACTTGATGAGATCGATCTTCCTTGGGTGGAGATCGATCTGTTCCTCAAAAATCCCTCTTTTCTAAGACATTTTAAAGGCAGGAGATCGATCTGTCGAGACTGGAGATCGATCTGCTGTCAAACAGAAGCTTAAGGAGATCGATCTGGTCTTATGGGAGATCGATCTGCTTCCAACCCGATAGCTAAAGAGATCGATCTGCTTCCTTTGGAGATCGATCTGTTCCCTTCCATTTCTCACATAAGAGCATTCTGGCTCTCCCAGATCGATCTCTCATCCTATGAGATCGATCTGGCCTTCACAAATTCCAGATTTCTTGCAGTTTTTCTGCAACAACCCTTACCAAACACTCTTAATTTGCTACCATGATCATTTCCTCATTCATTCATCTTTGAGACTTGAAAATGGGATCCATCCTCACTACATACACATTAAAACTTGTGTAGAATCTTTGTATGACCAAATATATACGATATTACTCGAATGGAAATATACACTTATGTAAATCTTTCCTTCCATTTTACTATACTACTCATATTCCATTTCGATCACATTCTTCTTGTGTTCAAGTTTATTTCTCCCTACTCATTCATAATGCAACTTGTACGTATAATCACAATTCTTATTACAAGTGTGTACATAATCTTATAAACTTACATTGCATATACTTCACATTACAATACATCATCTTACTTATGATTTTATTTACATTCCCATGTTCCTATATACAGCTATACATGTACGGGGTCTCACATTCTCCCCCACTTAGAGAATTTGGTCCTCCAAATTAGAACCAATTCAATCCGTGAATAACTCGGGATACTTTTCCCGCATCAAACTTTCCAATTCCCATGTGGCCTCTTCCACAGTGTGATGTTGCCACAAAACCTTAACCAATGAAATCGTCTTGTACCGCAACACCTTCTCTTTCCTATCCAACACCCTGATCGGTCTCTCGACATATGACATATCTTTCTTGAGCTCCAACGGCTCATAGCTAATTACATGTGTCGAATCCGGGTAGTACTTCCGAAGCATAGAAACGTGGAAGACATTGTGGACTTCTGCTAGCTCAGGTGGTAAGGCTAGCCTATATGCTCATTCTCCCACTCTATCCAAAATCTCGAAGGGACCAATGTAACGAGGACTTAATTTTCCTTTCTTCCCAAACCTCATTATTCCCTTAGAAGGAGATACTTTCAAAAATACAGACTCGCCAACATCAAACTCAAGTGGTCTCCATCTCCTGTCAGCATAGCTCTTTTGTCGACTTTGAGCTGTTCGCAGCCTCTCGCATATTATCTGAACATCCTCGGAGGCTTGCTTAACCAAATCGGGAGCGAGCAATTGTCTGTCACCAACTTCTTCCCAACCAATGGGCGATCGACATCTACGACCGTATAGTGCCTCATAAGGGGCCATACCAATACTTGAGTGATGACTGTTATTGTAGGCGAACTCAATCAATGGCAAGTGATCGTCCCATGAGCCTCTAAAATCCAGCACACACGCTCTTAACATATCCTCCAGGGTCTGTATAGTCCTCTCTGACTGACCATCTGTCTGAGGATGAAAAGCGGTGCTAAAACTCAACTGGGTCCCCATCGCTTCCTGGAAATGTCCCCAAAAGTGTGAAGTGAAGCGGGCATCCCGATCAGAAACAACACTCACTGGGACTCCATGCAATCTCACTATTTCTCGCACATACAGGTTCGCCAGTGCACTCAATGTATCTGTAGATCTCATGGCTAAGAAATGTGCCGATTTCGTTAACCGATCTACTATCACCCATATCGCATCATGGTTCTTACGGGTTCTCGGTAACCCCATCACAAAATCCATGGTGACATGCTCCCACTTCCATGTTGGTATCGGTAGAGGTTGTAATAATCCTCCTGGTTTCTGATGTTCGACTTTTACTTGCTGACAAACGAGACATCTAGCGACATACTCAGCTATGTCTCTCTTCATTCCAGACCACCAATATGCTTTTCGGAGATTTTGATACATCTTACTACTCCCCGGGTGTATCGTGTATCTCGACGAGTGTGCCTCTGATAAGATCAGCTTTCTCAGCTCTAAATCCTTAGAAACACATATTCTACCTCTAAACCTTAGTATTCCATCTGGACTCAATATAAAATCGGTACCCTTCCCTTTCCGAATTTGGCTAATCATGACAATACACCATTGATCAATTTGCTGAGCTTGTCGGATTCTCTCAATCAACTCCGGTTCTAATCTCAAGCTAGCAATAATCCCATAGCTGCCAATCTCAGGTAGGATCATATCCAGACTAAGGTTCGTGAATTGTTCCAACAACTCGTGCTCTCTAACCATCATATGAGATACCAACCCGAGACTCTTCTGACTCAATGCATCGGCAACCACATTTGCCTTCCCCGGGTGGTATAAGATCTCACAATCATAGTCCTTGAGGAGTTCCAACCACCTCCTCTGTCTCAGGTTTAACTCCTTTTGTGAGAATAGATATTTCAGACTCTTATGATCCGTAAAGATCTGAAATCTCTCACCATATAAGTAGTGGCGCCATATCTTCAACGCAAACACTACGGCCGCTAACTCCAAATCGTGAGTGGGGTTGTTCTTCTCATGATCTTTCAGCTGTCTAGATCCATAAGCTACTACCCTTCCATCTTGCATCAAAACACAGCCTAGTCCTTGATGCGAAGCATCTGTATACACCGAGTAATTCCCTGAACTGTTAGGGATGACAAGAACTGGCGCGGTAGTTAATCTGCGCTTAAGTTCCTGAAAACTCCTCTCACAAGCTTCATCCCATGAAAACTCCACACTCTTCCTCGTAAGACGTGTCAATGGAGCAGCTAATCTAGAGAAACCTTCTACAAATCTCCTGTAATAACCAGCCAAACCTAGAAAACTTCTGATCTCTGTGACCGTCCTAGGTTGTTCCCACTGAACAACTGCCTCAATCTTGGATGGATCTACTGACACCCCATCCTTCGATATAACATGGCCTAGAAAAGAAACCTGTTCTAGCCAAAAGTCACATTTGTTAAGCTTGGCATATAACCTTTTCTCTCGGAGGGTCTGCAAAATAATCCTTAAGTGCTGCTCATGCTCTTCTCTGGACCTTGAATACACCAATATATCATCAATGAAGATAATTACGAATTGGTCCAGGTATGGCTTGAATACTTCATTCATTAGAGCCATAAAAGCTGCCGGCGCATTGGTCAACCCAAAAGGCATTACTAAGAATTCGTAATGGCCATAGCGGGTACGAAATGCTGTCTTGGGCAAATCCTCCTTTCGAATCTTCAATTGATGATACCCAGACCTCAGATCTATCTTGGAGAAGATCTGTGCTCCCCGAAGCTGATCCAATAAATCGTCAATGCGTGGCAAAGGGTACTTATTCTTGATGGTAGCCTTGTTTAACATCCGATAGTCAATGCACAACCTGAGGCTCCCATCTCTCTTCTTCACAAATAATACCGGGGCTCCCCATGGTGAGACGCTCGGTCTTATGAACCCCTTCTCTAACAACTCTTGCAGCTGTTTCCTTAATTCCTCTAACTCAACTGGAGCCATCCTATATGGTGACTTCGATATTGGTTCGGTTCCAGGCGTCAAGTCTATACCGAATTCCGTTTCTCTATCAGGTGGCAATCCTGGTAGATCATCTGGAAAGACATCAGGGAATTCTCTGACCACTGAGATGTCCTCCATATCCGGATGTACTTTGTTCAAATCCACCACATAAGCTACAAAACCTTCAAAACAACACTCAAGCCATTTATACCAAAGTACTTTACTTAACACCAAATTTAAGATTTCATTTCTTCTCTTAAAATCTTACAACACACTCTTCAGGTAGAGAAAACTTAATGGACTTAGAACGACAGTCTATGACAGCATGATTGGCGGCTAACCAATCCATTCCCAAAATTACATCAATGTCATACATATTCAACAAAATCAAGTTGGCTGTCATGCACTTATCTCCTACCCTCACTTTACAATCTTTATACACTTGTTCAACTAATTGGCTAACTCTCATTGGAGTACTTATTAGCAAAGTCTTACTCAAGTATGTGGGTTCTACAAAACCTTTTAACTTAGATGCACATGCAGGTGATATGAAGGAATGCGTAGCACCAGAATCAAACAAAGCAATAACCTCCAAATTGAAAATCAAGATTGTACCTTTTATCACTTCAGAAGAGGTATCAGCCGATGCCTGGTCTATCGCATACACCCTGCCTTGACCCACAACTTGTTTTCCTTTTTCTTCAGTCGAGGCTTTCTTTCTTGCAGGAGGTGCAACTGTAGGAACCCTCTCTAGCTCTTTACCCCTCTGTGGAACTGCCTCAACTATCTCCGGGCACTCTCTGGTATAATGTCCAAATTTACCACATCTGAAGCATCGGGTACCCTGAAGATGACATGGCCTACCACCATGGTATCGACCGCATAACCTACACTGATCTGTAGTCGGTCGGGGTCCACCAATCACTATACCCCTGGCTGGTGTCTGAGTCAGAGACATAAAAGGTCTAACAACCTTTTTCTGGAACTCATCTACCTCTCTCCGACGCTTACTCATGAATTTTCGACCAAATTTGGCACTCTTGCCATCTCCCAGCTTCCTCGGACCCTTGTCCTTACCCCAACTAAACTCAAAAATCTGCAAGTCATGATCTTGCTCACATAACTGGGCCCGTCGCACAGCCTCTCTATATGTAGCGACATCAAATGGGCCAACTTCGCTCGGATCGAAGGTCTCAGTCCATCTACAAATCTACGGACTCTAATAGCCTCACTCCTGATCGAGTCTGGATCATATCTACCCAGTGAAGTGAATCGTGACTCGTACTCATCAACTGTTCGATTCCCTTGAGTCAGATTCAGAAATTTCATCTGTAGTCTTCGTCGAGCAGTATCTGGGATGTATTGCTCTCTGAAAACGTCCAAGAACATATCCCAAGTGATAACCATTCCTTGAGCTCTCAACATCGGCCTAGTGGACTTCCACCAGTGCTCTGCTTCGCCTCTCAATACAAAGGCCGCAAGTGCTACTCTCTCACTAGCTGAGCATCTACAGAAGTCAAATAACTTCTCCATTTGACTGATCCAGTCCTCAGCCACTGTCGGATCCTTTACCCCGCTAAACGAAGGAGGCTTAAAGTCCATAAAATGCCTCAATCTTTCCATATCACAATCATATCCATACCCCAAATCATCATCATGCTGATGTGGGGCTACCGGAGGAGGTACCGGTCGAATATGAGGTTCCCGTGGCCTAGCCGGTTCAGCTTGCACAGGTGCAACATTCTCAGGTTCAGGTGCAGCTGCTGGGGGATTCGGTGCAGCCTGTCCCGCTGTACCAGGTGTACCCTCAAACCTAGCCATGATCTGACCCATCATGGTCATCATCGTGCGCATGTCTTCCTCCAATCGAGTTATTCGAGGATCAGAAGCCTCTATCTGTTCCTGGGGCTCATGACTAGAGGATGATCTACTGTGCCTCTCAGTCCTGTCATTTTGCCCTCGAGCTCTTGAGCTCTCTCCCCTCTTGCGGTGTCTCTCAGGCATAACTCACTAGCCTGATAACTTTCCTGCGTTATAACAAACATTTAATTCACTACCAGCTCCGCACACACATTTGTATCTAAATATCGCACAGTAACTTGGGGATGTATGTTTTCTTAGTCCTAAGCATCAACTCACATCAGACCAACCAAGCTCTGATACCAAGCCTATCATACCCCACTTTTGTGAACCCTTCTATCCATACATTCTCTACTACGGTTGGGCTGTGAGAAGATGCAATTACTAAAAATTCATTCATTTACAGCGGAATATTTAAAACTTTAATTCACACTCCCAGGTGTGTGTGTAGATACACAAAATTAATTGTATAATTACCATGTGCTTACATATCATCCCCATAATACCGTTTACAATTCCAAGATATAACTGTGCGATACAATATATTAGATACAAAATACTCGTGTATACAAATCTTATACCTTTGCGGATTGTGGGAGCTGTTTAACACAAAAGATCTAGAGATCACCGCTCTCTTACTTCTCAGTACCTGGAGGGGGAAAATAGTGGGATGAGCAAACCACAGCTCAGTAAGGAAATGTATGCTAGCAGGTAGATATTGTACTACCTACATAGCCCATGCATGCATAAACCAAAACCATGTTTTCGTTATAAATGGAGATATCATACGAAAAATGCATTTAAACATATATTTCTCGATAGCATTTTCGTGTAAAATGAGTATCAAGCTTCCATTTAAAACATGCTCATAAATAGTGCCCTCACGGCACGAATGTAAAATAAGAGATTTATCAAAACACAAAATCTCTTTCATTTCTCAAATCATTCTTTCCGCTATTCTCTTTCTTTTCTGAGATTATCTCTGTTTCTCGAATCTCTGAGACAGGCATGAAATTTTCGGCAATCAAATATCCACGACATATGGCCATAGTCAGTGATCCCAGGCCTCACTAATCAGGTGTGCATAGGGTATCACTTCGCCTGAAGGGGGATGGGTCAGTCCTACCCTCCGGCTCATCTCAATCCACCTCATCTCCTCGTATACTCACGGTGAAGATACGTCGTGTGTCATCTACGCGATACTCATACTCACGTGCACCCAGCACGATACATAGTATACCAACGGGTGACTACACTGTTCTACGTACGACCGTGGACCCAAGTCCATACTCCAACTCCGATGGACTTTTTATCCTAAACCATGTCTCATATACCAGGCGAGCAAGCAGCGTGACACACAGTCAACGCAAAGCTCCAGCGCGGTACGATCTATCGTTAAGGCCCAGCCCGTTCAATTGGCCGTCGGCTGGTATCCCCTTGGGTCCCAGACCCCCAGGTTTACCTTAACTCAACAAAACAGGTGCGAGCAAAGTTCTTGCACTTTCTCAAAACCCTCGTGCGAGTTAAAACTCCCGCACGGTACATCAAGGCATTAAAACGGGTGTGAGCTAACGCTTCAACACCAAATCTCATCTCAAAACTAATAGATGGCTATTTTCTCTTTTAAAACTCAAAACACGTTTATTCATACAGCATGACTCTTCATGCTAAAACATGTAAAATGTCACGCCCCGAAAATGCGGAAAATAGGGCTAATTTAAAACTTTTTCTCATTAATTCACAATTAAAGGTGCATTCCTGTGCAGTGTCATACATCATCATAATTATCATGCCTCAGGATCTCATCACAACATAGTGTATATTGAATCATATACATTACTCAATTCCAAGTTAATTAATCCTAATACATCCCATATAATGATATACATCAAGTGTCTGTAATTACAATAATAGTCTGGGTACATGAAAAGATAAATATACCTCAAAGTACAAAATATATAGCCTGGAGCTCGGATCCTCCACTAGCCACTACTGCGTACGTCGCAGGGAAGTCCTTATTCACTTGAAGAACTCTGGGGGGAAAGAAAAACAGGGTGAGCTTCTAAATCGCTCAGTAAGGGGGGTAGGGGACTCATTTCATAAACCAAAATGCACATCACAAAGCATTTATTTGTATGTGAAACTCATTTGAAAACCATAGCATGAAAATACTCAAAACGACACTCTCATGTGTCAAGTCATGTGAAAACATGAAGTAAAAAGGCTCACTCTAGAGCATTAACAAAGCATGTGAAAATAACACGTTAAACGCTTTCTCAAATAACGTGGCATAGCCACTGATTTAAAATCACTCGTGGCATCGCCACAAAACACACGTGGCAAAGCCACTGAATTATTTTCTCACGTGGCATAGCCACAAAACACACGTGGCAAAGCCACTGAATTATTTTCTCACGTGGCATAGCCACAGAATAGGGTTTTTCAACGTGGCACTGCCACCAATGGGGTTTCTCAACGTGGCACTGCCACCAATGGGGTTTCTCAACGTGGCACTGCCACCAATGGGGTTTTCTCAACGTCGCACAGCCACCAATGGGGTTTTCTCAACGTGGCACAGCCACCAATGGGGTATAACGTGGCACAGCCACCAATGGGGTATACGTGGCACAGCCACCAATGGGTTTTCTCAACGTTACCAGAACGGAGAAGAATTCGGGCTTACATGCTACCAGAGCAATGCCCAGTGTGTACTCACAACTACACACCCAAGTCTTATCACATAAGACAGGTTTGCCTTCACGTAGAACTCGTAATGGTTTTCTCTCATAAAACTCATTTGAAATCGTTTTGTACTCAACACAAAACGTAGTAAAACCGAGTTCCAACCGGCAAAGCACACGCACATATTTCTCAAATCACAATATTGCCTTAACGTAGAGCCCAGTTATAAACTCATAAAACATTGGGCTCCAACCGGCTATAAAATCGTGTGCAGTTCAAATCTCAACACAAAACTCTCAACATGCTTGTTTATAAATCATAAATCATGCTATAACAGTTTACAAATCACATACACAAATGGTTTAGATTTCCCTTACCTCTTTGCACCTCGTATAGTGCAATCGTTTCCCCCGTATCACGGACTAGTCTCGCATTCCACTCTGGAACTCCCGAGCTGTCCAAACGATGTTAAAACATCAATACTCCACATCACATAAGCCTCAATTCTCAAAATCAAGCATAATTGCTCATAACACCTCAACTCTCTTGATTTCTCGTAACTCAACCCTAAACTACACTCTATTCACAATATCCCAATGTTCGATATCTCTAATACCAATTATCAACGCTAATTTACCACATTGTCTATATTTCCGTTTATAGCACAATCCTCAAAATTTGCCACAATTTTCAAATATCATTATCACTCTATCCACATTGAAATTCATCAATCCCTAATCATTTCTCAACTATTTCAACACAATTACAACCACCAATAACATCAAAATCAGCTCAAATATCAAGATCGAGGTTTAGAAATTACCCAAAGCTTGTGAGACGCACAACTCACGCCTCGATCCGATTCGTCCTTCGATTTCCAAGTATGTTGTTCTCCCTTTGACGAGGAACAACTTCCCTTCTTACCACAATAGCTGATTCGGCTGGAAATGAGGGATTTGGAGGAGTGAGAAACTAGGTTTTCGGAAAAAAATGGAGGTTTGGAAGAGAGAGAAAATGAAATTTCAGGAGAAAACACAGGTTCCTTATATAGACTGGAGGTAGGAGATCGATCTGCCTCTTGCTGAGATCGATCTGTGTTTGAAATTTGGGGACGATCTGGGTAATTTTATGCCTAGGAGATCGATCTGTCGAGGGGTGAGATCGATCTCTTTATGGCTTTATGAGATCGATCTGCTCCTAAGGAGATCGATCTTCTCCCCAAACAGAAGCATTTGGAGATCGATCTCCTCCTCATGAGATCGATCTTCTCTCAAACAGATTCATTTGGAGATCGATCTCTTCCTCATGAGATCGATCCCTTCTCAAACAGATTCATAAGGAGATCGATCTCTTCCATTGGAGATCGATCTGCTCCTCAAATTTCCCCTTCCTCGTCATTTTTAACTCACCAGATCGATCTCTCCTTCCCCCAGATCGATCTGTCCTCATACTTCATGCTCATTTTACACACTTAACATATAAATCTCCAATTATAATTCTCACAATTTACTTAGCTCAATAAATTACACTCAAATTATTATTACATCAATAAAATATGTCTGAAATTCTCAGATCTCACATCCTCCCCACCTTAAATAGAATTTGGTCCTCCAAATTCAACTCAACTGGTCAAAATAGATGGGGGTATTTCTCCTTCATGAGGCTCTCTAGTTCCCACGTTGCCTCTTCCATTGAGTGATGTTTCCACAAAACTTTCACTAATGGGATGCTCTTGGTTCTCAGTACCTTCTCCTTTCTATCGAGAATCCGGACGGGTTCCTCAGTGTAGCTCATGTCCTCCTGTATGTCCATCTCATCATACTCTATAACATGAGAAGGGTCCGGGTGGTACTTCCTCAACATAGATACATGAAAAACGTTGTGTATTCCGGACATCTGTGGGGGTAATGCTAATCTGTAAGCTACCTCACCCACTTTCTCAAGAATCTCGAATGGTCCTATGTATCGAGGACTCAATTTCTCTTTCTTCCCAAATCGCATGATACCCTTACTCGGTGATACTCTCAGAAATACTGCATCACCAACATCAAACTCGAGTGGCCGTCTACGCACATCCGCGTAGCTTTTCTGTCTACTCTGTGCAGCCCGTAACCTCTCACATATGAGTTTCACACTCTGTACGGCTTGCTCAACAAGCTCGGGAGCATTTATCTTTCTGTCACCGACTTCTTCCCAAGCTACAGGGGATCTACACCTCCTACCATATAGAGCCTCAAAAGGTGCCATTCCAATACTCGCATGATAGCTGTTATTGTACGCAAACTCTGCTAGGGGCAGGTGATCATCCCATGATCTCTTAAAATCCATCGTACACGCCCTCAACATATCCTCCAGGGTCTGAATAGTCCTCTCTAACTGACCATCTGTCTGAGGATGATAGGCGGTACTAAAACTCAATCGAGATCCCATGGACTCCTGAAACTGGGTCCAGAATCTGGAAGTAAATCAGGAATCTCTATCAGAAGTAATACTCACTGGAGCCCCATGTAATCTAGCTATCTCGCTGACATATAGCTCAGCTAAGGCATCCACAGTATCTGTGCTCTTGATGGCAAGGAAGTGGGCACTCTTGGTCAATCTATCCACAATGACCCATATCGCGTCACGACCTCTTCGGGTCCTCGGTAAACCCATAATAAAGTCCATAGTGACATGCTCCCATTTCCATGTAGGTACAGGTAAGGGCTGTAGTAGTCCTCCGGGCTTCCGATGCTCAGCTTTCACTTGCTGGCATACTAAACACCTGGCCACATACTCTGCCACGTCTCGCTTCATACCACTCCACCAATACACCTTTCTCAAGTCTCGGTACATCTTAGTACTTCCTGGGTGCATGGTGTATCGCGAGCAGTGGGATTCTCTCAGTATCTATCTCTTCAGGGTATCATCGTCCGGTACACAGATCCGTCCTCTGAATCTCAACAATCCATCCTCACTGATGGTGAGATCCGACTGCGAACTCTGCTCAGCTTGGCTAACCATATCTATCAATCTCTGATCACTGCGCTGCCCAGTTCTAATCTGATCCATGATCCTGGGCTCTATCCGCAGGCTAGCCAAAAATCCAGTCTCTACCTCTTTAACTCTGATCCGAAGTTCGGCGAACTGCTCTAACAAATCCCATTCCCTGATCATCATAGCAGATATCATACTCTTCCTGCTCAGGGCATCAGCAACCACATTCGCCTTACCCGGATGATAAAGAATCTCGCAGTCATAATCCTTAAGGAGTTCCATCCATCTCCTTTGTCTCATGTTTAACTCTTTCTGATCAAAGAGATATCTCAAACTCTTGTGATCAGTGAAGATCTGGAATCTTTCCCCATATAAGTAATGTCGCCAGATCTTCAAAGCAAATACCACAGCGGCTAACTCCAAATCATGCGTGGGATAATTTCGCTCATGGTCTTTCAGTTGTCGCGATCCATATGCGACCACTCTTCCGTGCTGCATAAGCACACACCCCAATCCTTGGTGAGATGCATCACTATACACCGAGAATCCTCCTGATCCCTCGGGAATAGTTAACACAGGTGCCGCTGTCAATCTCCTCTTTAACTCTTGAAAACTGAGCTCACATTGATCAGTCCATATGAACGGAGTCTCCTTACGCGTGAGCTTAGTCAAAGGAGCGGCAATCCTCGAGAATCCTTCCACAAATCTCCTGTAATACCCTGCCAAACCAAGGAAGCTTCGTATCTCAGTCATTGTCCTCGGTCTTTCCCAATTAAGCACAGCTGCTATTTTACTCGGATCCACTGATACTCCTTCCTCTGAGACTACATGCCCAAGGAAAGCTATCTGGTTCAGCCAAAACTCACACTTACTAAGCTTTCCGTATAATTGCTTATCTCGGAGTATCTGAAGTACTAACCACAAATGCTGTGCATGCTCCTCATACGACCGAGAGTACACCAGGATATCATCGATAAAGACTATCACAAACTTATCCAGATAGTCTCTGAACACCTCGTTCATTAATCTCATAAATGCTGCAGGGGCGTTCGTCAATCCAAAGGACATCACCAGAAATTCGTAATGGCCATACCTTGTCCTAAAGGCCGTCTTTGGAATATCTTCCTCCTTGATCCTCAATTGGTGATAGCCCGATCTCATATCAATCTTAGAAAAGACTGATGCCCCTCTTAGCTGATCAAGTAGATCGTCAATCCTGGGCAGCGGATATTTATTCTTCACCGTGGCTTTATTCAATAGCCGGTAGTCCACACATAATCTGAGACTACCATCCTTCTTCTTAACAAACAGTACTGGCGCTCCCCACGGCGAAACACTGGGTCTAATAAACCCTTGATCCAATAACTCCTGCAGTTGCTTCTTCAATTCCTCAAGTTCCACTAATGCCATCCTGTAGGGAGGTTTAGAGATCGGCTGAGTATCCGGTACCAAATCAATGGTAAACTCCAGCTCTCTCTCTGGTGGTAAACCTGACAATTCATCTGGGAAAACATCCAGAAATTCACAAACCACAGGTATATCCTCAATCCTCGGGTGTTCCCGCTCATCATCTGAGATGAGTGTCTCATAACCTTCACATGAATAATCACATTTAATATTCTCCAAAATAATGTTAAGATTCTCAAATTACTCACTAGAAATCCACATAATCATTTCCTCAATATCTCAATTGTACACTGTAAGGCTCAGGTAGGGAGAAAGTTACAATCTTAGTGTAGCAGTCTAAACTCACTCGATTGGTCGCCAACCAATCCATTCCCAGAATTACATCAAACCCATGTATACTCAACATGATTAGGTCTGCTAACATCACTCTATCTCCCACCTTAATTTCACATCCTCTACAGATTAACTCAGTTCTCTGGGATTCACGCATAGGGGTATTTACATGTAGTATATATTCTAGAGGTTCAAACTTCAAGTTTAATCTACATGCAAAATGCTCAGAAATAAACGAATGCGTGGATCCTGAATCAATCAACACATGAGCCTCATAATTACAGACAGAGAGTGTACCTCTTATAGTTTCTGCCGAAGCGTCTGCGGTCTCCTTATCCAGGGCAAACACACGTCCCTGTGCCACAGGTTTCTTCCCTTTCTCTGCCGCAGTGGCCCGTCTCCGGGGATCCACTCTCTGAGGCTGTTGTCTAGTGGGCTCCGGAGCATGTGGTATCTGAGGTTGGGGACAGTCCTTCACTCTGTGGCCCATGTCACCACATCTGAAACATCCATGGATCGACCCAGTACAACTTCCCTCATGCGATCGGCCACAGTCTCTACAAATCCTCATCTCCGGCCTGACATATCGTGGGGTCTCCTTGATAATAGGATAGGCTCTGGGTCGCTCCAATCTGTCCCTCTGCACCTCAATCCTTCCTCTTCTGAAGGAACCTCTCCGAGCCTCTGACTGGAAAAGTGTTGGCCTCTTGCCCTTATCTCTTTTCACCGCTCTGAGCTCATTCTGGGATTGTACCATCTCAATCCCTCTTTCAACCTCTTGTGCTCGTCTCAGAGCATCTCCAAACTCAGTAATACATAGCCCCATCAGTCTATCTCTAATGACGGGCTTCAACCCATACACAAACTTCTCTGTGCGGAGCTCTTCACTCTTGAAGGTCTCTGGGTCATATCTCAGTAGTGCGGTGAACTGGCTCTCATAGTCATCCACCGACATGTCACCCTGTACCAAACTCAAAAACTCGGCCTGTTTCCTTCTCTGGGCGGCTCGTGGTACATATTGGGTTCTAAAAGCTGTCTGGAACTCTTCCCAACCAATCACATCCTGGTGGGACATCAAGATACCCTGGGTAGTACCCCACCAATCTCGAGCTCTCCCCTTCAGCATATAGGCACTCATACTGACTCTCTCAGCATCGGTGCACCCCAGTAAATCAAATATAACTCTCAACTCCGTCAACCACTCCTCAGCCTCTGTAGGATCCTTCTTTCCCTTAAATGCGGGTGGATTCATCTTCAGAAATTCCTTTAGTCGGACCTTACTTCTGTCCTCAGGCTGAGTGACGGGAGGCACTGGGGGTATGGGAGGTCCTGGTGGTGGTGTAGGGGTAGTATCCGAGGCATTAACTCCAAAGTGTTGCGCGAATAGCGCCACCATCTGCTCAAAACCTTGCCTCACATCGGTCTCAATCCGATTAAATCGAGAGTTAGGACTCTCTGGTTGTGGGACAGGTGGTGGAGGGGACTCTGCCTGCCTCCTCGAACGACCTCGTCGTTTACTCATTCTCAATCTCAACTCGTCTCCTGCGCGTACATATCACAATCGATTGAAATCTCAATCCTCAATTTCATTTCATGATCAGACTATTACAGACACTTGGGATGTATTCTATTTCACTTAATCGACACTGACAGTACTAGACACCCTAAGCTCTGATACCAAGAAAACTCTGTCACGCCCCGAAAATGCAGAAAATAAGGCTAATTTAAAACTTTTTCTCATTAATTCACAATTAAAGGTGCATTCCTGTGCAGTGTCATACATCATCATAATTATCATGCCTCAGGATCTCATCACAACATAGTGTATATTGAATCATATACATTACTCAATTCCAAGTTAATTAATCCTAATACATCCCATATAATGATATACATCAAGTGTCTGTAATTACAATAATAGTCTGGGTACATGAAAAGATAAATATACCTCAAAGTACAAAATATATAGCCTGGAGCTCGGATCCTCCACTAGCCACTACTCCGTACGTCGCAGGGAAGTCCTTATTCACTTGAAGAACTCTAGGGGGAAAGAAAAACAGGGTGAGCTTCTAAATCGCTCAGTAAGGGGGGTAGGGGACTCATTTCATAAACCAAAATGCACATCACAAAGCATTTATTTGTATGTGAAACTCATTTGAAAACCATAGCATGAAAATACTCAAAACGACACTCTCATGTGTCAAGTCATGTGAAAACATGAAGTAAAAAGGCTCACTCTAGAGCATTAACAAAGCATGTGAAAATAACGCGTTAAACGCTTTCTCAAATAACGTGGCATAGCCACTGATTTAAAATCACTCGTGGCATCGCCACAAAACACACGTGACAAAGCCACTGAATTATTTTCTCACGTGGCATAGCCACAAAACACACGTGGCAAAGCCACTGAATTATTCTCACGTGGCATAGCCACAAAACACACGTGGCAAAGCCACTGAATTATTTTCTCACGTGGCATAGCCACAGAATAGGGTTTCTCAACGTGGCACTGCCACCAATGGGGTTTCTCAACGTGGCACTGCCACCAATGGGGTTTCTCAACGTGACACTGCCACCAATGGGGTTTTCTCAACGTGGCACAGCCACCAATGGGGTTTTCTCAACGTGGCACAGCCACCAATGGGGTATAACGTGACACAGCCACCAATGGGGTATACGTGGCACAGCCACCAATGGGTTTTCTCAACGTTACCAGAACGGAGAAGAATTCGGGCTTACATGCTACCAGAGCAATGCCCGGTGTGTACTCACAACTACACACCCAAGTCTTATCACATAAGACAGGTTTGCCTTCACGTAGAACTCGTAATGGTTTTCTCTCATAAAACTCATTTGAAATCGTTTTGTACTCAACACAAAACGTAGTAAAACCGAGTTCCAACCGGCAAAGCACACGCACACATTTCTCAAATCACAATATTGCCTTAACGTAGAGCCCAGTTATAAACTCATAAAACATTGGGCTCCAACCGGCTATAAAATCGTGTGCAGTTCAAATCTCAACACAAAACTCTCAACATGCTTGTTTATAAATCATAAATCATGCTATAACAGTTTACAAATCACATACACAAATGGTTTAGATTTCCCTTACCTCTTTGCACCTCGTATAGTGCAATCGTTTCCCCCGTATCACGGACTAGTCTCGCATTCCACTCTGGAACTCCCGAGCTGTCCAAACGATGTTAAAACATCAATACTCCACATCACATAAGCCTCAATTCTCAAAATCAAGCATAATTGCTCATAACACCTCAACTCTCTTGATTTCTTGTAACTCAACCCTAAACTACACTCTATTCACAATATCCCAATGTTCGATATCTCTAATACCAATTATCAACGCTAATTTACCACATTGTCTATATTTCCGTTTATAGCACAATCCTCAAAATTTGCCACAATTTCCAAATATCATTATCACTCTATCCACATTGAAATTCATCAATCCCTAATCATTTCTCAACTATTTCAACACAATTACAACCACCAATAACATCAAAATCAGCTCAAATATCAAGATCGAGGTTTAGAAATTACCCAAAGCTTGTGAGACGCACAACTCACGCCTCGATCCGATTCGTCCTTCGATTTCCAAGTATGTTGTTCTCCCTTTGACGAGGAACAACTTCCCTTCTTACCACAATAGCTGATTCGGCCGAAAATGGGGGATTTGGAGGAGTGAGAAACTAGGTTTTCGGAAAAAAATGGAGGTTTGGAAGAGAGAGAAAATGAAATTTCAGGAGAAAACACAGGTTCCTTATATAGACTGGAGGTAGGAGATCGATCTGCCTCTTGCTGAGATCGATCTGTGTTTGAAATTTGGGGACGATCTGGGTAATTTTATGCCTAGGAGATCGATCTGTCGAGGGGTGAGATCGATCTCTTTATGGCTTTATGAGATCGATCTGCTCCTAAGGAGATCGATCTTATCCCCAAACAGAAGCATTTGGAGATCGATCTCCTCCTCATGAGATCGATCTTCTCTCAAACAGATTCATTTGGAGATCGATCTCTTCCTCATGAGATCGATCCCTTCTCAAACAGATTCATAAGGAGATCGATCTCTTCCATTGGAGATCGATCTGCTCCTCAAATTTCCCCTTCCTCGTCATTTTTAACTCACCAGATCGATCTCTCCTTCCCCCAGATCGATCTGTCCTCATACTTCATGCTCATTTTACACACTTAACATATAAATCTCCAATTATAATTCCCACAATTTACTTAGCTCAATAAATTACACTCAAATTATTATTACATCAATAAAATATGTCTGAAATTCTCAGATCTCACATAAAATTAGCCAATCTATCATCAACATTTCTTAATCATTAATAACAATATAAAATTGAGGACATCATTGAAAACATGCATATCATGCTATTTCCTTACCCTATCCCATTTCTCAATACATATATATACATCATAGTACTTTTCATACTTCCACATCATTTCATAAAATTATAATATCATACTAGTCCTAGCAATATATCTACGAAATTGCTGTAATTACGTACGAACATCTCTATAGCTAACACACAGTCCCTTACCTCGTTTTACTTGTGTGCAACTATCCGCCTTTATGCTTCTTGCGTTCTCATCTCGACTTGCTCCGGCGTATCATCCGAAACTGAAATTCATTCATCCACATTTGAGTTAATGTTTCTAACTCTTATCCAACTAAGCACTTATCCAATGCCTTAATTACACATTTTTACCCTTTGTGGTAAATCTCACCATTTTATCCCAATATCAACATGTCCAAATCATTCTCACAACATGTTCCTCCACTCAAGATATCTCATTCATCATTAACACCTCTACATTCCTCTTTCTCACACTAGACTATTTCTAAGTTATATTCATTTCATACCATTCTAGGTAGTTCTATCCACAATATGCACACCCAAATATCTTTATAATCATTAACTAAACCAATGTACTTGGATTTGTGCATTAGAACTTACCCATTGGATTTCCTCTTACTCCAATTAGGATTGCCCTTTACTTCTTCATTCCATCAAATGGGGAAATGCCTCTAGACTATGTTGTTCTTCTTTTTGTTGTGAACAACTTTGTCTCTAATAGACTCTCCTTAAATCTCACTGAAAATGGCTGGATTTAGGAGTGAGAAAGCTAGTTTTCTTTGAGTTGAAGTGAGAGGAAATGGTTTATCCCGAAATTCTGATGATCCAACTGCTCCCATTTATAGTTTTGACTTGATGAGATCGATCTTCCTTGGGTGGAGATCGATCTGTTCCTCAAAAATCCCTCTTTTCTAAGACATTTTAAAGGCAGGAGATCGATCTGTCGAGACTGGAGATCGATCTGCTGTCAAACAGAAGCTTAAGGAGATCGATCTGGTCTTATGGGAGATCGATCTGCTTCCAACCCGAGAGCTAAAGAGATCGATCTGCTTCCTTTGGAGATCGATCTGTTCCCTTCCATTTCTCACATAAGAGCATTCTGGCTCTCCCAGATCGATCTCTCATCCTATGAGATCGATCTGGCCTTCACAAATTCCAGATTTCTTGCAGTTTTTCTGCAACAACCCTTACCAAACACTCTTAATTTGCTACCATGATCATTTCCTCATTCATTCATCTTTGAGACTTGAAAATGGGATCCATCCTCACTACATACACATTAAAACTTGTGTAGAATCTTTGTATGACCAAATATATACGATATTACTCGAATGGAAATATACACTTATGTAAATCTTTCCTTCCATTTTACTATACTACTCATATTCCATTTCGATCACATTCTTCTCGTGTTCAAGTTTATTTCTTCCTACTCATTCATAATGCAACTTGTACGTATAATCACAATTCTTATTACAAGTGTGTACATAATCTTATAAACTTACATTGCATATACTTCACATTACAATACATCATCTTACTTATGATTTTATTTACATTCTCATGTTCCTATATACAGCTATACATGTACGGGGTCTCACATAAAAGGTTGTGAAAAGACACAACAATGATCCAAATTATCGGTTCTTATATCACAAGATTTGCTATTTATTGACTGTGTTGTTGCGGCAATCTTGAGTTTCTAAAATTTGAATAACTTGATAGAATCAGTCTGGATTCAAAATGATATCCTTCTTTATCTATTATTCTTTTTATCATCATAAAACAATAAAAATTATTTTTTTATGACTTAAAAATCACGAATTCAAATGAAAACGACTGCGTATAATGAATATGAGAGTTTTGTGCATTGAGTTGTAAATTACTTAACATGAGTTCATATATCGATTTATATAACTATCAATTTTATGGTGATAATTACAAGGAGAGCTTTTTTCGCTATGATACCGTTCGTGAGTGTAGGGGGCTGACTGAGGCATATTATTGTTAATTCGAACTCATATGCAGCGCGAACTCCTTGATCCCTTGGAAATGTATTGGAGTTGCAAGAAGTTTTCGTAGATGCAAAGAGATGGAAAAATCTTCCATATGGTCGAGTTACTTGGGTGCCATGAATATGTAAAGAAGCAATTTCTAAAACACGATCCAAGACGATTCGGACACAACTTGAGGATGATAGGCTTCATCTAAATCATGAATTACGTAAATATGCTGGTAAAGCATTACTTCCAAATGAGATCATCATTGAGTATAAATTTGATTATAGATATGTTGACTAGTTTTAGAACAAAATGGTTAAGGAAGCCTCCATGAAGGATACATTCATCAACTGCTTTACTGCTTCGGTCACATGAATCCATTTGACATGCAGGGAATGACGCTCCAGTTCTACACTGTTCGGTCTGTTAACTTCCAAGTTGTGTGAAATTGAATGGAAGGAGAAGTGCTTGCAGGTTGGAAAGATCCTCAGGTTGTCGATATGGAGGGAAATGATCTATATTTGCAAGCTTTATTCAGTGGAATAAAGAAGTTTTTCATTTTCACTACTGATCCTGTCAGTATTATTTTTTACCATGCCAGGAATTGGGGAACTGAATATGAATCAGAGAAAAACTCGGAGAGTGGGAATATCTAGTGGTATTGTGAAAAACTACTTTGGTTGGTCGATCATAATATTATATTATTGATTCCAGATGTAAATGAGCTCTTTTATGTTAAAAATTATTTAAATTTAATTCAATTATTACCGAACTTAAACTCCTTTAGATATTGGATAAATCAAATTTGAATATTCTAATACCTACAACTCAAGTAGGTCACAAATTTTTTTTGGAGTTTTCCATTTTTAATAATTTTATAATTTTATAATATTATTTTAATTATCTATTTCCACCTTTTGCCTTCGCTATATTTCTAAGCAAAAATCTAAATTTTCTCTCAATTTGCACGGAGTTATAGTATAAATTATTAAGCTTGAGTAGGGATCTAAACGAACAAAATATTAAATAACAGTTCAAACAAACTCAAATTTTGTTCATTTATGTTTTGTATTAAACTTAACAAAGAATCATAAACAATATTTCAAAGTTCATATTTATATGAATCAATCTCAAAGAAAAGTATAATTGATAGTATATATTCACAAATAAACTCTTTTAAAGATTATTTAAAATCCATTCATTTGTAAATCATTTAAAGTTCATTTATTGATAATTAATAACATAATAATAACCCATTTGACTAATATTATTTTGAATTTATAATTGTTTACTTTGTTATTTTTTGTTTTATTCATAAACATGTTCTTAATCGTTTATGAACGTGTTTATTTATATATTTGTGAATATTTTATAGGGTGAAATGAAAAATAATGATAAAGAAAACTAAAATAAGAGGAAAATGAAAAGATAAAAAAATATATTTTTTCTTTTAATTGATGTGTTTGGTAAGAGAGATTTGAAAGGTGAAAGAATATTATTTTGTCTTCATCTACTGATCGGTAAGTTGACAACTAAAAGAAATATGTATATATATTATCTTACCATTATTCCATCAATTAATTAAAATAATAAAATAAAAATTAAAAAAAAAAGATAATTCTTTTTGTTACAACATAAAAAGTAATTTTATAAATATACATATTTAACTTCCGTATCTCTCATTTTCTCTCGACCAATCTTTCCACTTTGAAATAATTTGCTTTTGTTGACAAGGATTAGAATAAAATATTTTTCCTATTTTCTTTCACCACAGTTTTTTTACTACCCACTCTAAAATTTATTTTCTTTTCACTTACCCTTTACCCCTATCCCTCTCTTTTTTCTTTTTTCATTTTTCATAGAGAGAAACAAGAAGGAAGAGAGGAGGACGTATTCCCTTCTAAGGAAGGGTAATAAACACTAGATAAAGTCTTGCTTGTTCCACTTATCCCTATCTATCCTTCTATTTTTCTACTCTAGCAGCGCACTCAAAATGTTTGCAAACAAACTCACTCAAATTAAATAGCCAATACCAAACCGATTTCAAACATCCTAGTACCTAAACCAATCAAGCTCAAACATAATCTCAAAATTGCTTATCAAACACAAACAACCTTAAAAATAAACAAACAAATCACAACCATACCAAAATTCATTCATATTCTGTACATTTACACCCCCAAGCTAAGAGGCTGATCATTGTAATTGGACTTGAAAAATTTTATTAAGTTTCAAGCTTGGTCAATCGAACTTAAGTAATTCAATTTCTACCTTGAGTTGAACATGAATTAGAAGAATAAAATAAGATCAAACTCAAGTCGAATTTGGAATAGCAGGCTTTGAGTCAAACTCAGAGCTTTGCACTGTTTTGACTTAACTAGACTCTGACCCGTAAACTTTTACCTTGCTTGTTTAAGTAACGAAGATGCATCAGTATAAGCTATGATAGAAATAATGAATTAGTAACAATTGACATGTATTAGTAGCAATTGACAATGGTCGGGTGTCTACCTCGGTGGCAAAGCATTGAGCTTTAACATTCAGCTCCATTTTCGTTAGGTGTTTGCTTGGTACCAAAAAATAATAATAATAAATAAAACAAAACCAAACCAAACCAAACCTATAATCTAATAGTAACCATAAAATAGCATAGTTAAGAATCTCAATCATTAGATTAAAGAATTTTTCTATTCTTATTTATTTCCATCCTTCCTACCAAACATAATTTAGTGTACCTATGTTGTTCCTCAACCATGAGATGTTATTCGAACCTCCATAAGCAGGATTACCAGAAGAGAAGTCTCTGGTAAGACGCTTATTATTCGTATTTCATAATACTTTGATCTTTAATTTGAAACCAGAAGTTAAAAAAGCATGAAACTATGGCATGACCTGGAGCATTTTGAATGCCATAAGAAATTTGCAAAATAATACAATCCATCAACAACCAGTAATTATGCATTTTTTAACAGTCATAACTTACCCTAGGGCTGTAGGATTTTCCATTGAATTATTACCACTGTAATACCACTCATGCTCACAAGAAATTAAACTATTTCATACCACTTATCAGTTTTTTCCATACTATTTTTTATCCCATTCCTTACAGTAGCATTCATTTTTATCTCCTTTCACTATACGACTTTCATCTTATTCCTTCCCCATAGCATACATTCTTATCCCATTCCTCCCAATTTCATACACGCTAATCATTCTTTATTCTCGACATCCAACCAAAATCTCCTCGAGGAAAAAAGAAAAAAAGGAAAATGATGAAGCCCGGATTTAAAACAATAACAATGTGAAAAACTTGAGCAATGTGAAATTTGTCATTTGAAATACAGATATTCTTCACAGTAGGCCTATGGAAGCATGTGGTTAATTTTCCACAGCTTAGCCTTTGTCAGATCTAAATATGTGGCTGCACGTAATATGCAGTCCACCCTTAGTGGCAAATTCTAATGAGGGCACTAAAGTAAAGGTTTGAGATTAAAGCTTTGCTTGGCAAAGTTGAAGGTGGAAGGATGAAAGTGGGTGAGTGGAAAAGGAAAAGTGAAAAGAAAATGATTCTCACCAATACCTGGTAAGAGAGAAAATGAGAAAGACAAAAAAGATTGTCATTTTCTATCTTTATTTATAAAACAAATCATTTGAATTGAAAAGATTAGCAAAGTTAAAATGAGAGAAATGTTAATTAGTGGGCATATTTACCGGATTGTTCATAATTGTTTGGATAAATTCCATTTAAGTCCTTGATGATTAAATATAATTCAACTTTAGTCCATTAATATTAAAAATGAACACTCCACCCCAAATAACTTAGAATTGTTAACAAAAGTTAATTGAATGTGAACAATTACAAAATTACCCAACCTTAAACTTTTCAATCTAAATGATTCTTCATTCTTTTATTTTTCGCTATTTTTCAAGATTCTTCACTTTTTTTCACTCTTTTTCATGAACATTGTTCAATCCGTGATTTTCTACTCAAATGTATTATATATAATCTTATTAATTTTTACTTAATTTTATTTTAATAATTTCAATCAATGATTCAAATTTTAAATTATTTTAATTTTGAATAATTTTAAATATAAATCATTTTGTTTTATGTATTTTTAATTTAAGTCATTTACATTTTTATTAATCAATTTAGATGACATTTTTATTTACATTATTATGTTATTAAATCAATCCCATAAATTTCATATAATAGATGAATATTAACTCGGTATTCTTTACAAAAGTGTATACATAATAAATAATAAATAAATAAAAAGACAAAAGAAAATTAAAAGAAAACAAATCTTTCAAAGCCCAATAGCTCTTCAGCATTTCTTTCTTCATTTTTATTTGATTTTGAGTATTTAAAATATTTCAAATGGTTTAAGGGCAAAATTGTCTAAAAATTAAGTTTTTAATAGTTTACTTAACGGTTGACTGATGGAAGGACTTACTTGTCTTACGAAATAGAAAAGTTTACGGCGCAGTGCTTATTTTTTATACTAATACACTAAGGTTGAATTAAGTTCAAACCTTAAGGACTTACATAAAATTTAAGTTACAGAGTATAATGACAAAATAATATAATTTTCATTTTCTTTCCTCTTATTTATAAATCGCACCAAGCAATCAATGTGATGAAAATGATTTTTTTCCTTCCACTATTTCATCTGTCCTACCAAGCATTCTATGGAAAGAAAAAAATATGTTTTTCTTCTTTTCACTCTTCTTCCTCTTCAATTTTCTATCTTTTTATTTTTCTATCTACTCTACCAAGCAAGGCCTTAATGACTAACTATGAGAAAGATAATTTTTAACACACTGAATGGATATATTTCTTTAATAATTATCAAATGGCATTACAGATAAGACCTTTAGTTACTTGTACTGCCAATCAAATTTCTCAAATTCCCTCTAACAAAGAGAAATGCTAGGACAAGCTTGGATACTTATCTAAGAGCAGCTAGAAATAGATTATGAAGCAAATTGTCAATAAATCCAACAATAACCAACTAGCACCTACTTGGCTACATTAACAAGAAGCCCATCAAAAAAGGTACAGTAGCATGATATTAGAACTAACAATTCAGTATAAGGTATTTGTATGAATTCTTTCAATAAAGTAAAAAAAAAAGGAGATAAGATAACTACCAAATTATACCAATCATAGCACTTTTCTGGTTTCTTAAACCTTTGGACAGCACAAATGTGAGTTCATCACTGACTGGTACCACGAGTATACATCCTCTTCCTTTCAAACTCCAGCTGGAAAAGAAAATTAACATTAATAAATGACATACTAATCATATTACCAACAAAAAGATATGCCAAATCACTTTGAGTGTCTTACCAGTTTCTTAACCTGTTCATTGGCTGCAGGAGCTCCTCCACTAACACACTCAGGGAGATATGGACTGCTCACATGCATCTCATTCATTACAACAATAACAGTCTCATCCCAGCGGACAGGAAGCCTGATCATATGCATTGGTGTTAATATAAAATTTGTAAGCTTTTAATATCATTATCCATAGCAGCACACTAACAAACTTCAAGGAATCCCATATGGACAAAAATTAGTCCCTCAGAAATTTAGTCCATATGCAAAGATCGAGAATTAATTTTAAATACTGCAATTTTGAAGGGATGAAAGGGGGGAAAAGCATATACCTCCACTTCCTAGATATCTTGATATGTCTCAGGAGAAAGAAAGAAAAGCAGATACACCACTGAGCCCAAGTCGTTTGCAAACATTTTAGGGAAAACAGGAACAAAAGTGGATACTTAAACAATCTTAGCTCATATAGAATACAAAGTCCGATGGCTGTATAATTATCAAAGGTTGACAACTATCAAGGCTTTGGGATAGGCAATTCATTGTGAATATTACAATATCTCAAAAAATACTCATGCATCCTGAAACATCCTGATACTCATCACCAACCCCAGGGTCCTTCCCCCTCAATTTCTCCCTCATGCCTTGTTCCTCAACAATCCAAAATTAGCTAAGATAGGCAAAAAATTTATAACAATTTTATAGCCATCTTAGATATTCATCACCGAGGGGCATCTTAATAACATTCAGCACATTACTAAGAGTACAAAGCCTTATTTAAATATTGTTGTCTCCTTCATTCATTTTGATTTCAAATACAAAAGCTCCCTTTAGTTACAAACTGTAAAGGCACAACATAGTAACCTATTAGCATTCATCTCACCTCGTCGAGGTACTTAAAACAGTACTTTTCCTAAGAATAACATTAATCATTTCTGCATGTGATACTATGGCAGATTACCACGTAGCCAATGTTATGCTTTCAAGAGGTTCTTAAAGATATAAGATACTTTCCTAATAAAGTATATAATCAATTTCCTATCTTCATAATCCCTTAAAAGTGTCCCCAAAGTATGTAAATTTGCTCTTAAACTCAAAAACTAGACATAGATAATACTAATACTGATTACTGAAATAAGAAAATAAAATAAAAAATAAAATAAAATAAACATACGTTTTAGACAAAGCATCAAAAAGACTCTGTGCCTCACTGGTAACTCCAACTCCAAACCTCTCAGAATCGGCCTCCGCTTTCTTGAAAAATCCAAGAAAGGAAAAGGCAATCACCTCACTGAAATTCAATAAGACAAAAATCCTAGATATGGGTTTTTTTTTCCTTTAAGAAATTAACATTAAAATCAATTACCTGATAGCAGAATCTTCCCTAGCCTGAAGACTAGTAAGGTCTAAAAAACATTTCTTGACATCAAGTGGATCTTCATCTTGACGCAATAAAGAAAACTCTTTAATGTAATTAGCCTTTAGCAGCCGAATGTTCCTTCTGGGTCCTGATTTCGAACCCTCTTGAAGTACGAGGATGTTGGAGAGGCGGTCGAAACTGATGACATGGCCTTCGAATTCGTCGCCCAAAGTTGTCTTGATTGAAAGGAAGCAACCCACTGCGAATTCCTCACCTTCCATCCCTTGTTTAAATTGTGCTTGAGCTGACTGCTAGATTCTCTGCTTCCTTTTTCTTCTTTTATTTTGCGCTTCGAACTCCCTTTTTTTTTTCTTTTTTTTTTTTGGCCGAGGCCTGAGACGACAATGGGAGATGGGCTGAAATTCTATTTGTTGAACTTGGGCCTTTACATTTATCAACCCATTCCATACCGAGGCAACACTGTAAATTTTGAATATTTTCATCTTTAAGAATAAGAATGCAGAAAACTTGAGTTAATTAAACTATCAGGAAAAAGAATCAATTAAGACAAATTATTATTGGACAAAAAATAACTAAAACAAACGAGTTGGTACACATGATAATGAATTATTTACATGCAAAACAACTAAGGTTTTATATATGTTGTGGCGTCCTAGCTCAGTCGGTAGCTACCCACTCAACTGTATTGTCCGCTTTCGGTCCCGCCTTTACGGCCCCGCCCTTACGATTTTATCGCGTCTTCAGAGGTTCGAACCCAAGACCTTAAAGTCTTTGTTCTGACAAAGATGATACCAATTGTTCCCAGTGGAACAATTGGTATCATGGAACAATTGGTATCATCTTTGTCAGAACAAAGACTTTAAGGTCTTGGGTTCGAACCTCTGAAGACGCGATAAAATCGTGAGGGCGGGGCCGTAAAGGCGGGGCCGAAAGCGGACAATACGGTTGAGTGGGTAGCTACCGGCTGAGCTAGGACACCACAACAAAACAAAGATGATACCAATTGGAGGGGCCATAAAGGCGGGGCCGAAAGCGGACAATACAGTTGAGTGGGTCGCTATTGGCTGAGCTAGGACGCCACAACAAAACAAAGATGATACCAATTGTTCTAACAGTTACGAATTGTTGACGTCTTCGCCTTGATTTTTGTGCTACGTGCTACTAAAGATTCTGCGAGAAAAATAATAATCAGAGGGACGCAGGAATTTTTTCCTGCGTAAGCACTCCGATGCTTAAGTTAACCAGAGAATTTGACAGAGTTTCTGTAAATAAAATAGAGATTTAGTTTCACGTATCATACCTCTCCCCCTGCTTGTTGATGATGATTGTGCTTTTAAAGATATGAGTTTGTACCTGATTGAAACTCTCTTTCTTTATCTATATATATTTTGATTTTTACCTTGATAATGTTACAACCATATAAATGAGGTCGAGTTTGAATCCAACACCAATAACTCTTTTTTGCCACTTTTTATTTATTATTATTATCAGTCATAACAATTGCTCCCCACTCTTTCGCTAGGTATAATCTTGTGGAATAGTACATCTATTCACATCGTAGCCTCAGGTCAAGTTCTCACGTTAGACTCTGAAGTCGAATTCTCAAGCTAAACTCTAACACCAAATTCTCAAGCCCTTGTTTGAGTGCGTGGCTTATCTAGCGCATCAGGCCCTTACTTTGAGTGCATAGCTTACCTCGCGTATTTTTCGCTTCAAGCTCTTGCACTTTTTTTTTCGTGGCTTACCTCACGCATTTTTCGCTTCAAGCCCTTTATTTGGGTGCGTGGCTTACCTCGCGCATTTTTCGCTTCAAGCCATTGATTGAGTGCTTAGCTTACATCGTGCACTTTTCGCTTCAAGCTCTCGCACATTTGTCTTCGTGGCTTATCTCGCACATTTTTCGCTTCAAGCCCTTGATTGAGTGTTTAGCTTACATCACACATTTTTCACTTCAAGCTCTCGCACATTTGTCTTCGTGGCTTACCTCGCGCATTTTTCGCTTCAAACCCTTGATTGAGTGCTTAGCTTACATCGCGTATTTTTTGCTTCAAGCTCTCACACATTGTCTTCGTAGCTTACCTCGTGCATTTTTCGCTTCAAGCCCTTGATTGAGTGCTTAGCTTACATCGCGTATTTTTCACTTCAAGCTCTCGCACATTGTCTTTGTGGCTTACCTCGCGCATTTTTCGCTTCAAGCCCTTGATTGAGTGCTTAGCTTACATCGCGCACTTTTTGCTTCAAGCTCTCGCACATTATCTTCGTGGCTTACCTCGTGCATTTTTCGCTTTAAGCCCTTGATTGAGTGCTTAGCTTACATCGCGCACTTTTCGCTTCAAGCTCTCGCACATTGTCTTCGTGGCTTACCTCGCGCATTTTTCGGTTCAAGCCCTTGATTGAATGCTTAGCTTACATCACGCACTTTTCGCTTCAAGCTCTCGCACATTGTCTTCGTGGCTTACCTCACGCATTTTTCTCTTCAAGCCCTTGATTGAGTGCTTAGCTTACATCACGCACTTTTCGCTTCAAGCTCTCGCACATTGTCTTCGTGGCTTACCTCGCGTATTTTTCGCTTCAAGCCCTTGATTGAGTGCTTAGCTTTCATTGTGCACTTTTCGCTTCAAGCTCTCGCACATTGTCTTCGTGGCTTACCTCACGCATTTTTCGCTTCAAGCCCTTGATTGAGTGCTTAGCTTACATCGCACACTTTTCGCTTCAAGCTCTCGCACATTGTCTTCGTGGCTTACCTCGCGCATTTTTCGGTTCAAGCCCTTGATTGAGTGCTTAGCTTTCATCGCGCACTTTTCGCTTCAAGCTCTCGCACATTTGTCTTCGTGGCTTACCTCGCGCATTTTTTGCTTCAAGCCCTTACACATTTTTTCTATGGCTTACCTCGCGCATTTTTTGCTTCAAGCCCTTTGTTTGTTGTAAGTTTCGGTTGAGATCTAGAGTTTGTAATCCACATTCTTGCGGTAATGTATCAGGAATAACACCATCCAGATTGTTTATCCTTAAATTCAACACTCCAAAGGACAAACTCTATTGAGTTAGTCATTGAGGAATTGACCCACTCAGGGAATTATTAGACAGATTAAGTACTTAAAGATATGTACTGTTGCATATCGACTTGAGGATGCTCCCTTGAAATGTATTACCCGAGAGAGAAAAGAAATAAGTAAAATTGAGGTAGTCGCCGATGACAACTGGTAAAATAGAGCTGAAATCGTTGTTCGAGTAATCCAGGTAGGTGGCATATTGTGGAAGAAATGAGATTTTTCTTTGCAACCGGTTGCTATGAAGGTTAAGAACATTAGGACTTTATATTTTCTAAAGGTCCTTCGAATTCTACGAGGAAGTTCCGAGAAAGATTTAGGTGTTGACAAGGTTAAACTCCCAAAGAAGATAGCAGCAGTTGCCAATCTAGCGAGCAGGTTTTGAGTTGACACCATTACCCATAACCCAATTATAGTACTTTTAGCAACCTCTTAGTAAAATCACTTATTCTCTTGTCCCTGCATGTAGTGATCGTTTCACCATGAGTTGCAATTGATGTCTTTTTTATAGAAAATATAAGGAAAATGATTTTGTCGAACAATGATATACAGAAATGAACATTTGCTCTCTACAAAAATAGTCAATAATTTGAAAGGAGGTAGGAAACTTTTCTTTATGAATTCAAATAATTCACACAATTTAGGTTGTATGTGAATCATAGGAAATGAGTCTTTCCATGCTCTAAGTGGGATTAAAATGCAAAATGAGTATTGGAGCAATGAAATAGGAAATTACCCTTGAGAAATCTGGAAAAATGCAGCAAAAGGGCTGCAGATGAAGGTCAGATCGATCTCCCATTCAAGGCAGATCGATCCCTTGTGAAAAACAAAGCAATTCCAAGTGAATCTGCCAAGGCAGATTGATCTCCCCAAAGAGCAGATCGATCTGCATTGCCTTTGCCAAGCCCCGATTGATCCCCTCTTAAGTGCAGATCAATCCCCATTTGATTCTGTCAAGAGCAGATCGATCTCTCCCTATGAGCAGATCGATCTCCTCAAGCTTCTGCCAAGCCAGGATCGATCTCTACCCAATGAGCAGATCGATTCCTCCCATTTCTAACCTGAGAATTCGATGGCAAAAACCAAAAGAAGATCGATCTCTTCACCCTAGCAGATCGATCTCATCACTCTTATTCTCTAAAAACCCCACGACAAAACCTTTTTCTTCAACAAAACAATACACCTCTTCCATTTTTACCCAAAACACCAAGCTTTCTCTCTCTAGAATGCACCATCTTCCAAAAAGAATTGGGAAAAAGCTATTAGAGCCAAAATTGTTCATTTTGAGGAAGAGAGCAACATAGCTTGGAACCAACATTCAACTCATTGGATTGAAGGAGCTAAAGAGTCTTCCAAACTAGGAAAAGAAGAAAGTCAAGCTAAGTGAGTTTTCAATACACCAACTCTAAGGATATTTATCTAGTTGTTGTATGAGTAGATTGGTGTATGTATTGATGATTGAAACTACCTAAAATGTAATGGAACAAGTATAACCTAGAATGAGTTAGTGTGAGAAAATGGAATGTGGTTGATTTGATGATAAAAGGGATTATATCAAGTTGTTAGTGCGATGATATGCATGATTTTGAGATGATTGGATGAAGCCACATTATGAGATTAGTCAAATGATAAAAATGTGCATAAATGATGTTGTAGAGAATGCATAAATGATGGAAGGTAATGGATAAACATTTATGCTAAGTATTTGATAAGTAACTAAGTGTGTTGCTAGTTAAATTGATGAGAAATGACATAATGATGGTCAAATATGATAATGGGTCAAACTTAAAGAAATAGGCTCGATGAGATATATCGATTAATTGAAGTTAGAATATGAGTTATTGGTATTGACTCATATGATTGATGTATATTTGCAGCTCCAGAGGATAAAACCATAGCAAGTTGAGCCAAATTGCGAAAAGCGGGAAAAGAAGAAAGAGTTTCTTCCAAGAGAATCGAGGTAAGGGAATTGTGTTAGCCCTAGGGATATTTGTACGGCTTTCGGGCTCATGAGCGATTTTTAACATAGCTGAGGGTCTTAAGATGAAATGTTTGTTTGAAGGGTAAAAAATTGAGTTTTTGAGAAATATGCATTAAAAGCAAGAGCATGATGCTTTGAAATCTCTTTCATAGTTTTTTAGCACGTGATTGGTAGGTTGGCTAGCATTCGAAATGATTTGCACAAAAAATAGCTTGATTTGGTTTCATAACCATACTTTGCAAAGAATGAGCCATCTACATGAGTTTTGTGAAAATGAAACGTGCTAGAGCACTCCTCGCATAAGATTTGACATGTTTTACACGTGCATTAGTGTTGGAGCGATGCTCGCACTAGAGTTTTACATGCATGAGTGCTAAAGCTTAGCTCGCACTAGTTTTCACATGGATTTTTATGACATTGTGCAGTAGTTTAGCTCACACTAGTTTTCATACGAGATTTGACATGGTACTGGAGTGTAACTCGCATTAGATGTCCATTATACTTGTTGCCATGCTTAAGACTACTCGCACATGGTTTTATGACAAGTTGGGAGCCGTGCTGGGAGCTTCGGGTAGGTTGTGTGCCACGTCGATTAAATAGGCTCGCATGTGCATATTGAGATGTGGCAGGATATATTGTGATGATATGGGTCCACGGAGTACGTTGTACTGTGCGAGTAGCATGGAGTACGCTGTACCGTGTGTGATGTTATATATATGCCATCTTCGGACGATGGATACTGTTATGGACCGTCGGGTTGGACGTGACCCACCTCCCGTACGAAAGCAGATAGAGGTGATACCTTACACACTAGGATTCATCTAGCCTAGGATCATAGAGGATATGGCAATAGTCCTAGTTATTATCTTTGTTATATTATATGCCATCTCACATGTCTATTATTGAATGAAAAATCCATGTTTTGAAATGTGTTTTATGGGTCAAGATAATCCATGGGAGGGGCTGAGTCCTGACAAGTGATGATTTTGTATCGGTTTATGTTGAGATTGAAATGCTTGATAAGTGCACTTTGGATGATGATTTACCATGCCTTGATTTTGATTTACACATGATGATTTTCCATGCTATGTTTTGAGAACTGTGTACTGATTTAAATAGCATGAATTATTTTACATGTCATGAACACAAGCATGAGCATACGTTTTGGAGTATGACAAATAAATGTTTGATTTAAGTATGGCATCATGACCACGTAGATAGTACATTATCTACCTGCTCGCATGATTGCCTTACTGAGAGCGTGGTTTGCTCACCCCCTTATTTTCCCCCTCTAAAGAGCACTTACAGTAGATAATGGGCGACTGAGGATTGGATTTTGGTGTCCATTGCATCCCATCACACGAGGTATACACATTTGTATAGTTTTGTATCTAAACATGTCAACGCACAGTAATATCTTTAAATGTAATTTTAGGGATGTAAAAGATTGGAAAAACATATTAACAGTAACTTTGATTTAGAAATACAAGTGTTTACATTTAAATGATTTGTAATTTGAAATGGTATGATTGGATGAGATTGACACCGATACACGACCTAATTGTTGGAGGTGTAGCTATTCACGACAGGTAAGATAAAGGTAAAAAACAAATAATAAGAATTGGATTAAATAATAATCAATAAATGAAAAACAAAAAAAAGTTGTAGTGGATTTTCGGTGGATTGAGGGTCATGACAGAGGTGGTATCAGAGCTGAGTTGGTCTGATGTGTGTTGGTGTCAAAATTTAGGAAAATTACATCCTCATGTTACTATGCTTGTCTAGATACAATCGTGTATATCGAGATGGGTTTGACTAAGAAATGATTGTGAATGTAGGGATCTTGACATAATACCTAATACTAGTCACGGTTGAGGGGCGAGAGCACGAGCTAGAGGCCAGAGGGGTAGGCCTGGGGGCCGTGTTGAGTCATTGCCATATGAGACTCACGAGGAGGTAGAGGTGGAGGCTGATGTTGAGCATGCTCCACAGGGTTCGACAGAGAGACTGGAGAGTACTGAGGCACGCTTCGCGAGGATAGAGCTGAGCTTAGAGGCGATTTTAGAGTTGATTGCCCAGTCATTGCCTGGAGTTGGGGGCGGGCAAGAGCCAGCTGCACAGGGTAATGATGATGAACCGACTGTTGCTTCTGAGATACCTGCGCAGCCAGACCAAGAACCTCAGACTACAGATAATCCCACACCCCCACCAGTATAGGAAACACCTTCTACTGTTGCTCCACCACAGAGGAGTAGAGATTGGGGTTATGGATGTAACCTACATAGGTTGTGACGGTTTCATAAATTTAAGTCGCCATATTTCAGTGGAGTTAAGGACCCAGTAGCTGCAGAGGACTGGGTGAATGAGATTGAGAAACTATATGAGTTCTTTGAGTGCATTACCACCGAGATGGTAGCATTTGTTGAATTCATGCTGAAGGGATCAGCAGAGCACTGGTGGAAGTCCACCCGACCCATTTTATGGGCCCGACATACAGAGATTAGCTGGGATGTATTTTTAGAGGCTTTCCGGAGGTAATATGTTCTGGATACTAGGCAACAGAGACTGCAAATGGAATTCTTGGATTTGACCCAAGGGAACAGATCAGTGGATGAGTACGAGACTAAATTTATCTCCCTAGGCAAGTATGATCCTGACACGATGGATAGTGAGGTCAAGAAGGTCTGAAAGTTTGTGGATGACTAAGACCATCCATCAAATCTCGATTGGTTCCTTTCAATATACCGACCTACGAGGAGGTAGTGCACAAGGCACAGTTGTGTGAATAAGATAGTGAGAGAGTTACTTCAGAGTATGGAAAGGTTGGTAAAGTGAGGGACAGAGATAGGAAGAGATAAACAGTGGATAAAGGCTTCAGTTATAGTGGAAACAAAAGATTTTTTTAGAAGAGGCTGAGGATTGAGAAAATCTGGGAGAGGATAGTTAAGCCTCCTGTGTATCCAGCTATAGCTCCAGCAAAAGGAATAGTGATTGGAGGGCCACAACCTACTACGAAATAGTGTAGTAAGTGTGGTAGATACCATGGGACTCGACCCTGTTATGGATCTCATGCAGTATGTTTTCGATGTGGGAAACCAGGGCATATGATCATAAATTGCCCAGAGATGACTGAGAGTGCCCCACAGAAGGGCAAGGAGCCAGAGAGAGCTCTTGTTGATACTCCTACTCCGAGACGGAGGGCGACAACTAAAGAGAAGGGAAAGCAAGTGGTTGTCAGAGGTTGAGTACATGCTCTGGACCAGGATACTGCAGATCAGTCGTCAGATGTGGTGAAAGGTACCATCTTACTCTTTGATCTTAAAGCTTATGTTTTGATAGATTTTGGTACCACACATTCATTTGTATCACCTGCATTTACATGTAAATTGGTTAAGTAGGTGAAGCTTGCCTGGTTGAGTAAGAGGATGCTAATAAGCACTCCCATGAATAATAGTCAGCTAGTGGAGTATGTATTTAGAGATTGTAAGTTGAAAGTAGGGGAAAAGGAAATGTCAGCCGACCTCATTTTAATGTATATGAGAGACTTTGATGTAATCCTACAAATGGATTGGATTGGTTGCAAACCATGCTGTAGTGGATTGTTTTTCTAAGACGGTAACATTTTTAGGGGTAGATAGCGTTACCGTAAGTTTCCCTGAGAAATGTAATGTAAAATCCCCTTGAGAAGTAATGAAAGCAGTTGTTGTTGTGAGTGAAATATATGAATTTCTGTACTGATTAATGATTGATATTTTGAAAGGTTATATTGCGTACGTGGTTGAGGCAGATAAGGCATGCCCGGAATTGCAAGACATCCCAGTGGTCAGGGAATTTCTAGATGTCTTTCTGGATGATTTACCAGGGTTACCCCTAGATAGAGATATCAAATTTTGTATAGATTTGGCACCTAGTACAGAGCTGATATCCAAGCCACCGTACAGAATGACTCCAATTGAGTTGGAAGAACTGAAGAAGCAGTTACAAGAGTTATTGGATAAAAGGGTTCATCAGACAAAGTGTATCGCCTTAGTGAGCACTGGTTCTATTTGTAAAGAAGAAGGATGGAAGCCTTCGACTGTATATTGACTACAGGTTTTGAATAAGGAGACCATTAAGAATAAATACCCCCTTCCACACATCGATGACTTGTTGGATCAGCTTCAAGGAGCGCAGTTCTTTTCTAAGAGAGATTTGAGATCTGGGTACCATCAGTTGATAATTCAGGATGGAGATGTACCCAAGATAGCTTTCTGCACCCGGTATGGCCATTTTGAGTTTATGGTTATGTCATTCAGGTTGACGAATGCTCTCGCAGCTTTGATGTCATTGATGAATGAGGTGTTTCACCAATACTTGGATAGATTTGTTATTGTATTCATCGATGATATTCTGGTGCATTCGAGATCTAGAGAGGAGCATGAACAACACCTACTGATTGTGCTACAGACCCTCCGGGAGAAGAAGTTATATTCTAAACTCAGTAAGTGTGATTTTGGCTAGAATAGATCTCTTTTCTGGGTTATATTGTATCGAAAGATGGTGTGTCAGTGGACCCATCCATGATTGAGGCAGTGGTTCAGTGGCAAAGACCTCAGAGAGTCACAGAGATAAGGAGTTTCTTGGGTTTAACGAGGTATTATCTATGGTTTGTGAAGGTATTATCTATTGACACGTCTCACGAGAAAGAATGTTGAATTTATGTGGGACGATAAATGTGAAAAGAATTTTCAGGAGTTGAAGAAGAGATTAACTACAGCTCTGATTCTCACCATCCTTACAAACTCAGGAGGTTTTTCTGTATACACAGATGCTTCGTACCAAGGACTGGGCTGTGTACTGATGCAAGATAGGAAGGTAGTAGCCTATGGATCGAGACAGCTGAAGGATCATGAGAGAAACTACCTGACCCACGATCTAGAGTTGGCGGTTGTAGTATTTACTTTGAAAATGTGGCGCCATTATCTTTATGGTGAGAAATTCCAAGTATTTACAGACCACAAGATCCTCAAATATTTGTTCTCACAGAAAGAGTTGAACATGAGACAGAGGAGATGACTTGAGCTTCTAAAGGACTATGACTGCGAGATACTGTACCACCCGGGTAAAACAAATGTGGTAGCCGATGCATTGAGTAGAAAGCATCTTGGGTTGTATTGTACATGATGATCAGGGAACACGAGCTGTTAGAACAGTTCACGAGCCTTAGTTTGGATGTGACCCCGCCTGTTGCTGATAGTGGCTGTATGATAGCTAGCCTACGGTTGGAACCCGATATGGTAGATCGTATCCGGTAGGCTTAGCAGATTGATCAGCAGTACAGTGATATTATCGGGCAAATACAGAGGGGTACAAAAACTAATTTTGAGTTGTGTTCAGATGATTTGCTGAGGTTCAGGGGGTAGGATATGTGTTCCCGATGATCCAGAGATCAAGAGGTTGATCTTGACAGAAGCTCACTCAACGAAGTATATGCTGTATCCGGGAAGTAACAAGATGTATCAGAATCTCCGGAGAGTGTAATGGTGGTCAGGGATGAAAAGAGAGGTAGCTGAATTTGTGGCAAAGTGTCTTGTCTGTCAGCAGGTGAAGGTAGAGGATCAAAAGCCTACAGGGCTACTACAACCTCTACCTATACCGACTTGGAAATGGGAGCATGTCAAATAGACTTCGTAATGGGTTTACCTAGAATCCGCAAGAATCACGATGCGATTTGGGTGATAGTAGACAGATTGACGAAGTAGGCGTACTTCCTAGCTATGACAGCCACCGATACTTTGAGTACACTGACGAAACTTTATATGCACAAGATAGTGAGATTGCATGGTATTCTAGTGAGCGTTGTTTCTGATAGGGTTGCCCGCTTCACTTCCCACTTCTGAGAATATTTTCAGGAAGCGAAAGAGGACTAACTGAGTTTTAGCACAACGTTCCATCCTCAGACAGATGGTCAGTCAGGGAGGACTATACAGACCCTGGAGGATATGTTGAGTGCATGTGCTTTGGATTTTGGAGGCTTCTGAGATGACCATTTGCCACTCACAAAGTTTGCCTATAATAATAGTTATCATTCGAGTATCGGATGGCACCGTATGAGGCATTGTATGGCTGTAGATGTCGTTCCTCTATTGGATGGGAAGAGGTTGGTGATCGACTGATATTTGCTCTTGACTTAGTGAGACAAGCCTCTGAGGACATCCAATTGATTTGTGAGAGGTTATGGACGGCTCAGAGCAGACAAAAGAGTTATGCTTACAAGAGACGGAGACCATTTGAATTCATAGTGGGTGAATCGGTGTTTTTACGAGTTTTTCTTTCCAAGGGTATAACGAGGTTCAGAAAGAAAGGAAAGTTAAGTCCTCGTTACATTGGACCCTCTGAGATGCTAGATAGAGTGGGAGATAAGGCCTACAGGCTAGCATTGACACCTGAACTAGCAGGCGTTCACAACGTCTTCCATATCTCTATGTTAGAAAGTACCACCCGGATCCGGCATATGTGATAAGATATGAGCCATTAGAGCTCAACGAGAACATGACATATGTTGAGAAGCCGATTTGGATATTGGATAGAAAGGAGAAGGTGTTGAGATCAAAGACGATCCCCTTAGTGAAAGTCCTTTGGTAGCACCACACATCAGAAGAAGCTACATGGGAGTTAGAGAGTTTGATACGGGAGAAGTATCCCGAGTTGTTCACGGACTGATTTGGTTTCAATTTGGAGGACCAAATTTTTTTAACTGGGGGAGATTGTGAGACCCCATGTATGTATAACTTTGTAATATATGTTAATGGAATTATAAGACAAATGATTTTAGATCATGTGAATAAGAATGAATTGCAATGAGATGAATGAGTGTCAAGATACAAATAAAGGATAAATAAGGGTCGAAGTGGCCATAAATTAAACAAATGGAACTTTAAGAATTTGGATTGAAGATAAGGAATGAAAACACAAAATAATAATGCATAGACTATGAATTCTGAGTATTCTGTATGAATTCAAGCAATGCACACAATTTAGGTTGTATATGAATCATAGGAAATGAGTCTTTCCATGCTCTAAGTGGGATTAAAATGCAAAATGAGTGATGGAGCAATGAAATAGGAAATTACCCTTAAGAAATATGGAAAAATGCAGCAAAAGAGTTGCAGATGAAGGCCAGATCAATCTCCCATTCAAGGCAGATCGATCCCTTGTGCAAAACAGAGCAATTCCAAGTGAATCTGCTAAGGCAGATCGATCTCCCCATTAAGCAGATTGATCTCCCCAAAGAGTCGATCTACATTACCTTTGCCAAGCCCCGATCGGTCCCCTCTTAAGTGTAGATCGATCGCCATTTGATTCTGTTAGGAGCAGATCGATCTCTCCCTATGAGCAGATCGATCTCCTCAAGCTTCTGCCAAGCCAGGATCGATCTCTCCTCAATGAGCAGATCGATCCCTCCCATTTCAAACCTGAGAATTTGATGGAAAAAACCAAAGGAAGATCGATCTCTTCACCCTAGCAGATCGATCTCATCACTCTCAATCTATGAAAACCCCACGACAAAACCTTTTTCTTCAACAAAACAATGCACTTTTTCCATTTTTACCCAAAATACCAAGCTTTCTCTCTGTACAATGCACCTTCTTCCAAAAAGAATTGAGAAAAAGCTATTAGAGCCAAAGTTGTTCATTTTGAGGAGGAGAGCAACATAGCTTGGAGCCAACATTCAACTCATTGGATTGAAGGAGTTAAGGAGTCTTCCAAACTTGGAAAAGAAGAAAGTCAAGCTAGGTGAGTTTCCAATACACCAACTCTAAGGATATTTATCTAATTGTTGTTGTGAGTATATTGGTGTATGTATTGATGATTGAAACAACCTAGAATATAATGGAACAAGCATAACCTAGAATGAGTTAGTGTGAGAAAATAGAATGTGGTTGATTTGATGACAAAATGGATTATATCAAGTTGTTAGTACGGTGATATGCATGATTTTGAGATGATTTGATGAAGCCACATTATGAGATTAGTCAAGTGATAAAAATGTGCATAAATGATGTTGTAGAGAATGCATAAATGATGGAAGGTTATGGATAAACATTTATGCCAAGTATTTGATAAGTAACTAAGTGTGTTGCTAGTTAAATTGACTAGAAATGGCATAATTGAGATTGATCTGCTTCTTGAGGAGATCGATCTTCTATTTACAAAATGCTTCATGAGATCGATCTGCTCCTTGAGGAGATCGATCTACTCCTTACAGAATGTTTCATGAGATCGATCTCCTTATTACAGAATCATAAGGAGATCGATCTGCTCACTTAATTTCCTCATTCCTTATCAATTTGGCCTACCAGATCGATCCTCTCTTCTCTGAGATCGATCTGGCCTCATAGTTTCACACTTAACATAAAATCTCCATATATAATGGCCATAGTTTACTCCATTGATTAAATTCTCATTCATAACTCATTCATCACTTAAAGATCTCTTTCCATACGATCTCAATATAGGGTACATCACATTTAGTTCAATTCAATTGTACTTCATGTTCTCATTACATAATTTAGATATGTACAAAATTTTCAGATCTCACATCCTCCCCTCCTTAAAAAGAATTTGGTCCTCCAAATTCAACTCAACTCGTCAAACAGATGGGGGTACTTCTCCTTCATGAGACTTTCTAATTCCCACATTGCCTCTTCCATTGAGTGATGTTTCCATAAAACTTTCACTAATGGGATGCTTTTGGTTCGAAGTACCTTCTCTTTCCTATCAAGGATCCGGATGGGTTCTTCAGTGTAGCTCATGTCCTCTTATATGTTCATCTCTTCATACTCTATGACATGAGAAGGGTCCGGGTGGTAATTCTTCAACATAGACACATGAAAGACGTGTATTTCGGACATCTGTGGGGGCAATGTCAATCTGTAGGCTACTTCTCCCACTCTCTCAAGAATCTTGAATGGTCCAATGTATCGAGGGCTCAATTTTCTTTTCTTTCCAAACCTCATGATACCCTTACTCGGTGATATCTTTAGAAATACTACATCACCAACATCAAACTCAAGTGGCCGTCTACGCACATCCGCATAGCTTTTCTCTCTACTTTGTGTAGCCCGTAATCTCTCACATATGAGTTTCACACTGTACCGCTTGCTCAACAAGCTCGGGAGCATTTACCTTTCTGTTATCCACTTCTTCCCAAGATACAGGGAATCTACACCTCCTACCATATAGAGCCTCAAAAGGTGTCATTCCAATACTCGCATGATAGCTATTATTGTACGTAAACTCTGCTAGGGGCAGGTGATCATCCCATGATCCCTTAAAATCCATCGTACACGCCCTCAACATATCCTCCATTGTCTGAATAGTCCTCTCTGACTGACAATCTATCTGAAGATGATAGGCAGTACTAAAACTCAATCGAGATTCCATGGACTCCTGAAACTGGGTCCAAAATCTGGAAGTAAATCGAGAATCTCTGTCAGAAGTAATACTCACTAGAGCCCCATGTAATCTAGCTATCTCACTGACATATAACTCAGCTAAGGCATCCACCGTATCATGCTCTTGATGGAAAGGAAGTGGGCACTCTTTGTCAGTCTATCCATTATAGCCCATATAGCGTCACGACCTCTCCGGGTCCTCAGTAAACCCATAATAAAGTCTATGGTGACATGCTCCCATTTCCATGTAGGCACAGGTAAAGGCTATAGTAATCCTCCGGGCTTCCGATGCTCAGCTTTCACTTGCTGGCATACTAAACATCTAGCCACATACTCTACCATGTTTCGCTTCATACCACTCTACCAGTACACCTTTCTCAAATCCCAATACATCTTAGTACTACTTGGATGCATAGTGTATCGCGAGCAGTGGAATTCTCTCAATATCTGTCTTTTTAGGGTATCATCGTTCGGTACACCAATCCATCCTCTGAATCTTAACGATCCATCCTCAATGATTGTGAGATCCGACTGCGAAGTCTGCTCAGCTTGGCTAACCATATCTATCAACCTTTGATCACTGCGCTGCATAGTTCTAATCTGATCCATGATCCTGGGCTCTATTCTCAGGCTAGCCTGATATCCAGTCTCTACTTCTTTAACTCTGATCGGGAGTTCGACGAACTACTCCAGTAAATCCCATTCCCTGATCATCATAGCAGATATCATACTCTTCTTGCTTAAGGCATTAGCAACGACGTTCGCCTTACTCGAATGGTATAGAATCTCGCAGTCATAATCCTTAAGGAGTTCCATCCATCTCCTTTGTCTCATATTTAACTCTTTCTAATCAAAGAGATATCTCAAACTCTTGTGATCAGTGAAGATATGGAATCTTTCCCTATATAAGTAGTGTCGACAGATCTTCAAGGTAAATATCACAGCGGCTAACTCCAAATCGTGCGGGGGTAATTTCGCTCATGGTCTTTCAACTGTCGCGATCCGTAGGCGACCACTCTACCGTGCTGCATAAGCATACACCTCAATCCTTGATGGGATGCATCACTATATACTGAAAATCCTCTTGATCCCTCCTGGATAGTCAACACAGGTGCCGCTGTTAATCTCCTCTTTAATTCTTGAAAATTAAGCTCACATTGATCAATCCATATGAATGGAGTCTCCTTGAGCGTAAGCTTAATCAAAAGAGCGGCAATCCTGGAAAATCCTTCTATAAATCTTTTGTAATACCTTGCCAAACCAAGGAAACTTCGTACCTCTGTAACTATCCTCGGTCTTTCCCAATTAAGCAATAACTTCTACTTTACTTGGATTCACTGATACTCCTTCCTCCTAAACTTTATGACCAAGGAAAGCTATCTGATCCAGCCAAAACTCACACTTACTAAGCTTTCCATATAATTGCTTATCTTGGAGCATCTATAGTACTAACCACAAGTGTTGTGCGTGATCCTCGTAAGATCGAGAGTACACCAATATATTATCAATAAAGACTATCAGAAACTTATCTAGATAGTCTCTGAACACCTCATTCATTAATCTCATAAAAGTTGTAGGGGCGTTCGTCAATCCAAAGGGCATCATTAGAAATTCATAATGGACATACCTTATCCTGAAGGCCGTCTTCGGACTATCTTCCTCTTTAATCCTCAATTGGTGATAGCCTGATCTTAAATCAATCTTAGAGAAGACTGAGGCCCATCTCAGCTGATCAAATAGATCATCAATCCTCGACAATGGATATTTATTCTTGAGCGTGGCTTTATTCAACAGTCGGTAGTCTATGCATAGTCTGAGACTACCATCTTTCTTCCTTACAAATAACATTGGTGCTCCCCACGGTGAGACACTGGGTCTAATGAATCCTTGATCTAATAACTCCTGTAGTTGCTTCTTCAATTTCTCAAGTTCCATTAAGGCCATCCTATATGGAGGTCTGGAGATAGGCTGAGTATCTGGTATCAAATTAATGGTAAACTCCAGCTCTCTCTATGGTGGTAAACCACGCAACTCATCTGGGAAGACATCTGAAAATTCACATACCACAGGTATATCCTCAATCGTCAGATGTTCCTGATCATCTTCTGAGATGAATGTTTCATAACCTTCACACGAACGATCAAATTTAGTATTCTCAAAAGATAATCATCGTATAGTTCAAATTGCTTACACAAAAATTTCATACATTTATTTCCTCAATATATCAAACGTACACTGTAAGGTTCAGGTAGGTAGAAAGTCATTATCTTAGTGTAGCAGTCTGAACTCACTCGATTGGTTGCTAGCTAATCCATTCCCAAAATTACATCAAATCCATGTATATTTAACATCATTAGATTTGCTACTATCACTCTATCTCCCACCTTGATTTCACACCCTCTATAGATTAAATCAGTTCTCTGGGACTCACACATAGGGGTAATTACATGTAGTATATACTCTAGAGGTTCAAACTTTAAGTTTAATCTACATGCAAAATGCTCAGAAATAAAAGAATGCGTGGATGTTGGATCAATCAACACAAGAGCTTTATGATTACAGACAGAGAGTGTACCTCTTATAGTTTCTGAAGAAGTGTCTACTGTTTCCTTATCCAGAGCAAACACACGTCCTATTGTTACGGGTTTCTTTCGTTTCTCTACAGCAGTGGCCCGTCTCGAGGGATTCACTCTCTGAGGCTGCTGTCTAGTAGGCTCCAGAGCATGTGGTCTCTGAGGTTGAGGACAGTCTTTCACTCTGTGACCCATGTCTCCACATCTAAAGCATCCATGGATCAACCCAGTACAATTTCCCTCATGCGATAGGCCACAATTTTTGCAAACTCTTATCTCAGGCCTGACATCTCGAGGGGTCTCCCTAATGATAGGATAAGCTCTAGGCCTCTCAAATATACCTTTTTGTACCTCAATCCTTCCTCTTCTGAAGGAACCTCTCCGTACATCTGTTTTGAAAATCGCTGGCCTCTTGCCCTTATCTCTAGGTACTGCTCTGAACTCATTCTGGGCTTGTACCATCTCGATTCCCCTCTCAATCTCTTGTGCTTGTCTCAGAGCATCTCCAAACTCAGTAATACATAGCCCTATCAATCGATATCTAATGATGGGCTTGAGTCCATACACAAACCTCTCGGTGTGGAGCTCTTCATCCTTAAAGGTCTCTAGATCATATTTTAACAAAGTGATAAATCGGCTTTTATAATCGTCCACAGAAATATCACCCCGTACCAACCTTGAAAACTCGGCCTGCATCCTCCTCTGTGCAGTTTGTGGTATATATTGGGCTATGAAGGCCTTATGAAACTCGCCCTAGCTAATCACACCCTGGCGGGACATCAGAATGCTCTCGGTAGTATCCCACCAATCGCGAGCTCTTCTTTTCAACATGTAAGCGCTCATACTGACCCTCTCAGCATCAGTGCATCCTAGAAAATCAAATATAACTCTTAACTCAGTCAACCACTCCTCAGCCTCTACGGGATCCTTTATCCCCTTGAATACGGGCGGATTCATTTTCAAGAAGTCTTTTAGCCACATCATACTTCTGTCATCGGGCTGAGTGGTGGGAGGCACTGGGTCCATCTGTACTGGGGGCATGAGAGTTCCTTGTGGTGGTGTAGGAGTAGTACCCGAGGTATTCACTCCAAAATGTTGCGCGAACAGCGCTGCCATTTGTTCAAATCCCTACCGCACGTTTATCTCAATCCGGTTAAACTGAGAGTTAGAACTCTCTGGTTGTGGGGCAGGTGGCGGAGGTGGCTCTGCCTGCCTCCTCGAACGACCTCGTCATCCACACATTCTCAATCTCGACTCATTTCCTGCGCGTACATATCAAACTTGATTGAAATCTCAATCCTCAATTTCAGTTCATGACCAGACTTATACAGACACTTGGGATGTATTCTGTTTCACTTAACTGACACTGACAGTACTAAACACCCTAAGCTCTGATACCAAGAAAACTCTGTAACGCCCTGGAAGCACGAAAAACAAGGCAAATTTAAAATTTTTTATTCATCCATTCACAATTAAGGGTGCATTCCTGTGCAGTGTCATACATCATAATACATATCATACCTCAGGATCTTATCATCTCATAGTTATATGTCATACCGTATACATGACTCAAATCAAAGTTAATTAACCCTAATACATCCCATACATCATTGTGCATCAAATGTCTGTAATTACAACTTTAGCCTGGGTACATGAAAAGATAAATTATACCTCAAATACAATTTATATGGCCTGGAACTCAAGTTCTCCACTAGCCATTACTCTGTACGTCGCAGGAAAACTCTCTTTACTTGAAGAAATCTAGGGGGAGAGAAAACAGGGTGAGCTTCTAAATTGCTCAGTAAGGGGGGTAAGGGATTCATCAATGAGAAAATGATTTGCACATCACAATCATTTTATTTTATAGGTTAAACTTGATGAAAAACGTATCATGAATAATTAAAACATCATCTCAACTCATTCACAAAACTCATGTAGAAACGTGATCATCAAAGGCTTAAGACTAAAACCATGGTCACAAGTAGTCACAAGCATGTGGAACAAACATGTATAAAACATGATGCGATAATGGCTTTTCTCATAAAACGTGATGAAAATCATCGCATTAGTAATGCACGTGGCGCAGCCACAAAACACAATCTCATGTGTAAAACGAGACTACGCAATAAAACTCATATAAAAAAAAACTCGTTATGGCACATCAAAACGACTGAACTCGTCCCCTAGGTGGACATCCCCAATCGAGGGATCTCGTCAACAATAGAACACCCATGATCATGGTTCACTATATACTTGATCAGAGTCATAGAGCAGTCGATCTTACATGCTAATAAGCAAGGCCCGGTCTTACACGCTATCAAAGCAATGCCACCCAGTGTTGCCACGGAGGGGGGGTCATCTCACGTTACCAGAACGGAGGATATTAGACTTACATGCTACTTGAGCAAGACCCGAACTTACTTGCTACCAGCGCAATGCCCTATGTGTATTCAACATGACACGCCTAAGTCTCAGTAATAGCCATTATCATATAAAATCATTTTGCCTTCACGTAGCGGTCGTAGTGGTTTTCTCATAAAACGCATCTAAAAAATTGTTTTGTACTCAACACAAAACATGTTAAAACTGAGCTCAAACTGGCAAAACAACGCACACCTTTCTCAAATCTCAATACGCCTTAACGTAGAGCCCAAATCACATTTTCTTTTTTAACTCAAAACGGTTGCAAAACAATTTCACATTCAGTTTACATCTCATAAAAATTGGGCCCCAACCAGCTATAAAATCATGTGCAACAACTCATTCACAATTCACAAAAACATGCTTATTTTCTCAAATCTCATTTCATGCTACAATATTATTACAAAACACATACACAAATAGGTTTTGAGTTTTTCCTTACCTCGTTGCACCTCGTATAGTGCAACTATTTCCCCCAAACAACGAATTAGCCTCGCATTCCTCTCTGGAACTCTCGGGCTGTCCACACGATGTTAAAACATCAATAAGTTTATCTCAATCACATCACCGAGCATATAATTACTCATATTCTCGTTAAATACTCAAACAACCCAATTCTCATAATTTTATCACAATCTACATTCTCATCTACTACATTTCAAATCCTACATTTCTCATGTGTAATATCCATGCCCAATTCACCTCATTGCCTCAATCCATACTTATAGTCATAAATCTCCAAAATTACCACAATCTCATAATATCATCTATACTCCTACAAAATTACAATTTCATCAATCTCTAATCCTTTCCTAGCTATTTCATCACAATGCCTACAACCATACTCACCAAAATCACTTAAAAATCCAAGATCGAAGTTTAGAAATTTACCCCAAACTTGTAGAGTGCTCAACTCTTTCCTCGATTCAATCCGTCTTTCGATTTCCAAGTATGTTGTTCTCCTTGGGATGAGGAATAACTTTTCATTTTGCCACAACCTTCGATTTGGACAAAAATGGGGGCTTCAGAGGAGAGAGAAAGCTAGGGCTTGGCTGAAATGGAGGTTTGGAAGAGAGAAAAAAGATGAAATACAGGAAAACACAGGGGTCCTTTTATAGACGGAGGGTATGAGATCGATCTAGTCCCTGATGAGATCGATTTGCATTTGAATTTGGGAACGTTTTAGGGTAATTTTATGCCTAGGAGATCGATCTGTCGTGGGGTAAGATCGATCTCTTAATGGCTTTATGAGATCGATCTGCTCCTTGAGGAGATCGATCTTCTGTTTACAGAATGCTTCATGAGATCGATCTGCTCCTTGAGGAGATCGATCTGCTCCTGTCACGCCCCGAAAATGCGAAAAATAGGGCTAATTTAAAACTTTTTACTCGTTAATTCACAGTTAAAGGTGCATTCCTGTGCAGTGTCATACATCATTATAATTATCATGCCTCAGGATCTCATCATGATATAATAAATACTATATTATACACATTACTCAATTCCAAGTTAATTAATCCTAATACATCCCATACACTGTTGTACATCAAGTGTCTGCAATTACAATAATTGCCTGGGTACATGAAAAGATAAAGATACCTCAAAATACAATATATAGCCTGGAGCTCAAGTCCTCCACTAGCCACTACTCCGTACGTCGCAGGGAAACCCTTTTCACTTGAAGAAATCTGGGGGGAAAGAAAACAGGGTGAGCTTCTAAATCGCTCAGTAAAGAGGGTAAGGGACTCATTTCATAAACCAAAATGCACATCACAAAATATTTATTTGTATGTAAAACTCATTTGAAAACCATAGCATGAAAGTACTCAAAACGACATTCTCATGTCTCAAGTCATGTGAAAACATGAAGTGAAAAGGCTCAGTCTAGAGCAATAACAAAGCATGTGAAAATAACGCGTTAAACACTTTCTCAAATAACGTGATAAAATCACTATAATAATAATGCACGTGGCACAGCTACTAAACACACGTGGCATAGCCACTGATTTAAATTCACACGTGGCATAGCCACTAACTCACGTGGCAGAGCCACTGATTTAAATTCACACGTGGCACAGCCACAGAATAGGGTTTCAAGTGGCAACGGCCACCAAATTGGGTTTCTCACGTGGCAACGGCCACTAAATGGGGTATCACGTGGCAACGGCCACCAAATTGGGTATCATGTGGCAACAGCCACCGAATGGGGTTTCTCACGTGGCAACGGCCACCAAATGGGGTATCACGTGGCAACGGCCACCAAATGGGGTTTCTCACGTGGCAACGGCCACCAAATGGGGTATCACGTGGCAACGGCCACCAAATGGGGTTTCTCACGTGGCAACGGCCACCAAATAGGGTATCACGTGGCAACGGCCACCGAATGGGGTATCACGTGGCAACGGCCACCAAATGGGGTTTCTCACGTGGCAACGGCCACCAAATAGGGTTTCTCACGTGGCAACGGCCACCAAATAGGCTATCACGTTGCAACGGCCACCAAGTGTACGTGGCATAGCCACAGAATAGGTTATTCTCACGTTACCAGAACGGAGAGGAATCGGGCTTACATGCTATCAGAGCAATGCCCGGTGTGTACTCACAATTACACACCTAAGTCTTATCACATAAGACTGGTTTGCCTTCACGTAGAACTCATAGTGGTTTTTCTCTCATAAAAACTCATTTGGAAACCGTTTTGTACTCAACACAAAACATAATAAAACCGAGTTCCAACCGGCAAAACACGCACACATTTCTCAAATCCCGATATTGCCTTAACGTAGAGCCCAATTCATTACTCACACAAAATTCAACGGTTTATAAAGCAATTTCACACTTAACTTATAAACGCATAAAATTATGGACTCTAACCGGCTATAAAAAATCGTGTGCAATTAAATCTCAACACAACACTCAACATGCTTGTTTTATAAACCACAAATCATGCTACAATAGTTTACAAATCACATACACAAATGGTTTAGATTTCACTTACCTCTTTGCACCTCGTATAGTGCAATCGTTTCCCCCATATCACGGACTAGCCTCGCATTCCACTTTGGAACTCCCGAGCTGTCCAAACGATGTTAAAACATCAATACTCAATTATCACATCAACCTCAATTCTCAAAATCGAGCATAATTGCTCATAACTCCTCAAATCTCTTGATTCTCGTAACTCTACCCCAAACTACACTCTCATTTAAAACATCTCAACGTTCTACATTTCTAATACCAATTATCTATGCTAATTCATCACCTTTGTCTAAATTTCCATTTATAGCTCAAAATTCCCAAAATTACCAAAATCGCTAAATATCATTATCACTCCAACCACATTACAATTTCACCAATCCCTAATCATTTCTCAGCTATTTCAACACAATGACAACCACCATTATCATCGAAATCATCTCAAATATCAAGATCGAGGTTTAGAAATTACCCAAAGCTTGTGAGACGCACAACCCACGCCTCGATCCGATTCGTCCTTTGATTTCCAAGTATGTTGTTCTCCCTTTAATGAGGAACAACTTTCCTTCTTGCCACAACTCCTGATTTGGCCGGAAATGGGTGTTTTGGATGAGTGAGAAAGTTAGGTTTTGGTGGAAATGGGGTTGGAAGAGAGAGAAAGTGAGTTTGCAGGAGAAAAACAGGGGTTCCTTATATAGGCTGAGGGTAGGAGATCGATCTGTCGAGGGGTGAGATCGATATGCGTCTGAATTTTGGGGACGATCTGGGCAATTTTATGCCTAGGAGATCGATCTGTCGAGGGGTGAGGTCGATCTCTTTATGGCTTTATGAGATTGATCTGCTCCTTGAGGAGATCGATCTTCTCCCAACCAGAATCATTTGGAGATCGATCTCTTCCTCATGAGATCGATCCTTTCTCAAACATAATCATTTGGAGATCGATCTCTTCCATTGGAGATCGATCTGTTCCTCAAATTTCTCCTTCCTTGTCATTTTTAACTCACCAGATCGATCTCTCCTTCTCCCAGATCGATCTGTCCTCATATTTCTTACTTATTTTAAACTCTTAACATATAAATCTCCAATTATAATTTCCACAATTCACCTAGCTCAATAATTTACACTTCAAGTTCTTATTACATCATTAAAATATCTCTAAAATTCTCAGATCTCACATCCTCCCCACCTTAAAAAGAATTTGCTCCTCCAAATTCAACTCAACTAGTCAAATAGATGGGGGTATTTCTCTTTCACGATACTCTCTAGTTCCCACGTTGCCTCTTCCATTGAGTGATGTTTCCACAAAACTTTCACTACTGGGATGCTCTTGGTTCTCAGTACCTTCTCCTTTCTATCGAGAATCCGGACGGGTTCCTCAGTGTAGCTCATGTCCTCCTGTATGTCCATCTCATCATACTCTATGACATGGGAAGGGTCCGGGTGGTACTTCCTCAACATAGACACATGAAAAACATTGTGTATTTCGGACATCTGTGGGGGTAATGCTAATCTGTAAGCTACCTCACCCACTCTTTCAAAAATCTCGAATGGTCCTATGTATCGAGGACTCAATTTTTCTTTCTTCCCAAATCGCATGATACCCTTACTCGGTGATATTTTCAGAAACACTGCATCACCAACCTCAAACTCGAGTGGCCGTCTACGCACATCCGCGTAGCTTTTCTGTCTACTTTGTGCAGCCCATAACCTCTCACATATGAGTTTCACACTCTGTACGGCTTGCTCAACAAGCTCGAGAGCATTTATCTTTCTATCACCGACTTCTTCCCAAGCTACAGGGGATCTACACCTCCTACCATATAGAGCCTCAAAAGGTGCCATTCCAATACTCGCATGATAGCTGTTATTGTATACAAACTCTGCTAGGGGCAGGTGATCATCCCATGATCCCTTAAAATCCATCGTACACGCCCTCAACATATCCTTTAGGGTCTGAATAGTCCTCTCTGACTGACCATCTGTCTGAGGATGATAGGCGGTACTGAAACTCAATCGAGATCCCATGGACTCTTGAAACTGGGTCCAAAATCTGGCAGTAAACCGGGAATCTCTATCAGAAGTAATACTCACTGGAGCCCCATGTAATCTAGCTATCTCGCTGACATACAGTTCAGCTAACGCATCCACAGTATCTGTGCTCTTGATGGCAAGAAAATGGGCACTCTTGGTCAGTCTATCCACTATAACCCATATAGTGTCACGACCTCTTCGGGTCCTCGGTAAACCCATAATAAAGTCCATAGTGACATGCTCCCATTTCCATGTAGGTACAGGTAAGGGCTATAGTAGTCCTCCGGGCTTCCGATGCTCAGCTTTCACTTGCTGGCATACTAAACACCTGGCCACATACTCTGCCACGTTTCGCTTCATACCACTCCACCAGTACACCTTTCTCAAGTCTCGGTACATCTTAGTACTCCCTGGGTGCATGGTGTATCGCGAGCAGTGGGATTCTCTCAGTATCTGTGTCTTCAGGGTATCATCGTCCGGTACACAAATCCGTCCTCTGAATCTCAACAATCCATCCTCACTGATGGTGAGATCCGACTGCGAACTCTGCTCAGCTTGGCTAACCATATCTATCAACCTCTGATCACCGCGCTGCCCAGTTCTAATCTGATCCATGATCCTGGGCTCTATCCGCAGGCTAGCCAAAAATCCAGTCTCTACCTCTTTAATTCTGATCCGAAGTTCGGCGAACTGCTCTAACAAATCCCATTCCCTGATCATCATAGCAGATATCATACTCTTTCTGCTCAGGGCATCAGCAACTACATTCGCCTTACCCGGATGATAAAGAATCTCGCAGTCATAATCCTTAAGGAGTTCCATCCATCTCCTTTGTCTCATGTTTAACTCTTTCTGATCAAAGAGATATCTCAAACTCTTGTGATCCGTGAAGATCTGGAATTTTTCCCCATATAAGTAGTGTCGCCAGATCTTCAAGGCAAATACCACAGCAGCTAACTCCAAATCATGTGTGGGGTAATTCCGCTCATGGTCTTTCAGCTGTCGCGATCCATATGCGACCACTCTTCCGTGCTGCATAAGCACACACCCCAATCCTGGATGAGATACATCACTATACACCGAAAATCCTCCTGATCCCTCAGGAATAGTTAACACAGGTGCCGCTGTTAATCTCCTTTTTAATTCCTGAAAACTGAGCTCACATTGATCAGTCCATATGAACGGAGTCTCCTTGCGCGTGAGCTTAGTCAAAGGAGCGGCAATCCGGGAAAACCCTTCCACAAATCTTCTGTAATATCCGGCCAAACCAAGGAAGCTTCGAACCTCAGTAACTGTCCTCGGCCTCTCCCAATTAAGCACAGCCTCCACCTTGCTTGGGTCCACTGATACCCCTTCCTCTGAGACTATATGACCAAGGAAAGCTATCCGGTTCAGCCAAAACTCACACTTACTAAGCTTTCCGTATAATTGCTTATCTCGGAGTATCTGAAGTACTAACCACAAATGCTGTGCATGCTCCTCATACGACTGAGAGTATACCAGGATATCATCAATAAAGACTATCACAAATTTATCTAGATAGTCTCTAAACACTTCGTTCATCAACCTTATAAATGCTGCAGGGGCGTTCGTCAATCCAAAGGACATCACCAGAAATTCATAATGGCCATACCTCGTCCTGAAGGCCGTCTTGGGAATATCTTCTTCCTTGATCCTCAATTGGTGTAGCCCGATCTCAAATCAATCTTAGAAAAGACTGATGCCCCTCTCAGCTGATCAAGTAGATCATTAATCCTGGGCAGTGGGTATTTATTCTTCACCGTGGCTTTATTCAATAGCCGGTAGTCTACACATAATCTGAGACTACCATCCTTCTTCTTAACAAATAGTACTGGTGCTCCCCACGGCGAAACACTGGGTCCAATAAACCCTTGATCCAATAACTCCTGTAGTTATTTCTTCAATTCCTCAAGTTCCACTAATGCCATCCTGTAGGGAGGTTTAGAGATCGGCTGAGTATCTGGTACCAATTCAATGGTAAACTCCAGCTCTCTCTCTGGTGGTAAACCTGGCAATTCATCTGGGAAAACATCCAGAAATTCACACACCACAGGTATATCCTCAATCCTCGGATGTTCCCACTCATCGTCTGAGATGAGTGTCTCATAACCTTCACATGAACAATCATATTTAATATTCTCAAAAATAGTATTAAAATTCTCAAATTACTTACTAGAATTCCACATATTCATTTCCTCAATATCTCAACCGTACACTGTAAGGTTCAGGTAGGGAGAAAGTTACAATCTTAGTGTAGCAGTCTAAACTCACTCGATTGGTCGCCAACCAATCCATTCCCAGAATTACATTAAACCCATGTATATTCAATATGATTAGATCTGCTAACATCACTCTATCTCCCACCTTTATTTCACATCCTCTACAGATTAACTCAATTCTCTGGGATTCACGCATAGGGGTATTTACATGTAGTATATATTCTAGAGGTTCAAACTTCAAGTTTAATCTACATCCAAAATGCTCAGAAATAAAGGAATGCGTGGATCCTGAATCAATCAACACATGAGCCTTATGATTACAGACAGAGAGTGTACCTCTTATAGTTTCTGCTGAAGTGTCTGCGGTCTCCTTATCCAGGGCAAACACACGTCCATGTGCCACAGGTTTCTTCCTTTTCTCTGCCGCAGTGGCCCGTCTCCGGGGATCCACTCTCTGAGGCTGTTGTCTAGTGGGCTCTAATCCATGTGGTTTCTGAGGTTGAGGCCAATCCTTCACCATGTGACCCATGTCTCCACATCTAAAACATCCATGGATCGACCCAGTACAACTTCTCTCATGCATTCGGCCACAATTCCTGCAAAACCTTGTCTCTGGCCTGACATCTCGAGGGGTCTCTCTAATGTTAGGGTAACCTCTGGGTCTCTCTAATCTGCCCTTTTGCACCTCAATCCTTCCTCTTCTGAAGGAACCTCTCCGAGCCTCCATTTGGAAAAGTGCTGGCCTCTTGCCCTTATCTCTATTCACCGCTCTGAGCTCATTCTGGGATTGTACCATCTCAATTCCTCTTTCAATCTCTTGTGCTCATCTCAGAGCATCTCCAAACTCAGTAATACATAGCCCTATCAATCTATCTCTGATGATGGGCTTCAATCCATACACAAATTTCTCTGTGCGGAGCTCTTCATTCTTAAAAGTCTCTGGGTCATATCTCAACAGCGCTGTGAATTGGCTCTCATAGTCATCCACAGACATGTCACCCTGTACTAAACTCAAAAACTCAGCTTGTTTCTTTCTCTGGGCGGCTCGTGGTACATATTGGGTCCTAAAGGCTGTCTGAAACTCTTCCCAACCAATCACATCATGGTGGGACATCAAAATACCCTGGGTAGTACCCCACCAGTCTCGAGCTCTCCCCTTCAGCATATAGGCACTCATACTGACCCTCTCAGCATCGGTGCACCCCAGAAAATCAAATATAATCCTCAGTTCCGTTAACCACTCCTCAGCCTCTGTAGGATCCTTCTTTCCCTTAAATGCAGGTGGATTCATCTTCAAAAAATCCTTTAGTCGGACCATACTTCTGTCCTCAGGCTGAGTGACGGGAGGCACTGGGGGTATGGGAGGTCCTTGTGGTGGTGTAGGGGTAGTATCCGAGGCATTAACTCCAAAGTGTTGCGCGAATAACGCTGCCATCTGCTCAAAACCTTGCCTCACATCGGTCTCAATCCGATTAAATCGAGAGTTAGGACTCTCTGGTTGTGGGACAGGTGGCGGAGGGGACTTTGCCTGCCTCCTCGAACGACCTCGTCGTTTACTCATTCTCTATCTCAACTCGTCTCCTGCGCGTACATATCAGAATCGATTGAAATCTCAATCCTCAATTTCAGTTCATGACCAGACTATTACAGACACTTGGGATGTATTCTATTTCACTTAACCGACACTGACAGTACTAGACACCCTAAGCTCTGATACCAAGAAAACTCTATCACGCCCCGAAAATGCGGAAAATATGGCTAATTTAAAACTTTTTACTCGTTAATTCACAGTTAAAGGTGCATTCCTATGCAGTGTCATACATCATTATAATTATCATGCCTCAGGATCTCATCATGATATAATAAATACTGTATTATACACATTACTCAATTCCAAGTTAATTAATCCTAATACATCCCATACACTGTTGTACATCAAGTGTCTGCAATTACAATAATTGTCTGGGTACATGAAAAGATAAAGATACCTCAAAATACAATATATAGCCTGGAGCTCAAGTCCTCCACTAGCCACTACTCCGTACGTCGCAGGGAAACCCTTTTCACTTGAAGAAATCTGGGGGGAAAGAAAACAGGGTGAGCTTCTAAATTGCTCAGTAAAGGGGGTAAGGGACTCATTTCATAAACCAAAATGCACATCACAAAATATTTATTTGTATGTGAAACTCATTTGAAAACCATAGCATGAAAGTACTCAAAACGACATTCTCATGTCTCAAGTCATGTGAAAACATGAAGTGAAAAGGTTTAGTCTAGAGCAATAACAAAGCATGTGAAAATAACGCGTTAAACGCTTTCTCAAATAACGTGATAAATCACTATAATAATAATGCACGTGGCACAGCCACTAAACACACGTGGCATAGCCACTGATTTAAATTCACACGTGGCATAGCCATTAACTCACGTGGCATAGCCACTGATTTAAATTCACACGTGGCACAGCCACAGAATAGGGTTTCACGTGGCAATGGCCACCAAATTGGGTTTCTCACGGGGCAACGGCCACCAAATGGGGTATCACGTGGCAACGGCCACCAAATTGGGTATCACGTGGCAACGGCCACCGAATGGGGTTTCTCACGTGGTAACGGCCACCAAATGGGGTATCACGTGGCAACGGCCACCAAATGGGGTTTCTCACGTGGCAACGGCCACCAAATAGGGTATCACGTGGCAACGGCCACCAAATGGGGTATCACGTGGCAACGGCCACCAAATGGGGTTTCTCAGGTGGCAACGGCCACTAAATAGGGTTTCTCACGTGGCAACGGCCACCAAATAGGGTATCACGTGGCAACGGCCACCAAGTGTACGTGGCATAGCCACAGAATAGGTTATTCTCACGTTACCAGAACGGAGAGGAATCAGGCTTACATGCTATCAGAGTAATGCCCGGTGTGTACTCACAATTACACACCTAAGTCTTATCACATAAGACTGGTTTTCCTTCACGTAGAACTCATAGTGGTTTTTCTCTCATAAAAACTCATTTGGAAACCGTTTTGTACTCAACACAAAACATAATAAAATCGAGTTCCAACAGGTAAAACACGCACACATTTCTCAAATCCCGATATTGCCTTAACGTAGAGCCCAATTCATTACTCACACAAAATTCAATGGTTTATAAAGCAATTTCACACTCAGCTTATAAACGCATAAAATTATGGGCTCTAACCGGCTATAAAAATCATGTGCAATTAAATCTCAACACAACACTCAACATGCTTGTTTTATAAACCACAAATCATGCTATAATAGTTTACAAATCACATACACAAATGGTTTAGATTTCCCTTACCTCTTTGCACCTCGTATAGTGCAATCGTTTCCCCCGTATCACGGACTAGCCTCGCATTCCACTCTGGAACTCCCGAGCTGTCCAAACGATGTTAAAACATCAATACTCAATTATCACATCAACCTCAATTCTCAAAATCGAGCATAATTGCTCATAACTCCTCAAATCTCTTGATTCTCGTAACTCTACCCCAAACTACACTCTCATTCAAAACATCTCAACGTTCTACATTTCTAATACCAATTATCTATGCTAATTCATCACCTTTGTCTAAATTTCCATTTATAGCTCAAAATTCCCTAAATTACCAAAATCGCTAAATATCATTATCACTCCAACCACATTACAATTTCACCAATCCCTAATCATTTCTCAGCTATTTCAACATAATGACAACCACCATTATCATCGAAATCATCTCAATTATCAAGATCGAGGTTTGGAAATTACCCAAAGCTTGTGAGACGCACAACCCACGCCTCGATCCGATTCGTCCTTCGATTTCCAAGTATGTTGTTCTCCCTTTGATGAGGAACAACTTTCCTTCTTACCACAACTCCTGATTTGACCGAAAATGGGTGTTTTGGATGAGTGAGAAAGTTAGGTTTCGGTGGAAATGGGGTTGGAAGAGAGAGAAAGTGAGTTTACAGGAGAAAAACAGGGGTTCCTTATATAGGCTGAGGGTAGGAGATCGATCTGTCGAGGGGTGAGATCGATCTGCTTTTGAATTTTGGGGACGATCTGGGCAATTTTATGCCTAGGAGATCGATCTGTCGAGGGGTGAGATCGATCTCTTTATGGCTTTATGAGATCGATCTGCTCCTTGAGGAGATCGATCTTCTCCCAACCAGAATCATTTGGAGATCGATCTCTTCCTCATGAGATCGATCCTTTCTCAAACAGAATCATTTGGAGATCGATCTCTTCCATTGGAGATCAATCTGCTCCTCAAATTTCTCCTTCCTTGTCATTTTTAACTCACCAGATCGATCTCTCCTTCTCCCAGATCGATCTGTCCTCATATTTCTTACTTATTTTAAACTCTTAACATATAAATCTCCAATTATAATTTCCACAATTCACCTAGCTCAATAATTTACACTTCAAGTTCTTATTACATCATTAAAATATCTCTAAAATTCTCAGATCTCACAGCTCCTTACAGAATGCTTCATGAGATCGATTTCTTCCTCATAAGATCTATCTCTTCATTATAGAATCATAAGGAGATTGATCTTCTTCCATTGAAGATCGATTTGCTCACTTAATTTCCTCATTCCTTGTCACTTTGGCCTACCAGATCGATCCTCTCTTCTCTGAGATCAATATGGCCTTATAGTTTCACATTTAACATAAAATCTCCACATATAATGGCCATAGTTTACTCCATTGATTAAATTCTCATTCATAACTCATTCATCACTTAAAGATTTCATTCCATTCCATCTCAATATATGGTACATCACATTTAGTTTAATTCAATTACACTTCATGTTCTCATTACATAATTTAGATATGTATAAAATTCTCATATCTCACATCATAAAGCCATTAAGAGATCGATCTTGCCCACGACATATTGATCTCCTAGGCATAAAATTACCCCAAAACGTTTCAAAATTCAAATGCAGATCGATCTCATCAGGGACCAGATCGATCTCCTACCCTCCGTCTATAAAAGGACCCTTGTGTTTTCCTGTATTTCATCTTTTCTCTCTCTTCTAAACCTCCATTTCAGTCGAGCCCTAGCTTTCTCTCTCCTTCAAAGCCCCCATTTTGGTCCAAATCGAAGGTTGTGGCAGGAGGGAAAGTTATTCATCATCTCAAGGAGAACAACATACTTGAAAATCGAAAGACTGATTGAATCGAGGTAAGAGTTGAGCACTCCACAAGTTTTGGGTAAATTTTTAAACTTCGATCTTAGATTTTTAAGTGATTTTGGTGAGTATGGTCGTAGGCATTATGATGAAATAGCTAGGAAAGGATTAAAGATCGATGAAGTTGTAATTTTGTGGGAGTATAGATGATATTTTTAGATTGTGGTAATTTTGGGGATTTATGACTATAAGTATGCATTAAGGCAATGTGGTGAATTGGGCATGGATATTGCACATGAGAAATGTAGGATTTGAAATGTAGTCGATGGGAATGTGGATTGTGATAAAATTATGAGAATTGGGTTGTTTGAGTATTTAACGAGAATATGAGCAATTATGTGCTCGGTGATAAGATTGAGATAAACCTGTGATAAGATTGAGATAAACCTACTGATGTTTTAACATCGTGTGGACTGCCTGGGAGTTCCAAAGAGGAATGCGAGGCTAGTCCATTGTTTGGGGGAAACAATTGCACTATACGAGGTGCAACGAGGTAAGGGAAAACTCAAAACCTATTTATGTATGTGTTTTGTGATAATATTGTAGCATGAAATGAGATTTGAGAAAACAAGCATGTTTTTGTGAATTGTGAATGAGTTGTTGCACACGATTTTATTACCGGTTGGGGCCCAATTTTTATGAGTTGTAAACTGAATGTGAAATTGTTTTACAACCATTTGAGTTAAAAGAGAAAATTTGATTTGGGCTCTACGTTAAGGCGTATTGAGATTTAAGAAAGGTGTGCGTTGTTTTACCGGTTTGAGCTCGGTTTTAACATGTTTTGTGTTGAGTACAAAACGATTTTGAGATGTGTTTTATTAGAAAACCACTACGAGCGTTACATGAAGGCAAAACAGTTTTATATGATAATGACTATTACTGAGACTTAGGCGTGTCATGTTGAATACACATCGGGCCTTGCTCTGGTAGCTTGTAAGTCTGATATCCTCCGTTTTGGTAATGTGAGATAACCCCCGCTCCGCTGCAGCGCTGGATGGCATTGCTTTGATAGCATGTAAGATCGGGCCTTGCTTATTAGCATGTAAGATCGATTGCTGTACGACTCTGATCAAGTCTACAGCGAACCATGATCATGGGTGTTCTATTGTCGACGAGATCCCTCGATTGGGGATGTCCGCCTAGGGGACGAGTTCAATTGTTTTGATGTGCCATGAGGAGTTTTTTTTTTTATATGTGTTTTATTGCCTAGTCTCATTTTACACATGAGATTGTGTTTTGTGGCTGCGCCACGTGCATTACTAATGCAGTGATTTTCATCACGTTTTATGAGAAAAGCCATTATCGCATCATGTTTTATACATGTTTGTTCCACATGCTTGTGACTACTTGTGACCATGGTTTTAGTGTTAAGCCATTGATGATCACGTTTCTACATGAGTTTTGTGAATGAGTTGAGATGATGTTTTAATTATTCATGCTACGTTTTTCACTGAGTTTAACCTGTAAAATAAAATGTTTGTGTTGTGCAAATCATTTTCTCATTGATGAATACCTTGCCCCCTTACTGAGCGATTTAGAAGCTCACCCTGTTTTCTCTCCCCCCAGATTTCTTCAAGTGAAGAGAGTTTCCCTGCGACGTACGGAGTAGTGGCTAGTGGAGAACTTGAGTTCCAGGCCATATTTATTATATTTGAGGTATAATTTATCTTTTCATGTACCCAGACTAAAGTTGTAATTATAGACACTTAATGCACAATGATGTATGAGATGTATTAGGGTTAATTAACCTTGATTTGAGTCATGTATACGGTATGACATATAACTATGAGATGATAAGATCCTGAGGTATGATATGTATTATGATGTATGACACTGCATAGGAATGCACCCTTAATTGTGAATGGATGAATAAAAAGTTTTAAATTTGCCCTGTTTTTCACGCTTTCGGGGTGTCACAATAATGATGGCCAATTGTGATAATGAGTCAAACTTAATGAAATAGTTTCGATGAGATATATTGATTAGTTAAAGTTAGAATATGAGTTATTGGTATTGACTCATATGATTGATGTATATTTGCAGCTCCAGAGGATAAAATCGGAGCAAGTTGAGCCAAATCACTAAAAGCAGGAAAAGAAGGAAGAGTTGCTTCCAAGAGAATCGAGTTAAGGGAATTGTGTTAGCCCTAGGGATATCTGTACGCCTTTCGAGAGCATTAGCGATTTTTAATGTAGCTAAGGGTCTTAAGATGAAATGTTTGTTTGAAGGGCAAAGAATTGAGTTTTTGAGAAATATGCATTAAAAGCAAGAGCATGATGCTTTGAAATCTCTTTCATAGTTTTTTTAGCATGTGATTGGTAGGTTGGCTAGCATTCAAAATGATTTGCACAAAAATAACTTGATTTGATTTCATAACCATACTTTGTAAAGAATGAGCCACCTACATGAGTTTTGTGAAAATGAAACATGCTAGAGCGCTGCTCGCATGAGATTTGACGTGTTTTACACATGCATTAGTGTTGGAGCAATGCTCGCACTAGAGTTTTACAGGCATGAGTGCTAAAGCTTAGCTCGCACTAGTTTTCACATGGATTTTTATGACATTGTGCTAGAGCCTAGCTCGCACTAGTTTTCATACGAGATTTGACATGGTACTGGAGCGTAGCTCGCACTAGATGTGTAAGACCCAAAAATATAACATGTAATCCTTATGACTTTGTGAATGTATAGATAAGTTACAATTTATATAAATCATGAGGAATGGATGGTTAAGTAAAACAAATACCTATGTAACAGTGAATTGGGATGAAAAGTGCAGCAGAACTGCTTCAGGAAGGGAGCAGATCGATCTCATTGGCAATACAAATTGATTTCCTTAAGGCTCGGGTTGCAACAGATCGATCTCATTATAAGGCCAGATTGATCTCCTTAAGGTTAAGAGTTGTGCAGATCAATCTCATGCTTAGGGGCAAATCAATCTCATTATACCTGAAAGGTCAGTTTCGAGGAAAAAAATGCAAGGCAGATCGATCTCATGTGGTTAGCAGATCAATCTCATAGAGACAATTCTATAAATATTGGGCCTCTGCAACCTCTGTTTCACGAGATTTACTATTTCATTCAAGAACCAAAGCAAAACCTAACATTTCAACACTAGGAAACTTCAGTTTGCAATCAATTTTGAGTGAGATAAAGTTGAACAAAGTTATTCTTAGTAAAGAGAATAATAACATACTTGGAAACAAGAAGTTGGAATCAAATATTGGAAGAGCAAGAAGGATCTTACTAAATTTGGAGAAAATGAGGAAATCTCAGCTAGGTAAGATTTAATGCACCAAGTTGATATATGTTAAACTAGGTATATTGCTGAGTAAATTGGTATATGTGTAAATTGTTGGAAACAAAAGGTGTCACGACCCTCAACTTACCAAAATACGTACAAATTTTTCGCATTTTCATGCATCGTCTCTCATTCGTGCTTACCTCAATCGTGAACAGCAACTCTCCTCAATAGTTGGGCTGTGTGTCGACGTCTAACTCACTCTACCATATCAATTCAATTTGCATATTATTCATAAGTAAACACTTGTATAAATGTATATATATCAGAGTTGTTACAAGTGTTTACATTGTTTTATATCCCCAATAGTTACATACAAAATGCTATTGTGCTATCGTAAGTTTAGATACAAAATTTCAACAGTGTGTATACCTTTAGCGATGAGATATAGCGGATTACAAAAGGGAACGCCTCCAGTCACGCTCACTCTATACTCAAATCTCTGTAGAGAGGGGAAAATAAGGGGGGTGAGCAAACTACACGCTCAGTAAGGCAATCATGCGAACAGGTAGATACTGCACTATCTACGTGATCGTGATGCTATGCTCAAAAGCATTTAATTCATCATATATCTCAAAACATGAGTGTATGATTCTGTGATAATTCTATTTTTTTATAGAATTATTTGTGCTTAAATTCCTAATTATTTATTTAATCCCCATATTATTTTATTAATAATCCCTTTTATTTAATTAAAATTTTTTAATGTGCAGATAAATTAAATCCGGATGAAACTTAGTCGTTTTAGACCAAATTAGGCTGAAAACGAGCTAAAGGAGACTGGACCACTTCCAATTTGCAGACCGAGTCATCAGTCGTCTGGATATGCGAGATGCCAGGTGTCCGTATTTTATTTGCTCCGAAACGATAAGATCGAAGGACACCGTGCCAACCCTTTGGAAGATACATGTCGGGCCACATCGCACAGCTAATTGGACAAAAAGACTGATGACGTGGAAATATCTACTCTGCAGCAAATCAAATGAAGACAAGTGGTCAAACAATCCCAACTCATCTAGGATAAAAATTTACCATTGTACCCCTATGTTTGTGTATAAATAGAACATGATGGCAATTGAAAAATCAAGTAGTTTAGGGTAGAATTAGAAGTCGAGTAGAGTAGGAGTAGGAGTAGGAGTAGGAGTAGAAGTAGGAAGTAGGAAGTAGGAAGTAGGCGAGGGTAGAATAGTTTTAGGGTATTTTTAGAGTTTATTTTCCTTGTTCTTTTCTTTTCCCATTAGCCATTTTCTCAAATTATTTTAGTATTCATTTCATGTTCCTCATTACAATTAGTAATGTTTCATTTTCAATAGAAATTCAATCTTTTGTTTTCATGCGCTCGGTTTCTTTTCCATAAGCTCTCTATTTGTCAAGTTTCATTTCCATAACACATTTTACTATTTCATATCTCGGTTTCTTTTCATTGAGCATCACTTATGCTTTCTTTTCTTCATTTGTTAAACCATCACTTTAGTTGTTTTCGGTTAGATTTCAAGAGGTGCAGTCGGGTGAACAAAGTTCTTTGATTACTGCCTTAGGTGTTCTGAAACTTTGATGTGGATTTAATGTTAAACATTTTATCTACATCAAAAGCTCGGTGGAACCATGATGGCAGCGGAAACTGAATGCAACCCGAGGCTACAGTAGCTTCATTCTTCTCTGTTTTGCGGATGATGAATATTTCAGTTTTCAGATATCGATTTTGCATGGTTCATTCGGTATTAAGATGAATACACACTATTGCATGATCATATCTGTTGAATGATATATTTCCATTTGCTGCAGTATATTAGGATTATTCTTGTATGCATTTTATAATATATATATATATATATATATATATATATATATATATATATATATAAAATTTCAGTTACTATCAGCCCTTAGCTTATTTTTAATCGGTTCTGCAATTGATTGTTTTAGTAGTTATTTATCTTTGTGAATTTCATTTGATTGCTGGAAGAAGGTGAAGATGGTGTTTTAGTGCTACTGTGTGCGTAGCTTAGCAATAGTGTGCTGTCCGAAATCACTTTCCCTGCTCTGTTCTCCTCTGTTCTAAGTTGCTATTTAGTGTTCATCTTCATTTCCTATTTTTATTTACTGGTTTTAATCCTTTCATGTTTTCTATTTTCATTCATTGTTTTAGATTCACAAATCAATCATGTTTGCATGTGTGAAGCGGTGCAGTATGTTAGTAGCTCGGTTGAATTAGAGGATGACATGGTGGCAGTGGATATGTATGCATTGATGGCAACAAGGTGCTGTGTGTGTTAACGAGGCCGTTTGTTGCTATTCTTGTAAGCAGACGTGAAGTGGATAGTTTATTAGGTGCAGTAGCAGCACCTGGGTGCAGGAACAGACGAACGAATGTTGATGCATCACCTGGAGACAACCGACAATAGCCTTGAGCAGCACTTGCAGTAGCAGTACGAGGCTAGGACAACTTCGGTGGTGGATGCACATCAGCCTGGGGCAGTAGGACAGACGGTACCTGTCTAGCAGTCGGTTGCAGGACTAAAGTAGACCTGGAGCAGAAGCGGACAAACCGGGGCAGAACCAGAGGACAAACGAACCATGACCTGGAAATGAAAAACAAAGATGACACATGAACAGTAAAGGGAGGGAATGGTTTAAAATGCCTAAGGCCACGTTTGGCTCACCCCTTAATGTTGTTTAATTCATTTTGCATGTATTTTAGTTAGATTAATTTCAAGTTATTAGTTAGCTTAGTTAGTGATTTCTAATTTGCATGTTAGTCATATTTCCTTTGTTTCATTAGTTTAAATTAGATTTAATTAGGTTACTAAGTAATTTTCATTTTAGTATTAGGGAATTGCTTAATAATAATTTAGATAAAATCATTTTTATGCATTTTTAGTTTTAGTGAAAATTCCAAAAATTGCTTTTCATGCATTAGTTAATTTTTATTGTTAAGTTAGTAATTAGTGATAATTAGGATTAATTTAGATTTGATATTTTAGATTTTTAAGATTTGGAGTTAATTTCTTAATTAATTTGCATTTTTATTAGTTAGTTTAATTAGTGTTATTGTTTTATTTTCATATTTGCATTTTATTTCATTTTAATTGCGTTAATTCATTTTAACTGTTTTAATTTTCTTTTGTAGGTTATTTGCTTTTAATTGCTCGGAGTACTGTAAGTAAATTTTGTTCGATTTTATTTCCTTTAGTTCTTATTATTTCATTGCTTTTCAGTATTATTTTTAATTAGCCTTAGATGATCACCCCCATTGCAATTTCATAATTTGTTAGGATATAGTTAGGGTAAGATTAATCGGTACTTAATTAGGCTAGTCAACTTCTCTGTGGGACGATAATTCCGGGACTCAAATCCCATTATTACTTTGACGACCCATGCACTTGCGGATAACACCCTTAGGGCCTGTCAAGTTTTTGGCGCCGTTGCCAGGGAAGTTTTAATTAGTCGTTAATTAATATCGGTAAAATTATGCTTAGGTGTAATTCCAGCTTGTGAATATTTAGGGTGTAAATATTTAGAGTCTTAGCTTAGGTTAGTTAAATTTTCTCTTAATTAAAATCAAAAAAATTGAAAAATTGAAAAACTAAAAAAAAAAATTTTTTTTTAAGGACTTTTCGATGCTTGCAAGCGTAGAGCCAGAAGTTTTGATTACTTTCCTCTAGATCCTAAAATCGAACACACTCTTAGAAAAGTTCGAAAGGATTCTAGGAAATTTATAGCTCCGCTGCAAAACATCATGGCAAAAAATAGGGAAATTAGGACAGTCAGAGATTATGCAATGCCGACTATTGGAGGGTATTATTCCGGTATTAGGCCACCAGCTGTCTATGCAAATAATTTTGAAATTAAGCCCACAATTCTGCAGATGATTCAGACTTCATTGCAGTTCAGTGGGGTCTCTCATGACGACCCACATGCTCACCTTGGGCAATTCCTGGACTTGTGCAACACGTTTAAACATAATGGATTATCTGATGATGCGCTTAGGCTTAGATTATTCCCCTTCTCACTTAGGGATAGAGCACGACACTGGTTAACCTCCCTGCCTCCAGGATCCATTTCTACATGGGACGAGTTAGCCCATCAATTTCTATCTAAGTTTTTCCCTCCCTATAAAATGGCCAAACTCCGTAGTAATATATCTTCCTTTGCCCAGTATGACTCTGAATCTCTTTACGAAGCATGGGAATGATATAAGGAGCTTCTTAGGAAGTGCCCTCACCATGGCCTACCTTTGTGGTTGCAAGTCCAGACCTTCTACAACGGACTTACAAGCCCAAATAAGACCATTGTTGACGCTGCGACGGGTGGAGCTTTGATGTGCAAAACAGAGGAGGAAGCTTACGAGCTTTTAGACAAGATGGCGGCTAACAACTATTTATGGTCCTCGGAGAGGCAAATGCCAAAGAAGCCGGCGGGTATTTATGAGCTCGACACGTTGTCTACCTTGACCTCTCAAATCGCTAATCTTACGAAGAAGGTAGAGTCGCTTAGTACCCAACATAATCCTCCCACTAGTCCTAACCCTGTGCATTCTGTCCAAAGTCCTTTTCTTTCATGCGAGCTGTGTTGTGGTTCACACTTTGTGGATAGGTGTCCGCTTAACCTAGAATCGGTCCAGTATGTTGCCCCCCTAAAGCAACAGAACAACCCTTTTTCAAACACCTATAATCCAGGGTGGATGAACCATCCTAACTTCTCCTGGAGCTAAAACCAAGGGAAAACTTTTAGCTCTAGACCTGTAGGACTCCCTGGTTTTCAAGCTCCACCGGTTTAGGTACCACCATAGTTGCAATTTCCATTTCATCCGCCTTCTCATCACCCATACTCACATCATCCATCACCACCACCACCACCACTTATGCAGCCCTAACTCTACCATGCACCAGCAGCTGAGAAGAAGCCTACATTAGAGGAGATGTTCTCAACGATCTTGCAAAATCAAGCTGCTTCAATTAAGAACTTAGAGGTTCAGGTGGGACAAATAGCTAGTGCTCTTAGCCAACGTCCTCAAGGGACCCTTCCTAGTAATACTGAAGTTAATCCTGTTAAGCAAAGGGAGGGTAAGGAACATGTTAGATCTATCACCCTTAGGTGTGGCAGAGAACTAGAGGAGTCACAAGTTAAGTCCCAACCTGAACAACACATAGTTGAAGAATTCATAAGTTCTAAAGAAGCAGCTCAGAAAGAACAGGAACCTAAAGATCGGGCTGCCAAGGAAACAAAGCTAGGCGCTTCTTCATCTATACCTTCTTCTTCTTCATTGCCTTCCTCGTCCTCTGATTCTACACAGGGTCCCACTACATGGCCTCTAGTTAGACCACCAATACATTTTCCTCAGAGGTTTCAAAACCAAAAGCTTGACCAACAATTCGCCAAATTTCTTGAGGTTTTTAAGAAACTTCACATCAACATTCCTTTCGCAGATGCCTTAGAGCAAATGCCAAGTTATGTGAAGTTTCTAAAGGATATCCTCTCGAGGAAGAGAAGACTGGAAGATTATGAGACAGTGGCCTTAACTGAGGAATGTATTGCCATTATCCAGAGAAGATTACCCCCCAAGCTCAACGATTTCGGGAGTTTTACCATACCATGCACTATTGGAAATTTATTCTTTGGTAGAGCCCTGTGTGATTTAGGAGCTAGTATAAATTTGATTCCTTTGTCTATCTATCAGAAGTTGGGAATAGGGGATGCCAAGCCCACCACAGTGACCCTCCAGTTAGCTGATCGATCAATTAAATATCTGAAGGGGGTCATTGAGGATGTGTTAGTAAAGGTGGACAAGTTTATGTTCCCTGTGGATTTTATCGTTTTAGACATGGAGGAAGACAGGGAAGTCCCCATTATACTAGGCAGACCTTTCCTAGCTACTGGCAGAACAATAATTGATATACAAAAGGGGGAGTTAACGATGAGAGTCCAAGATCAGGAAGTAAAGTTTAATGTTTTCAAACCTTTAAAATTCCCTGATGACTCTCAAAACTGTTTTAGGATGGAGGACATAAGGCTTGACCATATAAAATCTGAGAGAAAGAAGGAAGTAGATAGGGTTCAGGAGGATTTAACTATTAACATTTTGTCACCATTTTGGCTAATCCTCCTGCTTTCGCCCTGCTGCTGAGTGTTATTTTCTTCAGCTGCATTTGAAGTGGTTGTGTTTTTCTTTTCACCTTGTATATAGTTCTTTTTCTTTTCTGTTGTTTCTTTCTTTGTTTATTTTGCAGGTTTATTTTCTAGTTTTATGTTTTCAATCAAAGCTTCAGTTGTTCATCATCATCAGATAGGGGAGTACTCTGTTCCTGAACTTCAATTCTTATATTATCTGCACACTGAGGACATTGTGCACTTCAAGTTTGGGGGAGGGGATATCACTTGAGTATTTTTCGAAAATTTGAGCAAAATTGAAAATTTCTTCAAAATGTTTCAAAAATTCGAGCTTAAACAGTTTGATTTTGGGATGATTTAGTGCTTAGCATATAGTTTTCCCATATTCCGATGATATGACCCCATGATTTAGTCTAACTTTGATTGACTGAGAAGCATGATTATAGGAAAAGCATGAAGTTGAGTTTTTGAATTTGTCTTGAATTCTGATTGCGATTTGCTCATGTTATGCACATGTCATGTCATGAATCTGTATATTTATTTAAAGAAAGCTTATGTGCACCTAGGATTGCATTTGTTCAGTTGATTTTGTGTATCATATTCTAGAATTTGCTTGATCTAATCTCGAGGTGAAATATTAGATCACACTTAATTAGAGAGATGATTTAGGCCATCTTTGGATCGTTTGAGCCTTTCTAGCCATCCCTGTACATATTTTACCCCCAGTCACCCATCTAGTCCAAATCAGCTTTTCTCTGTAAATACACCTGCATAATTTCCTTAGCTTAAACTCTTTTCCTATCCCTTACCCCGAAAGCATGGAAAGTCATTGGATATGGGTATCTGGTGATAGTGAAAATTCAAAAAAAAAAAAAAAGAAGAAGAAGAAGAAAGAAGAAGAAGAAAAATACAAAAATAGAATAAAATGTTTAGTGAAATAAATAAGTTTGGGGGAATAAATTTGAGCTCTTACATTAAGATCCTAAAAGTAATGCATGTTAAGGGGTAATTAAACCTAAATTGACTTTATCATACCTTAACCCCAGCCTTACATTACAAGCTTAATGAAGTCCTATTAATCTTTGATTAAGTGTGACTACATTAGTGGAGAGAGAAGTGAAAAGCAAACTTATGGGAATGATCACATGTCATTGACTTTGCATTCACCGTGTTTGCATAATCTGATCCGGGTAATGTATTGAGTAGTGGCTTTGACATTTTCACACACACACGAGGGATCCAATTTGGGTTAGGACTTATGATGGAATAATTCTGAGTGTTGGACTTATAATTGTGACTCTTTGATTTCATAGTCGTACTTTTTCTTTGAGGATAATGTTGGGGAAATTATTATATTTTGTACATATCATTCTTACAATTATTTTGTTTTGCTTGAGAATAAACAAAAGCTCAAGTTTGGGGGTGTGATAATTCTATTTTTTTATAGAATTATTTGTGCTTAAATTCCTAATTATTTATTTAATCCCCATATTATTTTATTAATAATCCCCTTTTTTTAATTAAAATTCTTTAATGTGCAGATAAATTAAATCCGGATGAAACTCAGTCGTTTTAGACCAAATTGGGCTGAAAACGAGCTAAAGGAGACTGGACTACTTCTAATTTGCAGACCGAGTCATCAGTCGTCTGGACACGCCTGATACCAGGTGTCCGTATTTTATTTGCTCCGAAACGATAAGATCGAAGGACACCGTGCCAACCCTCTAGAAGATACACGTTGGGCCACATCGCACAGCTAATTGGACAAAAAGACTGATGACGTGGAAATATCTACTCTGCAGCAAATCAAATGAAGACAAGTGGCCAAATAATGCCAACTCATCTAGGATGAAAATTTACCATTGTACCTCTATGTTTGTGTATAAATAGAACATGATGGCAATTGAAAAATCAAGTAGTTTAGGGTAGAATTAGAAGTAGAGTAGAGTAGGAGTAGGAGTAGAAGTAGGAAGTAGGCTAGGGTAGAATAGTTTTAGGGTATTTTTAGAGTTTATTTTCCTTTTTCTTTTCTTTTCCCATTAGCCATTTTCTCAAATTATTTTACTATTCATTTCATGTTCCTCATTACAATTTGTTATGTTTCATTTTCAATAGAAATTCAATCTTTTGTTTTCATGCTCTCAGTTTCTTTTCTATAAGCTCTCTATTTGTCAAGTTTCATTTCCATAACTCATTTTACTATTTCGTGTCTCGGTTTCTTTTCATTAAGCATCACTTATGCTTTCTTTTCTTCATTTGTTAAACCATCACTTTAGTTGTTTTCGGTTAGATTTCAAGAGGTGCAGTCGGGTGAACAAAGTTCTTTGATTAATGCCTTAGGTGTTCTGAAGCTTTGATGTGGATTTAATGTTAAACATTTTATCTACATCAAAAACTCGGTGGAACCATGATGGCAGCAGAAACTGAATGCAACTCGAGGCTACAGTAGCTTCATTCTTCTCTGTTTTGTGGATGATGAATATTTCAGTTTTCAGATATTGATTTTGCATGGTTCATTCGGCATTAAGATGAATACACACTATTGCATGATCATTTCTGTTGAATGATATATTTCCATTTGCTGCAGTATATTAGGATTGTTCTTGTATGCATTTTATAATATATATATAATTTCAGTTACTATCAGCCCTTAGCTTATTTTTAATCGGTTCTGCAATTGATTGTTTCAGTAGTTATTTATCTTTGTGCATTTCATTTGATTGCTGGAAGAAGGTGAAGATGGTGTTTTAGTGCTACTGTGTGCGTAGCTTAGCAGTAGTGTGCTGTCCGAAATCACTTTCCCTGCTCTGTTCTCCTCTGTTATAAGTTGCTATTTAGTGTTCATCTTCATTTCCTATTTTTATTTACTGGTTTTAATCCTTTCATGTTTTCTATTTTCATTCATTGTTTTAGATTCACAAATCAATCATGTTTGCATGTGTGAAGCGGTGCAGTATGTTAGTAGCTCGGTTGAATTAGAGGATGACATGGTGGCAGTGGATATGTATGCGTTGATGGCAACAAGGTGCTGTGTGTGTTAACGAGGCCGTTTGTTGCTATTCTTGTAAGCAGACGTGAAGTGGATAGTTTATTAGGTGCAGTAGCAGCACCTGGGTGCAGGAACAGACGAACGAATGTTGATGCATCACCTGGAGACAACCGACAATAGCCTTGAGCAGCACTTGCAGTAGCAGTACGAGGCTAGGACAACTCCGGTGATGGATGCACATCAGCCTGGGGCAGTAGGACAGACGGTACCTGTCCAGCAGTCGGTTGCAGGACTAAAGTAGACCTGGAGCAGAAGCGGACAAACTGGGGCAGAACCAGAGGACAAACGAACCATGACCTGGAAATGAAAAACAAAGATGACACATGAACAGTAAAGGGAGGGAATGGTTTAAAATGCCTAAGGCCACGTTTGGCTCACCCCTTAATGTTGTTTAATTCATTTTGCATGTATTTTAGTTAGATTAATTTCAAGTTATTAGTTAGCTTAGTTAGTGATTTCTAATTTGCATGTTAGTCATATTTCCTTTGTTTCATTAGTTTAAATTAGATTTAATTAGGTTACTAAATAATTTTCATTCTAGTATTAGGGAATTGCTTAATAATAATCTAGATAAAATCATTTTTATGCATTTTTAGTTTTAGTGAAAATTCCAAAAATTGCTTTTCATGCATTAGTTAATTTTTATTGTTAAGTTAGTAATTAGTGATAATTAGGATTAATTTAGATTTGATATTTCAGATTTTTAAGATTTGGAGTTAATTTCTTAATTAATTTGCATTTTTATTAGTTAGTTTAATTAGTGTTATTGTTTTATTTTCATATTTGCATTTTATTTCATTTTAATTGCGTTAATTCATTTTAACTGTTTTAATTTTCTTTTGTAGGTTATTTGCTTTTAATTGCTCGGAGTACTGTAAGTAAATTTTGTTCAGTTTTATTTCCTTTAGTTCTTATTATTTTATTGCTTTTCAGTATTATTTTTAATTAGCCTTAGTTGATCACCCCCATTGTAATTTCATAATTTGCTAGGATATACTTAGGGTAAGATTAACCGGTACTTAATTAGGCTAGTCAACTTCTCTGTAGGACGATAATTCCGGGACTCAAATCCCATTATTACTTGGATGACCCGTGCACTTGCAGATAACACCCTTAGGGCCTGTCATTGTGTTAATGGTATGTAAAGCATTCATGCTATTAAAATCCAGTTCACATTTCAACTCAAAGTATGGTATAAATCATCATGCATAATTCATAATAAAGCATAGCATTAACCCTCATGCATTTTCTCAAATAAGTATGGCATTAACCATCATGCATTTTCTCAAATAAGCATGACATTAACCATCATGCATCCGTGCACTTTAAAAACCATTAACAATCAATATCTCAAAACAATTCAACACTTGTCAGGTCTCAGCCCATCGCTCGGACTGTCCTGACCCACAAATCATTTCAAACATGGATTTATTCTCAAAACAATAGACATGTGAGATAGGCAATTCTATAATAGGTAATAACCTCAAGGTCTATGGCCATAACCTGTGATACCGGCTACACGGATCAGGTGTGCAGGATATCACCACTATCTGCTTCCACATGGGAGGTGGGTCAAATCCTACCCGCCAGTCCATAACAGATCTCGTCCGAAGATGGCACATCACATCTCAACACGGTACAACGTACTCTATGCTACATGTATGGTACAACGTACTCTGTGGACCTAATCAACACATCATATCAAGCCACATCTCAAAACGCACGTGTGAGCCTATTTAATAGGTACGACCTCTTGTCTACCCGAAGCTCCTAACATGGCTAATTAATCATGTCAAAACAATGCACGTGCGAGCCTATTTAATCGATATGACACCCAGTCTACTCGAAGCGCCAAGCACAGTAACAAACAAGGTGGGCATCTAGTGCGAGCTAAGCTCCAAGCACAATGCCAAAACAAATATGAAATCCATGTGAAAACTAGTGCCTCTAGCACTCATGTGTATAAAACACGTCAAATCTCGTGCGAGTCGTACTCTAGCACGCTTTCATTCTCACGAAATCATGTAGGTGGCTCAATTCTTTGCAAAGTATGGTTAACAAACCAAAACAATTCAACTCTTTTGCAAATCATTTCAAATATTAGCCAACCTACCAAATCATTTGCTAAAAAGCAATAAAACATGATTTTCAAAGCAATATGCTTTTATTTTCATGCACATTTCTCAAACTCCCAACTTTTACCCTTCAATCACCCAACATCATTTCCTAACATCTCATGCATTCTAGCAAAGCATTTAAGCACCCAAATTGTGCACAGATATCTCAAAGAGTCCACACAATTCCCTTACCTCGATTTACTTAGTGTGACTCTTTTCCTCTTAGCTTCTCACGCTCTTGGCTCAACTCGCTCCGACGTATCCTCGGAAGCTGCGATTCATTCATCCAAATCAATTGAGTTAATGTTTTTAACCCATATTTGACCTCACTATTCAATATAATTCACTTATGCATTTTACCAATGCCTTAATCCACATTTTACCCCTTTTAGGTAAATCTTACAATTTATTCACCAACAACATCTTAAAATCATACCCATAACACTATTGTCACCTCTAGACATCCCATTTCTCATTAATCTCCATACATTCCACTTTCTCACACTAGACCATTTCTAGGTTATAATCATTCCAATACATTTTAGATAGTTTCTAACCATTCATACTCATGCCAAACAACTCCAAAATCAATTAAATAGACAATGTACCATAGTTGGAGTGTTAGAATCTTACCAAATCTGATTTCTCTTCTTGCTCCAAATGACAATGCCCTTAGCTCCTTCAAACCAACAATGAGATTTTAGGTTCCAACTATGTTGTTCTTTTCCTCAAGATGAACAACTTAGTGTCTAATGACCTGCCCTCAAATTTTACTGGAAATGACTGATTTTAGAGAGAGACAGTTAGGTTTTTGGGTTAAAAATGGAAGGAAATGGTTTTTCTTGAAATTTTCAGATTTTTAACACTCCTTTTATAGAAATAGCTTGAGGAGATCGATCTGCACTAGGAGGAGATCGATCTGGTCCCCTTAAATCCCTCTTTTTCACGGTATTTTAAGCATGAGATCGATCTGTCGAAGCTTGAGATCGATCTGCTCCCAAACAGAGAGCTAAGGAGATCGATCTGGGTGCTTGAGGATCGATCTTTTCATTACAGAATGCTTAGGAGATCGATCTTGCCCCATTAGAGATCGATCTGCCCTATTCCTTTGCTCAAATACAAGCATTTGGCTCATCCAGATCGATCTTTCATCCTATGAGATCGATCTGTCATTCATATTTCCAGATTTTCTGTAGTTTTTATGCAGTACACTTATACAAAAACATCCTTAATTTGGTGCCATAGTCATTTTCTCATCCAATCATCTTTGAGACTTGAAAATGACATCCATACATACCTTATACCTATTGAAACTTGTGTGGAATCCTTGTATAACCAAAAGTATATGATATACACCAAATGGAAGTGCACAACTTATGCAATTCTACTTCCATTTTACCATACTACTCATAATCCATTCTACTCACATTCCTCATATGTTTAAGTCCATTTCCTCTTATTCATACATAATGTAACTTGTATGTACAATCACAACTCTTATTGCAAGTGTGTACATTAACTTATGGACTTACATCATTTATACTTCACATTATAAGCATATCACTATTTGCATATATACATATACGGGGTCTCACAAAAGGATCATGAAAAATGAGCATGACCTAGCTACTGGCATGGAAGTAGGAAAATGACGAGGAAATGGTGTTAGCATAAATTTAATGATGGAATATGGATGTATGGAAGATTATAAGTTAGTTTTGTGAGATGTATAAATTTGAAATAAGGAGAAATGAAGATAGATACATGGAAAATAGGGTATAATACAATAATAGAAGAAAGTGATAAAAGCTAAGCATTGAGTTAGGATTAGCAAATGGAACAAGTAAATATGGTATACTAACGTAGATATTATAACAGCTTTGAAAATCACATTGGAAGCTAAACGGACTGTAAAAGTGAGCTGCACCGAGGAACAGAGGTCACGTGACGTGATCCGAGGTAAAGGAATTTCGTGAGTAGCTAGAGATAGTTACACGTATTTCGAATAAAATTTATATATTATATGATATATGAATTCCCTTGAATAGGCATGATATTATGATAGAGATTAATGAGGATAAGTGTGTTTTATCCAAAAATAGGGTGAAAATATCTTAGAAGCATGTTGTGACTAAAATTCAAGATTTGCATGATAGAATGGCTAATGTTTTCATGTATATGTGAAAACATGCACATTTTAGTGCCTATTTGATTTACTTAGGTGAATTTCGATTTGAATAGCCATCTATTAGGGTTTTGTGTGAAAACCATAAGTGCTGGAGAATACTTGCACTTTATTTTGAGATTTGCATCACATAGTACTTGTGAGTATTCTCGTACAAAGTTTTAATTGCGTGTTATGCATGTTAGAGTACTGGTAGCATTGCTCGTACTCAGTTTTTGTGACGATGCATTATAGAGTACGGGGAGCTATGCTCATAGTCAGATTTACATGAGAGAGTACTGGGAGCTTAGCTCGTACTCAGTTTTCATATATTATACATTATAGAGTATTGGGAGCTTTACTCATACTCATGTTTTATTATGACATAGTGCTGGGAGCATTGCTCGCACTATAGTTACATCATTGTATTATGGTCGTGTTTGGAGTTTACTCGCACGTACCAGTTTTGAAAAGAACATGAACAGCCGCGTTGGGAGCATGTGCTGACTGTGTGTCACACTGATATTATATGCTCACACGTGCATTATTTTGAGATAAGGCTGAGGGCTATCGAAATAACCCATGGTATGAAGACTAAGACTCATGGCGAGCATCTCGACTATAAGGTATATCCGAGGTATGAGGGCTAAGACTCATGGCGAGCATCCCACCTTGAGATAGGGTTCATGGAGTATTGTGTACTGTGTATGTCACATAGAGTACGGTGTACCGTGAGTACTTGAATGTACTTGTATAGGACTGGTTAGCAGTGGGAACGGGATCCAGTGGGATCTGGTGTGCTTCGGGATCAGGTCCTCAGATTGAGAGCTGACGGTAGAGATTTGACCCACCTCCCGTTACAGCAATTTTGAGACCCCGCATACTGAGTACTTTATAGCCTGGGATCACGAAAAATGAGTTATGATCATACACTCGGAACATGTAGTCGCCTATCTCGGTTTTCTTTTCATGCTATGTGAATCAACATTTCTTGATTGAATTATCACATGGTTTTAAAATATGAACATGTGAATTTGTGAGTTGTAAAAAGGGTAACCCGAGGGATGGGTGAGGCCCAGATTTCCATGTTTTTAAACATGATGAATGCCATATTATTTGATTTAACTAAATGGCATAATAAATGTGATTTGTGTGAAATTACATGATATTTATGAAATTACATGAGAAATGTAGAGTTAGGTATAAAATGCTGAGGTGGTTAAACCAGCATATTTCCAGTTTTATAACTGATGTTTTGTATCTATACATATATATTGCATAAAGCTTTGAGAGAGATGCATGCTTAGATACAAACAGGTAAGGAAATGATTTCAAGGCATAAGCATTGTATATTTGTAGATAGTGTGGTTATCTACTTGCTTGCCTGATTTCCTTACTGAGCTGTGAGCTCCCCCCTTATTATTTCCCTATTTTTAGAGCATCCACAGTAGGTGGACACGACTGGAGATTTGTAGACTTTGATCTGCTGCCTATCCATCTTACGAAAGGTATACACAGTCGAACATTTTGTACTGAACAATGTATAAGCACAGCTATGTAAACGATTGTATTGTTGGGGATGTATATGTACCAATATTGTATCAATGTATAGAAGTTATATTATAGAAAAGAATATTAAATTCTATGTATGTTGTGAATGTGTGGAAAGGGTGACTAATATCGAATTACAGCCCAACTATTTGGTGTAGAGTGATGGCATAAGAAGAGGTAAATGAGATGCGTAAAAAATTTGTGATGATTTTGGTAGGTCACGTGTGAGAGTAGGGCGTGACAGAATGGTATCAGAGCAGTGTTGGTCTGATGTGAATCGATATTAGTAATTAGAAAAATGTACATCCCCATAGTACTTTGCTTTGTGCAGTTACAATTGTGTATATGAGATGGATACCAGACTAATTAATGATTATAAATGCAGGGATTTAGCCATTATGGTTAATAATTGTCGTGGTAGAGGGGCTAGAGATAGGGCTCGAGGTCGTAGGGTAGGCCAGAAACCCGAGATGAGACTGGTGGTCCCACTGAGGTACTAGAGAGTACCGAGGCACGTTTCGAGAGACTAGAGCATCGCTTTGAGACCATAGTGGAGATACTGGCATAGACGATGCCAAGAGGACAGGGATAAGATGCAGAGATTGCACCGAGAGAGGCAGCTGCACCTGATACACCTACACCCCCGCCAGTTCAGGATACGCCGTCTCATGTTGCTCCATGATAGAGCGGTAATGTTTTGGGGTATGGTTGTGATTTGGACAGACTTTGACAATTCCAAAAACTTGGACCTCCAACTTTTCATGGGATTAAAGACCCAATTTTAGCGGAGGAATAGATTAGAGAGATGAAGAAGTTGTATGGATTCTTTGAGTGTACGACTTCAGAGATGGTCGCATTTGCTACGTTCCTACTGAAGGGGACGGTAGAGAATTGGTGGAAGTCCACACAACCCATATTGTGAGTCTGACATACGGAGATTAGTTGAGAGATATTTTCGGATGCCTTCAGGAGGCAGTTTGTTCCAGATACGGCTCAGCGGAGGCTGCAAGCAGAATTTTTAGGGTTAAACCAGGGGAGTCACTCAGTAGACGAGTATGAGAGCAGATTTTTATCCCTGGGAAGGTATGACCCTGACACCATGAGTAGGAAGACTAGGAAGGTCCGCAGATTTATAGATGGATTGAGACCAGTACTACGGTATAAGTTGGTTCCATTTGACATCTCCACCTATGATCAGGTAGTGCGCAGGGCGCAACTATGTGAACAAGATGATGAGAGGAATGTTTCAGAGTTCAAAACAGTGGAAAAAGGTAGAGATAGAGATAGAAAGAGGTCGGTGAGTGACAGTGCTCGAGGTTTCGGATATTGAGAAGGGAGGAGACTCTTCGATAAGAGACCAAGGATTGAGGAAGTACATGAGAAGATTGTGAGATCTCCTGCATACTCAGCTATAGCTCTAGCTGGAGGAGTGGTGATTGGAGGGCAGAGGCCTACTACTGAGCAGTGCAGTGGATGTGGTAGATTCCATAAAGGGAGACCTTATCCTGATTTTAGTTGTTTGTGCTTCAGATGTGGAAAGCCAGGACACATGGCCAGAGTTTGCCAAGTGGTCATAGATATTGCCCCACAGAAGGGTAAGGAGCCTGAGAGAGCTCCAGCTGATATGTATGCTCTGAGGAGGAGAGCGACTGCAGAAGAGAAAAGGAAGTAGGTCATTGGACAAGGGCGAGTGCATGCCTTGGACCAGGGGACAGCCGATGCTTCGTCGGATGTGATTAGAGGTAACATCCTGATATATGATTTAGAAGCACATGTTTTAATTGATCCTGGTGTCGCGCATGCATTTGTATCACCTTCATTTACATGTAAATTAGCAAAGCATGGAGAGCGTACACCTTTAAGTAGGATGATGATGATTAGTACACTCATGGATAATAGTCAGCTAGTGGAGTATGTATTAAATGATTGTAAACTAAGAGTAGGGGAAAAGGATATGACAACCAATCTAATACTGTTAAGTATGAGTGATTTCGATGTAATCTTAGGAATGGATTGGTTATCTGCAAACCATGCTGTTTTAGATTGCTATGCTAAGACAATTATGTTTCCTAACCTTGAAAAATATGTTGTAAAGTTGGATGAAAAGAAATAAAAGTAGTAGTTATGGTTGTGATTGATAATATACTATGCTGACTGAGAAATGAATATGTTGAAGGTTTTATTACATACGTGGTTGATACGGATAAGATACATCCGAAGTTGGAAGATATCCCTGTGGTTAGTGAATTCTCAGATGTCTTTTCGGATGAATTGCCAGGGTTACCACGAGACAGAGAGATGGAGTTTTGTATAGACTTGGTGCCTAGTACTAAACCTATATCGAAACCACCGTATTGCATAGCATTAGTTGAGCTGGAGGAGCTCAAGAAACAATTAAAGGAGCTGTTGGATAAGGGTTTTATCAAACCGAGTGTTTTACCTTGGAGAGCACCGGTTTTGTTTGTAAAGAAGAAGGATGGAAGCCTTCAATTGTGTATAGATTACAGATTATTAAATAAGACAACCATCAAGAATAGATATCCCCTTCCACACATTGATGATCTATTGGATCAGCTCCGAGGAGCGTAGGTCTTTTCTAAGATTGATTTGAAGTCTGGGTATCAACAGTTAAGAGTTAGGAGTGAAGATGTACCCAAGATAGCATTTAGGGCCCGATATGGCCACTATGAGTTTTTGGTTATGCCATTCGGATTGACGAATGCTCCCATAGCTTTCATGGCTTTGATGAACGATGTATTCAAGCCATATTTGAATCAATTTGTTATCGTATTCATAGATGACATCTTGGTATTTTCTAACTATGAGGAAGAGCATGAGAAACACCTCAGAATTGTATTACAGACTTTACGAGAGTAGAAGTTGTATGTTAAACTCAATAAGTGTGATTTTTGGTTGTCACAGATCTCGTGTTTGAGACACGTTGTGTCGAAGGATGGTGTATCAGTAGATCTATCCAAGATCGAGGCTATAGCTCAATGGGAACTATGAGAACTGAGAATTCTGTATACCCCAATTATGAGAATTGTAAATTGGTGTATGGAATTATGATATGTTAATGTACACAAGTTTTAAATATGATGAAGTATAAGAAGATGAGGTTTTTAAGTCTTGAATGTGTATGGATTGAATTATGGACTATGGGGTAGATTTTGAGAAGTTTTACATTGAGTTTTCTGCAAATTGATGCAGCAGCAGTACAATATGTGAATGCCAGATCGACCTCTAAGGATGAGAGATTAATCTCATGGCTTTAGAATGCAGAAAATGTGCAAGAACTGATAGGCAGATCGATCTCATATGCAAGCAGATTGATCTCCAAATGTTTCTGTAAAGAGAAGATCAATCTCCTCAAGGAGTAGATCGATCTTATGAAGTATTCTGTAAACAGAAGATCGATCTCCTCAAGGAGCAGATCAATCTCATGAAGCAATTATGAGATCGATCTCCTCCCACGATAGATCGATCTCCTAGGCATAAAATTACCCCAAAATGTTCCCAAATTCAAAAAGAGATCGATCTCATCAAGGACCAGATCGATCTCCTACCTTCGGCCTATATAAGGACCCCTTTATTTTTTTGGAAATCTCTCTCTCTCTCTCCAAATCGCCATTTTTACAACCTTAACTTTCTCTCTCCTCTAAAACCCTTATTTTCGTCCAAATCTCAGGCATAGGCAAGAAGGAAAGTTGTTCCTCATCCAAAGGAGAACAAGTCGAAGGACGAATTAAATTGAGGTGTAAATAGAGCTCTCCATAAGTTTTAGGTAAATTTGTAAGCTTTAATCTTTGACATTGAGATGATTTTTGGTGATTGTGACTATAGGTGTTGTGATAAAATAGCTAGGAAATGGTTAGAGTTGATGAAATTATGATTTTGTTGGAGTGATGAGGATATTTTACAATCTGTGGTAATTTTAGGATTTTGGCTATAAATTGGAATCGAGGCAATAAGGTGATTTTGGCATGGATATTATGTATGAAAAATGTTGGATTTGAAATGTAGTGGATGAGAATGTGGATTATGATAGGAATATGAGAAAAATGAGGTTTGTAGTATTTAATGAGAATATGAGCAAATACGTGCTCGATGATGTGATTGAGATGAATTATTGATGTTTTAGTATCATTTGGAGAGCTCGGGAGTTCCAGAGAGGAATGTGATGCTAGTCCATTGTTTGGGGGAACGATTGTACTATATGAAGTGCAACGAGGTAAGGGAAACTTAAACTCATTTGTGTATGCGATTTTGTGATGATATTGTAGCATGAAATGTGATTTGAGAAAACAAGCATTTTTTTATAAGTTATTGCACACAGTTTTATAGTCGGTTGGGGCCCCATTTTTATGAGTTGTAAACTAAATGTGAAATTGTTTTACAACCGTTTTGAGTTTAAAAAGTGAAAAGTGATTTGGGCTCTACGTTAAGGCGTATTGAGATTTGAAAAATGTGTGCATGGTTTTACCGGTTTGAGCTCGATTTTGACATGTTTTGTATTGAGTACGAAACGGTTTTGAGATGTGTTTTATAAGAAAAACCATTATGAGCGCTACATGAAGGCAAAACAGTTTTATATGATAATGGCTATTACTGAGAATTAGGTGTGTCATGTTGAATACACATCGGGCCTTGCTCTGATAGCATGTAAGTCTGGGCATTGCTCTAGTAGCATGTAAGTCTGATATTCCTTCGTTTTAGTAACGAGAGATGCCTTTGTTTTGCTAACGTGAGATGACCCCCGCTCTGGTAGCGCTGGGTGGTCTCGCTCTGGTAGCATGTAAGTCCGGGCATTGTTCTGGTTGCATGTAAGTTTGATATTTTTCCCCTGCTCTGGTAGCGCTGGGAGGCCTTGCTTTGATAGCATGTAAGTCCGGGCCTTGCTTTGGTAGCATGTAAGACCGATAGTGTGCATAAGGAGAGGCTTTGCTCTGGCAGCATGTAAGGCCAGGCCTTGTTCTGGTAACGCGTAAGTCCAATATACCATGTACACGACCATATTATCGACGTTCCCTCTTTTGAGGATGCCTGGGATGCGCACCCAGAGGAGAATTATATTGATGTGCCATGACAAAATTTTATCTGAGTTTTATTTGCCTAGTCTCGTTTTACACTTGAGATTGTGTTTGGTGGCTGCGCCACATGCATTACTATTGAGGTGATTTTTATCACATTTTTACGAGAAAAGCCATTATCGCATCCTGATTTCCACATGCTTGTGACTGTGACTTGTACATGAGTCTTGTGACTGTGACTTGTACATGAGTTATGTACTCTCATGTTTTTACATGATTTTATAGAAATGAGATGATAATGATGTTTTACTGTTTTCATGCTACACTTTTATTGAGTTTCAACTATGAGATAAAATAATTGTGCTGTGCAAATCATTATTTTGTTAATGAATCCCTTACCCCCTTACTGAGCGATTTAGAAGCTCACCCTCTTTTATCTCCCCCTAGATTTCTTCAAGTGAAGAGAGTTTTCCTGCGACGTATGGAGTAGTGGCTAGTGGAGGACTTGAGCTCCAGGCCACATATTGTGCTTGAAGTATATTTTAATATTTCATGTACCCAGACTAAAGTTGTATTTACATGCACTTGATGAACAATGACATAAGGTATGAGGACTAAGACTCATGGCGAGCATCCCACATTGAGATAGGGTTCATGGAGTATTGTGTACTGTGTATGTCACATGGAGTACGATGTACCGTGAGTACTTGAATGTACTTGTATAGGACTGGTTAGCAGTGGGAACGGGATCCAGTGGGATCTGGTGTGCTTCGGGATCAGGTCCTCAGATTGAGAGCTGATGGTAGAGATTTGACCCACCTCCTGTTCCAGCAATTTTAAGACCCCGCATACTGAGTACTTTGTAGCCTGGGATCACGAAAAATGAGTTATGATCATACACTCGGAACATGTAGTCGCCTATCTCGGTTTTCTTTTCATGCTATGTGAATCAACATTTCTTGATTGAATTATCACATGGTTTTAAAATATGAACATGTGAATTTATGAGTTGTAAAAAGGGTAACCCGAGGGATGGGTGAGGCCCAGATTTCCATGTTTTTAAACATGATGAATGCCATATTATTTGATTTAACTAAATGGCATAATAAATGTGATTTGTGTGAAATTACATGATATTTATGAAATTACATGAGAAATGTAGAGTTAGGCATAAAATGCTGAGGTGGTTAAACCAGCATATTTCCAGTTTTATAACTGATGTTTTGTATCTATACATATATATTGCATAAAGCTTTGAGAGAGATGCATGCTTAGATACAAACAGGTAAGGAAATGATTTCAAGGCATAAGCATTGTATATTTGTAGATAGTGTGGTTATCTACTTGCTTGCCTGATTTCCTTACTGAGCTGTGAGCTCACCCCCTTATTATTTCCCTTTTTTCAGAGCATCCACTGTAGGTGGACACGGCTGGAGATTTGTAGACTTTGATCCGCTGCCTATCCATCTTACGAGAGGTATACACACTCGAACATTTTGTACTGAACAATATATAAGCACAGCTATGTAAATGACTGTATAGTCGGGGATGTATATGTACAAATATTGTATTAATGTATAGGAGTTATATTATAGAAAAGAATATTAAATTCTATGTATGTTGTGAATGAGTGTGAAAGGGTGACTAATATTAAATCACAGCCGAACTATTTGGTGTGGAGTGATGACAAAAGAAGAGGTAAGTGAAATGTAAAATAAAATTTAAATGATTTTGGTAGGTCACGTGTGAGAGTAGGGCGTGACAATATGTCCATTATACTTGTTGTCATGCTTGAGACTACTTGTACATGGTTTTATGACATGTTGGGAGTCGTACTGGGAGTTTCGAGTAGGCTGTGTGCCATGCCGATTAAATAGGCTCGCACGTGCGTATTGAGATGTGGCAGGATATATTGTGATGATGTGGGTCCACGGAGTATGTTGTACCATGCAAGTAGCATGGAGTACGCTGTACTGTGTGTGATGCTATATATATGCCATCTTCGGACGATGATTCTACTATGGACCGGTGGGTTGGATGTGACCCACCTCCCCGTGCGAAAGCAGATAGAGGTGATACCTCACACAGTAGGATTCGTGTAGCCTGAGATCACAGAGGATATGACAATAGTTCTAGTTATTACCTTTATTATGTTATATGCCTATCTCACATGTCTATTGTTGAATGAAAAGTCCATGTTTTGAAATGTGTTTTGTGGGTCACGATAGTCCATGGGAGGGGCTGAGTCCTGACTAGTGATGATTTTGTATCGGTTTATGTTGAGATTGAAATGCTTGATAAGTGCACTTTGCATGATGATTTACCATGCCTTGATTTTGATTTACGCATGATGATTTTCCATGCTATGTTTTGAGAACTGTGTACTGATTTAAATAGCATGAATTGCTTTACATGTCATGAACACAAGCATGAGCATACGTTTTGGAGTATGACAAATAAATGTTTGATTTAAGCATGGTATCACGACCACGTAGATAGTAAAGTTATCTACCTGCTCAAATGATTGCCTTACTGAGCGCGTGGTTTGCTCACCCCCTTATTTCACCCCTATACTGAGCACGTACAGTAGATAATGGGTGACTGAGTATTGGATTTTGGTGTTCATTGTATCCCATCACACGAGGTATACAGATTTGTATAGTTTTGTATCTAGACATGTCCAAGCACAGTAATATCTTTAAATGTAATTTTGGGGATGTAAAAGATTGTAAACACATATAAACAGTAACTCTGATTTAGAAATACAAGTGTTTACATTTAAATGAATTGTAATTTGAAATGGTATGATTGGATGAGATTGGCACCGATACACGACCCAACTGTTGGAGGTGTAGCTTTTCACGATCAGGTAAGATAAAGGTAAAGAACAAACAATAAGAATTGGATTAAATAATAATCGATAAATGAAAAACAAAAAAAAAATTGTAATGGATTTTCGGTGGATTGAGGGTCGTGACAATGAAATTGTCTAAAAATAAAATCTTTTACTTTTTCAAAATATATACCTGACATACATCACCATTATACTTATCGGTAAGGAGGAACTTAGTAAGTTAATCTTATAAGAGCATAGATAGAATCATACTGTTCTATATGTATAGCACATAATTTACTTGTATTGGTTTCATAATCATAATATGAATCGTACACTATCATATATCACTTTCATATTAGGATACACTATCACTTCACTAATACCACTTAAACTTTAGGACTCTATAACGCAATCAAGGTCTTTTAGGGGTATCAGTCAGAGGGGTACTTTATAGTACCTCATTCCTCCTTTGACTTGACATCTAGACTAAGCAGTTTAATGCACTTTACAATAAACACTAAATTGTTTGATAAATCAATGCACTTTTATAATAAACACTTCACTATTCAATAAAATAATGTACTTTATGATAAACACTGCTTGAAAAAATGATACACTTTATGATAAGCACTATTCGATAAAACGATACACTTTAGGACAAACAATGCTCGATAAATCGATACACTTACAATAACACTGTTCAATAAAACACCATTTAGATAAAACAATGTCCACTAAACAGAATAGGCATAACTCCACAATTCCCTATATCAATAATGACTCATCCCCTTGTTTTATATCAGTGAGTCACTCAGCACCCCGAAACAAAGGATTATACTTATGGCCATAGATCCACTATCTCTAGTTCTATTGATCAGGTAAGAATTGGAACCTGTCAACAACTTTTGTCTTACAACCCATTATGCCTACGTAGGAGTAACTAGTACTTAAGCGGTTTCCACTATGCTTTTTCAATTTCAATAAAATTTAAGAGTGTCTGTAATCTCTAACAAGATTTTTTCATGTGCTTTGAAAATTCACTTAACATTTTAGTTATAAAAGCTGGCATATGATTTCTTAAAACTACTTTCACATATGATTTATTGGTATATTCCACTAGATTTCAAAACATGTATTAAGAGATTTCAAAAGCTTTTACATGCATATGTTTAATAACTGCAAGCTTTTGAATTTCATCAATACCATGCTATGCATAAGTATAATGAATGCAGTAAAAGTATGGTTTAATGTGCACTTTAAAATCACATGAATGATGTCACATGCATAACATACATTATGTCACGCCACTTAAATTGAATGCACAAGACTAGGTTCACTCTGTCTTAATTGCCCACATTGCATAAACACATCAAAAACATAAACATCCATTATTTTCATTTCCATCATATCTTGGCTAATGTGAGATCTGAGAATTTCAGACATATTTTATTGATGTAATAATAATTTGAAGTGTAATTTAATTGAGCTAAGTGAATTGTGGGAATGATAATTGGAGATTTATATGTTAAGTGTTAAAATGAATGTGAAACTATGAGGACAGATCGATCTGGGAGAAGGAGAGATCGATCTGGTGAGTTATAAACGACAAAGAAGGAGAAATTTAAGGAGCAGATCGATCTGGGAGAAGGAGAGATCGATCTGGTGAGTTAAAAATGACAAGGAAGGAGGAATTTGAGGAGCAGATCGATCTCCAATGGAAGAGGATCGATCTCCTTATGAATCTGTTTGAGAGAAGATCGATCTCATGAGGAAGAGATCGATCTCCAAATGATTCTGTTTGGGAGAAGATCGATCTCCTTAGGAGCAGATCGATCTCATAAAGCCATAAAGAGATCGATCTCACCCCTCGACAGATCGATCTCCTAGGCATAAAATTGCCCAGATCGTCCCCAAAATTCAAACGCAGATCGATCTCATCAAGAGGCAGATCGATCTCCTACCTCCAGTCTATATAAGGAACCCGTGTTTTTCTCCTGCAAACTCACTTTCTCTCTCTTCCAACCCCATTTCCACCGAAAACCTAGCTTTCTCACTCATCCAAAACACCCATTTCCGGCCAAATCAAGAGTTGTGGTAAGAAGGAAAGTTGTTCCTCATCAAAGGGAGAACAACATACTTGGAAATCGAAGGACGAATCGGATCGAGGCGTGGGTTGTGCGTCTCATAAGCTTTGGCTCGGGAGTTCCAGAGTGGAATGCGAGGCTAGTCCGTGATACGGGGGAAACAATTGCACTATACGAGGTGCAAAGAGGTAAGGGAAATCTAAACCATTTGTGTATGTGAATTGTAAACTATTTCAGCATGAATTGTGGTTTATAAAACAAGCATGTTGGGTTTTGTGTTGAGATTTAATTGCACACGATTTTTATAGCCGGTTGGAGCCCAATGTTTTTATGAGTTTATATCTGGGCTCTACGTTAAGGCAATATCGAGATTTGAGAAATGTGTGCGTGCTTTGCCGGTTTGAACTCGATTTTATTATGTTTTGTGTTGAGTACAAAACAGTTTACAAATGAGTTTTATGAGAGAAAAACCACTATGAGTTCTACGTGAAGGCAAACCAGTCTTGTGTGATAAGACTTAGGTGTGTAATTCTGAATACACACCGGGCATTGCTCTGGTAGCATGTAAGCCCGATTCTTCTCCGTTCTGGTAACGTGAGAATAACCCCATTGGTGGCCGTTGCCACGTTATACCCCATTGGTGGCCGTTGCCACGTTATACCCCATTGGTGGCCGTTGCCACGTGAGAAACCCCATTGGTGGCCGTTGCCACGTGAGAAACCCCATTGGTGGCCGTTGCCACGTTATACCCCATTGGTGGCCGTTGCCACGTTATACCCCATTGGTGGCCGTTGCCACGTGTGAAACCCTATCCAGTGGCTATGCCACGTGAGAAATTAAATCAGTGGCTATGCCACGGGTGTTTAGTGGCTATGCCACGTGAGAATTTAAATCAGTGGCTATGCCACGTGTGTTTAGTGGTTGTGCCACGTGTATTACTATTTCAGTGATTTTATCACGTATTTGAGAAAGCGTTTATCGCATTGTTTTCACATGCTTTGTTATTGCTCTAGAGTGAGCCTTTTTACTTCATGTTTTCACATGATTTGAGATATGAGATTATCGTTTTGAGTACTTTCATGCTATGATTTTCAAATGAGTTTCACATACAAATAAATACTTTGTGATGTGCATTTTGGTTTATGAAATGAGTACCTTACCCCCCTTACTGAGCGATTTAGAAGCTCACCCTGTTTTCTTTTTCCCCCAGAGTTCTTCAAGTGAAAAAGAATCTCCCTGCGACGTACGGAATAGTGGATAGTGGAGGACTTGAGCTCCAGGCCATATATATATATATTGTATTTTGAGGTACCTCTTATCTTTTCATGTACCCAGACTATTATTGTAATTGCAGACACTTGATGTATAACATTATATGGGATGTATTAGGATTAATTAACTTGGAATTGAGTATTTGTATACGCTACATTATGATGAGATCCTGAGGCATAATAAATGATGATGTATGACACTGCACAGGAATGCACCTTTAATTGTGAATTAATGAGTAAAAAGTTTTAAATTTGCCCTATTTTCCGTATTTTCGGGGCGTGACAGAGTTTTCTTGGTATTAGAGCTTAGGGTGTCTAGTACTGTCAGTGTCGGTTAAGTGAAATAGAATACATCCCAAGTGTCTGTAATAGTCTGGTCATGAACTGAAATTGAGGATTGAGATTTCAATCAATTGTGATATGTACGCGCAGGAGACGAGTTGAGATAGAGAATGAGTAAACGACGAGGTCGTTCGAGGAGGCAGGCAGAGTCCCCTCCGCCACCTGTCCCACAACCAGAGAGTCCTAACTCTCGATTTAATCGGATTGAGACCAATGTGAGGCAAGGTTTTGAGCAGATGGCAGCGTTATTCGCGCAACACTTTGGAGTTAATGCCTCGGATACTACTCCTGCACCACCACAGGGACCTCCCATACCCCCAGTGCCTCCCGTCACCCAGCCTGAGGATAGAAGTATGGTCCGACTAAGGGATTTTCTGAAGATGAATCCACCCGCATTTAGGGGAAAGAAGGATCCTACAGAGGCTGAGGAGTGGTTGACGGAATTAAGAATTATATTTGATTTCCTGGGGTGCACCGATTCTGAGAGGGTCAGTATGAGTGCCTATATGCTGAAGGGGAGAGCTCGAGGTTGGTGGGGTACTACCCAAGGTATTTTGATGTCCCACCATGGTGTGATTGGTTGGGAAGAGTTCCAGACAGCCTTTAGGACCCAATATGTACCATGAGCCGCCCAGAGAAAGAAACAAGCTGAGTTTTTGAGTTTGGTACAGGGTGACATGTCTGTGGATGACTATGAGAGCCAATTCACAGCGCTATTGAGATATGACCCAGAGACCTTCAAGAGTGAAGAGCTCCGCACAGAGAAGTTTGTGTATGGGTTGAAGCCAGTCATCAGAGATAGATTGATAGGGCTATGTATTACTGAGTTTGGAGATGCTCTGAGACGAGCACAAGAGATTGAAAGAGGAATTGAGATGGTACAATCCCAGAATGAGCTCAGAGCGGTGAATAGAGATAAGGGCAAGAGGCCAGCACTTTTCCAAACAGAGGCTCGGAGAGGTTCCTTCAGAAGAGGAAGGATTGAGGTACAGAAGGACAGATTGGAGAGACCCAGAGCCTATCCTATTATAAAGGAGACCCCTCGATATGTCAGGCCGGAGATAAGGGTTTGTAGAGACTGTGGCTGATCGCATGAGGGAAGTTGTACTGGGTCGATCCGTGGATGTTTTAGATGTGGTGACATGGGTCACAGAGTGAAGGACTGTCCCCAACCTCAGATACCACATGCTCCAGAGCCCACTAGACAACAGCCTCAGAGAGTGGATCCCCGGAGACGGGCCACTGCGGCAGAGAAAAGGAAGAAACCTGTGGCACAGGGACGTGTGTTTGCCCTGGATAAGGAGACCGCAGACACTTCGGCAGAAACTATAAGAGGTACACTCTCTGTCTGTAATTATGAGGCTCATGTGTTGATTGATTCAGGATCCACGCATTCGTTTATTTCTGAGCATTTTGCATATAGATTAAACTTGAAGTTTGAACCTCTAGAATATATACTACATGTAAATACCCCTATGCATGAATCCCAGAGAACTGAGTTAATCTGTAGAGGATGTGAGATAAAGGTGGGAGATAGAGTGATGTTAGCAAATCTAATCATGTTGAATATACATGGGTTTGATGTAATTCTGGGAATGGATTGGTTGGCGACCAATTGAGTGAGTTTAGACTGCTACACTAAGATTGTAACTTTCTCCCTACCTGAACCTTACAGTGTACGGTTGAGATGTTGAGGAAATGTATATGTGGAATTCTAGTAAGTAATTTGAGAATTTTAATATTATTTTGGAGAATATTAAATATGATTATTCATGTGAAGGTTATGAGACACTCATCTCAGACGATGAGCGGGAACATCCGAGGATTGAGGATATACATGTGGTGTGTGAATTTCTGGATGTTTTCCCAGATGAATTGCCAGGTTTACCACCAGAGAGAGAGATGGAGTTTACCATTGATTTGGTACCAGATACTCAGCCGATCTCTAAACCTCCTTACAGGATGGCATTAGTGGAACTTGAGGAATTGAAGAGACAACTACAGGAGTTATTGGATCAAGGGTTAATTAGGCCCAGTGTTTCACCGTGGGGAGCGCCAGTGCTATTTGTTAAGAAGAAGGATGGTAGTCTCAGATTATGTGTAGACTACCGATTGTTGAATAAAGCCACGGTGAAGAATAAATACCCACTGCCCAGGATTGATGATCTACTTGATCAGCTGAAAGGGGCATCAGTCTTTTCTAAGATTAATTTGAGATCGGGCTATCACCAATTGAGGATCAAGGAAGAAGATATTCCAAAGACGGCCTTCAGGACGAGGTATGGCCATTACGAATTTCTGGTGATGTCCTTTGGATTGACGAACGCCCCTGCAGCATTTATGAGATTGATGAACAAGGTGTTCAGAGACTATCTGGATAAGTCTGTGATAGTTTTTATTGATGATATCCTGGTGTACTCTCGGTCGTATGAGGAGCATGCACAGCATTTGTGGTTAGTACTTCAGATACTCCGAGATAAGCAATTATACGGAAAGCTTAGTAAGTGTGAGTTTTGGCTGAACCGGATAGCTTTCCTTGGTCATATAGTCTCAGAGGAAGGAGTATCAGTGGACCCAAGTAAGGTGGAGGCTGTGCTTAGTTGGGAGAGACCGAAGACAGTTACTGAGGTACGAAGCTTCCTTGGTTTGGCAGGGTATTACAGAAGATTTGTGGAAGGATTTTCCAGGATTGCCGCCCCTTTGACTAAGCTCACGCGCAAAGAGACTCCATTTATATGGACTGATCAATGTGAGCTCAGTTTTCAGGAATTAAAGAGGAGGTTGACAGCGGCACCTGTGTTAACTATTCCTGAGGGATCAGGAGGATTTTCGGTGTATAGTGATGCATCTCACCAAGGATTGGGGTGTGTGCTTATGCAGCACGGGAGAGTGGTCGCATATGGATCGCGACAGCTGAAAGACCATGAGCGAAATTACCCCACGCATGATTTGGAGTTAGCCGCTGTGGTATTTGCTTTGAAGATCTGGCGACATTACTTATATGGGGAAAGATTCCAGATCTTCACTGATCACAAGAGTTTGAGATATCTCTTTGATCAGAAAGAGTTAAACATGAGACAAAGGAGATGGATGGAACTCCTTAAGGATTATGACTGTGAGATTCTTTATCATCCGGGTAAGGCGAATGTAGTTGCTGATGCCCTGAGCAGGAAAAGTATGATATCTGCTATGATGATCAGGGAATGGGATTTGTTAGAGCAGTTCGCCGAACTTCGGATCAGAGTTAAAGAGGTAGAGGCTGGATTTTTGGCTAGCCTGTGGATAGAGCCCAGGATCATGGATCAGATTAGAACTGGGCAGCGCAGTGATCAGAGATTGATAGATATGGTTAGCCAAGCTGAGCGGAGTTCGCAGTCGGATCTCACCATCGGTGAGGATGGATTGTTGAGATTCAGAGGACGGATCTGTGTACCGGACGATGATACCCTGAAGAGACAGATACTGAGAGAATCCCACTGCTCGCGATACACCATGCACCCAGGGAGTACTAAGATGTACCGAGACTTGAGAAAGGTGTATTGGTGGAGTGGTATGAAGCGAGATGTGGCAGAGTATGTGGCCAGGTGTTTAGTATGCCAGCAAGTGAAAGCTGAGCATCGGAAGCCCGGAGGACTACTACAGCCCTTACCTGTACCTACATGGAAATGGGAGCATGTCACTATGGACTTTATTATGGGTTTACCGAGGACCCGGAGAGGTCGTGACGCGATATGGATCATTGTGGATAGATTGACCAAGAGTGCCCACTTCCTTGCCATCAAGAGCACAGATACGGTGGATGCCTTAGCTGAGCTATATGTAAGCGAGATAGCTAGATTACATGGGGCTCCAGTGAGTATTACTTCTGATAGAGATTCCCGGTTTACTTCCAGATTTTGGACCCAGTTTCAGGAGTCTATGGGATCTCGATTGAGTTTTAGTACCGCCTATCATCCTCAGACAGATGGTCAGTCAGAGAGGACTATTCAGACCCTGGAGGATATGTTGAGGGCGTGTACGATGGATTTTAAGGGATCATGGGATGATCACCTGCCCCTAGCAGAGTTTGCATACAATAACAGCTATCATGCGAGTATTGGAATGGCACCTTTTGAGGCTCTATATGGTAGGAGGTGTAGATCCCCTGTAGCTTGGGAAGAAGTCGGTGACAGAAAGATAAATGCTCCCGAGCTTGTTGAGCAAGCCGTACAGAGTGTGAAACTCATATGTGAGAGGTTACAGGCTGCACAAAGTAGACAGAAAAGCTACGCGGATGTGCGTAGACGGCCACTCGAGTTTGAGGTTGGTGATGCAGTATTTCTGAAAATATCACCGAGTAAGGGTATCATGCGATTTGGGAAGAAAGGAAAATTGAGTCCTCGATACGTAGGACCATTCGAGATTCTTGAGAGAGTGGGAGAGGTAGCTTACAGATTAGCATTACCCCCACAGATGTCTGGAATACACAACGTTTTTCATGTGTCTATGTTGAGGAAGTACCACCCGGACCCTTCTCATGTTATAGAGTATGATGAGATGGACATACAGGAGGACATGAGCTACACTGAGGAACCCGTCCGGATTCTCGATAGAAAGGAGAAGGTACTGAGGACCAAGAGCATCCCATTAGTGAAAGTTTTGTGAAAACATCACTCAAGGGAAGAGGCAACCTGGGAACTAGAGAGTCTCAAGGAGAAATACCCCCATCTATTTGACTAGCTGAGTTGAATTTGGAGGACCAAATTCTATTTAAGGTGGGGAGGATGTGAGATCTGAGAATTTCAGACATATTTTATTGATGTAATAATAATTTGAAGTGTAATTTAATTGAGCTAAGTGAATTGTGGGAATGATAATTGGAGATTTATGTGTTAAGTGTTAAAATGAATGTGAAACTATGAGGACAGATCGATCTGGGAGAAGGAGAGATCGATCTGGTGAGTTATAAACGACAAAGAAGGAGAAATTTAAGGAGCAGATCGATCTGGGAGAAGGAGAGATCGATCTGGTGAGTTAAAAATGACAAGGAAGGAGGAATTTGAGGAGCAGATCGATCTGGTGAGTTAAAAATGACAAGGAAGGAGGAATTTGAGGAGCAGATCGATCTCCAATGGAAGAGGATCGATCTCCTTATGAATCTGTTTGAGAGAAGATCGATCTCATGAGGAAGAGATCGATCTCCAAATGATTCTGTTTGGGAGAAGATCGATCTCCTTAGGAGCAGATCGATCTCATAAAGCCATAAAGAGATCGATCTCACCCCTCGACAGATCGATCTCCTAGGCATAAAATTGCCCAGATCGTCCCCAAAATTCAAACGCAGATCGATCTCATCAAGAGGCAGATCGATCTCCTACCTCCAGTCTATATAAGGAACTCGTGTTTTTCTCCTGCAAACTCACTTTCTCTCTCTTCCAACCCCATTTCCACCGAAAACCTAGCTTTCTCACTCATCCAAAACACCCATTTCCGGCCAAATCAAGAGTTGTGGTAAGAAGGAAAGTTGTTCCTCATCAAAGGGAGAACAACATACTTGGAAATCGAAGGACGAATCGGATCGAGGCGTGGGTTGTGCGTCTCATAAGCTTTGGCTCGGGAGTTCCAGAGTGGAATGCGAGGCTAGTCCGTGATACGGGGGAAACGATTGCACTATACGAGGTGCAAAGAGGTAAGGGAAATCTAAACCATTTGTGTATGTGAATTGTAATCTATTTCAGCATGAATTGTGGTTTATAAAACAAGCATGTTGGGTTTTGTGTTGAGATTTAATTGCACACGATTTTCATAGCCGGTTGGAGCCCAATGTTTTTATGAGTTTATATCTGGGCTCTACGTTAAGGCAATATCGAGATTTGAGAAATGTGTGCGTGCTTTGCCGGTTTGAACTCAGTTTTATTATGTTTTGTGTTGAGTACAAAATAGTTTACAAATGAGTTTTATGAGAGAAAAACCACTATGAGTTCTACGTGAAGGCAAACCAGTCTTGTGTGATAAGACTTAGGTGTGTAATTCTGAATACACACCGGGCATTGCTCTGGTAGCATATAAGCCCGATTCTTCTCCGTTCTGGTAACGTGAGAATAACCCCATTGGTGGCCGTTGCCACGTTATACCCCATTGGTGGCCGTTGCCACGTTATACCCCATTGGTGGCCGTTGCCACGTGAGAAACCCCATTGGTGGCCGTTGCCACGTTATACCCCATTGGTGGCCGTTGCCACGTGTGAAACCCTATCCAGTGGCTATGCCACGTGAGAAATTAAATCAGTGGCTATGCCACGGGTGTTTAGTGGCTATGCCACGTGAGAATTTAAATCAGTGGCTATGCCACGTGTGTTTAGTGGCTGTGCCACGTGTATTACTATTTCAGTGATTTTATCACGTATTTGAGAAAGCGTTTATCGCATTGTTTTCACATGCTTTGTTATTGCTCTAGAGTGAGCCTTTTTACTTCATGTTTTCACATGATTTGAGATATGAGATTATCGTTTTGAGTACTTTCATGCTATGATTTTCAAATGAGTTTCACATACAAATAAATACTTTGTGATGTGCATTTTGGTTTATGAAATGAGTACCTTACCCCCCTTACTGAGCGATTTAGAAGCTCACCCTGTTTTCTTTTTCCCCCAGAGTTCTTCAAGTGAAAAAGAATCTCCCTGCGACGTACGGAATAGTGGATAGTGGAGGACTTGAGCTCCAGGCCATATATATATATTGTATTTTGAGGTACCTCTTATCTTTTCATGTACCCAGACTATTATTGTAATTGCAGACACTTGATGTATAACATTATATGGGATGTATTAGGATTAATTAACTTGGAATTGAGTATTTGTATACGCTATATTATGATGAGATCCTGAGGCATAATAAATGATGATGTATGACACTGCACAGGAATGCACCTTTAATTGTGAATTAATGAGTAAAAAGTTTTAAATTTGCCCTATTTTCCGTATTTTCGGGGCGTGACAGAGTTTTCTTGGTATCAGAGCTTAGGGTGTCTAGTACTGTCAGTGTCGGTTAAGTGAAATAGAATACATCCCAAGTGTCTGTAATAGTCTGGTCATGAACTGAAATTGAGGATTGAGATTTCAATCGATTGTGATATGTACGCGCAGGAGACGAGTTGAGATAGAGAATGAGTACACGACGAGGTCGTTCGACGAGGCAGGCAGAGTCCCCTCCGCCACCTGTCCCACAACCAGAGAGTCCTAACTCTCGATTTAATCGGATTGAGACCAATGTGAGGCAAGGTTTTGAGCAGATGGCAGCGTTATTCGCGCAACACTTTGGAGTTAATGCCTCGGATACTACTCCTACACCACCACAGGGACCTCCCATACCCCCAGTGCCTCCCGTCACCCAGCCTGAGGATAGAAGTATGGTCCGACTAAGGGATTTTCTGAAGATGAATCCACCCGCATTTAGGGGAAAGAAGGATCCTACAGAGGCTGAGGAGTGGTTGACGGAATTAAGAATTATATTTGATTTCCTGGGGTGCACCGATGCTGAGAGGGTCAGTATGAGTGCCTATATGCTGAAGGGGAGAGCTCGAGATTGGTGGGGCACTACCCAAGGTATTTTGATGTCCCACCATGGTGTGATTGGTTGGGAAGAGTTCCAGACAGCCTTTAGGACCCAATATGTACCACGAGCCGCCCAGAGAAAGAAACAAGCTGAGTTTTTGAGTTTGGTACAGGGTGACATGTCTGTGGATGACTATGAGAGCCAATTCACAGCGCTATTGAGATATGACCCAGAGACCTTCAAGAGTGAAGAGCTCCGCACAGAGAAGTTTGTGTATGGGTTGAAGCCAGTCATCAGAGATAGATTGATAGGGCTATGTATTACTGAGTTTGGAGATGCTCTGAGACGAGCACAAGAGATTGAAAGAGGAATTGAGATGGTACAATCCCAGAATGAGCTCAGAGCGGTGAATAGAGATAAGGGCAAGAGGCCAGCACTTTTCCAAACAGAGGCTCGGAGAGGTTCCTTCAGAAGAGGAAGGATTGAGGTACAGAAGGACAGATTGGAGAGACCCAGAGCCTATCCTATTATAAAGGAGACCCCTCGATATGTCAGGCCGGAGATAAGGGTTTGTAGAGACTGTGGCTGATCGCATGAGGGAAGTTGTACTGGGTCGATCCGTGGATGTTTTAGATGTGGTGACATGGGTCACAGAGTGAAGGACTGTCCCCAACCTCAGATACCACATGCTCCAGAGCCCACTAGACAACAGCCTCAGAGAGTGGATCCCCAGAGACGGGCCACTGCGGCAGAGAAAGGGAAGAAACCTGTGGCACAGGGACGTGTGTTTGCCCTGGATAAGGAGACCGCAGACACTTCGGCAGAAACTATAAGAGGTACACTCTCTGTCTGTAATTATGAGGCTCATGTGTTGATTGATTCAGGATCCACGCATTCGTTTATTTCTGAGCATTTTGCATATAGATTAAACTTGAAGTTTGAACCTCTAGAATATATACTACATGTAAATACCCCTATGCGTGAATCCCAGAGAACTGAGTTAATCTGTAGAGGATGTGAGATAAAGGTGGGAGATAGAGTGATGTTAGCAAATCTAATCATGTTGAATATACATGGGTTTGATGTAATTCTGGGAATGGATTGGTTGGCGACCAATCGAGTGAGTTTAGACTGCTACACTAAGATTGTAACTTTCTCCCTACCTGAACCTTACAGTGTACGGTTGAGATGTTGAGGAAATGTATATGTGGAATTCTAGTAAGTAATTTGAGAATTTTAATATTATTTTGGAGAATATTAAATATGATTATTCATGTGAAGGTTATGAGACACTCATCTCAGACGATGAGCGGGAACATCCGAGGATTGAGGATATACATGTGGTGTGTGAATTTCTGGATGTTTTCCCAGATGAATTGCCAGGTTTACCACCAGAGAGAGAGCTGGAGTTTACCATTGATTTAGTACCAGATACTCAGCCGATCTCTAAACCTCCTTACAGGATGGCATTAGTGGAACTTGAGGAATTGAAGAGACAACTACAGGAGTTATTGGATCAAGGGTTCATTAGGCCCAGTGTTTCACCGTGGGGAGCGCCAGTGCTATTTGTTAAGAAGAAGGATGGTAGTCTCAGATTATGTGTAGACTACCGATTGTTGAATAAAGCCACGGTGAAGAATAAATACCCACTGCCCAGGATTGATGATCTACTTGATCAGCTGAAAGGGGCATCAGTCTTTTCTAAGATTAATTTGAGATCGGGCTATCACCAATTGAGGATCAAGGAAGAAGATATTCCAAAGACGGCCTTCAGGACGAGGTATGGCCATTACGAATTTCTGGTGATGTCCTTTGGATTGACGAACGCCCCTGCAGCATTTATGAGATTGATGAACAAGGTGTTCAGAGACTATCTGGATAAGTCTGTGATAGTTTTTATTGATGATATCCTGGTGTACTCTCGGTCGTATGAGGAGCATGCACAGCATTTGTGGTTAGTACTTCAGATACTCCGAGATAAGCAATTATACGGAAAGCTTAGTAAGTGTGAGTTTTGGCTGAACCGGATAGCTTTCCTTGGTCATATAGTCTCAGAGGAAGGAGTATCAGTGGACCCAAGTAAGGTGGAGGCTGTGCTTAGTTGGGAGAGACCGAAGACAGTTACTGAGGTACGAAGCTTCCTTGGTTTGGCAGGGTATTACAGAAGATTTGTGGAAGGATTTTCCAGGATTGCCGCCCCTTTGACTAAGCTCACGTGCAAAGAGACTCCATTTATATGGACTGATCAATGTGAGCTCAGTTTTCAGGAATTAAAGAGGAGGTTGACAGCGGCACCTGTGTTAACTATTCCTGAGGGATCAGGAGGATTTTCGGTGTATAGTGATGCATCTCACCAAGGATTGGGGTGTGTGCTTATGCAGCACGGGAGAGTGGTCGCATATGGATCGCGACAGCTGAAAGACCATGAGCGGAATTACCCCACGCATGATTTGGAGTTAGCCGCTGTGGTATTTGCTTTGAAGATCTGGCGACATTACTTATATGGGGAAAGATTCCAGATCTTCACTGATCACAAGAGTTTGAGATATCTCTTTGATCAAAAAGAGTTAAACATGAGACAAAGGAGATGGATGGAACTCCTTAAGGATTATGACTGTGAGATTCTTTATCATCCGGGTAAGGCGAATGTAGTTGCTGATGCCCTGAGCAGGAAAAGTATGATATCTGCTATGATGATCAGGGAATGGGATTTGTTAGAGCAGTTCACCGAACTTCGGATCAGAGTTAAAGAGGTAGAGACTGGATTTTTGGCTAGCCTGTGGATAGAGCCCAGGATCATGGATCAGATTAGAACTGGGCAGCGCAGTGATCAGAGATTGATAGATATGGTTAGCCAAGCTGAGCGGAGTTCGCAGTCGGATCTCACCATCGGTGAGGATGGATTGTTGAGATTCAGAGGATGGATCTGTGTACCGGACGATGATACCCTGAAGAGACAGATACTGAGAGAATCCCACTGCTCGCGATACACCATGCACCCAGGGAGTACTAAGATGTACCGAGACTTGAGAAAGGTGTATTGGTGGAGTGGTATGAAGCGAGATGTGGCAGAGTATGTGGCCAGGTGTTTAGTATGCCAGCAAGTGAAAGCTGAGCATCGGAAGCCCGGAGGACTACTACAGCCCTTACCTGTACCTACATGGAAATGGGAGCATGTCACTATGGACTTTATTATGGGTTTACCGAGGACCCGGAGAGGTCGTGACGCGATATGGATCATTGTGGATAGATTGACCAAGAGTGCCCACTTCCTTGCCATCAAGAGCACAGATACGGTGGATGCCTTAGCTGAGCTATATGTCAGCGAGATAGCTAGATTACATGGGGCTCCAGTGAGTATTACTTCTGATAGAGATTCCCGGTTTACTTTCAGATTTTGGACCCAGTTTCAGGAGTCTATGGGATCTCGATTGAGTTTTAGTACCGCCTATCATCCTCAGACAGATGGTTAGTCAGAGAGGACTATTCAGACCCTGGAGGATATGTTGAGGGCGTGTACGATGGATTTTAAGGGATCATGGGATGATCACCTGCCCCTAGCAGAGTTTGCATACAATAACAGCTATCATGCGAGTATTGGAATGGCACCTTTTGAGGCTCTATATGGTAGGAGGTGTAGATCCCCTGTAGCTTGGGAAGAAGTCGGTGACAGAAAGATAAATGCTCCCGAGCTTGTTGAGCAAGCCGTACAGAGTGTGAAACTCATATGTGAGAGGTTACAGGCTGCACAAAGTAGACAGAAAAGCTACGCGGATGTGCGTAGATGACCACTCGAGTTTGAGGTTGGTGATGCAGTATTTCTGAAAATATCACCGAGTAAGGGTATCATGCGATTTGGGAAGAAAGGAAAATTGAGTCCTCGATACGTAGGACCATTCGAGATTCTTGAGAGAGTGGGAGAGGTAGCTTACAGATTAGCATTACCCCCACAGATGTCTGGAATACACAACGTTTTTCATGTGTCTATGTTGAGGAAGTACCACCCGGACCCTTCTCATGTTATAGAGTATGATGAGATGGACATACAGGAGGACATGAGCTACACTGAGGAACCCGTCCAGATTCTCGATAGAAAGGAGAAGGTTCTGAGGACCAAGAGCATCCCATTAGTGAAAGTTTTGTGAAAACATCACTCAAGGGAAGAGGCAACCTGGGAACTAGAGAGTCTCATGAAGGAGAAATACCCCCATCTATTTGACTAGCTGAGTTGAATTTGGAGGACCAAATTCTATTTAAGGTGGGGAGGATGTGAGATCTGAGAATTTCAGACATATTTTATTGATGTAATAATAATTTGAAGTGTAATTTAATTGAGCTAAGTGAATTGTGGGAATGATAATTGGAGATTTATATGTTAAGTGTTAAAATGAATGTGAAACTATGAGGACAGATCGATCTGGGAGAAGGAGAGATCGATCTGGTGAGTTATAAACGACAAAGAAGGAGAAATTTAAGGAGCAGATCGATCTGGGAGAAGGAGAGATCGATCTGGTGAGTTAAAAATGACAAGGAAGGAGGAATTTGAGGAGCAGATCGATCTGGTGAGTTAAAAATGATAAGGAAGGAGGAATTTGAGGAGCAGATCGATCTCCAATGGAAGAGGATCGATCTCCTTATGAATCTGTTTGAGAGAAGATCGATCTCATGAGGAAGAGATCGATCTCCAAATGATTCTGTTTGGGAGAAGATCGATCTCCTTAGGAGCAGATCGATCTCATAAAGCCATAAAGAGATCGATCTCACCCCTCGACAGATCGATCTCCTAGGCATAAAATTGCCCAGATCGTCCCCAAAATTCAAACGCAGATCGATCTCATCAAGAGGCAGATCGATCTCCTACCTCCAGTCTATATAAGGAACCCGTGTTTTTCTCCTGCAAACTCACTTTCTCTCTCTTCCAACCCCATTTCCACCAAAAACCTAGCTTTCTCACTCATCCAAAACACCCATTTCCGGCCAAATCAAGAGTTGTGGTAAGAAGGAAAGTTGTTCCTCATCAAAGGGAGAACAACATACTTGGAAATCGAAGGACGAATCGGATCGAGGCGTGGGTTGTGCATCTCACAAGCTTTGGCTCGGGAGTTCCAGAGTGGAATGCGAGGCTAGTCCGTGATACGGGGGAAACGATTGCACTATACGAGGTGCAAAGAGGTAAGGGAAATCTAAACCATTTGTGTATGTGAATTGAAAACTATTTCAGCATGAATTGTGGTTTATAAAACAAGCATGTTGGGTTTTGTGTTGAGATTTAATTACACACGATTTTTATAGCCGGTTGGAGCCCAATGTTTTTATGAGTTTATATCTGGGCTCTACGTTAAGGCAATATCGAGATTTGAGAAATGTGTGCATGCTTTGCCGGTTAGAACTCATTTTTATTATGTTTTGTGTTGAGTACAAAACAGTTTACAAATGAGTTTTATGAGAGAAAAACCACTATGAGTTCTACGTGAAGGCAAACCAGTCTTGTGTGATAAGACTTAGGTGTGTAATTCTGAATACACACCGGGCATTGCTCTGGTAGCATGTAAGCCCGATTCTTCTCCGTTCTGGTAACGTGAGAATAACCCCATTGGTGGCCGTTGCCACGTTATAGCCCATTGGTGGCCGTTGCCACGTTATACCCCATTGGTGGCCGTTGCCACGTGAGAAACCCCATTGGTGGCCGTTGCCACGTGAGAAATCCCATTGGTGGCCGTTGCCACGTGAGAAACCCCATTGGTGGCCGTTGCCACGTTATACCCCATTGGTGGCCGTTGCCACGTGTGAAACCCTATCCAGTGGCTATGCCACGTGAGAAATTAAATCAGTGGCTATGCCACGGGTGTTTAGTGGCTATGCCACGTGAGAATTTAAATCAGTGGCTATGCCACGTGTGTTTAGTGGCTGTGCCACGTGCATTACTATTTCAGTGATTTTATCACGTATTTGAGAAAGCGTTTATCGCATTGTTTTCACATGCTTTGTTATTGCTCTAGAGTGAGCCTTCTTACTTCATGTTTTCACATGATTTGAGATATGAGATTATCGTTTTGAGTACTTTCATGCTATGGTTTTCAAATGAGTTTCACATACAAATAAATACTTTGTGATGTGCATTTTGGTTTATAAATGAGTACCTTACCCCCCTTACTGAGCGATTTAGAAGCTCACCCTGTTTTCTTTTCCCCCCAGAGTTCTTCAAGTGAAAAAGAATCTCCCTGCGACGTACGGAATAGTGGCTAGTGGAGGACTTGAGCTCCAGGCCATATATATTTTGTATTTTGAGGTACCTCTTATCTTTTCATGTACCCAGACTATTATTGTAATTGCAGACACTTGATGTATAACGTTATATGGGATGTATTAGGATTAATTAACTTGGAATTGAGTATTTGTATACGCTATATTATGATGAGATCCTGAGGCATAATAAATGATGATGTATGACACTGCACAGGAATGCACCTTTAATTGTGAATTAATGAGTAAAAAGTTTTAAATTTGCCCTATTTTCCGCATTTTCGGGGTGTGACAGCTAACAATATCATAATTCATCCATCATATATATATATATATATATCACTGTCACGCATCGATTTCTTAAAATTTCAGAACAAATTTTTCATTTTTATTGCTTAAGTTTGTCAACATCTAGTGTATGTTCTAACTTGATTAGTTTAATTACCAATAAATTAAAACATGTGGTCCCAATCTACTAGTATGTGATGTGATTCCCAAACGGTAAGTTTATAATTTCTCCATTCATTTCAAATCAGGATAAAACTCCATGTCATTAGTATACCATAAATTTAAAATGATTAAATATCAAACTATAAGCATGTCACATCGCATCTACAGTAGACTATAATTGACATCCAATATAGTCCGGACAACTACATTCGATGCCCATTATAGCCTTGAGTTACATCCCAAAATAATAATTTGTTTACATCCCATAATCGTAAATATATAAAACTATCCATCAAAAGTGTTTCGAATAATAAACTGAAAACTAAACATAAGAGTAGTATACCTCTCCAAAATAGAATCAAAGGTGTGTAGAAGACACACCCTTCAAATGCCCATGCCAATAGATACCCAGTCCTACTACAAGTAATCTAGAAGGTAAGAAAAATGGGGGTGAGCTTATGCCCAGTAAAGGTACATACAAAAGGGGTAGGCATCAAAACATTTAGATGTAAGTGTAAATAATGCTTATAAATCAATTAAATTATTCGTACTGAGTCAAATTCAAATAAGCAATTAATCAAATACAAATTTTTTAAATACTTATTCAAATATGAATTTTCAAATACTTACATTCAAAATTCAAATATTGAAAACATTCGAAAACAATCACAGATATAAAATCAAATAACAGTGAGAGACTAGGCAAAGTAATCCCAAAATAAACATGCTAGTTCTAACATCTAAACGAACCCAATGAGGGACAAATATAACCTATGGCCATGGCTAAAGGGGTCCTCAGTCCCACTGGATCGGTGATTATTGGGAAACTATAGACGTGTCAAAGTCTATTAGTTTAAACTTTTAATGAGGTCTAAATGGTGGCAAAGAATGCCCATTGTCCAAACGGTGGCACGAGTGCCTAAAATACATGTATTGAGGTGGCTTGATAGTCTCTAAAATAGTAGTCCAAACTTTATATTTAGCATAATTCTATAATTTCAAAATGATATACTTTAGTTTCGAATATAATACATACTAACTGGGATATCTATCCTGTAAGACCGTTAAATTCATAAGTATATACATGTACATGCTATGTGAAGCATAAGTGATGTAAAGTCCATAAATTCAATGTACACACTTGTAATATGAGTTTGTGATGTACATACAAGTTTCATTATGTATGAAAATGCAAAAATGGACTTTTGAATGTGATGAGTGTGAGTGGAATGAAAAATGAGTAGTTTGGTAAAATGGAATGAAGTTTGCATAAGTTGTGTAAGTCTTTATAATTCCATTTGGTTTTGTATTGTATACCTTTGGCTATACAATGAATGCACACAAGTTTTAATGTGTATAAAGTATGAATGGATGTCATTTTCAAGCCTTAAAAGTGGTTGGATGAGAAAATGACTATGGCATCAAAATTTATGAAGTTTGGTGTGAGTTACTGCAGAAAACTGCAGGAAAATCTGGAAAATATGAATGAGAGATCGATCTCATTAAAAGAAAGATCGATTTGAAAGAGTAAAAAATGCTCTTATTTGAGCGATAGAACAGGACAGATCGATCTCCAATGAGGCCAGATCGATCTGTTAAGCATTCTGTGTTGAAGAAATCGATCCCTAGAAGGGCCAGATCGATCTTCAAATGCTACTGACTTGAAGAATATCGATCTCACCCATGGAGCAGATCGATCTCTTTAAGCTACTGTCTGGAACAGATCGATCTCATGCTTAGAGACAGATCGATCTCATTAGGTCTGAAAGGTCGATTTTGAGAGGAAAAATGTAGGGCAGATCGATCTCAATTGGAGAGCAGATCGATCTCATAGAGATAATTCTATAAAGACTGGGTTCTGCACTTCAGTGTTCACGGAAGAAACTATTCCATTTAATACCAAAAGTTTAACCTAACATTTCTAAGCTAGAAAACTTCAGTTTGCAACCAGTTTTAAGTTAGATATAGTTGAGCAAAGTTGTTCTTGGCAAAGAGGAGAATAACATACTTGGAAATAAGAGACTGAAATCAAGGATTTCAAGTGCAAGGAGGATTTGTACCAATTTGGTGAAAAAGGAAGGAAATCTCAGGTAGGTAAGATTTAATGCACCAAATTGATATATGTTAAACTAGGTGTATTGATGAGTTTATTGGTATATGTATGAATTGTTGGAAATGAAAGAATCATGAAAAATGAGCGTGACCTAGCTATTGTGTGAAAATGGGAAAATGATGAGGAACTGGTGTTAACATGGATTTAATGGTGGAATATGCATGTAGGGAAGATTAAAAATTAATCTTATGAAATGCATATATTGGAAATAAGGAGAAATAAATATGACTATATGGAAAATGTGGTATAATACCCTATTGGGAGAAAATCATGAAAATGATGTATTAAGTTGAGATTATGCAAATGAAAAGAGTATAATACGATATACTAACGTAAATACGTATAACAGCTTCAGAGAATCACATTAAAGATGATTGGACTGTAAGAGTGAGCAGAACCGAGGCAGAGAGGTCACTTGACGTGATCCAAGGTAAGGGACTTTCGTGAGTAGCTAGAGATGGCTACACGTATTTTAAATAGCATTTGATATTATATGCTATATGAATTCCCATGAATAGGCATGATGTTGAGATAGAGATAATGAGGATAAGTGTATTTTATCCAAAATTAGGGTGAAAATACCTTAGAAGCCTATTGTGACTAAGATTCATGATTGTGCATGATAGAATGGCTAATGTTTTCATGTGTATTCGAAAACAGTACATTTGAGTGTTTATTTGATTTGAACTTGGGTGAATTATGATTTAAATAGCCATCTATCTGGTTTTATGTGAAAACCATAAGTGCTAGAGATTACTCGCACTATATTTTGAGATATGCATCACATAGTACTTGAGAGTATTCTTGTACTAAGTTTTTAATGCTATTTGTGCATATTAGAGGGAGCATTGCTCATACTCAGATTGTGATTGATGCATTATAGAGTATTGAGAGCTATGCTCATACTCAGTTTTACATGATAGAGTACTAGGAGCTTAGCTCGTACTCAGTTTTCACATATTATACATCATAGAGTATTGAGAGTTTTGCTAATACTCGAGTTTTATATGACATAGTGCTAAGAGCATTGCTTGCACTAGAGTTACATTATTTCATATGGTTGTGTTGGGAGTTTTACTCACATGTACCGGATTTGAAAAGAGCATGAAACAACCGTGTTGGGAGCCTGTGCTGACTGTGTGTCGCACTGATATATATATATATATGCTCACACGTGCAATATTTTGAGATATGGCAGAGGGTTATCGAAATAACCCATAGGTGTGAGGACTAAGACTCATGGTGAGCATCCTAACTATGAGGTAGACCCATAGTATGTGGACTAAGACTCATGGCAAGCATCTCGACTATGAGGTATATCCAAGGATTGAGGACTAAGACTCATGGCGAGCATCCCACTTTGAGATAGGGTCCATGGAGTACTGTGTACCGTGTATGTCACATGAAATATTTTGTATCGTGAGTACATGCTGAGAGTGTGTTGTGAGCTGAGGGCTAGGATTTAACCAACCTCATGTTAAAGTAATTGTGAGACCCCGCACACCGAGTACTGTGTAGCTTGGGATCACGAAAAATGAGTTATGATAATACAGTCGGAACATGTAGTCGCCTATCTCCTGTGTGCGAATTGAATTTCTTGAATGAATTACCACATGGTTTTATGATATAAACATGTGAGTTTGTGAATTGTGAAAAAGGTAACCCGAGGGATGGGTGAGGCTCAAATTTCCATGTTTTTAAACATGATGAATGCCATATGATTTTAATTTAAATGAATGGCAGGATAAATATGATTTGTGTGAAATTACATGAGAAATGCAGTATTTATGCATAAAATGCTGAGGTTGTTAAACCAGCATATTGCCAGTTTCATAACTGATGTTTTGTATATATATATATATTGCATAATGATTTGAGAGAGAGATGCATGCTTTAGATACATTTGGTTAAAGAAAAGATTTCAAGGTATAAGCATTATATTTTGTAGATAGTGCGGTTCTCTACTTGCTTGCCTGATTTCCTTACTAAGCTGTGAGCTCACCCCTTTATTATTTCCCTCTTTTCAGAGTATCCATAGTAGGTGGACACGGCTGAGGACTGACATTCCCTGATTTCGCTGCATATCCATCTTGTTAGAGGTATACACACCAGGAACCAAGTCGATACCGAACTCCATCTCTTTGTCTGGTGGTAACCCTGACAATTCATCCAGAAAGACATCTGAGAACTCACTAACCATAGGAATATCTGTCAACTCTGGATGTACCATATCCGTATCAACCACGTACGCAATAAAACCTTTAACATTTTCATTTCTTAGTCAGCATAGTACATTATTTATTGAAACCATAACTACTACTTTTATTTCTTTTCATCAAACTTTACAACATATTTTTCAGGGTTAGGAAACATAATTGTCTTAGCATAACAATCTAAAACAGCATGGTTTGACAATAACCAATCCATTCCTAAGATTACCTCAAAATCACTCATACTTAACAGTATTAGATTGGCTTTCATGTCCCTTTTCCCTATTCTTAGTTTACAGCCATTTAATTACACTCCACTAGCTGACTATTATCCATAGGCGTATTTATCAACATCATCCTACTCAAAGGTGTACGCTTTACATATTTTTCTAACTTACATGCAAATTGTGAGGTCCCGGCCCAGCCCAGCCTGTGACCTGGTGTGGGGCGGGCAGCAGGGTTCTCATAATAAAACGCGCGTTTTATTGTGAGGTCCCGGCCCAGCCCAGCCTACACAGGCGCAACCCCTCATGGGCCCCTGGTCCGACTGCTGTGACATCGGCGCCCCTCACTCAACCATACTGTCCTCTTTGGCAGCCCACAGGCCCCTCAAGGTTTTCTTTCGCGTCCCTAGAGGCTCGAACTCTGGTCAACATCCTTGTTCTTGCACTCTTGGTACCATTGAGCTTACACTCCGAAAAAGTCACATGGGAATTAAAGAGTATGATATGTGTGAAATATACGGAATGAATTACAGACTAACTTGGTTCTAATTTGGAGGACCAAATTTCTTAAGTGGGGGAGATTATGTAAGACCCGAAAATTATATCGTAATTTCTTATAAAGAATTGAAAATAGTCCCAAATTAAATGAAATGGGATTCGGACAGGAAATAAAGATTTAAAATACGAAATGAATGAGTATTCGTGAAGGGAAGTTGGGTTAAATTAATCCTGAACACATGCAAGGGCAAAACGATCAAAAGATCGAAAGCTGGAATAAATTCGATAAGAAAATTTAATAAAAAATAATGGATTTGAGAATCTTGATCAATAACGAAGAAATAATTAAATTTCGAGTCCAATTGATCAAGATCCGAAATTTTTAGAAATACCGAAAAGTCACTCGGGATAATATCCCGAAAATACGAAGAAATTATACCCGAAAAAGGGTTAAAAATATAATAAATAAATTAAATAAAATTAAATAAATTTATTTAGAATAAAAAATTAATTTTTGTAGATATTTTGAATATTTTTGACTATTTTAATGAATATAATAATAATATACTAATTTATAAATAATAATAATAATAATAATAATTGTAAAAAAAAAAAGAAGAGAAATCTGAAAATGTTATCGGGGAGAGAGAAGAAGAAAGGAAACCGAGAAGACTGCACGTGGCCCGACCGACCCACGGCTACCGACGACCGACGGCTCCGATGAACAGCCGAGGAGAAAGAGGAGAGGCCGGCGAAGCTCTGGGCACCGGAGACGCGCCGTCAGGAAGCCGAAAAACGCCGATCGGAGGAGAGGAAAAATCGAGGAGAAATGGGACGATTCCCGACGAACCACGGCGGCTAGGCTTGAACGGAGGCTACGGACGACTTCAGGGGGATGAGCCGGTTCTTTTGAGATCGGTATTGGCCGGCGAAACCGCCAAAATCTGGTGGATCGAGGGAGAGAAGGCCGAGAAGGAGAAGAGAGGAATGGTGGCCACCGTGGTGATTCGGCCCCGATTGAGGCCAGTCGAAGGTTGCCCTGCCAAAGACGAGTCGAATGGAACCAGAAACGAGCTGAGAACCGATCGGAAACGCCGTGAACGGCGACGGGAAGGTCTGAACCGGTACGGACCGGTTCAGCAAAGAGGTGAACCGGATTGAACCGACTGAATCCGACCGGTCTGAACCGGGTTAAACCGGACTGAACCGATTCAGCCAAGAAAGAAGGGAAAAAAGGAGAAAAAAGAGAAAAAGGAAAAAGGGGATGAATTTTCGGGGATACATCGGACTTCGGGTAAGTCGGTAAGAGGTCAAAAGTGACCGATTTGAATTTCGGGAAATTTATTTAAATTATATTTAATCGAAAAGTAACCCGGGATTTAATATATAATTGTGCAGTTGTACGATAAAGCTTGAATGAGAGCCGATTGAGCTTCGATTTTTGTACCCCGTATCATATTGGGTAAGTATATTTTAATTACAATGATATGAGTCCTTTAATACAGAGTTTCGATTATTTTACGAAATTTATGGATTAATTCTGTATAAAAAAAATATTTAACGGAATTGCAACGTAATTACCGTAAATAGTATACGGGCTATCCAATGAGCTTGGAACGAAGCCCGATGATTATTGGTAATCTGAATGAGCCTAGTAAACCCGAAGAAAGGATTTAATTAGTATAAACGGGCTGAAAATGGGTCGAGACCCATTAAGGTGCAATTGGGCCCAATAAAGTAAAACGGGCCCAGTACGTTAGATTCGATCAGTAAATATGATATACTGATAAAGATAATTGAATTGACCAAAAATATGTGGTTATATGCAGTTCCGTAGACTTGGTTAACGCGCAGTTGGATCGAGAGATCGAGTATTATCGAGACGAGATAAGTTTACGCGTAAATCGAGGTAAGAGAATTTTGTAGGTGCATAGAGATTTCTATACATATTTTGAGGGAATTTACAGGGCCTAGAATTCTTAAAGTATCTAGAAAACAAAATACTAATTTTTACGAAAAATCGGGGCATAGGTGAATAAAGGAAAAAGATGATTTTGCCCCTAGGAGTAAAATTTACAAAAAAGGTAGTAAGGCAGATAAATTGCATGATTATCTTGTTTTAATATTTTATATAAATGTATTGCTTTGATTTAAGCAAATATGCATATAGGTTGGCTGTTGATTTCGTGAATTATACGAAAGGGTACCGGTTTGGACCGGTTACTATTTTAAAAGATGTTTTATAAAGATTGAGCCACCTATCATATTTACACGAGTAAAAAGAGTGCTAGAGTTTTTCTCGCACTCAAGTTTATTGATTTATTACTCATGAAAAGCCGTACTAGAGCATTGCTCGTACGAGAAATTTGTGTGTGCACAAAACCGTGCTGGAGTTTCGCTCGTACGAGATTTTAGATATCATGATATGCATAGCGTGGTGCTGGAGCTTTGCTCGCACTAGACGTGAGTTGACATGCATATAGTCGTGCGGAAGCCTCCTGTAGACTGTGTGTCACAGAGAGTTGAGATGCTCGCACGTATACTTTGAGACATGGGTTGGTTATCGACATAGTATTGGGGTGGATAAGACCTACGGCAGGCACCCCGACTATGATATGGGTCCACGGAGTACGATGTACCGTGTATGTCACACGGAGTACGCTGTACCGTGCAGTCATGATGACTTGATGATGTTACTTGATATTCTGGCGGGTAGGACTTGACCCCACCTCCCGTTGCAGTTGTGATGCCCTGCACACCGGGATCCGTGTAGCCTGGGATCACAGGGACAAAGTATGGCCATAGTCCTCAATTTTCATACAGTAACCTACATGCCTCACCTGATATCATACGGTTTGGATAGACCAGGGCAAACCCGAAGGAAGGGTAATGTCCCGATTTATGTTTTTAAAAGAGATTTGATTTAATGAATCAAGGTATTCCCGAGTGGTGGGTTTAGCCTTGATGTGATTGTTTTATGATGAAACAAATAAGTTTTTAACGTGATGAATTTATGATTAAACAAATAAGTTTTAAAGTGAAAAGTTTATGATGAAACAAATAAGTTTTAATGTGACGAGCATGAGATGTCATACATGATGATTTTTTCATGTTTGAATTATATGTCGATTTCATGATTTCTTGTATATGATATATACATACATGTGGCATTGTTTTAGTCTTACCTCATACTCCAAATATAAACGATTTTATATCATGACATTATCAGCACGTAGATAGTATAGTTATCTACCTGCTTACATTATTGCCTTACTGAGCTATTTATGCTCACCCTTTCATTTTCCACCCCACAGGGTATATTCAGTAGAAGAGAACGACAGTAGTCATATCTGCTGCTTCTTATCAAGACCAGGTATACACATGTGTATAATTTTTTATCTGAACATATAGAGACACAGTACTATACATAGATGTAATATTGGGGATGTATTCATTTAAAATAAATTGATATGTAAATGAAATATGAAAATGGAATGGTAAATAGGTGAGAGGTGACTAACACCGAATCATAGCCCAACTGTTTAGTAGTGTAACTGTTCACGACGGGTAAGGAAATGAAAAAGCGAAAAATTTACTCTGATTTTTAGGTAATTTGGGTCGTGACAGAAAAGATGGTATCAGAGCAGAGTTGGCCTGATATGAGTCGGTGTTAGTGGTTAAGTAAATTTACATCCCCATGTACTATGTATTGTTTAGATACAATTATGTATATCAAGGTGGAACAGCAGCTAAGAATTTAGTTTCGAATGCAAAAATATAGTTTTTATAACTGATAATCGCTATGGTAGAGAGGCAAGTACACCTGCTCGAGGCCATAGAGATCGGCCTGAGAGTCGAATGAGTCGTCATATGAGACTCAAGATGAGAGTGAGATGGAGGCTGATGTTGAGCATACTCCACAGGGTCTTATAAAGAGACCAAACAGCATTGAGACACGCTCCAAGAGGATGGAGTGAAGTGTAGAAAATATTTTGGAGTTGATTACTCAATCTCTGCAAGTAGTTGAGGATAGGCAAGGTAAAGCCTAAACAGATACCTCAGACTATAGAGATTTTCACACCCCTCCGATATATAGAGAAGTAAAGAAACCAATAGTTGCTGAGGACTAGGTGTATGAGATAGCGAAGTGCTATGGATTTTTCATTGTATGTCGATCGAGAAGGTGACTTTTAAATACGTTTATGTTAGAGGGCGAGGCAGAGCATTGGTGGGAGTCCGCTCGACCCATCTGAATAGTTAGACGTCTAGAGCCGACATGAGAGTCGGAAAAGCTCAAAAGTTCATGAAAGGGCTCAAATTATCGATTAGAGTCTGATTGGCTCATTACCTATGTTGAGGCAGTGCGTAGATTACAGTTGCATGAAAAAGATCATGTGTTGCACGCCTCTGAGATTAGGGAAAGGTAGTAAGGGCCAAAATAGAGACAGAAAGAGAATTGAGAATGACAGAAATATCAGAACGGGAAAAAGGGGTAATTGATAAAAGATTTGATTTGATGAGTTATGCAGTAAGATGATTGGTAAGGTCCGAGTACATCAAATTTCAGCATTTTTTAGGGGTATTATGATTGGAGAACCCCGACCTGCTACGAGCATGTAGCAGTGTAAGCAGAGTTAGCAGTGTAAACAGTGTAGGATGTGTGGTAGATACCACGGAAGTAGGATCTACACCTACACTTTATTGACTAAAATAGGCGTTAAGTGTGGTAAGATAGACCACTTAATTAATGATTGCTCAGAGTTGGGTGAGACTGCCCTACGAAGAGCAAAGAGATAGAGAAAACCCTGTTGATATCTCTACACCGAAAAGGGAGGCTACAGTCGAAAAGAAAAGGGAAAGTAGGCTGTTGGATGAGGACGAGTGTATACCTTGGACCAAGACACTACGATGTTTCATATGATGTGGTGAAAGATACCACACTGGTTATGAATAGTGAAGTAATTTTTTAATTGATCCTGGTATCACATATTTAGTCATATCGCCTTCATTTGTATATAAGTTAGTAAAAGACATGAATGCCTACACCCATGGGCACAATGCTGATAGTTAGTACCCCAACGAAGGAGGGTTAACTAACGAAATAATTATGAAGAAATTGTAAGTTGAAAATAGGGGTGAAAACATCACTGGAAAGTATACTGTAAGTTTTGACAAGTAATAAAATGGGGTGTAGCGATTGAAATTAAAGGAGAAAATGATTGTACTCACGGAATGAGTAATGACATAGTTGTTATAAGTGAATACGAAATGAGATAAGCTTTTAGATGTGATAAATCCTAAATACGAGATAGACTGGAATAAGAGACGTATGTAAGGTAAGAATATCTATGATAAGTGAAGTAATTTGGATTAAAGCAATTAGTAGCGAATATGAAATGTGACCACATGGACTGATATGTAAAGTAATTGTGGTCAAGTCTGAGGGTTAATAAAGGTATTTCAAAATACCTCCCCGCCTGAAGACTTGACAGCGTCTAAAAATATATGTAACCTATAAATTGAAAGCAACAGTCGTAATATATACATTTAAAATTAGGGTACCTTCACTGGTACGATAAGAAATATAGAATTCGATTAATCGTGAAGGTTTAATAAATTAATTAAAATTTTATAAAAGCCGTTAATATAAGAAAAAAGGAAATGACGCGGGTTAATACCTTGAACGGGAGCAATTTTGAAGTGATACTACACGTTATGCGCACATAGGTCAAGGATATGGGTAATTGAAATATTCAGTGGAAGTCAACTACAACAAGTTAATTAAACTTTACTTGGACCGATTTGTTATCATCCTTATTGATGATATTTTGGGGTGTATTTAAAGTCCAGGAAAAATTATAAGCAACAATTGAAAATTGCTTTTATAGATGGTTAGTTGCGAGTTCTCAACATGGTCTACTTTATTGACACGTTTAACTTAGAAAAAGTTGTATTTTAATGAGATGATAGACGTAACAAGAGTTTTGGTGTATTGAAGTAATAAACTGACCACCGCATTTATTCTCACCATACCCAACAGATTAAGAGGTTCCTCAATGTGTATGGATACCTCAAAATCATGAATGAGCTAGGTATTGATGCAAAAAGGGAAGATAGTTGATTGTGGATCCAGACAGCTCAAGGATCATGAAAGAGACTATCCGACCCATGATGTAAAGTTGACAGCGATAGTGGTTGTATTGAGTATATGACAATACTATGTACATGGTGAGAAATTTCAGGTATGTACTGATCATAAAAGCTCCGAGTATCTATTTTCACAGAAAGAGTCGGATATGAGAACAAAAAGAGTTAGAGTTTCTGAGGGATTATGATTGTAGAAATTGTACCACCTAGGAAAGGCTAATGTAATGGCTGATGCCATGAGTAGAAAGAGCCTCGGGATGGTACCACATATAATGGTCAGGGAGCGTGAGCTGATAGAGCAGTTGTAAGCCTCAGTAGTGATATGATTCCCTCTGGTGATGACAGTGATGGTGTGACAGCTAGCCTGAGATTAGAACCGGATGAGAGTGCCCGGATTTGACAGGCTTAGCGTGATGATCGGTAGGATGTCAATAGTATGGGTCAGATTCAGATGGCTACAGTGACAGAGTTCACAAAGAGAGATAATGGCTTACTGAGGTTCAGAGATAGTATAAGTGCTCCCCAAGACCACAGTGATGAGATACTTATTGTCAGAAGCTCACTCTTCGGGATATACAGTGCATCCGAGAAATAATAAATATATCAAAATCTTAGAAAAAGGTATTGGTGGTCAGATATGAAAAGAGACATGGTAGAGATTGTGGAAAAGTGTCTCGTATGTCAACAGTGTAAGGTAGAGCAAAAGAAGTTACAGGGTTATTGCAATTTCTACCTATATTGACACGAAAATGGGAACAAGTTACCATGAATTTTGTGATGGGTTACAGGACCCCGATGAATCATAAGGCTATCTGGGTGATTGTCGATGGATTGATTAAGTCTACCCACCTTCTGGTTAGGAAATTCTCAGATACTCTGAGTGTGTAGGCGGATTTATGTGTATGGAAAATTGTGGAACACCAAGTATTTTCCAGGGAGCATGGTACCGATAGGGATTCCCGCTTCACTTCTCACTTCTGGGAATATTGTTGGACGCTATTGGGAACCTAACTGAGTGTTAGCACAGCTTTCTATCCTCAGACAGATGGTCAGTCAGAGAGGACTGTACAGGTTCTGGAGGATATGATGAGAGTGTGTACTTGATATGATAAGCTCCTGGGATGATCAGTTGTTTCTGATCAAATTCGATAATAATATCAGTTGTCACTTGAGTATCGGGATGACTTCAGATGAGACATTGTATGGTCGTAAGGGTTGTTTCCCCGATTTGGATAAGAAGAAGTGGGTGAAAAATAGAAAATTGTTCTCGAATTGGTAAGACAAACCTCTAAGGATATTCAGTTAATTGTGAAGGATTAAGAACACCTCAGAGCAGATAGAAAAGCTATGCTGACAAGAGACATGAACCATTGGAATTCACCGCGGGTAAATTTATATTGTTGGAAATTACATACCCTTAGGACATAGCATAAGGACATAACGAGATTCGAAAAGAGATTGGACAAAGTGGGAGATAAGACCTATGGGTTGGCGTTACTACCTGAATTAGCAGGCATCCACAATGTGTCCTATCTTATAATGCTTTGAAAATACTGTCCGGACCCAACGTATGTGATCAGATATGAGCTTCAACAGCTTAGCTCAATGAAAGTTTAACGTATGATTGGAAAATCAATTCGGGTATTAAAACAGGAAGGTGAAAGTATTGAGGTTTAAGATGATCTCCCTAATTAAAGTATGTTGGTAGTATTACACTCCGAAAAAGTCACATGGGAATTAAAGAGTATGATATGTGTGAAATATACGAAATGAATTACAGACTAACTTGGTTCTAATTTGGAGGACCAAATTTCTTAAGTAGGGGAGATTATGTAAGACCCGAAAATTATATCGTAATTTCTTATAAAGAATTGAAAATAGTCCCAAATTAAATGAAATGGGATTCAGATAGGAAATAAGGATTTAAAATACGAAATGAATGAGTATTCATGAAGGGAAGTTGGGTTAAATTAATCCCGAACACGTGCAAGGCCAAAACGGTCAAAAGATCGAAAGCCGGAATAAATTCGATAAGAAAATTTAATTAAAAATAATGGATTTGAGAATCTTGATCAATAACGAAGAAATAAGTAGCTCAATGGTACCAGGGGTGTCAAATCAGGCATGATGTCCTGAGTTCGAACCCTTGGGGACGCATCCTGGGTGAGCAAAGCCGTGATGGGCTGGAGATGGGCTTGCCCCCCAGACCTAAAAGCGGACAATACGTTGAGTTGCTAATGCCTGTAAGCCTGTGACCTGGTGTAGGGCGGGCAGCAGGGTTCTCATAATAAAACGCGCGTTTTATTGTGAGGTCTCGGCGCAGCCCAGCCTACACAGGCGCAACCCCTCATGGGCCCCTGGTCCGACTGCTGTGACATCGGCGCCCCTCACTCAATCGTACTATCCTCTTTGGCAGCCCACAGGCCCCTCAAGGTTTTCTTTCGCGTCCCCAGAGGCTCGAACTCGGGTCAACACCCTTGTTCTTGCACTCTTGGTACCACGAGCTCAATGGTACCAAGAGTGCAAGAACAAGGGTGTTGACCCGAGTTTGAGCCTCTGGGGACGCGAAAGAAAACCTTGAGGGGCCTGTGGGCTGCCAAAGAGGATAGTACGGTTAAGTGAGGGGCGACGATGTCACAGCAGTTGGACCAGGGGCCCATGAGGGGTTGCGCCTGTGTAGGCTGGGCTGGGCCGTGACCTCACACAAATGAAGACGATACATATGAATGCATGGCACCAAGATCAATTAAAACATGTGCTTCTAAATCATATATCAGAATGTTACCTCTAATCACATCCGAAGAAGCATCGGCTGTCCCCTGGTCCAAGGCATACACTCGCCCTCATCCAATGACTTGCTTCCCCTTTTCTTCTGTTGTCTCTCTCTTCCTCGGAGCAAACATATCAACTGGAGCTCTCTCTGGCTCCTTACCCTTCTGTGGGGCAATATCTATCACCTCTTGGCAAACTCTGGCCATGTGTCCTAGTTTTCCACATCTGAAGCACAAACCACTAGATACGGAACAAGGTCTACCTCCATGGAATCTACCACATCTGTTACACTACTCAGTGGTAGGCCTCGATCCTTCAATCACTACTCCTCTACCTGGGGCTATAGTCGGGTATGCAGGAGATCTAACAATCCTATGATAATTCTATTTTTAATAGAATTATTTGTGCTTAATTTCTTAATTAATTATTTAAATTCCATATTATTTTTTAATTATCCCCTTTATTTAATTAAAATTCTTTAATGTGCAAGTAAATTAAATTTGGATGAAACTCAGTCGTTTTAGTCAAAAATTGGCTGAAAATGGGCTAAACGAGACTGGACCACTTCCAATTTGTAGATCGAGTCACCAATCATCTGGACACACGTGATGCCAGGTGTCCATATTTTATTCACTCCGAAACGATAAAATCAACGGACACCGTGCCAACCTTCTGGAAGACACACGCCGGGCCACATCGCACAGCCAATTGGACAAAAAGACGAGTGACGTAGAAATATCTACTCTGCAGCAAATCAAAGGAAGACAAGTGGCCAAACAATGTCAACTCATCTAGGATGAAAAAATTACCATTGTACCCCTAAGTGTGTGTATAAATAGAACATAATGACAATTGAAAAAATCAAGTAGCCTAGGGTAGGAGTAGTGTAGAGTAATTTAGGAGTAGTTTTAATTTAGTTAGTTTTATTTTAGATTAAATTTTCATTGCTATGTTTTATTTTCTTGTTTCCTTTTAGAATTTTTGTTAGTTTATTTTTCTTTAAACACCATTGTTCTAGCAAGCTTTAAGCATTTTTACTTTATCAGTTTCAAATTTTCTTTAATGAAGTATTTCTTTTCGGTTATTAAGTGTTCTGCTACTGTTCATATAGCTGCATTTTTTCTTTTTTTTCTTACTCAAATCAGTCTCTTTTTACAGTGCATCGGGTTGTTGAAGAAAGCTGGTGACAACAACTAATTTCTTCTACTCTTTGCTGTGTTTTAAATCTCAGTTCATGTGCTCATTTCGTTTTTATTTTGGTAGTCATTAACTGCGCTATTCATCACTTTGAGTTTGCTATTGTTGTTGCTTGGAGAAATTTTGTTTTCGGGTAGAGTCAGGGGCGTGAATGGTGACAGCAGTTAAAACCCCTTTCTTTGCTCTGCTGCGTTCCTAACTCCTTGGTCATCCACTCCTTTTGTTTTCAACTTCATTATGTTTATATTGTTTGCTGTAAATTTCTGAGTAACGTGAGGAGCTGGGAACCATGGATTGTGTTCTCAGTTTTAGTCGTGATGAATCTTGCATTTTCATTTACTGCTTTAGTCCATTAGACACACATTTCCCTTTGACAATGATATGATTTAGTTTATTTTTCTTTTTTTGTAGTTTTCGTTGGTTGCCTCTGTTCAGCTCTGTTTTACTATGTTTGTACTGTTCATCTGTGTTTTGGTTTTTATTATCTATCAATCATATTGTTTGCTGTCATTGCTCTAGGTTATTGGTTGCTGAGCTGTGTGGCTGTCTATTTCCCGTTCTCGCTGTTGGTTGCTGGTGAAGAGGATGCTGGACGGCTGAAGTTGGAAGGAGTCTTAGCTGTGCATGACATTGGTAGAAGGAAAACGTGTTGTTCAACAGGGATTGAAGTGCGAGAACACTGTTGCTGCATGAGAGGTCGTTGCCTGGGTTGTGCTGCAGTGTTGTTGTTCTTCTCAGGTACTTCTACCACCAGCTGTGTTGGAGTCAGACACAGAGAGCATCAGCAGGACGTAGCTGCTGCGTTTTGCCCCTGTCCTGGCACTGCAGAGTTTTGGAGCAAGAAGACTGAGGACAAACCGGGAGCAGGTTGTGAGAAGTACCTGGAGTAGGTTGTGGACTGCACCTGGATGCAACAGTGAAGGACGGTACTAAGAGGCAATAGCAGCACCTGGAGCAGAAGCCACGAACGAGTGCTGGCACCTAGATAGAACCAAGAACAACAAGACACACTTGGACCAACCAAGAAGAAATGGGAACAGTGCACAGTACACATGCTCAGGACCACTCAGCTGATTTAAGCTTAAGGCCCTGTTTGGCCACATTACTTCTTTTTGAATTTTATACTTAGTGCATTTATATTATTTTTATTGCTTTAAGAAGTTGATAATTTAGGTTAGTTGTTCATTGATAATTATAGGTTTAAATTAGTACTTTAATTTGTTAAGATATTTTTTTTTTTTAGTTTTACTTTTAGTTAATGGTTAATTTTATATAATATAGGATTTAATTTTAGTTTAGTCTTTATGAGTTACATTTAGGATGCACTAGTTAGATTTTATTGTTAAGTTAGTAATTAGATATAATTAGGATTAATTTGGAATTAATATTTTAGACATTTAGATTTATAGTTATTTTTCTTAATTTTTCTATGATTTTATTTCATTAAGAATTAAATTAGTTTAAATTGCATTTTCATAATTAGATTAATGTACATGCACATTTTATTGTTAGGCTTGTTTAATTTTAGTCTAATTTATTTTGTTTCTTTATTTTTATATTTGCATTTTTAATTGCATTAATGAGTTTTAACTGTTTTAATTATTTTTGTAGGTATTTGCTTTTAATTGCTTGGAGCACTGTAAGTAATTTTTAGCTTGATTTTATTTTCTTTAGTTTATAATTGTTATTATTTTCAATATTTTTAATTTTCAGACTTAGTAGACCACCCACATTAAACCTCATAATTTGCTAGGATATACTTAGGGTAAGATTAACCGATAGTTAATTAGGCTAATTAACTTCTCTGTGGGACGATAATCCGGGACTCAAATCCCATTATTACTTGTACGATCCATGCACTTGCGGAGAATACGTCTAGTTTGTATCATCCTCTCCTGTACTTCTTCGATCTTTGGTCTCTTACTGAAGAGTCTCCTCCCTCCTCGATATCGAAACCTCAGGCATTGTCACTCAACGGCCTCTTCCTATCTCTATCTATACCCTTTCCAATTGTCCTGAACTCGGAGGCATTCCTATCATAATCTTACTCACAAAGTTGTGCCCTGCGCATTGCCTCATCATAAGTAGAGTGTTAAATGGAACCAATTTAGACCGTAATATTAGTCTCAGTCCATCGATAAACCTGCGGACCTTCCTGGTCTCGCTACTCATGGTGTCTGGGTCATACCTTCCTAGGGATAGAAATCTAGTCCATACTCATCTACTGACTGGCTCCCTTGGCTTAAGCCCCAAAAACTCAGCTAGCAGCCTCCGCTGAGCCGTATCTGGAACAAATTGCCTCTTGAAGGCATCCAAAAATATCTCCCAACTGATCTCTATATGTCGGGCTCTCAATATGGGTCGGGTGGACTTCCACTAATTCTTCGTCATCCCTTTAGTAAGAATGCAGCAAATACGACCATCTCTGAAGTCGTACACTCAAAGAATCTGTACAACTTCTCCATCTCTCCTATCCACTCCTCCGCCCAAACTAGGTCCTTAATACCATGAAAAGTTAGAGGTCCAAGCTTCTGGAATTGTCGGAGTCTGTTAAGATCACAACCATACCCCAAAACATTACCACCCTGTCGTGGAGCAACGTAAGACGGCATATTCTGAACTAGTGGGGGTGTAGGTGTATCCATAGGCTGTGGCACATGAGCTAGCTGTGCAGGCATACCAGGTGCAGTTGCCTCTCCAGGCGCAGTCTCTACATCCTATCCCTATCCTCCTAGCATCGTCTGTTCTAGTATCTCCACTATGGTCTCAAGGTGACGCTCCAGTCTCTCGAAACGTGCCTCGGTACACTCTGGTACCTCAATGAGACCTGTAGTCTCATCTCAGGTCTCTGGCCTACCTCTACGGCCTCGAGCCCTATCTCTAGCCCCTCTACCATGGCAAGTATTAACCATAATGGCTAAATTCCTGCATTTAAAATCATTAATTAGTCTGATTTCCATCTCATATACACAATTGTAACTGAACAAAGCACAATACTATAGGGATGTTTACTTTCCTAATTACTGATATCGATTCACATCAGACCAACACCGCTCTGTTACCATTCTGTCACACCCTTCCCTCACACGCGACCTACCAAAATCACCACAATTTTTTTCACATTTCACTTACCTCTTCTTTTGTCATCACTTCACTCCAATTAGTTGGGCTGTGATTCGATATTAGTCACCCATTCACATTCATTAATGACATGCATACAATTTAATATTCTTTTCTATAATGTAAGCTCTTATACCTTAATACAAATACTTGTACATAAACATCCCGACCATACATTAGTTTACATAACTGTGCTGTTACAATGTTCAGTACAAATATCAAGTGTGTATACCTCTCGTAAGATGGATAGGCATCAGATCAAAGTCTACCAGTTCTCAACCATGTCCACCTACTATGGATGCTCTGTAAAGAGGGAAATAATAAGGGGGTGAGGTCACAACTCAGTAAGGAAATCAGGCAAGCAAGTAGATAACCACACTATCTATAAAATACTATGTTCATGCCTTGAAATCATTTCCTTGTCTATTCGCATCTAAAGCATGCATCTTGCTTAAAGCTTTTATGCAATATATAAATAGATACAAAACATCAGTTAAGAACTGGAAATATGCTGGTTTAACAACCCCAACAGTCTATGCAAAATATTGCATTTCTCATGTAATTTCACACAAATCACTTTTTCATGCCATTTAATTAAATTAAAATAGTATAGCATTCATCATGTTTAAAAACATGGAAATCTGGGCCTCACCCATCCCTCGAGTTACCCTTTTATCACACAAAAATTCACATGTTCACAATATAAAACCATGTGATTGTTCATTTAAGAAACTCAATTACATTGCATGAAAAGAAAACCAAGATAGGCGACTACATGTTTCAAGATTATGATGAAAACTCATTTTTCGTGATCTCAGGCTACATAGTACTCGGTGTGCTGGGTCTCGCAATTACTGTAACGGGAGGTGAGTCAAATCTCTACCGTTAGCTCTCAGCTGAGGACCTGATCCCAAAGCACACCAGATCCCACTGGATCCTGCTCCCACTGCTAACCAGTCCTATCCAAGTACGTTCAAGTACTCATGGTACGTCGTACTCCATGTGACATACACGGTACACAGTACTCCATAGACCCTATCTCAAGGTGGGATACTCGTCATGAGTCTTAGTCCTCTTACATTGGATATACCTCATAGTCGAGATGCTCACCATAAGTCTTAGTCCTCATACCATGGGTTCTCATTTTGATAGCCCTTAGCCATATCTCAAAAGAATGCACGTGTGAGCATATAATATCGGTGCGACACACAGTCAGCACAGGCTCCCAACATGGCTGTTTTATGCTCTTTTTCAAAACTGGTACGTGCAAGTAAACTCCCAACACGACCAGATCAATATAATATAACTCTAGTGTGAGCACTGCTCCCAACACTATGTTATGTAAAAACACGAGTATGAGCAAAGCTCCAATACTCTATAATATATAATTCAATGAAAACTAAGTACGAACGAAGCTCCCAGTACTCTATCATGTAAAACTGAGTATGATCATAGCTCCCAATACTTTATAATGCATGAATTAATAAATCGGAGTACGAGCAATGCTCCCAGTACTCTAATATGCATAAATCGCATTTAAAATTTAGTACGAGAATACACTCAAGTACTATGTGATGAATATCTCATGTGTGAGGCTGGGGGAGGCTTGAGGCGCTAGGGTGCTCGAGACACCCTGCACGAGAGTGCGAGAGACTTTGGCCACCAGGGTGCGGGGGACTTTAGCCGACAGGGTTCGCGAGACCCCTTACAAGAGGGTACGGGGGACTTTGGCCACCAGGGTGCACGAGACCCCTTGCGCGAGGGTGCAGGAGACTTTGGCCGCCAAGATGCAGGAGACCTTAGCCACCAGAGTATGCTAGACTCTGCGAAAGACTTGATGCGCCAGGGTGCACGAGACCCCATGCATGAGGGTACAGGAGACCTTGGCCGTCAGGGTACGCGAGACTCTGTGGAATACTTGATGCGTCAAGGTGCACGAGACCTAGGGCACCAGAGTGCGCAAGACCCCCTGCCAAGAGGGCAGAAAATCTAAGGCGCCAGGGTGCAAAGAATCCCTTGCACGAGACTGTGGAAGGCTTGAGACGTCAGGGTACAAGTGCCGCTGCACGAAAGATTGTTAGGGGCCTGTGACGCCCGAATGTCAGAAGTCTTGAAAGTCCAACTGGAATAGACGCCGGATATATGGATGGTATAGGAGGTGTTGGAATGATGAGATCTCATACGGGGAGGAGAGGCTCGAAAATAGATCCAACATGGAACCTTGAAACTAAAATGGTAAACTTTCCATCTCAGACTCATCAGAACCGAACTCATAACCTACACAGTAAAGGGAAAAAGGTTGTTAATTGCAATGAAGCTGATTCATGTAACATCGAAAAGGTCCAAGATCGACCTATGCCCACGGCACAAGATGCCATAGACATAAAGAGAAAATGACTCTTAGAGGAGAAAAAGTTAGTTTCGGCTGAAGAGAACCAAAGAAGAACAATCCCTTTTAGTACAGCGATCATGGGAAATCCACTGCCCCCAAAGTTCAAGATGCCACAAATAACAGCATATGCCAAAAATACTGACCCTTATGACCATGTTAAAAATTATGAGTCGTTAATGCTACTACATGGATGGGAGGATGAGATTATGTGTAGGGCATTCTCCCTAACCTTAACTGGCTACGTACTTAAGTGGTTTAATAACTTACTAGAAGGGTCTATTTCATCTTTTAATCAGCTGAGGAGTGAATTTCTGAAAACATTTATGATAAATAGCAAGAAAAGGAAAGAGGCCACCTATTTGCTTACCTTGAGGCAAGGGAACAAGGAATCACTCAAAAGCTACGTGGATCGGTTCTGTGACGCTGCTCTTGAGATAAGTGATCTTCAAGTTGGGGTAGCAGTGACAGTCATGCTACAAGGGACAAAGTCGAAAAAGTTGCAAAAATCGTTGTCTTTGGATCAGCCGACAACAGTTTCAGACTTTTCTCCAAAGCAAACAAGTACATTACTCAAGAGGAGGTTATGAGGATGATAACAGCACGAGACTTGAAGGAAGGAAGGAAACGGGAAAGAGAGCCTGATGATAAAAACGCAGGAAGATCAGATAAAGCCCCAAAATTCAAGTATGTTAATTACACACGGTTTATCAAACCACGTGCTTTAATTTTAGCAACGATCGAGAGAACTGGGATGCTTCAATTCCCTATGAAAGGTGAAGGGAATTTAGGACGAGATCATGGGTCCTACTGTAGCTTCCATCCTGCCTTTGGTCATAAACTGAGAAATGTCAGGAACTAATGAACCAGCTTGAAAAGTTGGCTAGAAAAGGGAAGTTAGATCGCTATGTATGGAGGAATGAAAGGATTCAATACTCCGCTCATGGTCGTGGAGATAATAGACCGCATGATAGACGTGACAATGACAGAGAAAATATGAGGAGAAACGAAGAAAGAGGAAATGAGGCTAGAAGGGGAGAACGTAGGAACCAACAGATAGACAATGAACTAACAGGAGCTGTCATTAATGTCATTTCTGGAGGAGAATACATGGCTGGTAGCTCATCTTCTTCGCGAAAAGCTTATGCTAGGCAAGCATACCAGGTCCACTCTATGATGAAGGTGACTAAGAAAGAAGAGGTGATTGGGTTCACACCTGATGATCAAAGAGATGTGATTGTGCTACATGACGATCTTATGGTCATATCGACGATGGTAGCTAAGCATCCGATAAGCAGGATTCTGGTAGATATTGGAAGCTCGGTGAACCTTATTTACTGGATTTGCTTTGAAAAAAATGAATATAGGGGAAGATAGACTAAAACCTGTAACGACCCCCTATTCGGCTTCACTGGAGAAAAAGTAAAGGTGGCAGGATCTATTAAGTTGCCCGTTACTTTGGGAGAAGACCCTAAGAGTGTTACGAGGCAAGTCTTATTTATGGTAGTCAGGTCAACATCTCTGGCATACAACATTATCATTGGATGGCCATTGCTGAGTGATATGAGGCTCGTACTTTCTCCACGTTGTTTGTTGATGAAGTTCTCGACTCCCGAAGGTCTGGGACAAGTCAGAGGAGATCAAAGGAAAGCAAGAACGTGTAATATTACGTCAACTACATGTAAGGAAGTTCAAAGAAAAGAAATTCTTACCATCGTCGGGCTACCTAAGCCATCACCAATACCTTGAAAGAATATGGAAAGTTCATAAGATAAGAAGATAGCAAAAACGTGGAATGCCAACCATTTGAAACTACACCGATAGTGAGACTTTAATTTATTTAATGTTATTTCTTGTTACTAAACTATGAGTTGAAATTTCATTTGTTGAATTGTGATTTATGCCATAATGATATTTTATTGTCTGTTGAGGTTTTCAAATAATTGATAGATGATTGATCAAACAAATGGCTTGAAGAGAAAATTGCACGAGATAAGCCACGAAGAAAATTTGCAAGGGCTTGAAGCAAAAAATGCACGAGGTAAGCCACGCACCCAAGAAAATGGCTTGAAGTGAAAAAAGTGCGAGATAAGCCACGAAGAAAATGTGCAAGGGCTTGATCAAAAAAATGTGCGAGATAAGCCACGTACCCAAGAAAAGGGCTTGAAGCGAAAAATGCACGAGGTAAGCCACGAAGAAATGTGCAAGGGTTTGAAGTGAAAAATGCACGAGATAAGCCACGCACCCAAGAAAAGGGCTTCAAGTGAAAAATATGCGAGGTAAGCCACAAAGAAAATGGGTAAGGGCTTGAAGCGAAAAATGCACGAGGTAAGCCACGTACTCAAGCGAATAAAGGGCTTGAAGCGAAAAATGCGGGAGGTAAGCCACGAAAAAATAAATAAAAGGCTTAAAGCAAAGAATATGCAAGATAAGCCATAAAGGAAACTTAAAACGAGAATATGCAAAATAAGTCGTCTTAATAATATAAGAAAGTACATGAAATAATCGGTACTCGGTACTCCAGAGAAAAAGTAAAACTTCCTATGCATATATATATATATATATATACATATATGATAAATTCAAATTCTTACTACAGATAAAAGAATGTTGGCAACAAGAAAAAAGAAGAAGAAAAAACTAAAACTATTCCTCAGTTGGTGGAGAAGCGCCCTTGCCCGAAGAATCTGACTCGTCGCAATCCAAATTGCCTAAAGCGTCAATCACTCCCGGTTGCTGACGAGGTTCCCAAGGGCTCGAAAGGTTTGAAAGATCGTCATGGGCCCCCTTCTCTAGATAAGTCTCAAAATCCTCGTTATTGGGCTCATAATGTGTCCAACCTCGAAATTCACTGGTATAGTCTTCCAATTGTCTTGACCACTGTAGTTCAGGAAAAGTTTCTTCTGATCTCTCATTTTCTAGCCAAGAACATGCCATGTTGAAACCATATTTCACGAAATCGGTAGAGAATAAGAGCTTCTTGTCATAACAGTCTTGTGATAAACAATATTCTTTAACGGCTTCGAAACGAATCTCGTTACGCACATCTTGGTTAACTGAAGAAGACGAAGGTTCTCTACGTAGGTTAGAAACTTCTTCCAATCTCTTGTGGTCAGATTTCAACTCGTCATAACTGGTTTGGAGGTCCTACAGCCTTAACAAAACTGAATCATAGTTGGACTTGAAAGAACTCAGCTCCTCCTGGGTCCTGGTATAAGACTCCTTGTATTGTTCAGACTTTTCTTGCTTCTTGGCAAAATCCTCTTGAAAGCGAAAATAGTTGAGGTTCAGATCCTCTTTCTCTTTCTTCAATCGGTCAAGTTGCTCAGGAAGCCTCCTGTACTGGTTCCTTTCAGTGAGCCATTGAAACATTTCGACCTTCAATTGGTGGAGCTCAGCATCAACCTGAGTCTTATATGCCCGATATCGCGTGTTGCAAGCGATTACCTGCTGAGTCGTCTGAAAATGGAAAAAGATTAAAAAGTTAGCCAAGAAAATAAAGAATAAAAAGAGAAAGAGAGGAAAGACAGATAAAGAAGATACCATCATTGCTAAATAATCTGCTCGATCTTCGGGCTGAGGGAAACCCTTAAACAACTCCGCCTCATCTCTTGGGAGTATGGTCGAACAACCTAAGCGAGACGTCACTCCAAGATCATGGATTGAATCATTATCATTAACGCCTAAATATACTACAAAATTCTGTCCATGGACCACCTTGCCACCGTCCATCGAATATCTGGAAGTGTTAAGTTCTGCGACTGGAGGGAACGTTGGCTTATCCCTCATGGATGACTCGATGTACAAACATCACCTCCCAATACGAGACGGGCGACCAGTGTTGCACTCCATCCGATTAGCCCGATGATACTCTTCCATCTCAGGATCTGCAAGCTAGGGCTCCACGACTGGCTGTTTCCCCCTATCTTGATTTCGAGAACTGGATCCCTCAGGATGAGATGGAAGAGGAGCTTGGGGAGACCCTGATCTTTCGCCTCGAGAAGCTGGGACAGTGACATGCCCTCAGAGAAGTTGATCAGCCTAATTAACTACTAGTTAATTTTACCCTAAATATATCCTAGCAAATTATGAAATTGAAGTGGGTGATCTACTAAGTCTAAAGTTAAAATTACTGGAAAGCAATAAAATAAAAAGAACAAAATAAAATCGAGCAAAATTACTTACAGTGCTCTACGCAATTAAAATCAAAAACCTACAAAAGAAATTTAAACAGTTAAAACTAATTAACGCAAATAAAATGCAGATAAGAAAATAAAGCAATAAAATTGATTAAACTAAACTTTAAACAAACTTAAAATAAAAATGCATGAATTGAGTTTAATCTAAATTAATTCTAATAAAAATGAAAATTAACTAATGGCATAATTAAATCTAAATTCTAAACTAATCAATAAATTGAACTATAACTAATCATGCAAATAAAATTAAAATCATAACTTCTTATGCTAACAAATTAAATTGGAATTAACTATTCTAAAAATGCATGAAAATGGATTAAAGCTATAATGCAAATGTGCCAAACATGGCCTTAAGTAAATTTAAACCAGTCCCTCCAAACACTGCTCATGTTCTTCCAAAATTTCATTTCCAACCATGCTCTCGGTTCCATGGCACTGTCCGATTCTTGCCATACTGCACATTCCTTGGCCAGACCTGCCCAGCTCCCAACAGCACAGCACCAACGTACTGCCAACATTGTAGTTTGCTCAGCCTGGGATCAGTTTCGGTCCCTGTTGCCTCCCTCTGCAACTCGTTCCAGTCGTGTTGCTCTCGGCACCAGCCTTCTGCTCCATGCGTTGTCTGAGTCTGCTGTCTCGTTAGCATCTTCTTCATCTGCACCCAAAATTCCTTGCCTAGCTGCTTCCTATATGTTGTGCCTCCAGCTTCTACAGTCACCACATCCTTGCGTTGCTTTTGCATACAACCCATGTTCACAGAGATTCTGCCAAATGATGCCACACTTATCATGACAGAATACACCAAATACTGTCTAGCAGAGGGAAGCAGTCGAAGTCCAGCTTCATCTACCAACACCGACCCTCTATATCATCGTCCATGCACACCACAGTAAAACAATAGAAACTAACTAATTGAACCAACTTAACTAAACATAGAGATAAACCGAAGGAAATGCAGTAAGTAAGGGAAGGAAGAAAAATAAAACATGAATAAACTTCAACACACCAGCAGAATTAAAATACCAACAATATGGAAAAGTGCAATATAACCGAAAAAATAAAAATGAATAGTCATAAGAGCTCAAAACAGGGTAGAACAGAGCAAGCCCTGGTAGAAGTGGTTACTCCTTATCGGCTGTAGAATCACGTCCCAGCTTATACCAATGCTAGCATGCTCATCATCTCAACAATGCAGCAACAAAACCCCCATCTCTGCTTCAGTAAACTCCAGCAAGAACCAACCTCTCGGTAGTAGCCATTTTTCATTACCCAAGAGTTGAACAATAACGGAGAACTGGAATCCAAATAGTAAAAAAAATAGTAAAAATAAGAATACAACTGATTATTTGTAAAGTTTAAATATGTCCTTCGGGAAAATGAAACTTGACAACCGAGAACAATGGCGGCTGCTGTCACCAGCCAGCCTAATGCTCTCCTTTGATGAAAACTCAATTCACGGTGAAGAAGGTAGAAAAAATAAAAGAAATCGAAACTAGGAAGGAAACCGAGAGAAAACAAAATAAAAATAATAACTTTAAATTAAAACTTAAACAGTAAAATAACAATGAATGAAAACTGAATAAATCCTAGAAGAAAATGGACAATGGTGGCTGCTGTCACTAGCCGAAAAACATAAAAGAAAGCCTAAGGAAAATAAAACCTAAAATAAATATTTAACCTAAAAAAAAAAACTAAAAGCTACTGCTTTTTCAATTCACATCTTTTTCTATTTATACACATACTTAGGGGTACAATTGTAATATTTTCATCCTAGATGAGTTGACATTGTTTGGCCACTTGTCTTCACACCATTGGCTCATTGAAAAATAATATTTCCATGTCATCTATCTTTTTGTCCAATTAGATGTGCTAGGCTCGTGTTGTCCGCGTGGTCCAATCTCGATTTTAGCTCAATTTCGGTCCATTTTCTACCGAAATATTCAAAATTCATCCGGATTTAATTTGTCTGAAACATGATGATTTTAATTAAATAAAGGGGATAATTAACAAAATAAATTAGAGATTTAAATAATTAATTAGGAAATTAAGCACAAATAATTCTAAAAATATAGAATTATCACACCTCCAAACTTGAGCTTTTGTTTGTCTTCAAGCAAAACAAAATAATTGTAGGAATGATACGTACAAAACACAATAATTTTTCCAATATTATCCTCAAAGAAAAAGTACAGACTATGAATTCAAAGACTCACAATTACAAGTCCAGCACTTAGAATTATTCAATCATAAGCCCTAACCCAAATTGGACTCCTCGTGAGTGTGTGAAAAATGTCAAAGTCACTTCACAGTACATTATCCGGATTAGATTATGCAAACACAGTGAATGCAAAGTCAATGACATGTGATCATTCCCATAAGTTTGCTTTTCACTTCTCTCTCCACTAATGTAGTCACACTCAATCAAAGATCAATAGGACTTCATTAAGCTTGTAATGTAAGGCTGGGGTTAAGGTATGATAAAGTCGATTTAGGTTTAATTACCCCTTAACATGCATTACTTCTAGGATCTTAATGTAAGAGCTCAAATCATTTCCCCCAAACTTATTTATTTTGCTAGACATTTTATTCTATTTTTGTATTTTTTATCTTTCTCTTTTTTTTTTTTTAATTTTCACTATCACCAGATACCCAAATGTACAAAACTCACAATATATCCAATGACTTTCCATGATTTCGGGGTAAGGGATAGGAAAAGAATATTTAAGCTAAGGAAATTATAAGCAGGTGTATTTACAGAGAAAGGCATATTTGACCCAGATGGGTGACTAGGGATAAAGTATGTACAAGGATGGCTCGAAAGGCTCAAACGATCCAAAGATGGCCTATATCATCTCCCTAATTAAGTGTGATCTAATATTTCTCCTCGAGATTAGATCAAACAAATTCTAGAATATGATACACAAAATCAACTAAACACATGCAATCCTAGGTCCACATAAGCTTTCTTTAAATAAATATACCGATTCATGACATAACATGTGCATAAGATGAGGAAATCACAATCAGAATCAAAACAAATTCAAGAATTCAACTTCATGCTGTTCCTATAATCATGCTTCTAAGTCAATCAAAATCAGACTTAATCATGGGGTCATATCATTGGAATATGAGAAAACTACATGGTAAGTACTAAATCATCCCAAAATCAAACAATTTCAACTCATATTTTCAAAAAATTTTGAAAAATTTTCAATTTTGCCCAAAATTTTGAAAAATGCTCAAGTGATATCCCCTCCCCCAAACTTAAAGTGCACAATGTCCTCAGTGTGCAGATAATATAAGAATTGAAGTTCAGGAACAAAGTACTCCCCTTTTTGATGATGATGAACAACTGAAGCTTTTATTGAAAGCGTAAAACTAAAAAATAAACTTGCAAAATAAACAAAGAAAGAAACAACAGAAAAAGAAAAAGAAAAAGAACTATATACAAGGTGGAAAGAAAAATTAAGCCACTTCAAATACAGCTAAAGAACACAACACTCAGTAGCAGTGCAAAGAGTAGGAGGATCATCTAGAATGGTGACAAAATATTAATAGTTAAATACTCCTTAACTCTATCTACTTCCCTCCTTTCATATTTCTTATGCTCAAGCCTTATATCCTTCTTAATCTCCATTTTAAAACAATCTTGAGAGTCATCAGGGAACTTCAAAGGTTTGAAAACATTAAATGTCACCTCCTGATCTAAGACTCTCATGGTTAATTCCCCTTTTTGTACGTCAATTAATGTCCTACCAGTAGCTAGGAAAGGTCTACCTAGAATAATGGAAACTTCCTTGTCTTCCTCCATATCTAACACGATAAAATCTGTAGAGAAAATAAACTTGTGCACCTTAACTAGCACGTCCTTAATGATCCCCTTCGGATATTAATGGATCTATCAGCTAATTGAAGGGTCACTGTGGTAGGCTTGATATCCCATATTCCTAACTTTTGGTAGATAGACAGAGGCATCAGATTGATACTGGCTCCTAAATCACATAGGGCTCTACCAAAGAACATATTTCCAATAGTGCAGGGTATGGTAAAACTCCCGGGATCTTTGAACTTTGGGGGTAATTTCCTCTGGATAATTGCACTACATTCCTCAGTTAAGGCCACCGTCTCATAATCTTCCAATCTTCTTTTCCTAGAGAGGATATCCTTTAGAAACTTCACATAACTTGGCATTTGCTCTAAGGCATCTGCGAAAGGAATGTTGATGTGAAAAGTTTCTTAAAAACCTCAAGAAATTTGGTAAATTGTAGATCTAATTTTTGATTCTGGAACCTCTGAGGAAAAGGTACTGGTGGTCTAACCGGAGGGGATGTAATGGAAGCATGTATAGCATCAGAGGACGAGGAAGGCATTAAAGTAGAAGAAGGTAAAGATGAAGAAACGCCTAGCTTTGTTTCCCTTGCAGCCCGATCCTGATGTTCCTGCTCCTTCTGAGCTGCCTCTTTAGAACTTAAGGGTTTATCAACTATGGGCTGTTCAGGTGTAGACTTAACTTGTAGCTCATCTAGCTCTCCCCCACTCCTAAGGGTGATGGATCTAACATGTTCCTTACCCTCCCTTTGCTTAATAGGATTAACTTCAATGTTACTAGGAAGGGTCCCTTGAGGACATTGGCTAAGAGCACTAGCTATTTGTCCAACTTGAACTTCTAAGTTCTTAATTGAGACAGCTTGATTTTGCAGGATAGTCGTGAACATTTCCTCAAGCGAGGGCTTCTTCTCAGCTGCTGGTGCATGGTAGAGTTGGGGCTGCATAAGTGGTGGTGGTGGTGGTGATGGATGATGTGAGTATGGGTGATGAGAAGGCGAATGAAAGGGAAATTGTGGCTGTGGTGGTACCTGAACCGGTGGAGCTTAAAAACCAGGGAGTCCTACAAGTCTAGAGCTAAAAGTTTGCCCTTGGTTTTGGCTCCAGGAGAAGTTAGGATGGTTCCTCCACCCTGGATTGTAGGCGTTTAAAAAAGGGTTGTTCTGTTGCGTTTGAGAAGGGACAACATACTGAACCAATTCTAAGTTAAGCGGACACCTATCTACAGAGTGGGTACCACTACACAGCTCGCAGGAAGGAAAAAGACTTTGAACAGAATACACAGGTTTAGGACTAGTGGGAGGATTATGTTGGGTACTAAGCGACTCTACCTTCTTCGTAAGATTAGCGATTTGAGAGGTCAAGGTAGACAGTGTCTCGAGCTCATAAATACCTGCCGGCTTCTTTGGCATTTGCCTCTCCGAGGACCATAGATAGTTGTTAGCCGCCATCGTTTCTAACAACTTGTAAGCTTCCTCCTCTGTTTTACACATTAGCGCTCCACCCGCAGCAACGTCAACAATGGTCCTATTCTGGCTTGTAAGTCCGTTGTAGAAGGTCTGGACTTGCAGCCACAAAGGTAGGCCATGGTGAGGACACTTCCTAAGAAGCTCCTTATATCGTTCCCATGCTTCATAAAGAGTTTCCGAATCAAATTAGGCAAAGGAAGATATGTTACTACAGAGTTGGGCCATTTTAGAGGGAGGGAAAAACTTAGATAGAAATTGATGGGCTAACTCGTCCCATGTAGAAATGGATCCTGGAGGTAGGGAGGTTAACCAGTGTCGCGCCCTATCCCTAAGTGAGAAGGAGAATAATCTAAGCCTAAGCGCATCATCAGATAATCCATTATGTTTGAACGTGTTGCACAAGTCTAGGAATTGCCCAAGGTGAGCATGTGGGTCATCGTGTGGAAGCCCACTGAACTGTAAAGAAGTCTGAATCATCTGGAGGATTGTGGGCTTAATTTTAAAGTTATTTGTAGGGACAGCTGGTGGCCTAATGTCGGAATAATATCCTTAAATCGTTGGCATTGCATAATCTCCAACGGTTCTAATTTCCCTATTTTCTGTCATCGTGTTTTGCAGCGGAGCTATAAATTTCCTAGAGTCCTTTCGAATTTTCCTAAGGTTCTTTCAATTTTAGGATCTAGAGGAAAGCTATCGTAACTCCCGGCTTTACGCATTAAAACATCTAAAAGTCTTTAGAAATTTTTTTATTTTTTATTTTTTATTTTTCAATTCACTAATCTAGATTAAACTTCTAAATATTTACACCCTAAATATTCACAAGCTAGAATTACACCTAAGCATAATTTCACCGATATTAATTAATGACTAATTAAAACTTCCCCGACAACGGCGCCAAAAACTTGACACGCCCTAAGGGTATGTTCCGCAAGTGCACGGGTCGTACAAGTAATAATGGGATTTGAGTCCCGAGATTATCGTCCCTCAGAGAAGTTGATCAGCCTAATTAACTACCGGTTAATTTTATCCTAAATATATCCTAGCAAATTATGAAATTGAAGTGGGTGATCTACTAAGTCTAAAGTTAAAATTACTGGAAAGCAATAAAATAAAAAGAACTAAATAAAACTGAGCAAAATTACTTACAGTGCTCCACGCAATTAAAATCAAAAGCCTACAAAAGAAATTTAAACAGTTAAAACTAATTAACGCAAATAAAATGCAGATAAGAAAATAAAGCAATAAAATTGATTAAACTAAACTTTAAACAAACTAAAAATAAAAATGCATGAATTGAGTTTAATCTAAATTAATTCTAATAAAAATAAAAATTAACTAATGGCATAATTAAATCTAAATTCTAGACTAATCAATAAATTGAACTATAACTAATCATGCAAATAAAATTAAAATCATAACTTCTTATGCTAACAAATTAAATTGGAATTAACTATTCTAAAAATGCATGAAAATGGATTAAAGCTATAATGCAAATGTGCCTAACATGGCCTTAAATAAATTTAAACCATTCCCTCCAAACACTGTTCATGTTCTTCCAAAATTTCATTTCCAGCCATGCTCTCGGTTCCATGGCACTGTCCGATTCTTGCCATATTGCACATTCCTTGGCCAGACCTGCCCAGCTCCCAACAGCACAGCACCAACGTACTGCCAACGTTGCAGTTTGCTCAGCCTGGGATCAGTTTCGGTCCCTACTGCCTCCCTCTGCAACTCGTTCCAGTCGTGTTGCTCTCGGCACCAGCCTTCTGCTCCATGCGCTGTCCGAGTCTGCTGTCTCGCTAGCATCTTCTTCATCTGCACCCAAAATTCCTTGCCCAGCTGCTTCCTATACGTTGTGCCTCCAGCTTCTGCAGTCACCACATCCTTGCGTTGCTTCTGCATACAACCCACGTTCACAGCAGATTCTGCCAAATGATGCCACACTTATCATGACAGAATACACCAAATACTGTCCAGCAGAGGGAAGCAATCGAAGTCCAGCTTCATCTACCAACACCGACCCTCTATACCATCGTCCATGCACACCACAGTAAAACAATAGAAACTAACTAATTGAACCAACTTAACTAAACATAGAGATAAGCTGAAGGAAATGCAGTAAGTAAGGGAAGGAAGAAAAATAAAACATGAATAAACTTCAACACACCAACAGAATCAAAATACCAACAATGTGGAAAAGTGCAATATAATTGAAAAAATAAAAATGAACAGTCATAAGAGCTCAAAACAGGGCAGAACAGAGCAAGCCCTGGCAGAAGTGGTTGCTCCTTATCGGCTGCAAAATCATGTCCCAGCTTATTCCAATGCTAGCATACTCATCATCTCAACAATACAACAACAAAGCCTCCATCTCTGCTTCAATAAACTCCAGCAAGAACCAACCTCTCGGTAGTAGCCATTTTTCATTACCCGAGAGTTGAACAATAACGGAGAACTGGAATCCGAATAGTAAAAAAATAGTAAAAACAAGAATACAACTGATTATTTGTAAAGTTTAAATATGTCCATCGAGAAAATGAAACTTGACAACCGAGAACAATGGCGGCTGCTGTCACCAGCCAACCTAATGCTCTCCTCCGATGAAAACTCGATTCACGGTGAAGAAGGTAGAAAAAATAAAAGAAACCGAAACTGGGAAGGAAACCGAGAGAAAACAAAATAAAAATAATAACTTTAAATTAAAACTTAAACAGTAAAATAACAATGAATGGAAACTGAATAAATCCTAGAAGAAAATGGACAATGGTGGTTGCTGTCACCAGCCAAAAAACATAAAAAAAAAAACCTAAGGAAAATAAAACCTAAAATAAATGTTTAACCAAAAAAAAAAAGCTACTACTTTTTCAATTGACATCTTTTTCTATTTATACACATACTTAGGGGTACAATTGTAATATTTCTATCCTAGATGAGTTGACATTGTTTGGCCACTTGTCTTCACACCATTGGCTCCTTGAAAAATAATATTTCCATGTCATCTGTCTTTTTGTCCAATTGGATGTGCTAAGCTCGTGCTGTCCACGTGGTCCAATCTCGATTTTAGCTCAATTCCAGTCCATTTTCTATCAAAATATTCAAAATTCATCCGGATTTAATTTATCTACAAACATGAGGATTTTAATTAAATAAAGGGGATAATAACAAAAAAAATTACGGATTTAAATATTTAATTAGGAAATTAAGCACAAATAATTCTAAAAATATAGAATTATCAGACAGAAATACGAGCATGGCTTCGAGACTCTCGAGCATGGTCTCTTCGGCGTCTACGTTTATGAGCATGGGCGACTCTAGTAGCACCCTCGTCGCCTTCTCGTCATCAAAAGCTCTCCTAAGTGAGTCCATTCCTGGAAGGAAAACAGAAAAATAAAAGTCAGAACAAACAAGAGGGAAGTAAACAATTATTTACATGGTAAAATACAATATGAAATCACCTGGATTCAAGTAATCATCAAGAGAATAGATGTTAACGAGGCTCTCATCCGAAGGAAACTCAAGAAAGGGACTCCCAAAAGCCTCGCCTTGGCCCCAATCTAAGTTCTCCTTGAAGTCTTCCTCCGAGGGATCGGGGGGATTTCCCACACCTTGACTTCCTTCGGGGAAACTAGAGGGTGAGGCATGCTCGGATGCTAGAACCGGATCAATAGGAAGGCATCCCTAACCAGCAGCAATTATATTTTACGAAGTTAATAAACATAGTAAAGCGTCCTCATCATCTACTTGTAGCTGGGAGATAAGGGGACCATATACATCCCTTAAATTAGACAGAGGACTAAGGTTGGATGGTCCGTAACAACTCCATCGGGTAAGGATATTTAGAGAAGAAAGGACCTCAACAACAAGCCAATTTGAAGCATAATTATGTAATTTGGATGGAGGCCTCCCAAAAAGTTTGTTACTTTTTCCCCACCTGAAAACTTTTTGCATACAAAAACGTGTCGAATTACGAACACTACGGACTCTGAAAAAGGAGTTGAACAGAGGAATAGTAGGTCTGACATTAAGTCTATGACATATAATTGTAAACCCTACAACTTGTGCCCATCCATTAGGGTGAAGTTGGGCAGGGACTATGCCATAGTGTTAAAGAAAAATAACTTCGAAGTCAGGAAAGGGAAAACAAAACCTAAATTCCAACGAGGCCCGATTTATAGGAACGTCGCTATTGACTGATTGGGGAGCGCGTTCTGCTGTGGTGGGGAGCCTATAATAATAACCCTCGAGAAGAGGAAAGGTATTACGAATATACTCGAGATCAGACTTTCCAAGTCTGGAATAAGGATCTAGAATAATTTGCTTACCACTGCCTTACCCAACCATTAAGAAAAGGATCAATACAACCGATGCTAAGAGAATAAGAGACTCCGTCTACCTTCAGTGTAGCAGAATTGTCGTGAGGATCTGATGTCGCGAGGGTAGTGCCACGAGGGTCTGATGCCGCGAGGATCTAATGCAGTAAGGGTATTGTGAGATCTGAGAATTTCAGACATATTTTATTGATGTAATAATAATTTGAGTATAATTTATTGAGCTAAGTGAATTGTGGGAATTATAATTGGAGATTTATGTGTTAAGTGTGTAAAATAAGCATGATCCATGAGGACAGATCGATCTGGGAGAAGGAGAGATCGATCTGGTGAGTTAAAAATGACGAGGAAGGGGAAATTTGAGGAGCAGATCGATCTCCAATGGAAGAGATCGATCTCCTTATGAATCTGTTTGAGAAGGGATCGATCTCACGAGGAAGAGATCGATCTCCAAATGAATCTGTTTGAGAGAAGATCGATCTCATGAGGAGGAGATCGATCTCCAAATGCTTCTGTTTGGGGAGAAGATCGATCTCCTTAGGAGCAGATCGATCTCATAAAGCCATAAAGAGATCGATCTCACCCCTCGACAGATCGATCTCCTAGGCATAAAATTGCCCAGATCGTCCCCAAATTTCAAACACAGATCGATCTCATCAAGAGGCAGATCGATCTCCTACCTCCAGTCTATATAAGGAACCCGTGTTTTCTCTACAATTTCACTTTCTCTCTCTTCCAAAACCTCTATTTTTCCGAAAACCTAGTTTCTCACTCCTCCAAATCCCCCATTTCCGGCCGAATCAGCTATTGTGGTAAGAAGGGAAGTTGTTCCTCGTCAAAGGGAGAACAACATACTTGGAAATCGAAGGACGAATCGGATCGAGGCGTGAGTTGTGCGTCTCACAAGCTTTGGGTAATTTCTAAACCTCGATCTTGATATTTGAGCTGATTTTGATGTTATTGGTGGTTGTAATTGTGTTGAAATAGTTGAGAAATGATTAGGGATTGATGAATTTCAATGTGGATAGAGTGATAATGATATTTGGTGATTTTGGTGATTTTGGTGATTTTGAGAAATTGTGCTATAAATGGAAATATAGACAATGTGGCGAATTAGCATAGATAATTGGTATTAGAGATGTAGAACTTCGAGATATTGGGAATGAGGTTGTAGTTTAGGGTTGAGTTACGAGAAAACAAGAGATTTGAGGTGTTATGAGCAATTATGCTCGATTTTTGAGAATTGAGGGTTATGTGATATAGAGTATTGATGTTTTAACATCGTTTGGACAGCTCGGGAGTTCCAGAGTGGAATGCGAGACTAGTCCGTGATACGGGGGAAACGATTGCACTATACGAGGTGCAAAGAGGTAAGGGAAAACTAAACCATTTTGTGTATGTATTTTGATGAATTGTTAGCATGAACCATGATTTGAGAATACAAGCATGTTGGTGTTGTGTAGTGATATAATTGCACACGGTTTTTATAGCCGGTTGGAGCCCATTATTTTATGAGTTTATAAGCTAAGTGTGAAATTGCTTTATAAACCTTTGAGTTGCGTGAAAAGTAAATTGGGCTCCACGTTAAGGCGATATTGAGATTTGAGAAAATGTGTACGTGTTTTGCCGGTTGGAACTCGGTTTTAATATGTTTTGTGTTGAGTACACAAATGTTTTAAATGAGTTTTTAAGAGAAAACCATTATGAGTTCTACGTAAAGGCATAACGTTTTATAAGATAATGGCTAATGAGTGAGACTTAGGCGTGTCATGTTGAATACACATCGGGCCTTGCTCTGGTAGCATATAAGACCGATATAGTGGGACGCCTGGGAACCGACCCAGGGACCACGGGCCTTGCTCTGGTAGCATATAAGACCGATATAGTGGGACGCCTGGGAACCGACCCAGGGACCACAGGCCTTGTTCTGGTAACATATAAGTCCGATTATTCCTCCGCTCTGGTAGCGTTGGGAGGCATTGCTCTGGTAGCATGTAAGACCGAGGGAGTGGGCCGCCTGGGAACCGACCCAGGGACCACGTGTCAGTGTGCATTAGGCGAGGCATTGCTCTGGTAGCAAGTAAGGCCGGGCCTTGTTCTGGTAACATATAAGTCCAATATACTTTGCATACGACCATATTGTCGACGTTCCCTCTATACGAGGATGCCTGGGATGCGCACCCAGAGGAGATACATATTTGATGTGCCATGACGAGTTTTAATCGAGTTTTATTGCCTAGTCTCGTTTTACACACGAGTTGTGTTTTGTGACCTTGTCACGTGTGATTTACTGAGGTGATTTTTATCACGTATTTGAGAACAGCCATTATTGCATATCTTACACATGCTTGCGAGTGCTCGATGTTGAGCCTTTTATCTTCATGTTTTCACATGATTTAACGAGTTATGAGATGATGCTTTGAGAACTTTCATGCTACGATTTCAAATGAGCTTTATAAACAAATACATATTTGTGATGTGTGAAATGGTTTATATAACTGAGTTCCTTTACCCCCCTTACTGAGCGATTTAGAAGCTCACCCTGTTTTCCTTTCCCCCCAGAGTTCTTCAAGTGAAAAAGGATCTCCCTGCGGCGTACGGAGTAGTGGCTAGTGGAGGACTTGAGCTCCAGGCCCTATCTATTGTATTTGAGGTATCTTTTATCTTTTCATGTACCCAGACTATTATTGTAATTACAGACACTTGATGTATAACATTATATGGGATGTATTAGGATTAATTAACTTGGAATTGAGTAATGTATATGATTCAATATACACTATGTTGTGATGAGATCCTGAGGCATGATAATTATGATGATGTATGACACTGCACAGGAATGTACCTTTAATTGTGAATTAATGAGAAAAAGTTTTAAATTAGCCCTATTTTCTGCATTTTCGGGGCGTGACAGGTATTGTCGCGAGGGTATGATTCCGTGAGGGTAATGTCACGAGAGTCTATTGGTACCGCGAGGGTCTCACGCTGAAAAATGTGGCGAAGGTCTAATGTTAAATGAGATGCTGCGAGAATCTGTCGATGCCATGAGGGTCTCAAGATAAAAGAAGTGCAGCGAGTTGGTTAATGGCCCAAGGGTCTAGCGCACAGGTACTGTCGTGAGAGTGAATGTCGTGAGAGTCTACCGCAAGAGTCTGCCGTGAGAGTCTGCCGTCTCTGTAAGAGGAAAATGAAGATTTAGTCAACACCTTCACGGTATATATATGCTGGCGGGAGGATCACAAAAAACAATGTACTCTTCTGCAAAGTATAACTCACGAAAGAGTGGAGAGCAATTGTTATGAGTAAAATGAATTAAGAAAAAAGAGAAAAAATAATATATCACGTGTCATCATCATAATATGCCACATGTCATCATTACAATGTGCCACGCGACGCTTAAAAGTTGAATACAGATGAGAAGAGATTCTATGTTAAAATTTACCTGGATGATTTTACCCTTTAATATATCTGATTAATGTAGATAAGTAAATATGAAATTAAAGATTGAATTACTCCCTATAAATATGGATCAGGTACGTTTTACAAATCCAATTAATTCCCTATTTTTTTCTTTACTGAAACTCTATCGAAATTTCGTTCTGACTTAAGCATCAGAATACTTATGCAGGGAAAAACCCCTGCATCCCTCTGATTATTCTTGTTCTTGCAGAGTTTTCGGTAACACGTGGTAAAAAGATCGAAGAGAAGACGTCAGCAATACATCATCGTGGTGATTGGCAACAACACCATTAATAGTGGAATCACATATCTTGGCCTGCATCACATACAATGAAGACTATTTTGAGCCTTTAACCACAACCATAGAACCTTGAGTGAGCTTTCACTTACCATCATTAAAGGTGCTGCAAAACCCTTCATCATTAAGCTTTCTTGTAAGAATCCAATTCATACGGATATTAGGAATATGTTTAACATTCTTCAAAACCAATGTTGTACCATTACTAGTCTCCAAGCACAAATCTCTTATATCAATGGCTTTTGTAGAGCCATCATTACTCATCCTAACACTCCTAAGATCACTAGATGTGTAAGATGAAAATTATTCTCTCTTAGATGTAGCATGAATCAAGGCACCACTTTCAATAACCCAACGACTCTTATGGCATGCAAGATTAACAACATTATCATCTCACAGAATAAGGAAGTCATCTGTAACAGTGGCAACTTTATCAACATCACTATTATTACAATCAATCTTTCCCTTGCCTTATCCCTCTTGCCATCTCTTTTCAACTATCGCCAGTATTCTTTTTATGCCCTTTTAGACCATAATGATAATACTCAACATTAGCAAACTTATTGGACTTACACTTGTTTTTACCGTTGTTCTTGGGACCTTTACTTTTACTCCTCCCCTATTAACTATGACTAAGACTTCTGACTATGAAAAGGAGCCTTCTGACTTTCTTCATATCTCTACATTCAAAATAATGTTCTGAGTCAAATCTATACTGATGACACCATCTGAGGCTGAGTTAGATAATGACATTTTAAACGTCTCCTAATAGTCTAGCAATGTACCAAGAAGCCACAAACCTTGCACTTCATCTTTAAACTTGATATTCATACCAGCCAACTAACAAATAATACCATGATATGAGTTCAGGTGATTTGTCATAGAAGCCTCATCCTGATACTTCAAGCTTATCAGCTGCTCAATCAAAAATAGTTTATTGTTTTCAGTTTTACAAGCATACAATTTTGCTCAAGCTTGTTCCACAAGGTGCATGCATGTGTCTCTCCACCGATATAGTTCAAAACATTATCATTTACCCACTATGTTATGTAACCACATACTTGTTTATGGCATAAACTCCATTCTTCCTCAATCTTATTCTCAATATTTTCAGTAGTAAACACGGGTAAATAATAAGTCTTCACATAAAGCAAATCTTCTATTTTAACTCTCCATATGTGATGACTTGAACAATTCATATTAACCATTCTACTTGTATTAACTTTCATGTTCAACACAAGATTCAAACACGATAATAAACGTAACTCTGATACCACTTTAATTAGATAAATACGACAAAAATAATATTCCAACAAAATATGTAACACAGTGAAAAATCAAATTATCCCTCTTTGTATGAACCTAGCAAGAAATTACCAAATAGAGCAATCTAACACTATATCAAGAGATAAATGAAATCAGCATAATCACAAGCATAAGGATACAAGTGATTTAAGGTGGAAAGCATCCCCAAAGCGAGGAATAAAAACCCACAGCCATATGGGCACCAATAACAATCTCCACTATCAACAATAATGAGAGTATAATGTTTTCTCTTGCTAAAACTAGAGGCATATGAGCACAATATCTTAAGAATAATAATTCTTGGCTAACAATCTAATAAGAAAAGATTGGAGAAATTTCACTCAAAAGGTGGCATAATAAACACTCTATGAAAGCTGTAGGTCAGAAGCTTCAAAACCGATCTCTACCTTTCAAAACAAACTGCTCAGTGTCATGAACGTGTTGTCAAAGTTTTAGCTTAATCGAACAACAAATTGTTGACCTTAATCAATTAAGTCAATTTTTTTTTTTTAGCTTCACAAACTTTCTGCCTTTCTTTTTCTTTTTCTCTTACCGTGGCTGCCACTTTTTTTCACTCTTGAAAAACCTGCCGCCACTCTCATTACACTTTAAATGTGTTGAAACCCTTAAGAATACAACCCCATGTGAAAGGACCATAAAGCCCATAATGAAAGATTGGGTGGGCCTCCTCATGGGAAGGCAACCCAAACCTAACAGAGAGTGCAAAAAGCGTAATACATGCTGCCTTTGAGTTTAAAATAAGCTACGTTGATGTTAATGAAGTGAGTTTTTCTTCTTTCTTGGTCAGGTCAAGAAAACTTTATTCATCTTGATTCTTTTCAAATTAAAACTTTTTTTTATTGATAAAATGAAATAACCAACACATTACAGAAGCATCAGAAGTTTAGGGGGTTTCACACCCAGTCCAAAGGACGTCGTCCCTTCTTGGTTTGTTTCGCCACCCAGTCAGTGGCTTTGTTAACCTACCTAGATATATATACATGAAATGGACCTAATTAAAATCCTTCACTAAAGGTAGGACATCATCATCAATTGCCATAGATTCCCACCATCTCGGCTCCTTAGCATTGTAGAGTCTTTTAACTAAACTCACATTATCATATTCCACTATCACCCTAACCCATCCATTTCGATTGATCCAAAAAAAAGCCATCCTGACTGCCAGAGCTTCAGCGATCTCTACACTTCCAACCTAAACCAAAGCATAACAACCATTGATCATAATGCCATTCTCATCCCGACATAAAACTACAATTGAGAGAAGCATCACAATTGAGCTTAACAAAACTAGGAAGGGGTTGATTCTAATGTGTACTTTCACCAATCCTTCTTTCAATCTTTGCATTAACAGAGGGCTATGCCTCAGTAACTTCGTTGAAATCATTAAGAGCTTGAAACGACACTTTGACTAGATCCTTAATAATACCTTAAAAAAGGAAGTAATTACGAGCTTTCCAAATGTTCCAGCAAAGGAAACAAATCAACTCAATACAATTAAAGCTCCCAAATTGAGGCTAAGAGGAAACAACTTTCTCCTACCTTCGTTTGAAATTCACAAAACCATTTCTCCTAGGATAATAGCTAAATCTTGAAACTCTACACACAGCTCGAGCAAAAGAACTAAAAAAAGGATATTGTAGACACCTCATTTTGTCTGGGGTCTTTTTATATTTTTAGATCTATTGGATTATTTTTTAATCCTAGTTCGAAATTAAATGAAATTTCATTTGAGTCTAATAGTCTTGCTTCAATTTTCTTCTAAATTATCCAATTAGATTTATAATTTGAATTTACATTTGATTTAAATTTTAATATGATTTTGGATATGAACTGGTAGTCTTAAACTTAAGATTATATTTGAGCTTTGGGATTGATAATTAATTGATCAATCCAATTTTTGTATTTAATTCTAATTTTAATTTATTTTTATTTTGAAAATAATCCAAAAAATTTAAAATGAAAATCCAAAAAAAATCATGAAAAAGGAAAAATAAAATAGGAAAAAGTCTCTGGAATCCCAACTTTTAATTCACAGAATCAACCCAGCAGAATTGACAAGATGGAATCTTCAAAATCAACATCGAAATATTTGCAAATGGGGAATTGGAAACATAACTCAAGCCTTGAATTAAACTGAATCTTTGATTTATTCCCAATCAACTAAGAAAAGGAACAAGCAATATTGAAATCACGGGACATTAGGATGTAGAGAATTAAAATAATTATTCCGAGGACACTGATTCTAAAAATATCTATAAAATAAAAACATTGCAAAACAAAAGGGGCGGCAACCAAAAAAAGCAATCTGAAGGATAGAAACACACAGAAGAAAAGAGAAAGAGAAGAAAACAAGTACGGGCTAAAAATATAGTGAAACAAAAAAGAAATCAATCCAAGCCCGAGCCTTCTACACCTGCACTGTTGAGCTTCCTTGCGTCCACTGCTTATTATTTCCTGCTGTTCGTTTCCTGCACTCCAAGTTGCTGCAACCGTCCCCAGCAACCCGTAAATCTCCAAGTGTCCTTGTTGTGTTTGTTGCCACCTGCATTGACCATCTTCCTTGCAGCGTTCTCTGTTTCCTCACGATCGGTACTGTCCTGTATCGTCACTGCATCTCCAAATTTCCAGCACCAAGCTGTGCCTTGTTCACTGCTGCCTTGTTCACTGCTCTATCCTGCATCACCATCGTCCTCAAAAGCTGTGTCCACTGCTTATTGCATGTTGCCGGTCGTTCTTCTCTGCTCAAGCTGCAATCATTCTCCCGAGCCTCCATCGCTGCACATATCTGCTCCACCATATCGCATCTGCTAGCTGATACCCGAGTCGCCCCTGTCCTTCATCACTGCTGTGCGCGTTGCTGTGCCATCGTTGCTGGCATTCTTTTCTGCATGACGCCACCATCTCTACATCGCTACTTGCTCCTCTGTCTTGCCGTGTTGCAGCCCCACCGTTGCTGCTAAGCCACGTTCGGTTGTTTCTGTTTTGAAGCTACACCTTGCATCCTACCCCTGCTGCCACGCTTTACTGTTTGCTATTGCATAACTACGTTGTTACTGCTACCGGGTACGTGGGAAAGAAAGATAGAGCAGTAGAGTGCTGTGTGATTAAAAAAAAAAGAATCGAAAGGTGAACGTGGAAGAAGGAAAGAAAAGGAAGAAGTTAGGAGATGCGGTCTACTTGGTGTGACGGAAGTTGTATTGTCGAGTCAACAACATTAACCAAAGGCGCTGCGTGGAAGGCAACCCATGAACCCCATATTTGATCTCTCACCTGTAAGACCTGAATTTAGTTAAATCACGAAATGAGTAAGTTCGTGAAAGGAAGGATTGAAATGGTCCCAAATTAAACGAACGAGATTCGGACTGAAGATAAGGATTCAAAAACGCGAAATTAAAAATGCAAAAAGGACTGAAATGAAATTCCTGAACACGTTAAAGAGCAAAACGGTCAAAAGATCGAAAGTCGATATAAATTCGACAAGAAAAATTAATTAAAAATAATGGATTTGAGAATCTTGATCAATAACGAAGAAATAATTAAATTTCGGGTTAAATTAATCAAGATATGAATTTACTGGAATTAATCAAAATTTTCGCTCGGGACAATATCCCGAAAAGACGGAGAAAATATACCGAAAAAATAAAAAAATAGATTAAATAAATTAAATAAAATTAAATAAATTAATTTGAATAAAATAATAATTTTGGTAGATATTTTTGATTCTTTAATATATTTTATTGATTAAAATATTAATAAATAAATAATTAATTAATTAAGTTAAAAAAAAGAAGAAAACTGAAATTGGAATCGGGAAGAACCCGAAATGGAAAACGACGGAAGCAACTGAAACCCGAGACCCACGATCCAACGACCGGCTACTGACGGCCCCGACGAACAGCCGAGGAGAAAGAGGGGAAGCCGGCGAGCAAGTTGACACCGGCGACGCGCGCCATGGACGGCCGAATCCGGCGAACGGAGAAGGAGAAACCGACGGGAGAAAGGAGCTCGATCTCGACGATCTACGGCAGCTAAGCTCGAACGGCGGGCACCGGCGTGATCGAGAAGAGGAAGCGGTTCTTTTGAGACCGGTATCGGTCGACAAAACCGTCGAAATCCGACGGATCGAGGGAGAGAAGGCCGAGAGGGAGAAGAGAGGAACGATGGCCAGCGGCAGTGATTTGGTCCCGATCGACGCCAGTCGAAGGTTGCCCGACCAAAGACGAGTCGAATGGCACCAGAAACGAGCTGAGAACCGGCCGAAAACGCCATGAACGGCGGCGGGAAGGTCTGAACTGGTACGGACTGGTTCAGCAAAGAGGTGAACCGAACTGAACCGGCTGAACCGGACCGGTCTGAACCGAGTTGAACCGGACTGAACCGGTTCAGTCAAGAAAGAAGGAAAAAAAAGGAGAAAAAGGAAAAAGAAAAAAGGGGAAGAATTTTTTGGGATACACCGGACTTTGGGTAAGTCGGTAAGAGGTCAAAAGTGACCGATTTGATTTTCGAGAAATTTTATTTAAATTATATTTAATTGGAAATTAACCCGAAATTAAATATAATAATTGTGCAGTTTTACGACAAAGCCCGAACGAGAGCCGATTGAGCTCCGATTTTCATACCCCACATCATATTGGATAACTATATTTTAATTACGATAATATGAGTCCTTTAATACAGAGTTTCGATTATTTTACGAAATTTACGGATTAATTCTGTATAAAAAGGCATATTAATCGGAATTGCAACGTAATTACCGTAAATAGTATACGGACTATCCAATGAGTTTGGAACGAAGCCTGATGATTATTGGTAAGCTGAATGAGCCCAGTAAACCCAAAGAAGGGATTTAATAAGTAGAAACGGGCTGAAAATGGGTCGAGGCCCATTAAGGTGCAATTGGGCCCAATAAAGTAAAACGAGCCTAGTACATTAGATTCGATCAGTAAATGTGATATATTGATAAAAATAAGTGAATTAACCCAAAATATGTGGTTATAAACAGTTTCGTAGACTTGGTTGACACGCAGTTGGACTGAGAGATCGGATATTATCGAGACGAGATAAGTTTACACGTAAATCGAGGTAAGAAAATTTTGTAGGTGCATAGAGATTTCTATACGTATTTATTGAGAGGATTTAAAGGGCTTAGAATTCCTTAAAGTATCTAGAAACGAAATAATAATTTTTGCGAAAACCGGGGCTTAGGTGAATAAAGAAAAAGACGATTTTACCCTGGGAGTAAAATTTACAAAAGGGGTAGTAAGGTAGATAAATTGCATGATTTTCATGTTTTAATGTTTTATATGAATATATTGCTTTGATTTAAGCAAATATGCACATAGGTTGGCTGTTGATTTTAATAATTATACGAAAGGGAACCGGTTTGTACCGGTTACGATTTTAAAAGATGTTTTATCAAGATTGAGCCATCTATCGTATTTACACGAGTAAAAAGAGTGTTAGAGTATTACTTGCACTAAATTTTACTGATTTATTACTCATGAAAAGTCGTACTGGAGCATTGCTCGTACGAGAAATTTGTGTGTGCACAAAACCATGCTGGAGCTTCGTTTGCACGAGATTTTAGATATCATGATATGCATAGCGTGGTGCTGGAGCTTCGCTCGCACTAGACATGAGTTGACATACATATAGTCGTGCAGAAGCCTCCTGTAGACTGTGTGTCGCATAAAGTTGATATGCTCACAGGTATACTTTGAGACATGAGTTGGTTATCGACATAGTATTGGGGTGGATAAGACCTATGGCAGGCACCCCCAGACTATGATATGGGTCCACGAAGTACGATGTACCGTGTATGTCACACGGAGTACGCTGTACCATGCAGTCATGATGACTCAATTATGTTACTTGATATTCTGGCGGGTAAGATTTGACCCCACCTCCCGTTACAGTTGTGATGCCCCGCACACCGGGATCCGTGTAGCCTGGGATCACAGGGACATAGTATGGCCATAGTCCTCGATTTTCACACAATAACCTACATGCCTCACATGATATCATACGGTCTGAATAGACCAAGACAAACCTAAAGGAGGGGTAACGTCCCGATTTATGTTTTTAAACGAGATGCGATTTAATGAATCAAGGTATTCCCAAGAGATGGGTTTAGCCTTGATGTGATTGTTTTATTATAAAACAAATAAGTTTTAACGTGATGAGTTTGAAATGAAACATATAAGTTTTTTAGTGTTGAGTTTATGATGAAACAAATAAGTTTTAATGTGACGAGCATGAGATGTCATACATGATGATTTTCCATGTTTGATTTATATGTCGATTTCATGATTTCTCTTATATGATATATACATACATGTGGCATCGTTTTAGTCATACCTCATGCTCCAAATGTAAACGATTTTATATCATGACATTATCAGCACGTAGATAGTATAGTTATCTACCTGCTTACATTATTGCCTTACTGAGCAAGTTTCGCTCACCCTTTCATTTTCCACCCCACAGGGTACATTCAGTAGAAGAAAGCGACAGTAGTCTTGCATTTCGGTTATCCGCTGCTTCTTATCAAGACCAGGTATACACATTCGTATAATTTTGTATCTAAATATGTAATTGCACAGTACTGTAAATGGATATGATGTCAGGGATGTAAGGTTATATAAATATCAATGTGTATGTATTTAGTCAAAGTCAAAAGATAATAAACTCTGATATGTGAATGTGATTATGAAAATGGAATGGTAAATAGGTGAGAGGTGACTAACACCGAATCATAGCCCAACTGTTTAGTAGTGTTACTGTTCACGACGGGTAATTCCTTAAAGTATCTAGAAACGAAATAATAATTTTTACGAAAATCGGGGCTTAGGTGAATAAAAAAAAGACGATTTTGCCCTGGGAGTAAAATTTACAAAAAGGGTAGTAAGGCAGATAAATTACATGATTTTCATGTTTTAATGTTTTATATGAATATATTGCTTTGATTTAAGCAAATATGCACATAGGTTGGCTGTTGATTTTAATAATTATAAGAAAGGGAAGGGGTTTGTACCGGTTACGATTTTAAAGATGTTTTATCAAGATTGAGCCACCTATCATATTTATTCGAGTAAAAAGAGTGCTAGAGTATTACTCGCACTAAAGTTTATTGATTTATTACTCATGAAAAGCCGTACTGGAGCATTGCTCGTACGAGAAATTTGTGTGTGCACAAAATCGTGCTGGAGCTTCGCTCGCACGAGATTTTAGATATCCTGATATACATAGCGTGGTGCTGGAGCTTCGCTCGCACTAGACGTGAGTTGAGATGCATATAGTCGTGCGGAAGCCTCCTATAGACTGTGTGTCACAGAGAGTTGAGATGCTCGCATGTATACTTTGAGACATGGGTTAGTTATCGACATAGCATTAGGGTGGATAAGACCTACGGCAAGCACCCCCAGACTATGATATGGGTCCACGGAGTACAATGTACAGTGTATGTCACACGGAGTACGCTGTACCATGCAGTCATGATGACTCGATGATGTTACTTGATATTCTGGCGGGTAGGATTTGACCCCACCTCCCGTTGCAGTTGTGATACCCCGCACATCGGGATCCGTGTAGCCTGGGATCATAGGGACAAAGTATGGCCATAGTCCTCGATTTTCATACAGTAACCTACATGCCTCACATGATATCATACGGTCTGAATAGACCAGGACAAACCCGAAGGAGAGGTAATGTCCCTATTTATGTTTTTAAATGAAATGCGATTTAATGAATCAAGGTATTCCTGAGTGATGGGTTTAGCCTTGATGTGGTTGTTTTATAATGAAATAAATAAGTTTTAACGTGATGAGTTTATGATTAAACAAATATGTTTTAAAGTGATGAGTTTATGATGAACACAAATAAGTTTTAATGTGACGAGCATGAGATGTCATACATGATGATTTTTCCATGTTTGATTTATATATTGACTTCATGATTTCTCCTATATATACATACATGTGGCATCGTTTTAGTCTTACCTCATGCTCCAAATATAAACAATTTTATATCATGACATTATCAACACGTAGATAGTATAGTTATCTACTTGCTTACATTATTGCCTTACTGAGCTGTTTATGCTCACCCTTTCATTTTCCACCCCACAGGGTACATTTAGTAGAAGAGAATGACAGTAGTCTTGCATTTCAGTTATCTGCTGCTTCTTATCAAGACCAGGTATACACATTTGTATAATTTTTGTATCTGAACATATAGAGGCACAGTACTGTACATGGATGTAATATTGGGGATGTATTTAGTTAAAATAAATTGATATGTAAATGAAATATGGAAATGGAATGGTAAATAGGTGAGAGGTGACTAACACCGAATCATAGCCCAACTGTTTAGTGGTGTAACTGTTCACGACGGGTAAGGAAATGAAAAAGCGAAAAATTTACTTTGATTTTTAGGTAATTTGGGTCGTGACATCACCCTATCTCTTTTAATTTTACTTGTCCGTTAATTGTTTTAATGATGTGCTTTACATTGGGGACAATGTAAGATCTAAGTGTGGGGGGGGGGGGGGAATTTAGGATTTTTAAATTTTTACATAAAATAAAAAAAAAAAGATTTTTAGTGCATGTTTAGGTGCTTTCTATCACTGAAAGTTTATATTTATCATGAACTTGAATCAACTGTATTTGAAAAGAGGATAACACAATTGAATTGATTGACTTTTCATCTTAAAATTTTTTGATTAAGTAATTGATTTCGAAATGTTGGTGAATTGAATTGGTAGACATTAAACCTGTGAGATTTTGAGCCTAGAGATTGCACTACAAGAAAACTGCCCTTCAGCAACGAAAAATTAGAGAAGAAATTATTTCGTCGCTAAAAAAAACCATTTGCGACGAATTTGCGATGGAATTCCGTCGCTAAAGGTTTCAAATATAAAGATTATATTTTCGACGGATTTCGCTACGGAATTTCATCGCAAAATCTTGTCGAATTCATCATTATTTTTTTATATACTAGTACTGTCGCTGGAAAAATCACCAACGAAAATCCGTCGCTGAAATAATCCGTCGTGAAAATGATTCAGCAATGGAATTCCGTCGCAGATACGTGGTGAATTTTTCATATTTTTTTATATTTTTTATTCCGTCGCTGAAAGTAGTCAGCAACGAAATTTCGTCGCAGATGTGATCCGTCGCGAGAAGTATTCAGCGATGGAATTTCGTCGCTGATGCGTGGCCATTTCTCATATTTTTTTCATATTTTTAATTCTGTCGCTGATTACTTTCCGTGACGAAATTCCATCGCAGATGTGGTCCGTCGCGAAAAGTTATCTTCGACGAAATTTCGTCCCTAATGCGTGGTCATTTCTCATATTTTTAACTTCGTCGCTGATTACTTTCCGCAATGAAATTTCGTCACAGATTTATATCAGATGTGGTCCGTCGCGAAAAGTTGTCAGCAACGAAATTTCGTCGCTAATGCGTGGCCATTTCTCATATTTTTAATTCCGTCGCTGATTACTTTCTGCAACGGAATTCCGTCACAGATGTGGTCCATCGCGAAAAGTTGTCAGCGTCCGAATTTTGTCGCTAATACGTGGTCATTTCTCATATTTTTAATTCCGTCGCTGATTACTTTCTGCGACGGAATTTCGTCACAGATGTGGTCCGTCGCGAAAAGTTGTCAGCGACGGAATTTCGTCGCTGATGCGTGGCCATTTCTCATATTTTTAATTCCGTCGCTGATTACTTTCCGCGACGAAATTTCGTCGCAGATGTTGTCTGTCGCGAAAAGTTGTCAGCGACAGAATTTGGTCGCAGAAAGTTCTCAATGACCAAATTTCGTCGCTGATGAGTGGTCATTTCTCATATTTTTAATTCCGTCGCTGATTACTTTCCGCGACGAAATTTCGTCGCAGATGTTTTTCGAGGCTGAAAGTTTTCGACGACAGAGTTCCATCGTAGATGCGTTACAAATTTCTCAGATTTTTTTATAATTTTTATTCTGTCGCTGATGCCTATATCAGTGACGAAATTTCATCGCTGAAAAGCCCTGAACGCTTAAAATATTTCGAGCCCTATTTTCGTTGCTTCAGTCTTTTTTCTACATTTCACCCCACTCGATATCTCAGCAATCTCAGTCTTCACCTTCCGTTGCTTTCTTCAGTCTTCCAAACCCAGCTTCCTAGCCGTCACCGCCCTCATCCCTTTCCCCTGTCACCGACCTCTGACCCAGCAGCTTCACCCTGCGGCCACTGCATACGGCTTCCCTTTCGTTACTTCAGTACTGCTTCTGCAATCTGCACACACCCTGCTCCAGCTGCCCCACATACAGCTTCCCTTTCCCCCGTCACCGCCCTCTTCCCTTTCCCCTATCTGTCACGACCCAAAACTACCTAAAATCAGAGTAAATTTTTCGCATTTTGTTATTTTCTTTTCTGCTTACCTGTCCTCCGATCGTGACCACACTCCACTAACAATTGGGTTATGCGTCAATGCCAGTCCCACCATTCATTTATCATATAACTAAATTCTTTCTCAGTCATTTATAAGTGTTTACAATATTTATACATCCCCTAAAGTTACTTACAAACATGTCACTGTGCTACGCTTATGTAGATACAATATATACAAGTGTATATACCTTAAGTGATGGGTAGCAGCGGATATCCAGAATGCAGTACTCAGTCGCCTCAACATCTACTAGAGATTATCTGTGTGAGAAAATGAAAGGGGTAAGCACATCAAGCTCAGTAAGGCAATCCAACGAACAAGTAGGTAACCATACTACCTACATGAACGTGGTGCCATGCATAAAGCACCCTTTCTCCACACATTTCAAAACTGATGCAATGATTCATGATGTCATGTAAAACAAGTTTGCATGGAAAATTCAACATGATACTATTTCAAATCATTTCTTTCTCATTTAAGATTTCACAACAAATACAGGACTCAACCCATCCCTCGGGTGGTCCTGACTCACACAAAACCATGAAAATCAGTTTATATCACACATGGGTTTAAAAAGCATGGAAATAGGATCATGCAAATTTAGTTTAAAACCCAGTTTCAATCATCGTCAAGATCATCAACATGCGAGACTAGGCAATATTTGTATATCGGTAATAACCAGGACTATGGCCGTGTGTCCTCGTGTGCCCCTCTGCTACACGAATCCTAGTGTGCGGGGTCTCACCCTGATAGGGAACCGCCCGGGAGGTGGGTCAATCCAACCCTTCAGTCTTATCTGATCCCACGCATCCGAAGATGCCGTATCCGAAGATACCGCGTATCCGAAGATACCGTATCCGAAGATACCCCGTATCCGAAGATACCACACTGTACATCGTACTCCATTCTACTTGCACGGTACATCGTACTCCGTGGACCCATATCATATCTGCATACTCATGCCATGTCTCCAAACGCACGTGCGAGCCTATTTAATCGGTGACACACAGTCTACCCGATGCTCCAAGCACGGCTCATCGTATATTCTCATAAAATCAGTAAGAGCGATGCTCAACACTCTCATCAAATCAAGTAAAACTAGTGCGAGCTAAGTTTTAGCACTCTCATCAAGTCATGTGAAAAATCTGGTGCAAGTTAGACTTTAGCACCCTGTCACGAAAATCATATAAAACCTGGCGCGAGTTAGACTTTAGCACCGTATAACGAAAATCATGTAAAATCAGGTGCGAGTTAGACTCCAGCACCAATGCATGTAAAACTCTAGTGCGAGCTCTCGCTCCAGCACTAATGCATGCATCACACAAATAAAAACATCGTGCGAGCTGAGCTCTAGCACGTCACATGTCAATAAAAACACGTAGGTGGCTCTGTTTCCTCAAAACAGTTTTCAAATCAATTTCATCATTGAAAATATGCAATGCTGTGCATTTTTCTTTCAAGGTTAGCCAGCCTACTCATGCATGCATCAAAACACCTCCAGAACGAGCAGGAACCTCTTGTTCTTGCTCCTCCAAATTTTTTCTAAAATTGTAAATTTTACCCTTAACAAGGGTATTTTGGTAAATTTAGCCATTCGGGGCACTAAAATTATTAACATACTTCTAGACCCTTTAGATAATTTAAAAGACTGCATATGACTTGAAATTTCGTAAAGTTACCTCTAGCAGTCCGTAGAATTCCCTTACCTTATTTTTCTGCAGAGTCTGACCTTTCCTTTTTCCATTGCTGTCTCGTCACGCAGTCCGATCTGCTCCCAATCCAATGTCCGAAACTGCGTATAATTATTCCTCAGGTCAGATATTATACAATTTAATTGTATTTCCTATTTTCTGGGCTTAATTTAAATCATTGGGCCTATTTACCCCTATTGGGCCCGATTGCACCTTAATGGGCCTTAATCGGCCTTAAGCTCGTTTTCCACTTAATTTTTACATTATCGAGGCCTATTGGGCTCATTGGGCCTACCAACAATTTCTTGGGCCTCGTTCTAATTCCCGAATAGCTAAATTTATTATTTACGACAATTTATCTAAATTTTCATAATTTAATTTATTTTATGCGATAATTAAATCTGAAGCATGCATAACAATGTAAATTGTCGTAAATAAGGGTCACTTACCCGAGATTCCATGCTAGTACATAAATCGAGGCTATCTCAAGCTCTCGTTTGACGTCGATTGTCGAGCTACACAATTTCATAAATTTTTGGGTAAATTTTCAGTCGAAAATTAATTAAATAAAATATTCCAAAATTTAAATCGGTCATTTTCGACCGCTACTGACTTACCCGTAGCTCGATTTCATCGTCGGGATTTTTCTCCAGTTTTTCCTCTTTTTCTTTTTTCCTTTTTCTCCTTTTTCCTTTCTTTCTTGGCTGAACCGGTTCAGTCCGGTTCAACCCGGTTCAGACCGGTCCGGTTAGTCCGGTTCACTCCGGTTCACCTCTTTGCTGAACCGATCCGTACCGGTTCAGATGTTCCCGCCGCCGTTCATGGCATTTTCGACCGGTTCTCGACTCGTTTCTGGCGCCAAATAGTGCGCATGCATTGGGGGAGTGTTCTGCTAGGGTCGGGGTTGGCCGAATCACGCCGGTGGCCGTCGGATTCATCTTCTCCCTCCGCGGCTTCTCTCCCTCTATCCGTCGAATTTCGGTGGTTTCGCCGGCCTATACCGGTCTCAAAAGAACCAGCTCATCCTCCCGATCACACCGGTGGCCTCCGTTCGAGTCCAGCTGCCGTGGATCGCCGAAATCAACCCCGTTTTCCTTGCGGCTTTCTCTTCCTCCGTTCGGCGATTTTCGACCTCCTAACGGCCCGTCACCGGTGCCCAAAGCTTCGCCGGCCTCTACTCTTCCTCCTCGACCCTTCGTCGGAGCCGTTAGTCGCCGGTGGCCGTGGGTCGGTCGGGCCACACGCGGCATCTTCCTCGGTTTTCCATTCTTCTTCTTTCTCCCCGATAACATTTTTCAGATTTCTCTTCTTTCTTTTTTTTTATTTTATTTTTATTTATTATTATTTATAATTTAGTTTATTATTAAAATATTCATTAAAATATTCAAATATATTCTAAAAATATCTACAATTATATTATTTTATTCCAAACAATTTAATTTAATTTAATTTAATTTATTATATTTTTAATCATTTTTTTGGTATAATTTCTTCGTATTTTTGAGATATTGTCCCGGGTGACTTTCGGTATTCCTAAAAATTTCGAATCTTGATCAATTAGACTCGAAATTTAATTATTTCTTCGTTATTGATCAAGATTCTCAAATCCATTATTTTTAATTAAATTTTCTCATCGAATTTATTCTGACTTTTGGTCTTTTGACCGTTTTGCCCTTGCACATGTTCAGGATTAATTTAACCCGACTTCCCTTCACGAACACTCACTCATTTCGCATTTTAAACCCTTATCTCCCGTCTGAATTCCATTCGTTTAAATTTGTGACCATTTTTAATCCATTATAATGAATTACGATATAATTCGGGTCTTACATAATCTCCCCCACTTAAGGAATTTGGTCCTCCAAATTAGAACCAAGTCATATGAGTCCATATATAACTCCAGGTACGTTTTCTCATATCATACTCTTTAATTCTTCTGTGACCTTTTCGGAGTGTATTACTTCTCAAGAACTTTAATTAGGGAGATCGTCTTAATCCTCAATACTTTCTCTTTCCTGTTTAATGCCCGAATCAACTTTCAATATACTTATATTTGCACTGAGCTGAACTGTTGGAGTTCATATCTGATCACCTATGCTGGATCTGGATAGTATTGCCGAAGTATCTTAAGAGTCTTATCTCCCACTTGTCCAATCTTTCAAAAATTCCATTCAGCAAAACTTAATTTGCCTTCTTCCCGAGTCTCGTTATGTCCTTATTCCCTTAGGACAAATAACTTTAACAATTACTGATCCACCCTCGGTAAATTCCAATGCTTTTTCTCTACTCTGGGGTGTTCTTAATCTCTCGCTCAACTGAACATCCTCAGTGACTTATTATACTAATTCAGAAGAAATTTTTGTCGCCCACTTTTTCTTGTCTGAGTCGGGGAACAACCCCTTCAGCCATACACTGCCTCGTGATACATTTGAGTCCTCTATAACCCATCACGAAATTCATGGAGACTTGCTCTCATTTCCATGCCGTGTCGATATAGGTAGAGGCTGCAATAACTCTGCAGACTTTTAATACTCTACCTTATTCTGCTGACATACTAGGCACTTTTCCACAATCTCTACCATATCTCTTTTCACTTCTGACCACCAATACCCTTTTCAGAGATTTTATATATATATTCGTTACTTTTCGTATGCACTGTATATCCCGAAGAGTAAGCTTCGGACAATATTACTATCTCATCAACTGTGGTTTGGGGGAGCACTTATACTGTCTCTGAACCTCTCTGTAAATCATCGACACTCTGTGAACTCTGTCACTGTACCCCTTCTGAATCTGACCCAAACTATCGACACCATGCCGATCATCACGCTAAGTCTGTCAAATCCGGGCACTCTCATCCGGTTCTAGTCTCAGGCCAGCTGTCACACAATCACTGTCATCATCAGAAGGGATCACATCACTACTGAGGCTCACAACTGCTCTAGCAGCTCACGCTCCCTGACCATCATATGTAATACCATCCCGAGGCTCTTTCCGCTCAAGGCATCAGCCATCACATTAGCCTTTCTTGGGTGGTACAATTTTTCTTAATCAAAATCTCTCAGAAGCTCTAACCCACTTTATTATTTCATATTCGACTCTTTCTGTGAAAATAGATACTTAGGGCTTTATGATCAGTGCATACCCAAAATTTCTCACCATGTACATAATAGTACCATATCCTCAGTACAAGTACTATCGCTGCCAACTTTAAATCATGGGTCAGATAGTTTATTTCATGATCCTTGAGTCATCTGAATCCACAATCGACTATCTTCCCATTTTGCATCAATACACAGCTCATTCATTATTTTGAGTTATTCATACACACGGAGAACCTCTTGAGCTGTTGGGTATGGTGAAAATAATCACGGTGGTCAGTTCATACTTCACTACACCAAAATTCATGTCACATCTATCATCTCACTTATCATCTCATTCAAATACCACACTTTCTTAGTTAAACGTGTCAACAAAGTATACCCTTTTTCAGAATTCGCAACAACCATCTGTAAAAGCAATTTTTCAATTGTTGCTTATAATTTTCCTTGGACTTTAACTACACCCAACATATCATCAATAAGGATGATGACAAATCGGTCCAGGTAAAGTTTAAATAACTCATTGTAGTTGAGCTCCATTACATATTTCAATCGCCCATATCCTTGACCTATGTACGCATACGCGTATAATATCACTTCAAAATTGCTTCTGTTCACGATACTAACCTGCGTCATTTCATTTTTCTTATATTAACGGCTTTTATTAATTTTTAATATTTTAACCTTCATAATTAATCGAATTTTATAGTTCTTTATCGTACTAGTAAAAGTATCCAATTTTAAATTTATATCTTACCACGGTCGGTTTCAAATCATAGATTATATATATTTTTCTAGACGCTGTCAAGTCTTCAGGCGGGGAGGTATTTTGAAATACCTTTATTAACCCTTAGACTTAACCACAATTACTTTACATATCAGTCCCTGTGGTTACAATTCATATTCGCTACTAATTGCTTTAATCCTAATGACTTCATATCGTAAAGATGTTCTTACCTTGCATACACCTCTTACTCCAATACATCTTGTATTCAGAATCAAGCATATCTTAAAGAGTATCTCCTTCGTATATCAATTATAACGAAACTCTGTCATTATTCATTTCGTGAGTACCATCATTTGTTCCTTTAATTTCAACCGTTGCACCCCTTTTTATTACTTGTCAAAACTTACAGTATACTTTTCAGGGGTAAAACAGCACTATCTTAGGATAGAAATCCGAACAACATAGCTTACAACCGACTACTTTATTCTCAAATATTACTTTAAATTATTCATAGTCCATTAAATAAAATCGGCTGACTTATACTTCTTCCCCTGTTTTCAATTTAAAATCGCTTCATAATTATTCCATTAGTTAACCTTCCTCTATTGGGGTACTCATTTATTAGCATTGTGCCCAAGAGTGTAGGCATTCATGTCTTTTACTCACTTATATGCGAATGAAGTCGGTATGAAGAAATACGTGGTACCAGGATCAATTGACACAATTACTTCTTTATTTATAAGCAGTGTGGTATCTTTTCACCACATCCTGTGAAACATCAGTAGTGTTCAGGTCCAAGACATACACTGGCCTTCGTCCAACAGCCTACTTTCCTTTTCTCTTCGACTGTGGCCTCCCTTTTTGATGCAGCTATCTCAACAGGGTTTTCTCTATCTCTTTACCTTTCTATGGCGTAAACTCGCCCAACTCTGAGCAATCATAATAAATGGTCCGTCTTACCACACTTAACGGCCATTTTCATCAATAATGTGTAGGTGTATGTCCTACTTTCGTGGTATTTACCACACATTCTACAGTGATTCGTAGCAGATCGGGGGTTCTCCAATCACAATGCCCCTTAAAAGTGCTACAATCGGGTAACTGTGGCCTTACCAATCATCTTAGCCTATAACTCATCAAATCAAATCTTTTACCAAACTACCCATTTTTCTCGTTCTACCATCTCTATCATTCTCGATTCTCTTTCTGTCTCTATTTCGGCCCTTACTACCTTTCCCAATCTCAGAGGTGTGCAACTCACAATCTTATTCCTACTACTGTAGTTTACGCACTGCCTCGACATAGGTAATATCTCATGGGCCAATCGGACTCTAATCGACAATCTGAGCCCTTCCATGAACTTTTAGACATCTCAACTGTCACTATTCATAGTGTCGAGGTAATATCTGCCCAGGGATATAACCAAGTTTCATACTCATAATTCATACTCATCAATAAATCAATTCCACTAGGTCAGAGTAAAGAATTTTATCTATCATTCCTTTTAAACAGGGTCCGTGATATTCTATCACCGGAATACATCCAAAAATATTTCTCATGTTAACTCTTAAGATGGGTTGAGCGGACTTCCATCAATGCTCCGTCTCGCCCTTAAATCCCTTGCATACTCTGAGCAATTTGCTCCCAAAATATTCTCCACACTCCGCTCCAACCTCGCGAAGCGTGTCTCAATACTGTCCAATCACTCTATCGGACTCTGTGAGGCATGTTCAATATTAGCCTCTATTTCAATCTCATCCTGATTCTCATAGGTCAACACAGCACGATTAGCAGGCTCAGGTCTACCTCTACGACCTCTGCCTCGTGCTCTACCTTCTCTATCGCGACTAATATTAGGTATTCCTGCATCCTCAACCATTTCTTATTTAAAACCCATCTCGATATACACTATTGTATCTAACCAAGCACAGTAACATGGGGATGTAATTTCCTAATTACTGACACTGACACACATCAGACCAATTTCTGCTCTGATACCACCTTTATATGTCACGACCCAAAACTACCCAAAATCAAAGTAAATTTTTCGCATTTTGTTATTTTCTTTTCTGCTTACCTGTCCTCCGATCGTGACCACACTCCACTAACAATTGGGCTGTGCGTCAATGCCAGTCCCACCATTCATTTATCATATAACTTAATTCTTTCTCAGTCATTTATAAGTGTTTACAATATTTATACATCCCCTAAAGTTACTTACAAACATGTCACTGTGCTATGCTTATGTAGATACAATATATACAAGTGTATATACCTTAAGTGATGGGTAGCAGCGGATATCTGGAATGCAGTACTCAGTCGCCTCAACATCTACTAGAGATTATCTGTGTGAGAAAATGAAAGGGGTGAGCACATCAAGCTCAGTAAGGTAATCCAACGAACAAGTAGGTAACCATACTACCTACATGAACGTGGTGCCATGCATAAACCACCCTTTCTCCACACATTTCAAAACTGATGCAATGATTCATGATGTCATGTAAAACAAGTTTGCATGGAAAATTCAACATGCTACTATTTCAAGTCATTTCTTTCTCATTTAAGATTTCACAACAAATCCAGGACTCAACCTATCCCTCGGGTGGTCCTGACTCACACAAAACCATGAAAATCAGTTTACATCACACATGGGTTTAAAAAGCATGGAAATAGCATCATGCAAATTTAGTTTAAAACTCAGTTTCAATCATCGTTAAGATCATCAACATGCGAGACTAGGCAACATCTGTATATCGGTAATAACCAGGACTATGACCGTGTGTCCTCGTGAGCCCCTCTACTACACGGATCCTAGTGTGCGGGTTCTCACCCTTATCAAGAACCGCCCGGGAGGTGGGTCAATCCAACCCGTCAGTCTTATCCGATCCCACACATCCGAAGATGCCGTATCCGAAGATACCCCGTATCCAAGATACCGTATCCGAAGATACCCCGTATCCGAAGATACCATACAGTACATCGTACTCCATGCTACTTGCACGGTACATCGTACTCCGTGGACCCATATCATATCTGCATACTCATGCCATGTCTCCAAACGCACGTGCGAGCCTATTTAATCGGTGACACACAGTCTACCCGATGCTCCAAGCACGGCTCATCGCATGTTCTCATAAAATCAGTGCGAGCGATGCTCAGCACACTCATCAAATCAAGTAAAACTAGTGCGAGCTAAGCTCTAGCACTCTCATCAAGTCATGTGAAAAATCTGGTGCGAGTTAGACTTTAGCACCCTGTCACGAAAATCATATAAAACTTGGTGCGAGTTAGACTCTAGTACCGTATCATGAAAATCATGTAAAATCAGGTGCGAGTTAGACTCCAGCACCAATGCATGTAAAACTCTAGTGCGAGCTCTCACTCCAGCACTAATGCATGCATCACACAAATCAAAACATCGTGCGAGCTGAGCTCTAGCACGTCACATGTCAATAAAAACACGTAGGTGGCTTTGTTTCCTCAAAACAGTTTTCAAATCAATTTCATCATTGAAAATATGCAATGCTGTGCATTTTTCTTTCAAGGTTAGCCAGCCTACTCATGCATGCATCAAAACACCTCCAGAACGAGCAGGAACCTCTTGTTCTTGCTCCTCCCAATTTTTTTTAAAATTGTAAATTTTACCCTTAACAAGGGTATTTTGGTAAATTTGCCCATTCGGGGCACTAAAATTATTAACATATTTCTAGACCCTTCAGATAATTTAAAAGACTGCATATGACTTGAAATTTCGTAAAGTTACCTCTAGCAGTCCGTAGAATTCCCTTACCTTATTTTTCTGCAGAGTCTGACCTTTCCTTTTTCCATTGCTGTCTCGTCAAGCAGTCCGATCTGCTCTCAATCCAATGTCCGAAACTGCGTATAATTATTCCTTAGGTCAGATATTATACAATTTAATTATATTTCCTATTTTCTGGGCTTAATTTAAATCATTGGGCTCATTTACCCCTATTGGGCCTGATTGCACCTTATTGGGCCTTAATCGGCCTTAAGCCCGTTTTCCACTTAATTTTCATATTATCGAGGCCTATTGGGCACATTGGGCCCACCAACAATTTCTTGGGCCTCGTTCTAATTTTCGAATAGCTAAATTTATTATTTACGACAATTTATCTAAATTTTCATAATTTAATTTATTTTATGCGATAATTAAATTTGAAGCACGCATAACGATGTAAATTATCGTAAATAAGGGTCACTTACTCGAGATTTCATGCTAGTACGTAAATCGAGGCTATCTCGAGCTCTCGTTTGACGTCGATTGTCGAGCTACACAATTTCATAAATTTTCGGTAAATTTTCAGTCGAAAATTAATTAAATAAAATATTCAAAAATTTAAATCGGTCATTTTTGACCGCTACTGACTTACCCGTAGCTCGATTTCATCGCCGAGATTTTTTCCAATTTTTCCTCTTTTTTTTCCCTTTTTCTCCTTTTTTCCTTTCTTTCTTGGCTGAACCGGTTCAACCCGGTTCAGACCGGTCCGGTTCACTCCTGTTCACCTCTTTGCTAAACCAGTCCGTACCGGTTCAGATGATCCAGCCGCCGTTCATGGCATTTTCGGCCAGTTCTCGGCTCGTTTTTAGTGCCAAACGGTGCGCTTGCACTGGGGGAGTGTTCGGCTGGGGTCGGGGTTGGTCAAATCACGCCGGTGGTCGTCGGATTCATCTTCTCCCTCCGCGGCTTCTCTCCCTCGATCCGCCGGATTTCGATGGTTTCGTCGGCCGATACCGGTCTCAAAAGAACCGGCTCATCCTCCCGATCACACCGGTGGCCTCCGTTCGAGCCCAGCTGCTGTGGATCGCCGGAATCAACCCCATTTTCCTCGCGGCTTTCTCTTCCTTCGTTCGACGATTTTTGGCCTCCTAACGGCGCGTCACCGGTGCCCAAAGCTTCGCCGGCCTCTCCTCTTCCTCCTCGACCCTTCGTCGGAGCCGTCGATCGCCGGTGGCCGTGGGTCGGTCAGGCCACGCGCGGCATCTTCCTCGGTTTTCCATTCTTCTTCTCTCTCCCCGATAACATTTTTCAGATTTCTCTTCTTTCTTTTTTTTGATTTATTTTATTTTTATTTATTATTATTTATAATTTAGTTTATTATTAAAATATTCATTAAAATATTCAAATATATTCTAAAAATATCTACAATTATATTATTTTATTCCAAACAATTTAATTTAATTTAATTTAATTTATTTATTATATTTTTAATCATTTTTTTATATAATTTCTTCGTATTTTTGGGATATTGTTCCCGGTGGCTTTTCGGTATTCCTAAAAATTTTGAATCTTGATCAATTGGACTCGAAATTTAATTATTTCTTCGTTATTGATCAAGATTCTCAAATCCATTATTTTTAATTAAATTTTCTCATCGAATTTATTCCGGCTTTTGGTCTTTTGATCGTTTTGCCCTTGCACGTGTTCAGGATTAATTTAACCCGACTTCCCTTCACGAACACTCACTCATTTCGCATTTTAAACCCTTATCTCCCGTCTGAATTCCATTCGTTTAAATTTGTGACCATTTTTAATCATTTATAATGAATTACGATATAATTCGGGTCTTACACTATCACCGACGGTGAGCCTCTCCCTCCAACGCTGGTAACAATCTCGGGCAACCAGAAATTATCTACTGTAGCAATTTTTTTTTCGTTTTATTTTTGCTTTATAATGTTTTAATTAGCTATGTGATTGTGTCAAATTTGGGGATTTCTAGCTAGGGATTGAGTTTTAATTCAATGTGTCCTGAAATTTTTAATTAAACATTCCATTGATGCTTCTTTTTTCTCTCACAAATTAAGACGAACCTTCCAAATCCAACATAGGTCTCTTACCAATCATATAATTCTAAGAACCTAAAAAGATCTTAACAATAGCGAAGTTTATTTAACCTTGTGATCTACTCACCCGTATAGAGTAGGGTTGCTTTTTTTCTCTGCGATTTCTTTTCTCCTTTTCCTTGGTCACCATTATGCACTCACAGCAATGCTAGTATATATGAGACTGAGATTATATGGGAAGTTAACCAACACTCGAAATCCAATAATTTAAAAATTAAAAAAATAATAATGAATTAATTATTTAATAGAAAAATCACATTGATGTTGAGTAGGGTTGATGGTATTTTTTGCAATTTACTAGTGATTAGAAATGATTAATCAGCAAACTGTAAAAAAGCCAGACCCTTTAAGTTGTATGATGAGTATCTTATACCAAAAAAAAAGGAAAAAGAAATTATTTTATTATATGTATCTCACAGATCACTTGCTGGATCATGAAATGATGTGATGCTGTGCTGCATTCATGAACACCTTCAAATGCCATTAATCATGATGATAAACAAAACAATTTTATGAAGACAATGAGTAATTAAATAAAGAAAGAAACTAAGACAGTAAAAGAAACCAACCGGGAATCTAGCTGGCCTTTTCATCATTAAATTCTTCTACTCAATAAACTTAGGTCCCTACCTTCGAGCAAAAAGGAAAAGATTATAATAAAAAAAAGGGCCAACTGCCTTGTTGATCTACCTAAAATTATCATCAGCATAGGTTTCCAACTCTCCTTTTCACTTTCTGTTTAATCTATTTGATTACTTCAATATATGTCACGACCCAATTCCATTCTCTTTAACCGAAATCACTGAAAATTTTTCGCGTTTTACTATTACCTTACCCAGTCGTGAACTAAGCTAACCACACACTGTTGGGCTGTGAGTCAATAATAAACACCACATCTCATTCATTCTCAATTAATTAAAACGATGTCATACATGTGCATTTAATCGTGTACTTATACGAATACATGTTTTACTGACATCTACATCCCCCATAAGTACAACTCAAAAGAATACTGTGCTTTTACATTGTTTAGATACAAAAAGAATCACTGTGTATATACCTCTTAGCGATGGAGATGCAGCGGAGTCCAAAATAATACGCCTCAGTCCTCACTGGGCTACTATGCACGCTCTGTAGGGGGGAAAAATAGAGTGGGATGAGCAACCACACGCTCAGTAAGGCAATAATGCAAGCATGGTAGATAACTACTCTATCTACATGCTGATAGTGTTATGCATAAATCGTTTATAATAGGAGCATGAGGAATAAAACTATGCCATGTGAATATACATATATATCATGTATCAAATCATGTGCATTGGCATATAAAACATGGTAGAGACATCATGTATAAAACATCTCATGCTCAATCTCATTTAAATTCATAAAAGGGCAATTCATTTAGAAACTTCCTTTTTGAACCAACAACATAACACCACCAAATCCACTCACAAACCACAACCACATCTTCATTCCACAATTCACGCATGTGTATAAATCTAGGTCACTATATCAAAAGTGCCTATGTGAATCATTATATCATAAATCATCCCAGACCACACGCATCCAGGTGTGCGGGGTATCGTGCTGGCACGAAGATGAATTATCCCTCGCCAGACTTTCCCATCATATAACCATCATGCGGTACATCGTACTCCATGTGATATACACGGTACATCGTACTCCGCAACTCATATCATGATTGGGGGTGCCATTCCTAGGTCTTATCTACCCCATACCAAGAGTTTTCCATATTCCGAGAAGGAGAGCCTTCCTGCCGAACAGAGCCTCCCCGCCTAACAGAGCCTCCCTGCCTCCTCGGGCTTAAGGATGTTAGCTTAAGGATGTAGGGCTTAAGGGTCCTTTCCGTAAGAGAGCCTCCCCACCGAACAGAGCCTCCCCGCCTAACAGAGCCTCCCTGCCTCTTCGGGCTTAAGGATGTTAGCTTAAGGATGTAGGGCTTAAGGATCTTACCTTTACCATACCCATGTAGGAGAGCCTCCCTGCCTAACAGAGCCTCCCCGCCTCTTTGGGCTTAAGGATGTTGGCTTAAGGATCCCACCTTTACCATACCCATGTAGGAGAGCCTCCCTGCCTAACAGAGCCTCCCCGCCTCTTTGGGCTTAAGGATGTTGGCTTAAGGATCCCACCTTTACCATACCCATGTAGGAGAGCCTCCCTGCCTAACAGAGCCTCCCCGCCTCTTTGGGCTTAAGGATGTTGGCTTAAGGATCCCACCGTAAGAGAGCCTCCCCACCAAACAGAGCCTCCCCGCCTAACAGAGCCTCCCTGCCTCCTCGGGCTTAAGGATGTTAGCTTAAGGATGTAAGGCTTAAGGATCTTACCCACTTTCACAACCCTATACGAATCCCATTGTACAAGCTTGTGCGAGCAAAGCTCTAGCACGACTCATGCATCATGCATCTTCTCATAAAGAGGCGCGTACGAGCATAGCTCTAGTACGGTTATTACTCATAAGATAACCATTCACAATCCACGTACGAGCAGAAGCTCCAGTATGGTTTATAAACATCATCATAATTCAATTTCAAAGCGCGAGCTAAGCTCAAGCACGTTTCACACAAGTGAAAACATAGAAATCTCGCGCGAGCTAGGCTCTAACGCGAATTATAACACATACACGCGATAGGCGGCTTACGTGCATTCAAAACATCACATAATATGCTTAGTGCCTCATATGGGCTATTTCACAACATCATTCAAGTACTAGCCAGCCTATCCTTTTATTTGCTCAAATCAAGCATTGTGTTTTGTAAAAGCATTCAAAACACATGATTTATGCAATTATTAGCCTTACTATCCCTTTTTCATAACATTCACTTCAAAACCAAAACCACGCATATACCCATCATCTTTCACAAATACCATCAACATTTATTTGAGCAATTCATGCATTTCATACAACACCCAATATTCACCCAGTTCAAAATACGAGCAGCTATCTCTATATACTCACAAAATTCCCTTACCTGGAATTGCGATGCGTGATTCCACTTCCTTAAGCTGCTTACTCGTACAATTTGGTTCGCCTTCAATGAACTCTTCGGGACTGCACAAAATCGTATCCCGCATTATATTCGACCCATAGATTGCAACCCTTGTGCTTGCTATAGTCACTTTAATCTATAGCCTCTATTAAAGCTTATTTGGCCTCGTTTCATTACTTTATCCATAACTCGAGTCTATGGATTTTCTTAGGCCTATTAACTCATTCAAAATCGATATCAAATCGACATTAAGCTCATAGTGTTCATACTTCATGAATTCCCTCACTATGGCATTTATCAAGCATATTCATACCCATTTCCACAATTCCTCCAAACTCACAATGTAATCTCATTTAACCATCTAAAATCATAAACAATACCCCAATGACAACTTTAGCGTGCCACAAATCATAAACTCATTCAATCCCACATATCCTCACATTATACCCATTTTAGATTTCTAGGTCACACCACTTCCACTACATTCTTAGGTAGTTTATCCATCAATACTCATACCAATCAACTCCAAAATCAATTAAATAGCTAATGCATTTAGATTGGAGTGTTAGAATCTTACCAATATGATTTCTCTTCTTGCTCCAATTGGTAATGCCCTCAACTCCTTCAATTCCAAAAATGGGAAAATGCCCTCTCACTATGTTGTTCTCCTCTTTGATAGGAACAACTTTGCCTCTAATGATCTCTCTTCAAATCTCACTGAAAATGGTTGATTTTTAGAGAGGGAAAATTAGGTTTTTGGGGTTGAAGTTGTAGGGTTAAGTGTTTTCCGAGATTTCCAGATTTTTCAGCTCTCCTTATATAGAAATGACTTGAGGAGATCGATCTGGTCCAAGAGGAGATCGATCTGGTCCCTTAAAATCCCTCTTTTTTCACGGCATTTTTAAGCCTGAGATCGATCTGTCGAAGCAATGAGATCGATCTGTTGAGGCATGAGATCGATCTGTCGAAGCATGAGATCGATCTGGTCCCAAACAGAGAGCTAAGGAGATCGATCTGGCTGCTTGAGGATCGATCTTTTCACTTACAGAATGCTTGGCAGATCGATCTGGCTCCATTGGAGATCGATCTGCTCTATTCGTTCACCCAAATAAGAGCATTCTGGCTCTTCCAGATCGATCTCTCATCCTATGAGATCGATCTGGACCTCATGTTTTCCAGATTTCCTGCAGTTTCATTGCTGCAACTCATACCAACACACCCTCAATCTATTGCCATGGCCATTTCCTCATCCATCCACCTCTATAACTTGAAAATGGCATCCATTCATACCTTATGCACATTGAAACTTGTGTGCATTCATTGTATATTCAAAGGTATGCAACATAAAACCAAATGGAAGCATAACTCCATTCCATTTTACCACACTACTCATTTTGAGTCTCAATCACATCCATCACTTGCTAGAACACATTTCTCCGTATTCATACTCAATGAAACTTGTATGTACGTTACAATTTATATTACACATACATACATTGAATCCATGGACTTACATCAATCATACTTTACATCACAAGTCCATTCATATTATTTAATCCAAGTACACACATTACCCTTATACATATACGGGGTCTTACATTCTCCCCTCCTTCAAGGAATTTGGTCCTCCAAATTAGAACCAAGTCACTCTTCAAAAAGTTGGGGGTACTTCTCCCGTATCAAGTTCTCCAATTCCCACGTGGCCTCTTCCGCCGTGTGGTGTTGCCAAAGCACTTTCACCAAGGAAATTGTCTTATTCCGCAACACTTTCTCTTTTCTGTCCAATATCCGAACCGGCTTCTCAACATACGTCATACTCTCATGGAGCTCCAACGGCTCATATTTTATCACGTGTGCCGGGTCCGGGTGATACTTCCGAAGCATCGAGACGTGGAAGACGTTGTGGACATTCGCCAAGTCCGGTGGCAATCCCAATCTATAGCCTTTTCTCCCACTCTCTCTAAAATCTCGAAGGGTCCGATATACCTAGGGCTCAGCTTGCCCTTCTTACCGAATCTCATAATACCCTTCGATGGTGATACCCTCAGAAATACCGACTCACCCTCATCAAACTCCAGTGGTCTTCGTCTCTTGTCAGCATAACTCTTTTGCCGGCTCTGAGCTGTCCGTAATCTCTCACATATCAACTGGACGTCCTCAGATGCCTGCCGCACTAAGTCCGGAGCAAAAATCTGTCTGTCACCAACCTCTTCCCATCCAATGGGGGAACGGCATCTACGCCCGTATAATGCCTCATAGGGTGCCATCCCGATACTAGCATGATAGCTATTATTATAAGCGAACTCGGCTAACTGCAGGTGGTCATCCCAGGAGCCTCTATAATCCAGCACACACGCTCTCAACATATCCTCGAGGGTCTGTATAGTCCTCTCTGACTGCCCATCTGTCTGAGGATGAAAAGCGGTGCTAAAACTCAATCGGGTCCCCAGCGCTTCCTGAAAGTGTTCCCAGAAATGGGAAGTGAAGCGGGCATCCCTATCAGAAACAACGCTCACTGGTACACCATGTAGCCGTACTATCTCTCGGATATACAGGTTCGCCAACTGACTCAGTGTATCGGTAGCTCTCATAGCCAAGAAATGGGCGGACTTAGTCAACCGGTCCACAATAACCCATATGGCATCATGACCTCTACGGGTCCTCGGCAACCCCATCACAAAATCCATGGTGACATGCTCCCACTTCCATGTCGGTATCGGTAGAGGCTGCAATAATCCTGCAGGCTTCTGATGCTCTACCTTCACTTGCTGACAAACGAGACACTTAGCGACATATTCCGCAATGTCTCTTTTCATTCCAGACCACCAATAAACCTTCCGAAGGTTTTGATACATCTTGGTACTTCCCGGATGTATCGTATATTTCGATGAGTGAGCCTCTGATAAAATCGTTCTCCTGATCTCAGGATCCCTGGGAACGCATACTCTGCCTCTGAACCTCAATAAGCCATCAGCACTCTGCTCAAAATCACTACCCACACCTGTCTGTATCTGCCTCAGCCAATCGATACACCGTCGATCGCTCTGCTGGGCTTGCCGAATACGGCCAATCAACTCTGGCTCTAGTCTCAAACTAGCCATGATCTCAAGTCTCTCAGATCCAGGTGGGGTTACATCCAGACTGAGGTTCGCAAAGTGTTCTAACAACTCATGTTCCCGTACCATCATATAAGACACCAACCCAAGGTTCTTTCTACTCAGAGCATCGGCAACTACATTTGCCTTACCCGAGTGGTACATGATTTCATAATCATAGTCTTTCAGGAGTTCGAGCCATCTCCTCTGTCTCATATTCAGCTCTTTCTGCGAGAATAGGTATTTAAGGCTCTTATGATCTGTGAACACCTGAAATTTCTCACCATAGAGATAGTGGCGCCATATTTTCAAAGCAAATACTACGGCCGCCAACTCCAAATCATGTGTCGGGTAGTTCCTCTCATGATCTTTCAACTGTCTAGATCCATAGGCAACTACCTTCCCATCCTGCATAAGCACACAGCCCAGTCCCTGGTGTGATGCATCCGTGTACACCGAGAATCCTCCTGAGCTGGTAGGAATGGTGAGAACTGGAGCAGTCGTCAATCGACGTTTAAGCTCCTCAAAACTCCTCTCACATGCCTCATCCCATGTAAACTTAACATCTTTACGCGTGAGGCGTGTCAACGGAGCAGCTAGTCTCGAGAAACCCTCTACAAATCTCCGATAATATCCTGCCAATCCCAGAAAACTTCTGATCTCAGTTACTGTCTTGGGCTGTTCCCACTGCACAACTGCCTCTATCTTGGATGGATCCACTGATACCCCATCCTTAGACACAACATGCCCCAGAAATGAGATCTGTTCCAACCAAAAGTTACACTTGCTGAGTTTGGCATACAATTCTCTCTCTCGGAGGGTCTGCAGAACTATCCTCAAGTGCTCCTCATGATCTTCCCTGGACTTGGAATACACCAAAATGTCATCTATGAAAACAATCACAAACTTGTCCAGGTATGGCTTGAATATATCATTCATCAATGCCATAAATGCTGCGGGAGCATTCGTCAATCCGAATGGCATCACCAAAAACTCATAGTGACCATAACGGGTACGAAATGCTGTCTTGGGTACATCTCCACTCCTGATCCTCAACTGATGGTACCCTGACCGCAGATCTATCTTAGAAAATACCTCGGCTCCCTGGAGCTGATCCAACAAATCATCGATTCTTGGAAGGGGGTACTTGTTCTTAATGGTGGCCTTATTCAATAACCGGTAATCTATACACAGTCGGAGGCTTCCATCCTTCTTCCTTACAAATAGAACCGGTGCTCCCCAAGGTGAGACACTCGGTCTAATAAACCCCTTCTCCAACAACTCTTGCAGTTGTTTCTTCAGCTCTTCCAACTCTATCAGAGCCATTCTATAGGGTGGCTTCGATATCGGCTCTGTACCAGGCACTAATTCAATGTAAAATTCCATTTCCCTTTCAGGTGGTAGCCCTGGTAATTCATCCGGAAAGACATCGGGGTAATCCGTAATTACGGGTATGTCCCTCAATTCCGGGGGTGCCTCATCTATATCGACCACATAGGCAATGAACCCTTCACATTATCCTCTCCATCGTTAGTAACATAACCCATCACTCCACATTCAACATTTATCACAATAAATGATTTATCTCTCAAGCATTATGCATTTAAAATCATACTCCTTTATTTACCACAAGTATACAAGTTTTCATATCATTTCTTTTCATCAAAATTTACAATAAGATTGTCTAGTCCTGAAAACATTAATGTTTTGGCATGACAATCCATCACAACACGATTGGTAGCCAACCAATCCATTCCCAAAATTACATCAAAATCATTCATATTTAATAAAATCAGATTGGCTATCATTTCCTTCCCCTCTATCTTTAATTTACAATCCCTACATACATGCTCGGTCAATTGACTATCATTCATGGGTGTGGAAATCATCAACATTTTATCCAACAATGTTGGTTTCACATATTTCAACAATCTATGTGCAAAGGAAGGTGATATGAAAGAATGTGTGGCACCAGGATCAAATAATACCAATGCTTCTAAATCAAAGATTCGGATGGTACCTTTTATCACATCCGTCGAAGCATCTGCGGTGTCCTGATCCAGTGCATGTACTCTTCCTCTGCTCACACCCGCAGCCTGTTTCCCTTTTTCCTCAGCTGTAGCCCTCCTCCTCGGGGCTGCTGTCTGAACTGGAGCTCCCTCAGGCTCCTTGCCCTTCTGTGGGGCAATCTCTATCTTCTCAAGACAATACTTAGCCATATGTCCTGGTCTCTCGCATCTAAAACACACCATAGGGGTCATCGGACAGGGCCTATTCCCATGGAATCTCCCACATCTCCTACACTGATCAGTAGTAGGTCGTGGTCCCCCAATATTCATGCCCCTCGGCGCAGTCAAGGCTGGGTATACGGGAGGTCTAGCAGCTCTCTCCCGCACCTCCTCAATCTTTGGCCTCTTCTCGAAAAATCTTTGGCCATCTCTCTTGGCCACTCTTCCAAACCCGGATCTCTTCCGATCCTTGTCCTTTTTAACACTGACTCTCCCAAGCTCGGAGGCATTTCGCTCAAAGTCTTGTTCACACAACTGAGCCTTATGTACCGCCTCCTCATAAGTCACAATATCGAAGGGAGCTAGCTTAGTCCGGATAGCCAATCTCAATCCATCCATGAACTTCTGAATCTTTCGGGTCTCACTACCCATCGTGTCCGGGTCATATATCCCCAAGGACATAAACTTGGACTCATACTCGTCCACAGTACGGTTCCCCTGAACCAAATTCATAAATTCCATCCGCAGTCTCCTCTGTGCGGTAGCTGGAATATATTGTCTCCTGAAGGCCTCTAGAAATATCTCCCATGAGATCTCAGAGTGTCTGGCCCTCAAAATAACCTCGGTGGACCTCCACCAATGCTCGGCCTCGCCTTTCAGCATAAACACGGCAAAGGCAACCTTCTCACTTGAAGTGCATCGGAAAAACCTATACAGTTTCTCCATCTCATACACCCAATCCTCCGTAATCACTGGGTCCTTCACCCCTCTGAACACTGGGGGTTTCAGCGCTTGAAACTCTCGCAACCTGCTCAAGTCGCAGTCATAACCCACATCACTACCGCTCTGCTGTGGAGCGATAGGAGAATCTGTATCCTGGGCTGGAGGTGGTGTAACTGTAACTGTCTCAGCAGTCTGAGGTCTCTCCGCCTCTGCAGCTGCCTGTTCAGTAGTAGGCTGTGCCGCGGGATCTCGTCTGTCACCGGCGCCCAAGGCCTGCGTGACTATCTCCACCAGACTCTCAATACTCCGCTCTAACCTAGCGAAGCGAGCCTCAGTATCACCTGCTCTCTCCGCAGGGTTCTGTGGAGCCTGCTCAGTCTGTGGCTCCGCACGGCTCTCAGGCCTACCTCTACGGCCTCTAGCACGTGCTCTCGCCCCTCTACCTTTGCGTGTAACTGGCATAGTGCCTAACTCCCTGTATTATAATAATTCATTAAGCTCAATCCATCACAGTATACACAGTTATATCTAAACAAAAGCACAGTACTATGGGGATGTACTTTCCTACATTTTATTAATGACTCACATCAGGCCAACACAGCTCTGATACCAATCTCTGTCACGACCCAATTCCATTCTCTTTAACCGAAATCACTGAAAATTTTTCGCGTTTTACTATTACCTTACCCAGTCGTGAACTAAGCTAACCACACACTGTTGGGCTGTGAGTCAATAATAAACACCACATCTCATTCATTCTCAATTAATTAAAACGATGTCATACATGTGCATTTAATCGTGTACTTATACGAATACATGTTTTACTGACATCTACATCCCCCATAAGTACAACTCAAAAGAATACTGTGCTTTTACATTGTTTAGATACAAAAAGAATCACTGTGTATATACCTCTTAGCGATGGAGATGCAGCGGAGTCCAAAATAATACGCCTCAGTCCTCACTGGGCTACTATGCACGCTCTGTAGGGGGGAAAAATAGAGTGGGATGAGCAACCACACGCTCAGTAAGGCAATAATGCAAGCATGGTAGATAACTACTCTATCTACATGCTGATAGTGTTATGCATAAATCGTTTATAATAGGAGCATGAGGAATAAAACTATGCCATGTGAATATACATATATATCATGTATCAAATCATGTGCATTGGCATATAAAACATGGTAGAGACATCATGTATAAAACATCTCATGCTCAATCTCATTTAAATTCATAAAAGGGCAATTCATTTAGAAACTTCCTTTTTGAACCAACAACATAACACCACCAAATCCACTCACAAACCACAACCACATCTTCATTCCACAATTCACGCATGTGTATAAATCTAGGTCACTATATCAAAAGTGCCTATGTGAATCATTATATCATAAATCATCCCAGACCACACGCATCCAGGTGTGCGGGGTATCGTGCTGGCACGAAGATGAATTATCCCTCGCCAGACTTTCCCATCATATAACCATCATGCGGTACATCGTACTCCATGTGATATACACGGTACATCGTACTCCGCAACTCATATCATGATTGGGGGTGCCATTCCTAGGTCTTATCTACCCCATACCAAGAGTTTTCCATATTCCGAGAAGGAGAGCCTTCCTGCCGAACAGAGCCTCCCCGCCTAACAGAGCCTCCCTGCCTCCTCGGGCTTAAGGATGTTAGCTTAAGGATGTAGGGCTTAAGGGTCCTTTCCGTAAGAGAGCCTCCCCACCGAACAGAGCCTCCCCGCCTAACAGAGCCTCCCTGCCTCTTCGGGCTTAAGGATGTTAGCTTAAGGATGTAGGGCTTAAGGATCTTACCTTTACCATACCCATGTAGGAGAGCCTCCCTGCCTAACAGAGCCTCCCCGCCTCTTTGGGCTTAAGGATGTTGGCTTAAGGATCCCACCTTTACCATACCCATGTAGGAGAGCCTCCCTGCCTAACAGAGCCTCCCCGCCTCTTTGGGCTTAAGGATGTTGGCTTAAGGATCCCACCTTTACCATACCCATGTAGGAGAGCCTCCCTGCCTAACAGAGCCTCCCCGCCTCTTTGGGCTTAAGGATGTTGGCTTAAGGATCCCACCGTAAGAGAGCCTCCCCACCAAACAGAGCCTCCCCGCCTAACAGAGCCTCCCTGCCTCCTCGGGCTTAAGGATGTTAGCTTAAGGATGTAAGGCTTAAGGATCTTACCCACTTTCACAACCCTATACGAATCCCATTGTACAAGCTTGTGCGAGCAAAGCTCTAGCACGACTCATGCATCATGCATCTTCTCATAAAGAGGCGCGTACGAGCATAGCTCTAGTACGGTTATTACTCATAAGATAACCATTCACAATCCACGTACGAGCAGAAGCTCCAGTACGGTTTATAAACATCATCATAATTCAATTTCAAAGTGCGAGCTAAGCTCAAGCACGTTTCACACAAGTGAAAACATAGAAATCTCGCGCGAGCTAGGCTCTAACGCGAATTATAACACATACACGCGATAGGCGGCTTACGTGCATTCAAAACATCACATAATATGCTTAGTGCCTCATATGGGCTATTTCACAACATCATTCAAGTACTAGCCAGCCTATCCTTTTATTTGCTCAAATCAAGCATTGTGTTTTGTAAAAGCATTCAAAACACATGATTTATGCAATTATTAGCCTTACTATCCCTTTTTCATAACATTCACTTCAAAACCAAAACCACGCATATACCCATCATCTTTCACAAATACCATCAACATTTATTTGAGCAATTCATGCATTTCATACAACACCCAATATTCACCCAGTTCAAAATACGAGCAGCTATCTCTATATACTCACAAAATTCCCTTACCTGGAATTACGATGCGTGATTCCACTTCCTTAAGCTGCTTACTCGTACAATTTGGTTCGCCTTCAACGAACTCTTCGGGACTGCACAAAATCGTATCCCGCATTATATTCGACCCATAGATTGCAACCCTTGTGCTTGCTATAGTCACTTTAATCTATAGCCTCTATTAAAGCTTATTTGGCCTCGTTTCATTACTTTATCCATAACTCGAGTCTATGGATTTTCTTAGGCCTATTAACTCATTCAAAATCGATATCAAATCGACATTAAGCTCATAGTGTTCATACTTCATGAATTCCCTCACTATGGCATTTATCAAGCATATTCATACCCATTTCCACAATTCCTCCAAACTCACAATGTAATCTCATTTAACCATCTAAAATCATAAACAATACCCCAATGACAACTTTAGCGTGCCACAAATCATAAACTCATTCAATCCCACATATCCTCACATTATACCCATTTTAGATTTCTAGGTCACACCACTTCCACTACATTCTTAGGTAGTTTATCCATCAATACTCATACCAATCAACTCCAAAATCAATTAAATAGCTAATGCATTTAGATTGGAGTGTTAGAATCTTACCAATATGATTTCTCTTCTTGCTCCAATTGGTAATGCCCTCAACTCCTTCAATTCCAAAAATGGGAAAATGCCCTCTCACTATGTTGTTCTCCTCTTTGATAGGAACAACTTTGCCTCTAATGATCTCTCTTCAAATCTCACTGAAAATGGTTGATTTTTAGAGAGGGAAAATTAGGTTTTTGGGGTTGAAGTTGTAGGGTTAAGTGTTTTCCGAGATTTCCAGATTTTTCAGCTCTCCTTATATAGAAATGACTTGAGGAGATCGATCTGGTCCAAGAGGAGATCGATCTGGTCCCTTAAAATCCCTCTTTTTTCACGGCATTTTTAAGCCTGAGATCGATCTGTCGAAGCAATGAGATCGATCTGTTGAGGCATGAGATCGATCTGTCGAAGCATGAGATCGATCTGGTCCCAAACAGAGAGCTAAGGAGATCGATCTGGCTGCTTGAGGATCGATCTTTTCACTTACAGAATGCTTGGCAGATCGATCTGGCTCCATTGGAGATCGATCTGCTCTATTCGTTCACCCAAATAAGAGCATTCTGGCTCTTCCAGATCGATCTCTCATCCTATGAGATCGATCTGGACCTCATGTTTTCCAGATTTCCTGCAGTTTCATTGCTGCAACTCATACCAACACACCCTCAATCTATTGCCATGGCCATTTCCTCATCCATCCACCTTTATAACTTGAAAATGGCATCCATTCATACCTTATGCACATTGAAACTTGTGTGCATTCATTGTATATTCAAAGGTATGCAACATAAAACCAAATGGAAGCATAACTCCATTCCATTTTACCACACTACTCATTTTGAGTCTCAATCACATCCATCACTTGCTAGAACACATTTCTCCGTATTCATACTCAATGAAACTTGTATGTACGTTACAATTTATATTACACATACATACATTGAATCCATGGACTTACATCAATCATACTTTACATCACAAGTCCATTCATATTATTTAATCCAAGTACACACATTACCCTTATACATATACGGGGTCTTACAATATATATATATATATGTGTGTGTGTGTGTGTGTGTGTGTGTGTACGTATTGGTGAAAAACTTAATAAATAAATTTATAGGCATATAAAATCTTTTAACAATATAAAAAGTTACCAAACTAAAATATTTTACAGCTGACAAGCCATTAAGAACAAATTTATTAATTTGAATGGTCCAATATAAAGTAGATTATTTAATCTTTTATCAAAAGCTTTGACGCCTTCAAACGTTTTGTTTTTTTATGAAAGCAAATGTAATGTAAAAAAAAAAAAAATTTATGCATGCTTTTGGTTAGGAGAGTTAGACCATATGTTAGTATGCAAAAAAAAAAAAAAATACACAATTGATGCCTGATATGAAATAAAATGAAATGCAAAAAATTGCATCAAATATAAATCCTTTAGCTGGAAATTTATAAGGAATTGTTGGTTAATAAGTTTGCATCAATTAATCATGGAAAATTTGCATGAGTATGGAAGGGGTAGGTTCGACTAAATGGGACTTTTAGGACAATGATGTTTGCTGGAAAGCATGATTGTTAGTTGTGGATAACTAAGGTTGTTGAGATGATTTAATATGCATGAATTGTATTGATGATTTAGACTACTATATAGTATTATTTGTAGGTTGGGTAGAGACAAATTGCAGTCGTTATGCTGCCGAAATTTTTAAGGAAACTTAGGACTTTAAATATAATTCTCCACATATTCAGTTCCAAAATTTAAATCTATATATATTAATGTTAGCTAATTTGATTTATTTTGTAATAATTGATATTTTTAGTTTATTTATTTTGTTATTATAGATGTTAACTTTTCTTATATGCACGTTACATACATTAAATGTTTAAATTTTTTTTTAACTCCAGGTTATATTTTCAAATTCAACTGTCATATACGACATACATTAAAGGTAAGTTCAATTTAAATTACATGTTTATAATATGTATTACAAAATTATTTCTTTATTTTTTAGTTTTATATATTATTTGAAAATTAATAAATAATTAAAGTAAATATGAACGAAGAATACATAGGTATATTTTAAAGAACAGTTACGTTTTAGGGTTATTTAGGGTTATTCATTCGAGAGGTACAGAATAAAAAAAATTATTATAAAATTTTTCCTCTGATTTACTTAATTGACAAAAATTATTTGCTGATATAGTGTAATTTTTATTCTATATTTTCAGATATAATATTATCTGTGTGAAAAATGGATAAGGATAGATCTTGGATGTATTGTCGATTAGATGTAGATGGATTCATTAGAGATGAATTTTTGAATGGAGTTGAAGAGTTTATTAGTTTTGCATTTTCTCATCCGGAGGTAGTTAGTGAAAATCGAATTAAATGTCCTTGTAGCAAATGTATGAATAAACAATTCTTGGAAGTGGATAAGGTGCGTAAACACCTTTATTACAAAGGTTTTGTTGTTGGGTATACCACTTGGGATAAACACGAAGAAATTGAAGAAGGACAGTCATCGCAAAATATAAATGAAACAGTTGATCCACTGTCTGGGGTGAGACCTGAGGAACAAAATCCATATGTTAGAATGGTTACGGATGCTTTTCATATGGATGATGACGTAATTGGTAATTTTGTGAACAATTCAAGAAGTGATGAGCAACATCCAGATGCATTTGCTACATACTTCTATTCTCTATGGAATGATGCAGAAGAACCACTATGGCCTGGTTGTTCAATGCACACAACATTATCGGCTGTTTCACAACTTTTGAACTGGAAGTCCGAGTTTAATATAAGTGAAGCATGCTTCAATCGTTTGTTGGGGATTATGAAGCCTATGTTACCAGAAGATGATAATTTGCCACAAACCAACTATGAAATGAATAAGAAGCTAGAAAAATTGGGTCTTAGTTATGTTAAAATAGATGCATGCAAGAATAATTGTTTGTTGTTTGATAAAGAATATGCAGAGGAGGAGTATTGTCAAATATGTGGTCATCCTCGATATAAACCTATCTCAACAGTTGGTAGACGAGGAAAAAGGATACCTTATAAGGTTTTACATTATTTGCCATTAATTCCGAGGTTGCAAAGGCTTTTTATGTCATCAGTGACTGCTAAGTTTATGACATGGCATGTTGAAAGTCAAAATTCTAACGGAGTGCTCAATCATCCTGTTGATGGGGAGGCGTGGCAAAAATTCGATCGTATTCACCAATCGTTTGTTGCTGATCCTCGGAATGTAAGACTTGGTTTGTGTGCTGATGGTTTTTGTCCTTATGGCCCGGCATCAAGATCATACTCTTGTTGGCTAGTAATGCTTGCTGTTTACAATTTACCTCCATGGATGTGCATGAAGCAACCATATTTGTTTCTCAATATGATAATTCCGAGAAGGAAAAGTCCATCACATAACATTGATATTTTCTTGAGACCTTTAATTGATGAGTTAAAGGTGTTGTGGGAACATGGTGTTGAGACTTATGATGCTCATAGAAAACAACATTTTATGTTAAGGGCCGCATTGTTATGGACGATTAATGACTTCCCTGCTTATGGAATGTTGTCTAGGTGGAGCACCCAAGGTCGATTATCTTGTCCTCATTGCATGGAACGTACAAAAGCCTTTAGGTTGCAGTATGGACGAAAGCCTTGCTTTTTCGATTGTCATCGTCAATTTTTGCCACCTAATCATCCTTTCAGGATGCAACGTGACAAATTTAGTAAAAGGGTAGATCATGATCCTCCAGTGCAAAGATTGTTAGGTGAAGAAGTATTGCAACAATTAGATGCCATCGAAGATTTACCATATAGTAAAAAATGTGGTTCACAAAAACCTCCAGGGTTTGGGGTATCTTATAATTGGGTGAAAAAGAGTATATTCTGGGAATTGCCTTATTGGCATACCAATCTTATTCGACACAATTTGGATGTCATGCATATTGAGAAAAATATTTTTGACAATTTGTTTAACACCTTGATGGATGTTAAGGGTAAAACTAAAGATCATATAAATGCAAGAATGGATATGGCCTTCATTTGTAAAAGAAAAGAATTAGAATTGGTGAACAGTGATGGAATAACATTAAAGCCTAAAGCTTCATTCACTCTAAGCAAGGAGGAGCAAAGAAGACTATGTGCTTGGGTTAAAGAGTTAAGGCTTCCTGATGGGTTTGCATTAAATATAGCTCAGATGTGTTAATGTCGATAAATGCAAGTTCTACGGAATGAAATCTCATGACTGTCACATTTTTATGCAGTGCTTACTTCCTATAGCTATTCGTGATTTTGTCCCCAATCCAATTTGGGATGCAATCACAGAGCTATCTCATTTTTTCAGAGATGTATGCTTACCAGAAATACGTGTAGATCACATGCAAGTTTTACAAAGGAACATTGTACAAACCATTTGCAAATTAGAGAAGATCTTTCCTGTAAACCCCACAAATTTCATACGTTTAATTAAATTATATAAAAATGAAAATAATATATATTAATGGAAGTGTGAATATTCGTTGTAGGGCTCAAGGACTATAGGAACCGAGAAGCCCGTGAATGACTGGGAACCCGAAGATACAAGAAGTGATAAAGCAAATGCAAGCACGGAGGGACTTGGAAAAATTTTAAGTTGTTAGTTGAAAATTGTCGATGTAAACACTTGTATCGAGAATTTATGAAGAATGTTGGAATCCGGATACTATTTCATTTTCGGAATAAGGATAATTTCATGGAAGGCATGATATTATGTTTTTGGATAAATTATACAAGAAAATGTATATATGTAGATATATACATAGGTGAATATGTATATATATAAAAATATATATATATATACTAGACATTTAAATAAAAGAATAATAATATATATATATAGTATATATATATATATATATATTATTTAGTGTATAGTATTTAATATATAGTATTAAACAAATAAATAAATAAAGCATGAGACTAATAAAAATAAAAATGATGAAATGAAATAAAAGGAAATGAAATGGAACACAAAACAAGAAAACAACAAATCTATTAACACTAAACAAAAACAAAACAAATAATATCAATCTATATATTAATATAATTATATATATACATTGATATAATAAATATATTAATATAATTAAAAAAAAAAGAAAAGAAGGGGCATTATACGGGATTGGCTTTTTGAAAGCCAATCCCGATTGTTTCAATTGGAAACAAAAGAAAACAGAGGCATCAGCTAGGCGAGAGAAAAAGCAAAAGAAAAGAAAAAGAAGAGAGGTGCTCGGCTAGAGAAGAAGGAAAGGAAAGAGGAGAGTTGGCCGAGGAAGAAGGGAAGAAAACCAAGAAAGAAGAGAAAGAAGAAGGAAGGGAAAAAAGAGAAAAGAAAGAAAGAAAAGAGGGAAGCTGCTGGCCGAGAGGAAAAGAAAAAGAAGGGAGAAGAAAAAAGGAAGCTGGTTTTGCCGAGGAAGAAGAAAGAAAGGAAGAAAAGAAAATAGAGGGGCTGCTGGCCGAGGAAGAGAGGAGAAGAAAAAGGAAAGAAAGGGAGGAGAAGAACAGGAGGAGAGGGCTGGAAATGGAGCTGGAACCGAGGGTGTGCAAGGGAGATTGAAGAAGAAGGAGAAACCGTGGTGCAGACCAAAACCGAGACTGAAAAAAGAAAGGGACAGAACAGAATTGAAGAAGGAAGGGGGACCGAATGAAGGTGAGAATGATGGAGGACTAAAAAAAAAAAGAGAAAGGGAAATTGAAGAAGAAGACAGGAGCTGAAGAGAGGCAGAACCGAGGGAGAAGAAGACTGCAAATTGGAGATGAAAACCGAGAGGCAGGGGAGAGTGAGGCAAGCTGATGCAAGATCGAAGAGTGAAGCAGAACCAGGAAAGCAAACCTGGAATAGGTGAGCTGATCGGGAGAGGAAGAAAGGAAGAAAGAAAAAGGGAAGGAAGAGCTGCTGGAACCGAGAGGGAAGAGGAGAAAAGAAAAAAAAAAGAAAAAAAAAGAAGAAAAGGAAAAAAGAAAAAAAAAAGGGTAACATATTTATGTATATATGTATTTTTTTATAGACAAATATATATATGTGGTAGTATACATAAGCATGTTAGTGTAGATTGGAAGAGACAAAAAAAAAAAGGGAGAAAAGGTAAATTTAATGTACATATATACATGTATGAATATATATATATATGTATACATGCTTGAGATATAGGCTTGGTGTGTATTAAGGTGTGGGAAATGAAAATTAAGAGAAAAGATGTAAAAATCTATATGTATATATGTATATTTAATTTTACATGTATATATATGTGATGGTATATAAGTATGATAAGGTAAGTTAAATTAGAGGTGAAATTAAAAAAAGAATGGGAGAGATGTGAAATAGACAAATATATAAATGTATATATATATATATTGTGAGACCCCATATATGTATAAGGGTATATATGTACATAGAAGTGTAAATAGAGTTGTACTATGAAGTATATGTGATGTAAGTACACAAGTAATGTACACACTTGTAATGAGAGTGATAATTGTACATATAAGTTTCATTATATATGAATGTGTAGTAATGGACTTAAACATGTGGAGAATGTGTGTAGAATGGATTATGAGTAGTTTGGTAAAATGGAAGTAGAATTGCATAAGATGTGCACTTCCATTCTTGTTTATGTTAAGTACCATTGGTCATACAAAGATCCTACACAAGTTTTAATGTGTATGAAGTGAGGATAGATGCCATTTTCAAGTCTCAAAGAAGAATGAATGAGGAAATGATCATGGTAGCAAATTAAGGATGTTTGGGAAGTGTTGTTGCAGAGGAAATCTGGAAATTTTGAAGGGCAGATCGATCTCAAGGGATGAGAGATCGATCTGGAAGAGCCAGAATGCTCTTATTTGGGCGAAAGAATAGAACAGATCGATCTCCAATGGACCAGATCGATCTCCTTAGCTGTCTGTTTGGGAGCAGATCGATCTCATGCTTCGACAGATCGATCTCATGCCTTGACAGATCGATCTCATGCTTCGACAGATCGATCTCAGGCTTAAAAATGCCGTGAAAAAGAGGGATTTTAAGGGACCAGATCGATCTCCTCTTGGACCAGATCGATCTCCTCAAGTTATTTCTATATAAGGAGTGCTGGAAATCAGAAAATTTCAGGAAAAACACAAACCTTTCACTTTCAACCCAAAAACCTAACATTCTCTCTCAAAAATCAGTCATTTTCAGTGAGGTTTGAAGAGAGACCATTAGAGACAAAGTTGTTCCTATCAAAGAGAAGAACAACATAGTTTGAAAGCAATTTCCCATTGTTGATATTGAAGGATTTAAGGGCATTGCCATTGGAGCAAGAAGAGAAATCAAATTTGGTAAGATTCTAACACTCCAACTATGGTACATTGTTTATTTAATTGATTTTGGAGTTGTTTGGCATGAGTATGGATGGTTAGAAACTATTTAAATACATTGGAATGATTTTGACCTAGAAATGGTCTAGAGTGAGAAAGTGGAATGTATGGAGATTAATGATGAATGAGATATGTAAAAGTTATTTATAGTGTTGTGGTATGATTTTAAGATGTGGTTAGTGGATAAATTGGGAGATTTACCTAAAAGAGGTAAAATGAGGGTTAAGGCATTTGTAAAATGCATAAGTAAATAATGTTGACTAGTGAGGTCAATTATGGGTTAAATACGTTAACTCAATCGATTTAATGAATGAATCGCAGCTTCCGAGGATACGCCGAGGCGAGTTGACCCAAGAGCGTGAGGAGCTAAGAGAAAAGGAGTCACACCAAGTAAATCGAGGTAAGGGAATTGTGTGGACTCTTAGAGATATTGTGCGCAATTTGGGCGCATAAATGTTTTGCTAGAATGCATGAGATTAGGAAATGTTGTTGTTGGGTGATTGAAGGGTAAAAGTTGGGAGTTTGAGAAATGTGCATGAAAACAAAAGCATATTGCTTGAAAATCATGTTTTATTGCTTTTTAGCAAATGATTGGTAGGTTGGCTAACATTGAAATGATTTGCAAAAGAAATGAGTATGTTTTGGTTTTGATAACCACATTTTGCAAGTTTTGAGCCACCTACATGATTTCGTGAGTATGGAAGAGTGCAAGAGGCACTAGTTTTCACATGGATTTCATATTGTTTTGGCATTGTGCTTTGAGTTTGTCTCGCACTGGATGCCCATCCTGCATGTTGCCGTGTTTGGAGCTTCGAGTAGACTTGGTGTCACATCGATTAAATAGGCTCACACGTGCATTGTTTTGAGACATGGCATGTTAAAGCAACCTGATGAGCCCGAACGAGGGATAAGGGTTGGAGATCCGCCTGATGAGCCCGAACGAGGGATAAGGGTTGGAGGAACAGCTGATGAGCCCGAACGAGGGATAAGGCTGGGGGTCCACGGAGTACGTTGTACCGTGCATGTAGCATGGAGTACATTGTACCGTGTTGTGATGTGATGTGCCGTCTTCGGACGAGATCTGCTATGGACCGGCGGGTAGGATTTGACCCACCTCCCGTGTGGAAGCAGATGGTGGTGATATCCCGCACACCTGATCCGTGTAGCCGGTATCACAGGTTATGTACATAGACCTTGAGGTTATTACCTATTGTTGAAACTGCCTATCTCACATGTATAATGCTATTTGAGAATAAATCCATGTTTGAAGTGATTGTGGTCAGGAAAGCCCGAGGGATGGGCTGGGACCTGACGTTGAATTGATTTGTTAATGGTTTTTAAAGTGCACGAATGCATGATGTTTAATGCCATGCCTTATTGTGAAAATGCATGATGTTTAATGCCATGCTTTTATTGTGAATTATGCATGATGATTTATACCATGCTTTGAGTTGAAATGTACACTGAATTTTAATAGCATGAATGCTTTACATACCATTAACACAATCATACACTCATGTTTTGAGATAAACAATGAATAAAATGCTTTTGAGCATGGCATCACGATCACGTAGATAGTACAGTATCTACCTGTTCGCATGATTGCCTTACTGAGCGTGTGGTTTGCTCACCCCCCTTATTTTCCCCTCTCTACAGAGATTTGAGTATAGATTGGACGTGACTGGAGGCATTCCCTTTTTTGTAATCCGCTGCATCCCATTGCTAAAGGTATACACACTTGGATTATTTTGTATCTAAACTAGACATAGCACAGTAGCATTTTGTATGTAACTACTGGGGATGTAAAACAATGTAAACACATGTAACAACTCTGATATATATACATTTATACAAGTGTTTACTCATAAATAATGTTTCAAATTGAATTGGTATGGTGGAGTGAGTTAGACGTCGACACACAGCCCAACTGTTAAGCGTGTGGTTGTTCACGATCGAGGAAGGATGATTAAGGATTGATGCATGAAAATGCGAAAAATTTGTACGTATTTTGGTAAGTTGAGGGTCGTGACAGAAGTTGGTATCAGAGCTCGAGTTGGTTTGACGTGTGTCGTGTCTAAAATACTTAATAAGTAAAAAAATTACATCCCCAAGTTACTGTGCTTGTTTAGATACAAATAGTGTATGTCGATGGGTTGACTAAGTAATTGGTTGTGAATGTAGGGAACTGAGTAAGTATGCCTAATACCAGTCGCGGTAGAGGGATGAGAGCACAAGCTCGAGGCCGTAGAGGTAGGCCTGGGGGTCGTGTTGAGCCGGAAACACACGAGGCTCAGGAGGATGTTGAGGTGGAGGTCGACGTTGAGCACGCTCCACAGGGTCCAGAGGAGAGGCCCGAGAATACTGAGGCTCGCTTCGCGAGGATTGAGCGGAGCATTGAGATGATTTTGGAATTGGTCACTCAATCTTTACCTGGAGTTGGCGGTAGACGGAGTCCCGCTACACAGGGTGATGCCGAGCAGGCAGCAGCTCCTGAGGCACGGGCGAGGCAAGCCCAAGGACCTCAGACGACAGATACCCCACCCCCACAGGATGTGCCTACGCCGGTTGCTACGCCAGGCAGTAGAGGTTGGGGATATGGATGTGATCTGGATAGACTGCGGCAGTTCCAGAAGTTTGGACCGCCGTCTTTCAGTGGAGTAAAGGACCCAGTGGCGGCTGAGGATTGGATCAATGAGATTGAGAAATTATATGGGTTCTTTGAGTGCACTACTACCGAGATGGTAGCATTTGCCGCTTTTATGCTGAAGGGATCAGCAGAACATTGGTGGAAATCCACCAGGCCTATTTTGAGAGCCCGGCATACTGAGATCAGCTGGGATGTGTTTCTAGAGGCCTTCCGGAGACAGTATGTCCCGGATACCGCCCAGCGGAAGCTGAAGATGGCATTTTTGGGACTGACCCAAGGGAACAGGACTGTGGATGAGTATGAGACTGCTTTTATATCCCTGGGCAGATATGATCCCAACACGATGAGTAATGAGGTCGAGAAGATCCAGAAGTTTGTGGATGGATTGAGACCAACCATCAGGTCTAAATTGGTCCCCTTGGATATACCGACCTATGAAGAGGCAGTGCGCAGGGCGCAATTATGTGAACAAGATGTTGATAGAATCGCCTCGGAATTTGGAAAGGTTGGTAAGATGAGGGACAGAGATAAGAAGAGACCTATGATGGATAGAGGCTTCAGCTATAAAGGAAGCAAGAGATTCTCTGGAAGGAGGCCAAGAATTGATGAAATCCGGGAGAGGACAGTTGATACTCCCATGTATCCGGCCATTGCTCCAGCTAAGGGAATCGTGATTGGAGGACCACGGCCTACTACAAAACAATGTGGCAGGTGTGGTAGGTACCATGGTACTCGACCATGTTACGGACCTCAGGTTGTATGCTTCAGATGTGGGAAGCCAGGCCACGTAATTAGGGATTGCCCAGAGATGATAGAGAGAGCCCCACAGAAGGGCAAGGAGCCAGAGAGAGCTCTAGTTGGTACAGCTGCTCCGAGGAGGAAGGCTACAGCTGAAGAAAAGGGGAAACAAGCAGTGGGTGTAAGCAGAGGACGAGTGCACGCACTGGATCAGGATACTGCAGATCAGTCTTCAGATGTGGTAAAAGGTACCATCCAAATCTTTGATTTAGAAGCTTATGTACTGTTTGATCTTGGTGCCACACACTCCTTTATTTCGCCATCCTTTGCATGTAAATTGTTGAAGCATGTAAAACCCACGCTGCTTGATAAGATGTTATTGATATCTACCCCTATGAATGATAGTCAGTTGACTGAGCATATATATAGGGATTGTAAAATGAAGATAGGAGGTAAAGAGATGGCAGCCGATTTAATTTTATTAAACATGAGTGATTTTGATGTGATCCTAGGAATGGATTGGTTGGCTGCCAATCATGTTGTTATGGATTGTCATGCGAAAACTTTGACGTTTCCAAAGATAGACAACCTTGTAGTTAATTTTGTGAAATGAAATTAAAGAACATGATTATTATAAGTGTGATGAGTATAATCTTGATACATGATGTATGAAAGATAAATTTGATTTCATTTATGTATGTGATGTGATGATTTATGATACTAATGGTGGAAGGAATAATGTGAAGGATTCATCGCTTTTGTGATTGAGACGGATAAGGCACATCCGGAATTGGAAGACATACCAGTGGTTAGGGAATTTCCAGATGTCTTTCCGGATGAGTTACCAGGGTTACCTCCAGATAGGGAGATGGAGTTTGGGATAGATTTGGCACCTGGTATAGAGCCGATGTCCAAGCCACCATACAGAATGGCTCAAGTTGAGTTAGAGGAGTTAAGGAAGCAATTACAAGAGTTGTTGGAGAAGAGGTTCATCAGGCCGAGCGTCTCACCTTGGGGAGCACCGGTCCTGTTTGTAAGGAAGAAGGATGGAAGCCTCCGACTGTGTATAGACTACCGGTTGTTGAATAAGGCCACCATCAAGAATAAGTATCCCCTCCCACGCATCGATGATTTGTTGGATCAGCTTAAGGGAGCGCAGGTCTTTTCCAAGATAGATCTGAGGTCAGGGTACCATCAGTTGAAGATACGAGATGGAGATGTACCCAAGACAGCTTTTCGCACCCGGTATGGACATTACGAGTTTATGGTTATGCCATTCGGGCTGACGAATGCTCCCGCAGCTTTTATGTCCTTGATGAATGAGGTATTCCACCAGTATTTGGATCGATTTGTTATTGTGTTTATTGATGATATACTGGTGTATTCAAGGTCTAGAGAGGAACATGAAAGGCATTTGAGGATAGTGCTACAAACCCTCCGAGAGAAGAAGTTGTACGCTAAACTCAGTAAGTGCGACTTTTGGTTGGAACAGATCTCTTTTCTAGGTCACATAGTATCAAAGGATGGAGTATCAGTGGATCCATCTAAGATTGAGGCCGTAGTTCAGTGGCAGAGACCCCAAACAGTGACAGAGATCAGAAGTTTCCTGGGTTTAGCTGGGTATTATCGAAGGTTTGTAGAGGGATTTTTGAGGTTAGCTGCTCCTTTGACACGTCTCACAAGGAAAAATGTAGAGTTTGTGTGGGACAAAAAGTGTGAAGACAGTTTTGAGGAGTTGAAAAGGAGATTAACTACAGCTCCAATACTCACCATTCCTACCAGCTCAGGAGGTTTCTCGGTGTATGCAGATGCTTCACACCTAGGACTGGGCTGTGTATTGATGCAGGATGGGAAGGTAGTAGCCTATGGATCAAGACAGTTAAAGGATCATGAGAGGAGCTACCCGACCCATGACTTGGAGTCGGCAGCGGTGGTGTTTGCGCTGAAGATATGGCGCCACTACCTCTATGGTGAGAGATTTCAGATTTATACAGATCATAAGAGCCTTAAGTACCTGTTCTCACAGAAAGAGTTGAACATGAGACAGAGGAGATGGCTCGAGTTGTTAAAGGATTATGATTGTGAAATCCTATACCACCCGGGTAAAGCAAATGTGGTTGCTGATGCATTGAGTAGGAAGCATCTCGGGATGGTATCATTCATGATGATCAGGGAACACGAGCTGTTGGAACAGTTCATGAACCTCAGTTTGGATATGACCCCGCCTGACGCTGATAGTGGATTTATGATAGCTAGCCTGCAGTTGGAACCAGATCTGGTAGATCGAATCCGACAGGCTCAGCGAGTTGATCAGCAGTGTAGTGATATTGTCGGGCAGATACAGGGGGGGTATAGAGACGGACTTTGGGTTGAGTTCGGATGGATTGTTGAGGTTCAGAGGTAGGATATGTGTTCCTGATGACGCAGAGATCAGAAGGTTGATCCTGACAGAGGCTCACTCATCGAAGTATACGATACATCCAGGGGGTACCAAAATGTATCAAAACCTTCGAAAGGTTTATTGGTGGTCGGGAATGAAAAAGCACATTGCTGAATATGTTGCTAAGTGTCTCGTTTGTCAGCAGGTGAAGGTAGAGCATCAGAAGCCTGCAGGGTTATTGCAGCCTTTACCGATACCGACATGGAAGTGGGAGCATGTCACCATGGATTTTGTGATGGGATTGCCGAGGACCCGGAGAGGTCATGATGCCATATGGGTGATTGTGGATCGGTTGACGAAATCAGCCCATTTTCTAGCTATGAGAGCTACCGATACTCTGAGCCAGTTAGCGAACCTATATGTGCGCGAGATAGTGAGGCTACATGGAATTCCAGTGAGCGTTGTTTCTGATAGGGATGCCCGCTTCACTTCCCACTTTTGGGAACATTTTCAGGAAGCGATGGGGACCCAGTTGAATTTTAGCACCGCGTTTCATCCTCAGACAGATGGTCAGTCAGAGAGGACTATACAGACCCTGGAGGACATGTTGAGAGCGTGTGCATTGGATTTTGGAGGCTCCTGGGATGACCATTTGCCACTCGCAGAGTTCGCGTATAATAACAGTTTTCATGCGAGTATCGGGATGGCACCATATGAGGCATTGTATGGGCGTAGATGCCGTTCCCCTATTGGATGGGAAGAGGTTGGTGACAGACAGATCTTTGCTCCCGACTTGGTTAGACAAGCCTCTGAGGACGTCCAATTGATATGTGAGGGGTTACGGACAGCTCAGAGCAGGCAAAAGAGTTATGCTGACAAGAGACGGAGACCACTAGAGTTTGAGGTGGGTGAGTCAGTGTTTCTGAAAGTTTCCCCTTCGAAGGGAATTATGAGATTTGGGAAGAAGTGAAAGTTGAGCCCTCGATATATCGGGCCATTTGAGATACTTGATAAGGTGGGAGACAAGGCGTATAGATTGGCATTGCCACCAGAGTTGGCAAGTGTGCATAATGTCTTCCACGTATCCATGTTGAGGAAGTATCACCCGGACCCGACACATGTGATAAGATATGAGCCTTTGGAGCTCAATGAGGGTATGACCTATGTTGAGAAGCCAGTTCGGGTATTGGACAGAAAAGAGAAAGTGCTGAGGACAAAGACAATTCCCTTGGTGAAGATACTTTGGCAACATCATACTGTGGAAGAAGCCACATGGGAATTGGAGAATTTGATGCGGGAGAGGTATCCCGAGTTGTTCACAGAATAATTGGTTCCAATTTGGAGGACCAAATTTTCTAAGTGGGGGAGAATGTGAGACCCCATATATGTATAAGGGTATATATGTACATAGAAGTGTAAATAGAGTTGTACTATGAAGTATATGTGATGTAAGTACACAAGTAATGTACACACTTGTAATGAGAGTGATAATTGTACATATAAGTTTCATTATATATGAATGTGTAGTAATGGACTTAAACATGTGGAGAATGTGTGTAGAATGGATTATGAGTAGTTTGGTAAAATGGAAGTAGAATTGCATAAGATGTGCACTTCCATTCTTGTTTATGTTAATTACCATTGGTCATACAAAGATCCTACACAAGTTTTAATGTGTATGAAGTGAGGATAGATGCCATTTTCAAGTCTCAAAGAAGAATGAATGAGGAAATGATCATGGTAGCAAATTAAGGATGTTTGGGAAGTGTTGTTGCAGAGGAAATCTGGAAATTTTGAAGGGCAGATCGATCTCAGGGGATGAGAGATCGATCTGGAAGAGCCAGAATGCTCTTATTTGGGCGAAAGAATAGAACAGATCGATCTCCAATGGACCAGATCGATCTCCTTAGCTCTCTGTTTAGGAGCAGATCGATCTCATGCTTCGACAGATCGATCTCATGCCTTGACAGATCGATCTCATGCTTCGACAGATCGATCTCAGGCTTAAAAATGCCGTGAAAAAGAGGGATTTTAAGGGACCAGATCGATCTCCTCAAGTTATTTCTATATAAGGAGTGCTGGAAATCAGAAAATTTCGGGAAAAACACAAACCTTTCACTTTCAACCCAAAAACCTAACATTCTCTCTCAAAAATCAGTCATTTTCAGTGAGGTTTGAAGAAAGACCATTAGAGACAAAGTTGTTCCTATCAAAGAGAAGAACAACATAGTTTGAAAGCAATTTCCCATTGTTGATATTGAAGGATTTAAGGGCATTGCCATTGGAGCAAGAAGAGAAATCAAATTTGGTAAGATTCTAACACTCCAACTATGGTACATTGTTTATTTAATTGATTTTGGAGTTGTTTGGCATGAGTATGGATGGTTAGAAACTATTTAAATACATTGGAATGATTTTGACCTAGAAATGGTCTAGAGTGAGAAAGTGGAATGTATGGAGATTAATGATGAATGAGATATGTAAAAGTTATTTATAGTGTTGTGGTATGATTTTAAGATGTGGTTAGTGGATAAATTGGGAGATTTACCTAAAAGAGGTAAAATGAGGGTTAAGGCATTTGTAAAATGCATAAGTAAATAATGTTGACTAGTGAGGTCAATTATGGGTTAAATACGTTAACTCAATCGATTTAATGAATGAATCGCAGCTTCCGAGGATACGCCGAGGCGAGTTGACCCAAGAGCGTGAGGAGCTAAGAGAAAAGGAGTCACACCAAGTAAATCGAGGTAAGGGAATTGTGTGGACTCTTAGAGATATTGTGCGCAATTTGGGCGCATAAATGTTTTGCTAGAATGCATGAGATTAGGAAATGTTATTGTTGGGTGATTGAAGGGTAAAAGTTGGGAGTTTGAGAAATGTGCATGAAAACAAAAGCATATTGCTTGAAAATCATGTTTTATTGCTTTTTAGCAAATGATTGGTAGGTTGGCTAACATTGAAATGATTTGCAAAAGAAATGAGTATGTTTTGGTTTTGATAACCACATTTTGCAAGTTTTGAGCCACCTACATGATTTCGTGAGTATGGAAGAGTGCAAGAGGCACTAGTTTTCACATGGATTTCATATTGTTTTGGCATTGTGCTTTGAGTTTGTCTCGCACTGGATGCCCATCTTGCATGTTGCCGTGTTTGGAGCTTCGAGTAGACTTGGTGTCACATTGATTAAATAGGCTCACACGTGCATTGTTTTGAGACATGGCATGTTAAAGCAACCTGATGAGCCCGAACGAGGGATAAGGGTTGGAGATCCGCCTGATGAGCCCGAACGAGGGATAAGGGTTGGAGGAACAGCTGATGAGCCCGAACGAGGGATAAGGCTGGGGGTCCACGGAGTACGTTGTACCGTGCATGTAGCATGGAGTACATTGTACCGTGTTGTGATGTGATGTGCCGTCTTCGGACGAGATCTGCTATGGACCGGCGGGTAGGATTTGACCCACCTCCCGTGTGGAAGCAGATGGTGGTGATATCCCGCACACCTGATCCGTGTAGCCGGTATCACAGGTTATGTACATAGACCTTGAGGTTATTACCTATTGTTGAAACTGCCTATCTCACATGTATAATGCTATTTGAGAATAAATCCATGTTTGAAGTGATTGTGGTCAGGAAAGCCCGAGGGATGGGCTGGGACCTGACGTTGAATTGATTTGTTAATGGTTTTTAAAGTGCACGAATGCATGATGTTTAATGCCATGCCTTATTGTGAAAATGCATGATGTTTAATGCCATGCTTTTATTGTGAATTATGCATGATGATTTATACCATGCTTTGAGTTGAAATGTGCACTGAATTTTAATAGCATGAATGCTTTACATACCATTAACACAATCATACACTCATGTTTTGAGATAAACAATGAATAAAATGCTTTTGAGCATGGCATCACGATCACGTAGATAGTACAGTATCTACCTGTTCGCATGATTGCCTTACTGAGCGTGTGGTTTGCTCACCCCCCTTATTTTCCCCTCTCTACAGAGATTTGAGTATAGATTGGACGTGACTGGAGGCATTCCCTTTTTTGTAATCCGCTGCATCCCATCGCTAAAGGTATACACACTTGGATTATTTTGTATCTAAACTAGACATAGCACAGTAGCATTTTGTATGTAACTACTGGGGATGTAAAACAATGTAAACACATGTAACAACTCTGATATATATACATTTATACAAGTGTTTACTCATAAATAATGTTTCAAATTGAATTGGTATGGTGGAGTGAGTTAGAAGTCGACACACAGCCTAACTGTTAAGCGTGTGGTTGTTCACGATCGAGGAAGGATGATTAAGGATTGATGCATGAAAATGCGAAAAATTTGTACGTATTTTGGTAAGTTGAGGGTCGTGACATATATATATGTGATGATGAATAATGGGAACAAGTAATATATTTGTCTATTTCACATCTCTCCCATTCTTATTTTTATTTCACCTCTAATTTAACTTACCTTATCATACTTATATACCATCACATATATAAACATGTAAAATTAAATATACATATATACATATATATATATATGCGTATATACATGTGGATGTATATAATAAAGGTATATGTTAATACTTGTAGGTACAAAATATATAAATAGTGAAGAAATATATAAACGTGCGTATTGGCCTAAGGATATACAATAATACGTACACACGCAGTAGTAACGATAGGTTACGATTTTTAACGCAATTTGGGCAATTCGCATGAATAGGGTGCTAAGTATACAATTTCGGTGTAGGTGATTGTAGAAGGAATTAAAGGAGGTACTAAGAGGCGTCACAGTTCGAATTCGGGATATTCGATAAATCGAGGTAAGGGGTATTATTTAACTTAGTTCTGATAATGCATTTTTGTTTTACCGATAAATGATTTTATGAAAGAGCATATGATTTGAAATGATTTATCAATACTTTCATACTTGTGAAACTGTTTACGATGCATGTTTTAATTTATCGAAATGTTCCCCGAGTATTTTCCATGTTCTGAAATGAATTTCCTAAGGTATGAAGAGTATGGATGTTTTACATTTATTTATTTTTTTATATCCATACTGTTAAAGAAACTTTTGACAATTTCAAAAGTATGTAAGAAAAAAAATTTGTTTTCGAAAGGGGATTGTAGGGGCCACCTCTTGAGTCTTACAGGAACAAGGTGCCACACAATCTTTCGGTTTTATGAAAGAGTTTTCAGATTTCAAGGTATTCGATTTTATTACTCGATATGAGTTTATGAGTTATAAAACCCAAGAAAGATTTTGAAAACTATGTTTTGAGACTATAGGCTTCATGCATGGTTACTTCTTATGGTGTTCCGGCTGCACCACTTAGGGTGTCGGTACGTTGGTGTAAGACCCGAAATTAAATCGTAAATTTTTATAAAGAATTGAAAATGGTCACAAATTTAAACGAATGAGATTCAGATTTGAAATAAGGATTTAAAATACGAAATGAGTGAGTATTCATGAAGGGAAGTCGGGTTAAATTAATCTCGAACACGTGCAAGGGTAAAACGGTCAAAAGATCAAAATTCGGTATAATTTTGATAAGAAAATTTAATTAAAAATATGGGATTAAGAAATCTTGATCAATAACGAAGAAATGATTAAATTTCGGGTTAAATTGATCAAGATATGAATTTATGAGAATTAATCGGGATTTTCACTTTGAAAAATAATCCTGAAAATAATCAAAAAATATACTGGGAGAGACGAAATAAGACCGATAAATTCAATTATAGATTAAATGAATTAAATAATATTTTTTGGAGATATTTTGAATATTTTAATGAATTTTAATGATTAAAATAATAGTAAAAATAAATAATAAATAAAAATAAAAATAATTAAATTAAAAAAAAGGGAAATAGCGTTTCGCGATTTCTGAGGAAAATGAAAACGAGGCAGATCGAGGCCGTCGGTCTTCATCACCGACGACCTCCGGTGACCAGGAAGCTGGGCAAGGGGCAGTCGAGCTCGTCGGCACCGACAGTGGAGGAGAAACGCGGCCGACGAGTGAGGAAAAGGAAAGAGAAACCGACGAGGGAGAGAATCGAAGAACGGCGGCGAACGACGTCGATCTAGTCCCACCCGACCACCGTCGAACGTCCCCGAGGCCCAGACGACGCGATTGGTGGTGGCCACAACCGTCGAAACCGACGGACGACACTGGAAACGGCAAAAAAAAAGGAAATGGGTACCGACGGCCGAGGGAGATCAGTCGGACCGGCCACTTTCCGGCGGCCTTGGACAAAATCGAGGCCAAATTTGAGAATCGGACGACCCAGATGAGCTGTTGGTGGTGAAAACCGACGGAGAACCGATCGGCAAGGCACCGAACCGACCGAACCAGACTGAACTGGCGGTCTGAACCGGGTTGAACCGGACTGAACCGGTTCAGCCAAGAAAGAGAGGGAAAAAGGAGAAAAAGAGAAAAAGAAAAAAGGGAAAGAATTTTCGGAGATACATCAGACTTCGGGTAAGTCGGTAAGCGGTCAAAATTAACCAATTTGATTTTCGAGAAATTTATTTAAATTATATTCGATCAGAAAATAACCCGGAATTAAATATAAATTGTGCAGTTCGATGATAAATTTTGAACGTGAGCCGATTGAACTTTGATTTGCATAACATCGCATAATCTCAGGTAAGTAAAGTTCATTTACGACAATTTTTATAATTATTCGCGTATTAGAAATGTATTTTACGCATTACGGATTTAATTCCGCATTAAGTGGATAATATTGGAAATTTTGAGAAAACTGTCGTAAATGATATACGGGCTATCCCAAAAGTTTGGATAGACCCGATGAAGGGATTAAATAAGTGAAAAACGAGCTGAAAATGGGTCGAGGCCCATTAAGACGTAATCGGGCCCAATAAAGTAAAACGGGCCCAATGTTTTAGATTCGATCAGTATAAGCGAAATACTGACAAAGATAATTGAATTGACCTCAAATATGTGGTTATATGCAGCTCCGTAGACTTGGTTTGGAGAAAATTGGACTAAGAGACCTGGTACGGGCGGAACGGGATAAGCTCGCACGTGATTCCAGGTAAGGGAATTTTACGGACTGCTAGAGGTAACTTTATGAAATTTCGACGCCATTTACAGTCTTTTAAATGGTCTGAAGGGTCTAGATTTCAGATAAAATTTTTAGTGCCCCGAATAGGTAAATTACCAAAATACCCTTGTTCAGGGTAAAATTTTCAACGTTAAGAAAAATGTGGAAGGAGCAAGGACAAGAGATTCCTGCTCGTTTCTTGAGGTGTTTAAACACATGCATGAGTAGGCTGGCTAACTTTTAAAAAAAAATACACAGCATTGCATAATTTCAACAGATGTTGATTTTCTCTGAAAATGATTTGAGAAATGTAGCCGCCTACGTGATTTTCAGAAATGTGATGTGCTAGAGCTCAGCTCGCACGAGTTTTAATTTGTGTGATGCATACCTTAGTGCTGGAGCGAGAGCTCGCACTAGAGTTTTACATGTATTGGTGCTGAAGTCTAACTCGCACCAGATTTTTTATATAATTTTCGTAATACGGTGCTGGAGTCTAACTCGCACCAGATTTCCACATGAAATGTGTACAGAGTGCTAGAGCTTAGCTCGCACTAGTTTTACTTAATTTTTATGAGAGTGCTGGAGCATCGCTCGCACTATTTTTCTGAAATCATACAATGAGCCGTGCTTGGAGCGTCGGGTAGACTGTGTGTCACACCGATTAAATAGGCTCGCACGTGCGTTTTGAGACAGGGCATGAGTATGGAGATATGATATGGGTCCACGGAGTACGTTGCACCGTGCAAGTAGCATGGAGTACGTTGTACCGTGTGGTATCTTCGGATACGTGGTATCTTCGGATATGAGTGGCATCTTCGGATGCGTGGGATTGGATAAGACTGACGGGTTGGACTGACCCACCTCCCGGGCGGTTCCTGATCAGGGTGAGACCCCACACATTAGGATCTGTGTAGCAGAGGGGCTCACGAGCACACACGGCCATAGTCCTAGTTATTTGCTTGAGATATACATATATTGCCTAGTCTCGCCTATTGATGTTTTAAGAAACTCATTTGTGGATTTTTATGTGAGTCTGGACCACCCGAGGGAGGGGTTGGATCTTGACTGAGACATGGTTTTGATGGAAATTAAACTGGGTTTTAAACGGAAACTTGCATGATGATATTTTTCATGTTATTTAAACCCATGAATGATGTCAACTGGTTTTACATGACATTCAGTATATCGCATGGTACTGTTGCTTTAAAAAGCATTTGATTTCATGGTTTTGTGTGAGTCAGGAACACCCGAGGGAAGGGTTGAGTCCTGACTGTGTTGTAAAATTTTAACGATGATGAAATGTTTTAAATGGATATGCATGTCCAGTTTTCCATGCTTTTGAATCCATATATGAACTTGTTTTACATGGCATCATGACATCACGAATTATAACATCTGTTTTGAATGTGTGGAGAAAGGGTGGTTTGTGCATGGCACCACGTTCATGTAGGTAGTATGGTTACCTACTTGTTCGTAGAATTGCCTTACTGAGCTTGATGTGCTCACCCCTTTCATTTTCCAACACAGATTCCCTCCAGTAGACATTGAGGCGACTGAGTACTGCATTCCTGATATCTGCTGCTACCCATCATGTTAAGGTATATACACTTGTACATATTGTATCTAAATAAGTATAGCACAGTAACATGTTTGTAAGTAACTGTTAGGGATGTATAGATAATGTAAACTCTTGTAAATAAATGGAAAAGAATAAATGAAAAACGAATGTGTTTACCTTTTTTTGAAATAAGAAATTAAGTTATATGATGATTAAATGGTGGGACTGGCATTAACGCATAACCCAATTATTAGTGGAGTGTACTCACAATTCGGAGGATAGATAAGTATGAAATAAAAATGAAAAATTTACTCTAATTTTTGTGTAGTTTTGAGTCGTGACAAACGGTGGTATCAGAGCGAAATTGGTCTGATGTGTGTCAGTGTCAGTAATTAGGAAATTCATCCCTGTGTTACTGTGCTTGGTTAGATACAATAGTGTATATCGAGATGGGTTTTAACTAAGAAATGATAGAGAATGCAGGAATATAGGCATTATGCATAATATTAGTCGCGATAGAGGAGGTAGAGCACGAGGCAGAGGTCGTAGAGGTAGGTCTGAGCCTGCTTGTCGTGCTATGTTGACCTATGAGAACCAAGATGAGATTGAAATGGAAGCTAATGTTGAGCATGCCCCACAGAGTCCGACAAAGAGATCAGACAGTATTGAGACACGCTTCGCGAGATTGGAGCGGAGTGTGGAGAATATTTAGGAGCTGATTGCTCAGTGTATGCATGGGATTTGAGGGCGAGTCAGAGCATTGGTGGAAGTTCGCTCGACCCATTTTAAGAGTTGACATGAGAAATATTTTTTGATGTATTCCGGTGACAGAATATCCCAGACACTATTTAAAGGAAATTTCAGGTAAAATTTCTTACACTACCTAGGGACACTGGTCGATTGACGAGTATGAATCTCGATTTATAAACCTGCCCAGGTATTACCCCGACACTATGAGCAATGAGAGTCGAAAGACCCAAAAGTTCAATGAAGGGCTCAGATTGTCGATTAGAGTTTGATTGGCCCTGTTGGATATTAATACCTATGACGAAGCAGTGCGCAGACCACAGTTGTGTGAATAAGATTATATGTTGCACACCTCTGAGATTGGGAAAGGTAGAAAAGGGCCGAAATAGAGACAAAAGAAAATAGAGAATGACAGAGATGTCAGAACGAGAAGAAGATAGTTTGGTAAGAGATTAGAGTTGATAAGTCACGAGGTAAGATATTGGTAAAGCCCCAATGTATCCAATTTCAACACTTATGAGGGGTATTGTGATTGGAAGACCCCGACCTACTACGTAGCAGTGTAAGCAATGTAGCAGTGTAGCAATGTAGCATGTAAACAGTGTAGGATGTCTGATAGATACCATAGAAGTAAGGACTACACCTACACCTTATTGACTAAAATAGGAGTTAAGTGTGGTAAGACGGGCCACTTAATTAATGATTGCTCAAAGTTGGGTAAGACTGCCCTACAGAAGAGTAAAGAGACAGAGAAAACCCTGTTGATATCTTTGCACCGAAAAGGGAGGCCACAACCGAAGAGAAAGGGGAAAATAAGCTGTTGGACGAGGGCGAGTGTATGCCTTGGATCAGGACACTATTGATATTTCATATTATGTGGTGAAAGACACCACACTGGTTATGAATAATGAAGTAATTATTTTAATTAATCCTGGTGCCACGTATTTAGTCATACCGCCTTCATTTGTATATAAGTTAGTAAAAGACATGAATGCCTACACCTTTGGGCACAATGCCGATAGTTAGTACCCCAATGAAGGAGGGTTAACTAACGAAATAATTATAAAGAAATTATAAGTTGAAAACGGGGGAAGAAGTATAAGTCAGCCGATTTTATTCAATGGACTATGAATAATTTGAAGTAATATTTGAGAATACATTGAGTTGGCTGCAAATTATGATGTTCAAAGTTCTATTCTAAGACATTGTTGTTTTACCCCTGAAAAGTATATTGTAAGTTTGACAAGTAATAAAAGGGGTGCAGCGATTGAAATTAAAGGAGTAAATGATTGTACCCACGGAATGAGTAATGACAGAGTTTGTTATAATTAATATACGAAAAGAGATAAGGGTTAATAAAGGTATTTCAAAATACCTCCTCGCCTGAAGACTTGACAGCGTCTAAAAGTATACACAACTTATAAATTGAAAGCGACAGTCGTAATATATACATTTAAAATTAGGGTACCTTTACTGGTACGATAAAGAAATATAGAATTCGATTAATCAGAAAGGCTTAAAAAATTAAAATTTTATAAAAGTCGTTAATATAAGAAAAAGGAAATGACGCAGATTAGTAGCTTGAACAGAAGCAATTTTGAAACGACATAATATGATTATGTGTACTGAAGTCAAGGATATGGGTAATTGAAATATTTAGTGGAATTCAACTATGATGAGGTATTTAAACTATACCTGGACCCATTTGTTATCATCCTTATTAATGATATTTTGGGGGTATTTAAAGTCCAGGGGAAAATTATAAGCAACAATTGAAGATTGTACAGATGGTTTGTAGAGAGTTTATAGAAACGAGCTGCTTAGTTGACACATCTCATTCGGAAAAGATTGCATACGAGTGAGATGATAAGTATGAAAGTATTTTCGATGAGTTTCGGTGTATTGAAGTATGAACTGACCACCGTGATTATTTTCACCATACCTAATAGTTCAAGAGGTTACTCAGTGTATATGGATACCTCAAAATAATGAATGGGCTGAGTATTGATGCAAAATGGGAAGATAGTCGATTATGGATCCAGACAACTCAAGGATCATGAGGAAACTATCTGACCCATGATTTAATCTTGGCAGCGATTGTGATTGTACTAAGTATGTCGCACCACTATTTACACGATTAAAAAAATTTTGCGTATGCACTGATCATAAAATCCCGAGTATCTGTTTTCACATAAAGAGTCAGATATGAAATAATAAAGAGGATTAAAGCTTCTGAAGGATTATGATTGTGAAAATTGTACCACCCAAGAAAGGCTAATGTAATGGCTGATGCCTTAAGCAGAAGAGCCTCGGGATGGTATTACATATGATGGTCAGGGAGCATGAACTGCTAGAGCAATTGTGAGCCTCAGTCATGATGTGATCCCTTCTGATGATGACAGTGATTGTGTGACAGCTAGCCTGAGATTAGAACCGAATTTGAGTGACCGGATTTGATAGGCTTAGCGTGATGATCGGCATGGTGTCGATAGTATGAGTCAGATTCAATTGATTCAGAGGGGTACAGTGATAGAGTTCACAGAGAGTGATGATGGTACTGAGGTTCAGAGACAGTATAATAATATAAGTTCTCCCCAGGACCATAGTTGATGAGATAGTGATATTGTCTGAAGCTCACTCTTTGGGATATACATTGCATTCGAGAGGTAACAAATATATCAAATTCTCAAAAAGGGGTATTGGTAGTCAGATTTGAAAAGAGACATGGTAGAGATTGTGGAAAAGTGTCTCGTATGTCAGCAGAGCAAGGTAGAGCAATAGAAGTTTGCAAGGTTATTGCAATCTCTACCTATATCGACACAAAAATGGGAGCAAGTTACCATGAATTTCTTAATGGGTTACAGAGGACCCGGCTAAATCACGAGGCTATCTGGGTGATAGCCGACAGATTGCCTAAGTCTACCCACCTTCTGGTTAGGAAATCCCCAGATACTCTGAGTGTGTAGGTGAAGTTATATGTAAGGAAGATTGTGGAACATTATGTAGCGTTCCAGTGAGCATGATATCAGATAGGGATTCCCACTTCACTTCCTACTTCGGGGAATATTTTTCAGGAAGCTATGGGAACCCGAATGAGTGTTAGCACAGCTTTCTGTCCTTAGACAGATGGTCAGTCAGAGAGGACTGTACAGCTTCTGGAGGATATGATGAAAGTGTGTGCCATTGATTTTATAAGCTCCTGGGATGATCGGTTGCTACTAATTGAATTCGCCAATAATAACAGTTGTCACTTGAGTATCGGGATAACATTATATGAGGCATTGTATGGCCATAGGGGTTGTTCCCCGATTTGGATAAGAAGAAGTGGGTAACAGATATAGAGTTGCTCTCGAATTGGTAAGACAAACTTCTGAGGATGTTCAGATGATTTGTGAGAGATTAAGAAACACCTCAGAGCAGACAGAAAAGCTATGCTGACAAGAGACAGAAACCATTGGAATTCACCGAGGGTGAATTAGTATTGTTGGAAGTTATTGGTCCTAAGGACATAACGAGAAAGAAGGCAAATTGAATTTCATTAGATTGAATCTTTTGAGTGATTGGACAAAGTGGGAGATAAGTCCTGTAGGTTGATGTTACCACCTGAATTAGCTGGCATCCACGATGTGTCCCATCTTATGATGTTTCAGAAATATTATCTAGACCAAGCGTATGTGACTAGATATGAGCTTCAACAGTTTAGCTCAATGAAAGTATAACGTATGATTGAAAACTTGATTCGGGTATTAAAACAGGAAGGAGAAAGTATTGAGATTTAAGACGATCTCCCTAGTCAAGTCCTTTAGTAGTAGTACACTCCGAAAAAGTCACATAAGAATTAAAGAGTATGATATGTGTGAAATATCCGGAGTGATTTACAGACTAACTTGGTTCTAATTTGGAGGACCAAATTTCTTAAGTGGGGGAGATTATGTAAGACCCGAAATTAAATCGTAAATTTTTATAAAGAATTGAAAATGGTCACAAATTTAAACGAATGAGATTCGGATTGAAAATAAGGATTTAAAAAACGAAATAAGTGAGTATTCGTGAAGGGAAGTCGGGTTAAATTAATCCCGAACACGTGCAAGGGTAAAATGGTCAAAAGATCAAAATCCGGTATAATTTCGATAAGAAAATTTAATTAAAAATATGGGATTGAGAAATCTTGATCAATAACGAAGAAATAATTAACTTTCGGGTTAAATTGATCAAGATATGAATTTATGAGAATTAATCAGAATTAATCGAGATTTTTACTTCGAAAAATAATCCCGAAAATATTCGAAAAATATACCAGGAGAGACGAAATAAGACCGATAAATTCAATTATAGATTTAATGAATTAAATAATATTTTTTGGAGATGTTTTGAATATTTTAATGAATTTTAATGATTAAAATAATAATAAAAATAAATAATAAATAAAAATAATTAAATTAAAAAAAGGGAAACCGCGTTTCGCGGTTTCTGAGGAAAACGAAAACGAGGCAGACCGAGGCCGTCGGTCTCCATCATCGACGACCTCCGGTGACCAGGAAGCTGGGCAAGGGGCAGTCGAGCTCGTCGGCACCGGCAGTGGAGGAGAAACGCGGTCGGCGAGTGAGGAAAAGGAAAGAGAAACCGACGAGGGAGAGAAGCGAAGAACAGTGGCGAACGACGCCGATCTAGCCCCACCCGACCACCGCTGAACGTCCCCGAGGCCCAGATGACGCGATTGGTGGTGGCCACAACCGCCGAAACAGACAGACGGCGTCGAAAACGGTAAAAAAAAAAAAGAAAATGAGTACCGACGGCCGAGGGAGAACAGTCGGACCGACCACTTTCCTGCGGCCTTGGACGAAATCGAGGCCAGATTTGAGAATCGGATGACCCAGCGGAGCTGCTGGCAGCGGAAACCGATGGAGAACTGATCGGCAAGGCACCGAACCGGCCGAACCGGACTGAACCAGCAGTCTGAACTGGGTTGAACCGGACTGAACCGGTTCAGCCAAGAAAGAGAGGGAAAGGGAGAAAAAGAAAAAAGAAAAAAGGGGAAGAATTTTTGGAGATACATCGGACTTCGAGTAAGTCGGTAAGCGGTCAAAATTGACCAATTTGATTTTCGAGAAATTTATTTAAATTATATTCAATCAGAAAATAACCCGAAATTAAATATAAATTGTGCAGTTCGATGATAAATTTCAAACGTGAGCCGATTGAACTTTGATTTGAGTAACATCGCATAATGTCGAGTAAGTAAAGCTCATTTACGACAATTTATATAATTATTCGCGTATTAGAAATGTATTTTACGCATTACGGATTTAATTTCGCATTTAGTGGATAATATTGGAAATTTTGAGTACACTGTCGTAAATGATATACGGGCTATCCAAAGAGTTTGGAACGAAGCCCAATGGGTATTGAGAGCCTAATAGACCCGATGAAGGGATTAAATAAGTGAAAAAAGAGCTGAAAATGGGTCGAGGTCCATTAAGACGCAATCGGGCCCAATAAAGTAAAACGGGCCCAGTGTTTTAGATTCGATCAGTATAAGTGAAATACTGACAAAGATAATTGAATTGACCCCAAATATGTGGTTATATGCTGCTCCGTAGACTTGGTTTGGAGCAAATTGGACTAAGAGACCTGGTACGGGCGGAACGGGATAAGCTCGCACATGATTCCAGGTAAGAGAATTTTACGAACTGCTAGAGGTAACTTTACGAAATTTTGACGCCATTTACAGTTTTTTAAATGGTCTGAAGGGTCTAGATTTTAGATAAAATTTTTAGTACCCCGAATAGGTAAATTACCAAAATACCCTTGTTAAGGGTAAAATTTTCAACTTTAGGAAAAATGTGGGAGGAGCAAGGACAAGAGATTCCTGCTCGTTTCTTGAGGTGTTTAAACACATGCATGAGTAGGCTAGCTAACTTTTAAAAAAAATGCACAGCAATGCATAATTTCAACAGATGTTGATTTTCTCTGAAAATGATTTGAGAAATGTAGCCGCCTACGTGATTTTCAGAAATGTGACGTGCTAGAGCTCAGCTCGCACGAGTTTTGATTTGTGTGATGCATACCTTAGTGCTGGAGCGAGAGCTCGCACTAGAGTTTTACATGTATTGGTGCTGAAGTCTAACTCGCACCAGATTTTTTATATAATTTTCGTAATACGGTGCTGGAGTCTAACTCGCACCAGATTTCCACATGAAATGTGTACAGAGTGCTAGAACTCAGCTCGCACTAGTTTTACTTGATTTTTATGAGAGTGCTGGAGCATCGCTCGCACTATTTTTCTGAAATCATACAATGAGCCATGCTTGGAGCATCGGGTAAACTGTGTGTCACACCGATTAAATAGGCTCGCACGTGTGTTTTGAGATAGGGCATAAGTATGGAGATATGATATGGGTCTACGGAGTACGTTGTACTGTGCAAGTAGCACGGAGTACGTTGTACCGTGTGGTATCTTCGGATACATGGTATCTTCGGATACGAGTGGCATCTTCGGATGCGTGGGATCGGATAAGACTGACAGGTTGGACTGACCCACCTCCCGGATGGTTCTTGATTAGGGTGAGACCCCGCACACTAGGATCCGTGTAGCAGAGGGGCTCACGAGGACACACAGCCATAGTCCTGGTTATTTGCCTGAGATATACATATATTTCCTAGTCTCGCCTGTTGATGTTTTGAGAAACTCATTTGTGGATTTTTATGTGAGTTTGGACCACCCAAGGGAGGGGTTGGATCTTGACTGAGACATGGTTTTGATGGAAATTAAACTGGGTTTTATACGGAAACTTGCATGACGATATTTTCCATGCTATTTAAACCCATAAATGATGTCAACTGGTTTTACATGACATTCAGTATATCGCATGGTACTGTTGCTTTAAAAAGAATTTGATTTCATGGTTTTGTATGAGTCAGGAACACCCGAGGGAAGGGTTGAGTCTTGACTATGTTGTAAAATTTTAACGATGATGAAATGTTTTAAATGGATATGCATGTCGAGTTTTCCATGCTTTTGAATCCATATATGAACTTGTTTTACATGACATCATGACATCACGAATTATAAAATCTGTTTTAAATGTGTGGAGAAAGGGTGGTTTATGCATGGCACCACGTTCATGTAGGTAGTATGGTTACCTACTTGTTCGTAGGATTGCCTTACTGAGCTTGATGTGCTCACCCCTTTCATTTTCCAACACAGATTCCCTCCAGTAGACATAGAGGCGACTGAGTACTGTATTCCTGATATCCGCTACTACCCATCATGTTAAGGTATATACACCTGTACATATTGTATCTAAATAAGTAAAGCACAGTAACATCATGCATGGATCAGTAACATCTAAATAAGTATGGCATTAAACATCATGCATCCGTGCACTTTAAAAAAAATTAACAAATCAATCCAACACTGGTCAGGTCTCAGCCCACCCTTGGACTTTCCTGACCCACAAATCATTTCAAACATGGATTTATTCTTAAAGTAATAGACATGTGAGATAGGCAGTTTAACAACAGGTAATAACCTCAAGGCCTATGTACATAACCTGTGATACCGGCTACACGGATCAGGTGTGCGGGATATCACCACTATCTGCTTCCACACGGGAGGTGGGTTAAATCCTACTCGCCGGTCCATAGCAGATCTCGTCTGAAGATGGCACATCACATCTCAACACGGTACAATGTACTCCATGCTACATGCACGGTACATGTACTCCGTGGACCCAATCAACACATCATATCACGCCACATCACAAACGCACGTGTGAGCCTATTTAATTGGTACAACTTCTTGTCTACCCGAAGCTCCTAACACAGTTAATTAATCATGTCAAAACAATGCACGTGTGAGCCTATTTAATCGATGTGACACCCAGTCTACTCGAAGCTCCAAACACGGCAACATGCAAGGTGGGCATCCAGTGCGAGACAAACTCCAAGCACAATGCCAAAACAAATATGAAATCCATGTGAAAACTAGTGCCTCTAGCACTCTTTTGTATAAAACACGTCAAATCTCATGCGAATCATACTCTGGCACGCTTTCACACTCAAGAAATCATGTAGGTGGCTCAAAACTTTGCAAAGTATGGTTAACAAACCAAAACAACTCAACTCTTTTGCAAATCATTTCAAATATTAGCCAACCTACCAAATCATTTGCTAAAAACAATAAAACATGATTTTCAAGCAATATGCTTTTGTTTTCATGCACATTTTGTCAAACTCCCAACTTTTGCCCTTCAATCACCCAACATCATTTCCTAATCTCATGCATTCTAACAAAGTATTTAATGCACCCAAATTGCGCACAGATATCTCTAAGAGTCCACACAATTCCCTTACCTCGATTTACTTGGTGTGACTCCTTTCTTCTTAGCTTCTCACGCTCTTAGCTCAACTCGCCTCGGCGTATCGTCGAAAGCTGCGATTCATTCATTCAATCAATTGAGTTAATGTTTTTAACCCATAATTGGCCTCACTAGTCAATATTATTCACTTATGCATTTTACGAATACCTTAATCCACATTTTACCTCTTTTAGGTAAATCTCACAATTTATCCACTAACCACATCTTAAAATCATACCACAACACTATTAATAACTTCTACATATCTTATTCATCATTAATCTCCATACATTCCACTTTCTCACTCTAGACCATTTCTAGGTCATAATCATTCCAATGCATTTTAGATAGTTTCTAACCATCCATACTCATGTCAAACAACTCCAAAATCAATTATATAGATAATGTACCATAGTTGGAGTATTAGAATTTTACCCAATTTGATTTCTCTTCTTGCTCCAAATGACAATGCCCTTAGCTCCTTCAATACCAACAATGGGAAAATGCCTTCCAACTATGTTGTTCTTCTCTTTGATAGGAACAACTTTGCCTCTAATGGTTTCTCTTCAAATCTTACTGAAAATGGCTGATTTTAGAGAGAGAAAATTAGGTTTTTGGGTTGACAGTGGAAGGTTAGTGTTTTTCCCAAAATTTTTTGATTTTCAGCACTCCTTTTATAGAAATAGCTTGAGGAGATCGATCTGGTCCAAGAGGAGATCGATCTGGTCCCCTTAAATCCCTCTTTTTCGTGGCATTTTAAGCATGAGATCGATCTGTCGAAGCATGAGATCGATTTGCTCCCAAACAGAGAGCTAAAGAGATCGATCTGGGTGCTTGAGGATCGATCTTTTCATTACAGAATGCTTAGGAGATCGATCTGGCTCCATTGGAGATCGATCTGCTCTATTCCATTGCCCAAATAAGAGCATTCTGGCTCTTCCAGATCAATCTCTCATCCCATGAGATCGATCTGCCCTTCATAGTTTCTAGATTTTCTACAGTTTTTCTGCGGCAACTCATACTCAAACATCTTTAATTTGCTACCATGATCATTTTCTCACTCATTCATCTTTGAGGCTTGACAATGACATCCATACATACCTTATTCCTATTGAAACTTGTGTGGAATCCTTGTATAACCAAAAGCATACGATATAAACCAAATGGAAGTGCACAACTGATGCTATTCTACTTCCATTTTACCACACTACTCATAATCCATTCTACTCACATTCTCCACATGTTTAAGTCCATTTCTTTACATTCATACATAATGCAACTTGTATGTACAATTACAACTCTTATTACAAGTGTATACATTAACTTATGGACTTACATCACATATACTTCACTTATGAATTCATATTACAACTCTATATATATTTCTATGTACATATATACCATTATACATATATGGGGTCTCACATTCTCCCCCACTTAGAAACTTTGGTCCTCCAAATTAGAACCAATTATTCTGTGAACAACTCGGGATACTTCTCCCGTATCAAACTCTCCAATTCCCATGTGGCTTCTTCCACAGTGTGATGTTGCCAAAGTATTTTCACCAAGGAAATTGTCTTTGTCCTAAAAACTTTCTCTTTTCTGTCCAAGACCCGAACTGGCTTCTCAACATAGGTCATACCTTCATTGAGCTCTAAAGGCCCATATCTTATCACATGTGTTGGATCCGGGTGGTACTTCCTCAACATGGATACATGGAAGACGTTATGAACACTTGCCAACTCTGGTGGCAATGCCAATCTATAAGCCTTGTCTCCCACTCTCTCCAAAATCTCGAAGGGTCCGATGTATCTAGGGCTTAGCTTGCCCTTCTTACCAAACCTCATAATACCCTTCAAAGGAGAAACTTTTAAGAACACTGACTCACCCACATCAAACTCTAGTGGTCTCCGTCTCCTGTCAGTATAACTCTTTTGCCTGCTCTGAGCTGTCCGTAACCTCTCACATATCAATTGGACATCCTCAAAGGCTTGTCTAACCAAGTCGGGAGCAAAAATCTATCTGTCACCAACCTCTTCCCATCCAATAGGGGAACGTCATCTACGCCCATACAATGCCTCATATGGGGCCATCCCGATACTCGCATTAAAACTGTTATTATAGGCGAATTCTGCGAGTGGCAAATGATCATCCCAGGAGCCTCCAAAATCCAATGCACACGCTCTCAACATATCCTCCAGGGTCTGTATAGTCCTCTCTGACTGACCATCTGTCTGAGGATGAAACGCGGTGCTAAAACTCAACTGGGTCCCCATCGCTTCCTGAAAATGTTCCCAGAAGTGGGAAGTGAAGCGGGCATCCCTATCAGAAACAACGCTCACTGGAATTCCATGTAGCCTCACTATCTCGCGCACATATAGGTTCGCTAACTAGCTCAATGTATCGGTAGCTCTCATAGCTAGAAAATGGGCTGATTTCGTCAACCGATCCACAATCACCCATATGGCATCATGACCTCTGCAGGTCCTTGGTAATCCCATCACAAAATCCATGGTGACATGCTCCCACTTCCATGTCGGTATCGGTAGAGGCTGCAATAACCCTGCGGGCTTCTGATGCTCTATCTTCACCTGCTGACAAACGAGACACTTAGCAACATATTCAGCAATGTGCTTTTTCATTCCAGACCACCAATAAACCTTTCAAAGGTTTTGATACATCTTTGTACCCCCTAGATGTATCGTATACTTTGATAAGTGAGCCTCTGTTAAGATCAACCTTCTGATCTCTGCATCATTAAGAACACATATCCTACCTCTGAACCTCAACAACCCATCCGAACTCAACTCAAAGTCCGTGTCTATACCCCTCTGTATCTGCCTGACAATATCACTACACTGCTGATCAACTCGCTGAGCCTGTCGGATTCGATCTACCAGATCCGGTTCCAACTGCAGGCTAGCTATCATAAATCCACTATTAGCGTCAGGCAGGGTCATATCCAAACTGAGGTTCGTGAACTGTTCCAACAGCTCGTGTTCCCTGACCATCATAAATGACACCATCCCGAGATGCTTCCTAATCAATGCATTAGCAACCACATTTGCTTTACCCGGGTGGTACAGGATCTCACAATCATAATCCTTTAACAGCTCGAGCCATCTCCTCTGTCTCATGTTCAACTCTTTCTGTGAGAACAGGTACTTAAGGCTCTTATGATCTGTATAAATCTGAAATCTCTCACCATAGAGGTAGTGGCGCCATATCTTCAGCGCAAACACCACCGCTGCCAACTCTAAGTCATCGGGTCGGGTAGTTCCTTTCATGATCCTTTAACTGTCTTGATCCATAAGCTACTATCTTCCCATCCTGCATCAACACACAGCCCAGTCCCAGATGTGAAGCATCTACATACATCGAGAAACCTCCTGAGCTGGTAGGAATGGTGAGGAACGGAGCTGTGGTTAATCTCCTTTTCAACTCCTCAAAGCTTTCCTCACACTTATCGCCCCACACAAACTCCACATTCTTTCTTGTGAGGCGTGTCAAAGGAGCAGCTAATCTCAAAAATCCCTCTACAAACCTTCGATAATATCCAGCTAAACCCAAAAAACTCCTGATCTCTGTCACTGTCTGGGGTCTCTGCCACTGAACTATGGCCTCAATCTTAGATGGATCCACTGATACTCCATCTTTCGATACTATGTGACCCAGAAAAGAGATCTGTTCCAACCAAAAGTCACACTTACTGAGTTTAGCGTACAACTTCTTCTCTTGGAGGGTTTGCAGCACTATCCTTAGGTGTCGTTCATGCTCCTATCTAGACCTTGAATACACCAGTATATCATCAATAAACACAATAACAAATCGATCCAAGTACTGGTGGAATACCTCATTCATCAAAGACATAAAAGCTGCGGGAGCATTCGTCAACCCGAATGGCATAACCATAAACTCATAATGTCCATACCGGGTGCAAAAAGCTGTCTTGGGTACATCTCCACCTCGTATCTTCAACTGATGGTACCCTGATCTTAGATCTATTTTGGAAAAGACCTGCGCTCCCTTAAGCTGATCTAACAAGTCATCGATGCGTGGAAGGGGATACTTATTCTTGATGGTGGCCTTATTCAACAACCGGTAATCTATACACAGTCGGAAGCTTCCATCCTTCTTCCTTACAAATAGAACCGGTGCTCCCTAAGGTGAGACGCTCGGCCTGATAAACCCCTTCTCCAGCAACTCTTGTAGCTGTTTCCTTAACTCTTCCAACTCAACTTGAGCCATCCTGTACGGTGGCTTGGACATCGGCTCTGTACCAGGTGCTAAATCTATACCAAACTCCATCTCCCTATCTGGAGGTAACCCTAGTAACTCATCTGGAAAGACATCTGAAAATTCCCTAACCACTGGAATGTCTCCCAATTCCGGACGTGCCTTATCCGTCTCAATCACATAAGCGATAAACCCTTCACAGTATTCTTTCCACCATTAGTATCATAATTCATCACATCACATACATACATGAAAATCAAATTTATCTTTCATACATCATGTATCAAGATTGTACTCATCACACTTAATAAAAGTCATGTTCTTTAACTTCATTTCACAAAATTTACTATAAGATTGTATATCTTTGGAAACATCAAAGTTTTTGCCTAACAATCCATAATAACATGATTTGCAGCCAGCCAATCCATCCCTAGGATTACATCAAAATCATTCATATTTAATAAAATTAAATCGGCTGCCATTTCTTTACCTCTTATCCTCATCTTACAATCTCTATATACATGCTCAGTCAACTGACTATCATTCATAGGGGTAGATATCAACAACATCTTATCAAGCAGTGTGGGTTTTACATGCTTCATCAATTTACATGCAAAGGATGACGAAATAATGGAATGCGTGGCACCAGGATCAAAGAGTACATAAGCTTCTAAATCAAAGATTTCGATGGTACCTTTTACCACATCCGATGACTGATCCGCAGTGTCCTGGTCCAGTGCATGCATTCATCCTCTGCTTACACCCACTACTTGTTTCCCCTTTTTCTCAGCTGTAGCTTTCCTCCTCAGAGCAGCTGTACCAACTGGGGCTCTCTCTGGCTCCTTGCCCTTCTGTGGGGCTCTCTCTATCATCTCTGGGCAATCTCTGATTATGTGCCCTGGCTTCCCACATCTGAAGCATACTACAGGAGATCTATAGCATGGTCGAGTTCTATGGTACCTGCCACATTTGCCACACTATTTCGTAGTAGGCCGTGCCCTCTAATCACAATTTCCTTAGCTGGAGCAATGGCCAGATACATGGGAGTATTAACTGTCCTCTCTCTAATCTCATCAATCCTCGGCCTCTTTCCAGAGAATCTCTTGCTTCCTTTATAACTAAAGCCTCTATCCATCATTGGTCTTTTCTTATCTCTGTCCCTTATCTTACCAACCTTTCCAAACTCTGAGGCGATTCTATCAACATCTTGTTCACACAATTGCGCCCTGCGCACTGCCTCCTCATAGGTCGGTATATCCAGAGGAACCAATCTGGACCTGATGGTCAGTCTCAATCCATCCATAAACTTCTGGATTTTCTTGACCTCATTACTCATAGTGTGGGGATCATATCTACCCAGGGATATAAAAGCAGTCTCATACTCATCCACAATCCTGCTCCCTTGGGTCAGTCCCAAAAATGTCATCTTTAGCTTCCGCTGCACGGTATCTGGGACATATTGTCTCCGGAAGGCCTCTAGAAATACATCCCAGCTGATCTCAGTATGTCGGGCTCTTAAAATAGGCCTGGTGGACTTCCACCAATGTTCTGCTGACCATTTCAGCATAAAAGCGACAAACGCTACCATCTCGGTGGTAGTACACTCAAAGAACCTATATAATTTCTCGATCTCATTGATCCAATCCTCCGCCGCTACTGGGTCCTTTACTCCATTGAAAGACGGCAGTACAAACTTCTAGAACTGTCACAGTCTATCCAAATCACATCCATATCCCCAACCTCTACTGCCTTGTGTAGCAACCGGCGTAGGCACATCATGTGCAGGTGGGGTATCTGTCGTCTAAGGTCTAGGGGCTTCCCTTGCCCGTGCCTCAGGAGCTACCGCCTGCCCGGCATCACCCTGTGTAGCTGGACTCTGTCTACCGCCAACTCAAGATAAAGATTGGGTGACCAACTCCACAATCATCTCCTTAGTGTATCTATTATAACGAAACTCTTTCATTATTCATTCCGTGAGTACAATCCTTTATTCCTTTAATTTCAACTGTTGCACCCCCTTTTTATCACTTGTCAACACTTACAGTATACTTTTCAGTGATGCTTTCACCCCTATTTTCAACTTAACATCTATATATCCATATTCCGTTGATTAATCCTCCTCTATTGGGGTACTCATTTATCAGTATTATGCCCAATGATGTAGGCATTCATGCCTTTTACTCACTTATATGCGAATGAAGGCTGTACGAATAAGTGTGTGGTACCAGGATCAATGAACATATGTACTTCATTATTCATAACAAGTGTGGTATCTTACACCACATCCATGAAACATCAATAGTGTCCTGGTCCAAGACATCCTCTCGTCTTCGTCCAACAGCCTACTTTCCTTTTTCTTTTCGGCTATGGCCTTCCTTTTCGTTGCAGCTATATTCTCTGTCTATTTACTTTTCTGTGGGGCGATCTCGCCCAACTCTGTGCAATCAAAATCAATGGTCCGTCTTACCACACTTAACGGCCATTTTCATCAATACATTGTAGGTATAGACCCTCTTTCTGTGGTATCCACCACACATCTCACACTGCTTACAGTGCTTACACTGCTACACTGCTTCGTAGCAGGTCGGGGTCCTCCAATCACAATGCCCCTCAAGAGTGCCAAAATTGGATGTACTGGGGCTTTACCAATTATCTTACTCCATGACTCGTCAAATTAAATATTTTACCAATTACCATTTTCTCATTTTTAACATCTCTGTCATTTCTCGATTCTCTTTCTATCTCTATTTCAGCCCTCACTACCTTTTCCAATCTCAGAGGTGTGCAATTCATGTTCTTATTTACCCAACTGTAAATCTGCGCACTGCCTCGGTATAAGTAATATCTCACGGGACAATCGGACTCTAATTGAAAATCTGAGCCCTTCCATAAACTTTTAGACATCTCGACTGTCACTTGTTCATAGTGTCGAGGTAATATCTGCCAAAGAATATAACTGAGTTTCATACTCATAATCAATTTAGTATTCCTGGGCAGTGTAAGAAATTTTTCCTTGAAGTTTCCTTTAAATCATGTCCGAGATATTCTATCACCGGAATACATCCAAAATATTTCTCATATCAACTCTTAAGATGGGTCGAGCGGACTTCTACCAATGCTCCGCTGCGCCCTCTGATCTTATGTATACTCTGAGCAATTTGCTCCTCAAAATAATCTCCACACTCCGCTACAACTTCGCGTAGCGTGTCTCAATAATGTCCGATTTCTCTGTCGGACTCAGTGGGGCATGCTTAACATTAGCCTCTATTTCAATTTCATTTTGATTCTCATAGGTCAACTCAGCACGATTTAGCAGACTCAGGTCTACCTCTACGACCTCTGCCTCGTGCACTATCTCATCTAACGCGACTCATATTAAGCATTCCTGCATTCTCAACCATTTCTTAGTCAAAACCCATCTCGATATACACTATTGTATCTAACTAAGCACAGTAACACGGGGATGTAATTTCCTAATTACTGACACTGACACACATCAGACCAATTGTGCTCTGATACCATAAAATCTGTCACGACCCGAACTACCCAAAAATCAGAGTTAATTTTTCGCGTTTTGTTATTTTTATTACTTAAATTCTTACCTGTCTCCTGATCGTGACCACACTCCACTAACAAATTGGGCTGTGCGTCAATGCCAGTCCCACCATACATTTACCATCTAACTTATTTCTTCTCCAGTCATTTATAATTGTTTACATTATTTATACATCCCCTAAAGTTACTTATAAACATGTTACTGTGCTATGCTTATGTAGATACAATATGTACAAGTGTATATACCTTAAGTGATGGGCAGCAGCGGATATCCGGAATGCAGTACTGAGTCGTCGCAACTTCAACTGGAGATTATCTGTGGGAGAAAATGAAAGGGGTGAGCACATCAAGCTCAGTAAGGCAATCCTACGAACAGGCAGGTAACCATACTACCTACATGAACGTGGTGCCATGCATAAACCACCCTTTCTCCACACATTTAAAACAGATGATATGAAAGTTATGATGTTATGTAAATCGAGTTTGCACGGAAAATTCAACATGCAATTATTTTAAATCATTTCTTTCTCTTTAAAAATTTCACAATAAAGTCAGGACTCGACCCCTCCTTCGGGTGATCCTTACTCACACAAAATCATGAAAATTGAGTTTCTCGAAAGCATCGATATCCGAAAACATATGTATATATACATATACAAGATACGAGACTAGGCAATAACTGTATATCGGTAATAACCAGGACTGGCCAATATGTGTCCTCGTGAGTCCCTCTAGCTTCACGGATCCCAGTGTGCGAGGTCTCACCCTAATCGGGAATCGCCCGGGAGGTGGGTCAATCCAACCCGTCAGTCTTATCCGATCTCACGCATCCGAAGATGTCGTATCCGAAGATACCCCGTATCACAAAGATACCGTATCACAAAGATACCCCGTATCACAAAGATACCGTATCCGAAGATACCCCACGGTACATCGTACTCCATGCTACTTGCACGGTACATCGTACTCCATGGACCCATATCACTCTAGGTACTCCAGCCCAAATGGCCTGCTTCCCACAGAGAGGTTTTGTTTCTCAATACTCATTGCCATGTCTCAAACGCACGTGCTAGCCTATTAAATCGGTGACACACAGTCTACCCGATGCTCCAAGCACGGCTCATCGTATGTTCTCATAAAAATCAGTGCGAGCGATGCTCAGCACTCTCATCAAATCAAGTAAAATTGGCAGAGCCCGCTTTACATCTCCACAAGGCCGCCAACCTCATCCCTCACTCTCACCCTACTTAAGAGGTCTTTTGAGCCTGTTGGGCCTTTTGACTGACTCCAAGGGCAGACAGCGCTACTCCACAAATCCAGTAAAACTAGTGCGAGTTAGGCTCAGCACTCTGTATATAAATCATATGAAAATCTTATAAAATCTGGTGCGAGTTAAACTCCAGCACCCTGTCTTGAAAATCATGTAAAAATATGGTGCGAGTTAGACTCTAGCACCGTGTCACGAAAAAGCATGTGAAATCTGGTGCGAGTTATACTCTAGCACCTATGCATGTAAAACTCTAGTGCGAGCTCTCGCTCCAGCACTAATGCATGCATCACACAAATCAAACATCGTGCGAGCTGAGCTCTAGCACGTCACATGTAAATAAAAACACGTAGGCGGCTCGGTTATCTCCAAATAGTTTTCACAGAAATTACATCGTTAAAGGTATGCAATGCTATGCATTTTTCTTTAAAAGTGAGCCAGCCTACTCATGCATGTGTTAAAATACCTCCAGAATGAGCAGGAATCTTTTGTTCTTGCTCCTCCCAATTTTTCCTAAATTCATAGATTTTACCCTTAACAAGGGTATTTTAGTAATTTGCCCATTCGGGGCACTAAAATTATTATTCGACCTCTAGACCCTTCAGATAAATTTTAAAAGACTGCATATGACTTGAAATTTCGTAAAATTACCTCTAGCAGTCCGTAGAATTCCCTTACCTTATTTTCCTGTCGAGTCTGACCTTTTCCATTGATGTCACGTCGCGCAGTCCGATATGCTCCCAATCAAATGCCCGGAACTGCGTATTAATATTTCTTAGGTCAGATATTATACAATTTAATTGTATTTAATATTTTCTGGGCTTAATTTAAATCATTGGGCCCATTTACCCCTATTGGGCCCGATTGCACCTTAATGGGCCTTAATCGGCCTTAAGCCCGTTTTCCACTTAATTTTCACTTTATCGAGGCCTATTGGGCTCATTGGGCCCACTAATAATTTATTGGGCCTCGTTCTAATTCTTGAATAACTAAATCGATTATTTACGACAATTTATCTAAATTTCCATAATTTAATTCAATTTATGCGAAAATCAAATCAATATCACGCATAACGAGGTAATTGTCGTAAATAAGGGTTACTTACTCGAGATTTCATGCTAGTCCGCAAATCGAGACTATCTCGAGCTCTCATTGGATGCCAATTGTCGAGCTACATAATTTCATAATTTTCTGGGTAAGTTTTCAGTCGAAAATTACTTAAATTAAATACTCCGAAATTTAAATCGGGTCAATTCGACCGCTCACTAACTTACCCGAAGCTCGATTGCACCACAGGAATTTTCCCCAATTTTTTTCTCTTTTTCTTTTTCCCTTTTTCTCCTTTTTTCCTCTCTTTTTGGCTGAACCGGTTTAGTCCGGTTCGGACCGGTTCAGACCGCCGGTTCTCTCCGGTTCGGCCGGTTCACCGCCGGTTCACCACCTTGCCGGCCGGTTCTCCGTCGGCTTCCACCGCCAGCAGCTCCATGAGGCTGTCCGCAACTCGAATCTGCCCTTGGTTTGGGTCAAGCTCGCCGGAACACCGCCGGTCCGGCTGTTCTCCCTCGGCTGTCGGACCCATTTTCCTCCTCTTGGCCGTCGCCGGCGATTCCCGCCGTTTCGTCGGCTGCCAATGGGCTCAAAAGAACCGCCTCGGTCCGGTGATCATTTGGCTAGGTCGAATCCGAGCTATGGCGCCGCCGTTCGCCGGAACCAACGCGATTTCCCCCTTGACTTTCCGTCCGTCGATTCACCGAAAATCGTGGCCGTCGGCGCGCGTCGCTGGTGCTGTTGGAACCGCCGGGCTTCGCTCTAGCTTCTCCGACCGTCAGCTGGGACCATCGACCGCCGGTGGCTCGTCGGGCTTCCTCGGGTTCTCGGCTCCGTTTTCCTTTCCGTTTCGTTTCTCTCTCCCCGACCCGTTTCTCTCCTTTTTTTTTGTTTTATTTTTATTATTTTTATTATTTATTTTAATTATTTTACTATTCAATAAAATACTCTATAAAAATCCAAAATATCCCTTAAAATTATTTTTATTCTACTTTAATTTATTTAATTTAAATTTAATTTATTAATTATATTTTTCTCTAAATTTCGATATTATTTCTTCGCGTTTTTCGAGATATCGTTCCTATAATTTTTTTTCGGTATTTTTTAAAATTTCCGAATCTTGATCAATCGACCCAAAATGTATAATTTCCTCATTATCGATCAAGATATCTTACATCCTTATTTTAAATTAAAATTTTCTTATCGCCTTAATACCGGGTTTTGGTATTTTTACCATTTTACCCCTGCTCTTGTTTCGAAAATCAATTTTACCTGACCTTCCTTCATACATCCCCCATCTTTTCTTATTTAATTTTCGTACTTTTAATTAAATTCGGGTCTTACAACTCTCCCCCACTTAAGGAATTTGGTCCTCCAAATTAGAACCAATTCATATGAGTTTATAGACTACTCCGGGTACATCGATCGTATCATACTCTTAAATTCTTATGTGACCTTCTCCGAAGTGTATTACTACCAAAGGACTTTAATTAGGGAGATCATCTTAAACCTCAATACTTTCTCTTTCCTGTTTAATGCCCGAATCAACTTATCAATATACTTATATTTTCATTAACTGAACTTTTAGAATTCATATTCGATCACCTATGCTGGATCTGGATAGTATTGCCAAAGCATCAAAAGCTGAGACACATTGTGGGCGCCTGTTAATTCAGGTGATAACACCAACCTACAGGTCTTATCCCCCACTTGTCAAATCTCTCAAAATATTCCATCCAGCGCCACTCAATTTACCTTCTTCCAGAAGCTCGCTTTGTCCTTATTCTCTTAGGACAAGTAACTTTCAACCATACCAATTCACCCTCGGTGAATTCCAATACTTTCTATCTGCTCTGAGGTGTTCTTAATCTCTCATCTTTAACTAAACATCCTCAGAGACTTATTATCCAAAGTCGAAAAATAATTCTATCTGTCACCCACTTTTTCTTATCCAATTTGGGGAACAACCCCTACAGCCATACACTGTCTCATATCTTGTTATCCCGATACTCAAGTGACAACTGTCACCATTGGCGAATTCAATTAGAAATCAACTGATCATCCCAGGAGCATAAAAATCAAAGGCACACGCTTTCATCGGATCCTCCAGAACTTGTACAGTCCTCTCTGACTGACCATCTGTCTGAGGACGGAAAGCTGTGCTAATACTCAGTCGGGTTCCTATAGCTTCCTGAAAAATATTCCCTGAAGTAGAAAGTGAAGCGGGACTCCCTATATGATACCATGCTCACTGGAACGCTACATAATGTTCCACAATCTTCCTTGTACATAAATCATCATATACACTCTGAGTATTTGGGGATTTCATAACCAAAAGGTGGGTAGACTTAGTCACTCTATCGACTATCATCCAAATAGCCTCGTAATTCACCTGGGTTCTCTGTAACCCATCATAAAATTCATGGAGACTTGCTCTCATTTTCGTGCCGTGTCAATATAGGTAGGTGCTGCAATAACTCTGCAGACTTTTAATACTCTACCTTATCCTGCTGACATACTAGGCACTTTTCCATAATCTCTACTATATCTCTTTCCACATCCGACCACCAATACCCTTTTCGAGATTTCAATATATTTTTATTACTTTCCGTATGCACTGTATATCCCGAAGAGTGAGCTTCTGACAATATTAGTATCTCATCAACTGTGGTCCTGGGGAGCACTTATACTGTCTCGAAATCCTCAGTAACTCATTATTATACTCCGTGAACTCTGTCACTGTACCCTTCTGAATCTGACCCAAACTATCGACATCATGCCGATCATCACGCTAAGCCTGGCAAATCTGGGCACTCTCATCCGGTTCTAATCATCAGGCTAACTGTCACACAATCACTGTCATCATCAGAAGGGATCACATCAATACTGAGGTTCACAACTGCTCTAGCAGCTCACGCTCCCTGACCATCATATGTAATACCATCCCGAGGCTCTTTCTGCTCAAGGCATTAATCATCACATTAGCCTTTCCTGGGTGGTACAATTTTCACAAATCAAAATCTCTCAGAAGCTCTAACCCACTAGGTATTATCATATTCGCCTCTTTCTGTGAAAACAGATACTCGGGCTTTATGATCAGTGCATATCCACAATTTCTCACCCTATACATAATAGTACCATAACCTCAGTACAAGTACTATCGCTGCCAACTTTAAATCATGGGTCAGATAGTTTATTTCATGATCAAGGAGTTGTCTGACTCCATAATTGACTATCTTCCCATTATACATCAATACACAGCTCCTTCATTATTTCGAGGTATCCATACTCACTGAGAACCTCTTGAGCTGTTGGGTATGGTGAAATTAATCACGGTGGTCAGTTCATACTTCACTACACCAAGATTCATGTCACATCTATCATCTTATTTGTCATCTCATTCCAAGACCACGTTTTCTTAGTTAAACGTGTCAACCAGGTATATCCTTTTAGAACTCGCAGCAACCATCTGCAAAAGCAATTTCCCAATTGTTGCTTATAAATCGCCCTAGACTTTAGCTACACCCAACATATCATCGATAATGATGATTACAAATCGGTCCAATCCTTGACTTATGTACGCATAAGCGTATCAGATCCTTCAAAATCGCTTACGTTTTCAGGTACTAACCTGCGTCATTTCCTTTTCTTATATTAACGGCTCTTATTAAATTTTAATATGTTAACCTTTATGATTCGTCAAATTTTAATATTCTTATCGTCTTAGTAAAGGTATCCTGGTATTTATTACGACGATCGATTTCACGTTATAGGTTATATATATATATACTTTTAGACGCTGTCAAGTCTTCAGGCGGGGAGGTATTTTGAAATACCTTTATTAACCTTCAGACTTAACCACAACTACGTTATATCTCAGTCTCTGTGGTCACAATTTATATTCGTTACTAATTGCTTTAATCCTAATGACTCCATATCGTAAAGATGTTCTTACCTAGCATACGCCTCTTACTCCAATACATCTGGTATTTAGGATCAACATATCTTAAAGATCATCTCCTTAGTGTATCTATTATAACGAAACTCTTTCATTATTCATTCCGTGAGTACAATCCTTTATTCCTTTAATTTCAACTGTTGCACCCCCTTTTTATCACTTGTCAACACTTACAGTATACTTTTCAGTGATGCTTTCACCCCTATTTTCAACTTAACATCTATATATCCATATTTCGTTGATTAATCCTCCTCTATTGGGGTACTCATTTATCAGTATTATGCCCAATGATGTAGGCATTCATGCCTTTTACTCACTTATATGCGAATGAAGGCTGTACGAATAAGTGTGTGGTACCAGGATCAATGAACATATGTACTTCATTATTCATAACAAGTGTGGTATCTTACACCACATCCATGAAACATCAATAGTGTCCTGGTCCAAGACATCCTCTCGCCTTCGTCCAACAGCCTACTTTCCTTTTTCTTTTCGGCTATGGCCTTCCTTTTCGTTGCAGCTATATTCTCTGTCTCTTTACTTTTCTGTGGGGCGATCTCGCCCAACTCTGTGCAATCAAAATCAATGGTCCGTCTTACCACACTTAACGGCCATTTTCATCAATACAGTGTAGGTATAGACCCTCTTTCTGTGGTATCCACCACACATCTCACACTGCTTACAGTGCTTACACTGCTACACTGCTTCGTAGCAGGTCGGGGTCCTCCAATCACAATGCCCCTCAAGAGTGCCAAAATTGGATGTACTGGGGCTTTACCAATTATCTTACTCCATGACTCGTCAAATTAAATATTTTACCAATTACCATTTTCTCATTTTTAACATCTCTGTCATTTCTCGATTCTCTTTCTGTCTCTATTTCAGCCCTCACTACCTTTTCCAATCTCAGAGGTGTGCAATTCATGTTCTTATTTACCCAACTGTAAATCTGCGCACTGCCTCGGTATAAGTAATATCTCACGGGACAATCGGACTCTAATTGAAAATCTGAGCCCTTCCATAAACTTTTAGACATCTCGACTGTCACTTGTTCATAGTGTCGAGGTAATATCTGCCAAAGAATATAACTGAGTTTCATACTCATAATCAATTTAGTATTCCTGGGCAGTGTAAGAAATTTTTCCTTGAAGTTTCCTTTAAATCATGTCCGGGATATTCTATCACCGGAATACATCCAAAATATTTCTCATATCAACTCTTAAGATGGGTCGAGCGGACTTCTACCAATGCTCCGCTGCGCCCTCTGATCTTATGTATACTCTGAGCAATTTGCTCCTCAAAATAATCTCCACACTCCGCTACAACTTCGCGTAGCGTGTCTCAATAATGTCCGATTTCTCTGTCGGACTCAGTGGGGCATGCTTAACATTAGCCTCTATTTCAATTTCATTCTGATTCTCATAGGTCAACTCAGCACGATTTAGCAGACTCAGGTCTACCTCTACGACCTCTGCCTCGTGCACTATCTCATCTAACGCGACTCATATTAAGCATTCCTGCATTCTCAACCATTTCTTAGTCAAAAACCATCTCGATATACACTATTGTATCTAACTAAGCACAGTAACACGGGGATGTAATTTCCTAATTACTGACACTGACACACATCAGACCAATTGTGCTCTGATACCATAAAATCTGTCACGACCCGAACTACCCAAAAATCAGAGTTAATTTTTCGCGTTTTGTTATTTTTATTACTTAAATTCTTACCTGTCTCCTGATCGTGACCACACTCCACTAACAAATTGGGTTGTGCGTCAATGCCGGTCCCACCATACATTTACCATCTAACTTATTTCTTCTCCAGTCATTTATAATTGTTTACATTATTTATACATCCCCTAAAGTTACTTATAAACATGTTACTGTGCTATGCTTATGTAGATACAATATGTACAAGTGTATATACCTTAAGTGATGGGCAGCAGCGGATATCCGGAATGCAGTACTGAGTCGTCGCAACTTCAACTGGAGATTATCTGTGGGAGAAAATGAAAGGGGTGAGCACATCAAGCTCAGTAAGGCAATCCTACGAACAGGTAGGTAACCATACTACCTACATGAACGTGGTGCCATGCATAAACCACCCTTTCTCCACACATTTAAAACAGATGATATGAAAGTTATGATGTTATGTAAATCGAGTTTGCACGGAAAATTCAACATGCAATTATTTTAAATCATTTCTTTCTCTTTAAAAATTTCACAATAAAGTCAGGAATCGACCCCTCCTTCGGGTGATCCTGACTCACACAAAATCATGAAAATTGAGTTTCTCGAAAGCATCGATATCCGAAAACATATGTATATATACATATACAAGATACGAGACTAGGCAATAACTGTATATCGGTAATAACCAGGACTGGCCAATATGTGTCCTCGTGAGTCCCTCTAGCTTCACGGATCCCAGTGTGCGAGGTCTCACCCTGATCGGGAACCGCCCGGGAGGTGGGTCAATCCAACCCGTCAGTCTTATCCGATCTCACGCATCCGAAGATGCCGTATCCGAAGATACCCCGTATCACAAAGATACCGTATCACAAAGATACCCCGTATCACAAAGATACTGTATCCGAAGATACCCCACGGTACATCGTACTCCATGCTACTTGCACGGTACATCGTACTCCATGGACCCATATCACTCTAGGTACTCCAGCCCAAATGGCCTGCTTCCCACAGAGAGGTTTTGTTTCTCAATACTCATTGCCATGTCTCAAAACGCACGTGCGAGCCTATTAAATCGGTGACACACAGTCTACCCGATGCTCCAAGCACGGCTTATCGTATGTTCTCATAAAAATCAGTGCGAGCGATGCTCAGCACTCTCATCAAATCAAGTAAAATTGACAGAGCCCGCTTTACATCTCCACAAGGCCGCCAACCTCATCCCTCACTCTCACCCTACTTAAGAGGTCTTTTGAGCCTGTTGGGCCTTTTGGCTGACTCCAAGGGCAGACAGCGCTACTCCACAAATCCAGTAAAACTAGTGCGAGTTAGGCTCAGCACTCTGTATATGAATCATATGAAAATCTTATAAAATCTAGTGCGAGTTAAACTCCAGCACTCTGTCTTGAAAATCATGTAAAAATATGGTGCGAGTTAGACTCTAGCACCGTGTCACGAAAAAGCATGTGAAATCTGGTGTGAGCTATACTCTAGCACCTATGCATGTAAAACTCTAGTGCGAGCTCTCGCTCCAGCACTAATGCATGCATCACACAAATCAAACATCGTGGGAGCTGAGCTCTAGCACGTCACATGTAAATAAAAACACGTAGGCGGCTCGGTTATCTCCAAATAGTTTTCACAGAAATTACATCGTTAAAGGTATGCAATGCTATGCATTTTTCTTTAAAAGTGAGCCAGCCTACTCATGCATGTGTTAAAATACCTCCAGAATGAGCAAGAACCTTTTGTTCTTGCTCCTCCCAATTTTTCCTAAATTCATAGATTTTACCCTTAATAAGGGTATTTTAGTAATTTGCCCATTCGGGGCACTAAAATTATTATTCGACCTCTAGACCCTTCAGATAAATTTTAAAAGACTGCATATGACTTGAAATTTCGTAAAATTACCTCTAGCAGTCCGTAGAATTCCCTTACCTTATTTTCCTGTCGAGTCTGACCTTTTCCATTGATGTCACGTCGCGCAGTCCGATATGCTCCCAATCAAATGCCCGGAACTACGTATTAATATTTCTTAGGTCAGATATTATACAATTTAATTGTATTTAATATTTTCTGGGCTTAATTTAAATCATTGGGCCCATTTACCCCTATTGGGCCCGATTGCACCTTAATAGGCCTTAATCGGCCTTAAGCCCGTTTTCCACTTAATTTTCACTTTATCGAGGCCTATTGGGCTCATTGGGCCCACTAATAATTTATTGGGCCTCGTTCTAATTCTTGAATAACTAAATCGATTATTTACGATAATTTATCTAAATTTCCATAATTTAATTCAATTTATGCGGAAATCAAATCAATATCACGCATAACGAGGTAATTGTCGTAAATAAGGGTTACTTACTCGAGATTCCATGCTAGTCCGCAAATCGAGACTATCTCGAGCTCTCGTTGGATGCCAATTGTCGAGCTACATAATTTCATAATTTTTTGGGTAAGTTTTCAGTCGAAAATTACTTAAATTAAATACTCCAAAATTTAAATCGGGTTAATTCGACCTCTCACTGACTTACCCGAAGCTCGATTGCACCACAGGAATTTTCCCCAATTTTTTTCTCTTTTTCTTTTTCCCTTTTTCTCCTTTTTTCCTCTCTTTTTGGCTGAACCGGTTCAGTCCGGTTCGGACCGGTTCAGACCGCCGGTTCTCTCCGGTTCGGCCGGTTCACCATCGGTTCACCACCTTGTCGGCCGGTTCTCCGCCGGCTTCCACCGCCAGCAGCTCCGTGAGGCTATCCGCAGCTCGAATCTGCCCTCGGTTTGGGTCAAGCTCGCCGGAACGCCGCCGGTCCGGCTGTTCTCCCTCGGCCGTCGGACCCATTTTCCTCCTCTTGGCCATCGCAGGCGATTCCCGTCGTTTCGTCGGCTGCCAATGGGCTCAAAAGAACCGCCTCGGTCCGGTGATCATTTGGCTAGGTCGAATCCGAGCTATGGCGCCGCCGTTCGCCGGAACCAACGCGATTTCCCCCTCGACTTTCCGTCCGTCGATTCGCTGGAAATCGTGGCCGTCGGCGCGCGTCGCTGGTGCTGTTGGAACCGCCGAGCTTCGCTCTAGCTTCTCCGACCGTCAGCTGGGACCATCGACCACCGGTGGCTCGTCGGGCTTCCTCGGGTTCTCGGCTCCGTTTTCCTTTCCGTTTCGTTTCTCTCTCCCCGACCCGTTTCTCTCCTTTTTTTTGTTTTATTTTTATTATTTTTATTATTATTATTTATTTTAATTATTTTACTATTCAATAAAATACTCTATAAAAATCCAAAATATCCCTTAAAATTATTTTTATTCTACTTTAATTTATTTAATTTAAATTTAATTTATTAATTATATTTTTCTCTAAATTTCGATATTATTTCTTCGCGTTTTTCGAGAAATCGTTTCGGTAATTTTTTTTCGGTATTTTTTAAAATTTCCGAATCTTGATCAATCGACCCAAAATGTATAATTTCCTCATTATCGATCAAGATATCTTACATCCTTATTTTAAATTAAAATTTTCTTATCGCCTTAATACCGGGTTTTGGTATTTTTACCATTTTACCCCTGCTCTTGTTTCGGAAATCAATTTTACCTGACCTTCCTTCATACATCCCCCATCTTTTCTTATTTAATTTTCGTACTTTTAATTAAATTCGGGTCTTACACTACCCGATGCTCCAAGCACGGCTCATCGCATGTTCTCATAAAATCAGTGCGAGCGATACTCAGCACTCTCATCAATCAAGTAAAACTGGCAGAGCCCGCTTTACATCCCCACAAGGCCGCCAACCTCATCCCTCACTCTCACCCCACCTAAGAGGTCTTTTGAGCCTGTTGGGCCTTTTGGCTGACTCCAAGGGCAGACAGCGCTACTCCACAAATCCAGTAAATCTAGTGCGAGCTAAGCTCAACACTTTGTATATAAATCACATGAAAATCTTATAAAATCTGGTGCGATTTAGACTCTAGCACCGTGTCACGAAAAAGCATGTGAAATCTGGTGCGAGTTATACTCTAGCACCTATGCATGTAAAACTCTAGTGCGAGCTCTCGCTCCAGCACCAATGCATGCATCACCCAAATCAAAACATCGTGTGAGCTGAGCTCTAGCACGTCACATGTAAATAAAAACACGTAGGCGGCTCTGTTTTCTCAAAACAGTTTCCAAAACAGTTATATCGTTGAAAGTATGCAATGCTGTGCATTTTCTTTCAAGGTTAGCCAGCCTACTCATGCATGCATTAAAATGTCTCCAGAACGAGCAGAACCCTCTTGTTCTTGCTCCTCCCAATTTTTTCTAAATTTGTAAATTTTACCCTTAACAAGGGTATTTTAGTAATTTGCCCATTCGGGGCACTAAAATTATTATTCGACCTCTAGACCCTTCAGATAAATTTTAAAGACTGCATATGAACTGAAATTTCGTAAAGTTTACCTCTAGCAGTCCGTAGAATTCCCTTACCTTATTTTCCTGTCGAGTCTGACCTTTTCTTTTCCACTGTTGTCTCGTCGCGCAGTCCGATATGCTCCCAATCAAATGTCCGAAACTGCATATAATTATTCCTCAGGTCAGATATTATACAATTTAATTGTATTTTCTATTTTCTGGGCTTAATTAAATCATTGGACCCATTTACCCCTATTGGGCCCGTTTGCACCTTAATGGGCCTTAATCGGCCTTAACCCCGTTTTCCACTTAATTTTCACATTATCGAGGCCTATTGGGCTCATTGGGCCCACCAATAATTTCTTGGGCCTCGTTCTAACTCTCAAATAGCTAAATTTAATATTTACGACAATTTATCTAAATTTCCATAATTTAATTCAATTTATGCGGAATTTAAATTCATATCACGCATAACGATGTAAATTATCGTAAATAAGGGTCACTTACCCGAGATTCCATGCTAGTCCACAAATCGAGGCTGTCTCGAGCTCTTGGTGGATGCCAATTATCGAGCTACATAATTCCATAATTTTTCGAGTAAGTTTTCAGCCCAAAATTAATTAAATTAAATACTCCAAAATTTAAATCGGGTCAATTTCGACCACTACTGACTTACTCGAAGCTCGATTGCATCACTGGAATTTTCTCCAATTTTTTTCTCTTTCTTTTTCCTTTTTTTCTTCCTTTTTTCCTCTCTTTTTTTTGCTGAACTGGTTCAGTCCGGTTCGGACCGGTTCAGACCCGCCGGTTCACCCCGGTTCACTCCTGTTTGGCCGGTTCACCGCCTTACCGGTCGGTTCTCCACCTGCTTCCACCACCAGTGGCTCCGCAAGGTCGTCCGCATCACAGATCCGCCCTCGGTTTCGGTCGGGCTCTCCGGAATGCCACCGGTTCGGCCTCTTCTCCCCGGCCGTCGGACCCATTTTCTTCCCTTGGCCGTCGTCGGCGATTCCCGCCGTCTCGTCGGCTGCTACCGATCTCAAAAGCACCGCCGTCGCCTGGGCTTTCGGAATCTGGCCTCGGTTCCGCCCGATTCGCCGCCGTTCGCCGCCGGTGACCCTTTTTTTCCCGCGGCCTTCTCCTCCGTTTTCCGTCGGATTCCGGCGTCCTTGGCGCGCGTCACCGGTGGCCTGAAGACCGCTGGCCTCTCCTCTTTCTTTCCCGGCCTTTGGCCTGGCCGTTGGCCGCCGGACGGCTCGCCGGTCTCCCTCGGTCAGCTGCTTCCGTTTTCGGGTTTCTCTCTCCCCGATTTCCGTTATCTGATTCTTTTTTTTTGTTTTATTATTATTATTATTATTATAATTTATTTAATTATTTCACTATTCATTAAAATACTCCATAAAATCCAAAATATCTACACTTGTATTATTTTTATTCTAATTTAATTTATTTAATTTAAATTTAATTTATTAAATATATTTTTCTCCAAATTTTTGATATTATTCCTTCGCTCTTTTCGAGATATTATTCCGATAATTTTTTGGTATTTTTAAAATTTTCGAATCTTGATCAATTGACCCAAAACTGTATAATTTCCTCATTATCGATCAAGATATCTTACATCCTTATTTTTAATTAAATTTCCTTATCGAAATTATACCGACCTTCGGTCTTTTGACCATTTTGCCCTTGCACGTGTTCGGGATTAATTTAACCCGACTTCCCTTAACGAATACTCATTCATTTCATATTTTAATTAAATTCGGGTCTTACAATCGAGATTTGAGAAATGTGTGTGTGTTTTACCGGTTGAAACTCGGTTTTAAATATGTTTTGTGTTGAGTACAAAACGATTTTAAATGAGTTTTATGAGAGAAAAATCAATATGAGTTCTACGTGAAGGCAAACCAGTTTTATATGATAATGGCTATTGATAAAGACTTAGGTGTGTAATTTTGAATACACACCGGGCGTTGCTCTGGTAGCATGTAAGCCCGATTCTTCTCCGTTCTGGTAACGTGAGATCCCCCATTCTGTGGCTCTGCCACGTATATTTGGTGGCTGTTACCACGTGAGATCCCCCATTCTATGGCTGTGCCACGTATATTTGGTGGTTGTTGCCACGTGAGATCCCCCATTCCGTAGCGTTGTGCCACGTATATTTGGTGGTTGTTGCCACGTGATATCCCCCATTCTGTGGCTGTGCCACGTATATTTGGTGACTGTTGCCACATGAAACCCTATTCTGTGGCTGTGCCACGTGTGAATCTAAATCAGTGGCTATGCCACGTGTGTTTGGTGGATGCGCCACGTGCATTATTATTACAGTGATTTTATCACGTTTATTGAGAAAGCCATTATCGCATTATTTTCACATGCTTGTTACTGCTCTATACTAAGCCTTTTACTTCATGTTTCCAGATGATTTTGAGATATGAGAATGTTGTTTTGAGAACTTTCATGCTATGATTTTCAAATGAGTATACTGAGTTTCACGTGCAAATAAATATTTTATGATGTGCATTATGATTTATATAACAAGTCCCTTATCCCCTTACTGAGCGATTTAGAAACTCACCCTGTTTTCTTTCCCCCCAGATTTCTTCAAGTGAAAAAGGGTTTCCCTGCGACGTACAGAGTAGTGGCTAGTGGAGGACTTGAGCTCTAGGCCATATATTGTGTTTTGAGGTAGCATTTATCTTTTCCTGTACCCAGACAATTATTGTAATTACGGACACTTTATGTATAACATTGTATGGGATGTATTAGGATTAATTAGCTTAATACTGAGTAATGTATATGATATGATATATACTATCTAATGATGAGATCCTAAGGTATGATATATATGATGTATGACACTGCACAAGAATGCACCCTTAATTGTGATTTGATGAGTAAAAAAAAAAAGTTTTTAAATTTGCCCTATTTTTAGCGTTTCCGGGGCGTGACACTATCCTAGGCTACTTTTTGTACACGCAAAAGGTATACATTTACATTCCTGTACCAGATATATTTGTACGCACAGACACGTATATTGGGAATATTTGTTGGGATGTAATTTTGTAAGGAAAAGATGTAAACAATATTATTTTGGGAATTATATTTTGAAATGACTAGTATTAAATCGAAATAGATGTATTAAGTGGTAAAGATGAATTTGGAAAGTATTCTTGGTAGTTGTGGATATCTAGGATTGTTGGAAAGCATGCTTGGTAGTTGTGGATATCTAGGATTGTCGAAAACAACTGAATTACAGGTGGGTAGGCTCATATATAAGCCGTAATGCTGTCGAAATTTCTATCGGCCATATAAGCTAAAGTATGGAAATTAATTATAATTACGAGTAAAGAATTAAGAAAAGTGTTTTGACACTGCACTGGAATACAACCTAAGTGAATAAGGGAATAAGTGGGTAAATTAAATTCAAAAAAAAATTTCCCGATTTTCAAGGGTTAAGGGTCGTTACATTTCCCCCTTCATTTTTTAATTGTATGGAGCATCTTCCAATCCACTTGGCTTTTGAGGCTATGGTGGGCGGTCCAATGCAATATCGATGCATGTATCCCTTTGAGAGCTAATCACTTATAGTTAATCATTATTCAATGTTATATGAATATTTATCATCCCAAATATAATATCTGAAAAGGTTAATAAAATTTAATTGCTCACAATATTCACTTCAGGTTTTTGCATCACTTAAAAAAGAAAATGAAAAATTCAGCTCATCCAGAAAGGTCGATATGTATGACATACATAAGGGAGGAGATTGGAAACTTTTGTGCCTTGTATTTTAAACCTGAAGTTCAAACAAAATTGACCCGTCCACCACGTAATGATGATGGAGGAGATGTCGATCCGATGGGACGTTTGTCCATTTTTAGACGTCCGGGTCGACAAATTAGGCCGACAAAAAATAATGCTCGATACTTGGAGGAAGTTGACTACAATGCTGCTTGTATATATGTGTTAATGAATTGTCAGGAAATAGTCCCCTATATTGAGTAAGTTATCTAAATTTAACCCATCGTTTAATTTAAAAATATATGGTTGATATAGTTGTTCTATTATTTAGTTTCAAATGTCATTGTAGGTCATTTGATGATATGATTAAAAGAGATCATCCGAATATCAGCGATGCACAATTAGAGAAAGCACGTTATGATCATTTTTCAAAATGGCTTAAACAATTTGTAAGTACTATAAAAATAGAACAATCAGTAGTTTGAACTTAATTTCTTAGTCTTTTAATGATTGGTTTCGCGGGGTTTCAGGTATTTAAACATGCCACTCAAACAGATCCACGTATTATTGAGATTTCTCATGGTCCTAGACATGTGATAAGGAGTTATCAAGGTTATTTTGTAAATGGTTTCAAGTTTCATACGATGGATTATGGTCGATCTCGAAAAATAATGAACAGTGGTGTATGTGTCAAAGGCAGCTACTACAATGATTTTGATCGTGATTTTTATGGCCTACTGATAGATATAATCGAATTAGAGTACTTTGGAATTGGAAATAAAGTTGTGTTATTCAAGTGTCATTGGTTTGATACAGAATAAGGTCTTCATGTTGATCCCCATCATGGTCTTGTTGATATCAAGCATAAATCTGTACTTACTAGTAACGAACCTTTTATATTAGCTGAACAGAGCCAACAAGTGTACTTTAGTCCTTATCCTTCTACAAAAAAAGATTGTCGTCATTGGTGGGCCGTATTCAAAACAAAGGCAGGAAGTAGATTTACCCTTCGATGAAATGATGGTGGACAGATTCTAGATTTGAACGAAGGAGTTTACAAAGAAGTGGAAGTTTCGAACCCTAGAATAGTTGCATATTCAGACGAATTGTACAACCTTACTGTTCATATTAGTGGGGAATATGAAGAAGCCAATCAATTTGCAGAAGAAGAAGAAGAAGAAGAGGAAGTTGAAGAAGAGAAAGAAGAAGAAGAAGAAGAGGAAGATGAAGTATGGAATGATGAAGCAGTTGGTAATGATAGAGAAGATGACAGTGATTATAATGACGAATAGTAAGAATTAATCAAATATTATTGGACTTCATTTATCTGTAAAATAAATATTATTGAACTTCTTTTACTTATTTATGAACATAATTATTTTATCTGTATTGCAGATGAGAAGATTGAAGAGGTTAGCACAACGATCATCTAGGTTCAAGTCTCCTTCACCTGCAATGGAGACTATACATCGATTAGAGTTTGACTATAATCTTGACTCTGACATTCAGCCTCAATCTCAACAGCATACTCAGCCTCATGCTCAGGCTCCTGATCGACCTTTAGCTCACCGTCCAAATCAGCCTCGTTCTCGACCTCTCGCGTAACCAACTCCATCTTCAAGTCAACCTAATCCAGCTCCTAATAATGATGATGATGATGATGCCATTCCAACTCCAGCTTCTCCATCAGCGGTACAACAGCCATTACCCGGGCGAAGAATATCTACTGAGGAGGCTACACAAACTACGGGTGGTAGTGGGAGTTGGAGTGGGAGTGGGAGTGGGAGTGGGAGTGGGAGTGGGAGTGGTAGTGGTAGTGGTCGGAAAAGAACAAGAGGCCCAAATCAGGGTCTTGAAACACCAAAAAATCCAGAGCATAGGTTATTCCTGACGCCACTTGGTAACAGGTATATTGCTTCTAATTTTGTTTTATTTTCATACAACTATGATATTAAATATGGTATAATATTTGGCGATATCTTTTTTTTTTTTGCAGTTCTTTTCAAGACTCGAAGGGTGTGCGGACTATATCCAATTTAATTAAACAACATTACTCGGAACCATGGCCAACATGAAAAAGGGTTCCAAATGAAGTGAAAGCACAGATGTGGAATAAATTTCAAGTACATTACTTTAAAGTAAATAACTTTATAATTGGTCATAAATGTATTGAAATGATAATTATCATTTGTTTTTCTTTGCAGGAGAAGTTCAGGTGGTCTGCTAACCAAAGCAATAATGTCTATACAATTTGGGAGCACTTATGCAAGTCACGTTTTAGAGACCTGCTACAGTTGGAGAGAAGATAAGCAATGCAATATTTTAATACGGATAAAATATCTGACTGTAAAGGGTACAACAAGTCGAAATGGATTTCAATCTAAATATGGGATCAATTAGTTGAGAATGAATGGGGGACTGAAAGGTGGGAGGAGAAGTCAAAAAAAAGGAAAACAGAATCGGTTGACGGAAAAAGAAGGAACGATAACAAAACATACAAGCGGTTCTGTATCTTTTTCGGTACATGAATATAGGATGGTAAGTCCAAATAATAACATTTATTTTACTGTTTTATTTATTTTAATGTAATTTTTATTACTTTCAAGAATTACATATCTTTTAATGTAGGCACAACATCTAGGTCGAGCACCGACATATAAAGAATTGTTTGATCGAATGCATAGATGTTTAGGTTGAGATGGTGATTATGTGGACAACAAGTCTAAATCTGTCAGTGTACGTAATGCATTCTATTGGCTTCTAATATGGTTTTCTCGTTATTAAAGTTTACTGTTTATTATCCTTCTTCTAATTACATTGTAGGAAAAGTATGCTACTTCATTGACTCAAAAATATGACGAGGATATAAGCACCCATCCTCATTTTGATCGAGCTGCATGGTGTGAGGTAATTGGAGGGATGGAGAGTACGCGTACACATACGTACGGATTTGGGACTAGGCCACATCGCCTTGATTTACAAATGGGCACAAACATTGCATCTGCCTCTGGTTCCACCCAATCTTCTTGCGCATCTCATTCAGCTTATAGTGCTTTTCCTTATCCTAATCCTGGTGTGATGGGTACTCCTGACACAAATTCAGAGGTGCAGCAAGTGAAAGAGGACGTCAGAGTCATTTCAAACAAGATTGATAATCTAGAAGGAAAGTTGTCTGATTTTATGGATCAGATGATGAACTTGATGGCAAGGAATGCCAATAACATAAGAGCACCTGGACCTGGACCATCTAAATCAGGAGGTCATTTGGATCAATGAGAGTACACATTTTTTAAAATTTTATTTTGTTTTCTTATGAATTCTGGATGATATGTTTTATGATAATTTGATCGGACTGTATATGATGATGATTTTCAATTAATAGTTGATGTTAGTTTTGATATATAGTTGTGATATATATTTTATGTTTGTTTCTATCGATTTATAAATGTCTGTTTCATTATTTTAGGTACACGAATTTAAGCAACAATAATATTAAAAATATATAGTGAAATTAGTAACGAAAATCCGTCGCTGAAGCCTTTTAGCGACGAAAAATTTATTTTATTTTTAAATATTTTATATCGGGTTTCAGCTAAGGAATTTCGTTGCTGAAACATTTTAGCGACGAAAAATCACCGAATATATAAAAGTATTCACCGACGGAATTCCGTCGCTAAATACTTTTCGCGACAAACTTTATATAATTAAACAAATAAATTACCGACGAAAATCCGTCGCTGAAACATTTTACCGACGAAAATCTAATTAATTCAAACACCTCAATTAGCGACGGAATTTCATCGCAAACAATTTTCAACGACGGATATATTAGCTACAGAAAATCCGTCACTGTTTTTATTTTACCGATGGAAATTTAATTAATTCATACATATAAATTAGCGATGGAATTCTGTCATTGAAAGATTTCAACGACGGAAATTTAATTATTTTAAATACATATATTAGCGACAAAAATCCGTCGCTGATTCCATTTAGCGACGGATAAAACAGCGTCGAAATTTCGTAGGAAAAAATTTTCATTGACGAAAATTATTTGCGACGGAATTAACGACGAAATTTTTCCATCAGCAACGGAAACTTTCAGCAACTTCAAATTTAGCGACGGAACTTGCGACGGAATGCTACGTCGCAAATTTCGTCGCTAATACTCATTTGCAACGGAAATAAAAAAATAGCGACAGAAACTCTGTCGCTAATTCCGTCGCTGAAGGCCCTTTTTCTTGTAGTGTTGAGCATTAATGTCGATCTTTATTTTCTTTTAATGTGAGATATTATTCCATGGACGTGTTTCTCTAGAACTTGCATTGATTCTTTTTTAGATTACATTGATTCAGGCATACATAAAAGCGATTAATGTTATTTTTGGATGAACCACTCTAGTCAAATAGCCCACCTAACATAATTTACCATTATGAAGCCCCTTTGAGCCTAATTGACTTTTTTCTTTGTTGAATAACTTGTCTTAACCATGAGCTTAATATGAATGACTTTACCTAACCTTAAAGATTAGTAGGACATTTGAAAATTCTTGAGCAGGTTATGAAACAAGTGTGGGGGTGGGATTAATTCCATATGTAAGTGGTGGTGATGGTGGATATAAAAAAAAACCAAAAAAATAGAAAAACAATAAAAAATTTGAAAAAAAAAGAAAAGAAAGAAGTTATTTGATTGATAAAGAACTTGAGTAAGGTGTGAGTGATTAATAAAGTAATGGTATTTTGGGTGATTGCGGGTTATTTGTAAACCCCACAAATTTTCTACGTTTAATTAGATTATATTTTAATGGAAGTGTGGATGTTCGTTGTAGGGCTCGAGAATATAGGAGCCGAGAAACCCGTGAATGACCGGGAGCCCGAAGATACAAGAAGGGATAAAGCAAATGCAAGTACGGAGGGATTGAAAAATTTTAAAGTATTAGTTGAAAATTGATGATGTAAAAACTTTTATCGGGAATTCGTGAGGAGTGATGAAATCCCGATAATATTTCATTTTCGAAATAATGGGAATTCATGGAAGACATGAATATTGTGTCCTTGGATAATCTTACAAGAAAATAGGTATATATAGATATACACTACAAGAAAACATACTTTCAGCGACGAAATTTTAGCGACGTAACAATTCCGTTGGTAAAAAAATAAATTAGCGACGGATTTGCGACGAAATTCCGTCGCTATATGTTGCGAATATAAAATTTACAATTTTCGGCGGAATTTGCTACGGAATTCCGTCGCTGAAGACGATCGAATTTTGTGAAATTTTCGTTTTCTATTATTCCGTCGCTAAAATGAATCAGCGACGGAATTCCGTCGCTAATTTATTCCATCGTTGATATGTTTTAGCGACAGAATTCCGTCGCTAAATGATCCCATTTTTTAAAATTATTTTACTATTTTTTCTCCGTCGCCTTAACTCATCACCGACGGAATTCCGTCGATGAGCAGTTCCGTAGCTGATATGTTATAGCGACGGAATTCCGTCGCTAATTGAACGCCTTTAATATAAATTTTTTTACTATTTTTTTCCGTCGCTGAAACTTATCAGTGACGGAGTTCCGTCGGTGATTTAAGATGCGAATTTCCGTCGCTGATATTTTTTAGCGACGGAATTCCGTCGCTAATAGAACCCAATTAAATTAAATTTTTTCCTATTTTTTTCCGTCGCTATAATCTATCACCGACGGAATTCCGTCGGTGATGAGTACAGTCGCTGATATGTTTCAGCGACGGAATTCCGTCGCTAATTGAAAGCCTTTAATTTTAATTTTTTTACTATTTTTTTCCGTCGCTGAAACTTATCAGCGACGGAATTCCGTCGGTGATTGAAGCGTCGAATTTCCGTCGCTGATATGTTTCAGCGACGGAAGTCCGTCGCTAATGGAAAGCCTTTAATTTTAATTTTTTTACTATTTTTTTTTCGTCGCTGAAACTTATCAGCGACGGAATTCCGTCGGTGATTGAAGCGGCGAATTTCTGTCGCTGATATGTTTCAGCGACGAAATTTCGTCGCTGGAGTATTTGTTAAAGTTCCAAATTTCTCTGCTTCACCCAATTTGTCCTCTGCTTCACCCGATTTTGTGCCTGTCCAGCCCCGATATCCACCCTCTGTGTTGTTTGTCTTCACCGACGGCAACAACCCAGCTCCTCTGATCGTCTGGATCTCCCTCTCTTCCTCACCGCCGACGATCTTCCCCCTCTCCTCACGCGATTTCTCCTCTGCTTCACCCGATCTCTCGCCTGTCCAGCCCCGATCTCCGCCCTCTGTGCTGTTTGTCTTCACCGGCGGCAACAACCCAGCTCCACTGAACGTCGGGATCTCCCTCTCTTCCTCACCGCCGACGATCTCCCCCCTCCCTGGCGTGAATTCAGGTTTAATTCCCCATTTTCTTCTGCACTTGTAAATTGAATATTTAATTAAAAAAAAGCATTAGATCATTAATCTGGAGATATACTCCATTCAAATTACAACAGATTTACATAATCTGGCTTGTTTGATCATACCATGTTACAAAACATTTTTTGTGCAGGACTTTGATTCCTCTTTTTCCTTATAAATAAAGTAGCTATGCTTTTTGGTGCTAAGTTTCAACTTTAGCTATTTGTTGCGTGTGTTTGTCAACAATTTTGGATCAACAATTGTGCTTTTTAGCAACAATAGATGGTACAGATCAAAGTTGGCTGTTTAATTGAATGGTTTTGAGATATTGGATGTTTAATAAGAGAAGGCAAGATGAGCTCATGTTATAGTTGGCAAACAAAATCCTGATTATTGTGCTTTGGATAGGATGATATCTGACATTTGAGAAAGCATACCTTTCAATCCTTGAGTTGACATTGTGGTTGATTTCCTGCTAGATATTTCTCGTTAGGAATACTAGAGATAAAGCAAGCATGCGGCAGTCATTGGTGGTGAAAATCCTGCTAAAATCAATTAAACTTTCTTAAAATTTGTCATGTGAAAAAAAATGAGAATTCCCCTAAGTTTTATTAAAAAATCAATTACATATGTTGGTATGATTTTTTTTGTTAAAGTGGGGTTATCTTCAAATTGAAATTTGGGTTTATTGTAATTTTATATTTAAGTTTGGTGTCTCCGTTTATTGCAAATTAATTTTAAGTTGAATGGTTAACATGGAAACGCAAATTCTCATTTATGATACCTGCTTATACCTCTTTTGAGATTGCCATGTCATAATTATGCTTACATGTGACGAGGGTTGTTAAAGTAGTGTTATCTCAAGTTTGTTAAATTATAAATTTTTTGTGATATGATATTAAAGTTGTATCTCTCTATCAATTATGATTTTAGGTTGAGTGCTTAATATTTTTAATACCTTTAATATTAAATCATTAGTATAATTATTAACGAGTTCATTGATCTTCATTTCCTACAAAATGAAGACAATTCCATAGAAGTTTATTGTTAGCTTAAATCTAAACTGAGGGGAGAGAGGTGAGTCGGTTTCTAGATTTTTTGTAATCTTAAAGACTTTTCTAAGTAAGGTACAACCTACACTATATAAAATAATATACAATCAAACAAGAAGTAAAGCAGTCTAGCAATGAAAATAAACAAATTAAACAGTGTAGGAAGATAAGTTTTACATAATGATTTATAGAGGTTTGACATCATTGTCAACTTCCTATACCTTGAGACTTTTTCAAGGATTTCCACTAAATCTACTCTCTTGAAAATGGTACAATCTCTCTCTTTTCCTAATTCAAGGAAAAAATCTTTTCTTTTTTTATCATGCTTCAAAAAATTACCGCAATAAGTACGCACAAAATATAATGGACTCTATTCTTCACAGAGATCAAATTCCTCTTCATTAATTTGGATGATCATTAGAATTAATTTTAATGAAAATAAAAATAATAATAATAGTAAAATTAATGATTAAATAAAATCAATAATAAAATATATATTTGGATGTAATTACAGCAATTGTACTGAGAAAATATAATAAAAAGAGAAAATAATCATTAAGGATTTAGATTAATATTTTGTATAAAATATGAAAATTATGAATAATTAAATGAATCCATTAAAGTTGAAAACTCTATTTTTAGGGTTTTGAAAAAAAAAACTTTATTTGAATTTGTTGTTTAAATTTGGAATATTTAATTGAATTTGTAGTTTAATTTGGATTATTTGAAGATTTTGAGTATTTGATAAATAAAATAAAACTCTATGTATGCCTTAACAAAATGATGTTGTTTCTCTCCTTCATAGGAAGGGAGGTAACGTGCGTGCATGAAAGCAAGCAAAAAACAAAGGATTTGAAGCCATATTGAACTAGAAGGCAAGAGCAAATAAGTTCATTCTGAAGGTACAATTATTATGATATCAAATTTTTTTATTAATTATAACTAATAAATTTGTTATATAAATGTTATTATTATTATTGTTGTTGGTGATTATTTGGTTTGGCGTAGGCTACATATGAATACGCTGGTGACATAATTTTTGGGTTCAAATTTCTGTCAAATGATTAAAATAATGTGATAAGAGTCAAATTATTTGCATTTTGTTAATTGATTTATAATTATTTTAGCTAAGATTATGAATTATTCTTTAATGATTTATTATTCATACAAAAATTGATTTATGATATTGTGGTTGCTGATGTGATTGTAAAACCTTAGTTATTAGTTGTGGATAACTAAGGTTGTTGAGATGATTTTATATGCATGATTTGTATTGATGATTTGGATTGCTATATAGTATTATTTGTAGGTTGGGTAGAGACAAATTACAGTCGTTATGCTGCCGAATTTTCTAAGGAACTTAGGACTTTAAATAAAATACTCCACACATTCAGTTCCAATATTTAAACCTAAATATATGTATGTTACCTAATTTGATTTATTTTGTAATAAGGACGGATTTATCATTTTCAATTATTTATTTTGTTATTATAGATGTTAAATTTTCCTATATGCATGTTACAAATTAAATTGATTTGACTTAATTGGAAAAAATTATTTGGTGATAGAGTGTAATTGTTATTCTATTTTTTCAGATACTGTATTCTGTGTGAAAAATGGATAAGGATAGATCTTGGATGTATTGTCGATTAGATGTAGATGGATTCATTAGAGATGAATTTTTGAATGGAGTTGAAGAGTTAATTAGTTTTGTATTTTGTCATCCTGAGGTAGTTAGTGGAAATAGAATTAAATGTCCTTGTAGCAAATGTATGAATAAACAATTCTTGGAAGTCGATAAGGTGCGGAAACACCTTTATTACAAAGGTTTTGTTGTTGGGTATACGACTTGGAATCAACACGGAGAAATTGAAGAAGGACAGTCATCACAACATTTTAATGAAACAGTTGATCCACTATCTGGGGTGAGACCTGAGGGACAAAATCCATATGTTAGAATGGTTACAGATGCTTTTCAAATGGATGATGACGTAATTGGTAATTCGGTTAACAATTCAAGAAGTGAGGAGCAACATCCAGATTCATCTGCTACATACTTCTATTCTCTATTGAATGATGCCGAAGAACAACTATGGCCTGGTTGTTCAATGCACACAACATTATCAGCTGTTTCACAACTTTTGAACTGGAAGTCAGAGTTTAATATAAGTGAAGCATGCTTCAATCGTTTATTGGGGATTATGAAGCCAATGTTACCAGAAGATGATAATTTGCCACAAACCAACTATGAAATGAATAAGAAGCTAGAAAAATTGGGTCTTAGTTATGTTAAAATAGACGCATGCAAGAATAATTGTTTGTTGTTTGATAAAGAATATGTAGAGGATGAGTATTGTCAAATATGTGGTCAACCTCGATATAAACCTATCTCAACAGTTGGTGGACGAGGAAAAAAGATACCTTATAAGGTTTTACATTATTTGCCATTAATTCCGAGGTTGCAAAGGCTTTTTATGTCATCAGTAAATGCTAAGTTTATGACATGGCATGTTGAAAGTTGAAATATGTCAGACCTGAGTTTTCGATTTACGTATGTAGCTTGTACCTTATGATTCCTATGTGTACGAACGTTATATTTCATAGTTGAATCATAAGAAGAGTATTTACTATCATGCAATCGATTTATTGAGAATTAAAAATGCATGTAAGCTACATAACAGCGAGATAAGGGTTCAAATTAATTTTCGAGCAAGTACAAGGGTAAAACGATCAATTGATCGAAATTCGGTATAAATACGATGAGACAATTTCATTAAAAATATGAAATCGAGAAATCTTGATCAATAACGAGGAAAATATTGAATTTCGAGTCCAATTGATCGAGATATGAATTTAATTAATATTTTTGGAATTTTTATCTCGAAAAACGAGCCCAAAAATAGTGGAAAAATATACCGAAAAAGTAAAATCGGACTGATAAATTCATTTGCGGACCAAATGAATTTAATTAGAATTTTTGAAAATTTTTGGGATATTTTAGGATTTTTAATATTATTTTAAGGATTAAAATAATATTAAAAATATATTATAAAAAAAAAAAACGAACGAAATTCTGAAAACGCGGGGAGAGAGAAGGAAACGAAGCCGACTCAAACCGAGGGAGAAGAGCTCACCGGACGGCCATCAATCCGGCAACCAGCGGCCACGCACGCGACCGGGAAAGGAAGGCCGACACCGTGCGACCTCCCAGCCACCAGGACACGCGCCACCGGCGCCGAAATCCGGCGAATCGAAGGGAGAAAGCCGCGGAGGAAAAACGGGCATTCGGCGATCACCGGCGGGAGTTGGCTCCGATCGAGGCCAACCGAGAGGTCCCCTGTCCAATACGCGTCGAACGGCGGCAACGGCACACCGGGAACCGGCCGGACGTCGCCGGCACGACTAAAAAGGTACTGAACCGGTCGGCGGTTCAGTGGGAAAGTGACTGTGCTGAACCGGACCGGACCGGTTCAGCCAAGGAGAAAAGGGAAAAAAGAGGAAAAAGGAAAGAAAAAGGAAAAGAAAAATTTTTGAGATTTCACCGGACTTCGGGTAAGTCGATACGAGGTCAAAAGTGACCAATTTAATTTCTGATAAATTTATTTAAATTATATTTAATCAGAAATTGACCCGGAGTTAAATATACGAAATTGTGCAGTTCGACGATTAATTCCGAACGGAAGCCCGATCGAACTTCGATTCGCGCACCATCGCACAATCTTGGGTAAGTAAAGCTCATTTACGACAATTTATGTGATTTATGCGTATTTAAGATTTAATTTACGCATTTCGGATTAAATTTTGGATTTAGTGAATTATATTCAGAAAATTGAATAAAATGTCGTAAATGATATACGGGCTATCCAAAGAGCTTGGAATAAAGCCCAATGGGTATTGATAGGCCCAATGAGTCGATAGACCTTGATGAATGGGCTTAATACGGATTAAGGCCCGATTAACGTGATTAAGGCCCATTAAGCGTAAAAGGGCCAATTTAAGTGAAATAAACTGTATTAAATGTGTAATACAGTAAGAAAAGTGTAATTAACTCAGTGAATGATTAAATGCAGTTTCAGAGTCATATTGAGAGTTGACCGGACTGCGAGATTAGACAGTACAGAGGAAGAGAGGTCACACGACGTGATCCGAGGTAGGGGACTCTTGCAAGTAGCTAGAGATATCTGTGCATATTTTCGTTGGATTTTACATTCACTGAAATTGTTTGAGGGTCAGAGAAAATCTATAATAATTTTAGGGACCCGATATGGGTAAATTACGATTTTGCCCCTAGTTAGGCAAAAAGTGAAATTTTGGGAAAAGTGGTAAAAAGCATGGAAATGATGTTTTGAGTGGTTTTTACTGCTGTGTAGCAGAAGAGTAGGTGGATGGGCTAATGTTTTGAGGTCGATGTAAATTAAGCACACTTTATAGTGCTGATTTTAGTGATTTTTAACATCCCTATTTTTAAAGAGCCATCTACCGAATTATGTGGAAACAATCGTGCTAGAGCATAACTCGCACTTGATTTCAGATGTTTTTCACATACATTAGTGCTGGAGGTTGACTCGCACTACATTTATTTGACATGCATGATAGAGTATTTGAGCATTGCTCGTACTCAGTTTTTATGTAATTTGTGCATGATAGAGTGCTGGAGCGTTTAGCTCGTACTCGAGTTTTACATGAGATGCATAACCTGGTGCTGGAGGTTCACTCGCACTAGTGTTGATATTTTGACATGCATATACAGTGTTTTGAGGCGGAGTGTTGACTGTGTGTCACACTCAAGACGCGCACTGTAGTTTTTCGTGATATACACACATGTTAGAAAAACCGTGACGATTTCCTCCGTGTAGACTGAGTGTCACACTGTTGAGATGTTCTCACGTGGATTTAGAGACGTGGCATTGATTTCCATAGTATGAGGGCTAAGACCTATGGCAGGCACCCCGACTATGATGTATTTCCATGGTATGAGAGGCTAAGACCTATGGCAGGCACCCCGACCATGATGTATGGGTCCACGGGTGTACGTTGTACCGTGCATGTGGCATGGAGTACATTGTACCGTGTTTTGTGTTGTGGAGTTATGGAGGAGTGTGTTGATAGCTGATGGTTGTGATGGACTGACCCCCCTCCCGTTACAGCAGTGATAACCCGCACACCGAGTACTGTGTTGCCTGGGATTTCACCACATGTTAGGATATGTACATAGTCCGGAGATACTCTCTTACGGTAAGATCCTTAAGCCCAACATCCTTAAGCCTGTTAGGCGGGGAGGCTCTGTTCGGCGGGGAGGCTCTCTTACATAGTCTAGAGAGATTGCATTTAGCCACTGAGTCTCACATGATATATCACATGTGTTTTGCGATACGGGTAGACCTGAGGGATGGGTCGAAACCCGATTGATTTGTTTGTGTTGTGATCAGAAATGCCATATTTACTGTGTTTTGAATGTAAATGGCATATTTTATATAAAGGCATTCTTAAATTATTAAATATGCACTGTTTTGCATGAATGCCTCTGATTGATAAACCAGCATGTGTTTAGTACATGGGATTTTAAATCTGTACTATATTATATATATTTTAAACATGCTTTTGAAATGAGAGAAGGAAAGGCAAAGCACTATTTTCAAGTAGATAGTATGGATGTCTACTTGCTTGCCTGATTTCCTTACTGAGCGCGTTGATAGCTCATCCCATTCATTTTCCCCCCATCTCTACAGATTCTCTTCAGTAGATCGAGTCGGCCAGGGTATTGCATTCCTTTGATCCGCTGCCACTCCCAATCTAGCGAAAGGTATACACACGCGTACTCTTTTGTATCTGAACAATGTATAAACACAGTGATGTACACGTTTTAATATGGGGGATGTAATGATGTAATTATATTTAAGTATATGAATTTACTTATGATATGAAAGTCATGTATGTATGATACGTGAAAGAATGGTAAGGTATGTATGGATGAGAAGACTGATGCCTATTCATAGCCCAACTGTTGAGGAGATAAAGGTAAGTAAAAAAGCGAAAAATTTATTGTGGTTTTTGGTAAAGTCGCGTGTGGGAGGAGGGCGTGACAAGAGTGGTATCAGAGCGTAGTTGGTCTGATGTGTCTAGGCATTTGTAATTAGGAAAATGTACATCCCCAAATCACTGTGTTTTGTTCAGTTACAATTGTGTATACAAGATGGGAGTTGGACAAATTAATGTTTGTGAATGCAGGAATTGAGCCATTATGGCTAATACCCGCCGTGGTAGAGGGGCGAGGGGTAGGGCTGGAGGCTGTAGAGGTAGGCCGGCTAGCCAGGGTGATTCTTCGACTACCCATACACCCCCAGGTACTGCTGAGGTACCAGATACTACTGAGGCACGCTTCACGAGGATAGAGCGTAGCCTAGAGGCGATAGTAGGGCTGTTGGCACAGACTTTGCCAAGTAGACAGAGGCATGATGCAGAAACTGCGACTGGAGAGGCAGTTGCACCTGATACACCTGCGCAGCCTGTACAGGGGCCACAGACTACTGATACTCCTACACCCCCACCAGCTCAGGTTAGTAGAGGATATGGGTGTGATTTGGATCGGTTGCGACAGTTCCAAAAGCTTGGACCTCCATCTTTTCGAGGGGTCAAGGACCCAGCCAGTGTTGAGGAGTGGATTGGCGAGATGGAGAAGTTGTACGATTTGTTTGAGTGTACGACTTCTGAGAGAGTCGCATTTGCTGCGTTCCTACTGAAGGGAACGGCAGAGCATTGGTGGAAGTCCACCAGGCCGATATTGAGAGCCTGACATGCTGAGATTAGTTGGGAGATGTTTCTAGAGGCCTTCAGGAGGCAGTTTGTTCCTGATACTGCGCAGCGTAGACTGCAGGCTGAGTTTTTAGGATTGAGCCAGGGGAGTCTCACAGTGGATGAGTATGAGACCAGATTTTTGGCCCTGGGGAGATATGATCCCGATACCATGTACAGCGAGACCAGGAAGGTCCGCAGATTTATTGACGGATTGAGACCGGTGTTGCGGTCTAAATTGGTACCACTAGACATTAGTACATATGATGAGGCAGTGCGCAGGGCGCAACTTTGTGAGCAGGATTATGAGAGGCATTTCTCTGAGTTTAGGAAGTTCAGTCGGAGTCGAGATAGAGAGAGGAAGAGGCCGGCTAGAGATAGAGGGTTCAGTTATCGAGGAGGGAGGAGACTCTTCGGTAAGGGACCACGGATAGAGGAGGTGCGAGAGCGACCAGTCAGACCTCCTACATACCCGGCCATAGCTCCGGCAAAGGGCATTGTGATTGGAGGACCGAGGCCTACTACTGATCAGTGCAGCCGATGTGGCAGACATCATGGCGGTAGACCTTGTCCGTTGAGCCCTGTTGTGTGTTTCCGATGTGGGAAACAGGGGCATATGGCTAGAGAGTGCCCAGAGACATATGTGATTGCCCCACAGAAGGGCAAGGAGCAAGATAGAGCTCCAGCTGGTACGTCTGCTCAGAGAGGTAGAGCGACGGCAGAGGAGAAGGGGAAGCAAGTGATGGGTCGAGGGCGAGTACATGCTTTGGACCAGGACACAGCTGATGCTTCTACGGATGTGATTCGAGGTAACATCCTGATTTATGATTTAGAAGCATATGTTTTAATTGATCCTGGTGCCACACATTCATTTGTATCACCATCATTTGCATGTAAGTTAGAAAAGCATGTAAAGTGTACTCCTTTAAAGATGATGATGTTGATTTGTACGCTTATGGATTCCAGTCAGCTAGTTGAGCATGTGTATAATGATTGTAAGTTAAGAGTAGGGGAAAAGGATATGACAGCCAATCTAATATTGCTAAGTATGAGTGACTTTGATGTAATATTAGGTATGGATTGGTTATCTGCAAACCATGCTGTTTTAGATTGTTATGCTAAGACAGTTATGTTTCCTAACCCTACGAAAGTTATTGTAAAGTTTGATAGGAAGAAATGAAAGAAATAAATATGTTGTTAATAAATAAAAATATTTTGCTGACTGAGAGATAAACATCTTGAAGGTTTCATTGCATACGTAGTGGATACGGATAATGTACATCCGGAGTTGGTAGATATTCCTGTGGTCAGTGAGTACCCAGATGTTTTCCCGGATGAGTTGCCAGGGTTACCACCAGACAGAGAGATGGAGTTTTGTATAGATTTCGTGCCTGGTACTGAGCCTATTTCGAGACCACCGTATCGCATGGCCTTAGTTGAGCTGGAGGAGCTCAAGAGACAGTTACAGGAGCTGTTGGATAGAGGTTTTATCAGACCGAGTGTTTCACCGTGGGGAGCACCGGTTCTGTTTGTGAGGAAGAAGGATGGAAGTCTCCGATTGTGTATAGACTACAGATTGTTGAATAAGGCTACCATCAAGAATAGATATCCCCTTCCACGCATTGACGACTTACTGGATCAGCTTCGGGGAGCGCAGGTCTTTTCTAAGATTGATCTGAGGTCTGGGTATCATCAGTTGAGAGTTCGGAGTGGAGATGTACCCAAGACAGCATTTAGGACTCGATATGGCCATTATGAGTTCCTAGTTATGCCATTCGGACTGACGAATGCTCCCGCAGCTTTCATGGCTTTGATGAACGATGTGTTCAAGCCATATTTGGATCAGTTTGTTATCGTATTCATCGATGACATATTAGTATATTCGAGATCCGAGGAGGAGCATGAGGAGCACCTTAGGATTGTATTACAGACTCTACGAGGGCAGCAGTTGTATGCTAAACTCAGCAAGTGTGATTTTTGGTTGACAGAGATCTCGTTTTTGGGACATGTAGTGTCGAGGGATGGTGTATCAGTAGATCCATCCAAGATTGAGGCTGTAGTTCAATGGGAACAGCCGAGGACGGTTACCGAGATCAGGAGTTTTCTGGGTTTAGCAGGGTACTATCGGAGATTCGTTGAGGGATTTTCGAAGTTGGCTGCTCCGTTGACACGTCTCACTCGAAAGAATGTTGCATTCGTGTGGGACGAAGATTGTGAGAGGAGTTTTCAGGAGCTAAAGAGTCGATTGACCACCGCTCCGATTCTCACTATTCCTACCAGCTCAGGAGGATTTTTAGTATATACCGATGCTTCGCATCAGGGACTGGGCTGTGTGTTGATGTAGGATGGGAGGGTAGTTGCTTATGGATCCAGACAGCTGAAGGACCATGAGAAGAACTATCCGACCCACGATTTAGAGTTGGCAGCAGTAGTGTTTGCGTTGAAGGTATGGCGCCACTACTTGTATGGTGAGAAGTTTCAAATTTTTACCGACCACAAGAGCCTCAAGTACCTGTTCTCACAGAAGGAGCTGAACATGAGACAGAGAAGATGGCTAGAGCTTCTGAAGGATTATGATTGTGAGATACTTTATCATCCGGGTAAGGCTAATGTTGTAGCAGATGCTTTGAGTAGGAAGAGCCTTGGGATGGTATCGTATATGATGGTCAGGGAGCACGAGTTGCTAGAGCAGTTTGCTAGCCTCAGTTTGGGAGTTGTGCCTTCGGACATGGATGCAAATTGTATGATTGCGAGTCTACGTTTAGAGCCAAATCTGTTAGACAGGATCAGACAGGCTCAGCAGACAGATCTGCAGTGCATCGATGTGATTGGTCAGATGTAGAGGGGCACAGTGACAGATTTTGAGTTGAGTCTTGATGGACTACTGAGGTTCAGAGGTAGATTGTGTGTTCCCGAGGACCCAGAGCTCAGGAGATTGATATTGTCAGAAGCTCATTCCTCGAGGTACACGTTGCATCCGGGGAGTGGCAAGATGTATCAGAACCTCCGAAAGGTGTACTGGTGGTCAGGTATGAAGAGAGATGTGGCAGATTTTGTGGCGAGATGTCTCGTATGTCAGCAGGTGAAGGTAGAGCATCAGAAACCTGCAGGATTGTTGCAGCCTCTACCTATACCGACATGGAAATGGGAGCATATCACCATGGATTTCGTGATGGGTTTACCGAGGACCCGGAGGAATCACGATGCTATATGGGTGATCGTTGATAGACTGACGAAGTCAGCCCACTTCCTAGCTATGAGAGCTACCGATACTCTGAGTACATTGGCAGGGTTGTATGTACGCGAGGTAGTGAGGTTGCATGGTATTCCAGTAAGCATTGTTTCAGATAGGGATTCCCGCTTCACTTCCCACTTTTGGGAACATTTTCAGGAAGCTATGGGAACCCAGTTGAGTTTGAGCACAGCTTTCCATCCTCAGACAGATGGTCAGTCAGAGAGGACGATACAGACTCTGGAGGATATGTTGAGAGCATGTGTGCTGGATTTTAGAGGCTCCTGGGATGATCATTTGCCACTAGCCGAGTTCGCCTACAACAACAGTTATCATTCGAGTATCGGGATGGCACCGTATGAGGCCTTGTATGGCCGTAGATGTCGTTCCCCTATTGGGTGGGAAGAAGTGGGTGACCGTAAGATTTTTGCTCTTGATATGGTTACACGGGCTTCTGAGGATGTCCAGTTGATAGTAGAGAGATTGAGGACAGCTCAGAGTCGACAGAAGAGTTATGCTGACAGGAGACGTAGGCCACTTGAGTTCGCAGTTGGTGAGTCCGTGTTTCTGAAGGTTTCTCCTTCCAAGGGTATAGCGAGGTTTGGGAAGAGAGGTAAGTTGGGTCCTCGCTACATTGGACCCTTCGAGATACTTGATCGAGTGGGAGATAAGGCTTATAGGTTGGCATTGCCACCAGATTTGTCAGGCGTGCACAACGTCTTCCACATTTCAATGCTTAGGAAGTATCACCCGGATCCGGCACATGTGATTAGTTATGAGCCTTTGGAGCTCAGTGAGGACATGTCATATGTTGAGAGGCCGATTAGAATACTGGATAGGAAGGAGAAGGTTTTGAGATCGAAGACTATCGGGTTAGTGAAGGTATTATGGCAGCATCACACTTCCGAGGAGGCTACTTAGGAGTTAGAGAGCTTGATGCGAGAGAAGCACCCCCAATGGTTTGAGGATTGATTTGGTTCTAATTTGGAGGACCAAATTCTTTTAGTTGGGGAGGATTGTCAGACCCGAGTTTTCGATTTACGTATGTAGCTTGTACCTTATGATTCCTATGTGTACGAACGTTATATTTCATAGTTGAATCATAAGAAGAGTATTTACTATCATGCAATCGATTTATTGAGAATTAAAAATGCATGTAAGCTACATAACAGCGAGATAAGGGTTCAAATTAATTTTCGAGCAAGTACAGGGGTAAAACGATCAATTGATCGAAATTCGGTATAAATACGATGAGACAATTTCATTAAAAATATGAAATCGAGAAATCTTGATCAATAACGAGGAAAATATTGAATTTCGAGTCCAATTGATCGAGATATGAATTTAATTAATATTTTTGGAATTTTTATCTCGAAAAACGAGCCCAAAAATAGTGGAAAAATATACCGAAAAAGTAAAATCGGACTGATAAATTCATTTGCGGACCAAATGAATTTAATTAGAATTTTTGAAAATTTTTGGGATATTTTAGGATTTTTAATATTATTTTAAGGATTAAAATAATATTAAAAATATATTATAAAAAAAAAACGAACGAAATTCTGAAAAAGCGGGGAGAGAGAAGGAAACGAAGCCGACGCAAACCGAGGGAGAAGAGCTCACCGGACGGCCACCAATCCGGCAACCAGCGGCCACGCACGCGACCGGGAAAGGAAGGCCGACACCGTGCGACCTCCCAGCCACTAGGACGCGCGCCACCGGCGCCGGAATCTGGCGAATCGAAGGGAGAAAGCCGCGGAGGAAAAACGGGCATTCGGCGGTCACCGGCGGGAGTTGGCTCCGATCGAGGCCAACCGAGAGGTCCCCTGTCCAATACGCGTCGAACGGCGGCAACGGCACACCGGGAACCGACCGGACGTCGCCGGCACGACTAAAAAGGTACTGAACCGGTCGGCGGTTCAGTGGGAAAGTGACTGTGCTGAACCGGACCGGACCGGTTCAGCCAAGGAGAAAAGGGAAAAAAGAGGAAAAAGGAAAGAAAAAGGAAAAGGAAAATTTTCGGGATTTCACCGGACTTCGGGTAAGTCGATACGAGGTCAAAAGTGACCAATTTAATTTCTGATAAATTTATTTAAATTATATTTAATCAGAAATTGACCCGGAGTTAAATATACGAAATTGTGCAGTTCGACGATTAATTCCGAACGGAAGCCCGATCGAACTTTGATTCGCGCACCATCGCACAATCTCGGGTAAGTAAAGCTCATTTACGACAATTTATGTGATTTATGCGTATTTAAGATTTAATTTACGCATTTCGGATTAAATTTTGGATTTAGTGAATTATATTCAGAAAATTGAATAAAATGTCGTAAATGATATACGGGCTATCCAAAGAGCTTGGAATAAAGCCCAATGGGTATTGATAGACCCAATGAGTCGATAGACCTTGATGAACGGGCTTAATACGGATTAAGGCCCGATTAACGTGATTAAGGCCCATTAAGCGTAAAAGGGCCAATTTAAGTGAAATAAACTGTATTAAATGTGTAATACAGTAAGAAAAGTGTAATTAACTCAGTGAATGATTAAATGCAGTTCCAGAGTCATATTGAGAGTTGACCGGACTGCGAGATTAGACAGCACAGAGGAAGAGAGGTCACACGACGTGATCCGAGGTAGGGGACTCTTGCAAGTAGCTAGAGATATCTGTGCATATTTTCGTTGGATTTTACATTCACTGAAATTGTTTGAGGGTCAGAGAAAATCTATAATAATTTTAGGGACCCGATATGGGTAAATTACGATTTTGCCCCTAGTTAGGCAAAAAGTGAAATTTTGGGAAAAGTGATAAAAAGCATGGAAATGATGTTTTGAGTGGTTTTTACTGCTGTGTAGCAGAAGAGTAGGTGGATGGGCTAATGTTTTGAGGTCGATGTAAATTAAGCACACTTTATAGTGCTGATTTTAGTGATTTTTAACATCCCTATTTTTAAAGAGCCATCTACCGAATTATGTGGAAACAATCGTGCTAGAGCATAACTCGCACTTGATTTCAGATGTTTTTCACATACATTAGTGCTGGAGGTTGACTCGCACTACATTTATTTGACATGCATGATAGAGTATTGGAGCATTGCTCGTACTCAGTTTTTATGTAATTTGTGCATGATAGAGTGCTGGAGCGTTTAGCTCGTACTCAAGTTTTACATGAGATGCATGACCTGGTGCTGGAGGTTCACTCGCACTAGTGTTGATATTTTGACATGCATATACAGTGTTTTGAGGCGGAGTGTTGACTGTGTGTCACACTCAAGACGCGCACTGTAGTTTTTCGTGATATACACACATGTTAGAAAAACCGTGACGATTTCCTCCGTGTAGACTGAGTGTCACACTGTTGAGATGTTCTCACGTGGATTTAGAGACGTGGCATTGATTTCCATAGTATGAGGGCTAAGACCTATGGCAGGCACCCCGACTATGATGTATTTCCATGGTATGAGAGGCTAAGACCTATGGCAGGCACCCCGACCATGATGTATGGGTCCACGGGTGTACGTTGTACCGTGCATGTGGCATGGAGTACATTGTACCGTGTTTTGTGTTGTGGAGTTGTGGAGGAGTGTGTTGATAGCTGACGGTTGTGATGGACTGACCCCCCTCCCGTTACAGCAGTGATAACCCGCACACCGAGTACTGTGTTGCCTGGGATTTCACCACATGTTAGGATATGTACATAGTCCGGAGATACTCTCTTACGGTAAGATCCTTAAGCCCAACATCCTTAAGCCTGTTAGGCGGGGAGGCTCTGTTCGGCGGGGAGGCTCTGTTCGGCGGGGAGGCTCTCTTACATAGTCTAGAGAGATTGCATTTAGCCACTGAGTCTCACATGATATATCACATGTGTTTTGCGATACGGGTAGACCTGAGGGATGGGTCGAAACCCGATTGATTTGTTTGTGTTGTGATCAGAAATGCCATATTTACTGTGTTTTGAATGTAAATGGCATATTTTATATAAAGGCATTCTTAAATGATTAAATATGCACTGTTTTGCATGAATGCCTCTGATTGATAAACCAGCATGTGTTTAGTACATGGGATTTTAAATCTATACTATATTATATATATTTTAAACATGCTTTTGAAATGAGAGAAGGAAAGGCAAAGCACTATTTTCAAGTAGATAGTATGGATGTCTACTTGCTTGCCTGATTTCCTTACTGAGCGCGTTGATAGCTCATCCCATTCATTTTCCCCCCATCTCTACAGATTCTCATCAGTAGATCGAGTCGGCCAGGGTATTGCATTCCTTTGATCCGCTGCCACTCCCCATCTAGCGAAAGGTATACACACGCGTACTCTTTTGTATCTGAACAATGTATAAACACAGTGATGTACACGTTTTAATATGGGGGATGTAATGATGTAATTATATTTAAGTATATGAATTTACTTATGATATGAAAGTCATGTATGTATGATACGTGAAAGAATGGTAAGGTATGTATGGATGAGAAGACTGATGCATATTCACAGACCAACTGTTGAGGAGATAAAGGTAAGTAAAAAAACGAAAAATTTATTGTGGTTTTTGGTAAAGTCGCGTGTGGGAGGAGGGCGTGACAAAATACTAACGGAGTGCTCAATCATCCTGCTGATGGGGAGGCATGGTAAAAATTCGATAGTATCCACCAATCGTTTGCTGCTGATCCTCGGAATGTAAGACTTGGTTTGTGTGCTGATGGATTTTGTCCTTATGGCCCGGCATCGAGATCATACTCTTGTTGGCCAATAATACTTACTGTTTACAATTTACCTCCATGGATGTGCATGAAGCAACCATATTTGTTTCTCAATATGATAATTCCGGGAAGGAAAAGTCCATCACATAACATTGATGTTTTCTTGAGACCTTTAATTGATGAGTTAAAGGTGTTGTGGGAACATGGTGTTGAGACTTATGATGCTCACAGAAAACAACATTTTATGTTAAGGGCCGCATTGTTATGGACGATTAATGACTTCCCTGCTTATGGAATGTTGTCTGGGTGGAGCACCCATGGTCGATTATCTTGTCCTTATTGCATGGAACGTACAAAGGCCTTTAGGTTGCAGTATGGACGAAAGCCTTGCTTTTTCGATTGTCATCGTCAATTTTTGCCTCCTAATCATCCTTTCAGGAGGCAACGTGACAAATTTAGTAAAAGGGTAGATCATGATCCTCCAGTGCAGAGATTATCAGGTGAAGAAGTATTGCAACAATTAGATGCAATCGACGATTTACCATACGGTACAAAATGTGGTCCACAAAAACCTCCAGGGTTTGGGGTATCTCATAATTGGGTGAAGAAGAGTATATTCTGGGAATTGCCTTATTGGCATACCAATCTTATTCGACACAATTTGGATGTCATGCATATTGAGAAAAATGTTTTTGACAATTTGTTTAACACCCTGATGGATGTTAAGGGGAAAACTAAAGATAATACAAATGCAAGAATGGATATGGCCTTCATTTGCAAAAGAAAAGAATTAGAATTGGTGAATAGTAATGGAAAAACATTAAAGCCTAAAGCTTCATTCACTCTAAGCAAGGAGGAGAAAAAACGACTATGTGCTTGGGTTAAAGAGTTAAGGCTTCCTGATGGGTTTGCATCAAATATAGCTTGGTGTGTTAATGTCGATGAATGCAAGTTCTACGGAATGAAATCTCATGACTGTCACATTTTTATGCAGTGCTTACTTCCCATAGCTATTCGTGATGTTGTCCCAAATCCAATTTGGGATGCAATCACAGAGCTATCTCATTTTTTCAGAGATGTATGCTCACCGAAAATACGTGTAGATCACATGCAAGTTTTGCAAAGGAATATTGTACAAACCATTTGCAAATTAGAGAAGATCTTTCCCCCTTCATTTTTTGATTGTATGGAGCATCTTCCAATCCACTTGCCTTATGAGGCTATGGTGGGCGGTCCAGTGCAATATCGATGGATGTATCCTTTTGAAAGGTAATCACTTATAGTTAATTATTATTCAATGTTATACTAATATTTATCATCTCAAATATTCTATCTGAAAAAGTTAATAAAATTTTATTGCTTACAATATTCACTTCAGGTTTTTGCATCACTTAAAAAAGAAAATGAAAAATCCAGCTCATCCAGAAGGGTCGATATGTATGGCATACATAAGGGAGGAGATTGGAAACTTTTGTGCCTTGTATTTTGAACCTGAAGTTCAAACAAGATTGACCCGTCCACCACGTAATGATGATGGAGGAGATGTCGATCCGATGGGACGTTTGTCCATTTTTAGTCGTCCAGGTCGACCAATTGGGCCGACAAAAAATAATGCTCGATACTTGGAGGAAGATGAGTACAATACTGCGTGTATATACGTGTTAATGAATTGTGAGGAAATAGTCCCCTATATTGAGTAAGTTATCTAAATCTAATTCATCGTTTAATGTTAAATAATATGGCTGATATAGTTATCTTATTTAGTTTCAAATGATATTGTAGGTCATTTGATAATATGATTAAAAGAGATCATCCGAATATCAGCGATGCACAATTAGAGAAAGCACGTCATGATCATTTTCCAAAATGGCTTAAACAATTTGTAAGTACTATAAAAATAGAACAATCAGTAGTTTGAACTTAAATTTTAAAATTTTAATGCTAGGTTTTGCGGGGTTTCAGGTATTTGAACATGCCACTCAAACAGATCCACGTATTATTGAGATTTCTCATGGTCCTGGACGTATGATCAGGAGTTATCAAGGTTATTTTGTAAATGGTTTCAAGTTTCATACGTTGGATTATGGTCGATCTCGAAAAACAATGAATAGTGGTGTTTGTGTCAAAGGCAGCTGCTACAATGATATTGATCGTGATTTTTATGGCATACTGACAGATATAATCGAATTAGAGTACTTTGGAATTGGGAATAAAGTTGTGTTATTCAAGTGTCATTGGTTTGATACAGAACGAGGTCTTCATGTTGATCCCCGTCACGGTCTTGTTGATATCAAGCATAAATCTATACTTGCCAGTAACGAACCTTTTATATTAGTTGAACAGAGCCAACAAGTCTACTTTAGTACTTATCCTTCTACAAAAAAAGATCGTCGTCATTGGTGGGCCGTATTCAAAACAAAGGCACGAAGTAGATTTAATCTTCGACGAAATGACGGTGGACAGATTCTAGATTTGAACGAAGGAGTTTACCAAGAAGTGGAAGTTTCGAACCCTAGAATGGTTGCATATTCAGACGAATTGGACAACCCGACTGTTCATAGTACTGGCGAATATGAAGAAGTCGATCAATTTGCAGAAGAAGAAGAAGAAGAAGAGGAGGAGGAAGAGGAAGTGGAAGAAGAAGAAGAGGAGGAGGAGGATGAAGTATGGAATGATAAAACAGTTGGTAATGATAGAGAAGATGACAGTGATTACAATAAAGAATAGTAAGAATTAAATATTAGATTGTAAAATAGATATTATTGGACTTCATTTACTTATTTCTAAAGATAATTTTTTTATCTGTATTGCAGATGAGAAGATTGAAAAAGTTAGCACATAGATCACATAGGTCCAAGTCTCCTCTACCTGGAATGGAGTTTGACTATAATCTTGACTTGGACATACAGCCTCAATCTCAGCAGCCTACTCCATCTGATGCTCAGGCTCGTGATCGACCTTTAGCTCACTGTCCAAATCAGCCTCGTTCTCGGCCTCTCGCCCAACCAAATCCATCTTCGAGTCGACCTGTTCCAGCTCCTGATAATGATGACGACGACGATGATGATGCCATTCCAGCTCCTCCATCAGCGGTAGAAGAACCATTACCCGGGCGAAGAATATCTAATGAGGAGGCTACACAAACTGCGGGTGGTAGTGGGAGTGGGAGTGGTGGTAGTGGTCGGAAAAGAACAAGAGGCCCAAATCAAAGCCTTGAAACACCGCAAAACCCAGAGCATAGGTTATTCCTGACGCCACTTGGTAACAGGTATATTGCTTCTACTTTTGTTTTATTTTCATACAACTATGATATTAAATATGGTATAATATGTGGCGATATCTTCTTTTTTGATTGGCAGTTCTTTTCAAGACTCGAAGGGTGTGAGGACTATATCTAATTTAATTAAACAACATTACTCGGAACCATGGCCAACATGGAAAACGGTTCCAAATGAAGTGAAAGCACAGATGTGGAATAAATTTCAAGTACATTACTTTGAAGTAAATAACTTGATAATTTGTCATAAACATATCGAAATGATAATTATCATTTGTTTTTGTTTGCAGGAGAACTTCAGGTGGTCTGCTGACCAAACCAATAATGTCTATACAATTTGGGAGCACTTATGCAAGTCACGTTTTAGAGACCTGCTGCAGTTGGAGAGAAGACAAGCAATGCAATATTTTCATACGGATAAAATATCTGAATGTAAAGGGCACAACAAGTCAAAGTGGATTTCAGTCCAAATATGGGATCAATTAATTGAGAATGAGTGGGGGACTGAAAGGTGGGAGGCGAAGTCAAAAAAAGGAAAACAAAATCGGTTGACGGAAAAAGAAGGAACGATAATAAAGCATACGAGTGGTTCTGTTTCTTTTCCGGTACATGAGTATAGGATGGTAAGTCCAAATAATAAATTTATTTATTTTACTATTGACTTTCATATATTTTTATTTAAATGTAATTTTTATTCATTACTCGAATTCCATATCTTTTTATGAAAAATTGCATATCTTGTATTGTAGACGAAACGTCTAGGTCGAGCACCGACATATAAAGAATTGTTTGATTGGACGCATAGACGTTTAGGTGGAGATGGTGATTATGTGGACAACAAGTCCAAATCTGTCAGTGTACGTAATGCATTATATTGGCTTATAATATGGTTTTCCCGTTATTAAAGTTTACTGTTTATTATCCTTCTTCTAATTACATTGTAGGAAAAGTACGCTACTTCATTGACTCAGAAATACGGCGAGGATATAAGCACCCATCCTCCTTTTGATCGAGCTGCATGGTGTGAGGTAATTGGAGGGATGGAGAGTACGCGTACACATACCTACGGATTTGGGACTAGGCCACATCGCCTTGATTTACAAATGGGCACAAACATTGCATTTGCCTCTGGTTCCACCCAATCTTCTTGCGCATCTCATTCAGCTTATAGTCCTTTTCCTTATCCTACTCCTGGTGTGATGGGTACTCCTGACACAAATTCAGAGGTGCAACAAGTGAAAGATGATGTCAGAGTCATATCAAACAAGATTGATAATCTGGAAGGAAAGTTGTCTGATTTTATGGATCAGATGATGAACTTGATGGCAAGGAATGCCAATAACACAGGAGCACCTGGACCTGGACCGTCTGGATCTGGAGGTCACCCTAATCAGTGAGAGTACACATTTTATTTTATTTTCTTATGAATTCTGGATGATATTTGTGATGATGATTTGATCAGACTGTATATGATGATGATTTTCAATTAATAGTTGATGTTAGTTTTGACATATAATTGTGATATATATTTTATGTTTGTTTTTATCGATTTCTACAGCTCTGTTTGATTATTTTAGGTATACGGAATTAAAAGAAAAAATATTAAAAAATATATAGTTAAATTAGCTACGGAAATCCGTCGCTAAATCCTATTAGCGACGGAAAATTTAATTAATTAACATAAGTAAACATATAAATTAGCGACGAAAATCTGTCGCTGAAACACTTTAGCGACGGAAATATATGATTTAAGGAAATTTCCCTCGCTAAAGGGTTTCAGCGACGGATTTTCCATCGCTAATAATTCTGTCTCTGAAACATTTCAGCGACGGAAATCTGTCGCTGAAACACTTTAGCAATGAAAATTACATTAAAAAGCAGCAACGGATTTCCGTCGCTAAAATGTTTCAGACACGGAACTATTAGCGACGAAAAATCCGTCGCTGAAACCCTTTAGCGACGGAAATTTCCTTAAATCATATATTAATAGCAGCGACGAAAATCCGTCGCAATAATGTATCAGCGACGGAATTATTACCTACGGAATTCCGTCGCTGATTATTTTACCGACGAAATATTATCCGTCTCTGAATCTTTTTACCGACGGAATTATTAGCGACAGAAATCCGTCGCAGATGCAATTTAGCGACGAAAAAAATAGCGTCGGAATTTCGTCGGAAAAAGTTTTCACCGACGAAATATATTTGCGACGGAATTACCGACGGAAATTTTCATTCACCGACGGAAGCCTTTCAGCGACTTCAAATTTAGCGACGGAATTAGCGACGGAAAGTTTCGTCGCTAATTCCGTCGCAAAAACTCATTTGCAACGGAAAGCTATAATTAGCGACGAAAATTTCGTCGCTAATTCCGTCGCTGTTGCCTCTTTTTCTTGTAGTGATATATAGATATATATATATATATATATACATAGGTGTATATGTATATATAAAAATACATGACATTTAAATAGATGGATAATAATATATATATATATATAACAAATATATATATATATATATATATTATGTAATGTATAGTATTTAATATATAAGTATTAATAAATGGTAAATAAAGCATGAGACAAGAATATATAAATGGACACAAAATAATAAAAAAATAATAAATAATAATAATACAAACAAACAAATAAACTAAACAAACAAATAATATTAATATATATATTAATACAAATATATAAACAAATAATACATACATACTAATATAACATATATATATATATTATGGCATGTACGAAATTGGCTTAGAAAAGCCAATTTCGTCTGCCACTATTTGCAATTGAAGAGGAAAATCAAAACAGGGGTGTTGGGCGAGAACCGAAGGGAGAAAAGAGAAGAGAAAGAAGAAGAAAAGGGGAAGAAGGAGAGAGAGAACCGGTCGGTTGGGGGGAGAAAGAAGGAAAGAAGGAAGAAGAAGTGGGTATCCGAGGAAGAGAATAAGAGAGGAAGGGAAGAAAGAGGGGCTGACCGAGAGAGAAGATTGGAAAGGAGAAGAAGAAGAAGAGAAGCAGCACCTGAAAAAAAAAAACAGAAAATAAATCAGGAGCAGGAGAGCTGATCGGGGAAAGGGGAAAGGGGAAAGGAAGAAAGAAAATAGGAAAAGAAAGAAGAGGGAGACCGATTGGAGGAGCAGCAAACTGAGGCTTGAATCAGTGAAGCCGTGGAGCAGGAATGGCCTCTGGAACGTGAAACAGAGCTGAAGAAGTACAGTGAAACCGACACCTGAGTAGGAACTGGATTGAGGCAGAAAACGGGGCTGGAAATTGGAGCAAGTTGAAGGGGGAGGCTGGAACTGAGGCTCCATTAAAACAGGCCAGGAAAACAGGACAGACCGAGACTGAAGGGAGCAGAACCGTGAGCTGAAGGGGAAACAGGGGACCGATGAAGGAGAGGAGAAGGGATCGGTGAGGGGACAGTGAAGGCTGGAACCGAGAGGTTGAGGAAGAAGAAGGCTAAAGATGGGAGCTGGAAATCGAGACTGAAGAAGGGATGAGGCTGGAACCGAGACTTCATTGAAGCAAGACTTGGGAAATAGAGAACAAAATCGAAACAGGGGCTGAAAATGGAGGGAAACCGAGAGGCTTAAGGGGAGAAGAAGACTGAACAGTGAAGATTGAAACCGAGAACAAAAAAAAAAGAAAAAAAAAGGTAAAATTGAAACCGAGAACAAAAAAAAAAGAAAAAAAAAGGTAAAATACATATATGTATATATGTGTATTAATTGTACATGTATGTATATTTATGTGATTATGTATAAGTATGATAAGATAAAGTATATATATGTATATACATGTATGTAAATTCAATATACATGTATGTATAGGTTGTAGATACAAGCATGTTAGTGTAGATTTTAAACTAAATGTGAAATAAAAAATAAAAATGGGAGAGATGAATGATAGACAAAAAAATGTATATATATATATATATATATATAGATATATATATATATGTATATATATTTATGTATTGATGAATAATGGAAATAAGAATAATATATATATATGTATTCATGGGAATGTATATATATATATATATATATAGATACATATGGGAGTGTATATATATAAATATATGTATATATTTATGTGTATATACATGTAGAGGTATATAATAGGGTGTATGTCAATAAGTGTACATACAAAATAAAATGTGGTAAGAGAAAATATATAAACGTGTGTGTTGACTTAAGTACGTACAATAATACGTACACACGCAGTAGTAATGAATAGGTTACGATTTTAACGCAATTCGGACAATTTGCACGAATAGGGTGCTAAATATACGATTTCGGTGTAGGTGATCATAGAAGAAATTAAAGGAGGTACTAGGAGGCATCACCACTCGAGCCCAGAGATTTTGATAGATCGAGGTAAGGGGATATGATTTAAAACGATAATAGTTACTTTCTGAATTTTGATTAAGGAAAGCCTACAAAGACATGAAGTATGATTTTCATGCATGTTTCTAAATTATTTTTCTGATCAAGACTATGCTTTATGTATTTGTGCTTTTGAAATAAGAACATGTTTTCTGAAATAATCTTTTGAACAAGATGATTTTTAATTCGATGTTTTCGCATATGAAAAATATAATATGTTTTGAGACTAAGGGCCATTTATGTTGTATGCTAACGCATGTCAACTTCGCCTGTGTGGCGTCTGAACTTTGCTTGTGTGGCGTCTGAAACTTTTCCCTTATGGTTCTAAAACGTTGTACGACTTTAATCTCGTCTACAGCCTCGCCGTGGCCATAGGTTCTGAATTTCGCCTTCGGGTTCTGTATCGCCATGGCCATAGGTTCTGAATTTCACCTTCGGGTTCTGTCTCGCCGTGGCCATAGGTTCTGAATTCCCTCTACGGAGGATGACTTGGTTATTTGCCGCATGATATGGGCCGATGTAGTCTCGATTTGAAAATTAAACTCTATTTTCAGAATGTGATTCTGTATTATGTGATTTGACATATATTCCTATTTTTGGAATTCTGATTATACGACCAGTTTACGTAATATCTGTTAAGTTTTCATACTTAAAGAATTACGTTTTGAATCTCGATGTTTCTTATTTTCCTTAATCTTTGAATGTCATTTATGTTAGTTTTCAGAAAGTATCATTATACGTACTATTGTGTTTTCTACATATTTGAATTGCTAGGATCGTTTTAAATACATCTTCTTACTGGGCTTTTTCCCGAAAGCTCACCCCTCTACCTCTCAAATTAATTGCAGTGATCCGTAGGCACTACCTGCCGCGTACACGATGTAGGCTGGTGGGGAGAGTTACCCTAGGCTAATTTTTGTACACGCAGAAAGGTATACATTTACATTCTTGTACCAGACATAATTGTATGCACAGACACACATATTGGAAATATCAGTTGGGATGTAATTTTGTAAGGAACAATGTAAACATTATTATTTTGGGATAATGTTTTGAGATAATATTTTGAGATGACTAGTATTAAATTGAAATAGATGTATTGAGTGGTAAAGATGAATTTAGAAAGTATGCTTGGTAGTTGTGGATATCTAGGATTGTCAAAAAAAACAACTGATTTGCAGGTGGGTAGGCTCATATATAAGCCGTTGTGCTGTCGAAATTTCTATCGACCGTATAAGTTAAAATATGGAAATTAATGACAATTACGAGTAAAGAATTAGGAAAAGTGTTTTGACACTGCACAGGAATACAGCCTAAGTGAATAAGGGAATAAGTGGGTAAATTAAATTAAAAAAAATTTCCTAATTTTCGAGGGTCAAGGGTCGTTACAGTTTAAGTGGTAGCAGAGCGAAGTTGTCTAGTACTGTCAGTGTCGAAAATAAGGATTAAATTACATCCCAATGTCTGTGCTTGTCTGGTTGTAGGTAATGTATACCTAATAACTTTAAGATTCGATCTTTGGAATTACGCGCAGGTATTAGATCACAGCACGATGAGTGGGACACGCGAACGTACTCGGAGGCAGGCTCAGCCACCTCCACCTCCTCCACCCAAGCCAGAGACACCTGGTACTCGTATGGCTCAGTTTGAACAGCGATTGGAACAGCGCCTCGAGCGAGGCTTGGAGTCGATAGCCGCCATGGTTGCTCAGTACTTAGGGGCAAACGTATCTGATTCAGCTGGCACGGCACCAGTTCCTACTCCGGTGCAGACTCCTCCGTAAGCACCGCCACCTCCTCCTTCTCCAGTTCCTCCAGTACCTATGGCGCCTCAGCCTCCTGTACAGGCCCGGAGGGAGGAGAGGAATGTCGGTAGGATGAGAGATTTCCTGAAGATGAGGCCTCAAGCATTTAAGGGAATTAAGAATCCGGTAGAGGCCGAAGAGTGGCTGGTGAGCCTTAGGAAGATCTTCGACTTTCTGGGGTATTCTGATGTTGAGAAGGTCTTTATGGCCACTTACATGTTGCAGGGTCGATTAGAGTATTGGTGGGGATCCACCAAGGTCCTTCTGACTGCTCAGCATCCGGTGATCAATTGGGATGCATTCTCCACAGCTTTTAGGAAACAATATGTTCCACTAGCTGCCCAGCAGAAGTTGAGGATGGACTTTCTGAGCTTGGTACAGGGCAATATGACTGTGCATGAGTACAAAAGTAAGTTCACAATGCTGATGAGGTATGACCCGATGATATTCCAGAATGAAGAGCGTCGGACTGAGAGGTTCTTAGCAGGGTTAAGGCCAGATATCAAAGACCGTCTTTTGGGACTATGGATTACGAAATTTCAGGATGCCCTGGGTAGAGCACAGATGGTCAAGAGGGGCCTTAATGTCACCCAGACGGAGTATAGTTTTAAAGGAAAGACCATGGATAAGGGTAAGCGAATGGAGCTGGTGAGACAGGACTTTCGGAGGGGCCAGGCCAAGAGACAGAGGATAGATGAGTCTCGGGCTAGGATTGATAGGCCCACAACTCCTATAGTTACCACACAGACTACCAGAGGGTTCCGACAGTATGAGAGATTGTGCACTAGTTGTGGTAATTACCATAGAGGTGCATGTCACTGGTCCTCAGGGAGCTGTTTTAGGTGTGGACAGAGGGGACACTTGATCAAAGATTGCCCATTGAATAAGTTTCCACAACCCCCAGAGCTACCACGACCACCTGTGAGGCAAGCTCCCCAGAGACAAGTCCCACAGAGATGGGCTACCACAGCAGAGAAGGGCAAGAAGCTTGTCACTCATGGGAGGGTCTTTACTGTGGATACAGAGACTGTTGATGCCTCCGCTAAGACCATCCAAGGTAAGCTTTAAATTTGCAGTCATGAGGCACGTGTATTATTTGATTCAAGTCCCGCACACTCTTTCATATCACCCCACTTCGCACGTAAATTTCATGTTAAGCCTGAAGCTCTAGATTTTACGTTACACGTTAGTACACCTATGTATGCTTTGCAGTTAAGGAATAAATTTTATGATCTTGTTTATGATGGAAATTTTTGGTGGACATATTAATGTGAGGGTTATGTTGCATTCATTCTCGATACTAGTCGAACATGTCCAAGTATTCAGGACATACCAGTGCTATGCGAGTTTTCGGATATATTTTCCTGGTGAACCACTGGATTACATCAAGAGAAAGAAATAGGGTCCACTATGGATTTGGCTCCAGATGTGCAGCCTATCTCGAAGTCTCCCCTACAGAATGGACTTTGTAGATCTTGAGGAACAAAGAAAAAGGAGTTGCAAGAACTGTTAGATAAAGAAAGTTCAGAAAACTCATATGAGATAATGGGAAGGATAAAGAGAATGACGGAAAAGAGATCTACAAAGGAAATAGTGACAATGCAAGAGCACCGTCACTATACTGGAAGAATGAATCAGGGAACTAACGGTATAAATAAGACTCTAGAGATCACACTGCTTACATGATTGATAAAGATAGGGCGTGTTCGGAGTATAGAAACATCCCTGTGAATAGGGAAAGTTTGCCGACACATGATCAAATGATTTATCAAAGTTACCCCTAAAACTAAAAGGAGAATTTCTAGAATTGATTTAGCAGGTGGTATCGAATTAATCACTCAAGCCACTGTACTGAGTGACCTTGCTTGGATTAGGAATGCTGAGAAAGCAATTATAAGAACTATATGAAGGGGAGATTTTTGGATCGAGTGACCCATTTTGGAGTGTACTGGTGTTAAATTTTATGGAGACTCGGAGTCTCTTGGGTCACAGTGTATTAAGAATGGGTGTAAGTAGGATTACCAAGAATCCGAAAGGGGTATGATACAATCTGGGTGATCGTAGACAGATTGACTAAGAGTACCCACGTCTATTTTGATGGACCCGAATGAATTTAGAGGACCAAATTCTTTTAAGGTGGGGAGAATGTAAACCCCACAAATTTCCTGTGTTTAATTAGATTATATTTTAATGGAAGTGTGGATGTTCGTTGTAGGGCTCGAGAATATAGGAGCCGAGAAGCCCGCGAATGATCGGGAGCCCGAAGATATAAGAATGGATAAAGCAAATGCAAGTACGGAGGGATTGAAAAATTTTAAAGTATTAGTTGAAAATTGATGTAAAAACTTGTATCGGGAATTCGTGAAGAGTGATGAAATCCCGATAATATTTCATTTTTGAAATAATGGAAATTTCATGGAAGACATGAATATTGTGTCCTTGGATAATCTTACAAGAAAATAGGTATATATAGATATATATAGATATATATACATAGGTGTATATGTATATATAAAAATACATGACATTTAAATAGATGGATAATAATATATATATAACAAATATATATATATATATATATATATATATATTATGTAATGTATAGTATTTAATATATAAGTATTAGTAAATGGTAAATAAAGCATGAGACAAGAATATATAAACGGACCCAAAACAATAAAAAAAAATAATAATAAATAATAATAATACAAACAAACAAATAAACTAAACAAACAAATAATATTAATATATATATTAATACAAAATATATAAACAAATAATACATACATACTAATATAACATATATATATATATTAAAATAATATATATATATATTATGGCATGTAAGGAATTAGCTTAGAAAAGCCAATTCCGTCTGCCACTATTTGCAATTGAAGAGGAAAATCAAAACAGGGGTGTTGGCCGGGAACCGAAGGGAGAAAAGAGAAGAGGAAGAAGAAGAAAAGGGGAAGAAGGAGAGAGAGAGTCGGTCGACTGGGGGGAGAAAGAAAGAAAGAAGGAAGAAGAAGAGGGAAACCGAGGAAGAGAAGAAGAGAGGAAGGGAAGAAAGAGGGGCTGACCGAGAGAGAAGATTGGAAAGGAGAAGAAGAAGAGAAGCAGCACCTGGAAAAAAAATAGAAAACAAATCAAAAGCAGGAGAGCTGATCGGGGAAGGGGGAAAGGAAGAAAGAAAAGAGGAAAAGAAAGAAGAGGGAGACCGATTGGAGGAGCAGCAAACCGAGGCTTGAATCAGTGAAGCCGTGGACCAGGAATGGCCTCTGGAATGTGAAACAGAGCTGAAGAAGTACAGTGAAACCGACACCTGAGTAGGAACTGGATTGAGGCAGAAAACGAGGCTGGAAATTGGAGCAAGTTGAAGGGGGAGGCTGGAACTGAGGCTCCATTGAAGCAAGCCAGGAAAACAGGATAGACCGAGACTGAAGGGAGCAGAACCATGAGCTGAAGGGGAAACAGGGGACCGGTGAGGGAGAGGAGAAGGGATCGGTGAGGGGACAGTGAAGGCTGGCACCGAGAGGTTGAGGAAGAAGAAGGCTAAAGATGGGAGCTGGAAACCGAGACTGAAGAACGGATGAGGCTGGAACCGAGACTTCATTGAAGCAAGACTTGGGAAATAGAGAACAAAACCGAAACAGGGGCTGGAAATGGAGGGAAACCGAGAGGCTTGAGCGGAGAAGAAGACTGAACAGTGAAGATTGAAATCGAGAACAAAAAAATAAGAAAAAAAAGGTAAAATACATATATGTATATATGTGTATTAATTGTACATGTATGCATATTTATGTGATTCTATATAATTATGATAAGATAAAGTATATATATGTATATACATGTATGTAAATTCAATATACATGTATGTATAGGTTGTAGATACAAGCATGTTAGCGTAGATTTTAAACTAGATGTGAAATAAAAAATAAAAATGGGAGAGATGAATGATAGACAAAAAAATGTATATACATATATAGATATATATATATATATATGTATATATATTTATGTATTGATGAATAATGGAAATAAGAATAATATATATATATATATGTATTCATGGGAATGTATATATATATATATATATTTAGGTGTATATGCACATGGGTGTATATAAGATGAATATGTGCTAGTTTATGTACATGTAAAGAATGTAGATATGAGATAGGAAAAGAATGAAAACAAATATATATATATATATATATATATATACACATATAGGAGTGTATATATATATATATATTTATGTGTACATACATGTAGAGGTATATAATAGGGTGTATGTCAATAAGTGTACATACAAATAAAATGTGGTAAGAGAAAATATATAAACGTGCGTGTTGACTTAAGTACGTACAATAATATATACACACGCAGTAGTAACGAATAGGTTACGATTTTAATGCAATTCGGACAATTCGCACGAATAGGGTGCTAAATATACGATTTCGGTGTAGGTGATTGTAGAAGGAATTAAAGGAGGTACTAGGAGGCATCACCACTTGAGCCCGGAGATTTTGATAGATCGAGGTAAGGGGATATGATTTAAAACGGTAATAGTTACTTTTTGAATTTTGATTAAGGAAAGCTTACAAAGACATGAAGTATGATTTTCATGCATGTTTCTAAATTATATTTCTGATCAAGACTATGCTTTTTGTATTTGTGCTTTTGAAATAAGAACATGTTTTCTGAAATAATCTTTTGAACAAGATGATTTTTAATTCGATGTTTTCGCATATGAAAAATATAATATGTTTTAAGACTAAGGGCCATTTATGTTGTATGCTAACGCATGTCAACTTCGCCTGTGTGGCGTCTGAAACTTTTCCCTTGTGGTTCTGAAACGCTGTACGACTTTAATCTCATCTACAACCTCGCCGTGGCCATAGGTTCTGAATTTCGCCTTTGGGTTCTGTATCGCCGTGGCCATAGGTTCTGAATTTCACCTTTGGGTTCTGTCTCGCCGTGGCCATAGGTTTTGAATTCCCTCTACGGAGGATGACTTGGTTATTTGCCGCATGATAATTAGATGGGCCGATGTAGTCTCGATTTGAAAATTAAACTCTATTTTTAGAATGTGATTCTGTATTATGTGATTTGACATATATTCCTGTTTTTGGAATTCTGATTATACGACCAGTTTACGTAATATCTGTTAAGTTTTCGTACTTAAAGAATTACGTTTTGAATCTCGATGTTTCTGATTTTCCTTAATCTTTGAATGTCATTTATATTAATTTTCAGAAAGTATCATTATACGTACTATTGTGTTTTCTACATATTTGAATTGCTAGGATCGCTTTAAATACATCTTCTTACTGGGCTTTTTCCCGAAAGCTCATCCCTCTACCTCTCAGATTAATTGCAGTGATCCATAGGCGCTACCTGCCACGTACACGACGTAGGCTGGTGGGGAGAGCTACCCTAGGCTACTTTTTGTACACGCAGAAAGGTATACATTTACATTCCTGTACCAGACATAATTGTATGCATAGACACACATATTAGAAATATCAGTTGGGATGTAATTTTGTAAGGAACGATGTAAACATTATTATTTTGGGATAATGTCTTGAGATAATATTTTGAGATGACTAGTATTAAATTGAAATAGATGTATTGAGTGATAAAGATGAATTTGGAAAGTATGCTTGGTTGTTGTGGATATCTAGGATTGCAAAAAAAAAACAACTGATTTGCAGGTGGGTAGGCTCATATATAAGCCGTTGTGCTGCCGAAATTTCTATCGGCCGTATAAGTTAAAATATGGAAATTAATTACAATTACGAGTAAAAAATTAGGAAAAGTGTTTTGACACTTCACATAAATACAACCTAAGTGAATAAGGGAATAAGTGGGTAAATTAAATTCAAAAAAAAAAAATTTCTCGATTTTCGAGGGTCAAGGGTCGTTACATTGTTGATTGCTTTATTTACCCGAGTTGTAATTTTGAATGCTCTATTAATTTTTAGGGTTTTAAACTCTCTTACTCCAAAAATAATTCTTTACCTTATCCCTAGCCCCGTCACAACCCTTGAATAAAGTCTTTTTGATTTGTGTTATGCATGAATACTAAGTAGTGGAGATTAGATGATATGCAAGCTTATGGTAGGACATGTTTTATGGAATGAATGTGAGTGACATACTTACCCCTTAAACGCTTGAGTGAACGAAGAGATTAGTGTGGGGATCTACCAATTTAGTTTGTTTTGTTTTGAATAAAATTGCTATGTTGGCAAATTCTTGAGATTGTTAAGGATTTTGATTCAAGACATGTTATGTTTCTCGAAAATGTTGGTTGATTTTTTGTTTCTGGTTTTTGTAAACTTGATGTGATTGAAAAGTTTTAGAAGGTGATTTAGTCTTAGATTTTGAGTTTGCTCGAGAACGTGCAAAAATTTAAGTGTAGGGGAATTTATTGAGTGCCGTATTTTTATTATTTATTTCCTTTGACTTTTAATATTTTGTTATGTTCCTCATGTTAATTAGAGTACTTATATTAATTTTGTGATTTTAGCAGATAAATTGCGCTTCAAGAGCTTAACTGAATAAATTGGACATTTTTAGTGTTGTTTGAAATTTTGGCTCTAAACAAAGTTCCAGTCGTCCAATTTATGCAAAGTCAGACCTAGTGAAACGCTGACTTATTGATTTACAACTTTGAAAAAGAGTCCAAGATCCAATTCGGCCTATTTCCACTCCAAAACCAGTAGTGAAGAAAAAGCCCGAATATGTCAATCCCTTTTCCTACTTGTAATAGGATTGTCGAATTTATGTTTTTTTTTACTATATATATATAGTTTCATTTTCTTTAGGGAGAACATCAGAAAAGAGACAGAAGAGGGCAGCAGTCGGAATAAAAGAATAATTCACCCTCTATATTTTTATTTTCGTTTCCAATAATCATGTGCTGCTAAGTCTTTTATTCGGTTCAAGAGAATCGAATCCAGTAAACTTCAACAATTGAGAAACACGGTTTGTTATTCTAAACTATCTTTTAATTCAATTATCTATTGTTTTTATATTAATTGATTCGATTGCATGAGAAAATTATATGATTTGGTCAATTAGATAATATTCGCATGTGATTGTATGCTATCTGAAATTTTCACAATCCGTAATTGTTGTACGAAAACTTAACAGACATGCGAGACTAGGCAACGTTTGTATATCGGCAAATAACCAGGACTATGGCCATATGTGTCCTCGGGAGTTCCTCAGCTACACGGATCCTAGTGTGCGGGTTCTCACCATGATCGGGAACCACCCGGGAGGTGGGTCACGCCATCTCGTCGGTCTTATCCGATCCCATGCATCCGAAGATGCTGCATCCGAAGATGCCGTATCCGAAGATACAACACGGTACATCGTACTCCATGCTACTTGCACGGTACATCGTACTCCGTGGACCCATATCACTCTAGGTACTCCAGCCCAAATGGCCTGCTTCCCACAGAGGTTTTATTTCATTCGGGGTCATCCTTGCTTAAGGGCCTTTTCCCCTGATGCCATGTCTCAAAGCGCACGTGCGAGCCTATTTAATCGGTGACACACAATCTACCCGATGCTCCAAGCACGGCTCATCGCATGTTCTCATAAAATCAGTGCGAGCAATGCTCAGCACTCTCATCAAATAAAGTAAATCTAGTGCGAGCTAAGCTCTAGCACTATGTATGCAAATCGTATAAAAATCTGGTGCGAGCGAAGCTCTAACACCTTGTCTCAAAATCATATAAAAATATGGTGCGAGTTAGACTCTAGCACCCTGTCACGAAAATCATATATATATAAGAATCTGGTGCGAGTTGGACTCCAGCACCTATGCATGTAAAACTCTAGTGCGAGCTCTCGCTCCAGCACTAATGCGTGCATCACACAAATCGAAGATATCGTGCGAGCTGAGCTCTAGCACGTCACATGTCAATAAAACACGTAGGCGGCTCTGTTTCCTCAAAACAGTTTTCAAAACAATTTTACGTTGAAAGTATGCAATGCTGTGCATTTTCTTTCAAGGTTAGCCAGCCTACTAATGCATGCATCAAAACACCTCCAGAATGAGCAGAACCCTCTTGTTCTTGCTCCTCCCAATTTTTTCTAAATTTGTAAATTTGACCCTTAACAAGGGTATTTTAGTAATTTGCTCATTCGGGGCACCAAAATTATTATTTGACCTCTTGACCCTTCAGGTAATTTTTAAAGACTGCATATGAACTTAAAATTGCGTAAAGTTACCTCTAGCAGTCCGCAGAATTCCCTTACCTTATTTTCCTGTCGAGTCTGACCTTTTCTTTTCCACTGTTGTCTCGTCGCGCAGTCCGTTATGCTCCCAATCAAATGCTCGGAACTGCGTATCAATATTCCTCAGGTCAGATATTATACAATTTAATTGTATTTAATCTTTTCTGGGCTTAATTTAAATCGTTGGGCCCGTTTACCTCTATTGGGCCCGATTGCACCTTAATGGGCCTTAATCGGCCTTAAGCCCGTTTTCCACTTAATTTTCACTTTATCGAGGCCTATTAGGCTCATTGGGCCCACCAATAATTTATTGGGCCTCGTTCTAATTCTCGAATAGCTAAATCGATTATTTACGACAATTTATCTAAATTTCCATAATTTAATTCAATTTATGCGGAAATTAAATCAATATCACGCATAACGAGGTAATTGTCGTAAATAAGGGTTACTTACCCGAGATTCCATGCTAGTCGGCAAATCGAGGCTATCTCGAGCTCTCGTTGGATGCCAATTGTCGAGCTACATAATTTCATAATTTTTCGGGTAAATTTTCAGTCGAAAATTAATTAAATAAAATATTCCAAAATTTAAATCGGTCAACTTCGACCGCTTATCGACTTACCCGAAGCTCGATTGCATCACTGAAATTTTTTCCAATTTTTTTCTCTTTTTCTTTTTCCCTTTTTCTCCCTTTTTTTTTTTCTCTTTTTGGCTGAACCGGTTCAGTCCGGTTCAGACCGGTTCAGACCGCCGGTTCTCTCCGGTTCGACCGATTCACCGCCGGTTCACCACCTTGCCGGCCGGTTCTCTGCCGGCTTCCACCGCCAGCAGCTCCGTTGGGTCGTCCGCAACTCGAATCTGCCCTCGGTTTGGGTCAAGCTCGCCGGAACGCCGCCGATCCGGCTCTTCTCCCTCGGCCGTCGGACCCATTTTCCTTTTCCGCCGTTTCCCGCGCCGTCCGTCGGTTTCGGTGGCTGCCACCACCACCAATCGCATCGTCTGGGCCTGGGGAGTCCTCGGCTGGGTTCGGGGTCGGCCAGATCGGCGCCGTTCGCCGCCGATCGGAACTCTTTCTCCCGCGGCTTCTCTCCCCCGATTCGCCGATCTCCGGCGTCGGTAGGCTGCACCGCCGGTACCATCGTGCTCACCGGGCGTCGCTCTACGTTTTCCGACCCTCGCCTGGGCTCAACGGTCGCCGGTGGCTCGCCGGTCTTCAGCCTCCGTTTTGCTTCGTTTTCTGTTCTGCTTTCTCCTTCTCTCTCCCCGATTGGTTTTTCAGATTTTTTTTTTTCAATTTCTTTTATTAATTATTTTTATTATTATTATTATTTATTTTAATTATTACACTATTCCTTAAAATACTCTATAAAAATCCAAAATATCCCTTAAAATATCCTTAAAATTATTATTTAATTCTAAATTAATTAATTTAATTTAATTTATTTATTATATTTTAACCCTTTTTCGGGTATAATTCCTCCGTATTTTCGGGATATTGTCCCGAATGACTTTTCGGTATATTTTTCGATTATTTTCGGGATTATTTTTCCGAACTAAAAATTTCAATTAATCCCGATTAATTCCAATAAATTGATATCTTGATCAATTTAACCCAAAATAAATTTATTTCACCTTTATTGACCAAGATTTCTCAATCCATTATTTTTAATTAAATTTCCTTATCGAATTTACACCGACTTTCGGTCTTTTGACCGTTTTGCCCTTACACATGTTCGGGATTAATTTAACCCGACTTCTCTTCACGAATGCTCCTTCATTTCATATTTTAATTAAATTCGGGTCTTACATAAACCAAGTCTTATCTTTAGTTTGAATAGCTGACCAATCACACCTAAAAAGAATGGTTTGTGAAGACTCCATAGTTTTGTGTCTAGCGAATTAAGTTTTAGGACTTAGCATGTTATGACAGTTTGACGATTCCATTGGGGACATTTAGAGAGTAAGGCCATTAGGTAGTTTAAAGATATAAAAAATTTGCCTCTAAGTTTTAAATTTTGTAAAACATTTACTACACACACTCTTCACTTGCATGTGCATCCATTAGCCCTTGACCCAAGTTTCTCCTTCTTATGAGGGCGTAAAGTACGTTAGCCTTCATGAGGTGATAATCTCTACACAATCCAATGAAATACTCCCACTCAGGTTGAACCTTTTCCGTTTGAAGCTTGAAATGGGGGAGGATTACGGTACCTTACTAGTCCACGTGAATGACATTAAGGAGCAATATGGGAACCTTAGTTATTTAATATTCAAGCCAAGGTTATAGCGACACATAAGAGACCTAACTTTAGAGAGAGCCATGCCAACTCATTATGTAGAAATAACCTAATATTAGGATACACGCAAAAGTGTCTTGTCTTTTTCTTATTTCTTTCATTAAATTTGATTAACTCCAAAATTCAAAAAATAAACAGCCTTCGAGAAAAACAACCGAAAGAAAGAAAAGCTTGTCCTATTATTCATTTAAAAAGAGTTCAAGCAAATTAAAGAAAAGGTTGGTCAAAAGAAGAAGACATTGTAGATTGTTCTAAGATTAGTTTGAAGTTTTGCATTTTGCCTTCATTAGCATTAAGGAGCAATATGTGAACAAAGATTCCAATTTAGGGGGCTCTATGTAGTTTTGTATAGTTTAATTTTGAATACTTTTTGAAAATGATGTTTTTTTTTTTTGTAAATAATTGACATTTAATTTTGATTTTTTTTTTACATAAGTTGAATTGTAAATATTGAGATTGTTTTTATTTATTTTCAAGCTTAGTATTCTTTAACAATAAAAACCCCACTTGACGATCTTCTTCATGACTTAAAGAAAATGATAAATCTCAAAGGAATTGGTGATTATTGTAAAAAATAAATAAAAAATCTAAGACACGTCATTCTATGTTCCCTCTCTCTTGAAAATAAAAAAGAGCTTAGTTCTTGAATCTTACAAACTTGACCCCCTTGCCAATGAAAATTTTCAAAATCAATGATTTTCATTAAGGCAATGAGCAATGAAATGACTGAAGAATTCGGAACACTTTTTGAACTCTTTTTGAAAGACCAATCCATGAAGTACTATTTTAAGAACTATGAATTTGGAAATTTGATAAATGTTACTAAGAGCCCAAGCATATCACCACCTTTTTTTTTTTTTTGCATAAGTCATTTTCTTAAAGCCATCATTTGTCTTACCGTATCGCAGCCCCGCCGCTATTGTGAAGCCACGTTCGGTTGCTGCTGTTTTGAAGGTACACCTTGCATCTTATCCCTGCTGCCACGCCTTGCTGTTTGCAGTTGCATAACTACGTTTCAAGGATAGCTACTACTACCTGCTACGCGGCGAAGAAAGGAAGAGCAGTAGAGTGCTGCGTTATTAAAAAAAAAAAAAAAAACGAAAGGTGAACGTGAAAGAAGGAAGGCTAAGAAAGAAAATAAAGGTGTGAGAAAAGACACTCGATGTAACTTCTACTTTTTTTTATTATTAGGATTTTGCAAATTATTTATCGGGCATGTTAGAAAAAATTAATTGATTTGGTCAAATTTATAGTTAATTAATGTATTAAATTATTTAAATTAATAAATTGAACGATGGTTAGTTAATAATTTATTAAAATTCCCCTTTTGTAAATTTATGAATAAATGTATGCAAAATATTAGAAAAATAAATTAGGTAATGATTCTTTTAAATGAGATTAAATAATAATATGATAGCAAATTTAAATTATTTCGATGGTGAAAATTCATGGACATTGTGCTTGCGTAGTATTCTTGAAAATTTCTAGATGAAAAAAATTTCTTCCTTGTCTAACCAGTTTGAGATATTCAAGAAGAATATTTTCTATACTCAGTAATTTGTGTTAATTGTAATTAAAATTTAAAATAAATAAATAATTTCTAATAAAAACTAAATAATAACATTAAAGAATATAAGAATCTTTAAATATGCATTAATTCGACGATGAAAATTCTAAATGGACTACGCTTGAATGGTACTTTTGGAGATATTGAGGTGTGGAGAATTATTTCAAGTCTAACCAACTTGATGGAACATTTAAGAAGATATTTCCAATATTTAATAATTCAAAGAATAAAAATTAAAATGAAATTGATAATTTAAAATTAAATAATTAAGAATTAGGAAATGAATTTAAATTAATAAAACACTAATAGAATAGAAATAAATTTAATATTAAATTATTTGAATAAATATGAGTTATTTCAAGGATAAAATTTAAAAAGGGCAATGCTTGAGTCGTTTTTTTGAAAATTTCTAAGGTGAGAGAATTTCTTCCAAGATCTATGGAAGGTTTAGAGGAAGGTTTTTAATATTAAATAATTCATGTTTATTTAAAAGATGTAAAAAACAAAACTAAAAATAGTGATGGGATAAGATTAAATAATAAGAATAAAGGTAAAAATAAGAATAATAATTAAAATTGTGTACAGACACAAATGGTAGGAACTTTCATAATATGTTTAAATAATTCGATGATGGAGATTCTTCAAAAAAGACAATTGGTCCTACTTGAATACTATTGAGGTGAAAAAACTTTTAAATTGTTCGATCAGCTTGATGGAGGATTTTTTTAAAAAAATTTAATATTAAAAATATTGAAATTAAAGCAGACGAAAAATAAAATTAGGATAACTCTAGACTATTTAGTATCATCTTAGATGAGCGTTGTGGGGGTACTAATCTTCCTTGCACGTAACCGTACTCTCGAATCCTATGATTCTTATAACGTAGTCAAGTCTTATTCTTAGTTTGAACAGGTGATCAATCACACTTAGAAAGAATGGTTAGTGACGACTCCATAGTTTTTGTAAGATCCGAAATTAAATCGTAAATTTTTATGAGGGATGAAAATGGTCAAAAATTTAACTGAATGGGATTCGGATTGGAAATAAGGATTTAAAATGCGAAGTGAGTGAGTGTTCGTGAAAGGAAGTCGGGTTAAATTAATCCCGAAAACGTGCAAGGGCGAAATGGTCAAAAGATCGAAAGTCGGTATAAATTCGATGAGAAAAATTTATTAAAAATAATGGATTGAGAAATCTTGGTTAATAAAGGTGAAATAAATTTATTCTGGGTTAAATTGATCAAGATATCAATTTATTGGAATTAATCGGGATTAATCGAGATTTTTACTTCGAAAAATAATCTCGAAAATAATCGAAAAATATACCGAAAAGTCATTCGGGATAATATCCCAAAAATACGGAGAAATTATACATGAAAAAGGGTTAAAATATAATAAATAAATTAAATAAAAATTAAATTAATTAATTTGGAATTAAATAATAATTTTTAGGATATTTTAAGAGATATTTGGGTATTTTTAATGTATTTTATTGATTAAAATAATAATAAATAAATTAATAAAAGAAAAAAAGAAATCAGAAAACGAATCAGGGAGAGAGAGGGAGAAGCGAAAACGGAAACGAAGCCGGAAACCCGAGGAACCAGCCCCCAGCCCGTCGGCCTCACCACCGGACGTCACCGGGAAGCCGACCAGGCGAGGCTGCTAAGTTCGCCGGCACCGATAACTAAGGGAAAATGATGGTCGGCGATGAGGAAAGGAGAGAGAAAATGAAATCGAGAGAAGAGAGGCGATTCCCGACGACCGGCGACGATTCGGCACCGATCGACCACAGTTGAACGTCCCCGAGGCGTAGACGAGCCGATTGGTGGTGGCCACGATCGGCGAAGCTACCGAAAAACGTCGAAAACGACGGAAAGAGAAATGGGTTTCGACGGCAGGAGAGAACAGGCCGGACCGGCGACTTTCCGGCAACCTCGTGTGAAACCGAGACCAGATCTGAGCTGCGGACGACCCAGTGGAGCTGCTGGCGGTGGAAGCCAGCGGAGAACCGACCGGCAAGGCCCTGAACCGGAGTGAACCGACGGTCTGAACCGGACCGAACCGGTTCAGCCAAGAAAGAGAGGAAAAAAGGAGAAAAATGGAAAAAGAAAAAGAGGAAAAATTGAGGAAAAATCTCGGCAATGTAATCAAGCTACGGGTAAGTCAGTAGTGGTCGAAAATGACCGATTTAAATTTTGAAATATTTTATTTAATTATTATTCGACTGGAAATTTACCCAAAAATTTATGAAATTGTGTAGCTCGACAATTGGCATCCAACGAGAGCTCGAGACAGCCTCGATTTGCGTACTAGCATGGAATCTCGAGTAAGTAACCATTATTTACGACAATTTGCATCGTTATGCATGATTCGGATTTAATTACCTCATAAAATAAATTAAATTTTGAAAAGTTGGATAAATTATCGTAAATAATAAATTTAGCTATTCGAGAGTTAGAATGAGGCCCAAGGAATTGTGTGGGCCCAATGAGCCCAATAGGCCTCGATTGTAAGACCCGAATTTAATTAAAATACGAAATGAATGAGTATTCGTGAAGGGAAGTCGGGTTAAATTAATCCCGAACACGTGTAAGGGCAAAATGGTCAAAAGATTGAAAGTCGGTATAAATTCGAGAAGAAAAATTTAATTTAAAATAATGGATTGAGAAATCTTAGTCAATAAATGTGAAATAAATTTATTTTGGATTAAATTGATCAGGATATCAATTAATCGGGATTAATCGAAATTTTTAGTTCGGAAAAATAATAAAAAAAAATATACCGAAAAGTCATTCGGGACAATATCCGAAAATAAGGAGAAATTATACCCGAAAAATGGTTAAAATATAATAAATAAATTAAATAAAATTAAATAAATGAATTTGGAATAAAATAATAATTTTAAGGGATATTTGGGTATTTTTAAGGTATTTGAATGATTAAAATAATAAAAATAAAATTAAATAATAAATAAAATTAAACTAATTGTAAAAAAAAAAAAGAGAGAAATCTGAAAATGTTATCGGGGAGAGAGAAGAAGAATAGGAAACCGAGGAAGCTGCCCGTGCGTGGCCGACCGACCCACGTCCACCGGCGATCATCACCCTCCGACGAAGGGCCGAGGAGGAAGAGGAGAGGCCGGCGAAGCCTTGGGCACCGGTGACGCGCGCCGACGATGGCCGTGTCCGGCGAACAGAGGAGGAGAAGATCGCGGGGAAAACGAGGTGGATCCCGACGATCCACAGCAGCTGGGCGCGAACGGTGGGTACCGACGAGTTCAGGAGGAGGAGCCGGTTCTTTTGAGACCGGTATTGGCCGGCGAAACCACCGGAATCCGGTGGATCGAGGGAGAGAAACCGACGGCGAGAGAAGAGGAATCGCTGGCGATCGGGGCCGATTCAGGCCCGACCGACCACAGCCGAACGTTCCCCAGGCGCAGGCGAGCTTGTTGGTGGCTGCCACGACCGGCAAACGCCGGAAACGACGGAAAAAGGAAAGTGGGTTCCGACGGCCGAGGGAGAACAGCCGGACCGGCCACTTCCCGGCCACCTCGACCAAAGCTAAGGCCAGATTCGAGCTGCGAACGACTTTTTGGAGCCACTGGCAGTGGAAGCCGGTGGAGAACCGGCCGGCAAGGCGGTGAACCAGCCAAACCGGAGTGAACCGGGGTGAACCGGCGGGTCTGAACCGGTCCGAACCGGACTGAACCGGTTCAGCCAAAAAGAGAGGAAAAAAAGGGAAAAAGAAAGAGAAAAAAATTGAAAAAAATTCCTGTGATGCAATCGAGCTTCGGGTAAGTTAGTAGTGGTCGAAATTGACCCGATTTAAATTTTGGAGTATTTAATTTAATTAATTTTGGGCCGAAAACTTACCCGGAAAATTGTGGAATTGTGTAGCTCGAAAATTGGCATACAACGAGAGCTCAAGACAGCCTCGAATTTCGTACTAGCATGGAATCTCGGGTAAGTGACCCTTATTTATGACAATTTACATCGTTATGCGTGATATGAATTTAAATTCCGCATAAATTGAATTAAATTATGGAAATTTAGATAAATTGTCGTAAATAATAAATTTAGCTATTCGAGAGTTAGAACGAGGCCCAATAAATTGTTGGTGGGCCCAGTGAGCCCAATAGGCCTCGATAATGTGAAAATTAAGTGGAAAACGGGCTTAAGGCCGATTAAGGCCCATTAAGGTGCAATCGGGCCCAATAGGGGTAAACGGGCCCAGTGATTTAAATTAAGCCCAGAAAATATTAAATACAATTAAATTGTATAATATCTGACCTGAGGAATATTGATACGCAGTTCCGGGCATTTGATTGGGAGCATAACGGACTGCGCGACGTGACAACAGTGGAAAAGGAAAGGTCAAACTCTACAGGAAAATAAGGTAAGGGAATTTTGTAAGTGCATAGAGATGCCTATACGTATTTTTGAGGGTATTTATAGGGCTTAGAATTTATCTAAGTATCTAGTAAACGAAATTATAATTTTTACGAAAACCGGGGCATAGGTGAATAAAGAAAAAGACGATTTTGCCCCTAGGAGTAAAATTTACAAAAAAGGGTAGTAAGGCAGATAAATTACATGATTTCATATTTTAATGCTTTATATGAATGTGTTGCTTTGATTTAAGCAAATATGCACATAGGTTGTCTGTTGATTTCATGAATTTTACGAAAGGGTACCGGTTTGTACCGGTTATGATTTTAAAAGATATTTTATCAAGATTGAGCCACCTATCGTATTTACATGAATAAAAAGAGTGCTAGAGTCTTTCTCGCACTCAAGTTTACTGATTTATTTCTCATGAAAAGCCGTACTGGAGCATTGCTCGTACGAGAAATTTGTGTGTGCACAAAATCGTGTTGGAGCTTCGCTCGCACGAGATTTTAGATATCATGATATGCATAGCGTGGTGCTGGAGCTTCGCTCGCACTAGACGTGAGTTGACATGCATATAGTCGTGCGAAAGCCTCCTGTAGACTATGTGTCACAGAGAGTTGAGATGCTCGCACATATACTTTGAGACATGGGTTGGTTATCGACATAGTATTGGGGTGGATAAGACCTACGGCAGGCACCCCCAGACTATGATATGGGTCCACAGAGTACGATGTACCGTGTATGTCACACGGAGTACGCTGTACCGTGCAGTCATGATGACTCTATGATGTTACTTGATATTCTGGCGGGTAGGACTTGACCCCACCTCCCGTTGCAGTTGTGATACCCCGCACACCGGGATCCGTGTAGCCTGGGATCACAGGGACAAAGTATGGCCATAGTCCTCGATTTTTCATACAGTAACCTACATGCCTCACATGATATCATACGGTCTGGATAGACCAGGACAAACCCGATGGAGGGGTAGTCCCGATTTATGTTTTTAAAAGAGATGTGATTTAATGAATCAAGGTATTCCCGAGAGATGGGTTTGACCTTGATGAAGCTGTTTTATGATGAAACAATGAGTTTTAACGTGATGAGTTTGTGATGAAACAAATGAGTTTTAAAGTGATGAGTTTATGATGAAAATAATAAGTTTTAATGTGACGAGCATGAGATGTCATACATGATGGTTTTTTTTTCATGTGTGTTTTATATGTCGATTTTATGATTTCCCTTATATGATATATATACATACATGTGGCATCGTTTTAGTCATTCCTCATGCTTAAAATATAAAGGATTTTATATCATGACATTATCAGCACGTAGATAGTATAGTTATCTACCTGCATACATTATTAACTTACTGAGCACGTTTCGCTCACCCTTTCACTTTCCACCCCACAGGGTATATTCAGTAGAAGAGAGCGACAATAGCTTCGCAATTCGGTTATCCGCTGCTTCTTATCAAGATCAGGTATACACATTTGTACAATTTTGTATTTGAACATATAGATGCACAGTACCGTATATGGATGTAATATTGGGGATGTATTTAGTTCAATAAATTGATATAGAAATGAAATATGAAAATGGAATGGTAAATAGGTGAGAGGTGACTAACATCGAATCATAGCCCAACTGTTTAGTAGTATAACTGTTCACGACGGGTAAGGAAATGAAAAAGCGAAAAATTTGTAGGGATTTTTAGGTAATTTGGGTCATGACAAAAGATGGTATCAGAGCAGAGTTGGCCTGATATGATGTCGGTGTTAGTGGTTAAGTAAATTTACATCCCCATGTACTGTGCATTGTTTAGATACAATTGTGTATACCAAGATGGAAGTGCAGCTAAGAATTTAGTTTCGAATGCAAGAATATACTTTTATAACTGATAGCCGCTATGGTAGAGTGGCGAGTACACATGCTCGAGGCCGTAGAGATAGGCCTGAGAGTCGAATGAGTCATCACATGAGACTCAAGATGAGAGTGAGGTGGAGGCTGATGTTGAGCATACTCCACAGGGTCCTATAAAGAGACCAAACAGTATTGAGACACGCTCCGAGAGGATGGAGTGTAGTGTACAAAATATTTCGGAGTTGTTTACTCAGTCTATGCATGTAGTTGAGGATAGGCAGAGTAAAGCCTAAATAGATGCCTCAGACTATAGAGATTCTCACACCCCTCCTATATATAGCGAAATAAAGAAACCAATAGTTACTGAGGACTGGGTAAATGAGATAGCGAAGTTGTATGGATTCTTTCGGTGTATGTCGACTGAGAATGTGACTTTTAAATACGTTTACGTTGGAGGCGAAGCGGAGTATTGGTGGAAATCCGCTCGACCCATCTTAAGTGTTAAACATCCAGAGCTAAGATGAGAAATGTTTATGGATGTATTCCGGTGATAGGATATCCCGGACATGAATTAAAGGAAATTATGGATAAAAGTCCTTACTCTGACCCAGAGGATTTGATTTATTGAAGAGTATAATTTATGAGTATGAAACTCAATTATATTCCTGGGCAGATATTACCTCGACACTATGAACAAGTGACAGTTGAGATGTCTAAAAGTTTATGGAAGGGCTCATATTGTAAATTAGAGTCCAATTGACCCCGTGAGATATTACCTATGCCGAGGCAGTGCGTAAACTACAGTGGTGTAAATAAGAACATGAATTGCACGCCTCTGAGATTTGGAAAGGTAGTGAGGGCTGAAATAGAGACAGAAAAGAGAATCGAGAAACGACAAAGATGTTAAAATGGGAAAATGGTAATTGGTAAAAGTTTTAATTTGACGAGTCATGGAGTAAGATGATTGGTAAGGCCCAGTGCATCCAATTTTAGCACTTTTAAAGGATATTGTAAATTGAGAACCCCGACTTGCTACGTAGCAGTGTAAGAGTGTAACAGTGTAAGCAGTGTACAAAGTGTAGGATGTGTGGTGGATACCACGAAAATAAGGGCCTACACCTACACTTTACTGACTAAAATAGGCGTTAAGTGTGGCAAGACGGACCATTTATTTTGATTGCACAGAGTTGGGCGAGATCGCCCCACAGAAAAGTAAAGAGACAGAGAAAAACTTCGTTGGTATAGCTGCAACGAAAAGGGAGGCATAGCCGAAAAGAAAAAGGGAAAGTAGGCTGTTGGACGAAGGTGAGAGGATGTCTTGGACCAGGACACTATTGATGTTTCATGGATGTGGTGTAAGATACCACACTGTTATGAATAATGAAGTACATATGTTCATTGATCCTGGTGCCACACATTTATTCATATCGCCTTCATTCGCATATGAGTGAGTAAAAAGGCATGAATGCCTACATCATTGGGCACAATACTAATAAATGAGTACCCCAATAGAGGAGGATTAATTAACGGAATATGGATATGGAGATTTTAAGTTGAAAACAGGGGTGAAAATATCACTGAAAGGTATACTGTAAGTGTTGACAAGTGATAAAAAGGGGTGCAATAGTTGAAATTAAAGGATTGTACTCATGGAACGAATAATGACAAGAGTTTCGTTATAATTGATACACTAAAGAGATAATCTCTGAGAGATGCTTGATCCTAAATACAAGATGTATCGGAGTAAGAGGCGTATGCTAGGTAAGAACATCTTTACGATATGAAGTAATTAGGATTAAAGCAATTAGTAGCGAATATAAATTGTGACCACATGGACTGGTATATAAAGTAAATGTGGTTAAGTCTAAGTGTTAATAAAGGTATTTCAAAATACCTCCCCGCCTGAAGACTTGACAGCGTCTAAAAGTATATATATATATATAACCTATAACGTGAAATCGATCGTCGTAATAAATACCTTCAGCATTAAGATACATTTACTAAGACGATAAGAATATTAAAATTCGACAAATCATAAAGGTTAACATAGTAAAATTTAATAAGAGCCGTTAAGATAAAAAAAAGAAATGACGCAGGTTAGTACCTGAAAACGTAAGCGATTTTGAAGGATCTTATACGCTTATGCGTAAATAAGTCAAGGATTGGACCGATTTGTAATCATCATTATCGATGATATGTTGGGTGTAGTTAAAGCCCAGGGCAAAATTGTAAGCAATAATTGGAAATTGCTTTTACAATTGGGTTATTGAGAATTCTCAATATGGTCTACTTGGTTGACACGTTTAACTAAGAAAACGTGGTCTTGAATGAGAGAGGATAAATAAAATGATAGATGTGATATGAATTTCGGTGTAGTGAAGTATAAACTGACCACCGTGATTAATTTCACCATACCTAACAGCTCAAGAGGTTCACAGTGAGTATGGATACCTCGAAATTATGAACGAGCTGTGTATTGATGTAAAAAGGGTAGATAGTCGATTGTGGACCCAGACAACTCAAGGATCATGAAATAAACTATCTGACCCATGATTTAAAGTTGGCAACAGTATTTGTACCGAGGATATGGTACTATTATGTACACGGTGAGAAATTTTGGGTATGCACTGATCACAAAGCCCAAGTATCTATTTTCACAGAAAGAGGTGAATATGAGAATACATAGTGGGTTAGAGCTTCTGAGAGATTTTGATTTGTGAAAATTGTACCACCCAGGAAAGGCTAATGTAATGACTGATGCCTTGAGCAGAAAGAGCCTCGGGATGGTACCACATATGATGGTCAGGGAGCGTGAGCTGCTAAAGCAGTTGTGAGCCTCAATAGTGATGTGATCCCTTCTGATGATGACAGTGATTGTGTGACAGCTAGCCTGATGATTAGAACCGGATGAGAGTGCCCGGATTTGTCAGGCTTAGCGTGATGATCGGCATGATGTCGATAGTTTAGGTCAGATTCAGAAGGGTACAGTGACAGAGTTCACAGCGAGTGTTGATGATTTACAGAGAGGTTCAGAGACAATATGAGTGCTCCCCAGGACCACAGTTAATGGGATAGTAATATTGTCAGAAGCTCACTCTTCGGGATATACAGTGCATATGGAAGTAAAGAATATATTGAAATATCGAAAAGGGTATTGGTGGTCAGATGTGAAAAGAGATATGGTAGAGATTGTGGAAAAGTGCCTAGTATGTCAGCAGAATATGGTAGAGTATTAAAAGTCTGCAGAGTTATTGCAGCCTCTACCTATATAGACACGGCACGAAAAATGTGAGCAAGTCTCCATGAATTTTATGATGGGTTACGGAGAACCCAGGTGAATTACGAGGCTATTTGGATGATAGTCGATAGAGTGACTAAGTCTACCCACCTTCTGGTTATAAAATCCCCAGATACTCAGAGTGTGTATGAGGATTTATGTATAAGGAAGATTGTGGAACATTAAGTAGCGTTCCAGTGAGCATGGTATCATATAGGGATTCCCGCTTCACTTCTTACTTCAGGGAATATTTTTCAGGAAGCTATGGGAACCCGACTGAGTATTAGCACAGCTTTCCATCCTCAGACAGATGGTCAGTCAGAGAGGACTGTACAGGTTCTAGAGGATTCGATGAAAGCGTGTGCCGTTAATTTTATAAGCTCCTGGAATGATCAGTTATTACAATCGAATTCGTCAATAGTGACAGTTGCCACTTGAGTATCGGGATAACAAAATATGAGGCAGTGTATGGCTGTAGGGGTTGTTCCCCAACTTGGATAAGAAAAAGTGGGTGACAGATAGGATTATTTTTGACTTTGGATAATAAGTCTCTGAGGATGTCTAGTTAAGGATGAGAAATTAAGAACACCTCAGAGCAGATAGAAAAGTATTGGAATTCACCGAGGGTGAATTAGTATGGTTGAAATTTTTCTTGTCCTAAGAGAATAAGGACATAGCGAACTTTTGGAAGAAGGTAAATTGAGTTTCGCTGGATTGAATCTTTTGAGAGATTGGACAAGTGGGAGATAAGACCTGTAGGTTGGTGTTATCACCTGAATTAACAGGCACCCACAATGTGTCTCAGCTTTTGATGCTTCGGCAATACTATCCAGATCCAGCATAGGTGATCGAATATGAATTCCAAAAGTTCAGTTTAATGAAAATATAAGTATATTGAAGAAGTTGATTCGGGCATTAAACATGAAAGAGAAAGTATTGAGGTTTAAGATGATCTCCTTAATTAAAGTTCTTTGGTAGTAATACACTCCGGAAAAAGGTCACGTGAGAATTAAAGAAGTATGATACGATTAATGTACCCGGAGTAGTCTATGGACTCATATAAATTTGTTCTAATTTGGAGGACTAAATTCCTTAAGTGGGGGAGAGTTGTAAGACCCGAATTTAATTAAAATACGAAATGAATGAGTATTCGTGAAGGGAAGTCGGGTTAAATTAATCCCGAACACGTGTAAGGGCAAAATGGTCAAAAGATCGAAAGTCGGTATAAATTCGAGAAGAAAAATTTAATTTAAAATAATGGATTGAGAAATCTTGGTCAATAAAGGTGAAATAAATTTATTTTGGATTAAATTGATCAGGATATCAATTAATTGGGATTAATTGAAATTTTTAGTTCGGAAAAATAAAAAAAAAAATATACCGAAAAGTCATTCGGGACAATATCCGAAAATACGGAGAAATTATACCCGAAAAATGGTTAAAATATAATAAATAAATTAAATAAAATTAAATAAATGAATTTGGAATAAAATAATAATTTTAAGGGATATTTGGGTATTTTTAAGGTATTTGAATGATTAAAATAATAAAAATAAAATTATATAATAAATAAAATTAAACTAATTGTAAAAAAAAAAAAAGAGAAATCTGAAAATGTTATCGGGGAGAGAGAAGAAGAATAGGAAACCGAGGAAGCTGCCCGCGCGTGGCCGACCGACCCACGTCCACCGGCGATCATCACCCTCCGACGAAGGGCCGAGGAGGAAGAGGAGAGGCCGACGAAGCCTTGGGCACCGGTGACTCGCGCCGACGATGGCCGTGTCCGGCGAACAGAGGAGGAGAAGATCGCGGGGAAAACGAGGTGGATCCCGACGATCCACAGCAGCTGGGCGCGAACGGTGGGTACCGACAAGTTCAGGAGGAGGAGCCGGTTCTTTTGAGACCGGTATTGGTCGGCGAAACCACCGGAATCCGGTGGATCGAGGGAGAGAAACTGACGGGGAGAGAAGAGGAATCGCCGGCGATCGGCGCCGATTCAGGCCCGACCGACCACAGCCGAACGTTCCCCAGGCGCAGGTGAGCTTGTTGGTGGCGGCCACGACCGGCAAAACTGCCGGCAAACGCCGGAAACGGCGGAAAAAGGAAAGTGGGTTCCGACGACCGAGGGAGAACAGCCGGACCGGCCACTTCCCGGCCACCTCGACCAAAGCTGGGGCCAGATTCGAGCTGCGGACGACTTTCTGGAGCCACTGGCAGTGGAAGCCGACGAAGAACCGGCCGGCAAGGCGGTGAACCGGCCAAACCGGAGTGAACCGGGGTGAACCGGTCCGAACCGGACTGAACCGGTTCAGCCAAAAAGAGAGGAAAAAAAGGGAAAAAGAAAGAGAAAAAAATTGGAGAAAATTCCTGTGATGCAATCGAGCTTCGGGTAAGTCAGTAGTGGTCGAAATTGACCCGATTTAAATTTTAGAGTATTTAATTTAATTAATTTTGGGCCAAAAACTTACCCGAAAAATTGTGGAATTGTGTAGCTCGACAATTGGCATCCAACGAGAGCTTGAGACAGCCTCGAATTTCGTACTAGCATGGAATCTCGGGTAAGTGACCCTTATTTATGACAATTTACATCGTTATGCGTGATATGAATTTAAATTCCGCATAAATTGAATTAAATTATGGAAATTTAGATAAATTGTCGTAAATAATAAATTTAGTTATTCGAGAGTTAGAACGAGGCCCAATAAATTGTTGGTGGGCCCAGTGAGCCCAATAGGCCTCGATAATGTGAAAATTAAGTGGAAAACGGGCTTAAGGCCGATTAAGGCCCATTAAGGTGCAATCGGGCCCAATAGGGGTAAACGGGCCCAATGATTTAAATTAAGCCCAGAAAATATTAAATACAATTAAATTGTATAATATCTGACCTGAGGAATATTGATACGCAGTTCCGGGCATTTGATTGGGAGCATAACGAACTGCGCGACGTGACAACAGTGGAAAAGGAAAGGTCAAACTCTACAGGAAAATAAGGTAAGGGAATTTTGTAAGTGCATAGAGATGCCTATACGTATTTTTGAGGGTATTTACAGGGCTTAGAATTTATCTAAGTATCTAGTAAACGAAATTATAATTTTTACGAAAATCGGGGCATAGGTGAATAAAGAAAAAGATGATTTTGCCCCTAGGAGTAAAATTTACAAAAAGGGTAGTAAGGCAGATAAATTACATGATTTCATATTTTAATGCTTTATATGAATGTGTTGCTTTGATTTAAGCAAATATGCACATAGGTTGGCTGTTGATTTCATGAATTTTACGAAAGGGTACCGGCTTGTACCGGTTATGATTTTAAAAGATATTTTATCAAGATTGAGCCACCTTTCGTATTTACATGAATAAAAAGAGTGCTAGAGTCTTTCTCGCACTCAAGTTTACTGATTTATTTCTCATGAAAAGCCGTACTGGAGCATTGCTCGTACGAGAAATTTGTGTGTGCACAAAATCGTGTTGGAGCTTCGCTCGCACGAGATTTTAAATATCATGATATGCATAGCGTGGTGCTGGAGCTTCGCTCGCACTAGACGTGAGTTGACATGCATATAGTCGTGCGAAAGCCTCCTGTAGACTGTGTGTCACAGAGAGTTGAGATGCTCGCACATATACTTTGAGACATGGGTTGGTTATCGACATAGTATTGGGGTGGATAAGACCTACGGCAGGCACCCCCAGACTATGATATGGGTCCACGGAGTACGATGTACCGTGTATGTCACACGGAGTACGCTGTACCGTGCACTCATGATGACTCTATGATGTTACTTGATATTCTGGCGGGTAGGACTTGACCCCACCTCCCGTTGCAGTTGTGATACCCCGCACACCGGGATCCGTGTAGCCTGGGATCACAGGGACAAAGTATGGCCATAGTCCTCGATTTTTCATACAGTAACCTACATGCCTCACATGATATCATACGGTCTGGATAGACCAGGATAAACCCGATGGAGGGGTAGTCTCGATTTATGTTTTTAAAAGAGATGTGATTTAATGAATCAAGGTATTCCCGAGAGATGGGTTTGACCTTGATGAAGTTGTTTTATGATGAAACAATGAGTTTTAACGTGATGAGTTTGTGATGAAACAAATGAGTTTTAAAGTGATGAGTTTATGATGAAAATAATAAGTTTTAATGTGACGAGCATGAGATGTCATACATGATGGTTTTTTTTCATGTGTGTTTTATATGTCGATTTTATGATTTCCCTTATATGATATATATACATACATGTGGCATCGTTTTAGTCATTCCTCATGCTCAAAATATAAAGGATTTTATATCATGACATTATCAGCATGTAGATAGTATAGTTATCTACCTGCTTACATTATTGCCTTACTGAGCACGTTTCGCTCACCCTTTCACTTTCCACCCCACAGGGTATATTCAGTAGAAGAGAGCGACAATAGCTTCACAATTCGGTTATCCGCTGCTTCTTATCAAGATCAGGTATACACATTTGTACAATTTTGTATCTGAACATATAGATACACAGTACTGTATATGGATGTAATATTGGGGATGTATTTAGTTCAATAAATTGATATGGAAATGAAATATGAAAATGAAATGGTAAATAGATGAGAGGTGACTAACACCGAATCATAGCCCAACTGTTTAGTAGTATAACTGTTCACGACGGGTAAAGAAATGAAAAAGCGAAAAATTTGTAGGGATTTTTAGGTAATTTGGGTCGTGACATCGATAATGTAAAAATTAAGTGGAAAACGGGCTTAAGGCTGATTAAGGCCCATTAAGGTGCAATCGGGCCCAATAGGGATAAATGGGCCCAATGATTTAAATTAAGTCCAGAAAATATTAAATACAATTAAGTTGTATAATATCTGACCTGAGGAATATTGATACGCAGTTCCGAGCATTTGATGGGGGAGCAGATCGGACTGCGCGACGTGACATCAGAGGAAAGGTCAGACTCGACAGGAAAATAAGGTAAGGGAATTCTGCGGACTGCTAGAGGTAACTTTACGACATTTTAAGTTCATTTGCAGTCCTTTAAAAATTATCTGAAGGGTCTAGAGGTCAAATAATAATTTTAGTGCCCCGAATAGGCAAATTACCAAAATACCCTTGTTAAGGGTAAAATTTACAAATTTAGGAAAAATTGGGAGGAGCAAGAACAAGAGGTTTCTGCTCGTTCTGGAGACATTTTAATGCATGCATGAGTAGGCTGGCTAACCTTGAAGGAAAATGCACAGCATTGCATACTTTCAACGATATAATTGTTTTGAAAACTGTTTTGAGGAAACAGAGCCGCCTACGTGTTTTTTTTGACATGTGACATGCTAGAGCTTAGCTCACACGATGTTTTGATTTGTGTGATGCATGCATTAGTGTTGGAGCGAGAGCTCGCACTAGAGTTTTACATGCATTGGTGCTGGAGTCCAACTCGCGCTAGATTCTTTTTATATGATTTTCGTGACACGGTGCTAGAGTTTAACTCGCACTAGATTTTCACATGGTTTGCATACAGAGTGCTAGAGCTTAGCTCGCACTAGTTTTACCTGATTTGATGCGAGTGTTGAGCATCGCTCACACTGATTTTTATGAGAACATGCGATAAGCCGTGCTTGGAGCAGCGGGTAGACTGTGTGTCACCGATTAAATAGGTTCGCACGTGCGTTTTGAGACATGGCATGAGTATAGAGACATGATATGGGTCCACGGAGTATGATGTACCGTGCAAGTAGCATGGAGTACGATGTACCGTGTGGTATCTTCGGATACGGCATCTTCGGATGCATGGGATCGGATAAGACCGACGAGATGGATTGACCCACCTCCCGAGCGGTTCCCGATCATGGTGAGAACCCGCACACTAGGATCCATGTAGCAGAGGAACTCCCGAGGACACATGGCCATAGTCCTGGTTATTACCGATATACAGATGTTGCCTGGTCTCGCATGTTGACGACTTTGATGAGATTAAAACTGGGTTTTTAAAATCAAACATGCATGATGATTACTTCCATGCTTTTCAAACCCATGTATGAATGTAAATCGATTTTTTTATGGTTTTATGTGAGTCAGGACCACCCGAGGGATGGGTTGAGTCCTGGCCTTGTTGTGAAATTTTAAACGAGAAAGAAATGATTTGAAATAATTGCATGTTGAATTTTGCCATGCGAATGGAGTTACATAACATCATAACTCATATCATCTGTTTTAAAATGTGTGGAGAAATTGTGGTTTATGCATGGCACCACGTTCATGTAGGTAGTATGGTCACCTACTTGTTCGTAAGATTGCCTTACTGAGCTTGATGTGCTCACCCCTTTCATTTTCTCACACAGATAATCTCTAGTTGAAGTTGAGGCGACTCAGTACTGCATTTCGGATATCCGCTACTGCCCATCATTTAAGGTATATACACTTGTACATATTGTATCTAAATAAGCATAGCACAGTAACATGTTTGTAAGTAACTTTAGGGGATGTATAAATATTGTAAACACTTATAAATGACTGAGAAATAATTAAGTTATATGGTAAATGTATGGTGGGACTGACATTGACACACAGCCCAATTTGTTAGGGGAGTGTGGTCTCGATCAGAGGACAGGTAAGCATGAAAGAAAATAACATAACGCGAAAAATTTACTCTGATTTTTGGGTAGTTTTGGGTCGTGACATATAAAGGTGGTATCAGAGTGCAATTGGTCATATGTGTGTCAGTGTCAGTAATTAGGAATTAAATCCCCGTGTTATTGTGCTTGATTAGATACAATAGTGTATATCGAGATGGGTTTTGACTAAGAAATGGTTGAGAATGCAGGAATGCCTAATATGAGTCGCGTTAGATGAGATAGTGCACGAGGCAGAGGTCGTAGACGTAGACCTGAGTCTGCTAGTCGTGCTGAGTTGGCCTGTGAGAATCTGGATGAAATTGAAATAGAGGCTAATGTTGAGCATGCCCCGCTGAGTCTGACAGAGAGATCGGACAGTATTGAGACACGCTCCGCGAGGTTGGAGCCGAGTGTGGAGATTATTTTGAGGAGCTAATTGGTTAGATTATGAATGAGATTTGAGGGCGCAGCGGAGCATTGGTGGAAACCCGCTCGACCCATCTTAAGTGTTAAACATCCAGAGCTAAGATGAGAAATGTTTATGGATGTATTCCGGTGACAGGATATCCTGGACATTGTTTAAAGGGAATGATAGATAAAATCCTTACTCTGACCCAGAGAAATTGATTTATTGATGAGTATGAATTATGAGTATGAAACTCAGTTATATTCTTGGGCAGATATTACCTCGACAATATGAACAGTGACAGTCAAGATGTCTAAAAGTTCATGAAATGGCTCAACTTTTCAATTAGAGTCCGATTGGCCCGTGAGATATTACCTATACCGAGGCAGTGCGCAGATTTACAGTTGGGTAAATAAAAACATGAATTGCACGCCTCTGAGATTGGGAAAGGTAGTGAGGGTGAAATAGAGACAGAAAAGAGAATCGAGAAATGACAGAGATGTTAAAATGGGAAAATGGTAATTGGTAAAAGATTTAATTTGATTTAATTTGATGAATCATGGAGTAAGATAATTGATAAGGCCCCAGTGCATCCAATTTTGGCACTCTTGAGGGGCATTGTGATTGGAGGACCTCGACCTGCTACGAAGCAGTGTAGCAGTGTAAGCACTGTAAGCAGTGTGGGATGTGTGGTAGATACCACGGAAGGAGGGTCTATACCTACACTGTATTGATGAAAATGGTCGTTAAGTGTGGTAAGACGGACCATTGATTTTGATTGCATAGGGTTGGGCGAGATCGCCCCACAGAAAAGTTAAGAGACAGAGAAAAACTTCGTTAGTATAGCTGCAACGAAAAGGGAGGCCATAGCCGAAGAGAAAAAGGAAAGTAGGCTGTTGGACAAAGGCAAGAGGATGTCTTGGACCAGGACACTATTGATGTTTCATGGATGTGGTGTAAGATACCACACTTGTTATGAATAATGAAGTACATATGTTCATTGATCTTGGTGCCACACATTTATTCATACCGCCTTCATTCGCATATAAGTGAGTAAAAGGCATGAATGCCTACATCATTGGGCACAATACTGATAAATAAGTACCCCAATAGAGGAGGATTAATTAACGGAATATGGATATAGAGATTTTAAGTTGAAAACAGTGGTGAAAACATCATTGAAAAGTATACTGTAAGTGTTGACAAGTGATAAAAAGGGGTGCAACAGTTGAAATTAAAGGAGTAAAGGATTGTACTCATGGAATGAATAATGAAAGAGTTTTGTCATGAGGGATATAAGAAAGGAGATAATCTTTAAGATAAGATAGATCCTAAATACAAGATGTATTGGAGTAAGAGACATATGCTAGGTAAGGAATACCCTTAATATGCGAACTAATTGGGATTAAGTGATAAGTAGGGAATATAAATTATAACCAAGGATAAAGATAGATATAACCATAACCAGTCTATGTGGTTAAGTCTGAAGGTTAATAAAGGTATTTCAAAATACCTCCTCGCCTGAAGACTTGACAGCGTCTAAAAGTATATATATAACCTATAATGTGAAATCGATCGTCGTAATAAATACCTTCAGCATTAGGATACCTTTACTAAGACGATAAGAATATTAAAATTCGACAAATCATAAAGGTTAACATAGTAAAAATTTAATAAGAGCCGTTAAGATAAGAAAAGGAAATGACGCAGGTTAGTACCTGAAAACGTAAGCGATTTTGAAGGATCTTATACACTTATGCGTAAATAAGTCAAGGATATGGACGATTGAAAAAAGTAGTGGAGCTCAACTACAATGAGTTATTTAAACTTTACCTGGACCGTTTTGTCGTCATCCTTATTGATGATATGTTGAGTGTAGTTAAAGTCCAGGGAAAATTATAAGCAACAATTGAAAAAAAATTGCTTTTACAGATGGTTGTTGCGAGTTCTAAAAAGGGTATATTTTTTTTGTTGACACGTTTAACTAAGAAAACGTGGTCTTTGAATGAGATGATAAATAAGATGATAGATGTGACATGAATTTCGGTGTAGTGAAGTATGAATTGACTACCGTGATTAATTTCACCATACCCAACAGCTTAAGAGGTTCTCAGTGAGTATGGATACCTCAAAATAATGAAGGAGCTGTGTATTGATGTATAATGAGAAGATAGTCAATTATGGAGTCAGACAACTCCTTGATCATGAAATAAACTATATGACTCATGATTTTAAGTTGGCAACGGTAGTATTTGTACCGAGGATATGGTACTATTATGTACAGGGTGAGAAATTGTGGATATGCACTGATCATAAAGCCCCGAGTATCTGTTTTTCACAGAAAGAGGCGAATATGAGAATACATAGTGGGTTAGAGCTTCTAAGAGATTTTGATTGTGAAAATTGTACCACCCAGGAAAAACTAATGTAATGGCTGATGCCTCGACTAGAAAGAGCCTCAGAATGGTACCCCATATGATGGTCAGGGAGCGTGAGCTGCTTGAGCAGTTGTGGACCTCAACAGTGATGTGATCCCTTCTGATGATGACAGTGATTATGTGACAGCTAGCCTGAGATTAGAACCGGATGAGCGTGCCCGGATTGCACAGGCTTAGCGTGATGATCGGCAGGGTGTCGATAGTGTGGGTCAGATTCAGAAAGGTATAGTGATAGAGTTCACAAGGTGTGATGATGATTTACAGAGGTTCCGAGACAGTATGAGTGCTCCCCAAGACCACAGTTGATGGGATAGTGATATTGTCAGAAGCTCACTTTTCGGGATATACAGTGCATACGGAAAGTAACGAATATATATATATATATGAAATCTCTGAGAAGGGTATTGGTGGTCAGATATGAAAAGAGATATGGTAGAGATTGTGGAAAAGAGCCTAGTATGTCAGCAGAATAAGGTAGAGTATTAAAAGTCTGCAGGGTTATTGCAGCCTCTACCTATATTAACACGGCATGAAAATGGGAGCAAGTCTCCATGAATGTCGTGATGGGTTACGGAGAACCCAGGTGAATTACGAGGCTATTTGGATGATAGTCGATAGAGTGACTAAGTCTACCCACCTTCTGGTTATGAAATCTCCAAATACTCAGAGTGTATATGAGGATTTATGTGTAAGGAAGATTGTGGAACATTAAGTAGCATTCCAGTGAGCATGGTATCATATAGGGATTCCCGCTTCACTTCCCACCTCTGAGGATATTTTTAGGAAGCTATGGGAACCCGACTGAGTATTAGCACAGCTTTTCATCCTCAGACAGATGGTCAGTCAGAGAGGACTGTACAGGTTCTGGAGGATCCGATGAAAGCGTGTGCCCTTGATTTTTTTATGCTCCTGGGATGATCAGTTATTACAAATCGAATTCGCCAATAGTGACAGTTGTCACTTGAGTATCGGGATAACAAGATATGAGGTAGTGTATGGCTGTAGGGGTTGTTCCCCAAATTGGATAAGAAAAAGTGGGTGACAGATAGAATTATTTTCGACTTTGGATAATAAGTCTCTGAGGATGTCTAGTTAAGGATGATAGATTAAGAACACCTCAGAGCACATAGAAAAGTATTGGAATTCACCGAGGGTGAATTAGTATGGTTGAAATGTTTCTTGTCCTAAGAGAATAAGGACATAACGAACTTTTGGAAGAAGGTAAATTGAGTTTCGCTGGATTGAATCTTTTGAGAGATTGGACAAGTGGAAGATAAGACCTGTAGGTGGCATTTCCACTTGAATAAGCAGGCACCCACAATGTGTCCCATCTTTTGATGCTTCGAAAATACTATCCAGATCCAGCATAGGTGATAGGATATGAGATCCAAAAGTTCAGCTTAATGCAAATATAAGTATATTGAAAGTTGATTCGGGCATTAAACAGGAAAGAGAAAGTATTGAGGTTTAAGATGATCTCCTTAATTAAAGTTCTTTGGTAGTAATACACTCCGAAAAAGGTCACATGAGAATTTAAGAGTATGATACGATCGATGTATCCGGAGTTGTATATGGACTCATATGACTTGGTTCTAATTTGGAGGACCAAATTTCTTAAGTGGGGGAGATTTGTAAGACCCAAAATTAAATCGTAAATTTTTATGAGGGATGAAAATGGTCAAAAATTTAACTGAATGGGATTCGGATTGGAAATAAGGATTTAAAATGCGAAGTGAGTGAGTGTTCGTGAAAGGAAGTCGGGTTAAATTAATCCCGAACACGTGCAAAGGCAAAATGGTCAAAAGATCGAAAGTCGGTATAAATTCGATGAGAAAAATTTATTAAAAATAATGGATTGAGAAATCTTGGTTAATAAAGGTGAAATAAATTTATTCTGGGTTAAATTGATCAAGATATCAATTTATTGGAATTAATTGGGATTAATCGAGATTTTTACTTCGAAAAATAATCCCGAAAATAATCGAAAAATATACCGAAAAGTCATTCGGGACAATATCCCAAAAATATGGAGAAATTATACCCGAAAAAGGGTTAAAATATAATAAATAAATTAAATAAAAATTAAATTAATTAATTTGAAATTAAATAATAATTTTTAGGATATTTTAAGAGATATTTAGGTATTTTTAATGTATTTTATTGATTAAAATAATAATAAATAAATTAATAAAAGAGAAAAAAAAAAGAAATCAGAAAACGAATCGGGGAGAGAGAGGAAGAAGCGAAAACGAAAACGAAGTCGGAAACCCGAGGAACCAGCCCCCAGCCCGTCGGCCTCACCACCGGACGTCACCGGGAAGCCGACCAGGCTAGGCTGCTGAGTTCATCGGCACCGATAACTAAGGGAAAACGACGGTCGGCGATGAGGAAAGGAGAGAGAAAATGAAACCGAGAGAAGAGAGGCGATTCCCGGCGACCGGCGACGATTCGGCACCGACCGACCACAGTCGAACGTCCCCGAGGCGTAGACCAGCTGATTGGTGGCGGCCACGACCGGCGAAGCTACCGAAAAACGTCGAAAACGACGAAAAGAGAAATGGGTTTCGATGGCAGGAGAGAACAGGCCGGACCGATGACTTTTCGGCGACCTCGTGTTAAACCGAGACCAGATCCGAGCTGCAGACAACCCAGCGGAGCTGCTGGCGGTGGAAGCCGACGGAGAACCGACCGGCAAGGCCCTGAACCGGAGTGAACTGAAGTGAACCGGCGGTCTGAACCGGGTCTGAACTGGATCGAACCGGTTCAGCCAAGAAAGAAAGGAAAAAAGGAGAAAAAGGGAAAAAGAAAAAGAGAAAAAATTGAGAAAAAATCTCGGCGATGTAATCGAGCTACGGGTAAGTCAGTAGTGGTTGAAAATGACCGATTTAAGTTTTGAAATATTTTATTTAATTATTATTCGACTGGAAATTGACCCGAAAATTTATGAAATTGTGTAGCTCAACAATTGGCATCCAACGAGAGCTCGAGACAGCCTCGATTTGCGTACTAGCATGGAATCTCTAGTAAGTAACCCTTATTTACGATAATTTGCATCGTTATGCGTGATTCGAATTTAATTACCGCATAAAATAAATTAAATTTTGGAAAGTTGGATAAATTGTCGTAAATAATAAATTTAGCTATTCGAGAGTTAAATGAGGCCCAAGGAATTGTTAGTGGGCCAAATGAGCCCAATAGGCCTCGATAATATAAAAATTAAGTGGAAAACGGGCTTAAGGCCGATTAAGGCCCATTAAGGTGCAATCGGGCCCAATAGGGATAAATGGGCCCAATGATTTAAATTAAGCCCAGAAAATATTAAATACAATTAAGTTGTATAATATCTGACCTGAGGAATTTGATACGCAGTTCCGGGCATTTGATGGGGGAGCAGATCGGACTGCGTGACGTGACATCAAAGGAAAGGTCAGACTCGACAGGAAAATAAGGTAAGGGAATTCTGCGGACTGCTAGAGGTAACTTTACGAAATTTTAAGTTCATTTGCAGTCCTTTAAAAATTATCTGAAGGGTCTAGAGGTCAAATAATAATTTTAGTGTCCCGAATAGGCAAATTACCAAAATACCCTTGTTAAGGGTAAAATTTACAAATTTAGGAAAAAATGGGAGGAGCAAGAACAAGAGGTTTCTGCTCGTTCTGGAGACATTTTAATGCATGCATGAGTAGGCTGGCTAACCTTGAAAGAAAATGCACAGCATTGCATACTTTCAACGATATAATTGTTTTGAAAACTGTTTTGAGGAAACAGAGCCGCCTACGTGTTTTTATTGACATGTGACGTGCTAGAGCTTAGCTCGTACGATGTTTTGATTTGTGTGATGCATGCATTAGTGTTGGAGCGAGAGCTCGCACTAGAGTTTTACATGCATTGGTGCTGGAGTCCAACTCGCACCAGATTCTTTTTATATGATTTTTGTGACACGGTGCTAGAGTCTAACTCGCACCAGATTGTCACATGGTTTGCATGCAGAGTGCTAGAGCTTAACTCGCACTAGTTTTACCTGATTTGATGAGAGTACTGAGCATCGCTCGCACTAATTTTTATGAGAACATGCGATAAGCCGTGCTTGGAGCAGCGGGTAGACTATGTGTCACCGATTAAATAGGTTTGCACGTGCGTTTTGAGACATGGCATGAGTATAGAGACATGATATGGGTCCACGGAGTATGATGTACCGTGCAAGTAGCATGGAGTACGATGTACCGTGTGGTATCTTCGGATACGGCATCTTCGGATGCAGCATCTTCGGATGCATGGGATCGGATAAGACCGACGAGATGGATTGACCCACCTCCCGGGCGGTTCCCGATCATGGTGAGAACCCGCACACTAGGATCCATGTAGCAGAAGAACTCCTGATGACACATGGCCATAGTCCTGGTTATTATCGATATACAGATGTTGCCTGGTCTCGCATGTTGACGACTTTGATGAGATTAAAACTGGGTTTTGATTTGTGTGATGCATGCATTAGTGCTGGAGCGAGAGCTCGCACTAGAGTTTTACATGCATTGGTGCTGGAGTCCAACTCGCGCTAGATTCTTTTTATATGATTTTCGTGACACGGTGCTAGAGTTTAACTCGCACTAGATTTTCACATGGTTTTCATACAGAGTACTAGAGCTTAACTCGCACTAGTTTTACCTGATTTGATGAGAGTGTTGAGCATCGCTCGCACTGATTTTTATGAGAACATGCGATAAGCCGTGCTTGGAGCAGCGGGTAGACTGTGTGTCACCGATTAAATAGGTTCGCACGTGCGTTTTGAGACATGGCATGAGTATAGAGACATGATATGGGTCCACGGAGTATGATGTACCGTGCAAGTAGCATGGAGTACGATGTACCGTGTGGTATCTTCGGATACGGCATCTTCGGATGCATGGGATCTGATAAGACCGACGAGATGGATTGACCCACCTCCCGGGCGGTTCTCGATCATGGTGAGAACCCGCACACTAGGATCCATGTAGCAGAGGAACTCCCGAGGACACATGGCCATAGTCCTGGTTATTACCGATATACAGATGTTGCCTGGTCTCGCATGTTGACGACTTTGATGAGATTAAAACTGGGTTTTTAAAATCAAACGTGCATGATGATTACTTCCATGCTTTTCAAACCCATGTATGAATGTAAATCGATTTTTTTATGGTTTTATGTGAGTCAGGACCACCCGAGGGATGGGTTGAGTCCTGGCCTTGTTGTGAAATTTTAAACGAGAAAGAAATAATTTGAAATAATTGCATGTTGAATTTTGCCATGCGAATGGATTTACATAACATCATAACTCATATCATCTGTTTTAAAATGTGTGGAGAAAGGGTGGTTTATGCATGGCACCACGTTCATGTAGGTAGTATGGTCACCTACTTGTTCATAGGATTGCCTTACTGAGCTTGATGTGCTCACCCCTTTCATTTTCTCACACAGATAATCTCCAGTTGAAGTTGAGGTGACTCAGTACTGCATTTCGGATATCCGCTGCTGCCCATCATTTAAGGTATATACACTTGTACATATTGTATCTAAATAAGCATAGCACAGTAACATGTTTGTAAGTAACTTTAGGGGATGTATAAATATTGTACACACTTATAAATGACTGAGAAAGAATTAAGTTATATGGTAAATGTATAGTGGGACTGGCATTGACGCACAGCCCAATTTGTTAGGGGAGTGTGGTCATGATCAGAGGACAGGTAAGCATGATAGAAAATAACATAACGCGAAAAATTTACTCTGATTTTTGGGTAGTTTTGGGTCGTGACAGTTTTGTGTCTAACAAGTTAGGTTCTAAGACGTATCGTGTTATATAGATATAATCTAAAGATTCTACCTCTACATCGCACCTACAACAAACATTATCCCTAGCTCAACAACATGAGAGAAGATTTTCTTTGGAAGGACGGACATTGGTGCAAGCTCTCCATATGAAATTCTAGATCATTGGCAAAGTCTGGAGACTCCAAATACTCTTCCAACCTTTTTCCTCACTAACTCCTCTTAGATTGTTTCCCTCCTCACTAGAGTTATTGTGCAAAGACCGAATAAGTTTGTAGCCAGACTTCACAGAATAATGACCATTCTTAGTGAAATGCGAAACCAAAGTGTTTGGACAAGAAGGAGACCCCACCTAGATCTAAGTAATGGCTTTAATCTTCTCATCATCAAAATAGTTCTTTAAAAACATTTTCATTCCAAGCTCTGTGCTCAGAAATAATCAATTAGTGCACCAAAGAAGGTCCAACTTCTTGAGGTTGAGAAGAAGAAATTCTAATCAAGAAGTTCCAGAACTCGTTGATTGTGCCCAATCAAAATGTTTTGACCATTACTCATATTCGATCTAACACCTTTTATAATAAGTGCAGCCTCGTGACTAAACTTTTCCAAGCCCATAAGGACTAATTTCCTTTTCTTGCTTCAAACATAGAGGAATGAGGAAAATGTATACCTTTAAACAACTAAGACCAAAAAGATTTAGGATTCAAAATTATACGCCATGATTGCTTAGCAAGAAGAGCATCGTTGAAATCAGAGAACTCGCTAAAACCCATTCCCCCTTGTGACTTGTTATCAGCCATCATATTTCATCTCATCCAATGGAGTTTCTCCTATTAAACTCAGCCCTATTCCACCGAAAATGATTAAGCATAGAATTCAACTTATTACAAAAGTTAAAATGAAATTTGAAACATTGCATGGCATAGATTGAAACAATTAAGGCCACTACCTTGAGTAAAATTTCCCTACCTGCCTAAAAAAAATGTTTTTCTCTCCAAGATATAGTTTTCTTGTTCACCTTATTGAGAATGAAGCTCAAAGCTTCATTCTTCCCTCTCCCTCAAATGCTCCAAATACTTGTTGCCACCATGCTCAAAACTAATGCCCAACATCTATTTTATGTCCCTTTTAGTATAATTTTTTGTATTAGGCGAGAAGAAGATAGCCGACTTGTCAAAATTTTTTGTTTAACTTGAATAGCTAACAATCATCTGCAAAATATAAATGGCCAAGGGTAGGGTATCTTCTATTGATCTGAAAACCTCGCAGCCTTCCTTGAGATAAATGCTTTTAAATAAGGCATGACAACACATTTGCAACAATAATGAAAAGATAAGGGGATAAAGGGTCCCCGTGACAGCTCAAAAACGCGAAAAATATGGCAAATTTAAAATTTTCTTAAAATAAAACTACCAACTCTGGGTGTATGCCTGTGCAGCGACCTTAAACCGCTATCATTTATACACAAACATTATCCCCAAAATCATACAACTTATACTTAATGAAATCAAATACATAATATTTCAAAAAGAATCAACCCATAAGTCTCAACTCATTTCTTTCATATCAACCTAATTACATCCCAAAATACTCATCACAAATGTTTGTATTACATCATTATCTGGATAAAAAATGAACTGAATTATACCTTATGCGTGTACAAGCGATATGTCACGACCCAAATTACCTAAAAATCAGAGTAAATTTTTTGCTTTTTCATTTATTATTTAATTCTTACATTTCTCTCATCGTGACCATCCTACAAACAGTTGGGCTATGATTCGGTGTTAGTCACCTCTCACCTATTTACCATTCCATTTCCATATTCACATTCATATATCAGAGTTTACTATTCTTTGACTTTAAATAAATACATACACAATGGTGTTTATAACACTACATCCCCGACATCAATGTCCGTTTACAGTACTGTGCATTACATATTTAGATACAAAACTATACAAATGTGTATACCTGTCTCTCGATGGGAAGCAGCGGATACCAAGCATGCAAGTCCTCAGCTGCTTAATAACTATTGCAAGTGCTCTGAAAAGATGGGAAATAAGGGGGGTGAGCAAACTACACGCTCAGTAAGGCAATTATGCAAGTAAGTAGATAGCTCCACTATCTACATGCTCATAATGTCATGCCCTTAAATCTATTTCTTTTCATTTAAAATTTCACACACAAAACCATGCATATATCATGACATAGTTTATCCATAACTATTTGTGCATATAGAAATCATATAATTCATGCATCAAAGGCATTTCATGTGACATCATTAAATCATAATGAGCATGAAGCAAATCCAGATCATGCATTATTTCATGTCATGTAAGACAAATCATGAATTTATATAAAAGCATGGAAAACATCATCATGCTACTGCATTCAAATCATTTCATTAAAAACACAGTATAAAATCACCCGAAGGGGTTAAGCGTCTCATAATTCAAATCCAAACTCATAAAACAATTCATTAAATTTCATTATAAAACTTCGGTTATAAAACCACCCTTCTTTCAGGGTCACAAATCATAAAATCATCTGAAATCTCGTATCACAGTATAAAATCATAAAATCGGGGGCCTGACCCCTCCCTCGGGTCTACCCTGGTCTATCGACTAATAGTTATATCATGTGAGACAAGCAAGTGATTACATCAGTAACATCGAGGACTATGGCCATATCCTAGTGATCCCTGGCAACACGGTACCTAGTGTGCGAGGTATCACACCTGAAACGGGAGGTGGGTCGTCCTACTCGCCAGAACAGCATAACACCAGGATTGCGAGGGCAAGGCTTGCTGCCTCGTGGCTAATGCCACTCCACTCCAACAATCCCCACGGTATAGCGTACTTCGCGTGACATACACGGTACAACGTACTCCGTGAACCCAAGCTCAATCAGGGGTACCTGTAATAGGTCTTATCCACCCAAATCATCTCTGTCTCAGAATGCACGTGTGAGCATATCATCTCATTATGACACACAGTCTACAGGAGGCTCCAACACGGCTATATGCATGTCATATAAATCCCTGTGCGAGCGAAGCTCTAGCACGACTCCATGCATATTCATGATATCAAAAAACCTCGTGTGAGCAAAGCTCTAGCACGGTTTCATAAAAATCATTAAAATCTGCGTACGAGCAGCGCTCCAGTACGACTTAAACTGATTATAATTTCAAGTAAAATCCACGTACGAGCAATGCTCTAGTACGAATATGTATAAAAACTCAGTAAAAACCTCGTACGAGAAAAACTCCAGTACGACATTCAAATGAATTATGAAAACCATATAAAACTTTGTGCGAGCAATGCTCCAGCACAAATGAATGCTCAAATAAATCAAATCTCGTGCGAGTTACACTCCAGCACGGCCTTATGCAATATCAAATCAAAACAGGATGCGAGCTAAGCTCCAGCATCTCTCATGCATGTCAAATCATTAAAACTAGTGTGAGCAATCACTCCAGCACCATTTTATGCATACCACGTCAAAACAAATCAAAACATGTCAGAACAGAGTGCGAGCTAGGCTCCAGCAGCTCTCATTTCACAATAATAAAATCAGTGCGAGCACCATGCTCTAGCACATTTCATGCATATGATGTCACACAAGTCGGTGCGAGCAACCGCTCAAGCACATTTATGCACAATCAGAAACGCAGATATAGTGCGAACTACGTGTCGGCACTATCTGTTTCCATATAAACTTGATAGTTGGCCTATTTTCCAAAGAAATTTTCATTTAAATATAAACAACACTTACGTAGTGTTATCATGTGAAATTCATGCAATTACTGGCCAATCTATCGATTTATTTTGCTTAAAAACCAATAAAATCCTTAAACCATAAATTTCCTTAAATCATGCATTTCATGCATGTCATGCTTTCACCATCCTTAGGTGAACTTTGTGAGACCCCGTACATGTATAGCTATGTATATAGGAACATGGGAATGTAAATAAAATCATAAGTAAGATGATGTATTGTAATGTGAAGTGTATACAATGTAAGTTCATAAGATTATGTACGCACTTGTAGTAAGAATTGTGATTATACGTACAAGTTGCATTATGAGTGAGTAGGAAGAAATAAACTTAAAACGAGAAGAATGTGATCGAAATGGAATATGAGTGGTATAGTAAAATGGAAGGAAAGATTTACATAAGTGGATATTTCCATTCGAGTAATATCGTATATAATTGGTCATACAAAGATTCTACACAAGTTTTAATGTGTATGTAATGAGGATGGATCCCATTTTCAAGTCTCAAAGATGAATGAATGAGAAAATGATCATGGTAGCAAATTAAGGGTGTTTGGTAAGAGTTGTTGCAGAAAAAACTGCAGGAAATCTGGAATTTGTGAAGGCCAGATCGATCTCATAGGATGAGAGATCGATCTGGGAGAGCCAGAATGCTCTAATGTGAGAAATGGAAGGGAACAGATCGATCTCCAAAGGAAGCAGATCGATCTCCTTAGCTCTCGGGTTGGAAGCAGATCGATCTCCCCTAAGACCAGATCGATCTCCTTAAGCTTCTGTTCGACAGCAGATCGATCTCTAGTCTCGACAGATCGATCTCCTACCTTTAAAACGTCTCAGAAAAGAGGGATTTTTGAGGAACAGATCGATCTCCACCCAAGGAAGATCGATCTCATCAAGTCAAAACTATAAATGGGAGCAGTTGGATCATCAGAATTTCGGGGAAAACATTTCCATTTCACTTCAACTCAAAGAAATCTAGTTTCTCACTCCTAAATCCAGCCATTTTCAGTGAGATTTAAGGAGAGGCTATTAGAGACAAAGTTGTTCACATCAAAGAGAAGAACAACATAGTCTAGAGGCATTTTCCCATTTGAAGGATTGAAGAAATAGAGGGCAATCCTAATTGGAGCAAGAGGAAATCCAATGAGGTAAGTTTCTAATGCAAATACCCAAGTACATTGGTTTGGATATTGATATGGGAAATGGTTAGTATGCATAGACATGATAGAACTACCTAGGATGGTATGAAATACATATAGCTTAGAAATAGTCAAGTGTGAGAAAGTGGAATATGGAAGTATTTTTGATGAATGGGATATCTTGAGTGGATGAGTATGTTGTGGAAATGGTTTGGAAATGTTGATATTAGGATAAATTGGGAGATTTACCACAAAGGGTAAAAAATGTGTAATTAAGGCATTGGATAAATGCTTAGTTGAATAAGAGTTAGAAACATTAACTCAAATGTTGATGGATGAATTTCAGTTTCGGATGATACGCCGGAGCAAGTCAAGATGAGAACGCAAGAAGCATAAAGGCGGATAGTTGCACACAAGTAAAACGAGGTAAGGGACTGTGTGTTAGCTATAGAGATGTTCGTACGTAATTACAGCAATTTCGTAGATATATTGCTAGAACTAGTACGATATTATAATTCTATGAAATGATATGGAAGTATGCAAAGTACTATGACTTATATGTGTATTGAGAAATGGGATAGGGTAAGGAAATAGCATGATATGCATGTTTTCAATGATTTTCTCAATTTTACATTGTTATTTATGATTGAGAAACGTTGATGATAGGTTGGCTAATTTTACATGTTTTAGCATGAAGAGGCATGTTGTATGAGTAAACGTGTTTTGAGTTTTAAAAAGAGAAAATAGCCATCTATCAGTTTTGAGATGAGATTTGGTGTTGAAGCGTTAGCTCACACCCGGTTTAAAGCCTTGATGTACCGTGCGGGAGTTTTAACTCGCACGGAGGTTTTGAGAAAGTGCGAGCACTATGCTCGTACCTGTTTTGTTGAGTTAAGGTAAACCTGGGGGTCTGGGACCCAAGGGGATACCAGCCGACGGCCAATTGAACGGGCTGGGCCTTAACGATAGATCGTACCGCGCTGGAGCTTTGCGTTGACTGTGTGTCACGCTGCTTGCTCGCCTGGTATATGAGACATGGTTTAAGGATAAAAAGTCCATCGGAGTTGGAGTATGGACTTGGGTCCACGGTTGTACGTAGAACAGTGTAGTCACCCGTTGGTATACTATGTACCGTGCTGGGTGCACGTGAGTACGAGTATCGCGTAGATGACACACGACGTATCTTCACCGTGAGTATACGAGGAGATGGGGTGGATTGAAATGAGCCGGAGGGTAGGACTGACCCATCCCCCTTCAGGCGAAGTGATACCCTGTGCACACCCGATCAGTGAGGCCTGGGATCACTGACTGTGGCCATAAGTCGTGGATATTTGATTGCCTAAAATTCCATGCCTGTCTCAGAGAATCGAGAAACAGAGACAATCTCAGAAAAGAAAGAGATTTGCGAGAAAGAATGATTTGAGAAGTGAAAGAGATTTCATGTTTTAATAAATCTCCGATTTCACATTCGTGCCATGAGGGCACTATTTATGAGCATGTTTTAAATGGAAGTTTGACATTTGGTTTACACGAAAATGCTATTGAGAAATATGTGTTTAAATGCATTGTTCGTATGATATTTCCATTTATAACGAAAACATGGTTTTGGTTTATGCATGCATGGGCTATGTAGGCAGTACGATATCTACCTGCTAGCATACATTTCCTTACTGAGCCGTGGTTTGCTCATCCCACTATTTTCCCCCTCCAGGTACTGAGAAGTAAGAGAGCGGTGGTCTCTAAGTCTTTTGTGTTGAACAGCTCCCACAATCCGCAAAGGTATAAGATTTGTATACACGAGCATTTTGTATCTAATATATTGTATCGCACAGTTATATCTTGGAATTGTAATCAGTATTATGGGGATGATATGTAAACACTTGGTATTTATACAATTAATTTTGTGTATTTACACACACACCTGGGAGTGTGAATTAAAGTTTTAAATATTCCGCTGTAAATAAATAAATTTTTAGTAATTGCATCTTCTCACAGCCCAACCGTAGTAGAGATTGTATGGATAGAAGGGTTCCCGAAAACGGGGCATGACAGGCTTGGTATCAGAGCATGGTTGGTCTGATGTGAGATGATGCTTAGGACTAAGAAAACATACATCCCCAAGTTACTGTGCGATATTTAGATACAAATGTGTGTGCGGAGCTGGTAGTAAATTAAATGTTTGTTATAACGCAGGAAAGTTATCAGGCTAGTGAGTTATGCCTGAGAGACACCGCAAGAGGGGAGAGAGCTCGAGGGCTCGAGGGCAAAATGACAGGACTGAGAGGCACAGTAGATCATCCTCTAGTCATGAGCCCCAGGAACAGATAGAGGCTTCTGATCCTCGAATCACTCGATTGGAGGAAGACATGCGCACGATGATGACCATGATGGGTCAGATCATGGCTAGGTTTGAGGGTACACCTGGTACAGTGGGACAGGCTGCACCGAATCCCCCAGCAGCTGCACCTGAGCCTGAGAATGTTGCACCTGCACAAGCTGAACCGGCTAGGCCACGGGAACCTCATATTCGACCGGTACCTCCTCCGGTAGCCCCACATCAGCATGATGATGAATTGGGGTATGGATATGACTGTGATATGGAGAGATTGAGGCACTTTATGGACTTTAAGCCTCCTTCATTTAGCGGGGTAAAGGATCCGACGGTGGCTGAGGACTGGATCAGTCAAATGGAGAAGTTATTCGACTTCTGTAGATGTTCAGCTACGGAGAGAGTAGCACTTGCGGCCTTTGTATTGAGAGGCGAAGCAGAGCACTGGTGGAAGTCCGTCAGGCCGATGTTAAGAGCTCAAGGAATGGTTATCACGTGGGATATGTTCTTGGACGTTTTCAGAGAGCAATACATCCCAGATACTGCTTGACGGAGACTACAGATGGAATTTCTGAATCTGACTCAAGGGAATCGAACAGTTGATGAGTACGAGTCACGATTCACTTCACTGGGTCGATACGATCCGGACTCGATCAGGAGCGAGGCTATTAGAGTCCGTAGATTTGTAGATGGACTGAGGCCTTCGATCCGAGCGAAGTTGGCCCCATTTGATGTCGCTACATATAGAGAGGCTGTGCGACTGGCCCAGTTATGCGAGCAGGATCATGACTTGCAGATTTCTGAGTTTAGTTGGGGTAAGGACAAGGGTCCGAGGAAGCTGGGAGATGGCAAGAGTGCCAAATTTGGTCGAAAATTCATGAGTAAGCATCGGAGAGAGGTAGATGGGTTCCAGAAAAAGGTTGTTAGACCTTTTATGCCTCCGACTCAGACACCAGCCAGGGGTATAGTGATTGATGGACCCCGACCGACTACAGATCAGTGTAGGTTATGCGGTCGATACCATGGTGGTAGGCCATGTCATCTTCAGGGTACCCGATGCTTCAGATGTGGTAAATTTGGTCATTATGCCAGAGAGTGCCCGAAGATAGTTGAGGCAGTTTCACAGAGGGGTAAAGAGCCAAAGAGGGTTCCTACAGTTGCACCTCCTGCAAGAAAGAAAGCCTCGGCTGAAGAAAAAGGAAAACAAGTTGTGGGTCAAGGCAGGGTGTATGCGATAGACCAGGCATCGGCTGATACCTCTTCTGAAGTGATAAAAGGTACAATCTTGATTTTCAATCTAGAGGTTATAGCTTTGTTTGATTCTGGTGCTACGTATTCCTTCATATCACCTGCATGTGCATCTAAGTTAAAAAGTTTTGTAGAACCCACATACTTGAGTAGGACGTTACTAATAAGTACTCCAATGAGAGTTAGCCAATTAGTTGAACAAGTGTATAAAGATTGTAAAGTGAGGGTGGGAGATAAGTGCATGACAGCCAACTTGATTTTGTTGAATATGTATGACATTGATGTAATTTTGGGAATGGATTGGTTACCGCCAATCATGCTGTCATAGACTGTCATTCTAAGTCCATTAAGTTTTCTCTACCTGAAGAGTGTGTTGTAAGATTTTAAGAGAAGAAATGAAATCTTAAATTTTGTATTAAGTAAAGTACTTTGGTATAAATGGCTTGAGTGTTGTTTTGAAAGTTTTGTTGCTTATGTGGTGGATTTGAACAAAGTACATCCGGATATGGAGGACATCTCAGTGGTCAGAGAATTCCCTGATGTCTTTCCAGACGATCTACCAGGATTGCCACCTGATAGAGAAACGGAATTCGGTATAGACTTGATGCCTGGAACCGAACCAATATCGAAGTCACCATATAGGATGGCCCCAGTTGAGTTAGAGGAATTAAGGAAACAGCTGCAAGAGTTGTTAGAGAAGGGGTTCATAAGACCGAGCGTCTCACCATAGGGAGCCCCGGTATTATTTGTGAAGAAGAGAGATGGGAGCCTCAGGTTGTGCATTGACTATCGGATGTTAAACAAGGCTACCATCAAGAATAAGTACCCCTTGCCACGCATTGACGATTTATTGGATCAGCTTCGGGGAGCACAGATCTTCTCCAAGATAGATCTGAGGTCTGGGTATCATCAATTGAAGATTCGGAAGGAGGATGTGCCCAAGATAGCATTTCGTACCCGCTATGGCCATTACGAATTTTTAGTGATGCCTTTTGGGTTGACCAATGCGCCGGCAGCTTTTATGGCTCTAATGAATGAAGTATTCAAGCCATACCTGGACCAATTCGTAATTATTTTCATTGATGACATATTGGTGTATTCAAGGTCCAGAGAAGAGCATGAGCAGCACTTAAGGATTATTTTGCAGACCCTTCGAGAGAAAAGGTTATATGCCAAGCTTAACAAATGTGACTTTTGGCTAGAACAGATTTCTTTTCTAGGCCATGTTATATCGAAGGATGGGGTGTCAGTAGATCCATCCAAGATTGAGGCAGTCGTTCAATGGGAACAACCTAGGACAGTCACAGAGATCAGAAGTTTTCTGGGATTGGCTGGTTACTACAGAAGATTTGTAGAAGGTTTCTCTAGATTAGCTGCTCCATTGACACGTCTTACGAGGAAAAGTGTGGAGTTTTTATGGGATGAAGCTTGTGAGAGAAATTTTTAGGAACTTAAGCGCATATTAACTACCGCGCCAGTTCTTGTCATCCCTAACAGTTCAGGGAATTACTCGGTGTATGCAGATGCTTCGCATCAAGGACTAGGCTGTGTTTTGATGCAAGATGGAAGGGTAGTAGCTTATGGATCTAGACAGCTGAAGGATCATGAGAAGAACTACCCCACTCACGATTTGGAGTTAGCGGCCGTAGTGTTTGCGTTGAAGATATGGCGCCACTACTTATATGGTGAGAGATTTCAGATCTTTACGGATCATAAGAGTCTGAAATATCTATTCTCACAAAAGGAGTTAAACATGAGACAGAGGAGGTGGTTGGAACTCCTCAAGGACTATGATTGTGAGATCTTGTACCACCCGGGGAAGGCAAATGTGGTTGCCGATGCATTGAGTCGGAAGAGTCTCGGGTTGGTATCACATATGATGGTTAGAGAGCACGAGTTGTTGGAACAATTCACGAACCTTAGTCTGGATATGACCCTACCTGAGATTGGCAGCTATGAGATCATTGCTAGCTTGAGATTAGAACCGGAGTTGATTGAGAGAATCCGACAAGCTCAGCAAATCGATCAATGGTGTATTGTCATGATTAGCCAAATCCGGAAAGGGAAGGGTGCTGATTTTATATTGAGTCCAGATGGAATACTAAGGTTTGGAGATAGAATATGTGTTCCTAAGGATTTAGAGCTGAGAAAGTTGATCTTATCAGAGGCACACTCGTCGAGATACACGATACACCCGGGGAGTGGTAAGATGTATCAAAATCTCCGAAAAGTATATTGGTGGTCTGGAATGAAGAGAGACATAGCCGAGTATGTCGCTAGATGTCTCATTTGTCAGCAAGTAAAAGTCGAACATCAGAAACCAGGAGGACTATTACAACCTCTATCGATACCAACATGGAAGTGGGAGCATGTCACCATGGATTTTGTGATGGGGTTACCGAGAACCCGTAAGAACCATGATGCGATATGGGTGATAGTAGATCGGTTAACGAAATCGGCACATTTCTTAGCCATGAGATCTACAGATACATTGAGTGCACTGGCGAATCTGTATGTGCGAGAAATAGTGAGATTGCATGGAGTCCCAGTGAGTGTTGTTTCGGATAGGGATGCCCGCTTCACTTCCCACTTTTGGGGACATTTCCAGGAAGCGATGGGGACCCAGTTGAGTTTTAGCACCGCTTTTCATCCTCAGACAGATGGTCAGTCAGAGAGGACTATACAGACCTTGGAGGATATGTTGAGAGCGTGTGTGCTGGATTTTAGAGGCTCATGGGACGATCACTTGCCATTGATTGAGTTCGCCTACAATAATAGTCATCACTCAAGTATTGGTATGGCCCCTTATGAGGCACTATATGGTCGTAGATGCCGATCGCCCATTGGTTGGGAAGAAGTTGGTGACAGACAATTGCTCGCCCCCGATTTGGTTAAGCAAGCCTCCGAGGATGTTCAGATAATATGCGAGAGGTTGCGAACAGCTCAAAGTCGACAAAAGAGCTACGCTGACAAGGGACGGAGACCACTTGAGTTTGATGTTGGCGAGTCTGTATTTTTGAAAGTATCTCCTTCTAAGGGAATAATGAGGTTTGGGAAGAAAGGAAAATTAAGTCCTCGTTACATTGGTCCCTTCGAGATTTTGGATAGAGTGGGAGAAGGAGCATATAGGCTAGCCTTACCACCTGAGCTAGCAGAAGTCCACAATGTCTTCCACGTTTCTATGCTTCGAAAGTACTACCCGGATCCGACACATGTAATTAGCTATGAGCCGTTGGAGCTCAAGAAAGATATGTCGTATGTCGAGAGACCGATCAGGGTGTTGGACAGGAAAGAGAAGGTGTTGCGGAACAAGACAATTTCATTGGTTAAGATTTTGTGGCAACATCACACTGTGGAAGAGGCCACATGGGAACTGGAAAGTTTGATGCGGGAAAAGTATCCCGAGTTATTCACAGATTGAATTGGTTCTAATTTGGAGGACCAAATTCTTTAAGTGGGGGAGAATGTGAGACCCCGTACATGTATAGCTATGTATATAGGAACATGGGAATGTAAATAAAATCATAAGTAAGATGATGTATTGTAATGTGAAGTGTATACAATGTAAGTTCATAAGATTATGTACGCACTTGTAGTAAGAATTGTGATTATACGTACAAGTTGCATTATGAGTGAGTAGGAAGAAATAAACTTAAAACGAGAAGAATGTGATCGAAATGGAATATGAGTGGTATAGTAAAATGGAAGGAAAGATTTACATAAGTGGATATTTCCATTCGAGTAATATCGTATATAATTGGTCATACAAAGATTCTACACAAGTTTTAATGTGTATGTAGTGAGGATGGATCCCATTTTCAAGTCTCAAAGATGAATGAATGAGAAAATGATCATGGTAGCAAATTAAGGGTGTTTGGTAAGAGTTGTTGCAGAAAAAACTGCAGGAAATCTGGAATTTGTGAAGGCCAGATCGATCTCATAGGATGAGAGATCGATCTGGGAGAGCCAGAATGCTCTAATGTGAGAAATGGAAGGGAACAGATCGATCTCCAAAGGAAGCAGATCGATCTCCTTAGCTCTCGGGTTGGAAGCAGATCGATCTCCCCTAAGACCAGATCGATCTCCTTAAGCTTCTGTTCGATAGCAGATCGATCTCTAGTCTCGACAGATCGATCTCCTACCTTTAAAACGTCTCAGAAAAGAGGGATTTTTGAGGAACAGATCGATCTCCACCCAAGGAAGATCGATCTCATCAAGTCAAAACTATAAATGGGAGCAGTTGGATCATCAGAATTTCGGGGAAAACATTTCCATTTCACTTCAACTCAAAGAAATCTAGTTTCTCACTCCTAAATCCAGCCATTTTCAGTGAGATTTAAGGAGAGGCTATTAGAGACAAAGTTGTTCACATCAAAGAGAAGAACAACATAGTCTAGAGGCATTTTCCCATTTGAAGGATTGAAGAAATAGAGGGCAATCCTAATTGGAGCAAGAGGAAATCCAATGAGGTAAGTTTCTAATGCAAATACCCAAGTACATTGGTTTGGATATTGATATGGGAAATGGTTAGTATGCATAGACATGATAGAACTACCTAGGATGGTATGAAATGCATATAGCTTAGAAATAGTCAAGTGTGAGAAAGTGGAATGTGGAAGTATTTTTGATGAATGGGATATCTTGAGTGGATGAGTATGTTGTGGAAATGGTTTGGAAATGTTGATATTAGGATAAATTGGGAGATTTACCACAAAGGGTAAAAAATGTGTAATTAAGGCATTGGATAAATGCTTAGTTGAATAAGAGTTAGAAACATTAACTCAAATGTTGATGGATGAATTTCAGGTTCGGATGATACGCCGGAGCAAGTCAAGATGAGAACGCAAGAAGCATAAAGGCGGATAGTTGCACACAAGTAAAACGAGGTAAGGGACTGTGTGTTAGCTATAGAGATGTTCGTACGTAATTACAGCAATTTCGTAGATATATTGCTAGAACTAGTACGATATTATAATTCTATGAAATGATATGGAAGTATGCAAAGTACTATGACTTATATGTGTATTGAGAAATGGGATAGGGTAAGGAAATAGCATGATATGCATGTTTTCAATGATTTTCTCAATTTTACATTGTTATTTATGATTGAGAAACGTTGATGATAGGTTGGCTAATTTTACATGTTTTAGCATGAAGAGGCATGCTGTATGAGTAAACGTGTTTTGAGTTTTAAAAAGAGAAAATAGCCATCTATCAGTTTTGAGATGAGATTTGGTGTTGAAGCGTTAGCTCACACCCGGTTTAAAGCCTTGATGTACCGTGCGGGAGTTTTAACTCGCACGAAGGTTTTGAGAAAGTGCGAGAACTATGCTCGTACCTGTTTTGTTGAGTTAAGGTAAACCTGGGGGTCTGGGACCCAAGGGGATACTAGCTGACGGCCAATTGAACGGGCTGGGCCTTAACGATAGATCGTACCGCGCTGGAGCTTTGCGTTGACTGTGTGTCACGCTGCTTGCTTGCCTGGTATATGAGACATGGTTTAAGGATAAAAAGTCCATCGGAGTTGGAGTATGGACTTGGGTCCACGGTTGTACGTAGAACAGTGTAGTCACCCGTTGGTATACTATGTACCGTGCTGGGTGCACGTGAGTATGAGTATCGCGTAGATGACACACGACGTATCTTCACCGTGAGTATACGAGGAGATGAGGTGGATTGAAATGAGCCGGAGGGTAGGACTGACCCATCCCCCTTCAGGCGAAGTGATACCCTGTGCACACCCGATCAGTGAGGCCTGGGATCACTGACTGTGGCCATAAGTCGTGGATATTTGATTGCCTAAAATTTCATGCCTGTCTCAGAGAATCGAGAAACAGAGACAATCTCAGAAAAGAAAGAGATTTGCGAGAAAGAATGATTTGAGAAGTGAAAGAGATTTCATGTTTTAATAAATCTCCGATTTCACATTCGTGCCATGAGGGCACTATTTATGAGCATGTTTTAAATGGAAGTTTGACATTTGGTTTACACGAAAATGCTATTGAGAAATATGTGTTTAAATGCATTGTTCGTATGATATTTCCATTTATAACGAAAACATGGTTTTGGTTTATGCATGCATGGGCTATGTAGGCAGTACGATATCTACCTGCTAGCATACATTTCCTTACTGAGCCGTGGTTTGCTCATCCCACTATTTTCCCCCTCCAGGTACTGAGAAGTAAGAGAGCGGTGGTCTCTAAGTCTTTTGTGTTGAACAGCTCCCACAATCCGCAAAGGTATAAGATTTGTATACACGAGCATTTTGTATCTAATATATTGTATCGCACAGTTATATCTTGGAATTGTAATCAGTATTATGGGGATGATATGTAAACACTTGGTATTTATACAATTAATTTTGTGTATTTACACACACACCTGGGAGTGTGAATTAAAGTTTTAAATATTCCGCTGTAAATAAATAAATTTTTAGTAATTGCATCTTCTCACAGCCCAACCGTAGTAGAGATTGTATGGATAGAAGGGTTCCCGAAAACGGGGCATGACAAACTTCCCTCAGTAGGGGTAAAATAGTCTTTTCACCTATTTCGATCCTTTAAAATCATTTAAACCACTTTTAGGATCATTATACAATAACCGTGAATACATACATAATCAGTGTATACAAAAACTATTAAAATACGCGTAGCTACCTCTAGCTACTCACACAATTCCCTTACCTCATTTTTCTGTACAGTCCGACCTTTCCTCTGATGACTCGTCACGTAGTCCGATTTGCTCCAAATCCAATCAAATTTTCGAAACTGTGGATACACATTCATCAGGTCAAATACAATATAATTTAATTGTATTTTATATTTTCTGTGCTTAATTTAAATAATTGGGCCCGTTTACCCATATTGGGCCCTATTGCACCATAATGGGCCTTAATTGGCCTTAAGCCCTTTTTCTCACTCTATCGAGGCCTATTGGGCTCATTGGGCCCAGCAGTATTTATTTAGCCTCGTTCTAAATTCTCAGACAGATTATGAATTATTTACGATAATTTATCTCAATTTCCAGAATTTAATTCATTTAATGCGAAAATTAAATTCGTAATTCATCAACACGTATAACGGTGCAAAAATTATCGTAAATAAGGGTTACTTACCCGAGATTCCATGATAGTACGAAAATTGAAGCTGTCTCGAGCTTTCGGTGGATGCCAATTGTCGAGCTACACATTTAAATATATTTTTGGGTAAACTTTCAGTCGATTATTTATCAAATTAAATATTCCAAAAATTAAATCGGTCAATTCGACCGCTTACCGACTTACCCGAAACTCGATTGCATCATTGAAATTTTCTCCAATTTTTTCTCTTTTTCTTTTTCCCTTTTTTTTCTCTTTTTTCCTTTTCTTTTAGGCTGAACCGGTCCGATCCGGTTCAACCCGGTTCAGACCGCCGGTTCGGTCCGGTCCGGTTCGGTCGGTTCAGTCCGGTTCGGCCGGTTCAGTCATCATCTGGTCTTTTTGTCGCGGTCCGACCGGTTCTCCACCCGATTCCACCACCAATCGGTGCGCCACGGCCTGGGCTTCCATAATCGACGCTCGGTTTATCTCGAATCTGCGCCGATGGCCGCCGATCGAAATTTCTTCCCCGTGGCCTCTCCTTCGTTTTCCGGCGTGTTCCGACATTTTCACGGCGCGTCATGGCCGGTGGTGGTTCGCCCGAGGTTGGACTACCTTCGCCGACCCTCGCCGGCCCCTCAGCCCCGCCGGTGGTGGCTCTTCTTCCTCGGTCGGCCTTCGCTTCTCTCCGTTTCATTTCTTTTCCTCTCTGTTTCACATTTTTCAATTCTGTTTGTTTTTTTTTCATTTACTTATTTTTTTATAATTTATTTTTAATATTATTTTATTCATTAAAATAATATTAAAATCCATAAATATCTTAAAAAATTATATTTTATTCATTTAATCTGTAAATAAATTTCTCAATCCGATTTTACCTTTCCGGTATATTTTTTTCAATTATTTTCGAGATTATTTTTCAATACGAAAATTTCGGTTTATTCCAATAAATTCATATCTTGATCAATTTAACCCAAAATTTAATTATTTCCCTGTTCTTGATCAAGATTTATCAATCCCATATTTTTAATTAAATTTTCTTATCGAATTTATATCGACTTTCGGTCTATTGATCGTTTTGCCCTTCACGTGTTTCGAAATTTCCATTCAATCCTTTTGCATTTTTAAATGCACTCGAAAATATCAGGTCTTACACGATAGCCTGGGGAGATATTGTCCACTAACCTATATCACGTACGTGGCAGGCTCTATCTCACTTACTTCAAGTAATCTGGAGGGGGAAGAAAAAGAGTGAGCTCTCAAAACGCTCAGTAAGGAGGATAAAGGAAGTTATAAAAATCATCATCACAAACACAATATGATGAAAATATTGAGCATGCAAATCGTTATAGAAATAACTGTGTAAACAATGGCATTAGCATAACTCACGTGATGAAAATCACAAATCACTATTACATCAAAGCTCAATGCGTGATATAAATCACAGTTATAAAATCACATCATCATCAAGAAATCGAGACTATTATAAAAGCTCAGATGAAATCAACGTCATAGGCACATCACATCAATTGAATTCGTCCCCTAGGCAGACATCCCCAAAAGAGGGATTTCGTCGACAATAATACACATGGCCATGATTCGCTGTAGACTTGATCAGAGTCATACAGCCGTCGGTCTTACATGCTATCAAAGTACAGCCCGATCTTACATGCTATCAAAGCAAGGCCACCCAGTGCTACCAAAGCGGGGTCATCTCACATTACCAGAACGGAGGCGTCAGTCTTACATGCTACTAGAGCACGACCCGACCTTACATGCTACCAGAGCAAAGCCCGATGTGCATCTCATGACAAGCCATAGTCTCAGTAAAAATGGTTTTGTCTTCACGTAGAGTTCTTAGTGGTTATCACAAAACTCATTTCGGTTATATCACATTGTATTCACATTTACACAAAACTCATCAAAATCGAGCTCAAACCGGCAAAACACTCACACATTCATCAAAACACTCACACATTCATCAAAACATCAATTCACCTCATTTCTCATAAAATATGTCATTGTTGTATAAAAATTGTTTTGTCTTCACGTAGAGCTCATAGTGGTTATCAAAAAACTCATTTTGATTATAAACCATATGTGTTCACAATTACACAAATCTCATCAAAATCAAGCTCAAACCGGTAAAACACTCACACATTCATCAACACATCAAATCATCTCATTTTTCATAAACATGCTCATTTCATTAAACCTTTTTCATGTTATTAAAACGTTTTCATTCAATCAAAAACTCATAAGCACAAATGGTTTTATTTCCCTCACCTCTTGCACCTTGAGTCGTATAATATCATCGATTCTCTGTCTAGCCTCGTTTCTCATGTCGAATTCTCGAGCTGTCTACACATCATTAAATCATCAATATACATCATTTTCATTTTTCATCTCTTTCTCTTACTCATTCTAACTCAACATTATCTCAAAACTCTTTCTACATCTTTATCACCACTTTAGTTAACTCATAACCATCACAAAACATCCACATTAAATCTTCTAACTAAACTCATTTGTTGATTCCATCATGCCTTAAACATTTCCAACCAAATATATAAACATATATGTTTATTCACCTATATATAAAATGATAATGCTCAAGAATAAGGGTCTTGTGAGCGTACCTAGCTTGTCCTCTCTTGACCAAGTTTGTAGAATGCTTGTCTCCTCCCTTTACTCAAGCCAACCTTTGATTTTCTAGTATGTTGTTCTCCTTGCCAAGAGGAATAACTTTGTCTCTTACCCCTTTGTCTAATTTTGGTTAGAATAAGGTGAATCTTAGAGAGAGAAAGCTTGGTTTGGGTGAAAATGGTGAAGGTTTAGGGCTCTGAGAGAGAAAGGCTCGGTTTCCAGGCAAAATCTCGTGATCCTTATATAGACAGGGCTTATGAGATCGATCTAGCATTAATGGGGATCAATCTCTGCTTCATTTCAATTACTTCATCTGCTCCATTAACAACTACAAGATCGATCTGGTTGAGGGTGGAGATCGATCTGCTCTTCTAAGTGGAGATTGATCTGGCATTGAATTGGGGATCGATCTCTTCCAGGCCGAGACTTAAGGAGATTGATTTGCCCTTGTGACAAGATCGATCCTTACTAGGCAGAGACATTAGGAGATCAATCTTCTTCCTTATGAGATTGATCTGTCTGTCTGCTTTTGCACGTTTTCTGCATTCTGAAGCTATGGGATCGATCTCTCATCCTTGGAGATTGATCTGGCCTTCACAGATTCTACTGCTGCTGCATCAATTGTAGGAAACTCAATGCAATAACTCATCATAATCTACTCCATAGGCCATAGTTCAATCCATATACATTTAAGACTTAAAAACTTCATCTCCTTATACTTCATTAAATTTAAAACTTGCGTGTACATCAACATATCATAATTACATTCACCAAATAACAATTCTCACTCAACAAATCTCATAAAATTTACAATTCTCACAGTCCCTTTGTCTCAAACCTTTCCCAAGGCGAAAATTCTCCATTCTTTCCCCAATTAGCACAATGAAAAATTAGGTGGTCTAAACACACTCCACAATTCGACGACCCTAGAACGATTTAAAACCCAATTTGAAGATAAGCTTTTTCAAGAAACTCCACTCGGCTCGATCATATGCTTTACTAAGATCGAGTTTGATAGCCATAATGCCATTTCTTATCTTTCTCATTTGTTTTAAAGTATGAAAAGTTTCATAAGTAACCAACAAATTATCTTGGATTTGTTGACCAGACCTAAAAAGGAGAAACGAAAAAAAATAACAGAGGCTTCATATGATTGGCCAAAATTTTAGCAATAACTTTATACATAAAGTTTCAAAATCCAATTGGCTAATTGTGAGATATGAACTCACAAGATTTTTTCTTAGGAATTAAAACAATGTTGGTTCTATTGAGATTTCTAAACAAATTACTAATGTGAAAAAACTTTTGACACAATTACAAAGATCAGCATTAACCACATCCTAAAATGATTGAAAGAAAATCCTAGGGAAGCCATCAAGCCCGGGAGCCTTGACTAAAAACTCATATCAGGAGAAATGACTCCATCCACCACCTCAAACACTTCATCCACATTGCTAAGGGAATAAGCCTGAAAAAAGGTTCTTAAAATGATTATAAATAAAGGAAGAGTTGTGATCCTCAATCCATTCACCATCTTAATTCTTAATTCGAGTAATTGCATTTCTTCTTCTTCTTCTTCTTTGGACAGTGATTGCATGGAAAAATATGGTGTTTCAATCACTAAATTTCAGCCAAGAAATCCTCAACCTCTGATGCCAATGCCTTTTCTCCCTTTCCCATTTCTCATCGATCTCTTTTTAACGTCCTTTCCTCAAACTTTAGTTTTTCAATCAAGGGCAACGATTTAACTTCCTCTAACTACTTCATCATATTTGTAATCTCCAATTTAAGGTTAAGAAATTTATCTCTACTCCAAAAGCATTCTCTTTTCCTCTAACATTGCAGCTCTTAGAATTTGTACACATAAGAACCCTCAAACTCCCCTTTCTAAGCAGTTTGAATCACCTCATAACATTCTGTCTTTAATAGCCACTTTAATTCAAATTTAAAATCCTTCTTCTTGTGCTGTTTATGGCTATCCAAGAATAAATTCAAAGGAAGATGGTCAAAGATAAACATTGTACCTTGTAGAAGCTTTTGGGAAATTTTGGCCCAATTTGATCGTGTAAAACAACTTGTCTAACTTCTCTTGAATATGATCATCCCCACTCTTGTTATTTGTCCTAGAAAAAGATAGCTACCTAAATATCTATCTCGATCAGCTAACATTTATTCACAAGATTATGAAACAATCCATGGACCTATTAATAAGTCTGCCTCCCCTTTAGTCCTCTTGAAGATGAACTACATTAAAATCTCAAGTGCAACACCAACGTGCTCTTAAGGATGATTTCAGACTTTTGATTTGTTCCCAGATTTCTCTTCTACCTTTTATGCGTGGATTACCATAGATAGAAGAACAATATCATTCTTCCCCTATGTCTAAGGAAACATTAGCGTTAACAATAAAGTAAAAAGCTTTCAAACATACAAAGAAACATCAATAGTCCACCATAAGTCAAGACCTCCCAATTTACCTCTAAAGAAACCCCATTTATTCCTCAATCTCTCTAATCTTGTGGATCGCTACGTAGTTTCCATTATAAAAATAATAGAGGCACGATGTTTCTGGATGAGTTCTCTTAGAGCTCGAACAGCCGAGGGTTGTCCAAGTCTTTAACAGTGTTGGAAAATTATTTGTGTGGGCCTACATATATCAATTTATTGTACATTACATGCTATCTAATTTGTGTGGGCCTACATATATCAATTTATTGTACATTACATGCTATCTAATTTGTTTTAGTCCACTTAAAAGTGATCAAATAAAGTTATTGGACTTTAGTGCATCTCAATTGGTATGAGCTTTACAATGTGTAGAGACCTGATATTTTATTCTATTTTAATGATGGGTCAAAATAGAATAAAATATACTTCAGTTATAAATAGGTTATGGTCCTCAATCTAAACGTAATTTTTCTCATTCTCATATCCCATCAATGAGTGAGTTAAGGTTCTCTCTCATAAATAAAAAGGTTTAGACTGGAAGATTGCTAACCCCAATCAATCAATTTCAATGGATCCAGGTACGCTTCCGTATTCTAATTTTCTTGATGATTGAACATGAGATCCTGGTTATAAATTATATAATTATAGTTTTCCTAACAAGTGGTATCAAGAGCCTATTCATGTTTAATCATTAAGAATTAAAATTTTTTGTTTTGGTTGAAAGAAAACCTAGAATATAAAGATTGAGTTTTAATTATAGGATTGTTTGATCCATAGTTGTTTAATTTATCCCAATTTTTTGATGTTTTCATCCGATTTTTGCATGGGCATTGTAGAATACACATTTAATTTCAATTATGTACAGTTAATTGGATGAAAATAAGTCTGAAAATAGCTAAAAAAATAAGAAATTTGAAGAACAGACCCGAAACGGGTCTGTTCTGGGTCCAGCCGGGTCAACCCGACCCGTCTGGTTAAGGATGAAACAGGGAGATCCCGAAAGGGATCTCCCCCACTCTCAGAGGGTGGCGCGTGTAACCCACGCGCCACCATGCGGTGGCCCGGAGGCCACCGTTTTCTCCAGTCTTGGATAAAATTTAATTTTAAGATTTTTGGTGATTTTTATGGAATTTTTTGGAATCATTAAATATTTATTATTTAATATTTTGTATTATTTGAATTAAAGTTGTATATTATGCACATGATTATTCTTGTTTTTCTTCATGGTGATATGTTTCATGATATTTTGAGTTGTTGGCAATATGTACTCTCCCTGAAATTGTCAATATATTTATGTACTCTCACCTACAAATATGTGCATATTTTATGAAAAATAAAGTTTCAAAATAAATTAAATTGATATAAAATGTCACCAAAGTAACCTCTTTTGTATTAATTTATTTATTTTGGAAAATAAGGTTGTCATTAAGGAATCTATATGACAGTGTTTTTTAATTCATACGGGACATAATCGGCCCAAAGGAAGATTATTTCTTTGCCGAATTATTAACACATAAGGTAGTAAATATGTGATAAAATTTTTTTTCCATACATGTATTATGTCGGTCCAAAAAAAGGCATATTATTGACAAGATTTGGTTATCAATATTTACTAATAAAGTTTAAGAGTACCGCTTATAAATTGATATTTCTGTCCAAAGACTAAATGTCAGTGTTGTGCTTGGTATCTTATATGGCCCAAAATTATTTAATTGTAAGCTAATTATTTTTTTTCTGCTTACAGTGAACGTTTCTTCCATATCTGCCAATTTGAATAACATTCCAGTACTTAATGGCACTAACTTTGGAAAATGGAAGGAGCAGGTAACCATTATGCTTGGGTGTATGGATCTGGACTATGCGATCAGGTCAAAACGACCTCCCGCCCCTACTGATAATAGTTTAGCTACGGAAAGGGCACTTTATGAAAAATAGGAGCGTTCAAATCGCATGAGTTTGATGATCATGAAGCACTCAATTCCAGATGCCATCAGGGGCGCAATACCTGAGGAAGAAAATGCTGAAAGTTTCCATAAGCAGATGGCAGACAGATTTGCTACAAATGAAAAGGTCGAAACAAGTACTATTCTGGCTAAACTTGTTTCAATGCGGTATAATGGCAAGGGAAACATAAGGGAATACATTATGGAAATGTCTAATCTTGTTACAAGATTAAGGGCACTAAAGTTAGAGTTGTCTGAAGACCTACTCATGCACCTGATCTTGATATCTCTTCCTTCACAATTTAATCCCTTTAAGATAAGTTACAATACTCAAAAGGAGAAATGGACTCTTAACGAGCTCATTGCTCAGTGTATGCAAGAGGAAGAGAGATTGAAACAAGATAAGATAGAAAGTGCTCAATTAACATTTTCTGCCAATGGTAATGTTGCTAACAAGAAAAGGAAAAGGAACAATATAGGAAAAGGCACTGCAAACATTGGAACTTCACAGCCTAAGGGGCAGCAGAAACAGGATAAGGTGATCACTTGTTTCTTCTGCCGTAAGGATGGACATGTGAAGAAGGATTGTTCCAAGTACGAAAAATGGCTTGCCAAAAAGGGTAAACTTCTCAACTTTGTTTGTTCTGAAGTTAATTTGGCTTTAGTACCCAATCACACTTGGTGGATAGATATAGGTGCAACTACTCACATAAGTGTGACAATGCAGGGCTATCTAAGGAGCAGAAAGCCAACTGATGATAAAAGTTTCATCTATGTGGGAAATGGCAAGAAAGCTCTTGTTGAGGCTATTGGTCTATTCAAATTAAAGTTAGAATCTGGTTATTATTTAGATTTGGACGAGACTTTTGATGTACCGTCATTTAGACGGAATTTAATTTCTGTTTCTAATTTGGACAAATTGGGTTATTCTTGTTCATTTGGAAATGAAAAATTTAGTCTCTTTCAGTATACAAATCTTATTGGTACCGATTCTTTAGTTGACAATTTATATAAATTGGACCTACATGCCTCATATGTTAATGAATGCTTGCATATAAATAATTATGATACAAAGCGCAAATTAATTAATGAGAATTCTTCTATGTTATGACACAAGCGTTTAGGGCATATTTCTGAACAAAGAATACAAAGACTTGTGTCAGAAGGAATTCTCGATTCCTTTGATTTTTCAGATTTCAAAATCTGTATTGAGTGCATTAAGGGAAAACAAACAAATATCAAGAAAATAGGTGCCAAAAGGAGTTCAAACGTCTTGGAATTAATTTATACTGATATATGTGGTCCATTCCCTACGGCTTCTTGGAATGGTCAACAATATTTTATTACTTTCATAGACGATTATTCTCGCTATGGGTACCTATACTTAATTCATGAGAAGTCTCAATCATTGGACGTTTTCAAGAACTATAAAGCTGAAGTTGAAAATCAACTTGGTAGAAAAATTAAAGTCGTTAAATCTGACCGTGGTGGCGAATACTATGGTAGATATGACGGATCAGGTGAACAACGTCCAGGACCCTTTGCAAGGTATTTAGCAGAATGTGGGATCGTTCCTCAATACACCATGCCAGGGACTCCAAGTCAAAATGGTGTAGCTGAAAGACGAAATTGGACCCTAAAGGATATGGTGAGAAGTATGATAAATCATTCTTCTTTACCAGAGTCACTTTGGGGAGAAGCTTTAAAGACTGCAGTGTATATCCTTAATCGAGTTCCAAGCAAAGCAGTAGCTGAAACCCCATATGAGTTATGGACAGGAAAGAAGCCTAGTATTAGGCACTTGTATGTTTGGGGTTGTCCAGCTAAAGCTAGGCCATACAAGCCTAACGAAAGGAAATTGGACTCAAGAACAGTAAGCTGCTACTTTGTTGGATACTCAGAAAGATCGAGGGGCTTCAAGTTTTATGATCCCTCAAGTAAATCCTTTTTCGAGACGGGAAATGCTAAGTTGATTGAGGATGTTGAATATAGTGGGAGTGTTAAACTCAGAGATCTTGTCTTTGAAGAAGAACATGTCACTGTTCCTACAGTTGCAATTGAAAATGATCAGACAATTATGTCTGGCTTTATTCAAGATGCAAATACAGATTATCAAGATACTCTTGGTTTACCTCCTGCTTATATTGAAGAGCCAGCTCCTATTCAATTAAAGGAGCAACAACAACCTCAATTGGAAGTGCCATTAAGGAGATCCTCTAGGGAGAGGAGATCAGCGATTCCAGATGACTATATCGTTTATCTCCAAGAACATGAGTTTGATATAAGAATGGAAGATGATCCAACATCTTTCACTGAAGCCAAACAAAGTGTTCACTCCCAACATTGGATAGAGGCCATGAAAGACGAGATGAAATAAATGGAGGACAATGACGTTTGGGATCTTGTCGAATTGCCTAAAGGAACGAAACCGATTGGTTGTAAATGGACTTTCAAAACCAAACGAGATTCGAAAGGCAATATCAAAAGATATAAAGCGCGTCTAGTCGCCAAAGGTTTCACTCAAAAGGAAGGCATTGATTATAAAGAGACTTTCTCTCCAATCTCATCGAAAGACTCTTTTAGAATCATTATGGCACTTGTATCTCATTATAATTTAGAGCTACATCAGATGGATGTAAAGACAGCGTTTCTCAATGGAGACATTAAAGAAACAATTTATATGGTGCAACTAGAAAATTTCGTGTCGGATAATTCGAAACATTTGGTATGCAAATTAAAGAAATACATCTATGGTTTAAAGCAAGCATCCCGTCAATGGTATCGAAAATTTGATCAAGTGATTACCTCATTCGGTTTTAAAGAGAATACTGTTGATTAATGTATTTATCACAAAATCAATGGGAGTAAGTTTATTCTTATGATTCTCTATGTTGACGATATTCTACTAGCAAGCAGTGATATAGGCTTATTGCATGAAACCAAGAGATTTCTATCAAGTAATTTTAAAATGAAAGATCTTGGGGAAGCATCTTTTGTGTTGGGCATACAGATCCATCGAGATCGTTCTCCTGGAATACTTGGCTTATCACAAAAGGCATATATCGATAAGGTGCTTAGCAGATTTGACATGAAGAATTGTGCATCAGGAGATACACTCATTGCTAAAGGTGATAAATTTAGTTTACTTCAATACCCAAGAAATGAAATTGAAAAGACAGAGATGCAAAAGATTCCTTATGCCTCAGTAGTAGGGAGTCTTATGTATGCTCAAGTCCGTACACGTCGGGATATTGCGTACGCAGTTGGAATGCTTGGCAGATATTTAAGTAACCCTGGTAAGGATCATTGGAAAGCAGTAAAGAGGGTTATGCTGTATCTACAGAGAACTAAAGATTACATGCTCACATATCGGAGGTCAGATCATTTAGAGATCGTTGGGTATTCAGACTCCGATTTTGCTGGTTGCCTTGATAGCAGAAAATCTACTTCTGGCTATATTTTCATGTTAGCTGGAGGAGCTGTCTCATGGAAGAGTGTAAAGCAGTCACTCATAGCTTCTTTCACCATGGAGGCAGAATTTATAGCCTGTTATGAGGCATCGAACCAAGCAATATGGTTGCGGAATTTTATCACCGGGCTGTGCTTTGTCGATGGTATTGAGAGGCCATTGAAGATTAATTGTGATAATAAAGCCGTTGAGTTATACTCTAAGAATAACAGAAGCTCATCGAAGTCAAAGCATATTGACATTAAGTTTCTTGTTGTTAAGAAGAGAGTTCAGAGTCTTCAGATTACTATTGAACATATAAATACAAACTCCATGATTGCGGATTTGCTTACAAAAGGAGTACCACCTAAGGTGTTTCATGAGCATGTAGCTCGTATGGGTGTGGTTCATCCTGATGATATACTTGTGTAGTGGGAGCTTGTTTCTTGATGTTTATTTATTATTGAGATTTTTCTGATCAGAATACAATATTTTTGTTATTATCGAAAACTCTGAAATAAAGTAATATTCTTTCAGTAGCAGTATGCATAAAGTTTTGAAAGAATGATAAAGTAGGACCAGTTGGAAATAGGCATGTTAAAGGATCACGTTTCATGTAATTTCCATGCTACACATCCATACTTGATCTATGTCGTTGATTATATTAATATACGTGACCATTGATGAGTCTAGTTACGGAATATATGTAACGAAGATCACTTTGATCCTATGTTGATATAATTGATGGACCAGATTGTTTAGAGATGTTCTTTGTAAAGATAGCAAGTATTGAGCTCATAAAGTTAATTTTAAATGTACAATAGTCAAGCGACATATGTGGCCTAAGTGGGAGATTGTTGGGAAATTATTTGTGTGGACCTACATATATCAATTTATTGTACATTAGATGCTATCTAATTTGTTTTAGTCCACTTAAAAGTGATCAAATAAAGTTATTGGACTTCAGTGCATCTCAATTGGTATGAGCTTTACAATTTATAGAGACTTGATATTTTATTTTATTTTAATGATGGGTCAAAATAGAATAAAATATACTTCAGTTATAAATAGGTTATGGTCCCCAGTCTAAACGTAATTTTTCTCATTCTCATATCCCATCAGTGAATGAGTTAAGGTTCTCTCTCATAAATAAAAAGGTTTAACTGGAAGACTGCTAACCCCAATCAATCAATTTCAATGGATCCAAGTATGCTTCCGTATTCTAATTTTCTTGATGATAGGTTATAAATTATATAATTATAGTTTTCCTAACAAACAGTTTCAAGCCAAGAGGCTCATTGGCCCTCGTATGGCTATTGTAGGTCAGCCATCACCACCTTTTCATTATTTGATTCCTGAAGCTCCTTTGCATAATCCTCTAGCCCAATACTCGGTATCTCGTGAACATTCCATTTTGAAGACTTCTGACCTTGCTACTCCATTTCCAAACATTCTTGTAATAACTTCATTTGGTTGCATTTTACATACTATAATTAGCATAGTAATTAATACAGACTCTTCTAAAGGTGACAATAGAGATGCTTTTATCATGTACGAGACTTTAATTTTACATGATTGAAGAAAAAAACATTGTATTATACACCTATGTGAAAAACATAAATTTTATTTTTAATTTTTATCATATTTATATATAATTTTTATATAATTTGAGCTCGTATTACTTTTATATTTTTTATTCGTATCGTTTCATATCATTTTTGTATCATGTCCCGTGTCTAAATTTATTTGATATAATTAAAGGCAATGACAGATTCCTTCTACACGCACTTCACTCCTCCTCTCATTTTCTTTATTATTGTTTCTCTAAGTTGGTCTCTTTTCATTGCTGTAAAAAACCCTTAATCTCATGCATCATTGCATACTGAATTTCTAGCATTTTCTGGCATTTTTGTATAATGACCCCTTTTATTTTTCTTTGAAGAGAGTGGTACAATTCTCACTGTTAATGCTTATCTTCTCGTAACTCCTCTTTCTTGTTCTTTTTCTCTGTCAGTTGACTGCAGTTTGTCATCACCTTTTTTTCTCTGTTAATACAACTTCCAAAGCAGGGGTTTTTAGCTTCACTTGGCTCTTCTGGGAATTTGAGATATCTGGGTTTTAGTCCTTTTTTTTTCAAATTTTTTTGTTGTTGGTTTTGAAAGATTTCCTTTTGGAATTTCTTTCGGCGATTTCGGTCTTCTTTCTATCGTGAGCATTATACGAAGTATTAGTTTTTATAGAAGTTATTAAGTGTGAGAAAGAAGAGAAAATGGCAGGACGAGATGGGGAGGAGCTGCACCGCCCCCAAAGCCAGAAGAATTACAGCGGCATCCAGTCAAGAACTAGCTACCTAACGTAGCTTATTGCATTACTAGTCCTCCTCCTTGGCGCGAGTTTTTCTCATCTTTGAGCTTGTTATTGGATGTTTTTTATTCATAATATACTTTTCTATGCTTGGTTATGTTTTTTTATGGCTAATTTCACTAGTTCTTGGCAGAACCTGACCCCCATTTGTTCATTCCCCTGATTTTACCCTCTCTTCAAAGTGTTTTTTATTTCATTGCGATGGTTAAGTTTTTTTTGTTATTTTCCATGTAATGATTATGATATTAATCCTATACTTTATTCCGATCTTTTTCAAAGATTTGCGAAACGTTCTATTGTTTTCTGATTTTAAAAAAATGTTAATTTTCATTTAGTTACTGCATTACTAATACAAAGGTGGGCGAGTCCTGGTCCAGTGATAAATTTTTTGTTCCTTTATGACCAGAAAGTTGGTCGACCAGGAATTAAATTTGTGTTCTTCCTGTGTCATAACTATATGTTTGTTTCTTATTGCAGCTGACGCCATATTATTGGGTTTTCTACGTTACTTGGTGATGCTTGGACCAATTGTTCTCATACCAACCTCTCTAGTTCCCTAGATGGGAGGTGAAAGTGTATATTTTCACACAAACAGTAAAATTCAATTACTTCATGCTTTTTATTTCTTTTATTTGGATCTTATCTCAAATTATTTATGTGCTTCACCCTTAAGTACAATTCTTTGCATTAGGAGGAGAAAAGCAAAGATGATTCTGACATTGCTATTTGTGGCTGGGGTGAATACATTGTTTCAAACATTGTTTGGTACCCGTCTACCTGCAGTGATTGGAGGTTCCTATACCTATGTGCCAACAGCCTTTTCGATCATCTTGGCCGGCCAGTATAGTGACATTGTTAATCCTCAGGAGGTTCTTCACTAAGACCTTATGTTTTGATTCTGTCTTATTGCGTTATGTAATAGAATGCCTAAATTGAATTAATTCTCTATTGAATATGTAGAAATTTGAGAAGATAATGCGTGGAATCCAGGGTGCTTTTATTGTTGCCTCAACTCTTCGGATTGTTGTTTAATTAGTGGTCTTTGGCATAATGTTGCGAGGTAAGTTAAACCTTGCTGTGGTTTAAGAATTTCCATTGTTTCTGGTTTGTTGTGTTACACTTCAATATGGAAGAAGCTTTTCTGTGATGATGTTGATTAAATTATCTTTAATTTTTACCATTTTTGGGGTTGTCTAAGTTACTACTAGTTATCTTATGCATGCAAGATGCAAGTTAGTATAAGACTGCTATATTTAATTGGCATGGTTAATTTCTCATATAAATGCCACACATTTGGTCCCAAACTCAGTAACAAAATTATTTGATTGGAGATTAATTTTAGTTTCTTTTATAGCTCTCTTAAAACTGTTCTGTTGGTTTTTATAAGTTTCAATGCTTTTCCAGGTTCTTAAGTCCTTTGTCTGCAGTTCCCCTGCTTGCTCTATCTGGCTTTGGGCTCTATGAATTTGGTTTTCCTGTGTTATGTATCATCATCTTCCATTGGAATGAACATGTATTTAAAATTGCTCCACTTTCTCCCTCATTTTCTTTTCTTAAGTCTGGCTATTGGTTATGTAGCTTGCTAAATGCATAGAGATTGGGCTACCACAGATCATCCTTCTCTTAATATTTTAACAGGTAATTTTGATTTTTCATTGCCAGAGACCCTTTTTCATTTTTCAGCAGTAGGGACACTAAAGAGAAGACCGATTCTTGACCTTACATGACAAATTTGTTAAACAGTAACAATTGCCCTGGTGAGTTTTTTTACAGTACATACTTCATATTACACATGGAGAGAGGCATGTGTTTGATCACTTTGCTGTCATATTCTCAGTCGATATTGTCTAGATTTATGCCATTGTTTGTGGGGCATATAAGAACACAGAATGAAAAATTCAAATAAGCTGTCGAACTGATCGTGCTAAGTTTATAGGATCTGCTCCCTGGTAAGGCTCTTTTTCTCTTCCTTCAGAAGACAATTTGATCTTATGCTGATATGGATCAAAGCAGCTATCAAATCTCCGAAAATTTTACCTTTTGACTGAAAACTCTCCCTCAAATCTATCATACTTCAATGCATAAAATTATTCTAATTGTCTGAGGCATCTATTATTCTTGTGATGGGATATTTTGCATGCTTGTAAGAATGAGAATACATTTAATTGATTATTGTGCAACAATTTCTGAACAGGACAAGAGTTCCATATCCTTTTCAATGCGGATCTCCCTCATTTGATGTTGGAGAAGCTTTTGCTATGATGGCAGTTTCATTTGTTGCTTTAGTAGAGGTTTCCTTATTGTGTTCATAATCTTGATATCCGTTTTAAAATTTTTGCTAATCATTTGTAGTTAATGTCCGAAACATTTGCAGCATATATGATTACTATTTTTATAGTAAATAGTCCATGATAATTTTAAAATGGATATTATATTAATGTCAAACGGTGGAGGTGAGACTGAAAACAACTCTGACGGTAAGATTAATATCAAACGGTGATGCGTTTGGATCAAGGTTGTTAATTTCGTATCGGTATCGGTCATACCGGACGATACGTGCCAATTTTGTCAAAAGACGATACACTTAGGTGTGTTTTTCGTATCAGATTTGGTTTCGGGCGATACCGTTTATTTTCGTCTATTTCAATGGTTTTCGGTCTATTTCGGTGGTATGATTGGTTTCGCCCGGTACAAAATATACTGTCTAACTTTTATTTTGTTTGACTTTTTTTGCTTAACAAAAGTTGTCTTTTCAGTTACTCACTGAGTGCTTTATATTCATTAACTTTTTTTTAGTTGCCAAGGGTTATTCTATTATTTCAAATCCAGAACAAACAACGCCACCATAGTCTACAGTACACAGTTCTTTTACACTTTATATACAGCCAAGGTTTAAGAGTTCAATTCAATTCCTACAGGCAAGGTTACTATCCTTTTCATCTTTTTGGTTTTATCTTAATATATTTTTTCATGAAAAAGACAAATATCTATGTATTATATTTCTCCTGCACTTTAATGAACTAGATTCAATTTAACAATGTTAGTAAAACAAATAAAATAGAGATTCTATCTTCTCAGCCACTGCAACACCAGAGTTTAATACTTTATTATTGAGGAGCTGATTGTTAGAAACTTATTGAAGATCTTTTGACAAATTAGATGTTTGGTGAACCAAAAGAATTAGTTGTGTTTTGTAAAATTTTGACTAAAGGAGTAGGTCTTCTCTTACATTAATTCTGTCTCTTGATTTAAACTTCAATGTTTAAGAAACTAGTCATCAGGTTTAGTGTCTGCTTTCTCTGTTTCATTCAAAACTGGCCTCATGTGACTACTAACTACTTGAAAGGTTCAAGTCGATTTTCTAGATAAATTTACCTTTGTATTTATGCTAGTTAGTTTCATGGTGTTTTGAGACTCTGACTTCAACATTTGATTTTACTGTGTAAGGTTGATCATCACTAGCAGTTAATTTTATTTTTCATATTTGAAATGGGAATGTAGTATTGTTTTCCTGATTATATAGCTTGAATAATTATCCCTTTCGCTTTATTTCTCTAGCATCCTACTGTGCTAGTTGTGTTTTAATTATATATATATATATATATATATATATATATATATATATAAATCTCTAATAAACATTTAAGAGAACCTAAAATACTTTTAAAAAAAAAAACAAAACAAAGTGCTTAATTTCCACTAAGTCATAATCTACATCATCCCCTGTTGTCGTCTTATTTTATTACAAATAACCTTTTTGTTTTTCTTTTTAAAGATTATCGCATGGATGAAAATGCATCTATTATTGGGTCTGCTCCTTCAAAATCTCAAGATCCTGCATGGGCTCATTGTAAAAAAGTGCCAGGCAAAAGGAACCAAACTATTTGTCTCTATTGTAATAAACATATACAAGGTGGAGGCATAACTAGACTAAAGCAACACTTAGCTGGTGTTTCAGGAAATGTTGGGAATTGTCTTAAAGCTCCTCCAGATGTGCAGTGGCAAATGAAGCAATTACTTGAGGAATTGAAAAAAGAACAAGGTAGAAGAAAAAGAGTTCATGATGAAATTGGAACTCCTTATGGTTGCTCTCTTAGTGATGAAGATGATACTATTGTTTTTGAAAAGTCAAACAGTAAAGAACCTTTAGCTGATGGTGGTAGTTTAAGAAAAGGCAAGCAAATTCTGAAATACTTTGCTCCAAGGACAACTCCTGGTGCTCAACCTACCATAAAAAGTGCACTTCAAACAAAAGAAGTTGTTCTCCAAGCAAAGATGGCAATGGCAAGATGGTGGTATGATACCAATGTGCCATTTAATGCTTCCAAGTCAAGTTATTATCAACCAATGATTGATGCTATTGCAGCTATGGGATCTGGTTTTAAAGGACCAAGTTATTATGAGTTGAGAGGAAGTCTTTTAAAAGGTTGTGTGAATGAGGTTGAAAACTACCTTCTTGATATCAAGGCTTCATGGAACACTTTTGGGTGTTCCCTTATGGCAGATGGATGGACTAATCAAAAGCAAGAACCTATTATCAATTTTCTTGCATTTACTTCAAAAGGCACCATCTTCTTGAAATCTGTTGATGCATCTGGGCTCACTAAGGATGCAGAAACATTGTTTAAAATGTTTGATGAAGTTGTTCAAGATGTGGGCATAGAAAATGTTGTCCAATTCATAACTGATAATGATGCATCTTACAAAGCCGCTGGAAAAAAGTTACAGCAGAAGTACAACACCTTTTTTTGGGCTCCTTGTGCAGCTCATTGCATTGATTTAATGCTGGAGAATTTTGCAGATCCCAGGTATTTTCCTACCATTGATGAAACAATCCAAAAGGCTAGAAAAGTTACTAAGTTTATTTATAATCATGCTTGGGTGCTTGCATTGATGAGAAAAGATTACACCAATGGTAGAGATTTATGTCGTCCTGCAGTCACAAGATTTGCAACACATTTTGTAAGTATTCAATGTTTAATGAAATACAAGAAAGAGCTTCGACAAATGTTTACAGGTGACAAATGGACTAATTCACGTTATGCAAAGACAAATATTGGAAAAGAAATTGTTGAAATTATTCTTCAAGATAAAGATTTTTGGTGTCACTGTCAACATATAGTCAAAGTTAGTGAACCTCTTGTGAGAGTTCTTCGTCTTGTTGATGGTGAAGAGAAACCAAGTATGGGTTATTTATATGAAGCTATGGATAGGGCAAAGGAGACAATAAAAGCAAGGCTAAAAAACAGATTATCTCAATATCTACCTTACATAAGAGTCATTGATAATAGATGGGATAAGCAAATGAATTGTCCTTTGCATGCTACTGGTTGCTTACTTAATCCTGGGATTTATTTTAAACCTTCTTTCACAAAACAAAAGGAGGTTGCTAGAAGCTTCACAATAGCTTTGATGAGATTGGCTTCAGATGAAGTACAAGAAGAAGTTAGTGCTCAACTTGAAGAATATAAGAAATCCAATGGTGATTTTGGATTGTCTCTAGCTATTCGTCTGAGGGAAAAATTAAATCCAGGTATAACATTATTTATTACAATCATATTAGTCATTACCTTTTAGTTAGTGCATAAATTAAATTATCCAATATCACTTTGTTTTAATTTTATTTATTCATAGTTGCTTGGTGGGAGCAATTTGGCAATAGTACACCAGACTTGCAAAATTTTGCAATTCGAGTACTTAGTCAATGTACAAGTGCAACTGGATGTGAGAGGAATTGGAGTACATTTGAGTTCATTCATTCCAAAAGGCGAAATAGGTTGGAGCACAAAAGATTGAATGACTTGGTTTTTGTTCGTTATAATTTAAAACTTCGAGAAAGGTAAATTTCATTTAATTTGTAAATATTCTTCTGAGTTTTACTTATTTTCATATTTTGAAACTAAGTTAAAATATATCTTTTTTTTTATCATTTATATATTCTAATTATCACGATTTTATTTGTAATAAGTTGATTTTATTTGTAGGAGTATCCGAAAAGGGAAAGAAGCTTTGGACCCTATTAGTATTGAAAATATTAACACTATGGAAGAATGGGTTGCAGAAGAATCTTCCCTCCTTGATAAAGATGACCTAGATCAAGATTGGGAAAATGTTGAAGAACCAATATCCTTGAATGCAATTGATGAAGATGTTGTTTTTGATGAAGATGATGAAATTACTATTCCACCTCATGAAAGCCAATGGGAATGGGTTGGTCTTGGTGCAGAGGATAACAATCAGTGATTTGTTTTTTTTATTAAAAAAATTGTTCTCTTTAGATTAAAATTCTAATTAAACTATGTATTTTAAAGTTTGAACTTATTTATTTGCTATTTGAAGTATTTTGAACTTTGAAACTATTGCATATTTATTTTATATATTTGTACTATATCGAAAAATCCGAAATAATATGCTGAAACAATTGGTACCGATATATACCATTTTTTGATAGAAGACCGAAACGTAGTGCGGTACGGTATTAACAACCTTGGTTTGGATTCAATTACAGCGGTAGTGGTGAGATGAGTGATAAAATGACAATTAAAGATATTATATTAAATTAAAAAAAAAAGGGGATAAATTTGTAAATGCCCCATTTGAAACCAAATTTAGCCATAGTCAGCTAAATTTGAAAGATTTATTTTCCTTAGCCAGTGCAACGTTGCTTACAATTGTGAAATGGTCTTTGCTTTGATGTTCTTATAATTAAACAGTCTACTGGTGCCTTCATTGCTGTTTCAAGATATGTAAGTGCAACTCCACTGCCCCCTACCATTCTTAGCATATCAGGTCAAAAATAAATTGATAAACTTCGATGCAAATTGCGAAGGCCTAAATCAATTTGGTTGGACATTTAAACATGTTAAGAGATTATAGATGCCTGGAACCAAAGCTTCATGAAATGGCTTAATTTTATGTGGACTTACATCTTTGGTTTACTGGTATACTTGGTCTGAAGGATACCAATAGATAAGCCAACCCTAAAATTCGAGACAGGATCTGTAACTGTAGCTATAATTCTCAGGTTCACTTGATGCTAGTTTTACAATTTCTTTGCAGTTCTTTTAAGTGGTTCTTGTTTTGCTTCAATCTTAGGGTGTTGGAATTCTATTTTGGGGATATTTGGAACTGGGAATTTTGGATCATCTGTTTCTGTGTAAGAAGCTTTTGAGGAATTAGCAGCACACAAGAAAATAATATTTGTTTATTAACTACCTGTTTGTATTATGTTTTTTTCCCTTTTTTTCCAAAAAAGAGGTGGTTTAAACCTTCCGTGCATTTGATGTTGTGAGAATGATGGTTTGTCGGCACTGACACATGTAGGCAGTCGAAGAGTTGTCCAAATATCTGCAGGGTTCGTGATCTTCTTCTCCATCCTTGGTCAGTCTCAAATGGCAATCTATCTCTGTCTCTCTCCCTCTCTCCCTCTCACATGTGTCTGCATGCATTCTTGATCAGGAGAACGTTCTAAGCAAGTGTATCGCTTCCATAGTTGACCGACCAAACATTAAACCAAATTAGTTCTCAATATCTCTACAGTCTTCCTTAATTTTCGTTCTAACACTCTTTCACATAATTTCATCATATGACTCATTACTTTTATGCCTTGATAGTTAGAACAACTTTGAATATCTCCCTTATTCTTATAGAGAGGTACCAACGCACTCTTTCTCTATTTCCTCAGGTATCTTGTTAGTGCGTCTAATCTTATTTAAAAGATTTGTCAACCACCTGACTCCAACCTTTTTAAGACATTTCCAAACTTCAATAGAAATGTCATTAGGCCTAACAGCTTTCGTCGTCTTCATCCTCTTCAGTACCCCTTTACCTCTATCTCTTTGATTCTACGCATAAAATATCGGTTCAAATCTTTGAGAGGCACCAAGATATTGTCCACAATTTGACTTTGTTTGTCTTTGAATAGCTTTTTGAAATAATCACGCTACCTTTTTTTAATATCATTGTCATTAACTAGAGTTCTTTGATGTTCATCCTTTATACATTTCACCACCCCTCCTTTGTGTCCAACTTGTTATAAATCTTTTTCACAACTTTCGTCTTAACTTCTGCCACCGTCCTCTTTGCCTCCTTCCTAACTAGTATTTTGTAAAGTTCTCTTCGGTGTTGTTTGTCTTCAAAGCCCTGTAACAATCTCTCTTAATCTTTATAGTTTCCTTAACTAAATAAGTTCACCATGTATCCTTTACAATCAATGCTTTTCCATTTGATGCTCTTAGTATCTCCTTATCCATCTCCTGAATGTGTTTTGGCATCTTGTTCCATATTGTATTCGAGTTCTCCTCTGTTGTCTGGTCTTCTTTTTGGTCTAACTGTTTCTACATACTTCACGATAATTTTCTTTTAACTTCCACTATCGAATCCTTGTAACTCTTTATTATTAGTTCTTACGATGTCGTTTATAAATTTTTAGGTCTAGTACTAATAGTTAATGCTACGCGATAACACTCTCACATAGGATAACTTTACAGTCTAAACAACTGCTTCTATCCCTCCTAGTAAGAAAAAAGTCTATCTGACTTGTGTTTGATCCACTTTTAAGGTTATAAGGTTATGTTCTCTCTTCCTAAACAGTATGTTCACTAAGGTTAGGTTATAAGATAAAGTAAAATCTAAGATAGTATCTCCACTTTCATTTCTTACACTTAAACTGAAACCCTCATGCAAGCTCTCAAAACCCTCCCTACTAACACCTACATGACTAATAAGGTCACCACCAATACAAAGGTTCTCTCTTATAGGCACTTCTTGTACTATTTTATCTAAATCCTATCTATGGTGCATATGCACTTCTTGTACTATTTTATCTAAATCCTATCTAAATCCTCCTAAAACGATCTATTACTGACATTGTCAAGTCCTATCTATGGTGCATATGCCCTAATAACATTCAAAACGTCCCCTCCTAAAACTAGCTTAAGTCCTGTATAACTCAAGCTTAACTATTGTTGTACCATTCAAGATTTTCATAATTCAACATTTTACCTAATTACATGCTCAGGTTCTGCGAGTCTCAGCTTGCTTCAATTCTGTAATTCAAACAGCTTCAGAACAAAGTTTATATTAGGTTTCTCTGTATTCATGGGCATGTCAATACCACAGTACTTCAACAAGTACTCCGCAGTTAATGGTTTTTGGTCCAGTTCACACAGGAGCAAGATGCATAACTAACTCTATTCCTGTCATCCTTTCTACAGCTCAATTTTGAACTTTTGGAGAAATTAGTTACTCATTTTAACTTTAGTAAATCTATTTTCTGCAGTTCAATGACATGATAAACGTGCTTTTCTCATCCGAAGCATTTGTTGCTGGTTTATTGGCGATGTTCCTTAATGTCACATTGAACCGGAAAGACAATACCACTAGGAAGGATTGTGGCATGCACTGGTGGGACAGGTTTTGATCTTTCAAAACAGATAAAGAAGTGAGGAGTTATATTCCTTGCCCTTCAATCTAAACAAGTTCTTCCAATCAGTATGATCTTGGACATAGTTCTGAAGTGATGCTCAAGTCATGCACCCCAATGCCTCAGTGGTTCCCACGTTAGAGCATTCATCTTGTCCATTTTCACCATTGTAACTCCATGAAAAAATGTATGCGGTACAAGAAATTATGTTCATTCAGTTTTTTCAGTTATCACCTTAAATCCCAAATGCTGAATGGTATTGATATGGCATGAAAGCAAATTATTTAGAACATCCTATCTTGTTTCGTTAGTGTATTTACCATATGTCCAGTGTATCTCTCTCTGAGCCAGTGTACGAGAAATATCTCTCTATATTTCTTGTACATTTTCTTCTACATCGATGCTTGTCTAATCTCTGCACAACTGTTGTTTGGTGCCTTGACCGAAGCCTGAGCACTAAAGACAATTAGGAAATCATCTAGTCATTGTCTCCGTGCTTACATTGCAACATGCCGAGCCTTGAATTTTTTTGCCCAAGGAAAGCTAATGGTTAGGCCTTGGCCCAATGGACCAGCTCCAACTTCTGGAACCCTGCAGATTATAGCGTTCAAAAGTTACAGTAGTTTTCCCGTGCTTAGTCTTCTCAGCAACAAAATTTGCATGGTCATAATCAGGTATGAATAAAACATTTAGTGATTCCAATCAAAGCTTGAAAAGAGTTCAAATTGTAAGATGTCCAATTCAAAGCTGCAAGGAATTCCTCTATTTTCTTCTTGTTTCATCTCCTTTCCTGCAAAGATCAAAATCCAACCATTTCTAAGCAACCCATTCCCAAGGTTTCTTTGCATGGGCTTCTCCCGAATTACAAATTCTAGGATATGATGGAGACCCATTGTTTCAGATAAAACAATAAAGTCGTGCTATATGTTGAAAAGAAAATAAGTTGAAATTCCATCTTTGTTCATAAGCCCCTAACCCTAATTCGCTGTAGCGATTGTGTGAAACTCTAGTCAAAATTATCGTCTAGTCTGGTGAAAACAGAATCCCCATTCAATTTCGAAAACGTTCATTCCAAAATTATCGTCTAGTCTGGTGAAAACAGAATCCCCATTCAATTTCGAAAACGTTCATTCCATGTCAATATTAAAAGTCTAGGCTGCAATGCAATTGTACTTCCCTCTAGTTCTCTGCTTTTTGTTTATTGTCTTTTGATCTACTTATTTATATACCAATAGAAAACTATATAAAAAACAAATTAATAATTTGGTCCTTCTGTAACTCCGAGCTTTCCCCATTTTAGTATACTGAACAGCTTTTACGTTAATTGGTTTCTACTTTAATCTAAACCCATATAATATAAATTGCGCTAGTCATAGGCTATATTCTTTTTATATTATAATTTATAGGAGTCAAAGCTTAGAGAAATTCAAAAAATAAAAAATTTACTAATATTAGCGATCAAATATCAATCTTACAAATATCCATCTCTTAAAAGTGAGTTAATCATTCAAGTTAAGCCTTCAAATTCATAACCAAAGCATGGCTGCTATCAACACAAAGCACTGAAATCTATGGTTTCCATAGTTTTTTGCTATGTCATTACACGGGCTCTTCACCTCCTAACGAATCTCATTGACCCAACTTTTCTTGTATAATGCTTCACAGTTCATATAAGTATGAGTGCGAGTGTATGACACTTGCATTTTCAAAATTAAAAATAAAAAATTGTCAAAAATAAGAGATGCTGGGTTTGATATTAAACCTATCCATGGATCGGCGAAGATTTGTTTAAATTTTGAGTAAATTTAAACAAAAATATTAAATCTAATAATCGATTTAAACATAAAAATGTCCGATCAAATTTTGGATCGGAATTAAATTTTTAAAACCTAAGCCGGCTCAACCGACTCAAAATTCATTGTCAAAAAGATAAGTCTATTCTCCGCAGTCCCACCTAAAAGTAAAATTATAACGCTTACACCAAGCTACTCCAAGTTTTCTTTCCTATGGAGGGTAACTCGCGTTATTGCAAACCAATTTGGAATTACATTCAACATTTTTCCTGGGAAAGTTGAATCTAATTTTAGTGGTTTTTCCTCAGCTACGGCTCAGGAAGGCGTATCAAGTTGCCACACCCAAAAATATCACTGATGACATTCACTTTGGTAGCCACTTCAATGCAACTTACCAGAATACTGAGGTTTTTGGACTACAGATCCCCATTGAGATTGAGGAAGTGCCTTAAAAAATTCTGCATCCAGAGAACACTAAGTTTTTCGAACATTGCATTGGTTTAATGTTTTTTTTTTTTTGACAAAAAATTAAAAATGTTTTTGGATAGAATAGGGTCTGATCAGGTCTGAGTTTGCATAATAAACTTAAAAACATATTTGAATTGAAAATCAAAACTGAATAAATCGGAAAGATCAAGTTTGAATTTATATATAACTCGTTAATATTTTATTTAAGTTTGAATAGAACCCGCTCTGATCCGATTCATGAATATATCTAATTAGTCATCTTATCTCGTGTCCATGTAATATAAATTTTTGAATTTTTAAAAATCAAAATATAATTTCAGAAACTTTCCGCTCACTTTGAGCTTATACAAATTATCTCAATTTTCAACAGTGTGAAATTAACTAATATTCTGTCTCCTACTGAAGGATACCTTTCAACTTGAGCACGATGCATGTCATGTTCCTGTCAACACAACGGCAGCCATCCAGCCAAAATGCGATCAGTTATTATTATTATTATTATTATTATTATTATTATTATTAAAAAAAACTTAGTCCAAAAAGATTTGTTCTTTTTATAATTGTTATATCTGTTCGATGGGAGATTAAAATCAATGGTTTAAAAATTTCTTTTCTTCTCCAATTGTGTATTAATTTTTTTTTTAATATTTCTAATTTTTTTCTCAAACTATTTTCAATTAAAATAAAAATCGTTTAAAATGATTGATTATTTTAATTTATTCAGCAATATAATTCGTATTTGTAAATCTTAAATTTTTTATGATTTTATATTCAAATTAGATTTCTCTATGTTTTAGATAGAATATTAACATACATGGTATCATAACTCCAACTTATTCTATTTTTCTCAATTGTGAAATAGTATTATCTCATGCTTATTAGATTTTTAGTAATAATCAATTAATTTTAAATTCAATACTTAATTGTAGCTATGAAATACAAATACTGGAGTGAACTTTAAGAGTCAAAGATGGCTGTCCAAATTAAGAGAAAAAGAATATGGTCATTCTAGGTTAATTAAGTTGACAGCTAACGAAACAATTCCCTTTAAGAAATAGATTAGCTCATAATAGTCTTTTATGTGTCTCAAAAAAAGGGGGCAACCCTCATTTTTTGATTTGATACAACTCACAACCACAAGGCAACAAGCCGACCACCATGTATCGTGGTGTCAATGTCTGATTTCTCTTCACTGTAGACATGTCGTTGTCTAACCGTTCAATAATTCATATTCAATATGTCTATTACCTCTAATTGCACATGCATGCAAAGGAACAATTGCAATCATCAATTTCGGGAAAGAAATAAAAAAAAGAAAAGAAAAGTGGAGGTCTCTTTTTCATCATGCATGAATTTGGCTGTAAACGTCAATTGTGTGTAATCTTTGTTTTGGAAAAATAATTAAAGTTGAGAGACAAAATGACGTTGTTGGTGATGTTTAATGTTGTTATCAAGAACAAAAGCAAACATATGGTATAGTAAGTGAATGCCAAAAGCAAAACAAGTAAATGGAATGAGAAACCTTAAATTACCTTTCATTGTATTGAACCACAGATATACTATAATGTCACAATTATTAATAATAATGTCAATGTTGCTGAAATTTTTGGTGTTTCACTTTCTGACAGCAGTTATAATTCCTGCTCATGTCAAGACAGAACCAGCCGCGCTCCTAGTACATACTGGCTAAAGCCCTGGTCTGCGGTAAAAAACAAATGCTGCAGCATAATTAGACTAGTCCTTCTAAGTATAATTATTTAATAACTATACTTCATAATTGGACTAGTCTTCCCCTTTATCGAATCTTTTTGTAGCCCTAGATTAACTTATTATTGAAAAAAAAATTGATATCCTGATTGGTGTACGTGTTAATGGTGTGGCGTTACAGGTATTTAAGTACCACGCAACCCGCCTTAGGTCAGGCCAACGTGATTTGGTTCGAGTATATTTTAATTAAAATTTAATTCCGCAAACAGTTTTTATTTATTTATATTCTTTTATTAAGTTTAATAAATAATTACAAACAATATTTTATTATTTGTTTATTAATAGAACTGAACATAAATACGGGAACTTGTAAATTCAGTACTTTGTTATTGTTGTGCGCTTTATCCGATCACTCGTTCCTTTCTGGGTATCTCTTTAATATAGGAACTTGTAAATTCTGGTACTTTGCTATTGCTCTTTTGAGTTAGAAATAGAACATTAACAAAGGTTCAGTGCTCTCTTGAAATTATTTCCTTTCTGTCATCTGGTGTTTTCAATTTTTTTGGTCTTTCACAATTCAAATGTTGTTGAATTTCTTGTAGCAAATGTGAGTGTTTACATCTTTTTCAAAGATTTCCTGGTGATTCAAGTGAAGAATTTCTTTTACTTATATTCGAGTCTCCCATTCCCTCTCACTTATGTTTGAAATATTTATTAAGTGTCTGGAAACTTATTGCACTTGAAGTTCCTTTTGAGGAATATCATAGCATTCTTTAGGGTATAACTGTGACATTTAAGGCTATGCTACAATTTAATTTTGGATTTGGATTTGATTTAGGCCCCAGATAAAAATGTAGACAAAGAATTTTGGCATCTTGATGCCATGTTTGATGTTTAAGCCTATTGTTCTTTGAGTTGATCATGGTATTTTTGTTAATAGTAGAGTCTAATTTTAATTAAGGGTACTTTTATAATTTCTCCATTAAAGAGTGTTGTCTTGACTCTCATGTTTAAAAGGGTTGCTATCCACCTCTTGTATTGTGTAACTCTCAAATATAATAAGAACTCAGTGCGACTGTGGACGTAGAAGAGTTTTCTTCGAACCACATAAAATATGTGTATTGTTCTTTGTCTCTTTTTATCTTTTATTCTTTGTATTAATTCTGTGGTGTGTATAAAGGTTTCGCTCTCCCTAACAACTAGTAACAAAAGCTTTGGTTAAAGCAATTAAGCATGAGAGCGATAGCAACAGAAGAAGCAAAAAGTGAGATTGACAAGTTCGACGGTAATGATTTTAGCTTTTGAAAAATGCAGATTGGAGATTATCTATATCATAAAAAGTTGCATCAACCTTTTTGAGAACAAAGCCAAAGTCTATGTTGGTAGCAGATTGGGAGTTGCTAGATAGATAAGCGTTAGGTGTTGTTCAACTAACGTTAGCTAAAAAACGTCGCTTTTAACATAAAAAACGAAAAGACAACTACAGATCTGATGAAGGCGCTCTCAAATACATATGAGAAGCCATTGGCTTCAAATAAGGTATATGTAAAGCGTCGCCTAGTTAATTTAGAATGGGTGAAGGTTTTTCTATTGTTGATCACATCAATGAATTTAATATAATTATCAATCAATTAAATTAGGTTGAAATTAATTTGGATGATGAGATTTAAGCTTTATTATTGTTGTCATCTTTTCAGGATAGTTGGGATGAAACTATGCTGCAGTTAGTAGTTCTTCTAGATTAAATAAATTAAAATATGGTGATATTCGAGATTTGATTTTGTACAAAGACGTCTGCATAAAATCAATCAATGAATCACCAAAGTAGGGAAAAATATGCTCAACGTGGTGAAGGTAAAAGACGGTCTAAGTTTAAGAAGAAAAGTCAATCTAGGCCTGGTGGTGCTATCTACTAGAACTGTAGTAAGAAAAGACATCTCAAAAGGCACTAGAAGCAAAAAAAAGAAGAACCAGCAGCAGAATGATAATGATTTTGCAAATGAGGCAACAAAAGTTAATTTCCATATAAAATTTACGATTTGGCAATTAGATTTTAATTAAGGCCAAAACAATGTCGTAATGTTAGAATTGCAAATATAGGAAAAATAATACTATTGGATTTGATCTTGTAGCAATGATTTGAATCGATGTATTTAATTATTAATATCATATTATAATGATGCATTTCATGTATTTTGATGATAAATGATAATATGCTATATGTTCAAGATTCAAATTGTTACTAAGTGCCTTTAAGAGATGTAACTTGCATTTGGTTATAAGAGAATGCCAAGGCAAGTTAGTATATTATATGTTGAAAACATGACAAATTGAAATTTAACAGGAAATGTCTCATGCATAGCTTATAAAGTTTGGCATGGATAAATAAGAAATGAATCAAGCATGTCAAATGCCAATTTAATGAATTGTGATATGCTTAGGATTTGAGGTTGAGGTTGAGATTGCATGTGCAACTATAGGAAATTTATGATGGCATGTCTAAATTATGTAATTTTGACTATAAGACGTGTTAAAAACTTAAATGATAAACTCATGCATACTTGAATGAAATAAATTCTAAATGACAACCAAGCTTAAGCATTCGGCATTATGTGGTATTGTTTTTAAACAATGTGAGCTAGGAAAGTGTGCATGTTATGCCCATTAAAATCGTGATATGGAATGAACTTTGATGTGTTTGTTTCGATATTATATCACTAGTTGTTGAAGGAGCACCTAAGGAGGGAGACATTGCTTGTCAGAGCACTTGATTTGGGGAATAGTTACGATAAGCTAAAAGCTCACAAGTTAGTAAGTTTGGAAGTAAATGGATTTTATAAGTAGTATTTTTCTAAATGTGCATAATATTTGCTTCGTAAAATGCTTTGAACTGAGCATGTTTGCAAATATGTTGTCATCCCAATGTCCAAAGTTGTAAAGCCTTGAATTGGTTTGGATTGAAATATTGTGATGCTTATTACCCTAGTATGTTTTCGGTTTAAGAGTGCTTTCTAAATTGATATTACCTCAACGATCTTTTATGCATACTTATGAACTATTTTGGATTTATACGATGACAAAAATGATTTATTGTGACTTTGAAAAGAATGAAACTAGGTAATAATGCATCTTTGAGTATTTATCTTTAATACATGGGATTTCGATGAAATTGGTTATGGTAACTTATGTCATTTCGATAATTTTTTTATAGAAAAGTTTATAGTACACTAAAACTATTTCAATGTACTTTCTTTAAAACTTGTGAGGTTGTCTGGTATCTTTCAAGGATCTATAGAGCAATATTACACTTAGTTTCTTTGAGAGCTTTTAAACTTGTCCCGAGTCGACAAGACAAGCACCAATCACCACCTGATCAATGGAGATTGGTTTCGAGGATCTATGGCCATAGGTAGTGCCCAGTTTTGGGAGTTCGAGGTTAATGCACTAATAACTAAAGTGTTACTTTTATCACTCAAAATTCTATAATGTTATACAGTGTGAGGCCTGTATACGTGTTTGCAGATATCTAATTTAGCTAAAAAAGCTAATAAAGGCGAAGTGATTTATACTAATCACACCAAACTTTCGAAATAAGTAACAAAAAAATTACTTGAATTTTAATCTTCTCAGATATTCAAGGGTCATTACACTTGTTTTATTATATGTTCCGATTCCGCTGCCCCATATTGTTTGATTGATTAAGCATGAGACAAAACCATCAAGCAGCACCAGGTATGGGATATGCAAGAATCGAATATTACAAAACAGCATGGAAGGAAATACTCTATTTCAAGGTTAGGAATCGATCTGTAGAGAATGCCTAAACCAACCACCTATTACGAAAACCATGAACCATGGTAGATAAGATGGTAAGATAAATGTTGACGAAAACATACATAAAACTATTGATGACCAAACCACGTACTGAAGGAAAGCAAAGGGGAAGTAACAAGACAATGAGAAACACGGTAAAAAGGTGAGAAAAGACAAGGTGCAAGAAAGAAATCGAATTCTAAAAAGGAAGTTCATTATCATGAACGAGTGCTTGTGAAACAAATGAGACAATCATCATTTAAATATACTTTCTAACATGGGGTTGTCTAAAAAGTTAAATTTTAATCCACAAAATTGAGAACATACCACAATTTATAAACAAATTTCCCAAATAAAACCTATCATCTTAGCATGAAAATTAATCAATAATGACCCTAGTCCAGTTAAAGAAACTTAAGACTTTTAACAACTAAAAAAAAAAAAAAAGAAAGAGGTTTGTACCTCATATTCTCGGAAGAAAAAAAAACTTTAAAGCTTTAAAATAAGGGAAAGGTATTTGTAATCTTAAATTATCACTTGAGTTTTCTTAGATCTTTAATTTTTAAATTGTTTCATGAGAGTCTCTAAATCTTTAAAAAATATCATAATGGTCATATTACATAAAATTAAGAGAAAATTATAAAATAGAATAATGGATTAAAAATTGTTATTTATTTTTGTCCTACCAAAATATATTTATTAGAAGCATTTTTAATTTGTTTTAAAAGAAAACGAATCTATATTCTGTCACGACCTAATTTACCAAAATTCAATACAAATTTTTCACTTTTTCTTACCTTTTCTTCTATGACAATTTCAAACATCCGTTGGGCTGTGATTCGGTATCAGTATCATCCCCTTTACTTACCATATCATTCATTCTATATCAAGCATACATGTCAATATAAACTATCTATTGACTGTAAATACTTTTATGCCATAAGTGAGCTCATATATTTTTATATACAAATACATCCCCAATATTACATTCATTTACATCACTGTAAGGTTATACGTTTAGATACAAAATCGTACATGTGTGTATACCTTTCGCTTGATGGGAACGCAGTGGACAAAAGGAATGCAAGTCCTTAGTCGTACTCTAGCTACTGCGGATGCTCTGTAGAGAGGGGAGAATGAAAGGGGTGAGCTCACTAGCTCAGTAAGGAAATCAGGCAAGCAAGTAGATAATCACACTATCTACATGAAATAATGCTATGCCTTAAAATATTCCTTTTTATTTCACATCTAAAGCATGTATCTTTCTTTGTAAAATTTATACAAAGTATGTACACATTTATCCATGTATATTGAAATTATGCTTGTTTATAAACATCAACAATTCATGCAAATATGTTGCATTCGCATGTAAAGCTTATAAATCATATCATGTCATGCCATTTCGTTTAAATCATAAGAAATTATGGCATTTCATCATGTCAAAACATGGAAATCGGGGCTCAACTTATTTATCCTGGTTTATAAACATTTACAATCATATAAAAACACAAAGTCACATGTCGAGACTCAACCCATCCCTCGGGTCTACCCAATTTCATATAAAATCATGTGACATTAAATGAAAACATCAAGTAAGGTTGGCGACTACTGGTATAATTTCGAGGACTATGATCATATCCCAATATCGGTGATCCAAGGCTATACGGTACCCGGTGTTCTGGGCATCACTGTTGCAACGGGAGGTGGGTCAAATCCTACCCACCAGCTCCACAACTCCACAACACCATGAGTGACAGCCCGAAAGCGCGAAAAATAAGACAATTTAAAATTTTTCTTAAAACAAAACTACCAACTCTGGGTGTATTCATGTGCTGTATCTTTAAATCACAATCGTTTATAAACCAACATTATCCCCCAAGATCATACAACTCATACTTAATGAAATCAAATACATAATATTCCAAAAAGAGTCAACCATAAGTCTCAACTCGTTTCTTAAATATCAACCTAATTACATCCCAAAATACATGTCACAAATGTCTGTATTACATCATTGTCTGGATACAAAATGAACTGAATTATACCTTATGCGTGTACAAGCGATAGCGTGGGGAGATCTTGTCCACCAGCCTATTACACGTATGCGGCAGGCTCTATCTCACTTACTTCAAGTAATTTGGAGGGGGAAGGAAAAAGGATGAGCTCTCAAAACGCTCAGTAAGGAGGATAAGGGAAGTTATAAAAATCATCATCACAAACACAATATGATGGAAATATTGAACATGCAAATCGTTATAGAAATAACTGTGTAAACAATGGCATCAGCATACTTCATGTAATAAAAATCACAAATCACATTACATCAAATCTCAATGGATATAAATCACAGTTGTAAAATCACATCATCATCAAATAAAACGAGACAAGGCATTTATAAAACTCAGATGAAATCAATGTCATAGGCACAACACATCAATTGAATTCGTCCTCTAGGCAGACATCCCCAAGAGAGGGATTTCGTCGACAATAATACACATGGCCAAGATTCGCAGTAGACTTGATCAGAGTCGTACAGTAGTCGGTCTTACATGCTATCAAAGCACAGCCCGGTCTTACATGCTATCAAAGCAAGACCACCCATCGCTATCAGAGCGGGGTCATCTCACATTACCAGAACAGACGCGTCGGTCTTACATGCTACCAGTGCAAAGCTCGATGTGCATCTCATGACAAGCCATAGTATTAGTAAAAATCGTTTTGCCTTCATGTAGAGCTCATAGTGGTTATCACAAAACTCATTTCGGTTATAAACCATATGTGTTCACAATTACATAAATCAAATCAAAAAATTGAGCTCAAACCAGCAAAACACTCACACATTCCCATTGTTATATAAAAAGCGTTTTGCCTTCACGTAAAGCTCATAGTGGTTTTCACAAAACTCATTTCGGTTATAAACCATATGTGTTCACAATTACACAAATCTCATCAAAATCGAGCTCAAATCGACAAAACACTCACACTGTCACGACCCAAATTACCTAAAAATCCCTACAAATTTTTCGCTTTTTCATTTCCTCACCCGTCGTGAACAGTTACACTACTAAACAGTTGGGCTATGATTCGGTGTTAGTCATCTCTCACCTATTTACCATTCCACTTTCATATTTCATTTACATATCAAATTATTTGAACTAAATACATCCTCAATATTACATCCATATACAGTACTGTGCATCTATATGTTCAGATACAAAATTATACAAATGTGTATACCTGTTCTTGATAAGAAGCAGCGGATAACCGAGATGCGAGACTATTGTCACTCTCTTCTACTGAATGTACCCTGTGGGGTGGAAAATGAAAGGGTGAGCGAAACGTGCTCAGTAAGGCAATAATGTAAGCAGGTAGATAACTATACTATCTACGTGCTGATAATGTCATGATGTAAAAATCGTTTACTTTCGGAGCATGAGGTAAGATTAAAACAATGCCACATGTATGTATATATCATATACAAGAAATCATGAAATCGACATATAAAGCACACATGGAAAATCATCATGTATGACATCTCATGCTCGTCACATTAAAACTTATTTATTTCATCATAAACTCTTCACTTTAAAACTCATTTGTTTAATCACAAAACTCATCACTTTGAAACTTATATGTTTCATCATAAATTCATCACATTTAAAACTCATTTATTTCATCATAAACTCTCACTTTAAAACTCATTTGTTTCATTATAAAACAACTTCATCGAGGTCAAACCCATCTCTCGGGAATACCTTGATTCATCAAATCACATCTCTTTTAAAAACATAAATCGAGACTACCCCTCCATCGGGTTTGTCCTGGTCTATCCAGACCGTATGATATCATGTGAGGCATGTAGGTTACTATATGAAAAATTGAGGACTATGGCCATACTATGTCCCTGTGATCCCAGGCTACACGGATCTCGGTGTGCGGGGCATCACAACTGCAACGGGAGGTGGGGTCAAGTCCTACCCGCCAGAATATCAAGTAACATCATAGAGTCATCATGACTGCACGGTACAGCGTACTCCGTGTGACATACACGGTACATCGTACTCCGTGGACCCATATCATAATCTGGGGGTGCCTGCCGTAGGTCTTATCCACCCAATACTATGTTGATAACCAACCCATGTCTCAAAGTATGCGTGCGAGCATCTCAACTCTCTGTGACACACAGTCTACAGGAGGCTTCCGCACGACTTTATGCATGTCACTCACGTCTAGTGCGAGCGAAGCTCCAGCACCACGCTATGCATATCATGATATCTAAAATCTCGTGCGAGCGAAGCTCCAGCACGGTTTTGTGCACACACAAATTTCTCGTACGAGCAATGCTCCAGTACGGCTTTTCATGAGAATAAATCAGTAAACTTGAGTGCGAGTAAGAATCTAGCACTCTTTTTACTCGTGTAAATATGATAGGTGGCTCAATTTTAATAAAACATCTTTTAAAATCATAACCGGTATAAACCGATTCCCTTTCGTGTGATTCTTAGAATCAACAGCCAACCTATGTGCATATTTGCTTAAATCAAAGCAACATATTCATATAAAGTATCAAAGCATGAAAATCATGTAATTTATATGCCTTACTACCCTTTTTGTAAATTTTTACTCTTAGGGGTAAAATCGTCTTTTTTTCTTTATTCACCTAAGCCCCAATTTTCGTAAAAATTATTATTTCATTTTTAGATACTGTAAGAAATTTTTGAGCCCTGTAAATACCCTCAAAATACGTATAGAAATCTCTATACGCCTACAAAATTCCCTTACCTTATTTTCCTGTCGAGTCTGACCTTTTCTTTTCCACTGTTGTCACGTCGCGCAGTCCGTTATGCTCCCAATCAAATGCCCGGAACTCCGTATCAATATTCCTCAAGTCAGATATTATACAATTTAATTGTATTTAATATTTTCTGGGCTTCATTTAAATCATTGGGCCCGTTTACCCTTATTGGGCCCGATTGCACCTTAATGGGCCTTAATCGGCCTTAAGCCCGTTTTCCACTTAATTTTCACATTATCGAGGCCTATTGGGCTCACTGGGCCCACCAAAAATTTATTGGGCCTCGTGCTAACTCTCGAATAGCTAAATTTATTATTTACGATAATTTATCTAAATTTCCATAATTTAATTCAATTTATGCGGAATTTAAATTCATATCACGCATAACGATGTAAATTGTCGTAAATAAGGGTCACTTACCCGAGATTCCATGCTAGTACGAAATTCGAGGCTGTCTCGAGCTCTCGTTGGATGCCAATTGTCGAGCTACATAATTCCATAATTTTCCGGGTAAGTTTTCAGCCCAAAATTTATTAAATTAAATACTCCAAAATTTAAATCGATCAATTTGACCGCTTATCGACTTACCCGAAACTCGATTGCATCACAGGAATTTTCTCCAATTTTTCCTCTTTTTCTTTTTCCCTTTTTCTTCCTTTTTTCCTCTCTTTTTGGCTGAAACGGTTCAGTCCGGTTCAGACCGGTTCAGACCGCCGGTTCTCTCCGGTTCGGCCGGTTCACCACCGGTTCATCGCCTTGCCGGCCGGTTCTCCGCCGGTTCTCGCCACCAGTCGCTCCGCTGGGTCGTCCGCATCACGAATTTGGGTTTGGTTCGCCTCGAGCTCGTAGGAAAATGGCCGGTCCGGCCTGTTCTCCTCCGGCCTTTGAACCCATTTTCTTCTTCCGCCGTTTCTGGCGTCGTCCGCCGGTTTCGCCAGCCGTGGCCACCACCGATCGCATCGTCTGGGCCTGGGGAAACTTCGGCTGGGGTCGATCAGGCCTGAATCGCGCCGATCGTCGGCGATTCTCTCTCCCCCTCTCGGTTTCGGTTTCGCCGTTTTGCTCTCCGGTGGCCGCCGTTCGGGCCTCCATGGGGCCGGTGGTGGGTCGGCCCTCGTCGGGCTCCCCCTCCTCGGCCTTCGTCGACCGTCGTTTCGCCGGCAGGGGCTCGGTCTTCAGCTTCCGTTTTCGTCTCTGTTTTTCGCGATTTCGTTTCTTCAGATTTTCAGATTTTTTTTCTTTAATTTATATTTTTATATAATTATTTATTTATTTATTTTTATTATTTATTTATTTTAATTATTACACTATTCATTAAAATATATTAAAATACCCAAAATATCTCTTAAAAATTATTATTTAATTCTAAATTCATTTATTAAATTTTATTTAATTTATTTATTATATTTTAACCCTTTTTCGGGTATAATTCCTCCGTATTTTCGGAATATTGTCCCGAACGACTTTTCGGTATTCTTAAAATTTCCGAATCTTGATCAATTGACCCAAAATTGTATAATTTCCTCATTATCGATCAAGATATCTTACATCCTTATTTTTAATTAAATTTCCTTATCGAAATTATACCGACCTTCGGTCTTTTGACCATTTTTCCCTTACACGTGTTCGGGATTAATTTAACCCGACTTCCCTTCACGAATACTCATTCATTTCGTATTTTAATTAAATTCGGGTCTTACAACTCTCCCCCACTTAAGGAATTTGGTCCTCCAAATTAGAACAAAGTCATATCAGTCCATATACAACTCCGGGTACATCGATCGTATCATACTTCTTTAATTCTTATGTGACTTTCTCCGGAGTGTATTACTACCAAAGGACTTTAATTAGGGAGATCATCTTAAACCTCAATACTTTCTCTTTCCTGTTTAATGCCCGAATCAACTTCTTCAATATACTTATATTTTCATTAAACTGAACTTTTGGAATTCATATTCGATCACCTATGCTGGATCCGGATAGTATTTTCGAAGTACCAAAAGATGGGACACATTATGGGTGCCTGCTTATTCAAGTGATAACGCCAACTACAGGTCTTATCTCCCACTTGTCCAATCTCTCAAAATATTCCATCCAGCGCAACTCAATTTACCTTCTTCCAAAAGTTCGCTATGTCCTTATTCTCTTAGGACAAGAAACATTTCAATCATACTAATTCACCAAGGGTGAATTCCAATACTTGTCTATCTGCTCTGAGGTGTTCTTAATCTCTCATTCTTAACTAAAACATCCTCAGAGACTTATTATCCAAAGTCAAAAATAATTCTATCTGTCACCCACTTTTTCTTATCCAATTTAGGGAACAACCCCTACAACCATACACTGCCTCGTATCTTGTTATCCCGATACTCAAGTGACAACTGTCGCTATTGGCGAATTCAATTTGTAATCCCAGGAGCATAAAAAATCAAGGGCACACGCTTTCATCGGATCCTCCAGAACTTGTACAGTCCTTTCTGACTGACCATCTGTCTGAGGATGAAAAGCTGTGCTAATACTCAGTCGGGTTCCCATAGCTTCCTGAAAAATATTCCCTGAAGTAAGAAGTGAAGCGGGAATCCCTATATGATACCATGCTCACTGGAACGCAACCTTATGTTCCACAATCTTCCTTATACATAAATCCTCATACACACTCTGAGTATCTGGAGATTTCATAACCAGAAGGTGGGTAGACTTAGTCACTCCATCGACTATCATCCAAATAGCCTCGTAATTCACCTGGGTTCTCCGTAACCCATCATAAAATTCATGGAGACTTGCTCACATTTTTCGTGCCGTGTCTATATAGGTAGAGGCTGCAATAACTCTGCAGACTTTTAATACTCTACCATATTCTGCTGACATACTAGGCACTTTTCCACAATCTCTACCATATCTCTTTTCACATCTGACCACCAATACCCTTTTCGAGATTTCAATATATTCTTTACTTTCGTATGCACTGTATATCCCGAAGAGTGAGCTTCTGACAATATTACTATCCTATCAACTGTGGTCCTGGGGAGCACTCATACTGTCTCGGAATCCTCAGTAACTCATCATCGCTCACTGTGAACTCTGTCACTGTCTCCTTCTGAATCCGACCCAAACTATCGACATCCTGCCGATCATCACGCTAAGCCTGTCAAATCCGGGCACTCTTATCCGGTTCTAGTCTCAGGCTAGCTGTCACACAATCACCGTCATCATCAGAAGGGATCACATCAATACTGATGTTCACAACTGCTTTAGCTACTCACGCTCCCTGACCATCAAATGTGGTACCATCCCGAGGCTCTTTCTACTCAAGGCATTAGTCATCACATTAGCCTTTCCTGGGTGGTACAATTTTCACAAATCAAAATCTCTCAGAAGCTCTAACCCACTAGGTATTCTCATATTCACCTCTTTATGTGAAAACAGATACGTGGGGCTTTATGATCAGTGCATATCCAAAATTTCTCACCGTGTACATAATAGTACCATATCCTCAGTACAAATACTGTTGCCAACTTTAAATCATGGGTCAGATAGTTTATTTCATGATTAAGGAGTTGTCTGGATCCACAATCGATTATTTTGAGGTATCCATACTCACTAAGAACCTCTTGAGCTGTTGGGTATGGTGAAATTAATCACGGTTGTCAGTTCATACTTCACTACACCGAAATTCCTGTCACGTCTATCATCTCACTTATCATCTCATTCAATGACCACGTTTTCTTAGTTAAACGTGTCAACCAAGTAGACCATATTGAGAACTCGTAACAACCCATTTGTAAAAGCAATTTCCAATTGTTGCTTATAATTTGCCCTAGACTTTAACTACACCCAACATATCATCGATAATGATGATTACAAATCGGTCTAATCCTTGACTTATCCACGCATAAGCGTATAAGATCCTTCAAAATCGCTTACGTTTTCAGGTACTAACCTGCGTCATTTCCTTTTCTTATCTTAACGGCTCTTATTAAATTTTACTATATTAACCTTTATGATTTGTCTAATTTTAATATTCTTATCATCTTAGTAAATGTATCCTAATGCTGAAGGTATTTATTACGACGATCGATTTCACGTTATAGGTTATATATATATATACTTTTAGACGCTGTCAAGTCTTCAGGCGGGGAGGTATTTTGAAATACCTTTATTAACCCTTAGACTTAACCACATTTACTTTATATACCAGTCCATGTGGTCACAATTTATATTCGCTACTAATTGCTTTAATCCTAATTACTTCATATCGTAAAGATGTTCTTACCTAGCATACGCCTCTTACTCCGATACATCTTGTATTTAGGATCAAGCATCTCTCAGAGATTATCTCTTTAGCGTATCAATTATAACGAAACTCTTGTCATTATTCGTTCCATGAGTACAATCCTTTAATTTCAACTGTTGCACCCCTTTTTATCACTTGTCAACACTTACAGTATACCTTTCAGTGATATTTTCACCCTTGTTTTCAACTTAAAATCTCCATATCCATATTCCGTTAATTAATCCTCTTCTATTGGGGTACTCATTTATTAGTATTGTGCCCAATGATGTAGGCATTCATGCCTTTTTACTCACTCATATGCGAATGAAGGCGATATGAATAAATGTGTGGCACCAGGATCAATGAACATATGTACTTCATTATTCATAACAAGTGTGGTATCTTTCACCACATCCATGAAACATCAATAGTGTCCTGGTCCAAGACATCCTCTCGCCTTCGTCCAATAGCCTACTTTCCTTTTTCTTTTCTTTTCGGCTATTGCCTCCCTTCATGTTGTAGCTATACCAACGAAGTTTTTCTCTGTCTCTTTACTTTTCTATGGGGCGATCTCGCCCAACTCTGTGTAATCAAAATCAATGGTCCGTCTTACCACACTTAACAGCCATTCTCATCAATACAGTGTAGATATAGACCCTCCTTCCGTGGTATCCACCACACATTCCACACTGCTTACAGTGCTTACACTGCTACACTACTTCGTAGCAGGTCGAGGTCCTCCAATCACAATACCCCTCAAGAGTGCCAAAATTGTATGCACTGGGGCCTTACCAATTATCTTACTCCATAACTCATCAAATTAATTCTTTTACCAATTACCTTTTTCCCATTTTAACATCTTTGTCATTTCTCGATTCTCTTTTCTGTCTCTATTTCAGCCCTCACTACCTTTCCAAATCTCAGAGGCGTGCAATTCATGTTCTTATTTACACCACTGTAGTTTACGCACTGCCTCGGCATAGGTAATATCTCACGGGGCCAATTGGACTCTAATTGAAAAGTTGAGCCATTTTATGAACTTTTAGACATCTCGACTATCACTTGTTCATAATGTCGAGGTAATATCTGTCCAAGAATATAACTGAATTTCATACTCATCAATAAATCAATTCCTTTTAAACAGTGTCCAGGATATTCTATCACCGGAATACATCCATAAACATTTCTCATCTTAGCTCTGGATGTTTAACACTTAAGATAGGTCGAGCGGATTTCCACCAATACTCCGCTTCGCCTCCAACGTAAACGTATTTAAAAGTCACCTTCTCAGTCGACATACACCGAAAGAATCCATACAACTTTGCTATCTCATACACCCAGTCCTCAGTAACTATTGGTTTCTTTATTTCGCTATATACAGGAGGGGTGTGAGAATCTCTATAGTCTGAGGCATCTATTTAGGCTTTACTCTGCCTATCCTCAACTACATGCATAGACTGAGTAAACAACTCCGAAATATTTTGTACACTACACTCCATCCTCTCGGAGCGTGTCTCAATACTGTTTGGTCTCTTTATAGGACCCTGTGGAGTATGCTCAACATCAGCCTCCACCTCACTCTCATCTTGAGTCTCATGTGACGACTCATTCGACTTCAGGCCTATCTCTACGGCCTCCAGCATGTGTACTCGCCACTCTACCATAGCGGCTATCAGTTATAAAAGTATATTCTTGCATTCGAAACTAAATTCTTAGCTGCACTTCCATCTTGGTATACACAATTGTATCTAAACAATGCACAGTACATGGGGATGTAAATTTACTTAACCACTAACACCGACATCATATCAGGCCAACTCTGCTTTGATACCTCATTGGCATTAGGGAGTGCAAGAACAAGGGTGTTTACCCAAGTTTGAGCCTCCTGGGATGCGTTCTGAGGGGAATTTCCCTGAATGAAACAAAGCCGTGCGGGCCGAAGGCCCAAAGCGGACAATACATGGATGTTGTTGGCGTTGTTGCACCACCCGTTGTTAGACCACCATCGTTGTTGTGGGCCCAAGAGGGGTGGCCATGGCCGATGGCAGGGGTTGGCCGGGCAGGGGTCGGCCGTCACACACACATTCCCATTGTTGTATAAAAATCATTTTGCCTTCACGTAGAGCTCATATTGGTTATCACAAAATTCATTTCAGTTATAAACCATATGTGTTCACAATTACACAAATCTCATCAAAATCGAGCTCAAACCGGTAAAACACTCACACATTCATCAACACATCAAATCATCTCATTTCTCATAAACATGCTCATTTCATTAAACATTTTTCATGCTATTAAAACGTTTTCATTCATTTGAAAACTCACAAGCACAAATGTGAGATCTAAGAATTTTAGACATATTTTAATTATGTAATATGAACTTGAAGTGTAATTTATTGAGCTAAGAGAAATATATATGTGATGAATGAGAAATAATCCAAGCAGTGAATTGTGAAAATTATATTTGGAGATTTATATGTTAAGTGTTTAACCTAAGGGTGAAACTATGAGGTCAGATCGATCTTGGAGAAGGAGAGATCGATCTGGTAAGTTAAAAATGACAAGGAAGGAGGTAATTAAGTGAGTAGATCGATCTCCAATGGAAGAGAATCGATCTCCTTATGATTCTGTTTGAGAGAAGATCAATCTCATGAGGGAGGGATCGATCTCAAAATGTTTCTGTTTGAGAGAAGATCGATCTCCTCAAGGAGCAGATCGATCTCATGAAGCATTCTATAAATGAGAGATCGATCTCATAAAGCCACTAAGAGATCGATCTTACCCCACGACAGATCGATCTCTTAGGCATAAAATTGCCCAAAATCACCCCCAAATTCAAATGCAGATCGATCTCATCAAGAGCCAGATCGATCTCCTACCCTCCGTCTATATAAGGAACCCCTGTTTTCTCTTGTAATTTTATTTTCTCTCTCTTTAAAACCTCATTTTTACCCGAGCCCTAGCTTTCTCACTCATCCAAAGCACCAATTTTCGTCCAAATCAGAGGTTGTGGCAAGAAGGATAGTTGTTCCTCATCAAAGGGAGAACAACATACTTGGAAATCAGAAGACGGATTGAATCGAGGCAAGAGATAAGCTCTCCACAAGTTTGGGTAATTTCTAAACCTCGATCTTGATATTAGAGATGATTTTGGTGATAATGGTTGTTGGCATTGTGTTGAAATAGCTAGAAAATGATTTGGGATTGATGAAATTATAATGTAGTTGGAGTGATGATGATATTTAGCAATTTTGGTAATTTTGAGAATTTTGAGTTATAAATGAAAATTTAGACAATGTGCTGAATTAGCATAGATATTGTGGCATAGGAAGTGTAGGATGTTGAGATGTTGTGAATGAGATTGTGGATTGTGGAAGAGTTATGAGAATTGAGAGATTTGAGGTGTTATGAGCATTTATGCTCGATTTTGAGAATTGAGGTTACTGTGATAATGAGTATTGATATTTTAACATCGTTTGGACAGCTCGGGGGTCCCAGAGTGGAATGCGAGACTAGTCCGTGACAAGGGAGAAATGATTGCACTATACGAGGTGCAAAGAGGTAAGGGAAACTAAACCATTTGTGTATGTGATTTGTGAACTATTATAGCATGATTTACGATTTATAAAACAAGCATGTTTGATGTGTTGTGTTTGATGAGAATGCACACGATTTTTATAGCCAGTTGGAGCCCAATGTTTTTATGAGTTTATAAGCTACGTGTGAAATCGCTTTATAAATCGTTTAGTTTGTGTGAGAAATGAATTGGACTCTACGTTAAGGTAATATTGAGATTTGAGAAATGTATGTGTGTTTTACCGATTGGAACTCGGTTTTAATATGTTTTGTGTTGAGTACTAAACGGTTTTAAATGAGTTTTATGAGAGAAAAACCACTATGAGTTCTACGTGAAGGCAAACCAGTTTTATATGATAATGGCTATTGATAAAAACTTAGGTGTGTAATTTTGAGTACACACCGGGCATTGCTCTGGTAGCATGTAAGTCCGATTCTTCTCCGTTCTGGTAACGTGAGATCCCCTATTATGTGGCTGTGCCACGAGCGAACCCTATTCTGTGGCTGTGCCACGTATATTTGGTGGTTGTGCCATGTGAGATCCTGTGAGATCTGAGAATTTTAGATATATTTGAATTATGTAATATGAACTTGAAGTGTAATTTATTGAGCTAAGTGAATTGGGGAATGATAATTAGAGATTTATATGTTAAGTGTTTAAAACAAGTGTGAAGTTATGAGGACAGATCGATCTGGGAGAAGGAGAGATCGATCTGGTGAGTTAAAAATGACAAGGAAGAATTTGAGGAGCAGATCGATCTCCAAAGGAAGAGGATCGATCTCCTTATGATTCTATTTGAGAGAAGATCGATCTCATGAGGAAGAGATCGATCTCCAAATGATTCTGTTTGGGAGAAGATCGATCTCCTCAAGGAGCAGATCGATCTCATAAAGCCATAAAGAGATCGATCTCACCCCTCGACAGATCGATCTCCTAGGCATAAAATTACCCAAATCGTCCCCAAAATTCAAATGCAGATCGATCTCATCAAGGGGCAGATCGATCTCCTACCCTCAGCCTATATAAGGAACCCCTATTTTTCTCCTGCAATCTCACTTTCTCTTTCTTCCAACCCCCATTTTCACTGAAACCTAGCTTTCTCACTCATCCAAAGCACCCATTTCCGGCCAAATCAGAAGTTGTGGCAAGAAGAAAAGTTGTTCCTCATCAAAGGGAGAACAACATACTTGGAAATCGAAGGACGAATCGAATCGAGGCATGGGTTGTGCGTCTCACAAGCTTTGGGTAATTTCTAAACTTCGATCTTGATATTTGAGATAATTTTGATGATAATGGTGGTTGTCATTGTGTTGAAATAGCTGAAAAATGATTAGGGATTGATGAAATTGCAATGTGGTTGGAGTGATAACGATATTTAGCAATTTAGGAATTTTGAGCTATAAATGGAAATTTAGACAATGTGGTGAATTAGCATAGATAATTGGCATGAGAAATGTAGAACGTTGAGATGTTGTGAATGAGAGTGTAGTTTGGGGTAGAGTTACGAGAATCAAGAGATTTGAGGTGTTATGAGCAATTATGCTCGATTTTGAGAATTAAGGTTGATGAGATAATTGAGTATTGATGTTTTAACATCGTTTGGACAGCTCGAGAGTTCCAGAGTGGAATGCGAGGCTAGTCCGTGATACGGGGGAAACGATTGCACTATACGAGGTGCAAAGAGGTAAGGGAAATCTAAACCATTTTGTGTATGTGATTTGTAAACTATTATAGCATGATTTGTGGTTATAAAACAACCATGTTGAGTGTTATGTTGAGATATAATCGCACACGATTTTTATAGCCGGTTGGAGCCCAATATTTTATGCGTTTATAAGCTGAGTGTGAAATTGCTTTATAAACCGTCGAATTTGTGTGAGTAATGAATTGGGCTCTACGTTAAGGCAATATCGAGATTTGAGAAATGTGTGCGTGCTTTGCCGGTTGGAACTCGATTTTATTATGTTTTGTGTTGAGTACAAAACGGTTTTCAAATGAGTTTTATGAGAGAAAAACCATTATGAGTTCTACGTGAAGGCAAACCAGTCTTGTGTGATAAGACTTAGGTGTGTAATTTTGAGTACACACCGGGCATTGCTCTGGTAGCATGTAAGCCCGATTTCTTCTCTGTTCTGGTAACGTGAGAATAACCCATTCTGTGGCTTTGCCACGTATACTTGGTGGCCGTTGCCACTTGTGAAACCCCATTTGGTGGCCGTTGCCACGTTAGAAACCCTATTGGTGGCCGTTGCCACGTGATACCCCATTTGGTGGCCGTTGCCACGTGTGAAACCCCATTTGGTGGCCATTGCCACGTGAGATACCCTATTGGTGGCCGTTGCCACGTGATACCCCATTTGGTGGCCGTTGCCACGTGAGAAACCCTATCTGGTGGCCGTTGCCACGTGAGAACCCCTAATTAGTGGTCGTTGCCACGTGAAACCGTATCCTGTGGCTATGCCACGTGTGTTTAGTGGCTGTGCCACGTGTAAATTTAACTCAGTGGCTATGCCACGTGTGTTTAGTGGCTGTGCCACGTGTAAATTTAACTCAGTGGCTATGCCACGTGTGTTTAGTGGCTATGCCACGTGTGAATTTAAATCAGTGGCTATGCCACGTGTGTTTAGTGGCTGTGCCACGTGCATTATTATTACAGTGATTTTATCACGTTAATTGAGAAAGCGTTTATCGCATTATTTTCACATGCTTTGTTATTGCTCTAGACTGAGCCTTTTTACTTCAAGTTTTCACATGATTTGAGACATGAGAATGTCGTTTTGAGTACTTTCATGCTATGGTTTTCAAATGAGATTAATGAGTTTCACATACAATAAATATTTTGTGATGTGCATTTTGGTTTATGAAATGAGTCCCTTACCCCCTTTACTGAGCGATTTAGAAGCTCACCCTGTTTTCTTTCCCCCTCAGATTTCTTCAAGTGAAAAGGGTTGTCCTGCGACGTACGGAGTAGTGGCTAGTGGAGGACTTGAGCTCCAGGCCATATATTGTATTTGAGGTACCTTTTATCTTTTCATATACCCAGACAATTACTGTAATTGCAAACACTTGATGTATAACATTGTATGGGATGTATTAGGATTAATTAACTTGAGATGGATTAATGTATTTGAGATGATATATAATTTCTAGTGATGAGATCCTGAGGTACGATAAATATGATAATGTATGACACTGCACAGGAATGCACCCTTAATTGTGAATTAATGAGTAAAAAGTTTTAAATTAACCCTATTTTCCGCACTTCCGGGGCGTGACAGAGTTTTCTTGGTATCAGAGCTTAGGGTGTCTAGTACTGTCAGTGTCGGTTAAGTGAAATAGAATACATCCCAAGTGTTTGTAATAGTCTGGTCATGAACTGAAATCGTGGATTGAGATTTCAATCGATTCTGATATGTACGCACAGGAGACGAGTTGAGATAGAGAAAGAGTGGACGACGAGGTCGTTCGAGGAGGCAGGCAGAGTCCCCTCCGCCACCTGTCCCACAACCAGAGAGTCCTAACTCTCGATTTAATCAGATTGAGACCGATGTGAGGCAAGGTTTTGGGCAGATGGCAGCGTTATTCGCGCAACACTTTGGAGTTAATGCCTCGGGTACTACTCCTACACCACCACAAGGACCTCCCATACCCCCAATACCTCCCGTCACTCAGCCTGATGATAGAAGTATGGTCCGACTGAAGGATTTTCTGAAGATGAATCCACCCGTGTTTAGGGGAAAGAAGGATCCTACAGAGGCGAGGAGTGGCTGACGGAGTTGAGAATTATATTTGATTATCTGGGGTGCACCGATGCTGAGAGGGTCAGTATGAGTATCTATATGTTGAAAGGGAGAGCTCGAGATTGGTGGGGTACTACCCAGGGTATTCTGATGTCCCGCCAGGATGTGATTGGTTGGGAAGAGTTCCAGACAGCCTTTAGGACCCAATATGTACCACGAGCCGCCCAGAGAAAGAAACAAGCCGAGTTTTTGAGTTTGGTACAGGGTGACATGTCTGTGGATGACTATGAGAGCCAATTCACCGCGCTATTGAGATATGACCCAGAGACCTTCAAGAGTGAAGAGCTCCGCACAGAGAAGTTTGTGTATGGGTTGAAGCCCATCATCAGAGATAGATTGATAGGGCTATGTATTACTGAGTTTGGAGATGCTCTGAGACGAGCACAAGAGATTGAAAGAGGAATTGAAATGGTACAATCCCAGAATGAGCTTAGAGCGGTGAATAGAGATAAGGGCAAGAGGCCAGCGATTTTCCAAACAGAGGCTCGGAGAGGTTCCTTCAGAAGAGGAAGGATTGAGGTACAGAAGGGCAGATTAGAGAGACCCAGAGGGTACCCTAACATTAGAGAGACCCCTCGAGATGTCAGGCCTGAGACAAGGTTTTACAGAAATTGTGGTCGAATGCATGAGGGAAGTTGTACTGGGTCGATCCATGGATGTTTTAGATGTGGAGACATGGGTCACATGCTGAAGGATTGCCCTCAACCTCAGAAACCACATGTATTGGAGCCCACTAGACAACAGCCTCAGAGAGTGAATCCCCCGAGATGGGCCACTGCTGCAGAGAAAGGAAAGAGACCTGTTACACAGGGACGTGTATTTGCCCTAGATAAGGAGACTGCTGACACTTCTGCAGAAACTATAAGAGGTACACTCTCTGTCTGTAATCATAAGGCTCATGTGTTGATTGATTCAGGATCCACACATTCGTTTATTTCTGAGCATTTTGCATGTAGATTAAACTTGAAGTTTGAACCTCTAGAATATATACTACATGTAAATACCCCTATGCGTGAATCCCAGAGAACTGAGTTAATCTGTAGAGGATGTGAGATAAAGGTGGGAGATAGAGTGATGTTAGCAAATCTAATCATGTTGAATATACATGGATTTGATGTAATTTTGAGAATGGATTGGTTGGCAGCCAGTCGAGTGAGCTTAGATTGCTACACTAAGATTGTAACTTTCTCCCTACCTGAACCTTACAGTGTACGATTGAGATATTGAGAAAATGAATATGTGGAATTCTAGTAAGTAATTTGAGAATTTTAATATTATTTTGGAGAATATTAAATATGATTGTTCATGTGAAGGTTATGAGACACTCATCTCAGACGATGAGCGGGAACATCTGAGGATTGAGGATATACCTATGGTGTGTGAATTTCTGGATGTTTTCCCAGATGAATTGCCAGGTTTACCACCAGAGAGAGAGCTGGAGTTTACCATTGATTTGGTACCAGATACTCAGCCGATCTCTAAACCTCCCTACAGGATGGCATTAGTGGAACTTGAGGAATTGAAGAAACAACTACAGGAGTTATTGGATCAAGGGTTCATTAGGCCCAGTGTTTCACCGTGGGGAGCACCAGTTTTATTTGTCACGAAGAAGGATGGTAGTCTCAGATTATGCGTGGACTACCGGCTGTTGAATAAAGCCACGGTGAAGAATAAATACCCATTGCCCAGAATTGATGATCTACTTGATCAGCTGAGAGGGGCATCAGTCTTTTCTAAGATTGATTTGAGATCGGGCTATCACCAATTGAGGATCAAGGAAGAAGATATTCCAAAGACGGCCTTCAGGACGAGGTATGGCCATTATGAATTTCTGGTGATGTCCTTTGGATTAACGAACGCCCCTGCAGCATTTATGAGATTGATGAACGAGGTGTTCAGAGACTATCTGGATAAATTTGCGATAGTCTTTATTGATGATGTCCTGGTGTACTCTCAGTCGTATGAGGAGCATGCACAGCATTTGTGGTTAGTACTTCAGATACTCCAAGGTAAGCAATTATATGGGAAGCTTAGTAAGTGTGAGTTTTGGCTGAACCGGATAGCTTTCCTTGGTCATATAGTCTCAGAGGAAGGAGTATCAGTGGACCCAAGCAAGGTGGAGGCTGTGCTTAATTGGGAGAGACCGAGGACAGTTACTGAGGTACGAAGCTTCCTTGGTTTGGCAGGGTATTACAGAAGATTTGTGGAAGGATTTTCAAGGATTGCCTTCCTTTGACTAAGCTCACGCGCAAAGAGACTCCATTTATATGGACTGATCAATGTGAGCTCAGTTTTCAAGAATTAAAGAGGAGGTTGACAGCGGCACCTGTGTTAACTATTCCTGAGGGATCAGGAGGATTCTCGGTGTATAGTGATGCATCTCATCAAGGATTGGGGTGTGTGCTTATGGAGCACGGAAGAGTGGTCGCATATGGATCGCGACAGCTGAAAGACCATGAGCGGAATTACCCCACGCATGACTTGGAGTTAGCCGTTGTGGTGTTTGCTTTGAAGATCTGGCGACACTACTTATATGGGGAAAGATTCCAGATTTTCACTGATCACAAGAGTTTGAGATATCTCTTTGATCGGAAAGAGTTAAACATGAGACAAATGAGATGGATGGAACTTCTTAAGGATTATGACTGCGAGATTCTTTATCATCCGGGTAAGGCGAATGTAGTTGCTGATGCCCTGAGCAGGAAGAGTATGATATCTGCTATGATGATCAGGGAATGGGATTTGTTAGAGCAGTTCGCCGAACTTCGGATCAGAGTTTAAGAGGTAGAGACTGGATTTTTGGCTAGCCTGCGGATAGAGCCCAGGATCATGGATCAGATTAGAACTGGGCAGCGCAGTGATCAGAGATTAATAGATATGGTTAGCCAAGCTGAGCAGAGTTCGCAGTCGGATCTCACCATCAGTGAGGATGGATTGTTGAGATTCAGAGGACGGATTTGTGTACCGGACGATGATACCCTGAAGACACAGATACTGAGAGAATCCCACTGCTCGCAATACACCATGCACCCAGGGAGTACTAAGATGTACCGAGACTTGAGAAAGGTGTATTGGTGGAGTGGTATGAAGCGAGATGTGGCAGAGTATGTGGCCAGGTGTTTAGTATGCCAGCAAGTGAAAGCTGAGCATCGAAAACCCGGAAGACTACTACAGCCCTTACCTGTACCAACATGGAAATGGGAGCATGTCACTATGGACTTTATTATGGGTTTACCGAGGACCCGAAGAGGTCGTGACACTATATGGGTTATAGTGGATAGACTGACCAAGAGTGCCCACTTCCTTGCCATCAAGAGCACAGATACTGTGGATGCCTTAGCTGAGCTGTATGTCAGCGAGATAGCTAGATTACATGGGGCTCCAGTGAGTATTACTTCTGATAGAGATTCCCGGTTTACTTCCAGATTTTGGACCCAGTTTTAGGAGTCATGGGATCTCGATTGAGTTTCAGTACCGCCTATCATCCTCAGAGAGATGGTCAGTCAGAGAGGACTATTCAGACCCTGGAGGATATGTTGAGGGCGTGTACGATGGATTTTAAGGGATCATGGGATGATCACCTGCCCCTAGCAGAGTTTGCATACAATAACAGCTATCATGCGAGTATTGGAATGGCACCTTTTAAGGCTCTATATGGTAGGAGGTGTAGATCCCCTGTAGTTTGGGAAGAAGTTGGTGACAGAAAGATAAATGCTCCCGAGCTTGTTGAGCAAGCCGTACAGAGTGTGAAACTCATATGTGAGAGGTTACAGGCTGCACAAAGTAGACAGAAAAGCTACGCGGATGTGCGTAGACGGCCACTCGAGTTTGAGGTTGGTGATGCAGTATTTCTGAAAATATCACCGAGTAAGGGTATCATGCGATTTGGGAAGAAAGGGAAATTTAGTCCTCGATACATAGGACCATTCGAGATTCTTGAGAAAGTGGGAGAGGTAGCTTACAGATTAGCATTACCCCCACAGATGTCCGGAATACACAATATTTTTCATGTGTCTATGTTGAGGAAGTACCACCCGGACCCTTCTCATGTCATAGAGTATGACGAGATGGACATTCAAGAGGATATGAGCTACACTGAGGATCCCGTCCAGATTCTCGATAGAAGAGAGAAGGTACTGAGAGCTAAGAGCATCCCATTAGTGAAAGTTTTGTGGAAACATCACTCAATGGAAGAGGCAACGTGGGAACTAGAGAGTCTCATGAAGGAGAAATACCCCCATCTATTCGACTAGTTGAGTTGAATTTGGAGGACCAAATTCTATTTAAGGTGGGGAGGATGTGAGATCTGAGAATTTTAGATATATTTGAATTATGTAATATGAACTTGAAGTGTAATTTATTGAGCTAAGTGAATTGGGGAATGATAATTGGAGATTTATATGTTAAGTGTTTAAAACAAGTGTGAAGTTATGAGGACAGATCGATCTGGGAGAAAGAGAGATCGATCTGGTGAGTTAAAAATGACAAGGAAGAATTTGAGGAGCAGATCGATCTCCAATGGAAGAGGATCGATCTCCTTATGATTCTGTTTGAGAGAAGATCGATCTCATGAGGAAGAGATCGATCTCCAAATGATTCTGTTTGGGAGAAGATCGATCTCTTCAAGGAGCAGATCGATCTCATAAAGCCATAAAGAGATCGATCTCACCCCTCGACAGATCGATCTCCTTGGCATAAAATTACCCAAATCGTCCCCAAAATTCAAATGCAGATCGATCTCATCAAGAGGCAGATCGATCTTCTACCCTCAGCCTATATAAGGAACCCCTGTTTTTCTCCTGCAATCTCACTTTCTCTCTCTTCCAACCCCCATTTTCACTGAAACCTAACTTTCTCACTCATCCAAAGCACCCATTTCTGGCCAAATCAAAAGTTGTGGCAAGAAGGAAAGTTGTTCCTCATCAAAGGGAGAACAACATACTTGGAAATCGAAGGACGAATCGAATTGAGGCGTGGGTTGTGCGTCTCACAAGCTTGGGTAATTTTTAAACTTCGATCTTGATATTTGAGATGATTTTGATGATAATGGTGGTTGTCATTGTGTTGAAATAGCTGAAAAATGATTAGGGATTGATGAAATTGCAATGTGGTTGGAGTGATAACGATATATAGCAATTTAGGAATTTTGAGCTATAAATGGAAATTTAGACAATGTGGTGAATTAGCATAGATAATTGGCATGAGAAATGTAGAACGTTGAGATGTTGTGAATGAGAGTGTAGTTTGGGGTAGAGTTACGAGAATCAAGAGATTTGAGGTGTTATGAGCAATTATGCTCGATTTTGAGAATTAAGGTTGATGAGATAATTGAGTATTGATGTTTTAACATCGTTTGGATAGCTCGGGAGTTCCAGAGTGGAATGCGAGGCTAGTCCGTGATACGGGGGAAACGATTGCACTATACGAGGTGCAAAGAGGTAAGGGAAATCTAAACCATTTTGTGTATGTGATTTGTAAACTATTATAGCATGATTTGTGGTTATAAAACAAGCATGTTGAGTGTTGTGTTGAGATATAATTGCACACGGTTTTTTTAGCCGGTTGGAGCCCAATATTTTATGCGTTTATAAGCTGAGTGTGAAATTGCTTTATAAACCGTCGAATTTGTGTGAGTAATGAATTGGGCTCTACGTTAAGGCAATATCGAGATTTGAGAAATGTGTGCGTGCTTTGCCGGTTGGAACTCGGTTTTATTATGTTTTGTGTTGAGTACAAAACGGTTTTCAAATGAGTTTTATGAGAGAAAAACCATTATGAGTTCTACGTGAAGGCAAACCAGTCTTGTGTGATAAGACTTAGGTGTGTAATTTTGAGTACACACCGGGCATTGCTCTGGTAGCATGTAAGCCTGATTTCTTCTCTGTTCTGGTAACATGAGAATAACCCATTCTGTGGCTATGCCACGTATACTTGGTGGCCGTTGCCACGTGTGAAACCCCATTTGGTGGCCGTTGCCACATGAGAAACCCTATTGGTGGCCGTTGCCACGTGATACCCCATTTGGTGGCCGTTGCCACGTGTGAAACCCCATTTGGTGGCCGTTGCCACGTGAGAACCCCTAATTAGTGGTCGTTGCCACGTGAAACCCTATCCTGTGGCTATGCCACGTGTGTTTAGTGGCTGTGCCACATGTAAATTTAACTCAGTGGCTATGCCACGTGTGTTTAGTGGCTGTGCCACGTGTAAATTTAACTCAGTGGCTATGCCACGTGTGAATTTAAATCAGTGGTTATGCCACGTGTGTTTAGTGGCTGTGCCACGTGCATTATTATTACAGTGATTTTATCACGTTAATTGAGAAAGCATTTATCGCATTATTTTCACATGCTTTGTTATTGCTCTAGACTGAGCCTTTTTACTTCAAGTTTTCACATGATTTGAGACATGAGAATGTCGTTTTGAGTACTTTCATGCTATGGTTTTCAAATGAGATTAATGAGTTTCACATACAATAAATATTTTGTGATGTGCATTTTGGTTTATGAAATTAGTCCCTTACCCCCTTTACTGAGCGATTTAGAAGCTCACCCTGTTTTCTTTCCCCCCCAGATTTCTTCAAGTGAAAAGGGTTGTCCTGCGACATATGGAGTAGTGGCTAGTGGAGGACTTGAGCTCCAGGCCATATATTGTCTTTGAGGTACCTTTTATATTTTCATGTACCCAGACAATTACTGTAATTGCAAACACTTGATGTATAACATTGTATGGGATGTATTATGATTAATTAACTTGAGATGGATTAATGTATTTGAGATGATATATAATTTCTAGTGATGAGATCCTGAGGTACGATAAATATGATAATGTATGACACTGCACAGGAATGCACCCTTAATTGTGAATTAATGAGTAAAAAGTTTTAAATTAGCCCTATTTTCCGCACTTCCGGGGCGTGACAGATCCCCTATTCTGTGGCTGTGCCACGTGTATTTGTTGGCTATGCCACGAGCGAACCCTATTATGTGGTTGTGCCACGTGTGAATCTAAATCTATGGTTGTGCCACGTACAAATCAAAATCAATGGCTGTGCCACATGTGTTTGGTGGCTGCGCCACATGCATTATTATTACAGTGATTTTATCACGTTTATTGAGAAAGCAATTATCGCATTGTTTTCACGTGCTTGTTACTGCTCTATACTGAGCCTTTTACTTCATGTTTCCACATGGTTCTGAGATATGAGAATGTTGTTTTGAGAACTTTCATGCTATGGTTTTCAAATAAGTATATTGAGTTTCACATACAAATAAATATTTTATGATGTGCATTATGGTTTATATAATGAGTCCCTTACCCCCTTACTGAGCGATTTAGAAGCTCACCCTGTTTTCTTCTCCCCCCTAGATTTCTTCAAGTGAAAAAAGGGTTTCCCTACGACGTACGGAGTAGTGGCTAGTGGAGGGCTAGAGCTCCAGGCCATATATTGTGTTTTGAGGTATCATTTATCTTTTCATGTACCCAGACAATTATTGTAATTACAGACACTTGATGTATAACCTTGTATGGGATGTATTAGGATTAATTAACTTAATATTGAGCGATGTATATGATATGATATATACTACCTAATGATAAGATCTTGAGGTATGATATGCATGATGATGTATGACACTGCACATGAATGCACCCTTAATTGTGATTTGAAGAATAAAAAGTTTTAAATTTGTCATATTTTTCGCGTTTTCGGGGCCTCACAACAAATGGTTTTATTTTCCTTACTTCTTGCATCTTGAATGGTACAATATCCTCGGGTTCTTGGACTAGTCTCGTTTCTCGTGTCAAATTCTTAAGTTGTCCACACACATCATTAACCTATCAATATACATCATTCTCATTATCCATCTCTTTCTCTTACTCATTTCTAACTCAACATTATCTCAAAACTCTTTCTACATCTTTATTAACACTTTAGTTAACTCATAACCATCACAAAACATCCACATTCAATCTTCTGACTAAACCCATTTGTTGGTTCCATCATGCCTAAAACATTTCCAACCAAATATTTAAACATATATGTTTATCCACCCATACATAAAATAATAATGCTCAAGAACAAGGGTCTTGTGAGCTTACCTAGCTTGTCCTCTCTTGACCAAGCTTGTAGAATGCTTGTCTCTCCCCTTTGTTCAAGCCAACCTTTAATTTTTTAGTATGTTGTTCTCCTTGCCAAGAGGAATAACTTTGTCTCTTACCCCTTTGTCTAATTCAGTCTAGAATATTGTGAATCTTAGAGAGAGAAAGCTTGGTTTGGGTGAAAATGAGAGAAAGGCTCGGTTTCAGGCGAAAATCTCATGGTTCTTATATAAACAGAGACTATGAGATCGATTTGGTATTTGAAGGAGATCGATCTCTGCTTGATTCAACTGCTCCAAACTGCTCCCTTAACAACTACAAGATTGATCTGGCCGAGGGTGGAGATCGATCTACTCTTCATAAAAAGACTAAGTGGAGATCGATCTGCTAGAGGGTAGAGATCGATCACTTCCAGGCCGAGAGTTAAGGAGATCGATCTGCCTTTGTGACAAGATCAATCCTTGCTATGTAGAGGCATTAGGAGATCGATCTCCTTCCTTATAAGATCAATCTGCTGTCTGTTTTTGTATATTTTCTGCATTCTGGAGCTATGAGATCGATCTCTTATCCTTGGAGATCGATCTGGCCTTCACAGATTCTACTGCTGTTGTATTAATCGCAGGAAACTCAATGCAAAACTCACCATAATATACTCCATAGGTCATATTTCAATCTATACATATTCAAGACTTAAAAACTTTATCTCCTTATACTTCATTAAATTTAAAACTTGCGTGTACATCAACATATCATAATTACATTCACCAAATTACAATTCTCACGTAGCAAATCTCATAAAATTTACAATTCTCACATCCTCCCCACCTTAAAAGAATTTGGTCCTCCAAATTCAACTCAACCCATTAAATAGCTGAGGGTACTTCTCCTTCATAAGGCTGTCTGGTTCCCAAGTTGCTTCCTCTATTGAGTGGTGCTTCCAGAGAACTTTAACCAATGGAATCATTTTTTTCCGAAGTACCTTTTCCTTCCTATCTAGTATTCGGATGGGTTCTTCCACATAACTCATATCCCCCTGAATATCCAATGCTTCATACTCAATGACATGAGAGGGGTCCGGATTATATTTCTTCAACATGGAGACGTGAAAAACATTATGGATTCAGAAAAACTATGGAGGTAAAGCCAACTGGTAGGCAATGTCTCCTACTCTCTCCAAAATCTCAAATGGTCCTATATACCAAGGACTCAATTTTCCTTTCTTCTCGAAGCGCATGATACCCTTACTGGGAGATATCTTAAGGAACACAGAATCTCCAACTTGAAACTCAAGTGGCCGTCTACGCACATTTGCGTAACTCTTCTGTCAACTCTGAGCAGCCCGTAATCTATCACAAATGATTTTCACATTCTGAACTGCCTGTTTAACTAGCTCGGGAGCAATTACTTTCCTATCGCCTACTTCTTCCCATGCAATAGGGGATCCACACCTCTTACCATACAAAACCTCATAAGGTGCCATACCAATACTCGCATGATAGCTATTGTTGTACGCAAACTCAACAAGGAGTAGGTGATCATCCCATAATCCCTTAAAATCCATCGTACACGCCTTCAACATGTCTTTCAAGGTTTGTATAGTCCGCTCGAACTGACCATCAGTCTGAGGATGATAGGCAGTACTGAAATTCAACCGAGATCCCATGACCTCTTGAAAATGAGTCCAAAACCTGAAGGTGAACCGAGAATCTCTATCAGAGGTAACACTCACTGGAGCTCCATGTAGTCTAGCTATCTCTCTAACATATAGCTCGGTACTCAATGTATATGTGCTCTTGATGGCAAGGAAGTGGACACTCTTTGTTAATCTATCAACTATCATCCATATTGAATCATGACCTCTTCGGGTCCTCGGTAATCCCATGATAAAGTACATAGTGATATGCTCTCATTTCCATGTAGGCATAGGGAAAGGCTTAAGTAACCCTTTGGGCTTTTGGTACTCAGCTTTCACTTGTTGACATACCAAACATTTGGCCATGTATTCTGCCACATCCCGTTTCATACCACTCCACCAATACACCCTCCTCAGATCCTAATACATCTTGGTACTTCCTGGGTGCATGGTGTACCGCGAGCAATGAGACTCTCTCAATATTTGTTGCTTCAGGGTATCATCATTCTGCACACAAACTCGACCTTTAAACCTCAATAACCCATCGTCACTGACCATAAAATCTGACTATGATGTCTGTTCAGCTTGGCTAACCGTATATAATAGCCTCTGATCATTTCGCTGCCCAGTTCTAATCTGATCCATAGTATCGGGCTCTATCCTCAGGCTAGCCATAAATCAAACTTCTGTTCCCTCAACTCTGATTTTGAGTCCGACAAACTATTCCAATAAGTCTCATTCCTTAATTATCATAGTAGATATCATACTTTTCCTGCTTAGGGCATCAGCAACTACGTTCGCCTTCCCTTGATGGTAGAGCACTTCGCAATCATAATCTTTAAGGAGTTCCATCCATCTCCTTTGTCTCATGTTTAACTCTTATTGGTCGAATATATATCTTAGACTCTTGTGGTCAGTAAATATCTGGAACCTTTCCCTATATAAGTAATGCCGCCAGATCTTCAATGCAAACACCACTGTGGCTAACTCCAAATCATGTGTAGGGTAGTTCCGCTCATGATCCTTCAGCTGTCGCGAACTATACATGACTACTCTCTCATGCTGCATGAGCACACACCCCAATCCTTATTGAGAGGCATCACTGTACACTGCGAAGCCTCCAGGTCCATTTGGAATAGTCAACACAGGTGTCATCGTTAATCTCCTCTTTAACTCTTGAAAACTCTGTTCACACTTCTCAGACCATACAAAAGGAATCTCCTTACGTGTGAGTTTGGTCAAAGGAGCGGCAATCTTGGAAAATCCTTCAACAAACCTTTTATAGTATCCAGCAAGTCCTAAAAAACTCTAAATCTCTGTAACTGTCCTCGGTCTCTCCCAATTAAGTACAGCTTCTATCTTAGATGGATCAACTAACACCTCGTCTTTAGATACAATATGACCAAGGAAATGTATTTGGTCTAGCCAAAACTCACTCTTGCTGATCTTTCCATAAAGCTGATTATCTCTGAGTACTTGTAGCACAATCCTCAAATGCTGTGCATGTTCCTCATGAGACCGAGAATACACATGGATATCATCAATGAAGACTATCACAAACTGATCTAGATAGTCTCTAAAGACCTCATTCATCAAACTCGTAAAAGTAGCAGGGGCATTTGTCAATCCAAAGGGCATCACAAAGAACTCGTAGTGGCCATATCTAGTTCTGAAGGTCGTCTTCGAAATATCTTCTTTCCTGATTCTTAACTGGTGATAGCCCGATCTTAAATAAATCTTAGAAAAGATAGAAGCCCCTCTCAGCTGGTCAAACAATTCATCTATCCTTGGCAAGGGGTACTTGTTCTTCACCATAGCCTTGTTCAGCAATCTGTAGTCTATACATAGTCTCAGGCTACCATCCTTCTTCTTTACAAACAACATTGGAGGTTCCCATGGTGACACACTAGGTCTAATAAAACCTTGGTCAAGCAGTTCTTGCAATTGTTTCTTTAACTCTTCCAATTCGACCAACGTCATCTTATAAGGAGGTTTAGAGATCGACTGACTATCTGACACTAAATCGATAGTGAACTCCAACTCTCTCTCTGGTGGTAAACCAGGCAATTCATCTGGGAATACATATGAAAACTCATATACTACCGGTATGTCCTCTATCCTCAGATGTTCTCCACTCATATCAGATATGAGTGCGATGTAACATTCACATCAATAATTAAATCAGTGTTTTATAATGATATAATCATATCTTAACATCTCACAATAAACTTCACACGTCTTTATTCCTTAACATTCAAACATACACTAAACTTTTCAGGTAGGGAGAAAGTTACAGTCTTAGTGTAGCAGTCTAGACTCACACGATTGGTCGCTTACCAATCCATCCCCAAAATCACATCAAAACCACACATTTTTAATAACACTTTATCTGCTAACATCACCCTATCTCCCACCTTGATCTCACAACTCCTACACACCATATCGGTCTTCTGGGACTCACGCATGGGGGTATTTACATGTAAAATATAATCTAAAGATTCATGCTTCAAACTCAGTTTACATGTAAATTATACATCAATAAAAGAGTACGTGGATCCCAAATTAAATAACACATGAACCTCATGATTACAGACAAGAAGTGTATCTCGTATGGTCTCCGACAAAATGTCTGCAGTCTCCTTATCCAAAGCAAACACACGTCCTTCTGTGACCGGCTTCTTACCCTTATCAGCAGTCTTAGCCCGTCTCTGGGGAATTATCCTCTGAGGCTGCTGTTTAGGTAGCTCTTGTGAATGTGGCTTTTGTGGTTGCAGGCAGTACCTCACTTGGTGACCCATGTCCCCGCATCTAAAACATCCTTGTATGGTTCTGGGACAGCTTCCCTCATGTGATCTGCCACAATCTCTGCAGACTCTAACCTCTGGTCTGGCACCTCGAGGGGTCTCCATAATAATGGGAGGAATCCTGGGTTTGTCAACTCTTCCCCTCGGTCCCTTAAACTGTCTCTTTTTAAAAGAACCTCTTCAAAAATCTGTGTGGGGAGTCATGAGTCGCTTGCCCTTATCTCCAGGTAAAATTCGAGACACAATCTGGGACTGTACCAACTCTAGTCCCCTCTCCACTTCTTGTGCTCGTCTCAAAGCATCCTTAAACTCAGTGATACAAAGCCTTATCAACCAGTCTCTAATGATGGGTCTCAGTCTATACACAAATCGCTCTGTACGGAGCTCCTCACTTAAGAGTCTCCGGGTCATACTTTAGTAGAATTGTGAATCAGCTCTCGTACTCATCAACTGTCATATTGCCCTGAGCCAAATTTAGGAATTCAGCTTGCTTCCTCCTTTGGACAGCTCTTGGCACATACTGAGTTCTAAATGTCGATTGAAATCTTTCTCATCTAATCACCTCACGGCTAGTCACCAATATACTCTGAGTAGTGCTCCACCAATCTCGGGTTTGTCCCTTTAACATATAAGTACCCATAATGACCCTCTCAGCATTGGTGCATCCCAAGAAGTAAAAAATGAGTCGCAACTCAGTCAGCCACTCCTCAGCCTTTGAGGGATCTTTCACCCCTCTAAAAGCTTATGGGTTCATTTTTAGAAAGTCCATCATTCGACCCTTATCTCTATCATCATGCTGGGCCTGTTTCGGAGGCTGTGTGACGGAAGGCATCAGGTCAGTCTGTAATGGTGGTGCGGGTGGTCCCTGTGGTGGAGGAGTCGATACAGGTGTAGTACCCGAGGCATGAGCCCCAAAAAGCTGCGCGAATAGCACTGTCATCTACTCGAATCCCTTACGCACATCGTTCTCTAGGCAATTCATTCGAGAGTTAGGACTCTCTGGCTGTGGTTCAGGTGGTGGAGGTGGCTGTGCCTACCTCCCTGAACGTCCTCTTCTATCCCTCATATTCTATCTCTTACGTGCCTGCGTGTATTCATTAAACATCGATCATAATTTTACTCGTTAAATTCAATTCATTACCAGACAATACAGACACTTGGGATGTAATCTACTTCCAATTGAGCGACACTGACATAACTAGACACCCTTTGCTCTGATACCAAGAAAAATCTGTGACAGCCCGAAAGCGCGAAAAATAGGATAATTTAAAATTTTTCTTAAAACAAGACTACCAACTCTAGGTGTATTTCTATGCAATATCTTTAAATCGCTATCGTTTATAAACCAACATTATCCCCCAAGATCATACAACTCATACTTAATGAAATCAAATACATAATATCCCAAAAAGAGTCAACCATATGTCTCAACTTGTTTCTTACATATCAACCTAATTACATCCAAAATACTTATCACAAACGTCTGTATTACATCATTGTTTGGATAAAAATGAATTGAATTATAACTTATGCGTGTACAAGCGATAGCCTGGGGAGATCTTATCCATCAGCCTATTACACGTACGCGGCAGACTCTATCTCACTTACTTCAAGTAATCTGGAGGGGGGAGGAAAAAGGGTGAGCTCTCAAAGCGCTCAGTAAAGAGGATAAAGGAAGTTATAAAAATCATCATCACAAACACAATATGATGAAAATATTGAACATGCAAATTGTTATAGAAATAACTGTGTAAACAATGGCATCAGCATACTTCATATGAAAAAAATCACAAATCACATTACATCAAAGCTCAATGTATGATATAAATCACAGTTGTAAAATCACATCATCGTCAAATAAATCGAGACTAGGCATTTATAAAACTCAGATGAAATTAACGTCATAGGTACATCACATCAGTTGAATTCATCCCCTAGGCGGACATCCCCAAGAGAGGGATTTCGTCGACAATAATACACATGGCCATGATTCGCTGTAGACTTGATCAGAGTCGTACAGCCGTCGGTCTTACATGCTATCAAAGCACAGCCTGATCTTACATGCTATTAAAGCAAGGCCACCCATCGCTATCAAAGCGAGGTCATCTCACGTTACCAGAACGGAGGCGTCCATCTTACATGCTACTAGAGCACGGCCCGACCTTACATGCTACCAGAGCAAAGCCCGATGTGCATCTCATGACAAGCCATAGTCTCAGTAAAAATCATTTTGCCTTCACGTAGAGCTCATAGTGGTTATCATAAAACTCATTTCGGTTGTAAACCATATGTGTTCACAATTACACAAATCACATCAAAAAATCGAGCTCAACCTGGCAAAACACTCACACACTCCAATTGTTGTATAAAAATCATTTTACCTTCACGTAGAGCTCAAAGTGGTTATCACAAAACTCATTTTGGTTATAAACCATATGTGTTCACAATTTCACAAATCTCATCAAAATCGAACTCAAACCGGTAAAACACTCACATATTCCCATTGTTGTATAAAAATCGTTTTACCTTCACGTAGGTTATCACAAAACTCATTTAGGTTATAAACCATATGTGTTCACAATTACACAAATCTCATCAAAATCGAGCTCAAACCGGCAAAACACTCACACATTCATCAACACATCAAATCATCTCATTTCTCAAAAACATGCTCATTTTATTAAACATTTTTCATGCTATTAAAACGTTTTCATTCATTCGAAAACTCACAAGCACAAATGGTTTTATTTCCCTTACCTCTTGCATCTTGAGTGGTACAATATCCTTAGGTTCTCGGATTAGTCTCGTTTCCCGTGTCGAATTCTCGAGCTGTCCACACACATCATTAACCCATCAATATACATCGTTCTCATTGTCCATCTTTTTCTCTTACTCATTTCTAACTCAACATTATCCTAAAACTCTTTCTACATCTTTATCAACACTTTAGTTAACTCATAACCATAACAAGACATCCACATTGAATCTTCTGACTAAACCCATTTGTTGGTTCCATCATGCCTAAAACATTTCCAACCAAATATTTAAACATATATGTTTATCCACCCATATATAAAATGATAATGCTCAAGAACAAGGGTCTTATGAGCTTACCTAGCTTGTCCTCTCTTGACCAAGTTTGTAGAATGCTTGTCTCTCCCCTTTGTTCAAGCCAACCTTTGATTTTCTAGTATGTTGTTCTCCTTGTCAAGAGGAACAACTTTGTCTCTTACCCCTTTGTCTAATTCATTCTAGAATAGGGTGAATCGTAGAGAGAGAAAGCTTGGTTTGGGTGAAAATGGTGAAGGTTTAGGTTTCAGAGAGAGAAAGGCTCGATTTCAGGCAGAAATCCCATGGTCCTTATATAGACAGATACTATGAGATCGATTTGGTATTTGAAGGAGATCGATCTCTGCTCAATTTAACTGCTCCAAACTACTCCCTTAACAACTACAAGATCGATCTGGCCAAGGGTGGAGATCGATCTGCTATAGGGCTCGATCTACCTTGTGACAAGATTGATCCTTGCTAGGCAGAGCCATTAGGAGATCGATCTTCTTCCTTATGAGATCGATCTACATGTCTGTTTTTTCACGTTTTCTGCATCTTGGAGCTATGGGATCAATCTCTCATCCTTGGAGATCAATCTGCCTTCACAGATTCTATTGCTATTGCATCAATTGCAGGAAACTCAATGCAAAACTCACCATAATCTACTCCATAGGCCATATTTCAATCCATACACATTCAAGACTTAAAAACTTCATCTCCTTATACTTTATTAAATTTAAAACTTGCGTGTACAGCAACATATCATAATTACATTCACCAAATTATATTTCTCACTTAGCAAATCTCATAAAATTTACAGTTCTCACACCAGTACTCATGGTACAACATACTCCATGTTCTGTACACAGTACAAAGTACTTCATGGAGCCTATTTCAAATCGATAGTCATATGCCATATCTTAAAATGCACGTGCGAGTATCTCATACGTGTGACACACAGTCTACACGGGTCTCTAGCACGGCTGTTTCATGTCATCTCTTTCAAAACTGGTACGTGCGAGTAAACTCCAGCACGACCTCATGCGCAAATCATATAAAATCAAGTGCGAGCAATGCTCCATCGCTATTTCATGCACAATCATGTAAAATCGAGTGCAAGCGAAGCTCTAGCACTACGCCATGTATAAATCATGTAAAACTGAGTACGAACAACACTGCAGTACTCTATCATGCAAAATCATATTAAAATTAAGTACGAGCAATGCTCTAGTACTATTTTATGCATCTCATAAAAATCTAGTGCGAGTCACACTCCAACACTAATTCATGTAGAAAACATATTAAATCTAGTGCGAGCAGTGCTCCATCATAATTTGTTTTCACACAACTCGATAAATGGCTTATTCAAAAGAACTTCACTCAATTAAATCAAATCAGCACTATATTGTGTTGTTTTTGCAAATAACATGAAAACATTGGCCAATCTATCTATGCATCTGCTAAACAGCATTAAAAACATTCAAAAACATGTTTTTTTACAACTTTCTCTAACTTTCCTAATTTTACCCTTAATAAGGGTAAAATCGTAATTTTCCTATATTGGGGTCTTTATAAATTTTATTCACTTTCTCTAACCCTCCGACTTTTTAAGTGAATGTAAAAGTATATGAAAATACGCGCAGATATCTCTAACTACCCGTAAAATTCCCTTACCTGGAATCGTGTCGAGTAATTCCACTTTCTCAAAACTGCTCGATCTCGCAGTCGATTTTGCTCCTACTATAATCTCTGGAGCTGCATATAACCATTTATTTGGTTAATATAGTTTTTCATCTGTATTTCTACTTTAATATAGTCTATTTCACTTAATGTGCTTGTTTACTCTTATTGGGCCTTAATGAGCCTAACACTGTCTTAACCCCATTTCACTTTGCTATTCATTTCAACTGGGTCTATTGGGCTTGTGGGGCTCACTAACTCTTATTGGGCTTGATCTGAGGTCCATGAACCCTTATTGGGTTGAGACCACCTCGGCTTGGCCCATTTGGCCTATCGACCATGGCATGTGGTCGAGAGCCATGCATACCGCCCATGGCTGAGCACCATGCACACCACGCCACCCTTGGCCTTTTGCCTAGCCATTCACTTAGGCATTTCATCAAACATATGGCATGCACCCTTTAAGCCTTAGTTTATGTTTATTAAGGCATTTCATCAAACACCTTACATGCTAACTTCAATTCATCAACCAATTCAACAAATCAATTGAAATTAGGCATGCCATAATCATGTATACATGTTTACCAACCTAACCATGCATTAAAATCACATGTTTGTTCATGAAAACCTAAATACCCATTTTCGGCTATCATTGATTCATGGTGTTTTCATGTGTTTCAATCCATAAAACATACACCAATCAACTTGAATTAATCCATAGATAAACATACTAGAGTTTGGAAGCTTGAAATTATACCTAGCTACCTTTTCTCTTCTTGGCTGAAACTTAGGGAGAATTTTGGGTGGTCCAATTCAGCTCATTGGTTGCTGATTTTTGGGTATGTTATTCCTCTCTTAATTTGGAACAACTTTCATGAAGATTGTTTGATCCAAATATGCCTTGAAGTTAGAGTTTTCTAGTGTGAGAAAGCTTGAAAATTTTAAGCTTTAATGGTTTCCTCTTCTTGCCGAGAATGAAAGGGATGAAGAAGACAATTTGGTTGATTTTTCACTTAAGTGTTCCTAGTCATTAAGTCTTATTAAATAAATTTTACTAGTTTTAAATGCCAAACACTATAAAAATATTCATGATAATAATTTTCAAATACGTAATAACAAAATTATTATTTGACATACAAATCGTTTTAGTAATTTTTAATTTATTAAAAAAATACTATTAGAAATAAAATAATTTTCAATAATTATTAATCGTTATTAATTTTAAAAATATCAAATATATTATAAATTTTATTATATACAAAAATTTTAATTCAATGTCCTTAATAATTATTTTCTCTTCTTGCTACACCCCACTTCACTGAAACTACTATGTTGGCATCAAAACACAAATCCAACCACTAACTTTAATTTCACCATTACAGTAGCCAATATCACTCCTATCTTACACCCGTTATTTTCAATCTTATCCCAATCGAAATAGTTTCTAAGTTGGTGGTGTTTTGTGGGTATAATTTAGAAAGTTTCAAATTATACTAGTAACAAATTATAGAAAGTAATTTCTTGAATTATTAATTAATATTTACTTCTGTTTGTGTTATAACTCAAAATTTCCCACTTTGGGAATTTATCTCGGAAATATGAGTAATATTTCCTTTAAAAAATATATATATTAAATAAATATATATAGAAATATATATAATAATATATTATATACTTAGATATTTATTTATATAATATATTATATTAATATATATATATAAAAGGAAAAGAGAGGGAAGGATTGGGAAAACTCAATCCTCCCCTGTCTTTCTCCTTTGTAAAACAGAGTGGAAAGATGACAGAGAAAGACAAAGGAAAAGGAAAGGCTGTGACAGTGGGCATCGCAACGTCGTCGGCTAGGGGAGAGGAAATGGTCGGCGTCGACCCAAGAAGGAAAAGTTGATGAAAGAGAGAGAAATAGGCAGAAGGAGAGAAGAGAAAAAAAAGGACGGAACCACCGTCGATCTCCTCAAGTCAAGCCGACCGACGCTTTCCCTCCACTATGCGACGCCGCTGGCGAGAGATGGTCCCTAGAATCGACTGGCAGAGCCCAGATCGGTGAGAATAGAGGTTGAACTGGTTCGAACCTGTTCAGCTGAAGAGAAGTGGGCTGAATCGGTCCAAACTGGTTCAGCCAGAAAAAAAAAAAGAAAAGAGAAAAGAGAAAAAAATGGGAGAAAATCTTAGATGCCTCGGTTTAAGGATAAACCAGTAAGAGGTCGGATCGTTGTAATTTTTTGAAAATTTATTTGAGTCCATATTTGATCAAAACTGGCCCAATTTAAATATATAAATGTGTAGCGCGACAATAGGTGACGAACACGAGTTCGATCAAGCCTCGATTTGCATGCCATCATGGTACCTCGGGTAAGTGAACCTCACTTGATACAACTTGTACAGACATACGAGGTAAATTCAATCGCATAAGGTGCGGGTTAACCCTGAACCAATTGCTTTATGTTTTGAGTCGATTTTTTATTATCGTAAATGCTTTGTTTGAACTTTCCGAATAAATATGTGAACCTTTTAATTGATTTGAAATATGAAACGTATACATTAAAATCATTACATGGCATTGTGTGAGAGATTTAAAAACTTGCATAGATTTTTATCTGGATGCATTTATTGCTTTATAATCTCATTTCAAATTTGTTTTGGACTAATTGGAGCATATAGTTTATTTGGCTTATGGTTAGTGTTTTTGGATGTAAGCATAAACTGTTTTTTGTCTCGATTGTTATATGACTTTTGGAAACGTGACTTTCAAATGTTTTATCGTTTATGGGCGTTCTAGCTATGCTATTCCCGACAGAGCATATGGAGACAGCATTGAGTTTACGACTCTTATACAGGCAATTTAACTTGTCCGACATTGTCGTGATAGGTTTCAGTTCTGGCTGATTACTAGAACTGAAGATTTTTAGATCTATGACCATAGGTAACACCCTAGTTTTCGGTGTAGTTTCGACTCACTGATAACCACAGTAGAAAAGCCTTTATTAGGATATACTTGTTGACTTCGCCTATATTCATATAATCCAATCATCGAACCTTATGAATAATATATCGAATTACATGGTTTCAGAATTATTTTTTGATATATGAACATAATACGAATTTAATCTCTTTGATGCGAGGTAACATTGAACAGATTAAGTTGGGTCCTAGGGCAAGAATCAAATGATGTCTTAGGATCCTAAGTGTTATAAGCATGTGAAAATATCAGCAATAAGATTATCAAAAAGGATATGTTCTTATATGAACCTTAATTTGAATTACAATTGCATCTCGATGCATACTATGATTTTGTGAGATTTAGAAAACTTGCATTGATTTATACCTGCATTAAATAAGCTTTAATATCTCACTTATGGTATGTTTTGAAAGTATGTGAGACATATGTCTCTATGTTTTGGATTTAAGCTAACTCTGCTTCACACTGTGATTAGAAATGTTTTCAAAACATGCATTCTGATTGGCGATATAAATAGCAATATTTCGGCCCTTGCCAATGAGGTATATAATAGTTAGCAATGTTTCGGCCCCTGCTAATGGAGAATATAATAGTTGGCATTTTTAGGCCCAGCTAACTTGTTATAATAGTTAGTAATGATCATGTATTTTGGGATTTTGATATTTTCCCGATCACAGGTTAAAACAGTGATCAAATGAAATGTGTTTCGGATTTTGGAATATGCTTTAAAAAGTGTTTTGAAATGTGAAAGGTATTTTGAAATGTGAAAAATGTTTTGAAGTATGAAATATGTTTTCGAAAATGTTTTACAAAGATGAACATAGTTCACAGAACATATCCTAACGATATGAATAAATATGTTATGGCCCCTGCTAATGGGGATGATAATAGTTAGTGATGTAACAACTGACGGGATATAATAATCAGTAGTGTCTCTACTAATGGGTTAGAATAGTTAGCAAAGAAAGTATGAAATATGTTTCAAATTGTAAAGTATGTTTTGGAATAAGAACTACGTTTTGAACTATGAAGAGGGTTTCAGAATATAAAATATGTTTCGATTATAGGAATATATTCTGATGCGATATATTTCGGATAAGAAATATGTTTCGAATATAAAATGTATTGCAGATAAGGAAGATGTTTCAAATGTGAATATGTTTCGGATCTGAGACATGTTCTAGATAAAGAAGATGTTTCGATATAGATTATGTTTCGAAATAAGACATGTTTTGAAATGTGATAAGTTTCGAATACAAGTTATGTTTTGAATAAGAGATGTTTCTGGTATATGAATATTTTTCGATATGTGATATGATTTCGAGAATGGTTATGTCTTAAGGATGAATGTGGATTGCATTAAACTTTGGTTTTCTGCATTCAATTATGTTTCAAATTTTGAACCCCTATAGGTATATCAGTTTAGGTGGTCAGGTTTGATGGCCAATTACGGTATTTCAAAATACCTATTTGCCTAAAAAACTTGACAGCGTCTAGATAATATTCTAGTCTGTAAACCCAGGAAAAGTGTGACTTTCGATAAGTTTCGAATTGTGATTCGGATAAGTGATAAGAAAGAATGATCGAATGGAAATGTGTTAGACATACATTAGAAATTCAATAACTTGTATGCTATTACCTCTGTGCTTGTGTAGTTTGCTTACTGACCTTTCCCCAAAGCTCACCCCCTTCTATTTTTCATCACGGGTGTAATGACCCAAATTCGTACAATTTGTGTCACGACCCAATTCCATTCTCTTTAACCGAAAATCACTGAAAATTTTTCGCGTTTTACTGTTACCTTACACGGTCGTGAACTAAACTCACCACACACTGTTGGGCTGTGAGCCAATAATAAACACCACATCTCATTCATTCTCAATTAATTAAAACGATGTCATACATGTGCATTTAATCGTGTACTTATACGAATACATGTTTTACTGACATCTACATCCCCCATAAGTACAACTCAAAAGAATACTGTGCTTTTACATTGTTTAGATACAAAAAGAATCACTGTGTATATACCTCTTAGCGATGGAGATGCAGCGGAGTCCAAAATAATACGCCTCAGTCCTCACTGGGCTACTATGCACGCTCTGTAGGGGGAAAATAGAGTGGGATGAGCAACCACACGCTCAGTAAGGCAATAATGCAAGCATGGTAGATAACTACTCTATCTACATGCTGATAGTGTTATGCATAAATCATTTATGGTAGGAGCATGAGGAATAAAACTATGCCATATGAGTATACATATATATCATGTATCAAAGTCATGTAAAATTGGCATAGAAAACATGGTAAAACATCATGTATAAATCATCTCATGCTCGATCTCATTTAAATTCATAAAAAGGGCAATTCATTTAGAAACCTCCTTTTTAAACCCACGTCATAAAACTCTTTCTCATCACATACAATCACAACCTCATCTTCATTTCATAATTCAAATCCACGAGGCTCGACCCCTCCTTCGGGTCTACCTTAAACAATCACAATCACACTTAGAGATTTAAAATCATGTGGTAGTAAGAAAATCAAGCAAGGAGACAGGTTACTATATCACAAGTGACTACGTTGGCCAATCGTCACATATCATCCCAGACCACACGGATTTCGGTGTGCGGGGTATCATGCTGGCACGAAGGTGGGTTAGTTCTCCGCTAGACTTTCTCAAATCAAGTAACCACCACGCGGTACATCGTACTCCATGTGATATACACGGTACATCATACTCCGCGGACCCATAACATGGTTGGGGGTGCCTGCCATAGGTCTTATCTACCCCATACCAAGTGTAACCTTTATAGTCTCGAGAGCGCGTGGGAGTAACCTCAATACCAGGTCCTAGCCCCTCATGGCCTTGCTCGCCCCTGTTGGGTTCCCCGATTCAGGTCCTAGCCCCTCACCCTCACCTCACTCAAGAGGTCTGTTAGGACTGTTGGGTTCCCTGAATGGATTATGTCAGGTCCTAGCCCCTCACCCTCACCTCACTCAAGAGGTCTGTTAGGCCTGTTGGGTTCCCTGAGTTAATCCGTATCTCTCGCCACGGCCTCATACATACCACAGTGTGAAAACCAGAGCGAGCTACGCTCTAGCGCGAATTCATGCATCAAAACCAATCACTTCGTACGAGCAACGCTCTGGTACGGCATTTATGCATAAAATATGAAGAAACCATGTACGAGCATAGCTCCAGTACAGTTATATGCATAAGAAAAACCACTCAAATCCATGTACGAGCGTAAACTCCAGTACAGTTTATAAACATCATCACAATTCAAGTTCAAAGTGCGAGCTAAGCTCAAGCACGTTTCACACAAGTGAAAACATAGAAATCCAGCGCGAGCGAGGCTCTAGCGCGATTTATGTCATACAAATGTGATAGGCGGCTCATATACAATTTATCAATCCCGGTAATTCGGGTTTAGCACTCACAAATGCTTTTCCACAACAACAATACAATACTAGCCGACCTATCTACAAGCTTGCTTAAAACCAAGCAATTCGTTTTGAAAAGCATCAAAACATTAGATTTATGCAATTATTAGCCTTACTATCCCATTTCATAAAATCCACTTCAAATCCAAAACCACGCATATACTCATCATCATTCACGAATACCATCAACATTTATTTGAGCAATCATGCATTTCATAAAACACCCGATATTCACCCACAAGTTCAAAGTGCGAGCAGCTACCTCTATATACTCACAAAATTCCCTTACCTGGAATCGCGATGCGTGATTCCACTTCCTTAAGCTGCTTACTCGTACGGTTCGATTCGTCTTCAACGAACTCTTCGGGACTGTACAAAATCGTATCCAGCATTATATTCGATCCATACAATGCAACCCTTGTGCTTGCTATAGTCAATTTAACCTATAGCCTCTATTAACGCTTATATGGCCTCGTTTCATCACTTTACCCATAACTCGAGTCTATGGATCTTCTTAGGCCTATTAACTTATTCAAAATCGATGTTAAATCGACATTAAGCTCATAGTGTTCATATTCCATGAATTCCCTCACTATGGCATTTATCAATCATATACATATCCATTTTCACAATTCCTCCAACTCACCATGTAATTCCATCTAACCATCTAAAATCATAAACATTACCCCAATAACAACTTTAGCATGCCATAAACCATAAGCTCATTCAATCCCACATATCCTCACATTATACCCATTTTAGATTTCTAGGTCACACCAATTCCACTACATTCCTAGGTAGTTTATACATCAATACTCATATCAATCAACTCCAAAATCAATTAAATAGCTAATGCATTTGGATTGGAGTGTTAGAATCTTACCAATATGATTTCTCTTTTTGCTCCAAATGGTAATGCCCTTAACTCCTTCAATTCCAAGAATGGGAAAATACCCTCTCACTATGTTGTTCTTCTCTTTGATAGGAACAACTTTGCCTCTAATGATCTCTCTCCAAATCTCACTGAAAATGGCTGATTTTAGAGAGGGAAAATTAGGTTTTTGGGGTTGAGATTGTAAAGTTAAGTGTTTTTCCGAGATTTCTCGATTTTCAGCTCTCCTTATATAGAAATGACTTGAGGAGATCGATCTGGTCCAAGAGGAGATCGATCTGGTCCCTTAAAATCCCTCTTTTTCACGGCATTTTTAAGCCTGAGATCGATCTGTCGAAGCATGAGATCGATCTGTCTAGGCATGAGATCGATCTGTCTAAGCATGAGATCGATCTGGTCCCAAACAGAGAGCTAAGGAGATCGATCTGGGTCTATTGGAGATCGATCTGCTCTATTCTTTCGCCCAAATAAGAGCATTCTGGCTCTTCCAGATCGATCTCTCATCCTATGAGATCGATCTGGCCCTCATGTTTTCCAGATTTCCTGCAGTTTCCTTGCTGCAACTCATACCAACACACCCTTAATCTATTGCCATGGCCATTTTCTCATCCATCCACCTTTATAACTTGAAAATGGCATCCATTCATACCTTATGCACATTGAAACTTGTGTGCATTCATTGTATGTCCAAAGGTATGCTACATGAAACCAAATGGAAGCATAACTCCATTCCATTTTACCACACTACTCCTCATGAGTTTCAATCATATCCATCTCTTGCCGGAACTCATTTCTTCATATTCATACTCAATGAAACTTGTATGTACGTTACAATTCATATTACACATACATACATTGAATCCATGGACTTACATCAATCATACTTTACATTATAAGTCCATTCATATTATTTGATCCAATTATACACATTACCATTATACATATACGGGGTCTTACAATTTGGTTGGGTTACGAGTCAATGCTAGATCAGTACAGTAAATTTTTCTTATCATTTACGTGCAAACATACATAAAATTAGCATCCTCGATTAAAATCAAAATGGCATTTTTCAATTAATCGAAATTATCGTCCAATTACAATTAATTACGTTTATATCCCCAGACACATTTCATAAACATTACTATACTTACAAAAAAATTTAGATACAAAAGAATGCATATTCTGGGTATACCTTTAACGCGGAAGAATATTTTGTGGAAGTATGGCTGTGCAAAAGAAATTCTACTCACAAAAGCGATCCCAGCTACTAATGAGACTCTGTAGAGGAAAGTAAGAGGTGACTTCAACGTGCTCAGTAAGAAAAAGAATGTGGCAGATAGATAAATACACTAACTACATAAGCAAAAAAGGTTTATCATGCGAAAAATACCAAGCTTTTGACATGTAGTAAAAATCATAGTCGAAAAAACGATAACAATATTAGTCTTAGTAAAGCAAACATTATGCTGAATTCATCACGAGTTCTAAAAGTTTTACACTATAGGATATAAAAATTTTCATGCGATAATACAGTTCATTCAGTCAATTCAGTAAAACAAATAAACGAGACAAGGCAATACATGTTATAGATAGAATGACAATTGGCCAATGTCAGCGACTTTGAGCATCACTGATCAGGTGTTCTGGGATGTCCATTGTTGCGGGAGTGGTCAGCTACCCAATCGGCTCACAGTACGGTATGTCCAAAGACAAAAACACGGTACAATGTACTCACGTGCATGTCGCATGGTACATCATACTCCATGGACCATAGAACAGTAATAGTGTAGCCTGTCTTAATTAAATCCATTGTCTCCAGTAAGTGCGAACCAAGCAGTGCAACACGTAGTCGGCACGCAGATCAAGCACCTTTATCCGATACAGATTGACAAACAGCTTATTTTCAATAAAATAGTTCTAAACTCAATTCAGTATATAAAACAATTTAAATAGGAGCTGACTCATTATTTTCTGGTTAAAATCCCAGTATGCATGATGTGGCAATTAAAACTAGGGATTTTCAATTTAAAATAATATCTTAGATCGTGTCGATGTCTATGTAAATAAATTAATTTTATTGGTAAGAGTAGGCCCTTTAACTAAGGCTAAAATTCTATAATTTCCATAGCTATAAAATTGGCTTAAAATATATATATCTATAGTTCAATGGAAAATACATGTAAATATCTCTAGCAGCTTACAAAATTTTTCTTACCTCAGTGGTGGACGGTATTCCCGTTATACCTCAATGTTTTTGAGTAAGTGGGTCTGTTCTAATATGTCTATTTCTCCCGAGCTTTGAATAGATTATTTGTATAACGTTTCCAAACCGTTCTTCCTTCGAATTATCTAAATTCTCTGCTCACCCTTCGCTATCTCCATTGGCTACTATTTATACATATATATATATATATATATTTTCCTTCTTCTCTTTTTTTTTATCTGCGCCTTGCTTCATCGCCCTTGTTCATCATCTTTATCACCATTAACACATTAGGCACCATCCACTGTCTCAGCTTCTTTCTTTTTTTTCTCCATCGTGACTCACCTTGCTCCTTTATTCCTTCTTCTGTTTTTTGTTTCTAGGTGCCCAAACAGCCCGATATTGGCCTTCTTTTTCCTTTAGCCACGACATCATGCTCCAGTCCAACTATTGCCTCCTTGTTCACGCCTTTGCTTCAAGCTTTTTCATTCTGTTTCAGTACCGAGGAAAAAAATAAAAACAACAATTGCTTTACTGCATGCACCCTGCTCTCAACTTCAAACCAGCCCTTAACAGACTGTGGCTATGCCCCTTGCACACAGCAGAGATTGGCCTCACTAACTGTGAGATCTGAGAATTTTAGATATATTTTAATGATGTAATAAGAACTTGAAGTGTAACTTATTGAGCTAAGTGAATTGTGAAAATTATATTTGGAGATTTATGTATAAGTGTTTAACATAAGTGTGAAACTAAGAGGTCAGATCGATCTTGGGGAAGGAGAGATCGATCTGGTGAGTTAAAAATGACAAGAAAGGAGGAATTCAAGGAGCAGATCGATCTCCAATGGAAGAGAATCGATCTTCTTATGATTCTGTTTGAGAGAAGATCGATCTCATGAGGGAGGGATCGATCTTCAAACGTTTCTGTTTGGGAGAAGATCGATCTCCTCAAGGAGCAGATCGATCTCATAAAGCCATAAAGAGATCGATCTCACCCTTCGACAGATCGATCTCCTAGGCATAAAATTACCCCAAATCGTCCCTAAATTCAAATGCAGATCGATCTCATCAAGAGCCAGATCGATCTCCTACCCTCAATCTATATAAGGAACCCCTGCTTTCTCCTGTAATTTCATTTTCTCTCTCTTCCAACCCCCATTTTCACCGAGCCCTAGCTTTCTCACTCATCCAGAGCACCCATTTCCGTCCAAATCAGAGGCTGTGGCAAGAAGGAAAGTTGTTCCTCATCAAAGGGAGAACAACATACTTGAAAATCGTAAGACGGATTGAATCGAGGCAAGAGATAAGCTCTCCACAAGTTTTGGATAATTTCTAAACCTCGATCTTGATATTTGTGATGATTTTGGTGATAATGGCTGTTGGCATTGTGTTGAAATAGTTGGAAAATGATTAGAGATTGATGAAATTACAATGTAGTTGGAGTGATAGTGATATTTAGCAATTTTGGTAATTTTGGGAATTTTGAGCTATAAATGGAAATTTAGACAATGTGGTGAATTAGCATAGATATTAAGACATGGGAAATGTAGAATGTGGAGGTGTTGTGAATGAGATTGTAGTTTGGGGTAGAGTTACGAGAATCAAGAGATTTGAGGTGTTATGAGCAATTATGCTCAATTTTAGAGAATTGAGGTACTGTGATAATGAATATTGATGTTTTAACATCGTTTGGACAGCTCGGGAGTTCCAGAGTGGAATGCGAGACTAGTCCGTGACAAAGGGGAAACAATTGCACTATACGAGGTGCAAAGAGGTAAGGGAAACTAAACCAATTGCCACGTGAGATCCCCCATTCAGTGGCTATGCCACGTATATTTGGTGGTCGTTGCCACGTGAAACCCTATCCTGTGGCTGTGCCACGTGTGAATTTAAATCAGTGGCTATGACACGTGTGTTTAGTGGCTACGCCACGTGCATTACTATTACAGTGATTTTATCACGTTTATTGAGAAAGCGATTATTGCATTATTTTCACATGCTTTGTTACTGCTCTATACTGAGCCTTTTTACTTCATGTTTTCACATTATTTGAGATATGAGAATGTCGTTTTGAGTACTTTCATGCTATGGTTTTCAAATAAGTATAATGAGTTTCACATACAAATAAATATTTTGTGATGTGCATTTTGGTTTATAAAATGAGTCCCTTACCCCCTTTTACTGAGCGATTTAGAAGCTCACCCTGTTTTCTTTCCTCCCAGATTTTTTCAAGTGAAAAAGGGTTTCCCTGCGACGTACGGAGTAGTGGCTAGTGGAGGACTTGAGCTCTAGGCCATATATTGTATTTTGAGGTATCTTTTATCTTTTCATGTACCCAGACAATTATTGTAATTGCAGACACTTGATGTATAACATTGTATGGGATGTATTAGGATTAATTAACTTGAGATCCTCAGGTATGATAAATATGATGATGCATGACACTGCACAGGAATGCACTCTTAATTGTGAATTGATAAGTAAAAGTTTTTAAATTTGCCCTATTTTCCGCGTTTCCGAGACGTGACAGAGCTTTCTTGGTATCAGAGCTTAGGGTGTCTAGTACTGACAGTGTTGGTTAAGTGAAATAGAATACATCCCAAGTGTCTGTAATAGTCTGGTCATGAACTGAATTTGAGGATTGAGATTTCAATCGATTTTGATATGTACGCGCAGGAGACGAGTTAAGATCGAGAATGAGTGGACGACGAGGTCTTTCGAGGAGGCAGGCAGAGTCCCCTCCGCCACCTGCCCCACAACCAGAGAGTCCTAACTCTCAATTTAATCGGATTGAGACCGATGTGAGGCAAGGTTTTGAGCAGATGGCAGCGTTATTCGCGCAACACTTTGGAGTTAATGCCTCGGGTACTACTCCTACACCACCACAAGGACCTCCCATACCCCCAGTGCCTCCCGTCACTCAGCCTGAGGACAGAAGTATAGTCCGACTGAAAGATTTTCTGAAGATGAATCCACCCGCATTTAGGGGAAAGAAGGATCCTACAGAGGCTGAGGAGTGGTTGACGGAGTTGAGAATTATATTTGATTATCTGGGATGCACCGATGCTGAGAGGGTCAGTATGAGTATCTATATGTTGAAGGGGAGAGCTCGAGATTGGTGGGGTACTACCCAGGGTATTCTGATGTCCCGTCAGGATGTGATTGGTTGGGAAGAGTTTCAGACAGCCTTTAGGACCCAATATGTACCACGAGCCACCTAGAGAAAGAAACAGGCCGAGTTTTTGAGTTTGGTACAGGGTGATATGTTTGTGGATGACTATGAGAGCCAATTCACCGCGCTATTAAGGTATGACCCAGAGACCTTCAAGAATGAAGAGCTCCGCACAGAGAAGTTTGTGTATGGATTGAAGCCCATCATCAGAGATAGATTGATAGGGCTATGTATTACTGAGTTTGGAGATGCTTTGAGACGAGCACAAGAGATTGAAAGAGGAATTGAAATGGTACAATCCTAGAATGAGCTCAGAGCGGTGAATAGAGATAAGGGCAAGAGGCCTGCGATTTTCCAAACAGAGGCTCGGAGAGGTTCCTTCAGAAGGGGAAGGATTGAGGTGCAGAAGGGCAGATTAGAGAGGCCCAGAGGTTACCCTAACATTAGAGAGACCCCTCAAGATGTCAGGCCTGAGATAAGGTTTTGTAGAAATTGTGGCAAAATGCATGAGGGAAGTTGTACTGGGTCGATCCATGGATGTTTTAGATATGGAGACATCAGTTACATGGTGAAGGATTGCCCTCAACCTCAGAAACCACATGTTCCGGAGCCCACTAGACAACAGCCTCAGAGAGTGAATCCCTAGAGACGGGCCACTGCTGCGGAGAAAGGAAAGAGACCTGTTACACAAAGACGTGTGTTTGCCCTGGATAAGGAGACCGCAGACACTTCTGCAGAAACTATAAGAGGTACACTCTCTGTCTATAATCATAAGGCTCATGTGTTGATTGATTCAGGATCCACGCATTCGTTTATTTCTGAGCATTTTGCATGTAGATTAAACTTGAAGTTTGAACCCCTAAAGTATATACTACATGTAAATACCCCTATGCGTGAATCCCAGAGAACTGAGTTAATTTGTAAAGGATGTGAGATAAAGGTGGGAGATAGAGTGATGTTAGCAGATCTAATCATGTTGAATATACATGGGTTTGATGTAATTTTGGGGATGGATTGGTTGGCAACCAATCGAGCGAGTTTAGACTGCTACACTAAGATTGTAACTTTCTCCCTACCTGAACCTTACAGTGTACGTTTGAAATATTAAGTAAATAGACGGATGGAATTTTGTAAACAATTTGAGAATTTTAATATTATTTTGAAGAATATTAAATATAATTGTTCATGTGAAGGTTATGAGATACTCATCTCAGACGATGAGCGGGAACATCCGAGGATTGAGGATATACGTGTGGTTTGCGAATTTCTGGATGTTTTCCCAGATGAGTTGCCAGGTTTACCACTAGAGAGAGAGCTAGAGTTTACCATTGATTTGGTACCAGATACTCAGCCGATCTCTAAACCTCCCTACAGGATGGCATTAGTGGAACTTGAGGAATTGAAGAAACAACTACAGGAGTTATTGGATCAAGGGTTTATTAGACCCAGTGTTTCGCCGTGGGGAGCACCAGTATTATTTGTTAAGAAGAAGGATGGTAGTCTCAGATTATGCATAGACTATCGGTTGTTGAATAAAGCTACGGTGAAGAATAAATACCCATTGCCCAGGATTGATGATCTACTTGATCAGCTGAGAGGGGCATCAGTCTTTTCTAAGATTGATTTGAGATCGGGCTATCATCAATTGAGGATCAAGGAAGAAGATATTCCAAAGATGGCCTTCAGGACGAGGTATGACCATTATGAATTTCTGGTGATGTCCTTTGGATTGACGAACGCCCCGCAGCATTTATGAGATTAATGAACGAGGTGTTCAGAGACTATCTAGATAAGTTTGTGATAGTCTTTATTGATGATATCCTGGTATACTCTCAGTCGTATGAGGAGCATGAACAGCATTTGTGGTTAGTACTTCAGATACTCCGAGATAAGCAATTATATGGAAAGCTTAGTAAGTGTGAATTTTGGCTGGATCGGATAGCTTTCCTTGGTCATATAGTCTCAAAGGAAGGAGTATCAGTGGATCTAAGTAAAGTGGAGGCTGTGCTTAATTGGGAGAGACCGAGGACAGTTACTGAGGTATGAAGCTTCCTTGGTTTGGCGGGGTATTACAGACGATTTGTGGAAGGATTTTTCAGGATTGCCGCCCCTTTGACTAAGCTCACGCGTAAGGAAACTCCGTTTATATGGACTGATCAATGTGAGCTCAGTTTTCAGGAATTAAAGAGGAGATTAACAGCGGCACCTGTGTTAACTATCCCTGAGGGATCAGGAGGATTTTCGGTTTATAGTGATGCATCTCATCAAGGATTGGGGTGTGTGCTTATGCAGCATGAAAGAGTGGTCGCATATGGATCGCGACAGTTGAAAGACCATGAGCAAAATTACCCCACACATGATTTGGAGTTAGCCGCTGTGGTATTTGCCTTGAAGATCTGGCGACACTACTTATATGGGGAAAGATTCCAGATCTTCACTGATCACAAGAGTTTGAGATATCTCTTTGATCAGAAAGAGTTAAAAATGAGACAAAGGAGATGGATGGAACTCCTTAAGGATTATGACTACGAGATTCTCTATCATCCGAGTAAGGCGAATGTAGTTGCTGATGCCCTGAGCAGGAAGAGTATGATATCTGCTATGATGATCAGGGAATGGGATTTACTGGAGCAGTTTGTCGAACTCCGGATCAGAGTTAAAGAGATAGAGACTGAATTTTTGGCTAGCTTGCGAATAGAGCCCAGGATCATGGATCAGATGAGAAATGGGCAGCGCAGTGATCAGAGATTGATAAATATGGTTAGCCAAGCTGAACAGAGTTCGCAGTCGGATCTCACCATCAGTGAGGATGGATTGTTGAGATTCAGAGGACGAATTTGTGTACCGGACAATGATACCCTAAAGAGACAGTTACTCAGAGAATCCCATTGCTCGCGATACACCATGCACCCAGGGAGTACTAAGATGTACCGAGACTTGAGAAAGGTGTATTGGTGGAGTGGTATGAAGCGAGACGTGGCAGAGTATGTAGCCAGGTGTTTAGTATGCCAGCAAGTGAAAGCAGAGCATCGGAAGCCCGGAGGACTACTACAGCCCTTACCTGTACCTACATGGAAATGGGAGTATGTCACTATAGACTTTATTATGGGTTTACCGAGGACCCGAAGAGGTCGTGACGCTATATGGGTTATAGTAGTAGATTGACCAAGAGTGCCCACTTCCTTGCCATCAAGAGCACAGATACTGTAGGTGCCTTAGCTGAGCTGTATGTCAGCGAGATAGCTAGATTACATGGGGCTCCAGTGAGTATTACTTCTGATAGAGATTCTCGGTTTACTTCCAGATTTTGGACCCAGTTTCAGGAGTCCATGGGATCTCGATTGAGTTTCAGTACCGCCTATCATCCTCAAACAGATGGTCAGTCAGAGAGGACTATTCAGACCCTGGAGGATATGTTGAGGGCGTGTACAATGGATTTTAAGGGATCATGGGATGATCACCTGCCCCTAGCAAAGTTTGCGTACAATAACAGCTATCATGCGAGTATTGGAATGGCACCTTTTGAGGCTCTATATGGTAGGAGGTGTAGATCCCCTGTAGCTTGGGAAGAAGTCGGTGACAGAAAGATAAATGCTCCCGAGCTTGTTGAGCAAGCTGTACAGAGTGTGAAACTCATATGTGAGAGGCTACGGGTTGCACAGAGTAGACAGAAAAGCTACGCGGATGTGCGTAGATGGCCACTCGAGTTTGATATTGGTGACGCAGTATTTCTGAAAATATCGTCAAGTAAGGGTATCATGCGATTTGGGAAGAAAGAGAAATTGAGTCCTTGATACATAGGACCATTTGAGATTCTTGAGAGAGTGGGAGAGGTAGCTTACAGATTAGCATTACCCCCACAGATGTCCGGAATACACAATGTTTTTCATGTGTCTATGTTGAGGAAGTACCACCCGAACCCTTCTCATGTCATAGAGTATGACAAGATGGACATTCAAGAGGATATGAGCTATACTGAGGAACCCGTCCGGATTCTCGATAGAAAGGAGAAGGTACTGAGAACTAAGAGCATCCCATTAGTGAAAGTTTTGTGGAAACATCACTCAATGGAAGAGGCAACGTGGGAACTAGAGAATCTCATGAAGGAGAAATACCCCCATCTATTTGATTAGTTGAGTTGAATTTGGAGGACTAAATTCTTTTTACGGTGGGGAGGATGTGAGATCTGAGAATTTTAGATATATTTTAATGATGTAATAAGAACTTGAAGTGTAACTTATTGAGCTAAGTGAATTGTGGAAATTATATTTGGAGATTTATGTATAAGTGTTTAACATAAGTGTGAAACTAAGAGGTCAGATCGATCTTGGGGAAGGAGAGATCGATCTGGTGAGTTAAAAATGACAAGGAAGGAGGAATTCAAGGAGCAGATCGATCTCCAATGGAAGAGGATCGATCTCCTTATGATTCTGTTTGAGAGAAGATCGATCTCATGAGGGAGGGATCGATCTCCAAACGTTTCTGTTTGGGAGAAGATCGATCTCCTCAAGGAGCAGATCGATCTCATAAAGCCATAAAGAGATCGATCTCACCCCTCGACAGATCGATCTCCTAGGCATAAAATTACCCCAAATCGTCCCCAAATTCAAATGCAGATCGATCTCATCAAGAGCCAGATCGATCTCCTACCCTCAGTCTATATAAGGAACCCCTGCTTTCTCCTGTAATTTCATTTTCTCTCTCTTCCAACCCCCATTTTCACCGAGCCCTAGCTTTCTCACTCATCCAGAGCACCCATTTTCGTCCAAATCAGAGGTTGTGGCAAGAAGGAAAGTTGTTCCTCATCAAAGGGAGAACAACATACTTGGAAATCGTAAGACGGATTGAATCGAGGCAAGAGATAAGCTCTCCACAAGTTTTGGGTAATTTTTAAACCTCGATCTTGATATTTGTGATGATTTTGGTGATAATGGTTGTTGGCATTGTGTTGAAATAGTTGGAAAATGATTAGGGATTGATGAAATTACAATGTAGTTGGAGTGATAGTGATATTTAGCAATTTTGGTAATTTTGGGAATTTTGAGCTATAAATGGAAATTTAGACAATGTGGTGAATTAGCATAGATATTAAGACATGGGAAATGTAGAATGTGGAGGTGTTGTGAATGAGATTGTAGTTTGGGGTAGAGTTACGAGAATCAAGAGATTTGAGGTGGTATGAGCAATTATGCTCGATTTTAGAGAATTGAGGTACTGTGATAATGAATATTGATGTTTTAACATCGTTTGGATAGCTCGGGAGTTCCAGAGTGGAATGCGAGACTAGTCTGTGATAAGGGGGAAACAATTGCACTATACGAGGTGCAAAGAGGTAAGGGAAACTAAACCAATTGTGTATGTGATTTTGAACTATATAGCATGATTTGTGATTTATAAAACAAGCATGTTTGATGTGTTGTGTTTTGATGAGAATGCACACAATTTTTATAGCCGATTGGAGCCCAATGTTTTTATGAGTTTATAATTGGGCAGCACTACGTTAAGGCAATATCGAGATTTGAGAAATGTGTGCGTGCTTTGCCGGTTAGAACTCGGTTTTAATATGTTTTGTGTTGAGTACAAAACGGTTTTCAAATGAGTTTTATGAGAGAAAAACCACTATGAGTTCTACGTGAAGGCAAACCAGTCTTATGTGATAAGACTTAGGTGTGTAATTGTGAGTACACACCGGGAATTGCTCTGGTAGCATGTAAGCCCGATTCTTCTCCGTTCTGGTAACGTGAGAACCCTATTTGGTGGCCGTTGCCACGTGAGAACCCTATTTGGTGGCCGTTGCCACGTGAGATCCCCCATTCAGTGGCTATGACACGTATATTTGGTGGTCGTTGCCACGTGAAACCCTATCCTGTGGCTGTGCCATGTGTGAATTTAAATCAGTGGCTATGCCACGTGTGTTTAGTGGCTGTGCCACGTGTGTTTAGTGGCTGTGCCACGTGTGATTTTAAATCAGTGGCTATGCCACGTCTGTTTAGTGGCTGTGCCACGTGTGAATTCAAATCAGTGGCTATGCCACATGTGTTTAGTGACTGCGCCACGTGCATTACTATTACAATGATTTTATCACGTTTATTGAGAAAGCGATTATCGCATTATTTTCACATGCTTTGTTACTGCTCTATACTGAGCCTTTTTACTTCATGTTTTCACATGATTTGAGATATGAGAATGTCGTTTTGAGTACTTTCATGCTATGGTTTTCAAATAAGTATAATGAGTTTCACATACAAATAAATATTTTGTGATGTGCATTTTGGTTTATAAAATGAGTCCCTTACCCCCTTTTACTGAGCGATTTAGAAGCTCACCCTGTTTTCTTTCCCCCCAGATTTCTTCAAGTGAAAAAAGGGTTTCCCTGCGACGTACGGAGTAGTGGCTAGTGGAGGACTTGAGCTCTAGGCCATATATTGTATTTTGAGGTATCTTTTATCTTTTCATGTACCCAGGCCATATAAATAGAATTATCACACCCCCAAACTTGAGCTTTTGCTTGTCCTCAAGCAAAACAGAACAAAGTAGGAACGACAAGTACAAAACATAACAATTTCCCCAATATTATCCTCAAAGATAAAGTACAGACTATGATCTAAAAGAATCACAATTACAAGTCAAACACTCAGAATCATCCAATCATAAGTCCTAACCCAAATTGGACTCCTCGTGTGTGTGTGAAAAATGTCAAAATCACTTCAAAGTTCATTATTCGGATCAGATTATGCAAGCATAGTGAATGCAAAGTCAATGACATGTGAACATTCCCATAAGTATGCTTTTCACTAATCTCTCCACTAATGTAGTCACACTTAATCAAAGATCAATAGGACTTCATTAAGCTTGTAATGTCAGGCTGGGGTTAAGGTATGATAAAGTCGATTTAGGTTTAATTACCCCTTAACATGCATTACTTCTAGGATCTTTAATGTAAGAGCTCTAATTATTCCCCCAAACTTATTTCTTTTGCTAAACTTTTTTTTTTCTTGTATTTTTCTATTTTCTTCTTTTCTTTTTCTTTTTCTTTTCTTTTCTTCTTTTTCTTTTTTTTTTTTCAATTTTTTTTTTTTTAGATTGAATACTCCTTCCCTATCACTTAGTACCCATATGTACAGAGCTCACAATATATCCCAATAAATCTCCATGCTTTCGGGGTAAGGGATAGGAAAAGAATACTTTAGGCTAAAGAAAAGAACGCAAGTGTATTTACAAAGAAAAGCTTATTTGGCCCAGATGGGTGACTAGGGGTAAAATATGTACAGGGATGGCTAGAAAGGCTCAAAAGATCCAAAGATGGCCTAAATTATCTCCCTAATTAAGTGTGATCTAATATTTCGCCTCGAGACAGATCAAGCAAATTCTAGAATATGATGCACAAAATCACTTGAACAAATGCACCCCTATGTCACATAAGCTTTCTCTAAATAAATATACAAATTCATGACATGACATGTGCGTACGATGAGGACATCACAATAAGAATCAAGACAAATTCAAGAAATCAACTTCATGCTTTTCCTATAATCATGCTTCTTAGTCAATCAAAGTCATACTTAATCATGGGGTCGTATCATCGGAATATGGGAAAACTACACGCTAAGTACTAAATCATCCTAAAATCAAACAGTTTAAGCTCAACTTTTCGAAAAAATTTTGAAATTTTTTTTCAATTTTGCTCAAATTTTCAAAAAATGCTCAAGTAATATCCCCTCCCCCAAACTTGAAGTGCACAGTGTCCTCAGTGTGCAGATAATAAAAGAATTAAAGTTCATTACAGAGTACTCCCCTTTCTGATGATGATGATGACCACCGAAACTTTTATTGAAAGCGTAAAAACTAGAAAATAAACCTGCAAAATAAAGAAAGAAAGAAGCAACAGAAAAGAAAAAGAAAAAGAACTATATACAAAGTGAAAAGGGAAACACAACCACCTCAAATGCAGCTGAAGAAGACAACCCTCAGCAGTAGGGCGAAGAGCAGGAGGATTAGCCAAAATGGTGACAAAATATTAACAGTTAAATCCTCCTGAGCCCTATCTACTTCCTCCTCTCTCTCAGATTTTATATGGTCAAGCTTTATGTCCTCTATCCTAAAACAGTTTTGAGAGTCATCAGGGAACTTTAAAGGTTTGAAAACATTAAATTTCACTTCCTGATCGAGGACTCTCATAGTTAACTCCCCCTTCTGTACATCTATTAAAGTTCTACCAGTTGCGAGGAATGGTCTGCCTAGTATGATTGGAACTTCTCTATCTTCCTCCATGTCCAACACGATAAAGTCTGCCGGGAAGATAAACTTGTCCACTTTCACTAATACATCCTCAATGACCCCCTTTGGATATTTAATTGATCGATCGGCCAACTGGAGGGTCACAGTGGTGGGCTTGGCATCCCCTATCCCTAACTTCTGATAAATGGATAATGGCATCAAGTTTATACTAGCTCCTAGATCGCACAGAGCTCTACCAAAGAATAAATTCCCAATGGTGCATGGTATGGTAAAGCTTCCAGGATCCTTGAGCTTGGGGGGTAACCTTCTCTGGATGATGGCACTACACTCCTCAGTTAGAGCCACCGTTTCGTAGTCTTCCAATCGTCTTTTCCTACAGAGGATATCTTTCATAAACTTCACATAGCTTGGCATTTGCTCTAAGGCATCTGCGAATGGAATATTAATGTGAAGTTTCTTAAAAACCTCAAGGAATTTTGCAAATTGATGGTCCAGTTTTTGATTGTGAAACCTCTGTGGAAAAGGGGCTGGTGGCCTAACAGGAGGAGATGTAGTGGGTACTTTTATAGCATCAGAGGATAAAGATGGTTGTGACAAGGAAACAGGTAAAGGTGAAGAAATGCCTGGCTTTGTTTCCTTTACAGCTTGATCATTTGATTCTTGCTCCATCTGAGCTGCTCCACTAGAACCTATGGGTTTTACAACTGAAGGCCGGTCAGGTCTGGACTCAACAGGGGTAGCTACTAACTCTCTGCCACTCCTAAGGGTGATAGCTTTTACATGTTCCTTCCCTTCCCTCTGCCTAACAGGATTGGCTTCTGTGTTACTAGGGAGGGTTCCCTGAGGACGTTGACTAAGAGCGTTTGCTATCTGTCCTACCTGAACCTCTAGGTTCTTGATTGAAGCTGCTTGGTTTTGCAAGATTGTCGTGAACATTTCCTCGAGAGAGGGTTTTTTATCTGCTGGAGGTAAATGCTGGGGTTGAGGTGGTGGTGGTTGATGGAAATGGGATGGATGAGATTGATTCTGTGGATGATGTGGATATGGAGGTGGCGGGTGGTGAGGAAAGTGATGCTGTGGTGGTAACTGAACCTGTGGAGCTTGAAAACCTGGGGGTCCTACTGGTCTAGAATTTGAAGCTTGCCCCGAGTTTTGGCTCCAAGAGAAATTTGGATGGTTCCTCCACCCTGGATTGTAGGTGTTCGAATAAGGGTTGTTCTGTTGCTTAGGGGCAACGTACTGAACCGACTCGAGGTTAACTGGACACCTATCCATAGTGTGGGTACCACTGCACAGATCACAAGATAGAAATGGACTTTTGACAGAAAACACGGGATTAGGATTGTTGGAGGGATTAGGTTGGGTAGTGAGTGACTCCACCTTCTTTGTAAGATTGGCTATCTGAGAAGTTAAGGTGGACAGCGTGTCAAGCTCATATATCCCCGCCGATTTCTTTGGCAGCTGCCTTTCCGAGGACCATTGGTAGTTGTTAGCTGCCATCCTATCTAGTAGCTCATAGGCCTCTTCCTCCGTTTTACACATCAATGCTCCGCCCGAAGCAGCGTCCACTATCGTCCTATTCTGGCTTGTAAGCCCATTGTAGAAAGTTTGGACTTGCAGCCATAGAGGTAGGCCGTGGTGAGGACACTTTCTAAGAAGCTCCTTGTATCGCTCCCATGCCTCGTAGAGAGATTCAGAGTCGTATTGGGCAAAGGAGGATATATCGCTACGAAGTCGGGCCATTTTGGAGGGTGGAAAGAATTTGGCTAGAAATTGATGGGCTAACTCATCCCATGTGGAAATGGATCCTGGGGGCAGCGAGGTCAACCAGTGTCTTGCCCTATCCCTGAGTGAAAAAGGGAATAGTCTAAGCCGTAATGCATCGTCCGATAATCCATTGTGCTTGAAAGTATTGCATAAGTCCAAGAACTGCCCAAGATGAGCATGTGGGTCATCATGTGGAAGCCCACTGAACTGCAAAGAGGTTTGGATCATTTGAAGGATGGACGGCTTAATTTCAAAATTGTTAGCAGGGACTGCTGGTGGCCTAATGCCAGTGTAGTATCCTTCGATCGTCGGCATCGCATAATCCCCAACTGTCCTGATTTCCCTATTATCTGCCATTGTGTGTTGCAGCGGAGCTATGGATTTTCTAGATTCCTTTCGTATTCTCCTAAGAGTTCGTTCAATTTCAGGATCTAGAGGAAGGCAATCAAAGCTCTGGGCTCTACGCATGCAGACATCAACAAGTCCTTAGAAGAAATTTTTAAGTTTTTTTCAATTTTTCAATTTTTTTGAATTTTTTAATTAATGATGAGAAAATTAACTAATCTAAATATTTACAACCTAAATATTTACATGCTAGAATTACACCTAAGTATAATTTCACCGATATAAACTAAGGACTAATTAAACTTCCCCGGCAACGGCGCCAAAAACTTGATCGAACCCTAGGGGTATCTATCCGCAAGTGCACGGGTCGTCCAAGTAATAATGGGATTTGAGTCCCGGAATTATCGTCCCACAGAGAAGTTGTTAGCCTAATTAACTATCGGTTACTTTTACCCTAAGTATATCCTAGCAAATTATGAAATGATGGAGGGTGATCTACTAAAGCTAATTAAAAGCAATAATAAAAGAAATTAAACCAAACAAAATTCACTTACAGAACTCTAAGCAATTAAAATTGAAAACCTGCAAAAGAAATTAAAACAGTTAAAACTATTTACCCAAATTAAAATAAAATGCAAATAAGAAATAACAAAGCATGATTAATTAAACTAAAAGTAAACTAACAAAAAATGCATGTAATTAAACTAATTGCAAATTGAACTATCCTAAAATCTAATTAAAAATGCATGAACATATTTTTGGAATTTTTATCTAAAACTAAAAATGCATAAAATGAATTAAATTCCTAATGCTAGATTAAAATTACTTAGAAAACTAATTGAATCTAAATTATCTAATTAAACTAACTAAATGCAATTGAGATATTAACTAAACTAACTAATAGCCTAACTAACTAAACATGCATGAAAATGAGTTATGCCTATAACCTACCACCAAACAAGCCTTAATGTTTTGAATAAACAGTAACTTTCCCACCAGTTACTGTTCATTTGGCATTTTCACTCCAAATTCCAGGTGAGGCTCGGGTACTGTCCTGCTCTGCTACTGATTGTACTATCCTTGGCCTGGTGCACTGCTAACGCCAGCTGCTGTGCTGTGCAGGTTGTACAAGGTTGCAGGATTACCAATGGTGAGTGCTGTCACCTACCCGTCCACGGCCTCTGCACTGCTGCTGTCCGTCCGTTCCAGGTATGCTGCCACTGCCTCTGCTATACCTTCATCCTATGCTTGCAACTGATGCGTGCGGATCAAGGGCAGGATATATCGAGCATCTCATCATCAGTGAATGATTTAAGCATTAGCAACCTTCAGCAGTGTACACCATTCTTCTGAAACAGTCGGCAGAGAAGCAAAACTGATAATGTAAATGCACAGTAGGATAGATTGCAAACAGGGGGGAACAGAGCAGACCAGAAATGCTTCTCAATGCACCGATTGGAATCCACTTTTATCTAATAAACTTTAGCTGACAAACTTAATGAGATTAATGAAAACTATCTAACATTAACTACAGCAGCTACGTTCAATCATCAACCTCAGTAACATGTAAAAACCAGACAAGCAACGGTGAAATGCATTACAAAACTACCCAATCTAATAATGAAACATTAATACTACTGAAATAAGGAAAGGGAAGAAAATAATAAAGCTTAACAAAATGCAAACTTAAAAATGCCATAAACAAATGCTAAAATCATAAATGAAATCATCACCCGTGAGCATCATTAATCATAAAAACAGGAACTTAAACATTCTCGGATGGCTTCATTCCCTTCTTCAGCCGAGACTCCAATCTGCTCATGATGTGCACCAATGTCTATCATCAATCCACATCAAGGCAACAGAGTCATCTGGTGAAAGATTGAATGAGAAGTTATTGCCACCCGACTGCACTGCTTTTGTTTTAACCGAGAGCTTCCAATGGTGAAATGAAAAATAGAGAAAACAATGCATAAGTAAAAAGGGAAGGAACCGAGACTTGATTTAATAACTGGAAACTAAAAACAAACTTTGACAATATAAAGCTTAAATGAAAGAAACCGTAAGCTAGATTGAATGAAGGTCTATTACAAAATGACATTAACACTATGGAAAGAAAACATGAAATGAACAGTAAGATTTTTTAGAAGAAAGAAACTTTGCCGAAAATAAAAGAGAAAAGCTTTAAAAATTATCTAAGGCTATTCTAAACTACCCTAATTTTACCCTACCTATCCTACTTCTCATTTCCAATAGCCATCATGTTCTATTTATACACAACAATAGGAGTACAATGGTAAATTTTCATCCTAGATGAGTTGACAATATTTGGCCACTTGTCTTCAATTGATTCGCTGCAGATAGATATTTCCACGTCACTTGTCGGTTTGTCCAGTTGGCTCTGAGCTGTGGCCCGGCGTGTGCCTTCCAAAATATTCACTCGGTATCTGTCGATCTTATCGTTTCAGAGCGAATAAAATATCGACACCTGGCATCACGCATGTCCAGACGACTGGTGACTTGTTCTGCAAAATTTGAAGTGGCCCAATCTCTTTTAGCCCATTTTCGGCCCAATTTAGTCCGAAACGACTGAGTTTCATCAGGATTTTAATTTGTCTGCGCAATAAGGAATTTTAATTAAATAAGGGGATTATTAATGAATTAATAAGGGGATTTAAGTAAATAATTAGGAATTTAAGCACAAATAATTCTATAAAAAATAGAATTATCAGGAGAACTTGAGCTCTAGGCCATATATTGTATTTTGAGGTATCTTTTATCTTTTCATGTACCCAGACAATTATTGTAATTGCAGACACTTGATGTATAACATTGTATGGGATGTATTAGGATTAATTAACTTGAGATCCTGAGGTATGATAAATATGATGATGCATGACATTGCACAGGAATGTACTCTTAATTGTGAATTGATAAGTAAAAAGTTTTTAAATTTACCATATTTTTCGCGTTTTCGGGGTGTGACACTAACGGCTACTTGCTGTCACGTATTCTTACTGAGAATGGCAGCCCAAAACAGAAACGAAGCAGTGGCCTACTGCTCTCAGTCAAAGTTGTTTGGACCCGAGATGGTTCTGTGGACTTCCCTTGTTTACTGCCATTTCACCGAGTGCTCCTAGTAGCCATGATCTGCATCTTTTTACCTTCAATTCAAAGCTCCACACTGCTACCTTCATGGCTCGGAGATTTTTATTTCCAAAGCCTCACTGTCACGCAAGTCTCTCGCTAATTAGGAGCTCTTTCTATCGTCACCTCCTACCTTAGTTTTGGTTCTTGCCTCAACTTCAACGAGCCTTCATCGCATTTTGTTCTCCTTCAACTTTTTCAGTCATCTGGCTGCTCAGCCTTCAACTGCCAAAGCTTCAGTCGCCCAAACTCCTCGATACAACCCCTGTTTCGAGGCCCTACCTCACGCGTCGCTAACTTCAGTTAGCTTCTTCGTCTCTGCTCCAGTTTTAAGCTCCCTTGGTTATGTCTCGTCTTCAACAGCAAACTACCCTGTTTTCTTTCTCTGCTGCATCACCTATCTCGCTCCCTAGTCTCCCTCTACTGACTTCATTTTTTGCTCATCATCTTTTCTTTCTCAATCTCAAGCTTCACTGCTCTTCCCTTTCTTTCCTCCTCTCGTTTCTACCTCCCTTACTCCCTTTGTATCTCTCTGTTTCTTGCCTTCATATATGTACAGGACACAGGGCGAGGGAGCACGGTGAGCAAACATGAAGGAGATGAGTCTGATGGCGTGGGAAGGAAGAGAAACAGAAATTGGTCCTGCCACTGATTCTTCTCAACCATTTGTTACATATATATATATATATATATATATATATATATATATATATTTTTTTTTTTTTTTCTTTTTTTGCTTTTCGGCCTTCCTTCATTTTCGATATGTTTCCCCACTCTTTCGACCTGTCATTTCTCAGCTGCAACAACAGTCACCAACCTACATTCCTTTCCTTCTCTTCCTTTCCCACCGAAAGCTATCCCATCTCATATCACTTCCCTTCCTTTCTTTATTTCATTAAGCATTTGCTGTCCTCGGGATTGGCTTCATTCTAGAAGCCAATCCATAGTTTGTATATATATATATATATATATATATATTTATCTTTTTTTTCTATTTTTATATTCGCATAAATATATACTTAAATATATTTTTGTCTTCACTCATGTATATACTTATGTATTTATACATCCTCATTTATATATTTATGTATTTATATTTATTTGTACACGCCTATAACTATACTTGTGTGTATAAATATAAATATATACGTATATATATTTACACTCAAACATATATTTTATATGTGTATTAATTTGTAATACTTCGTACACTTCATTCTCGATTTCCTTTTTTCTAATATTTCATTTCTATAAATTCGAGCCATGATCATGCTTTTGAAACTCTGAAAAAAAATTATATAATCTTATTTAATACATTTACAATTTATGCATTGTGTATATGATAGGCTTAAGAAAATTGAAGTTATCACAATTGATTCAGACTAGAGGTTCATTGGCATCGATATCAATATCGGCTTCGAAATAAATGTTTTTAGATCTCGCAACTTATATCGGTATATTTTTTTATATTATTTAATTGTATTTAATTTTAAATAGTTACCTTTCAGTACTTGTGTCAGGATGCGTATTGAATTAAAATATGATTATGAAAGTTAGTAGGAAATTAAACTAGGATCTTAGGTTCATAACCTTAAACCAAGTTAGGTAGTTTGAGACCTAAAAACATTGTAAGACTACACTCACGTGACAAACAAGTATTAAAAGAAAAAAAATAAAAAATTTAACCCAAATTTTCATACTTACATAATAAATTATTAAAAATTCATGTTCCTCAGGTCGTGACAGTTTGGTTAACTACTAAAAAGTTTATTTAGTTATGTTTCATTTTGTTTTTTCTTCTTTTTAAAATGCTAGCTTTACTTTTAATAGGATTTAATTTTATTTCTTTTCATAAAATTTTATAAATATATGTGAAATAAAATTTGATAAATAAAAAAATAAAATCAAGATAATGAACCCAAAGAAAACTAAGGTATTATTTTTACCCATAATTTTTAGTTGAATTTTTAAAATTATAAGCAAAATTATACATTTATTTTGCTTTTAAAATTTTAAAATTTTTATTTTTTTTTAATAAATACATTTTAATATAATATAAAAAATAATAATTCTAAACTCATTATCCTATTTTATAATTTTTTTTATCTTTATATCAATGACACTTTCTAAAAAAAAATTAAAACTACGAAGGCAAGTTATAGTTTTATGTTTTAAGCATGAAGACACTTTATCGGGATTGAAAGCTAATATGAAAGGGCAAACGAGAAGAAATGAGGATGGACGAGTTGGGGAGAAGAAAGGATAAAGGACATGGGCAAAAAAATAGGAGTAAACATGTGAATCGAAAGAGGAAGGTTAGGTGGGTGAGGGGAAAGGGAAAAAATGGGAGCAAAAATGAACAATGAAAGCTAAGAAAAGGAGAAGTGAAGGAGGGTAGGTGAGATGAAAGGCAGTCTCGCAAGGCCAAGTCCTCACATCCTTGATGATGATGGCTTGTACACTAGGAAAACAGAGTGCAGAAACACTTCGTGGAGACAACCACGAAAGACACGTCGGCAAAAGGAGGTGAAGGCAATAAACTGAGCCAAATTACCCATTCTGGGCATGCCTAAGTAGTGGGCAAGTAGTGCATCAAGGGGTAAACAGTGCAAAAAAATGTCAGATGGATAGAGAATACAAAGTTAAATAATTAGGTTAAAAAAATAAGAAAAAGGAGAAAAAAATAGACATAAAAAAGTAAAAAGTAAAAAATAAAAAGAAAACAAATAGGGAGAGAGCAAATTTGAATACCCTTATCTAGATAAGTTAATTCATATCTTTATGTCATAACACGACACGAATCAAGATACGACACGAATTTATAAAATACGAACACGACACGAATTATAAAACGTGTTTGAAATACAAACACGGACACACTTGTATTTTATACGTATGACATGTGACACGACATGATTAACACGTTATAATTATCTGTGTCACACGACACAACATGATAAATACGAAAAAAATATGACTGACACGATTAAATACAACATGAATAGACACGACACGGATGACATGATTAAAAATAAAATATAATCAAAAAAAATAATAATATTTACTAATTTACAGAAATAATTTAATTTACATACATTCAAATATTATTAACAAATATAACATAATAATAATTTTCAATCCATATCATCCATAATATTTATTTAAATTGCAAAATATACAAACAAAACATAAATAGTTAACATTAAGTCAAAAAAGATAAATAGTAAATAAACATATATTTTTTATCTAAATAAATGTTTATACATTTATGATTTAAATCGTGTATTGTGTATTTGTGTGACACAGTTTTCTTCAATGTGTTTCTCATATCGTGTACGTATTAACAGTATATTCGTGTGACACGATTTAAAAAAATGTGTTTTCGTATCTTATACGTGTTTGGCCGTGTTAGACACGGCTAAACACGAAAATTATCACGTCAAAATTCGTGTCGACATGGTTAAACACAAAACACTAATTTTTCAAATTCATACATGATTTTTTCATATTGTATTTATATCGTATTACTCGTGTCATATTTACATTTGTCAGGTCTACCCTCATCTCATCTTTTTCAACTAAATCCCAATAATTTTGTCACATACTGAGGAATCACATAGTTTTAGTACCCCAACGTGCTAGAAGAAAACAAACCTAAAAATAAGTTCAAAAAAAAAAGTAAGAGAAGAAGAAAAAAAATCAACATGAAAAAAGATTAATTAAAAAAAAAAGGGAAAAGTAGGAGCTGACGTGAATACCCTCAACCCACTCCTTTCTTACAAAATTATAAGAGTGGATTTCTGCCGACCATTCATAAGCAACCTTCTTGGTTTTGGCTTTACTTGGTAAATCTAGTTTGAGCACATGTTTATAAAGGTTGAAATGGAATACATTATACAGTACATGTACGTCCTTCTCTTGAATTAATGACTTAAATACATCCTTTCTTTCATTTTTTATTTCCATGTTGTCGTTTAGATCTTGAACACTACTGCAATAATCTTCACATGCAAGACATTCTTTTAGACCAGACTGGTCTTAGATTGATTGTTATTGCTTTGTAATTATAAGGGTGGAAGAAGAATGTAGAGAAAGCAATTTTAAAAAATAATGTCCTTCATAACAGAAAAAAACACAATAACCCCACTCTAGCCAGAGTGTCCAGCCAAAAACATTTGATGGGAGAAAACTTTTATTTAGAAATTAGAATGTTTAAAAGGGAAGGTACAGACACAGAATACCTAAATTTGCTGCCCCCACACTGTAGAGGCTGAATTCAGTCCAGTGCCATTTCTTATTTTAATGCTAGTACCCTTAGCAATAAGAAAAGAAGAAACCCTGCCTGTAATTTTTTTTAAATTGAAGGGTTAGCCTCTCCCCAAAGCCATATAGCAAGTAAAGGGGGCTTTCAAGTTATAAATTAGGGGGGAGGGAGGTGTTGTCCCCTACAAGAGTCACGTTTGAACAAAAAATAGTCCATTTCATCATTTAATATGTAAACCAGAGATCCCCAACACCTCACATGGCATACATGAACTGACATTAATCCAAGATGTTTACACATACATGTGAATATAATATATATGTATATTTATAGTTGAAAAGCAAAATATACATTTCGAACGTTGTGATTCAAATAGTTTAAGACGAGCTAGATTTACAATAGTCAAAGATTCTCAGCAGTTTTTCCTTTCTAAAACCAGTCTTTGCTCATAACCCAACAACAAAAAGTTTATTAAATTAGAGCTAAATGAGAGGAAGAAAAGACGCACTTGGGCATTTACTTCATTTTTATAAATGTTTAGCATTTGGCAATTTACCTGATCTTGGTCTTTCTATTGCTCAGAATTTATCTCCAAATCTCCAATAGCTAAACGGATATAGATTGATTTTATGCTAATTTGTACTTGTTACCTCCTTTGTTTTCTTTACGTCCTTAAACTTAAGCAGTGTAAGTAAAATGATGGGAATTATTAGAAGAAATTGGTAAAGAGGTTCTAAATTGTCCAAATGAGAATGAGCATAGCCGGTAGCCGCCTCAGGTGATAAATTATTAACGTCTACTGAATTTGTTCTGTTGTACCAAAAGGAGAAATAACACATTGTTTGGTAAGTATTCTTTACTTATTTTATTGCAGAGGGATTCTAATGATATGTTTCCCATTCACTTTCCGCATCCGTCATCCATCAAAACCAAAACCCCTAGCATTTCTTTCAAAGGAGCTCTGGCTTGCATTGCATTGCTAGTGTTTTCCTCATATTTGACACTAGCTTGCATCTCAGTGGAAATCTTGATTATATGTCACTTTGGGTTTACTTGAATTCACGTTGGACTTTGGAACTTTACTAAAAGTTGTGCGTAATATTTCAATAATATTCCATGCCAAGAAAGTGGGGTGCTTTTATTTTTCCCAGCCGCTTAGTTCTCTCACTGATAATATTTTCAAAACAGAGGATCGCTTAAACAAAGCAACCTAACATTAAGTAGAGTGCCAAGTTTTTAACTAACCTTTGAAAAATGCATTTACAGAAAAATCCTACTCATCGGAAACGAATTAGGCAGATCATAGAACCGGATAAGAACGGAAGTTGCGTTAAGAAAATGGTCAAAATTTATGGAGTTGAGGGGATTTGGATGAAAGGTTTTCTAAAGGCCAAAGGCGATTGTGGCATAGGCATAACGCGGATAAGGTGGTGGGGTGTCAATGTCCAGCCAAGGAATCTTCTCACACGCATGCTAAGTAAGATTATAGAACCCTATGAATGATGTGCGCCCTCTAGTAAATTCAACCCTTGACCCCGTCAACACCGCCGAGCCATTCCAGTAGTCCAAGTTCCCTACTCCTGGCATTTCTCCACGTGGAGCTCCTGCCGCCTTCCGAGGCCTTGTGCCGGTGCCCATTGGGCAGGCCTTAAAGTGGTTAACGATATTGTGACATAAATTATTAAATCAATACTACCATAATCTAATAACAAGCACTATCATATTATATTAACGTGCATAATACTGATTTCTTATTATTATTGCGGAATGTCAATTTGATGTGAAATGAGCAAACGTAGAATAAGTTAGTTGGGAAATGAGGGACGGCCTGTTTGAGTGAGACTCTTATTACTATATCCGTGGCGTGGTGGGGAGCTGTATGGAAAGAGACCGCTGCTTACTTAACCTCCTTCCTTCCTTCTTCCTTATCTTTCAATCTTCTTGTTCTTTCTTTGGTTCCATTTTTCCACAAAGAGAGATGGGGAACTGTCAAGCCATAGATGCAGCGGCGTTGGTGATACAGCATCCGTGTGGGAGGTTAGAGAGGTTATATTGGCCTATTCCGGTAAGTGAAGTGATGAGAATGAATCCAGGTCATTACGTTTCTCTCATCGTTCCGTTGCCCGAATCTGAGGAAGAGAATCAAGATCAAAAAACAGTACGTTTCACCCGTGTTAAGCTTCTCCGACCTAGCGAAACTCTTGCCCTTGGCCATGCTTATCGCCTTATCACTTCTCAAGGTACCATGTTATTCACTTTTTCAGACATCCCCAACCCTGATTGTTGCTTCATATTCTTCTTTATATTGATTGAGAAACTTACTGTTCCTTTTTTCCTGGGACTGCAGAGGTCATGAAGGTTTTGAGAGCAAAGAAATATGCGAAGACGAAAAGGCAGCAGCTGGAATCAAATAAAAAGTTGCAGCATGGACAAGAGAACCAAAGTTCAGCTCGTGAGTCGGAAGGAAAGTCTGACGCGGAGAACATCTACCAAGTATGCCTCGCTGCGCCCTTATTAGTAATTTATTAGTAGATTTTATTTCACAGGAAAGCCTAAGTTCTCTGGTATGGAAAACAGGTTGCATTGTGCAACTTGATGCACATGTTTTTAAAGAATATATAAATTTCTAACCATCTCGGCATAACACGAAACTCACGCCATTAACCAGATATTTTGGAAGTTTTATTCCAAATATCACTGTTTATATAAAATAATAAAATGCAGAGAATAACTGGGTCTCTCATCTTACATATATGTTCTTCCCAGCTAAGCAATCGGTGAATTAGGCTCTCAGATACCATGATTCTCTGTGGCCCTGCTGTACCATAAGCAAAGTATGATAATCATATGAAAAGGATAACACAACATTTGATGAAGTTTCCTTCTGCATTAGAGTAGAAACAGAATACTAAGAAATATAAATAGTAACACTTTTCATGTTTTGTTTCGATCATTCATTCCTAAATACTTTGGTGCTTATGTTGTAAAATTTCCAGGAGATAAAGCATGAACGACAAAGCTTAAGGACAACACCTGTGAATGCTGCTGCAATGAGGTCAAAACCATGGCGGCCGTCATTACAGAGCATCTCTGAGGCTGGAAGCTAATGGTGTTGCTTTCAGGCTTCATTTGTAAGGTGCAGATTGGGCTTTAAGAATGGAAACGAACTGCCTCTTTCATATAATGATGCTTTTCATGACGAAAACCCCAAATTATGAAAAATAGAAATTCACCAAATGAATGAAGGTGATAACCAGGATTTTCTAATTGCAATCACAGCTCCCATAAGGAAATCTGTTTCAAGAAATAAATGGTCTGTATAGCTTCTGAATTTGGAAGAGCATACATTGTGTTACAAATATTCTGACGTGTAATTAGGTCTTTCACTCTATTTTATACAAATTCCAAAATTAATTAGTTACTACAATACAGTATGATGATAATGTGAAAAATTGTTAAAGAATTTATGTTGAGCAAATCACTTGGGTGAGTTTGAGTTCCAAACCTTCCCAAGCAATACCAACGTTGATTTGGGCTAATAACAAGGATGCCCGTCAAGCCACAGGTTCCCCTAGGTAATTTCATCTCCTTTAGGGCACAAAACATATCCATGAAAGGCTCCACCAACAGTGTCTCAGGTCCTACGTACTCATTGCGCAAGAAAATGTTAAATACCTGTTTTCAACATTATAAAATAGTAAAGCTTCACAAAATTTTAAATTTTCATATCAAAACTAGAATCTTTTGTAGATAGAGCATGATATAGGTAGAAGTAACCTTCAAAACTAACCATCACATATAGGTAGTGCCGAACTTAGAAAAATCCAAACATCGGGCCAAACATTCACAGAAAGAAGAACATGACAGTAGCTGTCAGGTAAAGAGTGATTAGTTATTGTCATGCCAGATATTTCTTGTTGGGTCAATTATTGAACTGTTTCTAGGCCAAGCAAAAACCAAGCCTCTTAAAAAGGATGAACGAATGTTTGATTAAGTAGAGTCATTGTTGATAAGGGCTATAGACAATCAAAAGTAGGCAATTAAAAATTAAGGATATTGTCTGGATTCAAAGATCTCAATAAGAGGATGTGAACCACCATTCTCAACTTGTTATATTATATGATCCTAATATTTTAGGGGTGGGCAAGTTTTAATTAGTGATCATGATCTCCATTAATGACCATACTCCTTTTCCCCATCAAATTCCAATAATGCATGTTTGAATGGAATAATCCATTTGAATGTAATGACAAGGAAGCCAAAAGAAATAAATTTATTGTGAGTAATAATAGTGATTCTTCTATTTCGGTTACAAAGCTTGTTGTGTCTTCTCCGGTAAGAACATTGCATACAATGATACAAATAATACTCAGTTTACGAGAACAGAAAAAAATACCTCTGCCAACTGTTTCAAGCTTTCCTAACAAAAGAAATCAATGATACAATTTTATCAGAATTACCTGATTCACATGCATTTGTACCACTTCATTTGCTAGAAAATCTTATCAACCATCACAACAACACCAAACCCACCCACCCCCACCCCCCACCCCACACCCCCCCCCCCCCCCAAAAAAAAAAAAAAAAACCCCTCCCTAGAACAAAAAAGAACAGTAGAAACAAAAGCAACAGCTGTGCCTTAGCTTTTCAGGCTAAGCTCCATTTCTTTTCATTTTCCCCAGCTCTACCAAGTAGGTAGTTAACCTACTCAACTAGGTGGATCAATAACGAACAATGACATACTCAACTCAAACCATGTTTAAAATAAGCCAGAAATAGCTCAGTTCACAAAAGAGTGTCAATTCTAGGACCACATGTAGCATCAGCACTTACCAACAGAATAATAACATATTTCAAGCATGATGAAGCCACTTGCATATCAAGCAATGCTAAAGCCACTTATGCATTTATGCTCTACTGATATCCTTTGCTATAAAATTCAGGAGATTTCATTAACATTAACTTGTCATATTTCTTTAATTTATTAATGTAAAATGTTAGCCATGAACATTGCCAGGAGATACTTCGCTTTTTAAATGTACTAATGAATAAGACTATTATTACCAATAAAAATGCAGGTTGTCCAATTTCATTGCAAGATCCGAAGATCATCTTAGATTTTGTTGAAGTCAGAATGAATTCCGGCATCTGAAACCATCCGTATTTTGCATTAGTGTTAATCATCATAGTTGGTCATACATTTGTGCATGTTAGGTTTTTTTGAAATCCCAGATGTCCGTTGTGATCATAATTCAACAAGACAGCAGTTATCTCATGAAAATGACCCAATTCTGATTCATAAATTTGTTAGTAAAGGTGCGATATTCTCAAATACCTCGTTTTGGGTCATAATTGGAAAAAATAAGTATGATGATATATCCCCTCTCCAAATGGTCTAAGTACATATTTCTGGTCAAGAAGTTTTCAGTTTACATCAGTTTTTTTTTTTTTTTTTACAAGCAGTTGCATGTCTTTCTTATCATTTGATGTGAGGCACTTTTCGAACAACCTTTCTATAAATCCTTCAGATAAGAAAAGAGCCTTAAGGATTCAAGAGCACGTTTAAAATTTCAATATGCTTGAAAAAATTACAATTTTATAACAGTGTGCAACAAGACTAATCAATTTTATTGGAACCTACACTCCATCTATAGATCTGTGGTATAAGAATGTGAAAGAAACAGGATGAGATGAAGAATATTCAACACATTAATACTGCTTCTAAGAGCAATGGAGCAGAGTATATGGTTTTGACTTTGAGAAAGAAACTGGGTCGAAAATGAAAAAAATCTTATTCCTTCAACTCTCAGAAACAAGGAATTTTCTCCAGCAACCCAAAGGCCTAATTACTCCATTGAAAATCAAAAAGTCAGTAAGTCATCCTTCTGTCGAGACAAGCACAGAAAAGAAAATTGGAGCACATAGTTATTGCATTACCGAATCAGATTTTACATGTCGAGAAGTTAATTAAGATAGAAATCAAGAATTTCCAATTCCTTTACATAAGTTTATTTTGAAATTTCTTAAGCTAAATTAGTTGAAGGAAATTGAGTTGTCAGGGGCAAATTCTTTCAAGTAGGTTAAGCTCATTAATGGATACATCATCACTGATCCACTTGTAAAAGTATAAAAGTTTAACATTTAACAACAAATAAAAGGTCCTTTAAACCCCATTGAATTAAAAAAAAAAAAAACTATAGCAACAAAAACAGTTCCTAATATATTAACAATTAATCAAAGGAAATCAAATAATAACAATGCCCCATCAATCAATATTCATTAAAATGAACCAAGAAATTAGCCACTAAATAAGCGGTGATATTTAAGAGAAAAAGAGAAGAACCCTTGCCTCAACGCAGAACTCAGAGACAGCATCAATATCATCACTAAATTTGTCTTTGTCTTTAGATAACTTATAGAAAACCTCACTTTGAAATTTCCTTATTATACATACAAGAGTGTATGTACTTACGGCTTCAGTGAACTCGGGAAGGGTTTTACGGAGACGGTTTTGAAGAGAGGATTGAGAAAGAGAAAGGGATACGGGTGAGGACTGAGGAGGAAGCCGGGGTTTTGGCGGGAGCCTGAATAGACGCCATTTGGGATGATGGATTGTGTTTTTGATTGGGATTGAGCCGAGTAGTTGTTATTTCGGGGCTTTTGGGATTGGTATTAGGCCTTATAGTTCAATTGGTTTGAAAAATTAAGGGTAGGAGGGATTCAAATTGAGTGGCAACTATCTATAAATATAATCTTATATATTATTATTAGTGAAGTTTTTTAATTATATAAGCGGGGTTAAGATGATGACGTATATTTTATTTTATTTATTTTTATGTTTTTAATATATTTAAAGGACATATATTATTATTCTAACTCTACTTGTAGAGTAAAAAAATTTTATTAGTAGTATATAGGATAATTATCCTAAATATAATGTATATAAAATCTATATCTATGTAATTATATGTTAAAGATAAAAATAAAAATAAATTATGTTTTTTACTTGACAAATCATTAGATTTTGTTATTGTTTGGATTATAATTTTGAAAGTTTTAGTAAGTCTCATTCCTTTTTTTTTTTTTATAATTATATGTATTCTCATCTATTTTACGGATATAGACTTATGGAGTCAAAAAACTCTATTAGCGGTATATAAGATAATTATCCTAAATATAATGTATATAAAATCTATATCTATGTAATTATATGTTAAAGATAAAAATCAAAATAAATTATGTTTTTTACTCGACAAATCATTAGATTTTGTTATTGTTTGGATTATAATTTTGAAAGTTTTGTAGGTCTCATTCCTTTTTTTGTATAATTACAAGTATTCTCATATATTTTGTTGAGGATAAAAATATTTAAAATACTTGGTCCAATAAAAAATTATCACGTGGCATGAGGAAGATCAAATATTTTATTCATTATATATATTTTTTGAATAAGATAAAAAAGGACATTCAGTCCAAGGATACATACATAATTACAGGCAGAATAAATCTCTATAAATAGGGACAAGTATGACTCAAAAACCTAAGTCTCTATTTTGCTTACTGAAACTCTACCAAATCCCCTTTTGACTTAAGCATCGGAGTGCTTACGCAAGGAAAAACCCATGCGTCCCTCTAATCATTCTCTTTCTTACAGAACCTCTAGTAGCACGCAACACATCATCATTTTGTTTGGCAACAACAATTGACGCCGACTGTGGAAAATCGGAAGAAAAGTTCTTAGTTCTACAATAATGGTGAGAACACGATTAGCAGCGATGATGAGTGATGAAAATGAAGATGTGGCAAGCTCTCCGATTGGTGACTTGAGTGATGGAGTTCAAGGGGAGAGAGGGTCAAGTATGATGACAATTCTCATAGCTGAATTTGAAGCTATGAAAAAACAAGGAGAAGAAACTGTCCAAGTGTTACGGGCTATGGTTGATATGTTCAAATCGCGCGAGACCTTGACAGCATGCCCGCGGAAGACCCTGATGGCATGCCCGTGTGAAACCCTCATGGCATGCCCTCGCGAGACCCTGACGGCATGCCCGCGCTAAACCCTCACGGCATGCCCGCTCGAGACCTTCATGACATGTCAGTTCAAGACCCTTACGGCATGCTCAAGTGAGACTCTGACGGTTGGATGGCACGAGACCCTGTGGGCCTGGCGACTGGAGATCTATTACGTGAGGTTGCAGTAGATCTTATGCATGAGGCTACAGAAGGATTGGGGCGTCAGGGCGCGGAAGACTCCGTACAAGAAGTTTCGAAAGACCTTAGACTTGAAATAGCAAGAGGCATGAGGCCCCAAGGTATGTGAGGCTCTGGGCATGAGGGTTCAGAAGGTCGGAGACACCAAGCTATAGAAGATCCCTTGCACGAGACTCCAATTTATCGGAGGCATCAGGGTTTTGGAGAACCACGATGTCAGGGTACCAGGAATGCAACGCAAGAGATTGTTGGTGGTCAGAGACGCCAAAATATTGAAAGCTTTGAGAGTCCGGCTATGGTAGATTCTGGGTATTTGAATACAAAATATCTCTGGTCCCAGAACATAAATAGTTCGCCAAATAATGGGGTCAGAGGTGTCGAATAACAGGTACACATGTTGGGAGAAACTCGGAAGCAAATTCGACATGGAACCCTGAAACTAAAATGGCTAATTTTCAACATCGGGCCCGTCAAAACCAAATGTAGGATAATGAGAGAGAGGTTGTTGACTATGATCAAGCTGATTCATGCAAGGTCCAAAATAGGCCTGCATCCATGATACAAGATGCCATAGATATGAAGAAAATGGTTGAACAAATCTTAGAGGAGAAAAGGTTGGTTTCGGCTGAAGAGAACCAGAGAAGAAGAATCTCCTTCAGTACAGTGATCATGGGAAAACCATTGCCCCCAAAGTTCAAGATACCGCAAATAACAGCATATGCCGAAAAGACTGACCCTTATGATCATGTTGAAAATTATGAGTCGTTAATGCTACTACATGGATGGAATGATGAGATTATGTGTAGGGCATTCTCCCTAACCTTAACTAGCCACGCACTGAAGTGGTTCAACAACTTACCAGAAGGGTCTATTTCGTCTTTTAATCAGCTGATGAGTGAATTTCTGAAGGCCTTTGTGATAAATAGCCATAAAAGGAAGGAGGCCACCTATTTGCTCACCCTAAGACAAGGGAACAAAGAATCACTAAAAAGCTATGTAGATCGATTCTATGATGCTACTCTTGAGGTACGTTATCTACAAGTTGGAGTAGCGGTGACAGCCATGCTACATGGGACAATATTTGAAAAGCTCCAAGAATCATTGTCTTTAGATCATCCAACGACAATTGTAGACTTGTTTTCTAGAGTAAACAAGTATATTACTCAAGAGGGGGTGATAAAAATGATACCAACGCTGGACTTTAAAGAAGAAAGGAAGCGAGAAAGAGAGCCTGATGAGAAGAACATAGGAAGATCAGACAAATCAGGAAAACCCCAAAGTTGAAGTATGCTAATTACATGCAGTTTATCGAACCACGTGCTTCGATCCTAGCGGCCTTCGAAATAACTAGGATGCTTCAATTCCTATGAGAGGTGAGGGAAATCTACATTGAGACCTCAGGTCCTATTGTAGCTTCCACTCTGCCTTTGGTCATTCGACTGAGAAGTGTCACGATCTGATGAATCAGCTTGAGAGATTAGCTAAAGAATGGTTGTTAGACCGTTACATACAGAGAAATGGGAGGAATCAATATCCTGTGCGTGGTCGAGGAGACAACAGACTGCGAGATAGGCGTAATGATAACAGAGTAAATAGAATGAGGAACGAAGAGAAGGAAACGGAGCAAGGCAGGGAGAACGTAGGAACCAACATATAGACAATGAACTAACAAGAGCTGTCATTAATGTCATTTCTGGAGGAGAATACATGGCTGGTAGTTCATCTTCTTCGCGAAAAGCTTATACTAGGCAAGCATACCAGGTCCACTCTGTGATGAAGGTGACTGAGAAAGAAGAGGTGATTGCGTTCACACCTAATGATCAAGGAGATGTGATTGTGCCTCATGATGATCCTATAGTCATATCCGCGGTGGTAGCTAAGCATCCGATAAGCTGGATTCTGGTAGATAATGGAAGCTCGGTGAACCTTATCTACTGAAATTGCTTTAAGAAAATGAATCTAGGGGAAGATAGGCTAAAGCCTGTAACCACCCCCCCCCCCCCGTTCGGCTTCACTGGAGAAAAAGTAAAGGTGTCACACCCCACTTTCGGGTGTCCTTTATCCATACTTACGCTACTACGGTTGGGCTGTGAGGCGATGTAATTACTTAAGTTCCTTGAATTTACAGCGAAAATATTTAAAATTTAATTTACACTCCCATGTGTGTAAATATACAACATTAATTGTATAATAATATCTTTACATAACATCCCCATAAAACTGTTACATTTCTTAGGTATAACTGTGCGATACATCAAGATAGATACAAAATACATGTGTGTATACAATTCTTATACCTTTACAACTGGCGGGAGCTGTCCAACTCAAAAAGAAATCTAGCGACCACCACTCTCCTACTTCTCAGTACTTGGAGGGAGAAAATAGTGGGATGAACAAACTACATCTCAGTAACGAAATGAATGCTAGCAGGTAGATATCGTACTACCTACATAGCCCATGCATGTATTAAACCAAACCATGTTTTCATTATAAATAGAAATATCATCGGAAAATGCAGAAACATATATTTTTCATTTGGCATTTTCATGAATACAAATATTTAAATTTTCCACTTGAAACATGTTTCATAAGACAATGCTTTCATGGCACAAGTGATTAAATCAGAGATTTATCAAATGCACAAGAATCTCTTTCTTTTCTCAATCATTTCTTTTTCCTCAAACCTCTTTCTTTTTTGAGATTGTCTCTGTTTCTCGAATCTCTGAGACAGAAATGGAATTTTTGGCAATCAAATATCCACGACATATGACTATAGTCAGTGATCCCAAGCCTCACTGATCAGGTGTGCACAGGGCATCACTTCGCCTGAAGGGGGATGGGTCAGTCCTACCCTCCGGCTCATCTCAATCAACCTCATCTCCTCATATACTCACGGTATAAGGTACGCCATGTGTCATCTACGCAATACTCGTACTCACGTGCACCCAGCACAGTACATAGTATACCAACGGACAAGTACACAATACTACGTACGACCGTGGACCCAAGTTGTCAGGACCCGTTATCAATCCATGACTTAACCAAAAATCACTACAAATTTTTCGCATTTTTAACTTACCTTTCCTCTCCTCAATGGTTGGGCTGTGATTCGATGTCAGACTCCTCGCTTACCACGTTATCCATTATCATACATACATGTCAATATACTGTTACTGATTGTAACTTCTTTTATATAAAATCTAACACAAATACATTCCCCATAATATATATCGTATACATCACTGTGCTGTTTTTATGTATAGATACACAACTGTACAAAATATGTATACCTGGCGATCGATAGGAACTAGCAGTGGACTCAGGAACACTATCCCTCGATAACTCTCGTTCTACTGCTGATGCTCTGTAGAGAGATGTAAAGAAAGGGGGTGAGCATACAACGCGCTCAGTAAGGAAATCAGGCAAGCAAGTAGATATCTACACTATCTACTCAAAATAATGTTATGCCTTGAAAACATTATTTCCGTAACTCACTTTAAAAGCATGTCTTTAAATATACATATGTATACTTGTACAGATTAAATCCCATGTACAGAAATCATGCTTTCTTTCTCAAATGTAGGCATGTAGTGCAAAACAATGCATCTTTATATAAATCATGCCTTTATGTAAATCATGCCATGTATATTTAAATCACAATAAATATGACATTTAAATCATACACATCACAAAATCGGAGTCTGACCCATCCCTCAAGTCTGTCTGCAATTTAAATCAGTCAATCAATGTGATATATCATGTGAGACTCTGTGGTGAAATGCAAATAGTATCTTGGATTATGATCATATCCGACATGTGATCCCAAGCAACATAGATCTCGATGTGCGGGGCATCACTGCGGCAACGGGAGGGGGGTCAGTCCATCATAACCGTCAGCTATATCCTCCTCAACTCCACAACAACACACGGTACAATGTACTCTCATGCCCCAGGCACGGTACAAAGTACTCCCGTGGACCCTACATCACAGTCAGGGTGCCTGCCATAGTTCTTAGCCCTTAAACCATGGAATATCATACCACATCTCTAATACCCTCATGCGACTATACTCTCACATAATGTGACACACAGTCACACAAAGATGCGGGCATGGGTTTGTAACATGTTTTATATATCACATACAGTGCGCGCCTTTGAGTGCGACTCACAGTCGACACTCCGCTCAAACACTGTTTCACATCACAAACTCAACTCTAGTGCGAGTAAACTTCCATCAACTAGGTCAATGTATAGTTCATGTATTAAATCAAGTACGAGCAATAGCTCAATTACCATGCTATGCACAATATCATCAAATCAAGTACGAGCAATAGGTCCAGTTCTATGTCATGTATAAATCATGAAGAATCGAGTATGAGCAACACTCCAGCACTCTGTCATGTATCTCATGTAAAACTCGAGTACGAGCTAATCGCTCCAGCACTCTGTCATGCATATATCATATAAAATTGAGTACGAGTAATAACTCCAGTACTCTATCATGCATGTCATGGAAATCTAGTGCGAATCAAAATCTAGTACTAATGTATGTGGAAAATATATGAAATCCAGTGCGAGCTATGCTCCAGCATGATTCATTCTCACAAAATATGATAAGTGGCTCTTTAAAAAGGGATGATTTACAAAACATCAAAATCAACACTATAAAGTGTGCTTAATTCACATCAACCTTAAAATTATTAGCCCATCTATTTATTCTCCTGCTAAACAACAGTTAAAACACTCAAAATAGTGGTTTCCATGCTTTTTACAACTTTTTACAACTTTTCACAAAAGTTGACTTTTTGACTAACTAGGGGCAAAATCGTAATTTACCACGATCGGGTCGTAATAATTATTATTCACTTTCTCTGACCCTCAGAGTTTTTAAATGAATGTAAAAGTAGATGAAAATACGTGCAGGTATCTCTAACTACTCACAAAAGTCTCTTACCTGCAATCACTCGAGAAATTTCACTTTCTCTGCGCTGCTCGTTTCAGCAGTCCGATTTGCTCCTCCAATACTCTCTGGAGCTGCATATAACCATTTATCAAGTTAATTACACTTTTTCTATTGTATTTCACATTAAATACAGTCCATTTCTCTTAATGGGCTTTAAAAATCCTTAATGAGCCTAACTATGCCTTAAGCCCATTTTCATTTTACTATTCATTTTTGTTGGGCCTATTAGGCTTGTGGGGCCCACCAACTCTTATTGGGCTTGTCCTAGACCCATTATATCTTATTGGGCCTAAAATATTTGGGCTTGGCCCATTGGGCCTCTCGGCCACATGCCATGGTCGAGAGCTACCTATGCCATCGGTTTTGCCATGGCATGTCATTCATGCCTATTTCTTAGCCAATTCACTTAGGCATTTTCACAGACACTTGGTTGGCAACATTTCTAAACCTCATATAGTTCATTTAGGCATTTTATCAAACACCTTGATTGCCAACTAATTACATGTATTAATTAATCAAATTGATTAATTCTAATTACACTATAAATATTAACACATGTACATTAATCTATTTATGTCTTAAAATCATATGGGCATAAAATCAATATCCCATTACTCACTCTCGGCCTAACCAACATCATGGTGATTTAATATGTTTCAATGATTAAAACATACACCAATATACTTAAAATCATTCATACATTAACATATATGAAATTGAAAATTAGAAAATATACCAATTGTTGTGTTCACCCTTTGGCCGAATCTTTGAAGGCTCATGGTTTGCACTCTATGGCTCCTTGATAGCCAATTCCAACATATGTCACTCTCCTTTCAATTTGGAACAACTTCTATGAAGGATGCAAGTTCCAATTATGCCTAATTCCAAGTGATTTCTAGTGAGAGAAAGCTTGGATAATATGTTTCAATGGTTTCTTCTTCTAGCCGAATTTGGTGTGATGAAGATGACAATGGTGTGGCTGAATTTATAAGCCACTTACTTAGCCATTAAGCTTTACTTTTCAGCCATTAAGCTTGACTTTCCAAGCCTTAGTCATGAGTCACCTTATGAGTCATGGTTAGCTTTAACTATGGTTAGATATTTTTCTCATGGGCTTTCTATTTGGGCTTCTCGGTTTGTGCTTTCTTAATGGGCTTTTGGGCTGAAATTTTTACTATGTCTCGGACCTTTAATTGTCTCAAAATTTGGCCAATCAATTGGTCCAACAATTCGGTCTAAAGGACCTAAGAATTTCGATATACGTTTAGTATACCTTAATGGGCTTTAAAATTTTCACCTTATGCCCATTACGTTTTTAACCATTAAATTTAATCCGGAATCCTCCCGAAAAAATTTTCCTTACTTCCGAGGATGATTATCTTGTATTCTGACCAAGAATATTTTTTTCCAAATTTTTCTCCACACTTAGGTTAATTTTTAACCATGATTAGTCAACTATGGTAAAAGTCCACTTTCTTAACTATAGTTGACTTTTTCCTTAACCATTGACCAAGTTGACTTTTTCTCAAAATTCTGGAAGTGTCATTTCTTATGTCTTACACTCTCATCTTTATGTTTCTCCGGTTCCTGATGAATTATTTCACCCGAAACACCTTATCTCGCCAAAAAGGTCCATTTTACCCTTTTTAGCTTTTACTCTCGTTTTCTATGTTCGGGTCTAAATCAAGCTGACTTTCCTTCATGAGCTCTCCATGTTCTCTCATTTTAAGTTCTTATTTTCAGTCAGAATGGTTTAGATTTACTCGGTTTAGCCTGTGACACTTATAGCTCACATTAGGCTTGTTATGTTACTTTTGCGTGTTAAATCATTTCACTAACACTTTAAGTCTAGTAAATACTCTTCTTATGATTCAACTATAATAACGGAGTGTTCATACACATAGGAATCATAAGGTACAAGCTACATAAAATTCGGGTCTGACAATCCTCCCCCACTCAGAAAATTTGGTCCTCCAAATTAGAACCAAGTCAGTCATCAAATAGGTGAGGGTACTTCTCTCGCATCAGACTCTCTATCTCCCAAGTAGCTTCTTCTGAAGTATGATGCTACCAGTGAATCTTCACTAACCCGATGGTCTTCGATCTCAATACCTTCTCTTTCCTATCCAATATCCGAGTCGGTCTCTCAACATATGAAATGTCCTCTCGGAGCTCCAAAGGCTCGTAACTAATCACATGTGCCGGATCCGGGTGATATTTTCGAAGCATCGATATGTGGAAGACGTTATGGACACCTGATAAGTCCGGTGGCAATACCAACCTATACGCCTTATCTCTCACTCGATCAAGTATCTCAAAGGGTCCAATATAGCGAGGATTTAGTTTCCCTCTCTTCCCAAATCTCGCTATGCCCTTGGAAGGAGAAACTCTCAAAAACACGGATTCACCAACGACGAACTCTAGTGGCCTACATCTCCTGTCAGCGTAACTCTTCTGTCTACTCTGAGCTGTCCTCAATCTCTCTACTATTAAGTGGACATCCTCAGATGCTTGTGTAACCATGTCAGGAGCGAAAATCTTATGGTCACCCACTTCTTCCCGTCCAATAGGGGAACGACATCTACGGCCACATAAAGCCTCATACGGTGCCATCCCGATACTCGAATGATAACTGTTGTTGTAGGCGAACTCGGCTAGTGGCAAGTGGTCATCCCAAGAGCCTCTAAAATCTAGCACACATGCTCTCAACATATCCTCCAGAGTCTATATAGTCCTCTCTGACTGACCATCTGTCTGAGGATAGAAAGCGATGCTCAAACTCAATTGGGTTCCCATGGCTTCCTGAAAATATCCTCAAAAGTGAGAAGTGAAGCGGGAATCCCTATCAGAGACTATGCCCACTGGTACACCGTGTAACCTCACTACATCGCGTACATACAGTTTTGCTAATGAACTCAGAGTATCGATCGCTCTCATAGCTAGGAAGTGGGCTGACTTCGTCAGTCTATCGACGATCACCCATATCGCATCGTGATTCCTGCGGGTTCTCGGTAAACCCATCACAAAATCCATGGTGATATGCTCCCATTTCCATGTCGGTATAGGTAGAGGCTGCAATAACCCTGCAGGTTTCTGATGCTCTACCTTCACCTGCTGACATACGAGACACTTTGCCACAAAGTCTGCTACATCTCTCTTCATCCCCGACCACCAGTATACCTTTCGGAGGTTCTGATACATTTTGTTACTCCCCGGATGTAATGTATACCTCGACGAATGAGCTTCCGCCAATATCAATCTCCTTAGTCTTGGATCCTCGGGAACACATAGTCTGCCCCTGAACCTTAGTAGTCCATCAGAACTCAACTCAAATTCATTCACGGTGCCCTTCTGCATCTGACTACTTACATCCATACAAAATGAATCAGTCTGCTGAGCCACTCTGATCCTGTCCAACAAGTCTGGCTCCAAGCGTAGACTAGCTATTAAATAGCCTGTATCCATGTCAGAAGGCACGACTGCCAAACTGAGGCTAGCAAACTGCTCTAGCAAATCATGTTCCCTAACCATCATATACGATACCATCCCTAGGCTCTTCCTACTTAAGGCATCGGCTACAACGTTAGCCTTACCCGGATGATAAAGTATCTCACAATCGTAGTCCTTCAGAAGCTCTAGCCATCTTCTCTGTCTCATGTTCAGCTCTTTCTGTGAGAACAGATACTTGAGGCTCTTATGGTCGGTAAATATCTAGAACTTCTCGCCATACAAGTAGTGGCGCCATACCTTCAATGCAAATACTACTGCTGCTATCTCCAAATCATGGGTCGGATAGTTCTTCTCATGATCCTTCAGCTGTCTGGATCCATAAGCAACTACCTTCCCATCCTGCATCAATACACAGCCCAGTCCCTGATGCGAAGCATCTGTATACACTGTAAATCCTCCTGAGCTGGTAGGGATAGTGAGAATCAGAGCGGTGGTCAATCGACGCTTCAACTCCTCAAAACTCTTCCCACAATCCTCGTTCCATACGAACAGTACACTCTTTCGAGTAAGACGTGTCAACGGAGCAGCCAACTTCAAAAATCCCTCAACGAATCTTCGATAGTATCCAGCTAAACCCAGAAAACTCCTGATCTCGGTGACTGTCCTCGACTGTTCCCACTGAACTACAGCCTCTATCTTAGATGGATCAACTGATACACCATCTCTCGATACAACATGTCCCAAAAATGAGATCTGTGACAACCAAAATTCACACTTACTGAGCCTAGCATATAACTTATGCTCTCGTAGAGTCTGCAACACGATCATAAGGTGCTCCTCATGCTCCTCCTTGGATCTCGAATACACCAATATGTCATCGATAAAAATGATAACAAACTGGTCCAAATATGGCTTGAACACATCGTTCATCAAAGCCATGAAAGCAGCTGGAGCATTCGTCAATCCGAATGGCATGACCAAGAACTCATAATAGCCATATCGAGTACGAAATGCTGTCTTGGGTACATCTCCACTCCGAACCTTCAGCTGATGATACCCAGACCTCAGGTCAATCTTGGAAAAGACCTGTGCTCCCTGAAGCTGATATAACAAGTCATCAATGCGTGGAAGGGGGTATGTATTCTTGATGGTGGCCTTATTCAACAATCGGTAATCTATACACAATCGGAGGCTCCCATCCTTCTTCCTCACAAACAAAATCGATGCTCCCCAAGGTGAAACACTCGTTCGAACAAAACCCCTATCCAACAGCTCCTGTAACTGTCTCTTGAGCTCCTCCAGCTCAACCAAGGCCATGCGATATGGTGGTCTCGAAATAGGCTCCGTACCAGGTACCAAATCTATACAGAACTCCATCTCTCTGTCTAGTGGTAACCCTGGCAATTCATCCAAAAAAACATCTGGGTACTTACTGACCACAGTAATATCTGACCACTCCGGATGTGCCTTATCCATATCTACCACGTACGCAATGAAACCTCGAATCACATCCGATGAAGCATCGCTGTCCTCTGGTCCAAAGCATGCACTCGCCCTCGACCAATCACTTGTTTCCCCTTTTCTTCTGCCGTCGCTCTACCTCTTTAAGCAGACGTAACAGCTGGAGCTCTAACTGGCTCCCTGCCCCTCAGTGGTGCAGTATCAACCATCTCCGGGCAAGCTCTAGCCATATGCCCCTGTTTCCCATATCAAAAACATACAATAGGAGTCAGCGGACACGATCTACCTCCATGTTGTTTACCGCATCTTCTGCACTGATCGGCAGCAGGTCTCTGTCCTCCTATGACAATGCCCTTTGCTGGGGCTACAGTCGGATAAGCAGGAGGTCTAGCATATCTCTCTCGTGCCTCCTCAACCCATGATCTCTTACCGAAGAGTTTCTTCCCTCTTCGATAACCGAAATCTCTAGCTAACCTCTTCTTCTGTATATCTCGACTACGGCTAAACTTCTCAAACTCGGAAGCATTCCTCTCATAATCTTGCTCACACAGTTGCGCCCTGTGTACTGCTTCCTCATAGGTAGCTATGTCTAATGGGACCAACCTGGACCGCAGAACCGGTCTCAACTCATCGATAAACCTATGGACCTTCTTGGCCTCACTATGCATGGTATCTGGGTCATATCTTCCCAGGGATAGGAATCGAGTCTCATACTCATCCACTGATAGAATCCCTTGGTTCAGTCCCAAAAACTCTGCCTGTAGTTTCCGCTGTACGGTATCGGGAACAAACTGCCTCCTAAAGGCCTCCCGAAATATCTCCCAACTGATATCTGTGTGTCGGGCTCTCAATATAGGTCGAGTGTACTTCCACCAATGCTCTGCAGCTCCCTTCAGTAGGATCGCAGCAAATGCAACCATCTTCGATGTCGTGCACTCGAAGAATCCATAATGCTTCTCCATCTCTGCCACCCACTCCTCGGCAGCTACAGGGTCCTTGACCCCACTGAAAGATGGAGGTCTAAACTTCAGGAATTCTCACAACCGATGCAGATCACATCCATATCCTAATCCACTACCACCCGAAACCGGTGGGGGTGTAGGAGTCTCTATAGTCCTCGGTGCATGAGTCGTCTGTGTAGGTGTATCAGGGGCAACTGCCTCTCCTGTCGTAGCTCCTGCCTCTTGTCTTTGCATACCTGGCATCGTCTGTGCCAACATCTCTACAATCGTCTCAAGACTACGCTCTAATCTTGTAAAGCGCGTCTCAGCACACTCGGGTGCCTCAATAGCACCTGGAGTCTCATGCGTAGGTAATGGTTCGGCAACAGCTCATCCCTCGGGTCTATCTCCCCGACCTTGAGCCCTACCTCTCGTAACTCTACCACTACGCGTATTTGCCATATAGGCAAAGTTTCTACATTCATAATAATGAATTAGTCCGTCTCCTATCCGGTATACATAGTTATATCTAAACACAGCACAGTACTATGGGGATGTACACTTTCCTATTTCCTAACATCGACTCACATCAGACCAACCTCTACTCTGATACCATTCTGTCAGGACCCGTTCTCAATCCATGACTTAAGCAAAAATCACTGCAAATTTTTTGCATTTTTAACTTACCTTTCCTCTCCTCAATGGTTGGGTTGTGATTCGATGTCAGACTCCTCGCTTACCACGTTATCCATTATCATACATACATGTCAATATACTGTTACTTACTGTAACTGCTTTTATATAAAATCTAACACAAATACATTCTCCATAATATATCGTATACATCACTGTGCTGTTTCTATGTTTAGATACACAACTGTACAAAATATGTATACCTGGCGATCGATAGGAACTAGTAGTGGACTCAGGAACACTATCCCTCGATAACTCTCGTTCTACTGCTGATGCTCTGTAGAGAGATGTAAAGAAAGCGGAGTGAGCATACAACGCGCTCAGTAAGGAAATCGGGCAAGCAAGTAGATATCTACACTATCTACTCAAAATAAGTTATGCCTTGAAAACATTATTTCTTTAACTCACTTTAAAAGCATGTCTTTAAATATATATATGTATACTTGTACAGATTAAATCCCATGTACAGAAATCATGCTTTCTTTCTCAAATGTAGGCATGTAGTGCAAAACAATGCATCTTTATATAAATCATGCCTTTATGTAAATCATGCCATGTATATTTAAATCATAATAAATATGGCTTAAATCATACACATCATAAAATCGGAGTCCGACCCATCCCTCAAGTCTGTCCGCAATTTAAATCAGTCAATCAATGTGATATATCATGTGAGACTCTGTGGTGAAATGCAAATAGTATCTTGGACTATGATCATATCCGACACATGATCCCAAGCAACACAGATCTCGTTGTGCGGGGCATCACTGCTGCAACAGGAGGGGGGGTCAGTCCATCACAACCGTCAGCTATATCCTCCTCAACTCCACAACAACACATGGTACAATGTACTCCCATGCCCCAGGCACGGTACAAAGTACTCCCGTGGACCCTATATCACAGTCGGGGTGCCTGCCATAAGTCTAGCCCTTAAACAATGGAATATCATACTACATCTCTAATACCCTCATGCGACTATCCTCTCACATAATGTGACACACAGTCACACAAGGATGAGGGCATGGGTTTGTAACATGTTTTATATATCACATACAGTGCGCGCCTTTGAGTGCGACTCACAGTCGACACTCCGCTCAAACACTGTTTCACATCACAAACTCAACTCTAGTGCGAGTAAACCTCTAGCAACTAGGTCAATGCATAGTTCATGTATTAAATTAAGTACGAGCAATAGCTCCAATACCATGCTATGCACAATATCATCAAATCAAGTACGAGCAATAGCTCCAGTACTATGTCATGTATAAATCATGAAGAATCGAGTACGAGCAACGCTCCAGCACTCTGTCATGTATCTCATGTAAAACTCGAGTACGAGCTAATCGCTCCAGCACTCTGTCATGCATATATCATATAAAACTGAGTACGAGTAATAACTCTAGTACTCTATCATGCATGTCATGGAAATCTAGTGCGAATCAAAATCCAGCACTAATGTATGTGGAAAATATATGAAATCCAGTGCGAGCTATGCTCCAGCATGATTCATTCTCACAAAATATGATATATGGCTCTTTAAAAAGGGAGGATTTACAAAACATCAAAATCAACACAATAAAGTGTGCTTAATTCACATCAACCTTAAAATCATTAGCCCATCTATTTATTCTCCTGCTAAACAGCAGTTAAAACACTCAAAATAGTGGTTTTCATGCTTTTTACATTTTTTACAACTTTTCACAAAAGTTGACTCTTTGACTAACTAGGGGCAAAATCGTAATTTACCACTATCAGGTCGCAATAATTATTATTCACTTTCTTTGACCCTCAGAGTTTTTAAATGAATGTAAAAGTAGACGAAAATACGTGCAGGTATCTCTAACTACTCACAAAAGTCCCTTACTTGCAATCACTCGAGAAATTTCACTTTCTCTGCGCTGCTCGTTTCAGCAGTCCGATTTGCTCCTCCAATACTCTCTGGAGCTGCATATAACCATTTATCAGGTTAATTACACTTTTCCTATTGTATTTCACATTAAATACAGTCCATTTCTCTTAATGGGCTTTAAAAATCCTTAATGGGCCTAACTATACCTTAAGCCCATTTTCATTTTACTATTCATTTTTGTTGGGCCTATCGGGCTTATGGGGCCCACCAACTCTTATTGGGCTTGTCCTAGACCCATTATATCTTATTGGACCTAAAATATTTGGGCTTGACCCATTGGGCCTCTCGGCCACATGCCATGGCCGAGAGCTACCCATGCCATCGGTTTTGCCATGGCATGTCATCCATGCCTATTTCTTAGCCAATTCACTTAGGCATTTTCACAAACACTTGGTTAGCAACATTCCTAAACCTCATATAGTTCATTTAGGCATTTTATCAAACACCTTGATCGCCAACTAATTACATGTATTAATTAATCAAATTGATTAATTCTAATTACATTATAAATATTAACACATGTACATTAATCCATTTATGCCTTAAAATCATATGGGCATAAAATCAATATCCCATTACTCACTCTCGGCCTAACCAACATCATGGTGATTTAATATGTTTCAATGATTAAAACATACACCAATATACTTAAAATCATTCATACATTAACATATATGAAATTGAAAATTAGAAAATATACCAATTGTTGTGTTCACCCTTTGGCCGAATCTTTGAAGGCTCACGGTTTGCACTCTATGGCTCCTTGATAGCCAATTCCAACATATGTCACTCTCCTTTCAATTTGGAACAACTTCTATGAAGGATGCAAGTTCCAATTATGCCTAATTCCTAGTGATTTCTAGTGAGAGAAAGCTTGGATAATATGTTTCAATGGTTTCTTCTTCTAGCCGAATTTGGTGTGATGAAGATGACAATGGTGTGGCTAAATTTATAAGCCACTTACTTAGCCATTAAGCTTTACTTTTCAGCCATTAAGCTTGACTTTCCAAGCCTTAGCCATGAGTCACCTAATGAGTCACCTTATGAGTCATGGTTAGCTTTAACTATGGTTAGATATTTTTCTCATGGGCTTTCCATTTGGGCTTCTTGGTTTGGGCTTTCTTAATGGGCTTTTGGGTTGAAATTTTTAATATGTCTCGGGCCTTTAATTGTCTATAAATTTGGTCAATCAATTGGTCCAACAATTCGGTCTAAAGGACCTAAGAATTTCGACATACGTTTAGTATACCTTAATGGGCTTTAAAATTTTCACCTTAGGCCCATTATGTTTTTAACCATTAAATTTAATCCGGAATCTTTCCGAATAAATTTTTCTTACTTCCGGGGATGATTATCTTGTATTCTGGCTAAGACTATTTTTTCCCAAATTTTTCTCCACACTTAGGTTAATTTTTAACCATGATTAGTCAACTATGGTAAAAGTCCACTTTCTTAACTATAGTTGACTTTTTCCTTAACCATTGACCAAGTTGACTTTTTCTCAAAATTTTGAAAGTGTCATATCTTATGTCTTACACTCTCATCTTTATGTTTCACCCGTTCCCGGTGGATAATTTCACCCGAAACACCTTATCTCGCCAAAAAGGTCCATTTTACCCTTTTTAGCCTTTACTCTCGTTTTCTATGTTCGGGACTAAATTAAGCTGACTTTCCTTCATGAGCTCTCCATGCTCTCTCATTTTAAGTTCTTATTTTCAGTCAGAATAGTTTAGATTTACTCGGTTTAGCCTGTGAAACTTATAGCTCACATTAGGCTTGTTATGTAGCTTTTGCGTGTTAAATCATTTCACTAACACTTTAAGTCTAGTAAATACTCTTCTTATGATTCAACTATAATAACGGAGTGTTCATACACATAGGAATCATAAGGTACAAGCTACATAAAATTCGGGTCTGACACAAGTCCATACTCTAACTCCGATGGACTTTTGATCCTGAACCATGTCTCATATACCAGGCGAGCAAGCAGCGTGACACACAGTCATCGCAAGGCTCCAGCACAGTATGAGGTATTGTTAAGGCCCAGTTTATTCAAAGACCATCGGTTGGCATCCCCTTGGGTCCTAAACCCCCAGGTTTACCTCAACTCATTAAAACCAGGTGCGAGCAATGCTCCAGCACTTTTCTCAAAACCATCGTGCGAGTTAAACTCCAGCACGGCACATCAAAAGCATAGAAACATGTGCGAGCTAACACCCCAGCACATAGTCAAGTCATTAAAATGGGTTTGAGCTAAAGCTCAAACACCAATCTCATCTCAAATCCAATAGGTGGTTATTTTCTCTTTTAAACTCAAAACATGTTTATTTATGCAGCATGTATTTCCATGCTAAAACATGTAAAACTAGCCAACCTATCATTATCATTTCTCAATCACCACATCAATTCAAAATAGAGAAAACATTGAAATCATCATATCATGCTATTTCCTTACCCCATCCCATTTATTAATACATATATATCATAGTATATTTCATGCTTCATATCATTTCATAGAATCGTAGTATCATACTAATTCTAGCAATATATCTACGAAATTGTCGTAAAATACGTACGAACATCTCTATAGCTAACACCCAGTCCCTTACCTCGAATCGCGCTCGTATTTCCTTTGTCACGTACGCTCCGTTCGCGATCCGGATTAGCCGTGTTCCATGTTCTTCCGAGCTACACGTACAATCATCAAGTTATTTTCTATTTTCATCTATTAAACATACATGTTGTCTTCTATTTATGTATTCATACTCCTCAAATCCTTCAAATCACATTTCACCTTTCCACTAACGTCATTTTATCATCTATAAAGCTTTCCATCATTTTTCCATGGATTTTCTCTTTATAAATCTCCCTTAATACTACTCACCTATCACTACATTCATCTTTCATATCAACATTTCACATCTCATTCAACCCATACAATGTCTAGAATCCATATTTAGAGATTGAAGGTTGAAGAACTTACCCTTTTTTCTTAGCCAAACTTGTGGTAGCCACAACTCCTTCTCTTGATCACACCAATGTATGATTTTTGGATATGTTGTTCTCCTTTCTTCAATGAACAACTTTCCCTTCTTGAGCTCCTTTAGATTCTGACTGCAAGGTAGTGATTTTTAGAGTTAGAAAGCTTGGGCTTTTGAGAGAAAATGGCAGGTGAGGTTTGGTGGGAGAAGAATTCTAAGTTTTCATCTCAATCCCGTGCTCTTTTTATAGATGCAGAGACATGAGATAGATCTGGCCCTTGTGGAGATTGATCTCTGCAAGGTTTGTGTTGGCTCTACCGAGAGAGGGGTGAATCGGTTTTTCTAATGTTAATGGCAAATTTAAACTAAATTGAATCTAATTAACAAACAATGAATAAAGAAAGTAAAGTAATGGAATAAATTAAAGGAAGGTAAGGGAGAGAAATATCAAACACAGTAGTTTATAGAGGTTCGGCCAATCTCTTGCCTACGTCCTCTCTTCTTGACCTCCTTGTCAAGAGCTTTCTTTCACTCTTTCAATGAAAGTTACACTCCCTTTTTCAGGTTAAGGAATAACCTCTCTACCCTTTTTACATAAAGATGGATTCACCCTTTTACAAAGTTTATCTCACTGACGAACAAACCTCTTCTCTCTTAAAGTAAGGATGAATACAAGATCAAGCTTTTTATGTGGATAGGATAAATATAGCTTTTGCACATAGGCTTATACAACAAATTAAATAAATGAGGATTGAAGACAAATAGAATGTGGGAATTAAACTCTTGAGAATGTACAGAATGTGCAGCAATAGTGTCTCTATTATCAGTGTCTTCAATGCTTAATTTTATACTGAAGGATTGGTAATTGGAGCATTTAATGTTGTTTTTCCTGTTGAGATTTTTGCAGAAAGAGCCATTGGGAACCTCCAGTAGAATGCCATATCGATCTCCAATCTTAACCAGATCGATCTCTTAGTTGTAATTCCTGCAAAGTCAAAGCAAATTGAAGCAAGAAGATCGATCTTATATATTAATAGATCGATCTTACAATTTGAAAATGTTAGAGCAGATCGATCTGTCGAACAAGCAGATCGATCTTCCAATCTCTCTGTTTGAGGCAAGATCGATCTACAGATAGATCTACCAGGTATTCTTGTAGTGAGGAGATCGATCTCTAATCAACCCAGATCGATCTCCTTAGCTCTTTGACTTTGAGGAGATCGATCTCTTCCTATACCAGATCGATCTCATGAACTCTCTGTTTGAGTACAGATCGATCTACTGCCTTTACCTTTTGTTTTAGAGGAGATCGATCTCTTCCTATACCAAATCGATCTCATCAACATCTTGTATTTAGACAGATCGATCTTATAACCCTTATAGATCGATCTCAGCTTCCTCAATACCTTGTACAAGTTCAATCCTGTAGTAGATCAATCTCATATCATCATGAGATCGATCTCTTATACCGAAAAACCCAGGAGATCGATCTCTCATTTCACCAGATCGATCTCTCATCCTCAAGGACTTAGTTTCTGGTACTTGATAACCTCTAAACATGTTTTTACATCATCTTTATATTATTGAATTTACTTGTTTTGTCATTTCAAAATATATTAACTCAACAATCTCCCCCTTTTTGATATGACAAAACTTATTCAATAAACATGTTTAGTTACCCAAATGCATTATGCACAAACTCCCCTTTTTTGTAAGCTCCCCTTTACTTTTGGCCTCTTAACTCCCCCTTAATTTAGTCATTCCTTTACTTCATTAAACATGTTTTCTTAACATACTTTAAACCATTAAACATGTTTCCTTAACGTTCTTCTCCCCTTTTTTGTCATATCAAGGGCAATAAAGATATAAAGGCAGTTAATTTTCACAAGAACTTGTCATGTCAGTTCAAAATTATAACACATTTCATAGAACTAACATGTCCTTTCATAAAATAAGCATTCAAACAAATGTCGTTTCAAACAACAAGGAGTAAACATGAAAAACTATCTAATCTATTCCTAGTATCCATGTCCTACGGCAGAGGAGGAAATCGCTCCAGAAGTTTCTCGACGCGAGTACGAGTAACCTGCAGATCATCAAACATCGCCTGTTGTGTGGCATGAAGGTTTGCAAAACCTTCATCCATCTTCCGGTTAAGCTCCATGATCATCCTCACAATCGATGCCATTCCATCAGGTGATGTTGCAGGTGCAGTGGGCAGAGCAGTTGAGGAAGATGAACCCTCAGTAGGTGCAGCAGGTGGAGCAGTGGGCTCAGCTGATGGGTCTTCTTCCATGGCTGCCTCAGGCTGCTGTTCTCGCTTCTTCCTCCATTCCCCTCGAAAGTCCTTATAATACCCCATGCGGTGAAGTGTACCAATGTTTAAGACACTCTTTGGGGAAGGCACTTCACCAGTTTCACAGCTAAATCGATCCCAAGTCGTTGTAGAAGGTACGCCAACAGTTGCGGAAAAACTATCGTGGAGGCTTGTCCGCGTACGATCTTCAACCAATCTTCATAAATGAAGTGGACCAGATTGGGTTTTTGACTTGTGGAGTGGATGTGGTGGAGCCAAAATCGATCAAACCTCCTAACTGTGGAGTGACGAGTACCAAATGGCCTGAGGTTCCACGAGATGATAAGATGGAGTAACCTTGGGTGCATTGGTAGGTCACTCGCCTTATCCCCGGGAAGGTCAAACTCTAAGGGGACTTCTTCCTCTTCATCAATCAACCCCTCATCTCTCATGGTGAACACTTGGGCTAAAATAGATGTGTCTATAGGGATTGATTTACCCATGACATACGTTTTAAACCTTAAAATTTTATAAGCATCATCAGGATCATAGATGAGTTCGGCATTAGAAAAGAATGCCCTGATGATGTTTGGGGGTACGGGGGTATTGATTTTGAGAAATGGAAGCCAACCAAATTCTTTCATTTTGGATAGATAAGGAAAATCAATGCGGTTTAAAAACGAGAAATCAATTGTACGCCAATGTTTAATTGGCATGGTCGAGAAATACTCTTCATATCTTTTCCTTTTTGCAGGTGTTTTAAAACACATGTTAAAGGTAGTGACAGAAGAGGGTGGAGCTGTTTGGGAAGATGACCCTTGATCAGCACTTGGTCTAGGGGGTTTTTGGCAAACTCTCTTAAGTTGTGGCATTTCTCTAGACACAGGAATCTCTCTAGACACTCTTAAACACTAGTTCTCTAAAACCTAACCAATGGAACAATGCTAGAATTGACCTAGTGAAAAATTCAACACAAAACTAAGAATTTTTGAGAAAAATTTAGTAATGTGGGTTACTAGAACACTAAACAATGAAGAGAATTGATAGAGACCTTACCAAGATCGATCTGGGAGGAAGAATCGACGGAAGAGGCATGACAGGGTTTAGGGATTTTGAAGATTTGAGATTTTTGAAATTTGGGGATTTTGAGCAGTTTTTATAGTCCAGGGCACAGGAGATCGATCTGTTGCTGCGACAGATCGATCTGTCATTCCCAGAGACTTAAAGAGATCGATCTGTTGAACCAAAAGATTGATCCTCAAAATACAGAAGCTTAATGAGATTGATCTGCCAAGGGCACAGATCGATCTATTGTTTGACAGAGGCTTAAGGAGATCGATCTGCCAAATGCATAGATCGATTTGCTATTTTACAGAGGCTTAAGGAGATCGATCTGTCAAATGCATAGATCGATCTGCTGTTTTATAGAGGCTTAAGGAGATCGATCTTATAGTGGAGAAGATCGATCTGCCTAGCTTAATCTTTCTGCTTTAGGCCTATTTGAAGTATGGAGATCGATCTATAGTGATTGAAGATCGATCTCTCATACCTTTTGCCCAGAAAAATCATTAAAAAACTCATTTAAAATCATTTTGAAATCAAGGTTTTGAAACAGATAAATCTTAAGGAACATTCATGAGTCCTAATTCACCTCTAAGGACACAAAACCTATCTCTATCAAGAGATTTGGTGAATATATCAGCTATTTGATGTAAAGTGTCAATGTACTCTAGAATTATATCTCCCTTTTGAACATGGTCTCTAAGAAAATGGTGCCTAATCTCAATGTGTTTAGTTCTAGAGTGTTGAATAGGATTTTTAGATAGATTGATAGCACTGGTATTATCACATTTAATTGAGACTTGTTTCATGTCAATACCATGGTCTTTCATTTGTTGTTTAATCCAGAAACTTGAGCACTATAACTACCTGCTGCTATGTATTCAACTTCAGTTGTGGACTGAGCTACACTATTTTGTTTCTTAGAGAACCACAAGATTAATCTATTCCTTAATAATTGACATGTACCTGAAGTGCTTTTCCTATCTATTTTACAGCCCCCAAAGTCTGCATCAGAAAATGCATTAAAAGCAAAAGTGGAGTCCTTGGGATACCAAAGTCCTAGGAAGGGAGTGTCTTTAAGGTATCTAAAGATCCTTTTAGTTGCTAATAAGTGTGATTCCTTAGGAGATGATTGAAATCTAACACAAAGGCATACACTAAACAGAATATCTGGTCTACTTGCAGTTAGATAAAGCAATGAACCAATGATAGACCTATAAAGTTTAGTGTCTACACACTTACCATTTTCATCTTTATCAAGCTTGATGTTGGTACCCATTGGAGTTGCTTGAGGTTCGCAATTATCCATTCCAAATCGTTTGAGTAATTCCTTAATATATTTTGCTTGATTGATGAAGGTTCCATCCTTTGTTTGCTTCACTTGAAGTCCCAAGAAGAAAGTGAGCTCTCCCATCATGCTCATTTCAAATTCACTGCATGATCTTAGCAAAGTCTTGGCATAAAGATTCATTAGTTGATCCAAAAATAATATCATCTACATACACTTGAACAACTAGTAAATCCTTATTTTTATTTTTGATAAACAAAGTAGTATCTACTTTTCCTCTTGAAAATCCTTTTTCTATTAAGAATTTTGACAACCTTTCATACCATACTCTAGGAGCTTGTTTCAAACCATAGAGTGCCTTAGATAGTTTGAAGACATGTTCAGGAAATTTATGATTTTCAAAACCGAGAGGTTGCTCTACATAAACTTCTTCATTAATGAAACCATTTAAAAATGCACTCTTTACATCCATTTGATATAACTTGAAGTTTTTATAACCTGCAAAGGCAAGTAGCATTCTTATTGCTTCTAATCTAGCTACCGGTGCATAAGTTTCATCATAGTCTATTCCTTCTTCTTGTCTATAGCCTTGAGTAACTAGCCTAGCCTTGTTTCTTATTATCACACTATTTTCATCCATCCTGTTCTATAATATCCATTTAGTTCCAATTATAGAGTGATCACTAGGTCTAGGAACTAGATTCCATACTTTGCTTCTCTCAAATTGATTTAATTCTTCTTGCATTGCTAAGAACCAATTATTGTCATCTAAGGCTTCATTGACATTTCTAGGTTCTATTTGAGATACAAAGGCTATATATTGACACACATTCCTTAGAGATGATCTAGTTCTAACTCCAAGAGTTGGATCTCCTACAATTTCACAATCTTTTACATATCCTAATTCTCTTGGTGCTCTAGACTCACTTTCTAATATTTCTATTTCTTATTCATCTTCTTTATTAATGTCAAGTCTTTCTAATAGATCATTTTCTATGGTTGAGATTTCTTTCAAGTTTTCATCAAATATCTCAATATCCTCATAATTGGTTGAACCTTAGATAAATCATTTGACTCATCAAATATTACATGAATTGATTCTTCAACCATCAATGTTCTTTTGTTATATACTCTATATGCCTTTGAATTCAAAGAATACCCTAAAAAGATTCTCTCATCACTCTTGGCATCAAATTTTTTTAAATTGTCTTTCCCATTATTTAAGACAAAACATTTGCAGCCAAAGGGGTGAAAATAGCTAATATTAGGCTTCTTACCCTTGTAAAGCTCATAAGGAATTTTCTTTAAAATTGGTCTAATCATAGCTCTATTAATGATATAGCAAGATGTATTTATAGCTTCAGCCTAAAAATATTTAGGTAAATTATTCTCACACAACATGGTTCTAGCCATTTCTTCCAATGTTCTATTTCTTCTCTCAACTACTCCATTTTGTTGTGGTGTCCTAAGGGCTGAAAAATTATGACTAATTCCTTGATCATTGTAATATTCATCAAATCCAATATTTTCAAACTCTTGGCCATGATCACTTCTAATACTAGTTATAGTGTATCCTTTTTCATTTTGAGTCACTTTTGTATAAGCAATGAATTATTCTAAAGCTTCATTTTTCATTCTAAAAAAGAACACCCAAGTGAACCTAGTGTAATCATCAACAATTGCAAACCCATAATGTTTCCCACCTAGGTTTGTTGTTCTAGTTGGTCCAAATAGATCTAGGTGGAGTAATTGAAGAGGCCTATTGGTAGATACACTATGTTTAGGCTTAAATGTTGTCCTTTTATGTTTCCCTTTAACACAAGCTTCACATATTTTGTCATAGTCAAAGGACAACTTATGTAATCATATAACTAGGTCTTTTCTAGCTAACTTAGATAACACATGCATGCTGGCATGACCTAGTCTTCTATGCCACAACCAAGGTTCTTTTTCTTTGTCTACCATTAGGCAAATGTTTTCATTTTTAAGTTCATTTAGATAGACAATGTATATGATACCTTGCCTATGACCTAGGAAAAGAACTTTATTTGATTTAGGATCTATAACATGACATTTCAAACAATCAAAAATTACTTTTTAACCTTTGTCACAAAGTTGACTAATGCTTATTAAGTTATGTTTTAGACCCCTAACAAGCAATACTTTTTCTAATGAAAAGTAGTCATTACCTATTGAACCACTTCCTTCAACTTAGCCTTTGGAGTTATCCCCAAATGTGACTTCTCCACCAACTTTTGATTTAAATGAGTTGAAGTAGCTTCTATCACCGGTCATGTGCCTTGAGCATCCACTGTCCAAGTACCAAGCTTCCTTTGTTTTAGCTTTGTGGTAATGCTCAATCACCTACAATCAAAATTCAAACTCATGTCTTAGGTACCCAAATTCTCTTGGGTCCTTTAAGGTTAATGCAATTCTTGATCCCTTTGGGATCCATTTTACTAAAGCATTAATATCTTTTGAATTAATTACTTCTTTTGGAACCCAAATTCTTTTTACTATTTTTCCTCTAAGAGTGGTCATCTTCATATTACAATTATATGATGCATGTCCCTTCTTATTACAATGTGAACAAATAGTTGAGGGTTTATGCATGTTCTTTCTAGCTATGAAACTTTTGAGATGAGTCTCTCTACTTTTTCCATCATATCCTAATCCGTTTTTATCAAAGAATGCCCTTTGAGTTTTAGCATGTTGTCTAACTTTTGTTGACCCATATAAAATCTATTAAAAGAATTATGTAAGTTACTATTTTTTTCTTTTAGGTCACAAATTTCAAGATTCGTAATTTCAAGTTTCTTTTCACATTCTAACTTGTCCTCTAGCATTAACTCATTTTCTTTCTTCAATTTAGATATTATTTTTTGTACTTCATACTCATACTTTCATATTCCAATGCAAGATCATCAAAGGCATCTTGCAATTCATCAAAAGAATATTCAATGAGGTTTGAAGTTACCTTTTCATCCTCAATAGTCATGAAGCATAGGTTGGCATTATCCTCAATTGAGTCATCATCGGAGCTATCACTGTCGCTCCATGTAGCCATCGTTGCCTTCTTTTTGTGGAACCTATCATTGGATCTTTTAAAAAGAGGACAGTTAAATTTAATATGTTCAGGTTTTTTACATTCATAGCACACAATGATATCCTTTCTACCTAACTCTTCTTGATCTTTCTTGTGGTTTCTCCTACCACTACTACTTACTCTCATTCTCATAAATTTGTTAAATCTTTTGGCAAACATTGCCATCTCAAGATCTTCTTCACTACCACTCTCATTTTTATTTTCCTCTTGAGTAGTAGATTTTAGAGCAACTCCCACTTTCTTGGGTGGCTCTTCATTTCTTATCAACTTCATCTCATATGTGAGTAGTGATCCTATTAATTCATCTAGTGACAATGTGTGAGGGTCCTTGGATTCCTCAATTGCAGTCACTTTAGCTTCCCATGATTTAGGTAGACTATTTAATATTTTCTTGACCATTTCTAAATTAGAGTAGATTTTTCCTAATGATTTTAACCCATTAATTACATCAGTGAATCTAGTGAACATATCACTAATTGATTCTCCTTGTTTCATCCTAAATAGCTCATAGTCATGTATGAGCATTCCTATTTTTGTCTCATTTACTTGGGTTGTACCTTCATGAGTTATTGTCAATTTGTCCCAAATTTGTTTGGCATTGTCATAGTCGGAGACTCTATTGTATTCATTTGGTCCTAAAGCACAAAATAGGGTATGCATGACCTTAGCATTTAGCTGAGCACATTTAACATCATTTGAATCCCATTCATCTTCTTCTTTAAGGATATCTCTTCCCTCTATTCTTTTAGTAGGGATTTGAGGTCCTTTAGTTATAATCCTCCATACCTCATAATCATTTGCTTGAATGAATAACATCATCCTAGTTTTTTAATAAGCATAATGTTCACCATTGAACATAGGAGGCCTAACTGTAGAATGCCCCTCTCCTACTAGATTGGTTGCTACATTGTTGTGAGCCATTAAATCGTTTCTAACTCTTAGGAAGTTATTCCTCTAGAATCAAAGAGTCCTAGCTCTGATACCAATTGTTGGCTCTACCGAGAGGGGGGTGAATCGGTTTTTCTAATGTTAATGGCAAATTTAAACTAAATTGAATCTAATTAACAAACAATGAATAAAGAAAGTAAAGTAATGGGATAAATTAAAGGAAGGTAAGGGAGAGAAATATCAAACACAGTAGTTTATAGAGGTTCGGCCAATCTCTTGCCTACGTCCTCTCTTCTTGACCTCTTTGTCAAGAGCTTTCTTTCACTCTTTCAATGAAAGTTACACACTCCCTTTTTCAGGTTAAGGAATAACCTCTCTACCCTTTTTACACAAAGATGGATTCACCCTTTTACAAAGTTTATCTCACTGATGAACAAACCTCTTCTCTCTTAAAGTAAGGATGAATACAAGATCAAGCTTTTTATGTGGGTAGGATAAATATAGCTTTTGCACACAAGCTTATACAACAAACTCAATAAATGAGGATTGAAGACAAATAGAATATGGGAATTAAACTCTTGAGAATGTACAGAATGTGCAGCAATAGTGTCTCTATTCTCAGTGTCTTCAATGCTTGATTTTATACTGAAGGATTGGTAATTGGAGCATTTAATACTATTTTTCCCGTTGAGATTTTTGCAGAAAGAGCCGTTGGGAACCTCCAGTAGAATTCCAGATCGATCTCCAATCTTGACCAGATCGATCTCTTAGTTGTAATTCCTGCAAAGTCAAAGTAAATTGAAGCAAGAAGATCGATCTTATATATGAACAGATCAATCTTACAATTTGAAAATGTTAGAGCAGATCGATCTATCGAACAAGCAAATCGATCTTCCAATCTCTCTGTTTGAGGCAAGATCGATCTACAGATCGATCTACCAGGTATTCTCGTAGTGAGGAGATCGATCTCCCTAGCTCTCTGACTTTGAGGAGATCAATCTCTTCCTATACCAGATCGATCTCATGAACTCTCTGTTTGAGTACAGATCGATCTACTGCCTTTACCCTTTGTTTTAGAGGAGATCGATCTCTTCCTATACCAGATCGATCTCATCAACATCTTGTATTTAGACAGATCGATCTTATAACCCTTATAGATCGATCTTAGCTTCCTCAATACCTTGTACAAGTTCAATCCTGTAGCAGATCGATCTCATATCCTCATGAGATCGATCTCTCATACTGAAAAACTCAGGAGATCGATCTCTCATTTCACCAGATCGATCTCTCATCCTCAAGGACTTAGTTTCTGGTACTTGATAACCTCTAAACATGTTTTTACATCATCTTTATATTATTGAATTTACTTGTTTTATCATTTCAAAATATATTAACTCAATAGTTTGGTAGTCCTTTTTACCAAACACAACCACTACAAGATCGATCTTCTTCCATAATTAGATCGATTTGTCGAAGGCAATTTTCCTCTTGGAGATCGATCTGTCCCTTGTAGGAGATCGATCTTTTCTTTACAGAACCCTTAAGGAGATCAATCTGTCTAGCTTTGAGATCGATCTATTCTCAAACAGAGAGTTAAGAAGATCGATCCTCTTGCCTTAAAATCGATCTTCACATCATAGAATGTCTAGCATATCGATCTGGCTCCATTGGAGATCGATCTGTCTCGCCCCATAACTCAAAATAAGGTCATTTTGGCTCTTCCAGATCGATCTCTCATCCCATGAGATCGATCTGTCATTCATATTTCCAGATTTTGCTGCAGTTTTCTGTAGCAACTTCTTTCAAAACCTCCTTAATTTGCCACCATAGTCATTTCCTCATTCATCCCTCTTTGAGACTTGAAAATGGCATCCAATCACACTTAGTACATATTAAAACTTATGGGAAATCTTTGTATAACCAAATATATACAATATATAACTAAATGAAAGTACATAACTTATGCAATTTCATTCCATTTTACTCCAATACTCATATTACATTCCACTCACATTTATTATATATCAAAGTCCATTTCTTCATATTCATATTTAATGCAACTTGTACGTACATCACAACTCTTATTACAAGTGTGTACATTAATCTTATGGACTTTATATCACATGTGCTTCACATTAATAGTAAATCATCATACTTATGAATTCATTTACATTTGTTTAAGGTTAAACCTATACGGGGTCTCACAAAAGGTGGCAGCATCTATTGAGTTACCTGTTACTTTGGGAGAAGACTCTAAGAGTGTTACGAGGCAAGTCTTATTTATGGTAGTCAGGTCAACATCTCTAGCATACAACATTATCATTAAACGACCAATGTTGAGTGATATGAGGGCCGTACTCTCCCCATGTTATTTGTTAATGAAATTCTCAACTCCCAAAGGTGTAGGACATGTACGAGGATATCAAAGGTGAGCAAGAACATGCAATGTCACCTCGGCTACATGCAAAGGGGTTCATAGGAGAGAAACTCTCACTATTACTAAACCACCTAAACCGAGACCTGTTGAAGAAATTGAAGGAATTAAGTTAAAGGTTGATAGTGAGGAGAAGAAAGTATACATTGGGGGCCAATTGAGACTCGGAGTGAAGGGGAAATAGTAAAATGTTTGAGAGATAACTCAGATATTTTCACATGGGCCCCTGCTGACATGCCTGAAATTGATCCGAAAGTCATCTATCATGAACTTAATGTGTTGACTGGGGCGAAACCTATCAAACAAAAGAAAAGGAACTTCACCCTTAAGAGACAACAGGTCATAGAAGAAGAGGTTGACAAGCTGCTTACAGCTAGATTCATTCAGGAGGTCTGGTATCCGGACTGGCTTACGAACGTGGTAATAGTGAAGAAAGTCACCGAAAAATGAAGAATGTGTGTGGACTTTACCGACTTGAATAAGGCATATCCAAAGGACTCGTACTCGTTGCCTCGGATTGATAAGCTAGTAGATGAAACTTCAGAGTATGAGTTTCTTAGCTTCTTGGATGCATTCTTTGGTTACCATCAAATCTTAATGCACCTCGAAGACGAAGAAAAGACATCTTTCATCACTGATAAAGGCACTTACTATTACAGGGTGAAGCCGTTTGACTTGAAAAATGCTGGTGCTACATATCAATGCATGGTGAACAAGATATTTAAAGATCTAGTTGGTAATACAATGGAAGCCTATGTGGATGACATGATTGTGAAGAGTAAAGAGGGGGAATCACATGCGATACAGTTGTCTAAAGTGTTTGAAATTCTAAGGAGGTACAACATGAAGTTGAATCCCAACAAGTGTTCGTTCGGGGTTCAATCAGAGAAGTTTTTGGGATTTATGATAACCAATTGTGGGATCGAGGCCAACCCCAAGAAGGTCCAAGCCATCCTGGACATGAAACCTCCAGTTACTTTTAAAGAGGTGCAAAGGTTGACGGGGAGAATAGCCGCATTAAACCACTTCTTATTGAAGTCCGCCGAAAGAAGCCTACCATTCTTCAAGACACTCCGATGTGAAAAACGCTTTGAATGGACCGAAGAATGCAAAGCGGCCTTTAAAGAGTTGAAAGAATACCTAAAAGAACTTTCGTTATTGTCAAGGCCTTTGACTGGGGAGCATCTGTTTATGTACCTGGGGGTAGGTGCTAAAGCGGTTAGTGCAGTCTTGCTGAGGAAGACTACGGAAGGAGATAGGTCAACTTACTATGTGAGCAAAGTGCTTTTGGAGGCAGAAACGAGGTACCCCTTAAGCGGAGAAAATGGTGCTAGCTCTTGTTATGGCTGCATGAAAACTGCGCCCTTATTTTCAGGTACATTCAATAACAGTGTTAACAGATCAACCCTTGAGGCAAATACTCCAAAAACTTGAGCATTCGGGAAGATTAGTGAAGTGGGTTGTAGAGCTCGGAGAATACAATATCTCTTTCCAACCTTGGTGGCCACCAAAGCACAAGCACTAGCAGATTTCATAGTTGAATGTACATGTTGGGAAGATCCCAAGGAACAAGAGTCGGGATGGTGGAAGTTGTTTGTAGATGGGGCATCAAGCAGCAAAGGTAGTGGAGTCGGCATCGTGTTGGTATCGCCAGAAGGGGAGATGTTAGAGTATTCCCTGCGCTTCAGTTTCCCTAGCTCTAATAATGTTACGAAATACAAGGCCTTAATTGGTGGTATGAAGCTAGCGAAAGAGCTCCAAGCTCAAAAATTACTGGCCCATAGCGACTCACAACTTGTCGTTAACCAGTTCAGTGGACAGTATGAAGCTCGAGAAACTGCCCTCATCCTGTATATATAAAAGGTCCAGTGGCTAGCTCGATCGTTTGACGAATTCCAGCTGACTCAAATCAATCGGTCTGAAAACAGTCAGGCTGATGCCTTGTCTAAATTGGCATCCTCGAAAAAGGTAATTGGAAGATCCGTAAAGATGGAGAGGTTGATGAAGCCTAGCATAGAAGAAGAAGAAGTGCTAGAGACTGAAGTCGGTGTTGATTAGAGAACACCTGTTAAACAGTACTTAATGGAGGGAACACTTCTTGGTGACAAGGAAACAGCTCGAAAAATGAAAATTCAAAGTGCACAATTTACTTTAGTGAATGGGGAACTCTATAAAAAGGGGTATACTATGCCATTGCTGAAATGTTTAGGCCCAAAGCAAGCTAACTACATGTTAGCAGAGGTTCATGAGGGGATATGTGGAGAACATTTAGGAGCCCGAGCTCTAGTAGCAAAGATACTCATAGTGGGGTACTATTGGCCCACACTTAAGTAAGATACGTTAAATAAAGTGCAAAAGTGTGACAAATGTCAAAGATTCACCTTTTTTGGGGACTGCCCTAGTGTCGGCTCTTCACTGCACATTCCAACCAATATCATTCGCTCAGTGAGGTTTGGACATACTAGGGCCATTCCCAATGGCCACAGGGCAAAGGAAGTACTTGTTGGTAGCTAAGGATTATTTCACCAAGTGGATAGAAGCAGAGCCATTAGCATCGATTACAGAGAAGAAAGTTGAAGCCATGGTCTGGAAAGAAATAATCTGTCGATTTAGAATCCTGAGAATCTTGAATGCTGATCATGAAAAGCAGTTTGATTGCGATGCTTTTCGAAATTTTTGGGAAGGATTAGGGATCCAACTCAGGATATTCTCGGTATCATATCCACAGGCTAATGGCCAAGCTGAAACCAGTAATAGGACCATACTCCATGGCCTTAAGACTCGCTTGGATAAAGTGAAAGAAGCTTGGGTGGATGAGTTGCCTAGTATTCTGTGGGCATATAGGATAACAAGTCAGGTATCGATGGGGGAGACACCATTCAGCTTGGTATACGAGATCGAAGCTTTAATACCAGTAGAGATTGGAGTCGTCTCACTGAGAATTATTCCTTATGAGCAAGAAGCAAACTCTCAGGGCCTTCGAGTGAATCTGGATCTACTTGATGAGCAACGAGACCTTGCAGCTACACGGTTAGCCGCTTACCAACAAAGAGTCGCCCGTTATTATAACTCTCATGTGAAAGAAAGACCTTTGCAAGAGGGAGACTTGGTACTACGAAAGTCAGCCGTTACCAATGCCTTGAAAGAAGATAGGAAGTTCAAGGTAAATTGGGAAGGACCTTACAGGATCAAGAAGATGATTGGACTCGGTACATCCATCATGGAAAGTCTGCAAGGCGAGAAGCTAGCGAAGATGTGGAATTCCAGCCACTTAAGACCATATTGGCGATAGAATTTTAATTTCTTGATTTTTTTTTGTTTCTGTTATTGAACCATGTTCAGGAACTTGATTGCGATATATTTTTGTTGGCTCTACCGAGAGGAGGGGTGAATCGGTTTTCTAGTAAATCTTTATTATTATTTTTGATAAACAAAGTTGTATCTACTTTTCCTCTTGAAAATCCTTTTTCTATTAAGAACTTTGAAAGTCTTTCATACTAGGCTTTAGGGGCTTGTTTCAAACCGTAAAGTACCTTAGAAAGTTTGTAGACATGTTTAGGAAATTCAGGACTTTCAAAATCGGGAGGTTGCTCAACATAAACTTCCTCATTGATGAAGCCATTTAGAAATGCACTCTTTACATCTATTTGATATAATTTGAAGTTTTTGTAGCATACAAAAGCAAGTAGCATTCTTATTGCTTCTAATCTAGCTACCGTGCATAGGTTTCATCATAGTCTATTCCTTCCTCTTACCTTTAGCCTTGTGCAACTAGCCTAGCCTTGTTTCTTATGATCACACTATTTTTATCCATCTTGTTCTTGAAAATCCATTTAGTTCCAATTATAGAGTGATCACTAGGTATAGGGACTAAATTCCATACTTTGCTTCTTTCAAATTGATTTAGTTCTTCTTACATGGCTAATAACCAATTATTGTCATCTAAAGCTTCATTGACATTTTTTTGTTCAATTTGAGATACAAAGACTATATATTGACATATATTTCTTAGAGAGGATCTTGTTCTAACTCCAAGAGTTGGATCACCTACAATTTCACAATCTTTGACATATCCTAGTTCTCTTGGTGCTCTAGACTCTCTTTCTAGTATTTCTAGTTCTTCTTCATCCTCTTTATTAATGTCAAGTTTCTCTAATAGATCATCTTCTATTTTTTAGGAATCTTTCAAGGTCTCATCAAATATTTCAATATCTTCATCATTGGTTGAACATTTAGATGCATCATTTGACTTATCAAATATTACATGTATTGATTCTTCTACCATCAAGGTTCTTTTATTATATACCCTATATGCCTTTGAATTCAAGGAGTAGCCTAAAAAGATTCCTTCATCACTCTTGGCATCAAATTTTTCTAAGTTATCTTTTTCATTATTTAAGACAAAGCATCTACAACCAAAAGGGTGAAAATAGCTAATATTAGGCTTCTTTCCTTTGTAAAGCTCATAAGGGGTTTTCTTTAAGATTGGTCTAATCATGGCTCTATTTATGATGTAGCATGATGTATTTATAGCTTCAACCCAAAAATATTTAGGTAAATTATTTTCACACAACATTGTTCTAGTCATTTCTTCAATGTTCTATTTCTTCTCTCAACTACCCTATTTTGTTGTGGTGTCCTAAGGGCTGAAAAATTATGACTAATTCCTTGATCATTGCAATATTCATCAAAACCAATATTTTCAAATTCCTTGCCATGATCACTTCTAATGCTAGTTATAGTGTAACCTTTTTCATTTTGGGCTACTTTTGTATAGACAATGAATTTTTCTAAGGCTTCATTCTTTACTCTTAAGAAAAATACCTAAGTGAACCTAGTGTAATCATCTACAATCACAAAACCATAATACTTACCACCTAGGCTTGTAGTTCTAGTTGGTCCAAATAGATCTAGGTGAAGTAATTGAAGAGGTCTAGTGGTTGATACACTATGTTCAGGTTTAAATGTTGTCCTTTTATGTTTTCCCTTGACACAAGCTTCACAAATTTTATCATAGTCAAAGGACAACTTAGGTAATCCTACAACAAGGTCTTTTCTAGCTAGCTTAGATAATACATGCATGCTAGCATGACCTAGTCTTCTATGCCACAACTAAGGTTCTTTTTCTTTATCTACCATAAGGCATACATTTTCATTTTTAAGTTCATTTAGATAAATAATGTATATGTTACCTTGTCTATGTCCTAGAAAAAGAACTTTATTTGATTTAGGATCTATAACATGACAATTCAAGCAACCAAAAATTACTTTGTAACCTTTGTCGCAAAGTTGACTAATACTTAGCAAATTGTGTTTTAGACCTCTAACAAGTAAAACCTTTTCTAGTGAGAAATAGTTATTACCAATTGATCCACTTCATTCAACTTGACCTTTGGAGTTGTCCCCAAATGTGACTTTTTCCACCAACTTTTGATTTGAATGAGTTGAAGTGGTTTCTATCATCGGTCATGTGTCTTGAGCATCCACTATCCAAGTACCAAGCTTCCTTTGTTTTTGCCTTGTAGCAATGCTCAATCACCTATAATCAACATTCAAACTTTTGTCTTAGGTACCCAAATTTTCTTGGGTCCTTTGGAGTTAGTGAATAGAATTCTTGATCCTTTTGGGATCCATTTTAATATTACATTAAAGTCTTTTGAATTAACTACCTCTTTTGGGACCCAAATTCTTCTAACTATCCTTCCTCTAATTGTGGTCATCTTCACATTGCAACTATATGATGCATACCCCTTTTTATTACAATGTGAGCAAGTAGTTGAGGATTTATGCATATTCTTTCTAGCTAAGAAACTTTTGAGGTGAGTTTCCCTACTTTTTCCATCATATCCTAGTCCATTTTTATCAAAGAAAGCCCTTTGAGTTTCTAGCATGTTATCTAGTTTTTGTTAACTCATGTAAAATCTAGTAAAGGAATTATGTAAGTTACTATTCTTTTCTTTTAGGTCCTGGATTTCAAGATTTGTACTTTCTAATTTCTTTTCACATTCTATCTTATCCTTTAGTATTAATTCATTTTCTTTCTTTAGTTTAGAGATTAATTTTTTGTAGTTCAAATTCATGCATTCATATTCTAATGCAAGATCATCAAATGCATCTTGTAATTCATCAAAAGAGTATTCATTGAGATCTGAAGTTACCTTTTCATCTTCAATTGCCATGAAGCATAGATTAGCAATATCCTCATTTGAATCATCATCGGAGCTATCACTGTCGCTCCATGTTGCCATCATTGCCTTCTTTTTGTGATTCCTATCATTTGATCTTTTTAGAAGAGGGCAGTTAAATTTAATGTGTCCAAGTTTTTTGCATTCATAGCATACAATGGTATCCTTTCTACCTAATTCTTCTTGTTCTTTCTTGTAGTTTCTCCTACCACTACCATTTTCTCTCATTCTCATAAATTTATTAAATCTCTTAGCAAACATTGCCATTTCGAGATCTTCTTCATTACCACTCTCATTTTTATTTTCTTTCAAATCTTCTTGAGTAGTGGATTTTAGAGCTACTCCTACTTTCTTGGGTGGCTCTTCATTTCTTTTTAATTTCATTTAATATGTGAGAAGTGACCCTATCAATTCATCTAATGATAGTGTGTGGGGGTCTTTGGACTCTTCAATTGCTGTTACTTTAGCTTCCCAAGATTTCGGTAGGCTATTCAGGATTTTCTTAACCATTTCTATATTTGAGTAGATTTTGCCTAAGGGCTTTAGTCCATTTATTACATCAGTAAATCTAGTGAACATGTCACTAATTGACTCTCCTTCTTTTATCCTAAATAGCTCATAATCATGTGTGAGCATTCCTACCTTAGTCTCCTTTACTTGAGTTGTGCCTTTATGAGTAATTGTCAATTTGTCCCAAATTTGTTTGGCATTATCACAACTGGAGACTCTATTATACTCATTGGGCCCTAACGCACAAAATAAGGTGTGCATGGCCTTTACATTTAGTTGAGCACATTTTACATCATTAGAATCCCACTCATTTTCTTCTTTTGGGATATCTCTTCCCTCTATCCCTTTAGTTGGGATTTGAGGACCTTTAGTTATAATCCTTTATACTTTATAATCATTTGCTTGAATGAAAAGCATCATTCTAGTTTTCCAATAAGCATAATGTTCACCATTGAACATGGGAGGCCTAACTGTAGAGTGCCCATCTCCTACTAGACTGGTTGCTACATTGCTATGAGCCATTAGATCATTTTTAACTCTTAGGAAGTTATTCCTTAATGATCAAAGAGTCCGAGCTCTGATACCAATTGTTGGCTCTACCGAGAGGGACATGAATCGATTTTCTAGTGAAAATGCTAAATTTAAGCTTAATTGAATTTTACTGCAAGTAATCAAAGAATAAGCAATAGAGTATAGTGCAATAAATTAAATGAGATAAGGGAAGGAAGCAGCAAACTCAGTAATTTATAGAGGTTCAGCCAATCGCTTGTCTACGTCCTCTCTTCTTGACCTTTTTGTCAAGAGCTTTCTTTCACTATCTCAATAGTTGATACAGTCTCCCTTTTTAAGGTTAAGGAATAACCTCTCTACCCCTTTTTACAAAGATAAGTATTCACCCCTTACAAAATTATCTCACAGAGGAACTCTCCTCTTCTCTCTTGGATTAAGGATGAATACAAATAGAAACTTTCTTTTTTGGATAGGAAGAATAACTTCTACACAAGCTTTTTAACACAATACAATCAATGTGATGTTGAAGACAAAGAGAATGTTAAGAATGATCTCTTGAGAATATTCAGAATTTACAGCACAAGTCCTCTGCTTTCCAGTGTCTTCAATGCTTGGCTTTATACAGTAGGATTGGTAGTTGAAGCATTTAATGTTATTTTTCCAGTTAAAGATTTTACAGAAAGAGCCGTTAGGAACCTCCAGTAGAGTATCAGATCGATCTTCCATCATGACCAGATCTTCTAATTTAAATTCCTACAATTACAAAGCAACTTGAAGCAAGGAGATTGATCTCATATTTGTAGAGATCGATCTTATAATTTGAAAAATGTTAGTGAAGATCGATCTGTCGAACCATCAGATCGATCTTCTAATCTCTCTGTTTGAAGCAAGATCGATCTAGCAAGCATCCTCGTAGAGGGGAGATCGATCTCTAATCAACCTAGATCGATCTCCTAAACTCTCTGACTTTGAGGAGATCGATCTCTATCCATATGAGATCGATCTCATAAGCTCTCTGTTTGAACATAGATCGATCTACAGATCGATCTAATACCTTTAACCTTTTCCTTAGAGGAGATCGATCTCTTCCTAGACCAGATTGATCTCATAGGCATTATGTACTTTAAAGATCGATCTCATAACCCCTAGAGATCGATATCTTCTTCCTTAACATCCTATACATGCTCTTTGAGTTTTTATTCCTTTAACAGATCAATCTCATATTCTCATGAGATCGATCTCTCATACTTGAAAACCCAAGAGATCGATCTCTCATCTCATGAGATCGATCTCTCATCTTTTAATTCCCAGTTTCTGGTAATGACATGTATTTAATTAAACTCTTAACATGTTTAAAACATTTCTAGATTTATAATGTCCATTAATGAATTACTGTTTTGTCATTTCAAAATATATTAACTTAACAATTTCATATTGATATTTCTCATTGAGAATTTTAAATGGTTGGCAGATGACTAAAATTAAAGAGCTTGAAGAGAAAAATGCGCGAGGTAAGCCACAAAGAATTGTGTAAGGTCTTGAAGCGAAATATTTGTGAGGTAAGCCACGCACCCAAGTAATTGAAGGATTTGAAGCAAAAAATGCACGAGATAAGCCACGCACCAAAGTAGTTGAAAGGGCTTGAAGCGAAGTGCGAGATAAGCCACGCACCAAAGTAATTGAAAGGGCTTGAAGCAAAAAATGCGTGAGGTAAGCCATGCACCCAAGTAATTGAAAGACTTGAAGCGAAAAATGCGCGAGGTAAGCCATGTACCCAAGTAATTAAAGGGCTTGAAGCGAAAAATGCGTAAGGAAAGTCACGCACTCAAATAATTAAAAGGCTTGGAGAGAAAAGTGCGTGAGGTAAGTCACAAATAAAAAATAATAATAAAAGGCTTTAAGCAAAAGATGTGCGAGACAAGCTATAAAAGAAACTTAAAACGAGAATATGCAAAATGAGTCGTCTTAATGATATAAGAAAAGTACATGAAATAATCGTTACTTCTAAGAAAAAGTAAAACTCACTATATATGAATCAAAAAATTTGATTTCCTCTTACAGATAAACTCAAAGTATTGACAACAAAACAAAAAGCTAAAACTACTCCTCGGTCAGTGGAGAGGCCCCCCTATCAGAAGAATCCGACTCGTCACCATCTAAATCGCCCAAGGCGTTAATCACTCCTTGTTGGGGACAAGGCTCATAGGGACCTGAAAGATTAGAAAGATCGTCATGAGCCCCCTCTCTCCGTATAATCTGTAAAATTCTCGTTGTTGGGCTCATAACTCGTCCAATCACGAAACTTATCGGTATAATGCTCCAACTGCCTTGACCATTGCAATTCAAGAAAAGTCTCACCTGATCTCTCTTTATCTAACTAAGAGCGCGCCATATAGAAACCATATTTAACAAAGCCTGTAGAGAACATAAGCTTCCTATCATGACAATCCTGTGATAGACGATATTCTCTGACAGCTTCAGAACGAATCTAGTTGCGCGCGTCTTGGTTAATGGCGGAAGATTGAGATGTTTCACGTAGCCTAGAAAGCTCTTCTTCCAACCTTCTCTGATGAGACTTTAATCTGTCATTGCTAGTTTGGAGGTCTTGAAGTTTAGATAAGACAGTTTTGTAATCAGATTTCAGCTCCTCATAAGTGGCAGAATGCGCATCACGCTTCTTAGCGAAATTCTCTTAAAGGCTAAGGTTTTCAAGATGAAGGTCCTCCTTCTCCTTTTTTAATTGATCAATTTGCTTGGGAAACCTTAGATACTGAGCTCTTTCATTCTACCACTCGGATCTTTCAGCCTTTAACTGGTCAAGCTCAGCATCAGCTTGCGCTCTGTATATTTTGTGCCGTGCATTACAAACGATCACTTGCTGAGTCGCCTGAAAATAAATAAGGGATGATAAAGTAAGATAAAATTAACAAGACAGAGAAGGGAGAAATAAAAAAGATAGAAATGTACCTGCATTATTAAATAGTCAGATCGATCTTCAGGAATGGGAAAGCCCTTGAATAGCTCTACTTCGTCTCGAGGAAGGATAGTCGACCATCCCAGGCGAGATGCGACTCCAAAATCATGAATCAAGTCATTATCATTAACATCGAGATAGACGATGAAATTTTGACCACGAACAGTCGTGCCACCATCCACTTAGAATCGAGAAGTGTTGAGCTTGGCGATGGGCGACAGTGTAGGCGCTTCCCGCATAGCCGACTCAATATGTAAGGTCAGCCTCTCAATACGAGAAGGGCAAGCAATATTGTACTCTGCTCGGTTGCTCCTATGATACTCCTCTAAATTAGGGTCAGGAAGTGGAGCCTCTACTGCCGGCTATTTTCCCCTGTCCCAATTTCGAGAAGTTGACCCCTCAGGACGAGATGAACAAACAGGAAAGGATCTCGTCCTTTCACCTCGAGGTCGCTCCCGATAAGAAGTCCCCCTAGCTTGATCTTGACTGGAGCTGTCAGGACCCGTTCTCAATCCATGACTTAACCAAAAATCGCTACAAATTTTTCGCATTTTTAACTTACCTTTCCTCTCTTTAATGGTTGGGCTGTGATTCGATGTCAGAATCCTCACTTACCACATTATCCATTATCATACATACATGTCAATATACTATTACTGACTGTAACTGCTTTTATAATACATGTGAGATCATATAAAATCTAACTCAAATACATTCCCCATAATATATATCGTATACATCACTGTGCTGTTTCTATGTTTAGATATATAACCGTACAAAATTTGTATACCTAACGGTCGATAGGAACTAGCAGTGGACTCAGGAATACTATCCCTCAATAGCTCTTGCTCTACTGCTGATGCTCTGTAGAGAGATGTAAAGAAAGGGGGTGAGCATACAACGCGCTCAGTAAGGAAATCAGGTAAGCAAGTAGATATCTACACTATCTACTCAAAATAATGCTATGCCTTGAAAACATTACTTCCTTTACTTACTTTAAAAGCATGTCTTTAAATATATATATATATATGTATACTTGTACAGATTAAATCCCATGTACAGAAATCATGCTTTCTTTCTCAAATGTAGGCATGTAGTGCAAAACAATGCATCTTTATATAAATCATGCCTTTAGGTAAATCATGCCGTGTATATTTAAATCACAATAAATATGGCATTTAAATCATTCACATCACAAAATTGGAGTCCGACCCATCCCTCAGGTTTGTCCGCAATTTAAATCAGTCAATCAAGTGATATATCATCTGAGACTCTGTGGTGAAATGTAAATAGTATCCTAGACTATGATCATATCTGATATGTGATCCTAAGCAACACAGTACTCAGTGTGCGGGGCATCATTGCTGCAACGGGAGGGGGTCAGTCCATCACAACCGCCAGCTATATCCTCCTCAACTCCACAACACCACATGATACAATGTACTCCCATGCCACATGCACGATACAACGTACTCCGTGGACCCTACATCACAGTAGGGGTGCCTGCCATAGGTCTTAGCCCTCAAACCATGGAATATCATAACACATCTCTAATACCCTCATGCGGATATCCTCTCTCATGATGTGACACTCAGTCACACAAGGATTCGGGCATGGGTTTGTAACATGTATTATATATCACATACAGTGCGCGCCTTTGAGCGCGACTCACAGTTGACACTCCACTCAAACACTGTTTCACATCACAAACTCAACTCTAGTGCGAGTAAACCTCTAGCAACTAGGTCAATGCATAGTTTATGTATTAAATCAAGTACGAGCAATAGCTCCAGTACCATGCTATGCACAATATCATCAAATCAAGTACGAGCAATAGCTTCAGTACTATGTCATATATAAATCATGAAGAATCGAGTACGAGCAACGCTGCAGCACTCTGTTATGCATCTCATGAAAAACTCGAGTACGAGCTAATCGCTCCAGCACTCTCTCATGCATATATCAAATAAAACTGAGTACGAGTAATAACTCCAGAACTCTATCATGCATGCCATGGAAATCTAGTGCGAATCATAAACCAGCACTAATGTATGTAGAAAATATATGAAATCCAGTGCGAGCTGTGCTCCAGCAGGATTCATTCTCATATAATATGATAGATGACTCTTTAAAAAGGGATGATTTATAAAATATCAAAATCAGCTATAAAGTGTGCTTATTTCTCATTATCCTTAAAATCTTTAGCCCATCTGTTTATTCTCCTGCTAAACAGAAGTTAAACACTCAAAATAGTGGTTTCCATGCTTTTTACAACTTTTCACAAAAGTTGACTTTTTGACTAACTAGGGGTAAAATCGTAATTTACCACTATCGGGTCGCAATAATTATTATTCACTTTCTCTGACCCTCAGAGTTTTTAAGTGAATGTAAAAGCAGACGAAAATACATGCAGGTATCTCTAACTACTCACAAAAGTCCCTTACCTGCAATCACTCGAGAAATTTCACTTTCTCAGTGCTGCTCATTTAAGCAGTCCGATTTGCTCCTCCAATACTCTCTGGAGCTGCATATAACCATTTATCAGGCTAATTACATTTTTCCTACTGTATTTCACATTAAATACAGTCTATTTCCCTTAATGGGCTTTAACAATCCTTAATGGGCCGAACTATGCCTTAAGCCCATTTTCATTTTACTATTCATTTTCGTTGGGCCTATTGGGCTTGTGGGTCCCACCAACTCTTATTGGGCTTGTCCTAGACCCATTACATCTTATTGGGCCTAAAATATTTGGGCTTGGCCCATTGAGCCTCTCGGCCACATGCCATGGCCGAGAGCTGCCAATGCCATCGGTTACATCATGGCATGCCATCCATGCCTATTTGTCTAGCCAATTCACTTAGGCATTTTCACAAACACTTGGTTGGAAACTTTCTTGAACATCATATAGTTCATTTAGGCATTTTATCAAACACCTTGATTGCCAACTAATTACATATATTAATTAATCAAATTGATTAATTCTAATTACACCATAATCATTAACACATGTACATTAATCCATTTATGCCTTAAAATCATATGGACATAAATCAATATCTCACTACTAACTCTCGGCCTAACCAACATCATAGTGATTTAATATGTTTCAATGCTTAAAACATATATCAATATACTTAAAATCATTCATACATTAACATATATGAAATTGAAAACTAGAAAATATACCAATTGTTGTGTTCACCCTTTACCGAATACTTTGGAGGCTCTCGGTTTGCACTCTATGGCTCCTTGATAGCTAATTCCAACATATGTCACTCTCCTTTCAATTTGGAACAACTTCCATGAAGAATGCAAGTTTCAAATATGCCTAATTCCTAGTGATTTCTAGTGAGAGAAAGCTTGGATAATTTGTTTCAATGGTTTCTTCTTCTAGCCGAATTTGGTGTGATGAAGATGACAATGGTGTGGCTGATTTTATAAGCCACTTACTTAGCCATTAAGCTTTACTTTCCAGCCATTAAGTTGACTTTCCAAGCTTTAGCCATGAGTCACCTAATGAGTCACCTTATGAGTCATGGTTAGCTTTAACTATGGTTAGATATTTATCTCATGGGCTTTCCATTTGGGCTTCTTGGTTTGGGCTTTCTTAATGGGCTTTCGGGCAGAAATTTTTACTATATCTCAGGCCTTTAATTGTCTAAATATTTGGCCAATCAATTGGTCCAACAATTCGGTCTAAAGGACCTAAGAATTTCGATATACGTTTAGTATACCTTAATGGGCTTTAAAATTTTCACCTTAGGCCCATTACGTTTTTAACCATTAAATTTAATCTGGAATCCTTCCGAATAAATTTTTCTTACTTTCGGGGATGATTATCTTGTATTCTGGCCAAGAATATTTTTTTTCCAATTTTTTCTCCACACTTAGGTTAATTTTTTAACCATGATTAGTCAACTATGGTAAAAGTCCACTTTCTTAACTATAGTTGACTTTTTCCTTAACCATGGATCAAGTTGACTTTTTCTTAAAATTTTGAAAGTGTCATATCTTATATCTTACACTCTCGTCTTTATGTTTCAACCATTCCCGGTAGATAATTTCACCCGAAACACCTTAAATACCTTAACTCGCCAAAAAGGTCCATTTTACCCTTTTTAGCTTTTACTCTCGTTTTCTATGTTCGGGACTAAATCAAGCTGACTTTCCTTCATGAGCTCTCTACGCTTTCTCATTTTAAGTTCTTATTTTCAGTCAGAATGATTTAGATTTACTCGGTTTAGCCTGTGACACTTATAGTTCACATTAGGCATTTTATGTGCTTTTGCGTGTTAAATCATTTCACTAACACTTTAAGTCTAGTAAATACTCTTCTTATGATTCAACTATAATAACAGAGTGTTCATACACATAGGAATCATAAGGTACAAGCTACATAGAAATCCGCGTTTAACAGGAGCTCACAAGGCGTCTACGTTTGTGTGGGCGAGGGCAAGCAGCCCTAGTAGCACTCTCTGTCTCTGCCAGACGATTAAAAGCCCTTCCGAGTGGACCTGTTCCTAAGAGAAAAACAAATGAAAAAGAGTTATAGAAACCATTTGAAATAGATAATTATTCGCAGATTAAAATGCAATACAAAATCACCCGAATTAAGATAATCATCAAGAGAACGAATATTAGCTAAACTTTCGTCTGAAAGGAAGTCTAAAAATGGGCTCCCAAAAGCCTTGACCCGGCCCCAATCTGTAAGACCCAATTTTTTTTATTGTAAGAGCAAATGGAATGAATAGAAATTTTCAAGTGCATTTAAAAATGCAAAGGATTGAAATGGTATTTCCGAACACGTGAAGGGTAAAACGGTCAAAAGATCAAAATTCGATATTAATCGGGATAAGAAAATTTAATTAAAAATATAGGATTGAGAAATCTTGATCAAAGACGAAGAAATAATTAAATTTCAGGTTAAATTGATCAAGATATGAATTTATTGGAATAAATCAAAATTTTTGCTTCGAAAAATAATCTCGAAAATAATCAAAAAATATATCAAAAAGGTAAAATCGGACTGATAAATTTATTTACAGATTTAATGAATTTAATCTGAATTTTTGAGATATTTTTAGGATTATATTATTATTTTAATGAATAAAATAATAATAAAATTTAATTATAAATAATAAAATAAAGTAAATGTAAAAAAAAGGATGAAATTGGAAAATCGCGAAACAGAAAGCAAAAGAGAAACAAAGCAGCCGAAAATCGAGGGAACCAAATCCCTCGGCTCTGACGCAACCACCAGCGGACGACGCGAGGAGGCGGACGACGAAGGTCGATCGGCACCCAGGAAGCCGACTCGCACACCCACAAGCCTCAAAGTCGCTGAAAAATGCCAGATCGACGAAGTGAGGGCCGCGGGAGAGAAGCCTTGATTCGCCGGTGATGGCGCCATTTTGACTCCAGTCGAGGCTCGATAATGAATGCCTAGGCCGTGGCGCGTCGATTGGTGCCGGAATCACACCGAGAACGGGTCGGAACGGCGAAATGATGCCTGAACCAGCCGAATCGGACTGAACTAACTGAACCGATCGAACCGAACCGAACTAAACCGGTGGTTTGAACCGGGTTGAACCGGACCGAACCAATTCAGCCAAAAAGAAAAGGAAAAATGAAGAAAAAGGGAAAAAGAAAAAGAGGAAAAATTGGGGAAAAATTTCAGTGATGCAATCGAGCTACGGGTAAGTCGGTAAACGGTCGAAATTGACCGATTTAAATTTTGGAATATTTAATTTGATTATAATTCAACTGAAAATTTACCCAAAAAAATATTAAATTGTGTAGCTCGACAATTGGCGTCAAACGAGAGCTCGAGACAGCCTCGATCTACATACTATCATGGAATCTCAGGTAAGTAACCCTTATTTACGACAATTTTACATCGTTAAACGTGTTAAAAATTATCGCATCAATTACGGATTTAATTTTCGCATTTAATGAATTAAATTCTGGAAAATTGGGTAAATTGTCGTAAATAATTAATTGAGATATCCGAGAGTTTAGAACGAGCCTCAATAAATATTGATGGGCCCTGTGAGCCCAATAGGCCTTGATAATGTGAATAGTCAGTGGGAAACAGGCTTAAGGCCGATTAAGGCCAATTATGGTGCAATGGGGCCCAATATGGGTAAACGGGCCCAATGATTTAAATTAAGGCCAAAAAATTATGAAATACAATGAATTGTATTGTATTTGACCTGATGAATATTTATTCACAGTTTCGAAGATTAGATTGTGAGCAAATCGGACTGCGTGACTAGACATCAGTGGAAAAGGTCAGACTGTACAGAAAAATAAGTTAAGGGAATTGTGTGAGTAGCTAGAGGTAGCTACGCGTATTTTAATAGTTTTTGTATACACTGATTATGTATGTATACACGGTTATTGTATAATGATCCTTAAAGTGGTTTAAATGATTTTAAGGATCGAAATAGGTAAAGACTATTTTACCCTATTGAGGAAAATTCACCTAAGGATGGTGAAAGCATGACATGCATGAAATGCATGATTTAAGAAATTTTTTTAATTAAAGAAATTGATTGGTTTTTAATCAAAGCAAATCGGTAGATTGGCCAGTAATTGTATAAATTTCACAAGATAACACTACGTAGGTGTTATTCATATTTAAATGAAATTTCTTTGAAAAACGGGCCAACTATCAAGTTTATATGAAAACAGATAGTGCCGGCACATAGCTCGTACTATATCTGCGTTTGTGAGTGTGCATAAATGTGCTTGAGCGGTTGCTCGCACCAACTTGTGTGACATCATATGCATGCAATGTGCTAGAGCAGTTGCTCGCACAGATTTTTATTATTGAGAAATGCATGAGAGGTGTTGGAGCCTAGCTCGTACCCTGTTTTGACTGTTTTGATAGTTTTGACTTGATATGCATAAAAAGGTACTAGAGCGATTGCTCGTACTAGTTTTAATAATTTGACATGCATGAGAAGTGTTGGAGCCTAGCTCGCACTCTGTTTTGACATGTTTTAACATGTTTTGATTTGTTTTGACCTGATATGCATAAAAAGGTGCTGGAGCGATTGCTCGCACTAGTTTTTATGATTTGACATGCATGAGAGATGCTGGAGCTTAGCTCGCATCCTGTTTTGATATGATATTGCATATAAGCCGTGCTGGAGTGTAACTCGCACGAGATTTGATGTATTTATGCATGAAGCTGTACTGGAGCGTTGCTCGTACGAAGTTTTGATTTACTTGTGCATTCACTCGTGCTGGAGCGTTGCTCGTACGAAGTTTTATATGGTTTATAACTCATTTTAAAGCCATATTGGAGCTTTTCTCATACAAGGTTTTCACTAAGGTTTTATACATATCCGTACTAGAGCATTGCTCTTACATGAATTTTACTTGAATTTATAATTATTTTAAGTCGTACTGGAGCGCTGCTCGTACGCAGATTTCATTGATTTCTATGAAACCGTGCTAAAACTTCGCTCGCCCGAGGTTTTCATATATCATGAATATGCATGGAGCCGTGCTAGAGCTTCGCTCGCATAGGGATTTATATTAGATGCATATCGCCGTGTTGGAGCCTCCTATAAACTCTGTGTCACAGTGAGATGATATGCTCACACGTGCATACTGAGACAGAAATGATATGGGTGGTTAAGACCTATTGCAGGCACCCATGACTGAGCTTGGGTTCACAGAGTACGTTATACCATGTATGTCATGCGGAGTACGTTGTACCCTGAGGATTGTTGGAGTGGAGTGGCATTAGCCACGAGGTAGCAAGCCTTGCCCTCGCAATCCTAGTGTTATGTCGTTCTGGCGGGTAGGACAACCCACCTCTCGTTTCAGGTGTGATACCCCACACACTAGGTACCGTGTTACCAGGGATCACTAGGATATGGCCATAGTCCTCGATGTTACTGATATAATTACCTACATGTCTCACATGATATAACTATTGGTCAATAGACCAGGGTAGACCCGAGAGAGGGGTCAGGCCCCCGATTTTATGATTTTATGATATGTGACCCTGAAAGGAGGGTGGTTTTATAATCGAAGTTTTATAATGAATTTTTAATGAGTTGTTTTATGAAATGATTGACCTGGAAGGGTTAGTTTATACTGCGGTTTTAATGAAATGATTTGAATGCAGTAGCATGATGATGTTTTCCATGCTTTCATTTCAAATTCATGATTTGTCTTACATGACATGAAAGAATGCATAATCTTATTTTACTTCATGCTAATTATGATTTAAGGATGTCACATAAAATACTATTGATACATGATTTCGATATGCACGAATAGTTTTATAAACTAAGTTATTGATGAAATACATGATTTGTGCTTGAGATTTTAATAAAAAGAAATGAATTTTTAGGGCATGGCATTATGAGCATGTAGATAGTGGAGCTATTTACTTACTTGCATAATTGCCTTACTGAGCGTGTGGTTTACTCACCCCCCTTATTTTTCCATCTTTTTAGAGCACTCGCAATAGTTATTGAGCGGCCGAGGACTTGCATGCTTGGTATCTGTTGCTTTCCATCAAGAGTCTGGTATACACTTTTGTATAGTTTTGTATCTAAATATGTAATGCACAGTACTGTAAATAGATTTGATGTCGGGGATGTAGGGTTATAAATACCATTGTGTATGCATTTAGTTAAAATCAAAAGATAGTAAACTATGATAAATGAATGTGATTATGAAAATTGAATGGTAAATAGGTGAGAGGTGACTAACATCGAATCATAACCCAACTGTTTGTAAGATGGTCAGGATGAGAGAAAGGTAAGAATTAAATAATAAACGAAAAAGCAAAAGAAAAATTTACTCTGATTTTTAGGCAATTTGGGTCGTGACAGGTTTAATGGTATCAGAGCTGAGTTGGCCTGATATGAGTCGGTGTTAGTGGTTAAGGAAGTTTACATCCCCATGTACTGTGCATTGTTTAGATATAATTGTGTATATTGAGATGGAAGTGTAGCTAAGAATTTGATTTTTAAATGCAAGAATAGACTTATTAACTGATAGCCGCTGTGATAGAGGGGCGAGTACATGAGCTCGAGGTCGTAGAGGTAGGTCCGAGAGTCGTACTGAGTCACCACATGAGACTCAAGATGAGATTGACGTGGAGGCTGATGTTAAGCATGCCCCACAGAGTTCGACAGAGAGATCGGATAGAGTCTGACAGAGAGATCGGACAGTATTGAGACACGCTTCGCGAGGTTGGAGCGGAGTGTAAAGAATATTTGAGAGCTATTTGCTCAGAGTATACATGAGATTTGAGGCGAGTCGAAACATTGGTGGAAGTCCGCTCGACCCACCTTAAGAGTTAGACATCCAAAATGGATATGGAAAATAATTTCATATGTATTCCGGTGATAGAATATCCCGGACACTTAAAGAAAATTACAGATTAAATTCGTTACTCTGACCTAGAGGAACATGTTGATTAACGAGTATGAAAATCAGTATATTCTTGGGCAGATATGACTCCGACACTATGAACAGTGAGAGTCGAGATGTCTAAAAGTTCATGGAAAGGCTCAGATTGTTATTAGAGTCTGATTGGCCCCGTTAGATATCACTACCTATGCCGAGGCAGTGCGCAGATTATAGTTGTGTGAATAAGATCATAAGTTGCACACCTCTGAGATTGGGAAAGGTAGTAAGGGCTGAAATAGAGACAAAAGAGAATAAAGAATGACAGAGATGTCAGAACGGAAAAAATGTAGTTTGGTAAAAGCTTATAGTTGATGAGTCACGGGGTAAGATGATTGGTAAGACCCCAGTGTATTCAATTTCAACACTTACGAGGGGTATTATGATTTAAGGACCCCGACCTGCTACGAAGCAGTGTAAACAGTGTGAACAGTGTAGGATGTGTGGTAGTTACCACGGAAATAAGATGTTGGATGAGGGCGAGTGTATGCCTTGGACCAGGACACTATTGATGTTTCATCTGATGTGGTGGAAGATACTACACTGGTTGTGAATAATGAAGTAATTATTTTAAGTAATCCTGGTGCCACGCATTTATTCATACTGCCTTCAGTTGCTTATAAGCTAAGGAAAGATGTGAAGCTTGTACCCTTAAGTAAGATGATGATGGTTAGATGATTATCACTAACTGAATATGGGTATAGAGATTGTAAGTTGAAAATAGGGGTGAAAACGTCACTGAAAAGCGTATTGTAAGTTTGACAAGTAATGAAAGAGTTTGTTATAAGTGATAGATTCTGAATACGAGATATATTGGAATAAGAAGCGTATGCAAAGTAAGGATATCTTTGATATGTAAAGTAATTTGGATTAAGCGATATGTAGTGAATATGGATTGCGACCAAGTATAAGAGGTGAATATATCTATAACCAGTCTATGTGTTCAAGTCCGAGGGTTAATAAAGGTATTTCAAAATACTTCCCTGCCTGAAGATTTGACAGCGTCTAGAAGCGCACACATAAGCTATAAATTGACATCGACAATCGTAATATATACATTTAAAAATTTAGGTACCTTTACTGGTACGATAAAGAAATATAGAATTCGATTAATCATGAAGGTTTAAAAAAATTAACATTTTATAAAAGCCGTTAATATAAGAAAAACGAAATGACGCGGGTTAGTATCTTGAATAGAAGCAATTTCAAAATGACATTATACGTTTATACGTACATAGGTCAAGAATGTAGGTAATTGAGATATTTAGTGGAACTCAACTATGATGAGGTATTTAAACCTTACCTAGACCGATTGGTTGTCATCTTTAGCAATGACATTTTGATGTATTCGAAGTCTAGGGAAGAGCATGAGTAGCAACAGGAAATTATCTTACAGATGAGTTATTGAGAGTTTCTCGAAACGGGCTGCTCAGTTGACACGTCTCGTTTGGAAAAAGATTTCATATGAGTGAGATTATAAGTATCAAAGTAGCTTCGGTGAGTTTTGGTATATTAAAGTAATAAACTGACCACCGTAATTATTCTCACCATAACCAACAGCTCAAGAGATTTCAGTGTGTATGGATACCTCAAAATAAGGATTTGGCTGTGCATTGATGTAAAATGGGAAGATAGTCGTTTATGGATCCAGATAGTTCAAGGACCATGAGAGAAACTATCTGACCCATAATTTAGAGTTGGCAGCCATAGCGTTTACACTGAATGTATGGCGCCACCACTTAAATGGTAAGAAACTTCGGGTATACACTGATCGTAAAAGCCTCGAGTATCTGTTTTCACAAAAAGAGTAGAATATGAGATAACCAAGAGGGTTAGAGCTTCTAAGAATTATGATTGTGAACATTGTACCACCCAGTAAAGGCTAATGAAATGGTTGATGCCTTGAGCAAAAAGAGCCTTGGGATGGTATTACATATGATGGTCAGGGAGCGTGAGCTACTAGAGCAGCTGTAAGCCTCAGTAGTGATGTGATCCCTTCTGATGATGACGGTGATTTTGTGACAGCTAGCCTAAGGTTAGAACCGGATTTGAGTGATCGAATTTGCCAGGCTTAGCGTGATGATCGACATGGTGTCGATAGTGTGGGTCAGATTCAGAAGGGTATGGTGACAAAGTTCACAGTGAGTGATGATGACTTACAGAGATTCAGAGACAGTATAAGTGCTCCCCAGGACCACAATGAAGATGATAGTGTTATTGTCAGAAGCTCACTCTTCGGGATATACGGTGCATCCGAGAAGTAATAATTATATCGAAATCTCTGAAAAAGGGTATTGGTGGTCAGATATGAAAAAAAGACATTGTAGAGTTGTGGAAAAGTGTCTCGTATGTCAGTAAAGTAAGGTAGAGTACGAGAAGTCTACAGGATTATTGCAGCCTCTACTTATATTGACACGAAAAAAGGAACAAGTTACTATGAATTACGTGATGGGTTACAGAGGGCCCGGATGAATCACGAGGCTATCTATGTGATAGTTGATAGATTGATTAAGTCTACCCATCTTCTGGCTATGAAAATCCCCAGATACTCTGAGTGCGTAGGCGAAGTTATATGTAAGGAATATTGTGAAACATTATGTAGCGTTCCAGTTAGCACGATACCAGATATGGATTCCCACTTCACTTCCCATTTTTGAGAATAGTTTTCAAGAAGCTATGGGAACCCGATTTTGTTTTAGCATAGCTTTCTGTCCTCAAACAGATGGTCAGTCAGAGAGGACTGTACAGGTTTTGGAGGATGTGATGAGAGCGTGTGTCATTGATTTTATAAGCTCCTGGGATGATCAGTTGTTCAAATTCGCCAATAATGACAGTTGTCACTTGAGTATCGGGATGACTTTATATGTGGCATTATATGGCCGTAGGGAGTTGTTTTTCGATTTGGATAAGAAGAAGTGGGTGACAAATAGAGAATTATTTTCGAATTGGTAAGACAAATCTCTGAGGATGTTCAGTTGATTGTGAGAGATTAAGAACACCTCAGAGCAGACAGAAAAGGCTATGCTGACAAGAGACAGAAAACCATTGGAATTCACCGAGGGTGAATCAGTATTGAGTTTCGTTAGATTGAATCTTTTGAGAGATTGGGCAAAGTGGAAGGTAAGGCCTATAGGTTGACATTACCACTTGAATTAGCAGGCATCCACTATGTGTCCTATCTTATGATGCTTCAAAAATACTATCCGGACCCAGCATATGTGAACGGATATGAGCTCCAACAGTTTAGCTCAATGAAAGTTTAACATATGATTGGAAAATCGATTTAGGTATTAGAAGGAATGAGAAAGTGTTGAGGTTTAAGATGATCTCCTAGTTAAGTATGATGGTAGTATTACACTCCGGAGAAAGTCACTTGAGGATGACAGTATATGATACGATAGATGTACCCGGAGTTAATTATGAACTTATTTGACTTGGTTCTAATTTGGAGGACCAAATTTCTTAAGTGGGGGAGATTGTAAGACCCGATTTTTTTTATCGTAAGAGCAAATGGAATGAATATAAATTTATGAGTGCATTTAAAAATGCAAAAGGATTGAAATGGTATTCCCGAACACGTAGGGTAAAACGGTCAAAAGACCAAAATTCGGTATTAATCGGGATAAGAAAATTTAATTAAAAATATGGGATTGAGAAATCTTGATCAATAACGAAGAAATAATTAAATTTCGGGTTAAATTGATCAAGATATGATTTTATTGGAATAAATCAGAATTTTCGCTTCGAAAAATAATCAAAAAATATATCGGAAAGGTAAAATCGGACTGATAAATTTATTTACGGATTTAATGAATTTAATCTGAATTTTTGAGATATTTTTAGGATTTTATTATTATTATTTTAATGAATAAAATAATAATAAAATTTAATTATAAATAATAAAATAAAGTAAATGTAAAAAAAAAAAGATGAAATTGAAAAATCGCGAAACAGAAAGCAAAAGAGAAATAAAGCAATCAAAAACTGAGCGAACCAAATCCCTCGGCTCCGACGCAACCACCAGCAGACGACACGAGGAGGCGGACGACGAAGGTCGATCGGCACCCAAGGAAGTCGACCCGCACACCCACGCGCCCCGAAGTCGCCGAAAAACACCAAATCGACGAGTGAGGGCCGCGGGAGAGAAGCCTTAATTCGCCGGCGATAGCGCTGTTTTGACTCCAGCCGAGGCTCGATAATGAATTCCCAGGCCGTGGCGCAACGATTGGTGCCGGAATCACACCGAGAACAAGTCGAAGAGCACCGGAACAGCGAAATGATGCCTCAACTGGTCGAACCAGACTGAACCGGTCATACCGGACTAAACTGGTCGAACCGAACCGAACTGAACCAGTGGTCTGAACCGAGTTGAACCAGACCGAACCGGTTCAGCCAAAAAGAAAAGGAAAAATGAAGAAAAAGGGAAAAAGAAAAAGAGAAAAAATTGGAGAAAAATTTCAGTGATGCAATCGAGCTACGGGTAAGTCAGTAAGCGGTCGAAATTGACCGATTTAAATTTTGAAATATTTAATTTAATTATGATTCGACTGGAAATTTATCCAAAAAAATATTAAATTGTGTAGCTCGACAATTTACGTCAAACGAGAGCTCGAGACAGCCTCGATTTGCATACTATCATGGAATCTTGGGTAAGTAACCCTTCTTTACGATAAATTTGCATCGTTATGCATGTTAAAAATTACCGCATCAATTACGGATTTAATTTTCGCATTTAATGAATTAAATTCTGGAAAATTTGATAAATTGTCGTAAATAATTAATTGAGATATTCGAGAGTTTAGAACGAGACTCAATAAATACTAATGGGCCCTGTGAGCCCAATAGGCCTCGATAATGTGAATAGTCAGTGGGAAACGGGCTTAAGGCCGATTAAGGCTCATTATGGTGCAATGGGGCCCAATATGGGTAAACGGCCCAATGATTTAAATTAAGCCCAAAAAATTATGAAATATAATGAATTGTATTTTATTTGACCTGATGAATATTTATCTGTTATTTCGGAGATTGGATTGAGAGCAAATTGGACTGCGCGACGAGACATCAGTGAAAAAGGTTAGACTGTACAGAAAAATGAGGTAAGGGAATTGTGTGAGTAGCTAGAGGTAGCTACGCGTATTTTAATAGTTTTTGTATACACTGATTATGTATGTATACACGGTTATTGTATAATGATTCTAAAAGTGGTTTAAATGATTTTAAGAATCGAAATAGGTAAAGACCATTTTACCCCTATTGAGGGAAGTTCACCTAAGGATGGTGAAAGCATGACACGCATGAAATGCATGATTTAAGGAATTTTCTGAATTAAAGAATTTGATTGGTTTTTAATCAAAGAAAATCGGTAGATTGGCCAATAATTGTATAAATTTCATAAGATAACACTACGTAGGTGTTATTCATATTTAAATGAATTTTCTTTGAAAAACGGGCCAACTATCAAGTTTATATGGAAACAGATAGTTTCGGCACATAGCTCGCACTATATCTGCGTTTGTGAATGTGCATAAATGTGCTTGAGCGGTTGCTCACACCAACTTGTGTGACATCATATGCATGAAATGTGCTAGAGCGATTGCTTGCACTGATTTTTATTATTGAGAAATGCATGAGAGGTGTTAGAGCCTAGCTCGCACCCTGTTTTGACTGTTTTGACAGTTTTGATAGTTTTGACTTGATATGCATAAAACGGTACTGGAGCGATTGCTCGCACTAGTTTTAATGATTTGACATGCATGAGAAGTGCTGGGGCCTAGCTCGCACTCTGTTTTGACATGTTTTGACTTGTTTTGACCTGATATGCATAAAAAGGTGTTGGAGCGATCGCTCGCACTAGTTTTTATGATTTGACATGCATGAGAGATGCTGGAGCTTAGCTCGCATCCTGTTTTGATATGATATTGCATATAAGCCGTGCTGGAGTGTAACTCGCACGAGATTTGATGTATTTATGCATAAAGTCGGAGCGTTGCTCGTACGAAATTTTGATTTACTTGAGTATTCACTCGTGCTGGAGCATTGCTCGCACGAAGTTTTATATGGTTTTATAACTCATTTTAAAGTCGTATTGGAGTTTTTCTCGTACAAAGTTTTCACTAAGGTTTTATACATATCCGTACTAGAGCATTGCTCGTACGTGGATTTTACTTGAATTTATAATTATTTTAAGTCATACTAGAGTGCTACTCGTACGCAGATTTCATTGATTTCTATGAAACCGTGCTAGAGCTTCGCTTACACGAGATTTTCAGATATCATGAATATGCATGGAGCCGTGCTAGAGCTTCGCTCGCACAAGGATTTATATTACATGCATATAGCCGTGTTGGAGCCTCCTGTAGACTGTGTGTCACAGTGAGATGATATACTCACCCGTGCATACTGAGACAGAGATGATATGGGTGGATAAGACCTATTGTAGGCACCCCTGACTGAGCTTGGGTTCACGGAGTACGTTGTACCTTGTATGTCACGCGGAGTACGTTGTACCGTGGAGATTGTTGGAGTGGAGTGGCATTAGCCACGAGGCATCAAGCCTTTCCCTCGCAATCCTGGTGTTGTGCCGTTCTTGTGGGTAGGACAACCCACCTCCCGTTTCAGGTGTGATACCCCACACACTAGGTACCGTGTTGCCAGGGATCACTAGGATATGACCATAGTCCTCGATGTTACAGATATAATTACCTACATGTCTCACATGATATAACTATTGGTCGATAGACCAGGGTAGACCCGAGGGAGGGGTCAGGCCCCCGATTTTATGATTTTATGATATGTGACCCTGAAAGGAGGGTGGTTTTATAACCGAAGTTTTATAATAAATTTTTAATGAGTTGTTTTATGAAATGATTGACCCGGAAGGGTTAGTTTATACTGCAGTTTTAATGAAATGATTTGAATGCAGTAGCATGATGATGTTTTCCATGCTTTCATTTCAAATTCATGATTTATCTTACATGACATGAAAGAATGCATAATCTTGTTTTACTTCATGCTAATTATGATTTAAGGATGTCACATAAAATGCTATTGATACATGATTTCGATATGCACGAATAGTTTTATAAACTAAGTCATTGATGAAATACATGATTTGTGCTTGAGATTTTAATGAAAAGAAATGGATTTTAAAGGCATGGCATTATGAGCATGTAGATAGTGGAGCTATCTGCTTACTTGTATAATTGCCTTACTGAGCGTGTGGTTTGCTCACCGCCCTTATTTTCTCATCTTTTCAGAGTACTTGCAATAGTTATTGAGCGGCTGAGGACTTGCATGCTTGGTATCCGTTGCTTCCCATCGAGAGTCAGGTATACACATTTGTATAGTTTTGTATCTAAATATGTAATGCACAGTACTGTAAACAGATTTGATGTCGGGGATGTAGGGTTATAAATACCATTGTGTATGCATTTAGTTAAAGTCAAAAGATAGTAAACTCTGATAAATGAATGTGATTATGAAAATTGAATGGTAAATAGGTGAGAGGTGACTAACATCGAATCATAGCCCAACTGTTTGTAAGATAGTCACGATGAGAGAAAGGTAAGAATTAAATAATAAACGGAAAAACAAAAGAAAAATTTACTCTGATTTTTAGGTAATTTGGGTCGTGACACAATCCAAGTCGTCATTAGAAGGATCGCTGGAATGTCCCATACCTTGACCTCTTTCGAGGGAACGAGAAGGCAAAACAGGTTCCAATGCGAAAATTGGAATGCGCCCCCAACCGACAGCGGCTATATTTTTCGGAGTTAAAAGAGACAATAAAGCACTCTCATCATTTTTTTGCAACTAAGAGATAAAAGGATTATGTACGTCACTTAAGTCAGAAAGCTGACTAAGGTTAGAAGGCCCGTGCAGACACCACTGAGTGGAGATGTGTAATGTCGAAGGAATATCGACAATAAGCCAATCAGAGGCATAACTATGTAGCTTAGACGGAGGCTTCCCGAAAAGTTTGCTACTCTGACCCCTCCTGAAAACTTCTGAATACAAAAACATGTCGAGTTTCGAACACTAAGAACTCGAAAGAAGGAGTTAAACAGGGGAATAGTGGGCATAACATCAAATCTATGGCATATAATCGTAAACCCGATCACTTGCGCTCATCCATTAGGGTGAAGTTGAGCAGGGACTGTGCCATAATGTTGAAGGAAAACAACTCCGAAGTCAGGTAAGGGAAAACAAAATCCAAATTCTAATAAAGCTTGGTGGACGGGAACACCACTATTAACAGCTTGAGGTGTGTATTCCGCATTGGTTGGGAGTCTATAATAATAGCCCTCGGGAAGATGAAAAGTACTACGAATAAATTCAAGATCGGACTCCCTAAGCCTGGAATAAGATTCTAAGTGTATTTGTTTCCCAGTACCTTGTTTGGCCATCAAAAGTAAATTGAGCAAAGTATTACGGATTATGCCGCGAGAGGTATCCTGTCGTGAGGGTATGCTGTCACGAGGGTATACTTGCCGCGAGGGTATGCTGCCGCGAGAGGTATACTGCCGTGAGGGTATACTTGCCGCGAGGGTATGCTACCAGTATACTGCCGCGAGGGTATGCTGCCGTGAGAGGTAGGCTGCCACAAGAGGTACATTTCCCCGAAGGTATACGTGCCGCGAGGGTATGCTTGCCGCGAGGGTATGTTGCCGCAAGAGTCTGCCACAAGGGTATGCTTGCCGTGAGGCTATACTGCCGTAAGAGTCTGTCGAGTCTGCCGCGAGAGTCTGTCGTGAGCGTTTTGTCCAAGAGAATATGCAAGTAAAGCGACGTCGACGACTCGGCACTTATATATATGCCGGGAGCTGCGTAGATTCCTGTGAACAAATAACTCTAACTGCAAATACTACTAAAAACAATTATGAAAAATAATAACAACAATAAACAAAGTGTACTCTTCTGTGAAGTTACAACTTACGAAAGAGTGGGAAGCAATTGTTGAGGATAAAAATATTTAAAATACTTGGTCCAATAAAAAATTATCATGTGACATGAGGAAAATCAAATATTTTACTCATTATATATATTTTTTGAATAAGACAAAAAAAAGATATTTAGTCCAAGGATACATACGTAATTACAGGCAGAATAAATCCATATAAATAGGGGACATGTATGACTCAAAAACCTAAGTCTCTATTTTGCTTACAGAAACTCTGCCAAATCCTTTTCTGACTTAAGTATCGGAGTGTTTACGCAGGGAAAAACCCCTGTGTCCCTCTGATCATTCTCTTTTTTGCAGAACCTCTGATAGCACGTGACGCGAAGATCGAAGTGAGGACGTCAGCAACACATCATCATTCTGTTTGGCAACAACATTACGGATGTAAACTTATGGAGTCAAAAAACTCTATTAGCAGTATATAAGATAATTATCATAAATATAATGTATATAAAATCTATATATATGTAATTATATGTTAAAGATAAAAATCAAAACAATTATGTTTTTTACTCGACAAATCATTAGATTTTGTTATTGTTTGGATTATAATTTTGAAAGTTTTTGTAAATCTTTTTTTTGTATAATTACATGTATTCTTATCTATTTTACGGATGTAGTCCTTTTCAGATTGAAAGTAAATTCAATTAAAATTTATTTTATAATAATGATTCCGAAATTTAAACTTTATCCAAATATATGAAAAATAAATTCACTCCCTAGTTCTTTTATCCAGTTAACTCTCCTATCCTATTGTTAATAGTAAATTTTCATATTCGTACTATTACAAATAGCTTTCACCTTTACAAAACACGTGTACATATTTCTCTTTAGAAAATTTGATTGCTTGACAGGTGTACTCAATCATTTATTAATCGTTCAGCAATTCTTCCTCCCCTCTTTGATTTTTTGTTTTTTTTTTTTTTATAATGATGCTCTCTACTTTACATAATTATTCAAATAAATTTTTTTTAAGGTTTTGAAAGATATATTTTATTTCTTTCTTTAGGTGGGCATGAAACAATTATGAATTTTATTGCAATTAAGGATGAAAATATGTAGATACTTTTCTTTCTTTAATTTTTCATTTATTTAATTTATGTATTTCTTTAAATTTATTTATGGACACATTTTGTGGGAGAAAAAAAACCTTCTTGCACAATTACATTTTCAAATTAACAAATTTTTTTTTTCACATTTTGGTTCCGGTGCCACGCGCAAATTTTCAATCTGGTTTTAATAATTTATTCTACTTTCTCTCACCTAGAAGGGGAATCTAATTTGATTTTTGTTTCTGTTTTTAATACATTCAAAACATTAAAGGCTTTACTTGTTAAGAAAAAAAAAGTGAATTTAAAAAATTAACAAATCCAATATTTAAGTTTCATAATATTTTTCCTACTTTGTAATTTAATCATTAAGGGGTCGTTTGATATTGTTTCTTATTTTCTATTTTGTGTTTTTTGTTTCTGAAATTTTTGTTTTTGTTTTAGTTTGTTTTGTTTTCGATTTCTAAAAACAAAAAACATGTTTGGTTAAAATTATTACTTATTCAGAACAAATTTTTAAACTGATTTAGATACAATAATTCAATCACAAAATAAAATTTAAAAATTGAACAAAAATAATAATATATTTATTATATAATATTATGTACATATTATTAAATTATATTATTTATAATATTTAATACTAATATGAAATATCTACTTTTAATCATATTAAAATTTAATATTATTTAAATTTTATTATAATTAAATATAATATTAAATAAAATAATTATTTAAAAATAATTCAATTAAAATAATAATAAATAAATTTTTAATATTAATTTTATTAGATATTAATGGAGATTAATAAAATTTTTAAATTTTATATATTAAATAATAATATGAATTAATAAATTATTACCTATATTTAATAATACTATTTACTTTAATTGAAATAATATTAAATTACTAAAAAAAATATATTTAACTAAGTAATTTATAAAAAATATATATTATTAAAACATGTTATATTTAATATAAATAATTTTATTTAATGTCAAGTATTCACTTTTTAATAATATTAAATTATTTTATGTTAAGAGTGATATGTTTTAAATTTAATTAAAAATATATAATATTAAATAATAATATCATTTAATAAAATATTTATTAAATATATTATATAATAGCAATTAGCAATAATATTAATTATTAACATATCTAAATTATAATAAATTATATTATTTAAATTTATAATATATTCAATCAATTATTATACAAGTTTAAATTAAAAATATTATGATATTATAGTTTATGCTATTTCTTGTTATTTTTTACATTTTTCTATTTTTCTATTTTAAAATAAATATATTAAAATTAAACTATTTTTAATTAAATAATATTTTATATTAAACATTAATGTTATTTTTATTTTAAAAAATTAATTAATTTTATTTTATAATTTTATTATGAAAATATATTAATATTATATTAATATATAAATACTGTTCACTTATTTATGAACAGTAACAGAAATGAAAACATGTTTTCGAAAACAATGAAAACATCAAATTCTTGTTTCCAACAATTTTGAAAATTTTCATTTTCATTTTCTTTTTTTTAAAACAGAAATCAATACCAAACATATTTTCTGTTTTTGTTTTCCAAAAAACTGAAAACAAAAACAGAAAACATAAAACAAAAACAACACCAAACGGGCCCTAAATTAACAATTTTTTGTTTTCAGGCAAAGCACAAGGATATAATTTGGTGTGGCAACTTAAGTTATATAAACTACAAAAAGGGTGTCCATTGTCCTGTCTGGGTGTATTGAATTTTTTTCTAAAGTTTAGTTAGGTTGATTTTGAAGAGCAAGTATCGTCTTGGCAAGGATTTACTCAGGGCTTTTGACAAATTCCAAACACTAGTACCTCAAGGCGAAGTAGGAGCAGTCTTCGCATGTAAAACAGGCATATTTCCCGTTTGTGATGAAGAGAAAAGATAAACTTTAGGCTTATTTCGTTCTACAATATATCGAGTTTCAACCCATTTGTATTTATAGTACGTTCAGCCCATTAGATAGTTTCTCTTGGTGCCCAAGTTTGAAGACAAGAGTCGAGCGGTTGCTTTTTGTGCTACATCGAACTCCGAAAGAGCCCATCTTCAAAGTTGAAATACAACCTCAAAAACAGCAATCCAGTTTTCAGCCTGGATTTTCCGTAAGCAGACCCATGATTTGTTCTCCCTTTTAGTTAACGAAGTTGGAATAAGGCCCCAATTCACCACAAAATAGATCACTTTAAATTGGTAACAAAACATGAGGTTTTACTCAATTAAATCATCCAATTTTTCAAGAGGTAAATTTTCATAAAGGTTGAGATTCGATTCGCATTACTTGAAAATTTTTCTTATCCAATTCTCATTAGACTTTGGGCCTCCTTCGTTCTAATAAATGGCTAGCAGCACTACTCTTGCTGGTGGTGAGATTGGAGCTAAGTAATCAACTGACAAAAGGGAATGTGTATCTATCTAGTTTCAAGCTATGCACCTTTTAGGCATTAAACAATCTCTTAAAAGTGAAAGCTGTAATCTCCAACATTTTCATACTGAGAAATGAAAATGAAAGTTCTTTCTGGTCCCTACAAGTAAAAATAATTAAAAAATGAAAAGTTATAGACATAAAGAAAAGGAGGGGAAAAAAAAAGAATGCAAGCATAACCTATGGTTCTAGACAGCAAATTATGATCTATATATGATTATTATTTCGTCAATGCATATAGATTTATCTCTCTCACATATATAATTACTCGTTAGGGGGACAGCTGATTAAAACAAGTCAATTTAAGAACCAATACAAGGAAGAAACCTTTAATAAACAAATTTCAAAAGTTTGTTGAAAAGGGTGTCTAGTAAATTTGACATGTACCTTATACAAAGCAATGTGAAATGTTGTTGCTATGATAAATGAGGGAGCCTTTTGCTAATTGGTTTAGTTTTCAAAGCCGTCTTTCTTTTTCCTTACCAAATAAGTCGAAAAAGTCGGGATGCTATGCCCCATCAGCTATTAATTTGTGCTCCACAAAGAACACGCTTCCATTCTCCAATGATCAGTTGCAGGAGCCGGAGGTCTGGCAAATGACAAATTCAAAAGCTATGTTATAATCAACTAAATGCTTTACTACTTTTCTTTACAGTAATGGATCAAGTGGCATGGAATGATCAGTATATATCTTGTCTCCGATGCTCCAGCTTAAGTATCAGAAGATTTAGTATTGCATATGATCCCAAACTTCGAATTCCTGACTGCTCAATGCCCCCCTTTTTTTCCCTTGTCGTGAAGTTGGAAAATATTTTCTGAGGTGGGATTTTGAGTTGGAATGCACTAGGATAATCGATATTTTACACACCTTTTCTTTCTCCTTTTACAATATTCTCATTTGCACCCGCCATTGCTTAGATCAGATGAGACTAGTCAGACCAAAAGGATCTGCAGAAATGTTAAATCATAATTATATGAAATGTAACCTGACATATGTATAAGTGTGTGTGTTTTCTAAGTCATCCGTATCTTAAAGTAGAAATTAAGATGAAATTAACCTTATCAGACAGCTAGCGAGCCAGCTAAGAAATAAGAATTGTATGATTAAAGAAAGATTTGGGTTTGAAATATTAAACCAATAATCCATGCATGCACCCAATGTCAGTCTAATCTTAAGATTTTTATTGTACTTTCAGAAACCATTGAACTTTTCAAATACCATCATTTTATATAGCCATTCAGGTAGAAGCTTTCGGCTTAAACAGCTGTTGCTTTTTGCAAAATCCCTGCTTTTCTTTTCTTACCGGGCTGCTGACCAAAACCTGCGTCCTTTTTCTTTTCGTCTTTCATCTAGCTAATGTTTTAAAAGCTTAAGACTTGGCATAAATTGATCTGATACAAGTCTCTCATCTGTCACCTTTTTTCTTTGCTCGAACTAAACCGCGTTTAATTATGAACAATGTAAAGGATGATCTGCTTAGGGAGGGGAATGAGAGGTTCTTGAATATTGATGATTAAGTAGAAGACTCTTTTGTCTCCACTCTTGCAAATGGAGGAGGTCCAGACATGCACTAATGACAAAAGCAAAATAAAGAACAAAACGACGACAGTTCCCACGCTCCCTCGAGAGTAGCCACAAGACAGCCATCCGTCCTCTTTCAGCTTTCCTTTAATGGCATCCAAAGAGAGTAAATTCTGAGTTGGAAAGCCAAAAATAGGCCCTCTCTACCAAAAGAACAATCTTTTATTGCTTTACTCTACAGTCTACAATGTAGCTGCCGCCCACGCCCCTACCAAAACTATTCTGTATTATCATCTTACCATATAAATCCATTCATTATACAGATGTTTCATAGTATCAAGTACTAAATGAAACCGAAAAATGGATACATGCGGCTTCCATGTTCAAAAATTACAGAGACAACATATGGATTTCCTCTCAGGTATACTGAGGCTGAGGGGTATGTACATGATCAAGATATCGTACGTACACTTTTCTTTTCTTTTCTTTTTTGCTTGCCAACTGTGAGCTTCGATGGGGACATTATTTTTGAAGTAGCCAATGTGGTGGAGAAAAATGGCACTGTCTTGTATTCAGCATAAAATCATAATACCATAACCGATAAATTCAGGTTATCATTCAATCTTTTGAACTCTTTAGCATATGGGCCAATATGAACTTTTACGGGAACCCCACGAGCTTTTTTTTACAACGAAAACTCAACCTCGAAAGCCTGAACTTCAGTCAGGGGCCGCTAGCTCCAATTTAGTCATTCCCATCTAAAGTCGAAAATAATACTGCTCAAAGCAAAATAAAAGGAGTAGGTAAAAGAGGCTAGATTCTGCACCCCACACACCCCTTAATCTCCCCTTCTCACTTTTCATTGGGAGGTGAAAAGAAATTTTGGCTTTTGGGCTTCTGCATAGGATTCTTCACTTTAAAGATCATTTTTGGAGAAAAAGAGTGAGTGGGCATGTTTATTTTTAAGTGCAAAGAAAAGGAAGAACTGCATGAGTTAGGGTCCCAATTGGTCCTCTGAGCTAAGCTCAATCGAAAAAAAAAATCTCATGCTATTATTGATTGAAATTAATTAGATTAGTGGCAGTGCGAGCAACACGTGTCGGCTTCCAATTGGGGTAGAGCAAGTATTAAACAGTTGTCTCATAATTACCGTTCTCTTTTCTTATCATAGAATTATCATTACATATGAATAATAGTGCAAAAATGGTTTTTTTTTAGGGGGTTGGTTTTGTTGATAATAGTAAAGAAAAAAGTTATTATCTTCAATGCCGATTAAATTTTACGTGATTTTTTAAATTAATTTTTAAAAAAATTTAAAAGTGATGCATTGGTTTTTAAAATTATAAATGCGTCTTATATAAATTTATTCTTCAAAATTTTTGTCAATTTCTGCCGACGTATGTGGCAACAATTAACATGCTAATATCCATTATTTTGTAAAAAGATTACTTTTTGAGTTAATACATTTGATGAACTATAAATTTGCACGATATTTTACATTCGTTTCTAAATTTTAAAGAAAAAATTATATAAATTCTCAGAGTTGTAATAAAATGAAGAGATTTTAAATACGGTTAATAGGAAATTTGAATATTCTTAACAATTCTTTTCCTTTTAAGAAATGTACATATTTTGATATTATACGTAAATATAATTGTAACATAATGTACATATCTCATTGTTGCTTTGAACATATAAGTTGTTGAATTCTTGAAGGTATCTGTTAGAATGAAATTCGATTAGTCCAAATATAGTAATCAAATTATTTTTAAAGACTAGTTCTTACTGAATCAAGAGTGTTTCAAAAGATGTATATATCCTTATATTATATGTACATTAGATCTAGCACAATGTACATATCTCATTGTTCTTGAAACATATAGATATTTAAATTCCTTTGGAATGTATTTTAATTCTCATGAGTAATATTCAAGCAGAAGTTTTTGTCTGAATGAAATTCAATTAGTTTAGATATGATAATCAAATTACTTTTAAAATTTACATACTGGTTTTCACAAAAACAAGGAATTTGTTAAAAAAACAAGGTGTCGGTGAGAAAATAAGAATATATATTATCACCACTGCAAAGAATTAGTCAAGACTGTTAAAGATATATGGGTTTTAGAAGGAAAAAATACATTTAAATTCTCCAAATTAGTTTTTGAATAGGAAGAAACGTACATAAAATGTACATATTTGATTTGGACTTACAAGTATTCAAACACCTTTATGAGGCATTCAAATGCCTAATATTATCTTTTGTTCTCTACTAAGGCTTTTGTCATGATAGGTATTTGAATGCTAAAGTCAAGGTATTCGAATTATTTAGATTATTTTTTTTAAATTGGAGAACCGGTTATATGTTCATATGGGATGTACATATATATCTCTATCACAAAATTTATATATATATATATATATATATATATATATATATATATATATAGGTTTCTAGAATTACATAATGCCTATTATTATTTTCTATTCTCATGAAATGGTTAAGGTTATTTAAATTAGGATGTAAAGCTATTCAAATTTTCTTGATTCAATAGGAACCAATATGGTAATTTTGAAAGTGATTCGATTATCGTATCTAGACTAATCGAATTCCATTAACACAAAATCTATTGTTTGAATATTACTCATGAAAATTCGAATACTTTCAAAAGAATTGAATATCTAGAATAAAATATGTATACTATGTTACAACCATATGTACATAAAATATCAAGACCAGTACATCTCTTGAAAGAGCAAAATTGCTAAGGGTATTCTAACTCTTTTAGTTTATTATAATTTTAGAGATCAATATATTATTTATTCTTTTAAGTTCGAGGACCATTAAAATATCGAAAAATATATTAATTGGGAAAGTAATTTTTACTAATTTATACATATTAACATGTCAATGGACACTACATGTACTGACATATGATGTTAACTAACATTTAACATTTGAGTTGACGAAAATCTAGACAAAATGACTTAAATGAGAAACATTTGTAACTTTAAAGATTAACATGTTATTTTTAAAAATTTGGAAAACAAAATTTGAAATATAGGCGTAAATTTTGAATACCATTTAAGATATTATCACGTGCAAAAATTCCAAATACTATGTTGGCGTTGCTGATGGGAGGAACCTGTTGCTGACAAAACCCAAATCTTCTATCCCCTAGTTCCGTTCGTTAAACCCCTTTTTATGCCCTTCCTGCACCAAAATGTCACGTCCTCATCAGAGCCCCAATTCGATGGTTACAATTATACGCTCCACTCCCATCATGCGTTAGGAAAAAATGTTCTTGTACGTAGATGATATTCCTTGATACAGGCCTAACGGAATTGGATATTTACTGTACGACCACCGCCTTTTAGCCCATCTTTTTTTTACTTGAAACTTAAGTTTTTAGATATTTGTTTTTATAGTATAACCAGAAGTACTTTTAGTTTCTATTTAAGCATAATTCATTCTTCAAGTAACTATAAGTATATATTTTTAAAATTAATTTTGTATTTATTTTCGAAATTTTTTTCAGAAGAATTATATTCTGATCATTAGCCAAAAAAAATATGTATACACAAATTAATTTTATTTTTGATTGAAAGAAAAAAACAAATTAATTTTTTTGATTTCCTTATAAATAAAATGATATAGCAGATGTACCTAATTTGATTTATAATCAAATCTTACCAGTTCCGATGGGCTTAAAACTATTAAATGTGGAGAATTTTTCTTGTAATTTGCACCAAAAAAGAGGAATTTTCCTTGTAATTCAATTGGTATTCTGAATAAATGGACGTGATTGAATCCTATAAATACGTTATTGAAACAAGTTAACAAAAAAGTGAATACAACGTAGTTGTTCTTTAATTAAAACTTAATTACTTTGCTTGTCATTAAGGTCTTGAATGTACAAAATTAATGCATTATTATCACTATTACATCACATCAAGGTGTATTAATGTATCTCATGTGAAGACACGTGCTTTATGCAACTAATTATTATTATTATTATCTTTTAAAAGGTGAGGAACTTTTTAGCAAATAATTATGCCATTGCATTCCAACACCTTGGCAATGTATCCCATTTGTGGATTAACTGTAGCTATCAGTTGTTAAATCACCGAACCAGACCTTAATGTTGCAATTATAGTGGGGAAGGAAGATTATGGCCGGTTGAAACAATCCAAAATCTTCATGGCTCCCACCTACTACCTCTACTATGGAGGAAAAGCCGTATCTTATTCATTGATTTGATTAAATTAAATTACGCAAGTGGGTTCTGAGACGTTTGATTATGGGATCCACACTGTTGGAATATAACTACCAAAAAAAAACCTTGGGTAAAGCCAACTAGCTAGCTAACGAGGCGAGTACCATTCTTCTAATATTCTTATTCTAGCTTAGAAGAATTAAACAAAAGACTTGATCGTCAATGTCATGTTAATTAAAATAAAAAACCTTGCATTTATATGAGTTTTACTGGTGGTCCTGACATCCCTTATGACTGGATCGATGGAGAAGAATATAGATGTTGGAAGCTAATTAAGAACAAATCCAAGAGAGTTGGATAAAATTGTACTGATGAAGAATTATCACCCTGGTCCATGGGCTCAACTGGCATATATAACTTGTTCATGCCGTGAATCGAATGAAAGAACAGGCCGCCAGGGGGCGGGCGAGGGATGCGAATATGTGAAGGAGCATGGTTACCACATGTGACGTGTTGCGAGCGGCGGTGAGGAGGTGATAAGCTTTGCATGACGATTGGTGGAGTTGCCCTTAAAAGCATGGTTACCTTTTACGCACCATTTTTAAATGGCCATTCCATTCTGTAATGTAATGTTAAATGGCCATTCCATTCTGTAATGTAATGTTACCACATACAAAGATAATATACCCTATGTCGGGGATCTAGGGCAATATGACAACTTCTTTTATAAGCTTTCTCTATTTGTAATAATAATAATAATAATAATAATAATAATAATAATAATAACCCTTCAAAATACGCTATTGTCGATGAAAAGGATCTTGCTTTTTCAAGCCTTGCCTTTTTCCTACAATGTACCCCAATGTCCACGTCGTGGTCTTTATTATCGCAAATATGCAGAAGCTTATAAACTTGTAGCGTATAATTGGGATGGGAAAACTAATTAAGGCTTAGTTTGAAAGTCAGGACAAAATTGTAGAGAGTTAAATTTATCATTTTGTTTTTATTTTTTATTATTATTTTATTAAAAAAATTATATAATTAATAATTTTTTTTTTTAATTTTCAATTTCATTGCCTAGGCCTATTAAAGGAACGTTTTATTAGTGGCTTAGAAATCACCGAAGACTTAAGGAAAGTACATAAAGAAATTTTAGCTAGGAATCGGCCAATTAAATTGATTTGAGAGTAGAGATTTGAGACTGTGATGGGATGTGAGCAGAGATCAGTTGCGTGATAAATATTTAAAGATGGAAGAGAGGAAACCAGCTGACATGGGGCGGTCACGAGTGGCATTTGCTAGGAGGGGTCATGTCCATGGAGGAAGCGTCTTTATTGCCTGCGGGACCAAGACCAGTCCCTTCGCTCAGTGATGCCTCCGCAAAATTCCACAATGATTCATTAAAATTTTCTTCGGATACAGTAACAATAAAACCAATGGCAAAGCTACAAATTATGCATTGTCAATCACGTGCGGAGCACTGAGAAAAAAAAAAAAAAAGATATGAATGAAAGCAAACAATACTAAATATATCAATAATTTGATTATTTATTTATTCACAAATCAAATACAACACCGTTGAAAGGCCCCAAAGACCTTCGTATATGTCAGACCAAACGCTGGCCTAGAAAGAGGTTTTTTTCTTTCTCCTCTGAGGTAAATAAAAAAAAAAAATAAAGAGCAAAAAAAACCATGCACACGTGTTACCAATCACACGCACGAAACCATTGGAAAAAGTCCAGTGTAGGTTAGTACAAAGGTGAAGGCCATTAGAAGAAGAAGAAGAAGACGAAGAAGAAGAAGAAGAAGAAGAAAGGGCATTTCCCGCCAAAAAAGAACACATACACTCGTGCATGCCACACATGCCAAATGCGTGTGCACACAAACCACTCCAAAAAGAAGAAAAATTCAAAGAGCCATGTTTATTGTTCCTTTTTTAATCTTAATTTATGTTTGTGCGTTGTCAATACTTGGTAGACAGAGCAGCAGAAGTTGGAGCAATGATAATGGCCTGAAGCTCGACTTGAATCGATCTCATCTGTCAATGAACACAGCTCAAACTTCAACGTTCAATCCCTAAATCCGCCGACCCTCGTCTCAAAATTGTCTTTCCTCCCTTTCCTCTAGCCCCTAGCCCTAGAGGATTGGGGACCCGCCATCTCCTCCCCTTTCATTCAATAATCAATGTAGGCTTTGAATTCAATTCACACCTCATGACTCCCACCATATTAAACATGGCTTATTTTATCTGTCTTTCCCTAACTTTCTCACACATTAAATATTTTATGTAACAGATCTCCACTCCCTTGGGAATCTGCAAAGCCTTTAATGACTGGCAACGCCCACCAACCGAAGAATTTGTAAACATCCTAACTCACCAGACTCTTTCATACATACATAAATATGTATTCCTAATAATCTACATCACTCAGGTCAATTTACTCTCAAAACCCTCCCCAAAAGAAAAAAAAAAATTTGAGATTTCTTGGGCCACCATTTTGTTCTGCCCTGCCTTTTATTTTATTATTTCTCTTTTCCCCTCACTCGGAGTTTCCTTTGTCATCAACTACCCACAAGCAGTTATTTAATTTTCTCCTTTTATAAGAAGGTAATGACGACGACGAGGAGGAGAAGGAGTAGGAGGAGGAGGATGATTCATTAGACCATCTGGCCCGGATCACTCGAAGCTGTGGTAAGATCTTTGGTGGTTTCCTGGCATTGTCAAGCACAAGTTCTTGCATTAACTGGTAGCAGCTAAGGATTTTCTCCTGCAAAAATTGGATTTTTTCCAAGTTGGCATTCTAGCTTGTTTAACCGAGAATTAAAATTTCGCATTAATTGAGCTTACTTTGCTTAGTCCATCACACCATGACTCAGCATGCTCAGGATTAACAAGAGACAAGTTCGGAATGTCATTCGCTGCACAAAGTATCGCTGCAGCAGCAATGCTTGACGGCCAATACTCTAGAAAACTGGCCTCTGCCGACATTAACAAACATGTTTTATTCGAACTGATGATATTTTTAAGCCTTTTTTTCCCTTTATGTACGTATAATATGCATGTTTACGTTTACAATTTCGTATACTAAATGTTGTTTAATATTTGCATGTATTTATATCAACCGACAGAAAGAGAAAATAATAATAATAATAATAATAATAATAATAATAATACCTTTCATATTGGATAAAATGATATCCGTTGCCCTTGAAATGAGAAACCCGGAAAAAGTTCCTGTTGGATCGAGCTTGCATGCAAAGAAACCAATGAAACTGAATGGCGTTACCGATCGCAACCTCCAATCCAAAACCGTGAGTGCAAGCAGTTCCATTCTACGAATTGTTTTTGGTTCAAAAATATATTTCCCACCCTCAACCTACATATATAGGAACTATGTTGAATCTACACTAATGCTCATAGAAAAAGGAAAAATGGTAGTAATGATTTAAACCCTGAAAAGTTCATTAAAAGAGAAATGCACCTGAAGATCTAAAAGAGACGGAACAAGAGTTTCCTCCATCTTGGCCGCTAACGACAAGCAAGCGACAGATAAAAGTTGCAATGGCCACCCACTAGCTTGCTGAATTGCAAAACAACAAAGGAATAAATAAACAAAAACCATCCCATTGTTAATCACCACAAATGATCATCCATTAGTAATCAACAATAATGAATATCTAATCTAACACGTATGAACTTTTTGGGTAATTATTAAGGTGAATTTCACGCAAATTTATTCAGCACATAAAAAGAAAAGCACCACCAACTCCACGTCAATGGAAAAACAATGACACCACTACCGCTACTAGTAAAACTTTGTTGAAAGTATATACAGTACCTATAAAGGAAGATTAGCCAAATCCAAGTGAAGATCAAACTAGCAGAAAAATCAGCAACAATCAGATCTAACAGCAAACATATCACAGTTTGAATTTTGAAATTCAAGTTTATCTGTAAACTGATAAAAATCTAAGCCTTATTTTTAGCATCCAATTGTAGAACCAGTGCTTGTAAAATCTGTATATATACTACACGAAAATAGTGTATTAACTATGAGTTGCAATACACCTGTTATTCATTGAAGACAAATACTCTGTGCCCAAATCCAAGTGAAGATAGACAAGCAGAAAAATCAGCTACAATCAGATCTAACAGCAAACATATCACAATTTGAATTTTGAAATTCAAATTTATCTATAAACTGATAGAAATCTAAGCCTTATTTTTAGTACCATCAGCTTAATAAATACATTTGAATAAAAGTCTCATGCTGTAGTTAATGCAAAGGCAAGCCACTTTCTTTTTTATCTCCCAATAACGCAAGCCACTGTTTGATTCAACCAAAAAGAATTATATTAGTTGAATTAGTTGGCACAAAACAAGGTTTTTTTTTTCTTTTTACTTTTTTTTTTTTGTTAATGTGAATTCAAAATATTTTGAAAATAAAATTTTGAATAAAATAGGTAAAAGACGCATGTTTAAAGTATTGGAAAAAGAATTACCGGACAAAAATCCCTTACAAAAAAAAAAATATTAACTATTTTTATTACCGACTTACTGTAATAAAGCACTCAAATCCTTTTCAAGGTTTCATCGGCGTTGAAAAGTCAAGCGTAATTACACCAAATCATCAAAAAAAATTATAATCACTCGAACTCGTCAACATTATTTCATTATCCACCTAATATAAGCCTTCACTACTAAGGTTATAAACTTAACAGTGACGAAAGCTCACCGGCATGCGGCGTGAATACAGAAACCGATCAAGGTAGTTAACGGAAAGATACGCCGTCAAAGGCTGGAAATTATGGTAGGCTTGTACCTGCAAACAAACAAAAAGGAAATATTAGCATTATTGGGAAAAAGAAAGTAAATGGAAAAAGTTATAACAGCCGCCAATTGACGATTCATCTCCGTCCATCGAACGGCTGCTATTAGACCTCCTTACTTCTAATTTTGAAAGCGTCACCAACCTAGCGCGTTTTAGCAAAACCGTGAGAGGTTCAGCTAACGTGGACCAGTGGTATTGTCGTAATAATATCAAAGAATAGAGATAGTGTGGTACAGTTTAGTCAGTTACAGTTTACCTTGAGAATCCATGCAACAGATTCTTCTCGAGCCGATGCGTCGAGAGACTGAGACCGAAACCGAGCCAGGTAATCGAATCCGGGGACGAACTTCCTTTCATCTTCAATGAAGCCAGCGATGGAGGATTCCTCGATGCACGAGGACAGAGAGTTCAGCTCCGACGAACATGCCGGCGACTGACCGGAGAATACCTCGTCCGAATCCTCACCGCAGAGCAAGTCGGCGAAGAAATCGGAACAAGATACGGACATGATGATAGTGGTTTATATGATGATACTAACAATAGCGTTGACGGCAATCTTAGCCGTAGAGTCTTTCTCTTTCTCTCTCCATATCCACCCTTGATTTAGTAACATCGACGAAACAAAGCAAAGGGGATGTTTCAAAAAATGGGTGCTCGTGTGCGTGTGATAGAGGAGGAGGAGAGAAAGAGAAATGGTCTTGGCTTTGGTGTTCTGATTGTAGTATTTGATAATTTCATTATATCCGTTAGTTTGGGTTCGGATATAAATATATGAGAGGTTTTTTTTTTTTTTTTTTTTTTTCCCCGGGGTGGGGTGGGGGGGGGGGGTCTGGTTGGGGTAGGGGGGAGGCTAAGATTTTGCCAGGCGACCGCGCGGAAGAAATATTAATTATTCGAGTTTTTAAGGAACGGAGGACTAAAGGCTTAGATTTAGGAGCATTGAAGGATTGAAAAGCGAAAGTTTATATTGAAGGCTTTGCAATGAATTTCTTTTTTTTTTATTACTACATATTAGGCATTAGATAATAGATTTGGAAGGCTGTTGTGTTGGGTAAGAAGTTGTGTTATAGTTTGGGTGCCGTCGGTGGGGACAGCATGGGAGGGGTGTAATTCACTATTTCTGCACTTCGTTATGTCTTCTTCTACTGCCACATGTACAACCCCGTTTAATTTAGGAATGTTTTCTCTTTACATCTTATTATTATTATTATTATATTATTATTATTATTACACTGGTACGGTAAAGGGTCAAAAAACTAAGTGTAAAAGGAAAATTTTGGGATACGGTGAGAACGCTTCTATGAAGAATTTTGGATATTTGTGCAGAAAAGTTTTGTGCATGTGTTAGATGATTTGCTGAAACTCGAACTTCGGTTCCAGTTTTTTAATGAATTTGAAAATATTTTAGGTATATTAATTGAGACTGAATTTGAAAATTTAGATCACATAAAAAATTAAATAAATCTTATGTTAATCATTTAAGACACACTTGACGTGAGATGACTCAATAGTTATATTTTTTTCTATTTTTTATAAGTCATTTAATTTGACATTTAATTAAAATATGATTGTTTATTTTATAAATTTTAAAGATATATCAAGTAAGGAAGCCATTAAAAATATATACTATGTTTGATCACTTTTTTTTTTTTTTACAATTTAATTTAAACTTGTATTGTTTTTAAATTTTTGATTTAGATTTTCATGTTTTTTGTAATTTTTTGTAAAATTTATTTAAATTTATTATATTATTGTAAAAATTTATTTAAATTTATTATGTTATACTCTTAGAACTAAAACTTTAAATGTAGTTTAGTTTCTTGTCTTTAGATTTAAATATAAATATGTGGTGATCATATATAAAAAAATAATGATTAGTGACGACTTTTTAATTTTGTATTTAGTAATTAGATTTCATGATCTATGACAACCGGCTAACTTAGAAATATGCACTTCAAAAATCATACATAAAATTCTTAATGGATGAAATAATATTTCTGAACTCGTCATTTTAATTTCATGTTTGAGGGATCTCCTATGCTTAGCTCACTTTAGACCAATAGCTTGTGTTGGCCATGGATGACAGGCGACAATGTTGTTAGTTGTTTGGTTAATTGCACGAGTCGAACTATGGCTGACACTTGTTGGTCGTCCACATCAAAGCTTTCTTCATTGTTGCCAACATCATAAATTGTGTCCATAATTGTGTTAATAGCTTTGGAATTTTCTTCTTGGGAAAGGTTTGTTCCTAAGTCTCAGTAACATATGGGTGGCTTTATTACAATTAAAACAATTGAAAACGCAAACATACCATTAGTCAAAACATAAATGACCAAAACATGAAACAATACACAAGTATGTCGTAAAATGTTAATTGGAACTTTATTACCTTCACCCAATCATTGAAGATATTGGGTTCACAAGTAATGCACTTTTTCCTTTCATTTCAACCAAAACCACTAGCATTATGGCCAAACATTTTTGTAATTTCATGATATAGCCTTTTCCATAACTTCATCTTTGATTTAATGAGAGGTGAACCTTAGTATAAGAGCCAAGCAATTTTTCCTGCATCCATTTCTCAAACTAAGTAAAAAAAAAAAAAAAAACAGTTTGAAATTACCTATTATTTGGCTTCCATTTGCCAAAGTGTTCAAGTTGTAATAAGCACTCAATTAATTAGTAATTCTTGTTGATCCGTACAGGTGTCAATCCCTGTGATTCAGCCTTCTTCCCAGCCTTTGAACTTGGCAGATGCTTTTTAGGAATCTAACACTAACATAGAGCAAAACATGATAATATGCTTCAAAACCAGCATTTTAAATATAGCAAACATCATGATGGAATCATTCACCATCAACAAAAAAATTAATAATTAATGAAAATTAGATAATATTCTATAATATAAAATAACAATAACTAAAAATATAAAATAATTGATAAAAAGTATTTAAGCCACTTTCTTTTACCTTAGAAGCACATCTAAGATTTGGTGAACAAAGTAATAAAGAGATAAACACCAAGATTTACGTGATTCGACAAGTGCCCACGTCGATAATGGTAGTTGTGAGTTTACCACTAAGTATATGGTGTGAACCAGATTGTTCACTAAGTACAACGCTCTTAACAAGATTAGTCGGATGTTCGAGCGTGATTAGGGTACAAGTGTACAAGAAAGGAGGTAAGGCATAAAATAAATATTATAGAGCCTGAGTATTTGCCAGGACCCGTTCTCAATCCATGACTTAACCAAAAACCACTACAAATTTTTCGCATTTTTAACTTACCTTTCCTCTCTTCAATGGTTTTAACTTACCTTTCCTCTCTTCAATGGTTGGGCTATGATTAGATGTCAGAATCTTCGCTTACCACATTTTCCATTATCATACATACATATTAATATACTATTACTGACTGTAACTGTTTTTATAATACATGTGAGATTATATAAAAGCTAATACAATTACATTCCCCATAATATATATCGTATACATCACTGTGCTGTTTCCATGTTTAGATACATAACTGTACAAAATCTGTATACCTGGCGATCGATAGGAACTGGCGGTGGACTCAGGAATACTATCACTCAATAGCTCTCGCTCTACTGCTGATACTCTGTAGAGAGATGTAAGGAAAGGGGGTGAGCATACAAAGCGCTCAGTAAGGAAATCAGGCAAGCAAGTAGATATCTACACTATCTATTCAAAATAATGCTATGCCTTGAAAACATTATTTCCTTAACTCACTTAAAAAGCATGTCTTTAAATATATATATGTATACTTGTACAGATTAAATCCCATGTACAGAAATCATGCTTTCTTTCTCAAATGTAGGCATGTAGTGCAAAACAATGCATCTTTTATATAAATCATGCCTTTATGTAAATCATGTCATGTATATTTAAATCACAATAAATATGGCATTTAAATCATTCACATCACAAAATCGGAGTCCGACCCATCCCTCATGTCTATCCGCAATTTAAATAAGTCAATCAATGTGGTATATCATGTGAGACTCTGTGGTGAAATGTAAATAGTATCCTGGATTATGATCATATCCGACATGTGATCCCAAGCAACACAGATCTCGGTGTGCGGGGCATCACTGCTGCAACGGGAGGGGGGTCAGTCCATCACAACCGCCAGCTATGTCCTCCTCAACTCCACAACACTACACGGTACAGTGTACTCCCATGCTACATGCACGGTACGGCAGGGTACTCCATGCCACTCGCACGGTACAACGTATTCCGTGGACCCTACATCACAGTCGGGGTGCTTGCCATAGGTCTTAGCCCTCAAACCATGGAATATCATACCACATCTCTAATACCCTCATGCGGATATCCTCTCACATAATGTGACACTCAGTCACACAAGGATTCAGGCATGAGTTTGTAACATGTATTATATATCACATACAGTGCGCGCCTTTGAGTGCGACTCACAGTCGAAACTCCGCTCAAACACTGTTTCATATCACAAACTCAACTCTAGTGCGAGTAAATCTCCAGCAACTAGGTCAATGCATAGTTCATGTATTAAATCAGTACGAGCAATAGCTCCAGTACCATGCTATGCACAATATCATCAAATCAAGTACGAGCAATAGCTCCAGTCCTATGTCATGTATAAATCATGAAGAATCGAGTACGAGCAACGCTCCAGCACTCTGTCATGTATCTCATGTAAAACTTATGTACGAGCTAATCACTCCAGCACTCTCTCATGCATATATCATATAAAACTGAGTACGAGTAATAACTCCAGTACTCTATCATGCATGTCATGAAAATCTAGTGTGAATCATAATCCAGCACTAATGTATGTGAAAAATATATGAAATCCAGTGCGAGCTGTGCTCCAGCACGATTCATTCTCACATATTATAATAGATGGCTCTTTTAAAAAGGGATGTTTTACAAAACATCAAAATCAATACTATAAAGTGTGCTTAATTCACATAAACCTTAAAATCATTAGCCCATCTATTTATTCTCCTGCTAAACAATAGTTAAAACACTTAAAATGATGGTTTCCATGCTTTTTACAACTTTTCACAAAAGTTGACTTTTTGACTAACTAGGGGCAAAATCGTAATTTACCATTATCAGGTCGTAATAATTATTATTCACTTTCTCTGACTCTCAGAGTTTTTAAGTGAATGTAAAAGCAGACGAAAATACGTGCAGGTATCTCTAACTACTCACAAAAGTCCCTTACTTGCAATCACTCGAGAAATTTCACTTTCTCTGCGCTGCTCGTTTCAACAGTCCGATTTGCTTCTCCAATACTCTCTGGAGCTGCATATAACCAATTATCAGGTTAATTACACTTTTTCTACTGTATTTCACATTAAATACAGTCTATTTCCCTTAATGGGCTTTAATAATCCTTAATGGGCCTAACTATGCCTTAAGCCCATTTTCATTTTACTATTCATTTTCGTTGGGTCTATTGGGCTTGTGGGGCCCACTAACTCTTATTGGGCTTGTCCTAGACCCATTACATCGTATTGGGCTTAAAATATTTGGGCTTGGCCCATTGGGCCTCTCGGCCACATGCCATGGCCGAGAGCTACTCATGTCCTCGGTTACACCATGACATGCCATCCATGCCTATTTGTCTAGCCAATTCACTTAGGCATTTCCACAAACACTTGGTTGGCAACATTCCTAAACATCATATAGTTCATTTAGGCATTTTATCAAACACCTTAATTGCCAACTAATTACATGTATTAATTAATCAAATTGATTAATTCTAATTACACCATAATCATTAACACATGTACATTAATCCATTTATGCCTTAAAATGATATGGACATAAATCAATATCTCACTACTCACTCTCGGCCTAACCAACATCATAGTGATTTAATATGTTTCAATGCTTAAAACATATATCAATATACTTAAAATCATTCATACATTAACATATATGAAATTGAAAAATAGAAAATATACCAATTGTTGTGTTTACCCTTTGCCGAATACTTTGGAGGCTCTCGGTTTGCACTCTATGGCTCCTTGATAGCCAATTCCAACATATGTCACTCTCTTTTCAATTTGGAACAACTTCTATGAAGGATGCAAGTTTCAATTATGCATAATTCCTAGTGATTTCTAGTGAGAGAAAGCTTGGATAATTTGTTTCAATGGTTTCTTCTTCTAGCCGAATTTGGTGTGATGAAGATGACAATGGTGTGGCTGATTTTATAAGCCACTTACTTAGCCATTAAGCTTTACTTTCCAGCCATTAAGCTTGACTTTCTAAGCCTTAGCCATGAGTCACCTAATGAGTCACCTTATGAGTCATGGTTAGTTTTAACTATGGTTAGATATTTATCTCATGGGCTTTCCATTTGGGCTCTCGGTTTGGGCTTTCTTAATGGGCTTTCGGGCTGAAATTTTTACTATGTCTCAGGCCTTTAATTGTCTAAATATTTGGCCAATCAATTGGTCCAACAATTCGGTCTAAAGGACCTAAGAATTTCGATATACGTTTAGTATACCTTAATGGGCTTTAAAATTTTCACCTTAGGCCCATTACGTTTTTAACCATTAAATTTAATCCGGAATCCTTCCGAATAAATTTTCCTTACTTCTGGGGATGATTATCTTGTATTCTGACCAAGAATATTTTTTTCCAATTTTTTCTCCACACTTAGGTTAATTTTTAATCATGATTAGTCAACTATGGTAAAAGTCCACTTTCTTAACTATAGTTGACTTTTTCCTTAACTATTGACCAAGTTGACTTTTTCTCAAAATTTTGAAAGTGTCATATCTTATGTCTTACACTCTCGTCTTTGCGTTTCAACCGTTCTCAGTGGATAATTTCACCCGAAACACCTTATCTCGCCAAAAAGGTCAATTTTACCCTTTTTAGCTTTTACTATTGTTTTCTATGTTCGGGACTAAATCAAGCTGACTTTCCTTTATGAGCTCTCTAGACTTTCTCATTTTAAGTTCTTATTTTCAGTCAGAATGATTCAGATCTACTCGGTTTAGCCTGTGTCACTTATAGCTCATATTAGGCTTTTTATGTAGCTTTTGCGTGTTAAATCATTTCACTAACACTTTAAGTCTAGTAAATATTCTTCTTATGATTCAACTATAATAACATAGTGTTCATACACATAGGAATCATAAGGTACAAGCTACATAAAAATTCGGGTCTGACAGTATTAATGAGAAGTGAAGGTCCCTTTCCCAAGGAAAGGATGGCCTATTTATAGGCTTGTAAGGGGTACAAGATGGTGACATGCGCCATCACTTAGTGAAGTCTAGTTGTCTGAGTGTGATCAGTCCACTTTCAAGCCATGAATTGTAGAGACTAGGAGACTGAGCAGATCTGGATTGGACTTATTGGCTAGGCCAGACGTGTGGCCTTCTAGGCTAAGTCCATCCTTAACACTAATTCCCCCTTAGACCACAATTGAATATCAGTTGTGGTTGACCTATCCAAATGGTGTGAAGAGGACTTTGTAATCTTGTTGTGGCCATCACACTTTTGATTTGTTATCATATAGAAACAACTTGTCGTCGTGATTTCGATTGAAATTTCTCACTCCTGTTTTAATAATGTAACACTTTTGAACAGGTTAGAACATTACTTTTGGTGTGAATTCCTTCCCCTTTTTACTTTGCTTGTCCCTTTAGTTGCAAATCCAGCTTCGTTTGTAGCTTTATTGTTTATCATAGCTTTTTTTCTTCAAATTTAAGCTTTACAACCTTTGTTTTAAGTTCAACATCATTATTTGTGCCTTGAAATCCTTACTTGATATCCTTCACTTTTTAAGGATTTAGATAATTTTGTTGTGCTTAAAGTTTTGACATACTTGCTTCTACCCTAAAGTTATTGTCAAAGGAATGTTGCATCCTTGACTTGTGTAAAATTGCATTGGTCTAGCATTGGAACGAATTTGCGTTGGATATGCATGAGATATGGTCAAAGGGATGTTAGCATCAAGTATGCATAAGAAATGGCTAAGGGAATGTTACATCCTTGCCTTATGTGAACTCTTGTCGATTATGCATAGGAGATGGTCAAGGGAATTTCACATACTTGCCTTGCGCATATTCTCGTTGATTATGCATAGAAGATGGCTAAGTGAATGTTACATCATTGTTTTGTGCGGACTCTTGTCGATTATGCATAGGAGATGGTCAAGGGAATGTTACACCCCTGCTTTACGTGGACTCTCGTCAATTATGCGTAGGAAATGGCCAATGGAATGTTATATCCTTACTTTGCGTAGACTCTCGTCGATTATGCAAAGGAGAAGGAAATGTTACATCCTTGCCTTGTGAGGAATTGTGTTGAGTATGCATAACAAACAACCAAGGAAATGTTACATCTTTGCCTTGTGTGAACTTTTGTCGATTATGTATAAGAGATGGCCAAGGGAATGTTACATCATTGCCTTGTCTGGTATTGCATTGAGTTTGCAATAGAAATGGCTAGAGGAATGTTACATCCTTCTTTTGTATGAAATTGTGTTGAGTCACGACCAAAGGAATGTTACATCTTTTCCTTGTGTGAACTCTTGTCGATTATGCATAGGAGATGGTCAAAGGAATGTTATATCCTTATCTCGCACAGAATTGCGTTGAGTATTCATAAAAAATGGCTAAGGGAATGTTACATCATTGCCTTGTGCTGAATTGCATTGAGTATGCATAAGACACGACTAAGAGAATGTTACATCCTTGCTTGGCGTGAACTCTAATTGATTAATCATAGGAGATGGCAAAAGGAATGTTACATCCTTGCCTCGTGCGAAATTGCGTTAAGTATGCATGAGAAATGGGCAAGGGAATGTTACATTTTTGCCTTGCATGGACTGTCCTCGAGTATGCATAAGAAATAACCAAGGGAATGTCACATCATTGCCTTTCACTGTGAGACCCCATACGTTTATAGTTGTAATATGTGTAAATGGATCAAATAAATGTAAAGTCCATCAATGTAATGTACATACGTGTAATATGAGTTTATAATGTACATGCAAGTTACATTGTGTATGAATATGAAGAAATGAGCTTTTATAAGTGATGAATATGATTGGAACTCAAAATGAGTAGTGTGGTGAAATGGAATGAAGTCATACCTTCATTTAGTTTGGTATGGGATACCTTTGGTTATATAATGAATACACGTAAGTTTAATGTGTATAAGGTATAGATGGATGTCATTTTCAAGTCTTAAAGGTGGTTGGATGAGAAAATGACTATGACAGCAAATTAAGGATTGTTTTGGTGTGAATTACTGTAAAAAACTGCAGCAAATCTGGAAAATATGAAGGCCAGATCGATCTCATAGGATGAGAGATCGATCTGGAAGAGCCAGAATGCTCTTATTTGAGCAATGGAATAGAGCAGATCGATCTCCAATGGGGCCAGATTGATATCTTAAGCATTCTGTAATGAAAAGATTGATCCTTAAGCATACAGATCGATCTCCTTAGCTCTCTGTTTGGAGCAGATCGATCTTAAGCTTCGACAGATCGATCTCATGCTTAAAATGCCGTGAAAAAGAGGGAATTAAGGGGACCAGATCGATCTCCTCCTAGTGCAGATCGATCTCCTTAAGCTAATTCTGTAAAAGGAGTGCTGAAATATGAAATTTTCGGGAAAACAACATTACCCTTCCATTTTTCACCCAAGACCTAAGTTTATATACTCTAAAATCAATCCATTTGCAGTAAGAATTGAGGGGAGGCTATTAGATACAAAGTTGTTCATCTTGAGGAAGAGAACAACATAGTTGAAACCCAAAACCTCATTGTTGGTATTGAAGGAGCAAGGAACATTTCCCTTTGGAGCAAGAAGAGAAATTAGATTGGTAAGTTTCTAATACTTCAACCCAAGTACATTGGTTCATTTGTTGATTTTGGAGTTGATATGTATGTGTATTGATAATTGGAATCACTTAGAAGGTATTAGAACTAATGTGACCTAGAAAATGGAAGGAGTCTAGTTTGAGAAAGTGTAATTCGGGTGTGTTGATGATTTATGGATTATGTTAAATTGTTATCGGAGTAATGTGGATGATTTGAGATAGTTAAATGGAGTTGCATTATGTTGATGATTTATGGATTATGTTAAATTGTTATCGGAGTAATGTGGATGATTTGAAATAGTTAAATGGAGTTGCATTATGAGTTTAGGGAAAATTATGAAAAATAAGTATATAAGTGCTTGATAAATGCCATAGTGAGAGAATCTATGGAATATGAAACACTACGAGCTTAACATCGATTTAATATCGATTTGGAATAAGTTAATAGGCCTAATAGAACCCGTAGACTCGAGTTATGAGTAGAGTAATAACAACGAGGCCTCATAAGCGTTAATAGAGACTATAGGTCGAATCGACTATAGTAAACGCAAGGGTTAGATTATAATGGACTATAATGATGTGAAATACGAATTTGTACAGTTCCAGAGAGTCCGATGGAGACGAATCGAATCACACAGGTACGCAGCTTTACGGAAGTGGAATCACGCGACACGATTCCAGGTAAGGGAATTCTGTAAGTATATAGAGGTAGCTGCTCGTATTTTACGGGAATATAGGGTGTTTATGAAATGCATAAATGTTTAAGAAATTAGTTGTTTGGTATGCGAAAGTGGTTGCGAATGTTGGATGATTTGGTTTTATATGAACGTATAAAAAGGGATAGTAAGGATACTAATTGCATAGATCACGTGTTTTGAACGTTTTTACAAAACACAATACTTTGATTTGAGCAAGTAAAAGGATAGGCTGGCTAGTGTTTTATTGATGTTATGGAATAGCACATGTGAGATACTAAACATGTTTGTGATTTGTTTTGAATGCATATGAGATATGTGAATTAAATCGCGCTAGAGCCTCGCTCGCGTTGGATTTTGATGCTTTGACTTGCATGAAAGTGCTAGAGCTTAGCTCGCACTTTGATTTGATTTGTGATGATACTTTATAAACCGTACTGGAGCTTCTACTCGTACGTAGATTTTAAGTGGTTTTTATTATGCATATAACCGTACTAGAGCTATGCTCGTACGTGGTTTCTTCATAATTTGATGCATAAATGCCGTACTAGAGTGTTGCTCGTACGAGGTAGTTAATTATGATGCATGAGTCGTGCTAGAGCTTTGCTCGCACAAGTTTGCACATTATGGTACGTACGAGGTCGTGGAAGTTGGTAAGATCCTCAAGCTCTACATCCTTAAGCTAACATCCTTAAGCCCAAAGAGGTGGGGAGGCTCTGTTCTTTGTTCGGTGGGGAGGCTCTCTTACGGTAAGATCCTTAAGCTCTACATCCTTAAGCCCGAAGAGGCGGGGAGGCTCTATTAGGTAGGGAGACTCTGTTTGGTGGGGAGGCTCTCTTACGGAAGGATCCTTAAGCCCTGGAAGGGCGGGGAGGCTCTGTTCGACAGGGAGACTCTCCTACGTGGGTATGGAAAGTTCTTGGTATGAGGTAGATAAGACCTATGACTGGAACCCCCAACCACGATATGAGTTCATGGAGTACGCTGTAACGTGTATATCACATGGAGTATGATGTACCGCGTGATGGTTATGTGACGAGGAAGTCTGGCGAAGGATAATCTACCTTCGTGCCAACACGATACCCCACACACTTGGATGCGTGTGGTCTGGGAGGAGTTATGATGTAGTTGGCCATATAGGCACTTGTGATATAGTGATTTGGTTTTTATTACATATGTGTGATTGTGATTGCCCAAGGTAGACTCGAGGGAGAGGTCGAGTCTTATGGGATTTGATTTGTGAAATAGTAATAATGTTTGTGAGTGAGAAAATGGTTTGTGATGGGATTGTATGTGTTTGAGAAAGAGTTTTGTGATGTGATTTAAAAAGGAGGTTTCTTAAATGAATTGCCCTTTTTATGAGATTAAATGAGAATGAGCATGAGATGGTTTTACATGTTGATGTTTCCATGTTTTATAATCCAATTTTACATGATTTTGATACATGATATATGTATACTCATTTGGCATAGTTTTAATTCCTCATGCTTCTGTTATAACAGATTTATGCATAACACTATCAGCATGTAGATAGAGTAGTTATCTACCATGCTTGCATTATTGGCTTACTAAGCGTGTGGTTGCTTTTCCCTCTCTATTTTCCCCCTCCTACAAAGCGTGCATAGTAGTCCAGTGAGGATTGAGACATTTTATTTTGGACATCTGCTGCTTCCATCGCTAAAAGGTATATACACAGGATTCTTTTTGTATCTAAACAATGTAAGGGCACAGTAACCATTGAGTTGTAATTGTGGGGGATGTAGATGTCAGTAATTGTATTTTGTATAAGTGAATGATGGACTTTCATGTATATAACATCACTTTTATTAACTGAGAATGAATGTTGCGAGTGAATTATTATTGACTCACAGCCCAATAGTGTAGTAGTAAGTTTGTTCACGACCGAGTAAGGAAAGGAATAAATGTGAAAAATTTATTGTGATTTTCAGTTAAATGGATAAAAAGGGGTCGTGACATTCACGATTTAGGGCTTATCATGCTGAAAAATGGTGAAGCAAATGATACTTCCTTACTTTCCACTATCTGGTGCTCATCATGCTGAAATATGGCCAAGGGAATGGTACGCCCTTTCTATCTTTCGAGCTTAGTAAATTTTCATTGTTGTTTTCATCACTTAAGCTGTTTACTCATTCCTTGTCTGCCTTTATCAAGATGAGAACAACAAAGGCAGAAAGTAAGAACCTTGATCACGTAGATGCTCAGGTCGTGAGTTTCGCGTAACTACTATGGGGTGCGATCTCCTTTAAAGTTGATGTTTGATATGTGGAGTTGTCTTTCTATTGCTTGGAGACTTTACATTTTGAGCTTTGTATGGTCACTTTCAGATGAGATCTATTGTGGAGATGACTTTTCATGCTTGAAGTGTTCGTCCATGGTGGTGTCACAAAGCTTAAATATTTTTTTGTCTCATGTTTTGAGCTTCATATGGCCATCATTCATACTTAGTTCATGGCTTCTAGTGTGGATGAGGCTTCAAATTTTGGCTTTTGACGCACCACCATACTTTGTCATGTTTTGATGCTCCACAGTTAGTCAATTTGGAAGTTACATTTCAAATTGCTATGAAAAGACTTAGTTAAATTTTTGGTCGTTTGGGGCGTGACACCCCACTTTATCAAGACCTTTTGTAACATCTCGAAATCAGTGAAAATTGGACTAAAACTTTCCTTCTTTACTTATGTTTGTCAACAATTAATGTTGTGTCTAATCACTTTCGTTGATCTTATTAGATCACTTCAATTATTATTTTCCTTTATTTTTAGTCCTATTCAAATGTGTATGATGTGATCCTAAATTAGCTCTAATGTATATGCATACTATTCGTCCATCAAATTGAGATATCGTATCATCCATTAATGGACATAAGAAAACAACATTAACATTTAAACAGATCTATACATCATACTTCAAATCTAGGCTATATGTTCTAATTTATACTTATTGTAGCCTAACGTTACCTCTTAAAGTACACGTACATAAATCGTGTGATAATTATTTGAATATAAACTAAAGATATACCTTTTATATATATTAAGCAAGCGACAAAAAGTACTTCCTGAGCTTACTCAAAATGGGACAATTGCGGGGTCATCTATAAATTACCTGTGGAAGAGAGGGAGAGAGTGAGTTTATGCCCAGTAAAGGTTACATGGGAAGGGGAAGGTATCTAAAATGATGTAATTCAAATCAATATATTGAATTAATCTTACAAAATAATGCAATTCATTTCTAAATCAATGTAATCGATATTTAATTCAAAGCATGCTTTCAAACTAATCTTTGCAAAATAAGCTCATGCTCTTTTAATCAAATCGATATGAAAACAATTGTCAATATACTTCCAAAAATAGTGAGAGATTAGGATAATATCTTAAAGGTAACATGCACAATACAATTGTTCCATGAAAGAATACAATCATCTCACGAAGAGACATAATCGTTCCACAAAGGAACACAATTGTCTTATGAAAAGATACAATCGTGCCATGAAGGAACACAATCGTCTCATGATGAGACACAATAGTTCCACAAAGGAACATCCCAATAAGGGAGAGGTAACCTATAGCCATGGTTAAAGGTCCTCAGTCCTGCTGGATCGACGAGTACTAGGGAACTATATACGTGTCCAAGTCAAACAACTAACAATATAATACAATATAATACAATAGGCATAATTGCCAGGGAAAACATGTATATGAGGCCTAAATCTCTAATATAAATTCAAACTTCAATATGATACAATACAATCCATTGTTTCCAATTCAAAATCGTAATTAATAATTTCAATAACCATATGTATAATAAGGGAATGAATGTCTCATGGAGTCATGGTTTCAAAGCAAATAGTTAGACAACCCCTAATGACTCGATTTTATTTTAATCCAATCAAGTAAAGCTTTTCTCATTAAAAACATTATAAAACATTTCATAAATAGGATTTTATAGAATAAAGGAAATTTATGATCTATAAAACATTTAAGAAGTCTTTTATTTGAAAGCCCTATAATAGGTTTGATTAAACGATTTTATAAGTCAATGTAATTTCATAATGCTAGGGAGTTATCTCAATAATCTTTAATCAATACAACACTTAAATTAAATTATGTTGATATGTATAGTTATATCAAAATATCTTTGACCGAACCATTATTATGGTTGGGCTGAGATACCCATGTCTCCTACATGCAATCTTTTACCTCAATAATGATGTGGAGACCTCTAGCCCTAGTCACCAACCTAAGCTAAGGAACACATATATATTGCCTAAGCCATCCTTCATCTAATAAATTTCTTAGCTGTAATACCATCTCATTTAAGTCTAATTATCATCCAACTTATTTAATTAGACTTCAATACCATACAAACAATTATTAACTCTCATGGGTTTCTTAAGAAATCAAGAGCAGTCTTGCATGCTTCATTCAATTTCCCCCATTTTTCAGTGTTTACCTTATTCAATCATAATCTCATTTACTTCATACTTTCATCAATACACCTATTTATCGTTATCCAATATCATACTTTTATTTTATCTTAGGTTAGTCACTTAAGCCCTTAATCCTAAATTGGTTATAGTGACCCAAGACACCTTTTGGTGCTTAGACTATTTTCCTTCCAATCAATCAATACCAATCTATTTATTAATCAACTTAGACCGATATTTACTCTTCTCTCACATAACTCTAAAGTCACTAACCCAAAATCCTAAATCATCATTCCATAATTCTATTTCAAAAATTTACTTTACCCAATCAATATATCGTAATAACAATTACAACATATATTTATCTTAAGATTTTAGAAAACCTTTACCTTGTCCAAATTATACAGGGAAAAATCTTAAAATGGCCAAAAGGGTCATTCCACATTGCATTGATGAAAATCAACGACATAATCAACCTTAGAAACCCTAAAAACATCTCATATATCAACTTCACAAAGATCCCAAACTGTAAGGCCCGTATTTTTATATGTATCACTGTCACGACTCATTTTATCCTTTTTAACTGGAAATCACTATAAATTTTTCGCACTTTCCTTTCCTTACCCGGTCGTGAACAAACTCACCGCTACACAGTTGGGCTGTGAGTCAATAATAATCATCACCCGTCATCTATTCTCAAATTAATCAAAAGAAGTGTCATTTATTCGAAAGTTAAGTTATACACTTATACATGACATGTTTTCTAACTTTTACATTCCCCCACATTATAATACAAATGACTACTGTGCTTTTATATTGTTTAGATATAAAAAGAATCTCTATGTTTATACCTTTCGGCGATGGAAGCAGTGAATGTCCAAAATACAACGCCTCAGTCCTCACTGGGCTGCTATGTACGCTCTGTAGAGAGGGGAAAGTAGAGAGAGATGAGCAACCACATGCTCAGTAAGGCAATAATGCAAGCATGGTAGATAACTACTCTATCTACATGCTGATAGTGTTATGCATAAATCGTTTGTAAATGGAGCATGAGGAAATAAAACAATGCCATATGTATATACATATATCATGTATTGAAAATCATGTAAATTGGCATAAAACATAGAAATATCAACATGTAAAACCATCTCATGCTCAGTCTCATCAAAACTCATCACAAAAGGGAAATTCATTTAAGAAACATCCTTTTTAAATCACATCACATCTCATCACAAATCTCTTTTCAAATTCCATCACATCTCATCATAAATCAAATTATCATTTCTTTAAATCAGAAAATCCCATAAGATTCGACCCCTCCCTCAGGTCTACCCTGGACAATCACAATCACACTTATGTATAAAAAACCATTTGGTACTATGTAATGTTAGGTGAGACAGGTCACTATATCTCAATGGACTATGTTGGCCAACTATGTCATAAATCATCCCAGACCACACGGATCCCAGTGTGCAAGGTATCATGCTGGAACGAAGGTGAGTTAGTTCACCACCAGACTTTCTCATCAGTATCTTAACCATGCGATACATCGTACTCCATGTGATGTACACGGTACAACGTACTCCGCGGACCCATGTCATGGTTGGGGGTGCCAGCCATAGGTCTTATCTACCCCATGCCACTTGTAACCTACTCAGTCTCAAGTGTGACGCCCCAGAAGCGCGAAAAATAGAGTAAATTTAAAACTTATTTATATCAATACACAATTCTAGGTACATTCCTGTACAGTATCATGCATCATCATAAATAAATTATAAAACTTTCACATCAGGATCTCATCATCTAATATTTATATATCATACCATATGCATTCCTCAATTCAGAGTTAATTAATTCTAATACATCCCATACATCATTGTTCATCAAGTGTCTGTAAATACAACTTTAGTCTGGGTGCATGAAATGTTAAAGTATACCTCAAATACAATATACGGTCTGGAGCTCAAGTCTTCCACTAGTCACAACTCTGTACGTCGCAGGAAACTCACTTCACTTGAAGAAATCTGGGGGATATTAGAAATAGGGTGAGCTTCTAAATCGCTCAGTAAGGGGGCAAGGGACTTATTACAAAATCATTAATTACACAGCACAATCATTTTGTTTTGTAGGTGAAACTCAATAAGCTCAATCGAAAACGTAGCATGAAATCATTAAAACCTCCTTATCATCTCATTTCTGTAAGATCATGCAGAAACATGAGAGTAAATGGCTCAGTACAAAACCATAGTTACAAGCATGTGGAAATCAGGATGCGATAATGGCTTTTCTCGTAAAAACGTGATAGAAATCACCTCAGTAGTAATGCACGGGGCAAAGCCACAAAACACAGTCTCATGTATATAAAAAGATGGAGACTAGGCAATTAAATCTCAGATAAAAAAACATCCGTCATGACACATCTAAATAATCTCCTCTGGGTACGCATCCCAGGCATCCTCAAAAGAGGGAACGTCGACAATATGGACGTGTACATGGTATATTGGTCTTACATGTTACCAGAACAAGGCCCAAACTTACATGCTACCAGAGCAAGGCCTCTCCTCATGCACACTATCGGTCTTACATGCTACCAAAGTAAGGCCCGAACTTACATGCTACCAAAGCAAGGCTACCCAGTGCTACCAGAGCGAGGGTCATCTTATGTTACCAGAACAGAGCCATCTCTCGCTACCAAAACAGAGGAATATCGAACTTACATGCTACCAGAGCAAGGCCACCCAGTGCTACCAGAGCGGGGGTCATCTCATGTTACCAGAACGAAGGCATCTCTCGCTACCAAAACGGAGGAATATCAGACTTACATGCTACCAGACCAATGCTCGATGTGCTATCACATGACATGCCTAAGTCTCAATAACAACTATTATCATATAAAACGGTTTTGCCTTCACGTAGAGCTCATAAACGTTTCTCTCATAAAACTCATCTGAAAACCTTTTTGTACTCCTTACAAAACATGTCAAAATCGAGCTCAAACCGGTAAAACCACGCACACATTTTTCAAATTTCAGTACGCCTTAACGTAGAGCCCAAATCCCTTTTCACTTTTAAACTCAAACAATTTGTAAAACAATTTCACACTTTGTTTATAACTCATAAGAATTGGGCCCCAACCGGCTATAAAACCATGTGCAATAAATCAATCATAACTCGTAAAAACATGCTCGTTTCTCAAAACATTTCATGTTACAAATATCATCACAAATCACATACACAAATGAGTTTAAGTTTTCCCTTACCTCATTACACCTTGTATAGTGCAATCGTTTCCCTCGAACGACGAACTAGCCTCACATTCCTCTCTGGAACTCCCGAGCTGTCTCAACGATGTAAAAACATCATCAACACGTCATCACATTGTCTCAAATCTCAACATCGAGCATAATTGCTCACATTCTAATAATTTCTCAATACCTCAATAATTCTAATAACCCTAACCATTTTCAGCCAACTCATCACAACATCTACAGCCACAATCGCATAAATCTACTTAAAAATCAAGGATTAAAACTTAGAAATTTACCTAAAACTTATGGAGTGCTCAATTCACGCCTCAGCTCAAATCGTCCTTCGATTTCCAAGTATGTTGTTACCCAACGATGAGGAATAACTTTCCCTCTTGCCACTACCTCTGATTCGAACGAAAATGGGCATTTTGGAGGAGAGAGAAAGCTAGGGATTTGACCAAAATGGGGATTTTTAGTTTTTTGGAGAGAGAGAAGATAAATGCTAGCAAAAACACAGGGGTCCTTATATAGGCAGAGGGCAGGAGATTGATATGCTTTTGGGTAGAGATCGATTTGCCTTTGAATTGAGAAGGTTTTAGGCGATTTTTGTGCCTACTAGATCGATCTGTCGTGGAGGCAAGATCGATCTCATAATCTTGAGGAGATCGATTTGTTCCTTGTGAGGAGATCGATCTAATTTTTATAGAAACATTTGGAGACCAATTTGCTATTGTAGGAGATCGATCCCTTTAAGGCAGAATCACTAGGGGATCGATCTGCTTTCATTGGAGATCGATTTGCTCGTTTAAATTTTTCATTCCTTGTCACTTTGGCCTACCAGATCAATCCCTTCTTCTCTAAGATCGATCCGACCTTATAGTTTCAGACTATGGTTGTACACTTGGCATAAAATCTCTATATATAATTACCATAGTTTGCTCCATTAATTATTTCTCATTTAATACTCATTCATCATTTAGAAATTTCATTCCTTACCTCCTCATTTTTTGAGTACATCACATTTAGCTCAATCAATTACACTCATGTTCACATTACATAATTAGATGTGTATAAAATTCTTAGGTCTCACATCCTCCCCACATTAAAAGAATTTAATCCTCCAAATTCAACTTGACTCGTCAAATAGATGGGGGTACTTCTGTTTCATGAGGCTTTCCAATTCCCAAGTTGCCTCTTCCATTGAGTGATGCTTCCATAAAATTTTCACTAATAGGATGCTTTTAGTTCGAAGTACCTTCTCTTTCCTATCAAGGATTCAGACGAGTTCTTTAGTGTAGCTCATGTCCTCTTGTATGTTCATCTCTTCATACTCTATGACATGAGAACGGTCCGGGTGGTACCTCTTCAAAAGAGATACAAGGAAGACGTTGTGTATTCCAGACATTTATGGGGGTAGTGCCAACCTGTAGGCTACCTCTCCCACTCTCTCAAGAATCTCAAATGGTCCAATGTATGGAGGACTCAATTTTCCTTTCTTTCCAAATCTCATGATACCCTTACTCGGTGATATCTTAAAAAATACTGCATCACCAACATTAAACTCGAGTGGCCATTTACGTACATCCGTGTAGCTTTTCTATCTATTATGTGCAGCTTGTAATCTCTCACATATAAGTTTCACACTCTGTATAGCCTGTTCAACAAGCTCGGGAGTATTTATCTTTCTATCACCCACTTCTTCCATGCTATAGGGGATCTTCACCTCCTACCATATATAGCCTCAAAAGGTACCATTCAAATACTCGTGTGATAGCTATTATTGTACATAAACTCTGCAAGGGGCAAGTGATCATCCCATGATCCCTTAAAATCCATCGTACACGCCCTTAACATATCCTCTAGGGTCTGAATAGTCCTCTCTGACTGACCATCTGTCTGAGGATAACAGGAAGTACTAAAACGCAATCGAGATCCCATGGACTCCTGAAAATGGGTCCAAAATCTTGAGGTAAATCTGGAATCTCTGCTAGAAGTAATACTCACTGGAGCCCCATGTAATCTAGCTATCTCGCTGACATATAACTCCGCTAAGGCATCCACAGTATCTGTGCTCCTGATGGCAAGGAAGTGGGCACTTTTTGTCAGTCTATCCACTATGTCCCATATAGCGTCACGACCCCTTCGGGTCCTCGGTAAACCCATAATAAAGTCCATGGTGACATCCTCCTATTTCTATGTAGGCACAGGTAAAGGCTGCAATAATCCTCCGGGCTTCTGATGCTCAGCTTTCACTTACTGGCACACTAAACATCTGGCCACATAATCTGCCACGTCTCATTTCATGTGTCATACCCCACTTCCGGGTGCCCTTTATCCATACTTACGCTACTACGGTTGGGCTGTGAGACGATACAATTACTAAAATTTCATTCATTTACAGCAAAAATATTTAAACTTAAATTCACACTCCCAGGTGTGTGTAAATATACAAAATTAATTGTATAATAATATCTTTACAAAACATCCCCCATACCACTATTTACATTCTCCTTTTGTAACTGTACGATACCTTGTAATAGATACAAAAGACTTATGTGTATACAAATCTTATACCTTTACAACTGGAGGGAGCTGTCCAATACAAAAAGATCCAGAGACCATCGCACTACCTTACTTCTCAGTATCTGGAGGGGGAAAAGTAGTGGGATAAGCAAACCGTAGCTCAGTAAGGAAATGTATGCAAACAGGTAGATACTATACTATCTACATAGCCCCTGCATGCATAAACAAAACCATGTTTCAATGTAAATGGAAATATTACTAGAAAATGCATTCAAACATTCATTTCTCATATAAGCATTTTCATGAAAACATGTATACGATATTCCCATTTGAAAACATGTCATAAGCAGTGCTATCATAACACGAGCATTCAAATCGAGAGATTTATCAAATCAAAAACTCTCTTTACCTTTCTCAAATCATTTCTCAATTTCTTGTATCTTTGAGACAGACATGGAATTTTCGACAATATAATATCCACAACATATGGCTATAATTAGTTATCCCAGGCCTCACTAATCAGGTGTGCACAGGGCATCACTTTGCCTGAAGGGGGAAGGGTCAGTCCTACCCTCCGGCTCATCTCAATCAACCTTATCTCCTTATATACTCATGGTATAAGGTACGTTATGTGTCATCTACGCGATACTCATACTCGCATGCACCCAGCACGGTACATAGTATACCAACGAACAACTACACAGTTCAATGTACGACCTTGGACCCAAGTCCATCTACCAACTCCAATGGACTTTTCATCCTGAACATGTCTCATATACCAGGTGAACAATAAGCGTGACACACAGTCATCGCAAAGCTCCAGCGAGGTATGATTTATTGTTAAGGCTCAGCCCGTTCCAAGGCCGTCGGCTGGCATCTCCTTAGGTCCTAAACCCCCAGGTTTATCTCAACTCAGTAAAAACAGGTGCGAGCAATGCTCCAGCACTTTTCTCAAAACCATCGTGCGAGTTAAACTCCAGCACGAGACATCGAGATCATAGAAACATGTGCGAGCTAACACTCCGGCACATTATCATTATAAAACCATGTGAGAGTCACGCTCCAGCACGGTTTATCAAAACATGTAGATGTATGCGAGTGAAACTCTTAGCATAGTCAAAGTCATTAAAACGGTGTGAGCTAGAGTTCCAATACCAAATCTCATCTCAAATCTGATAGATGACTATTTTCTCTTTTAAGAAATCAAAACATGTATATTTACGTAGCATGTCGTCCCATGCTAAACATGTAAAATTAGCCAGCCTACCTATTATCATTTCTCAATCTCAAAATCAGTATATGGATGAGAAAACATCAATACATCATACATAGATGCAAAATCATTAAAAACATGCATGTCGGGCTATTTTTCCTTTCCACATCCCATTTTCACAATATATTTATATTTATATATATATCTAATATATTTCATGCTTTCATATCGATTTTCATAGCTCAATAGCTAAACATACTATTTCTAGGGTCGTAACTACTCAAATCGCAGTAAAATACATACAAATAGCTCTATCGCTAACATACAGTCCCTTACCTCGAATCGCGCTCGTATTTCCTTAGTCACGTTTGCTCCGTTCGCGATTCGGGTTAGTCGTGTTTCACGTATTTTGAGCTACACGTATAAATCATCAGGTTATTTTTTGTTTCATCCTCTAAACATACATATTTCACTTATTTGTCTATTCATACTCCTCAAACCCTTAAGTCACATTTCACTCTTCCACAAATATCATTTTACCATCTCTTAAGCTTTCCATCACTTTTCCATGTATTTCCTCTCTATAAATCTCCCTTAATATGACTCACCAATCACTACATTCATCATTCCTATCAAAATTTCACATATCATTGAACCCACAAATATATATAAACCATATTTAGAAGCTTGAAGGTTGAAGAGCTTACCCCTTTACTTAGTCAAACTTGTGGTAGTCACAACTCTTTCTCTTGGTCACACCAATGTGAGATTTTTGGGTATGTTGTTCTCCTTGCCTCAAGGAACAACTTTTCCTTCTTGAGCTTCTTCCAAAACTTGCTGGAATGTAGTGATCTTTAGAGTGAGAAAGCTTGGGTCTTGATAGAAGATGGTATGTGAGGTTTGGTGGGAGGGAAAATCTGAGTTTTCAGTCCAATCTCGTGCCCCTTTTTATAGATGCAGAGACATGAGATCGATCTGGCCCTTGTGAAGATTGATCTCTGCAAAGTTTGGTAGTCCTTTTTACCAAACATAACCACTACAAGATCGATCTTCTTTCATGATGAGATCGATCTGTTTACAGGTAAATTCCTTCTTGGAGATCGATCTGCCCCTTGTAGGAGATCAATCTGCTCTTTACAGAACCTTTAAGGAGATCGATTTGTCGAGTCTTAAGATCGATCTATCTCAAAAAGAGAGTTAAGGAGATCGATCTGCTTGCCTTAAGAATCAATCTTCTCATTACAAAATGCTTAGTGGATTGATCTGGCTCCTTCGGAGATCGATTTGTCCTGCTCCATAGCTCAAAATAAGATCATTTTGGCTCTTCCAGATCGATATCTCATCCTATGAGATCGATATGAGATCGACCTGTCATTCATATTTCCAGATTTTACTGCAGTTTTCTGCCGTAACTTCACACAAAACATCCTTTAATTTGTCTCCATGGTCATTTTTTCATCCAATCATCTTTGAGACTTGAAAATGACTTGCATTCATACTTTATACACATTAAAACTTGTGTGTGACCCTTGTATAACCAAAGTTGTATAATGTAAGCTAAATAGAAGTGCACACTCATGCAAATCTCCCTTCCATTTTACCACACTACTCATTTTCCATTCCACTCACATTCATCATATATCGAAGTACATTTCTTCATATTCATACTTAATACAACTTGTACGTACATCACAACTCTTAGCACAAGTGTGTACATTAATCTTATAGACTTTACATCACATATGCTTCACATTACTAGTACATTACAATACTTCATGAATTTATTTAAATATGTACAAGGTGAAACCTATATGGGGTCTCACATTCTCCCCCACTTAGAAAATTTGGTCCTCCAAATTGAACCAAGTCTATTCCTTGAAAAGTTGGGATATTTCTCTTTTATTAGATCCTCCAACTCCCATGTGGCTTCTTCCGATGTATGATGTTGCCACAAAACCTTAAACAATGGAATCGTCTTGTTCCACAACACCTTCTCTTTTCTGTCCAATATCTGGATCGGTTCCTCCACATACGACATGTCCTCCTTAAGCTCTAATGGCTCATAGCTAATTACATGCTTTGGATCTAGATAGTACTTCCGAAGCATAGAAACATGGAAGACATTGTGGACTCCTGCTAGCTTAGGTGGTAAGGCTAGCCTATATGCTCCATCTCCCACTCTATCCAAAATCTCGAAGGGACCAATATAACGAGGACTTAGTTTTCCTTTCTTCCCGAACCTCGTTATTCCCTTAGAAGGTGATACTCTAAAAAACACGGACTCTTTCACATGAAACTCAAGTAGTCTCCGTCTCCTGTCAGCTAGCTCTTTTGTCGACTTTGAGCCGTTTGTAACCTCTCACATATTATCTGAACATATTCAGAGGCTTGTTTAACCAAATCGGGAGCGAGCAACTGTCTAACACTAACCTCTTCCCATCCAATGGGTGATCGGCATCTATGATAGTATAGTACCTCATAAGGGGCCATACCAATACTTGAGTGATAACTGTTATTGTAGGCGAACTCAATCAATGGCAAGTGATCGTCCTATGAGCCTCTAAAATCCAGCACGCACGCTCTCAACATATCCTCCAAGGTCTGTATAGTCCTCTCTGACTGACCATCTGTGTGAGGATGAAAAGTGGTGCTAAAGCTCAACTGGGTCCCCATCGCTTCCAAAAAATGTCCCAAAAAGTGGGAAGTGAAACAGGCATCCCGATCAGAAACAACACTCACTGGGACTCTATGCAATCTCACTATCTCCTGTACATATAAGTTCGCCAATGCACTCAAGGTATCTGTAGATCTCATGGCTAAGAAGTGTGCCGATTTCGTTAACCGATCTACTATAACCCATATAGCATCATGGTTCTTGCGGGTTCTCGGTAACCCCATCACAAAGTCCATGGTGATGTGTTCCCACTTCCATGTCGGTATCGGTAGAGGTTGTAATAATCCTCCAGGTTTCTGATGCTCAACTTTTACCTATTGACAGATGAGACATCTAGCGACATACTCAGCCATGTCTTTTTTCATTCCAGACCACTAATATACCTTTCGGAGATTCTAATGCATTTTACTACTCCCCGGGTGTACTGTATATCTCGATGAGTGAACCTCTGATAATATCAACTTTCTCAGCTCCAAATCCTTAGGAACACATATTTTATTCCCAAACCTTAGTACTCCATTTGAACTCAATACAAATTCCATACCCTTACTCTTCCGAATTTGGCTAATCACATCAATGCATCATTGATCAATTTGCTGAGCTTGCCAGATTCTCTCAATTAATTCCGGTTCTAATCTCAAGCTGGCAATAATCCCATAACTGCCAATCTCAGGTAGGGTTATATCCAGACTAAGGTTAGTGAATTGTTCCAACAACTTGTGTTCTCTAACCATCATAAGTGATACCAACCCGAGACTCCTTCTACTCAATGCATCTGTAACCACATTTGCCTTCCCCGAGTGGTAAAAATCTCACAATCGTAGTCCTTGAGGAGTTCTATCCACCTTTTTTGTTTCATATTTAACTCTTTTTGTGAGAATAGTACTTCAGACTCTTATGATTCGTAAAGATCTGAAATCTCTCACCATACAAGTAGTGGCGCCATAACTTCAATGCAAATACTACGACCACCAGCTACAAATCATGAGTGGAGTAGTTCTTCTCATGATCTTTCAGCTGTCTAGATCCATATGCAACTACCTTTCCATTCTGCATCAGGACATAACCTAGTCCTTGATGTGAAGCATCCGTATAAACACAATAGTTCCCTAAGCTGTTAGTGATGATAAGAACTGGCGCGGTGGTTAATCTATGCTTAAGTTCCTGAAAACTCTTCTCACAAGCTTCATCCCATGTAAACTCCACATTCTTCATTGTAAGACGTGTCAACGGAGCAGTCAGTCTAGAAAAACCCTCTACAAATCTCCTATAGTAACCTGCCAAACCCTGAAAACTCCTAATCTCTGTGACTGTCCTGGGCTGTTCCCATTGAACAACTGCCTCAAACTTGGATGGATCTACTGACACCTCATCCTTTGATACAACATGGCCCAGAAAAGAAATCTGTTCTAGCCAAAAGTCACATTTACTAAGTTTGGGATACAACCTTCTCTCTTGGAGGGTCTGTAAAATAATCCTTAAATGTTACTCATAATCTTCCTTGGACCTTGAATACACTAATATATTATCAATGAAAACGATCACGAGTTGGTCCAGGTATGGCTTGAATATCTCATTCATTAGAGCCATAAAAGCTGCTGGCGCATTCGTCAACCCGAAAGGCATCACTAAGAATTTGTAATGACCATAGCGGGTGCAGAAAGCTGTCTTGGGCACATCCTCCTTTCAAATCTTCAATTGATGATACCCAGACCTCGGATCTCTCTTGAAAAAGATTTACGCTCCCCGAAGCTGATCCAATAAATCGTCAATGCGCGGTAAGGGGTACTTATTCTTGATGGTAGCCTTGTTCAACATCCGATAATCGATACACAACTTGAGGCTCTCATCTCTCTTCTTCACAAACAATACCGGAGTTCCCCATAATGAGACGCTCGATCTTATAAACCCCTTATCTAGCATATCCAACTGCTTCCTTAATTCCTCTAGCTCAACTGGAGCCATCCTGTATGGTGACTTGGATATTGGCTCTGTTCCAGGTGTCAGATCTATACCAAATTCCATTTCTCTATCTGTTGGCAATCCCGATAGGTCATCTAGAAAGACATCAGGGAATTCTCTAACCACTGGGATGTCATCCATATCCGGATGTGTTTTATCCAAATCCACCTCATAAGAAATAAAACCTTCAAAATAACATTCATGTCATTTGATACCAATGTACTTTACTGGTCACAAAAAGATTTTATTACTTCTCTAAAATCTTACAACACATTCTTCGGGTAGAGAAAATGTAATAGACTTAGTGTGGCAATCTAAGACAGCATGACTGGCAGCTAACCAATCCATTCCCAAGATTACATCAATGTTATACATATTCAACAAGATCAACTTGGCTGTCACACACTTATCTCCTATCCTCACCTTACAATCTCTATACACTTGTTCAACCAATTGGCTAACTCTCATCGGAGTACTTATTAACAAAGTCCCATTTAGGTGTATGGGTTCTACAAGTCCTGTTAACTTTGATGCACATGCAGGTGATATAAAAGAATGCGTAGCACCAGAATCAAACAAAGCTATAGCTTCCAAATTGAAGATCAAAATTGTACCTTTTATCACCTTAGAAGAGGTATCTGCTGATGCCTGGTCTATCGCATATACCCTGCCTTGACCTACAACTTGCTTTCCTTTTTCTTCAACAGTGGCTCTCTTCCTTGCAAGAGGTGTAACCGTAGGAACTCTCTCTGGCTCCTTACCCCTCTGTGGAACTACCTCAACTGCCTCTGGAAATTCTTTTGCATAATGTCTGAACTTGCCATATTTGAAGCATCGTGTACCCTGAAGATGACAGAGCCTACCACCATGATATCGGTCGTATATTCTACACTGATCAGTAGTCGATCGAAGTCCACCAATCACTATAACTCTAGCTGGTGTCTGAGTCAGAGGCATAAAAGGTTTAGCAGACTTTTTTGTGACTCATCTGCCTCTTTCCGGTGCTTACTCATAAATCTCCGACCACATTTGGCACTCTTGCCATCTCTCAGCTTCCTCGAACCCTTGTCCTTACCCCAATTGAACTCAAAAATCTGCAGGTCATAATCCTGCTCACACAATTGGGCCCATCGTATAGCCTCTCTATATGTAGCGACATCAAATGGGGCCAACTTAGCTCAAATCGAAGGCCTCAATCCATCCACAAATCTGAAGAGCTGATAGCTTCATTCTTGATAGAGTCCGGGTCATATCGACCTAGTGAGGTGAATCGTGACTTGTACTCATCAACTGTTTGATTCCCTTGAGTCAGATTCAAAAATTTCATCTGCAACCTACGTCGAGCGGTATCTGGGATGTATTGCTCTCTGAAAGCACCCAAAAATATATCCCACGTGATAGCCATACCCTGAGCTCTCAGCATAGGCCTGGTGGACTTCCACCAGTGCTCTGCTTCGCCTCTCAGTACAAAGGTCGCAAGCGCCACTCTCTTTGTAGCTAAACATCTATAAAAGTCAAATGACTTCCCCATCTAACTGATCCAGTCCTCAAGCTCTGTCGAATCCTTTGCCCCGCTAAAAGAAGGAGGCTTGAAATCCATGAAATGCCTCAACCTCTCCATATCACAGTCATAACCATATCCCAAATCATCATCACCACACAGTGGTGGGGCTGTTGGAGGAGGTACTGGTCGAATATGGGGACCTCGTGGCCTAACCAATTCAGGTTTTGCAGGTGAAACTTTCTCAGGTTCAGGTGTAGCTGCTGGGGGATTCGGTGCAGCCTGTCCCACTGTACTAGATGTACCCTCAAACCTAGCCATAATCTGATCCATCATGGTCATCATAGTGCGCATGTCTTCCTCTAATCGGGCTATCCGAGGATCGAAAGCCTCTATCTGTTCTTGGGGCTCAGGACTAGAGGACGATCTACTGTGCCTCTCTGTCCTGTCATTCCGCCCTTGAGCTCTCGAGTTCTCTCCCCCCTTGCAGTGTCTCTTAGGCATATCTCATAAGCTTGATAATTTCCTGCAATTATAACAAACATTTTATTTACTACCAGCTCCGTATACATATTTGTATCTAAATATCGCACAGTAACTTAGGGATGTATGTTTTCTTAGTGCTAAACATCGACTCACATCAGACCAACCAAGCTTTGATACCAAATCTGTCACACCCTACTTTCGGGTGCCCCTTATCCATACTTACGCTACTATGGTTGGGCTGTGAAACGATGTAATTACTAAAATTTCATTCATTTACAGCGAAAATATTTAAACTTAAATTCACACTCCTAGGTGTCTGTAAATATACAAAATTAATTGTATAATAATATCTTTACGAAACATCCCCCATACCACTATTTACATTCTCTTTTTGTAACTGTGCGATACCTTGTAATAGATACAAAAGACTTATGTGTATACAAATCTTATACCTTTGCAACTGGTGGGAGCTATCCAACACAAAAAGATCCAGAGACCACCGTACTACCTTACTTCTCAGTATCTGGAGGGGCAAAAGTAGTGGGATGAGTAAACCATAACTCAGTAAGGAAATAGATGTTAATAGGTAGATACTGTACTATCTACATAGCCCATGCATGCATAAACAAAACCATGTTTCAATGTAAATGGAAATATTAATAGAAACTACATTCAAACATTCATTTCTTATATAACCTTTTTCATGAAAACATGTATACGATATTCCCATTTGAAAACATGTCATAAGCAGTGCTATCATAGCACGAGCATTCAAATCGAGAGATTTATCAAATCACAAACTCTCTTTGCTTTTCTCAAATCATTTCTTAATTTCTTGTATCTCTGAGATAGGCATGAAATTTTTGGCAATCTAATATCCACGACATATGGCCCTAGTCAGTGATCCCAAGCCTCATTGATCAGGTGTGCACAGGGTATCACTTCGCCTGAAGGGGGAGGGGTCAGTCCTACCATCCGGCTCATCTTAATCAACCTTATCTCCTTATATACTCACGGTATATGGTACACCATGTGTCATCTACGTGATACTCGTATTTGCGTGCACCCAGCACGGTACATAGTATACCAACGGACAACTAAATAGTTCAACGTATGACCGTTGACCCAAGTCCATCTACCAACTCCAATGAATTTTTTATCCTGAACCATGTCTCATATAGCAGCCGAGCAATCAGCGTGACACACAGTCATCGCAAGGCTCCAACGTGGTACAATTTATTGTTAAGGTGCAACCCGTTCCAAGGCTGTCGACTTGCATCCTATTGGGTCCCAGACCTACAGGTTTACCTCAACTCAGTAAAAATGGGTGTGAGCAATACTCCAGCACTTTTCTCAAAACTATCGTGCGAGTTAAACTCCAGCACGACACATCGAGAACATAGAAACATGTGCGAGCTAACACTCCAGCACATTATCATTATAAAACTACATGCGAGTCACGCTCCAGCACGGTTTATCAAAACATGTAGACGTATGCGAGTGAAACTCCAGCATAGTCAAAGTCATTAAAACGATGTGAGATAGAGCTCCAATACCAAATCTCATCTCAAATTCGATAGGTGGCTATTTTCTCTTTTAAAAACTCAAAACATGTATATTTACGTAGCATGTCATCCCATGCTAAACATGTAAAATTAGCTAGCCTACCTATTATCATTTCTCAATCTCAAAATCAGTATATGGATGAGAAAACATCAATGCATCATACATAGATGTAAAATCATTAAAAACATGCATGTCAGTCTATTTTTCCTTCCCACATCCCATTTTCACAATATATTTATATTTATATATATCTAATACATTTCATGCTTTCATATCGATTTTCATTACTCAATAGCTAAACATACTATTTCTAGGGTCGTAACTACTCAAATCGCAGTAAACTACTTACAAATACCTCTATCGCTAACATACAGTCCCTTACCTCGAATCGTACTCGTATTTCCTTTGTCATGTTTGCTCCGTTCGTGAATCAAGTTAGTCGTGTTTCACGTATTCTGAGCTACATGTGTAAATCATCAAGTTATTTTCTGTTTCATCCTCTAAATATACACATTTCACTTATTTGTCTCTTCATACTCCTCAAACCCTTAAGTTACATTTCACTCTTCCACAAATATCATTTTACCATCTTAAGCTTTCCATCACTTTTCCATGTATTTCCTCTTTATAAATCTCCCTTAATATTACTCACCCATCACTACATTCATCATTCCTATTAACATTTCACATATCATTCAACCCACAAATATCTAGAAACCATATTTAGAAGCTTGAAGGTTGAAGAGCTTACCCCTTTACTTAGTCAAACTTGTGGTAGTCACAACTCTTTCTCTTAGTCACACCAATGTGAGATTTTTGGGTATGTTGTTTTCCTTGCCTCTAGGAACACTTTCTCTTCTTGAGCTTCTTCCAAAACTGGCTGGAATGTAGTGATCTTTACAGTGAGAAAGCTTGAGAGAAGATGGCAGGTGAGGTTCGGTGGGAGGGAAAATCTGAGTTTTCAGTTCAATCCCGTGCCCTTTTTTATAGATGCAGAGACATGAGATCGATTTGGACCTTGTGGAGATCGATATCTGTAAGGTTTGGTAGTCCTTTTTACCAAACGCATCCACGACAAGATCGATCTTCTTCCATGATCAGATCGATCTGTTTGTAGGTAAATTCCTTCTTGGAGAGCGATCTGCCCCTTGTAGGAGATAGATCTGCTCTTTACAGAACCCTTAAGGAGATCGATCTGTCGACTCTTGAGATCGATCTAGCTCTATTGTAGATCGATTTGTCTTGCTCCGAAGCTCAAAATAAGATCATTTTGGCTCTTCCAGATCGATCTCTCATCTTATGAGATCGATCTGTCATTCATATTTCCAGATTTTACTGCAGTGTGATAATTCTATTTTTAATAGAATTATTTGTGCGTAATTTTCTAATTAATTATTTAAATCCCTAATTTATTTTTATTGATTATCCCCTTTATTTAATTAAAATTCTTTAATGTGCAGGTAAATTAAATTCAGATGAAACTCAATCATTTCAGTCAAAATTGGGCTGAAAACGGGCTAAAGGAGACTGGACTACTTTCAATTTACAAATTGAGTCACCAGTCGTCTGGACACGCGTGATGTCAGGTGTCTGTATTTTATTCACTCTGAAATGATAAGATCGAAGGACACCGTGCAAACCTTCTGGAAGACACACGTCGGGCCACATCGTACAGCTAATTGGACAAAAAGACGAGTGACGTGGAAAAATCTACTCTGCAGCAAATCAAAGGAAGACAAGTAGCCAAACAATGCCAACTCATCTAGGATGAAAAATTACCATTGTACCCCTATGTTTGTGTATAAATAGAACATGATGGCAATTGAAAAAATCAAGTAGTGTAGGAGGTAGTCTAGGGTAGGAGTAGTGTAGAGTAATTTAGGAGTAGTTTTAATTTAGGGTAGTTTTAGTTTTTAAAGTTTTTATTCTTAGCTTTTCGATTAGAGTTCTTTTTAGGCACCATGTTATTTTACTGTTCATTCAATCTTCATTTTATGAAAAAGTTTGTTTCATTTCTAGTTTCTTGGTATTTCAATGGCAGCCATTTCCAAATTTTTTTTATTCTTGGTTTTGTTAAAGTTTCATTTTCAGTATTTTTATGCTCGTTTTTTTTATGAAAAGCTTATTTAAGTTTTTATTGTTGGTAGCTCTCGACTTAGTGTGGTTCCACTGCTTTGTTTCATTTGATCATTTCGGGTTGCTTCATTCTTGCCATCTACAGGCGGTGCGGCTGTCGGCAGATAGTAGGAACATGACTAGTGCATGACGTTGGAGTAAATTTTTCCAGCAACTAAACCAGCAATGGATTGTTGAAAACAAGGAAACGATGACTTTGGCCCTCTGTTTTTTTCCAGCTTGCATAGTCTATTTTTACTAATTGTTTTAGTTTCATTTCTTCTCATTCTTAGTGATGTTCATGTCATTTTTGATGGTTCCTTGATAATCTATGATACTTCTCTGTTATACTCTGTTCTTGTATGTTTGTTACTGTTCATTATAATCGTTAGCTTGCATTCATCCACTGCTGTTGTTGCTTCAATTTTCTGCTAATGATCTTTTCTGTATGTTTTGCCTTGGGGGTTAGTGTGATTCGGAAGAAGCAGCAACTGGCGTTTCCTAACATTACATGTTGTGCTAAGTAGGGATATGGCACACGACAGCTGTACAGGTGATTTGTGCAAAGTAATGAGTAGGGCTACGTTGTGGACTAGAGTATGAGCTGCTGCAATGACCAGTAAGCAGTTGCTGCCGAAGCAAATATTTTCCGGGCAATGAATGTGGTAACAACGACCCAGCTGCAGGAGATGGTGATACCAGGTCTTGCTCCAACAGTACTGAAGGCAGAAACAGAATGGTGGTAGGGACAGGTGCTGCTGTGCATGTCGATTACAGAGAATGAATCAGGAAATGCTGCTGGCTTTTTCTAGTGTAAGGACAGCCAACATGTGCAAAGTAGGAGCCAGTACAGCAGTAGGATGCAGAAGTAGTCAGACAAAACATGAGCAGTATCTGGTCAGGACCGAGAGCACCTGGACAAACCGAGAGGAATGTGGAAGAGATATATACAGTGCCTGCAAAATCGGGACCACTCGGCTGGCAAAGTTGTTTAAAACCATGTTTGGCCTTGTCATTTTAATCGCTTAACCCATTTTTATTGCATTTTTGTTAGTTTATTTTCAATGTTATTTGGTAGTTTAAAAATTAGAATTTTAAATGACTTTGCATGTTAATTATATTTCCTTTGCTTATTAGTTCAAAATTTAGATTTAATTATGGAACTAGTTAATTTTTGTTTTAGTATTAGATGTTGTATTTAAAATTAAAATAGGGATGAATCATTTTATGCATTTTTTAACGTTAAGTTTTATTTTAGGATAGCTTAATTTGCATTTTTATTAATTAGTTTAATTACATGCATATTTTATTTTATGTTTGTTTAATTTTAGTTTAATTAATTTGGTTTCTTTATTTTCATATTTGCATTTTACTTTAATTGTGTTAATTAAATTTAACTGTTTTAATTATCTTTTGTAGGTTATTTGCTTTTAATTGCTCGAAGCTTTGTAAGTAATTTTTGCTCTGTTTTATTTCTTTAGTTTATAATTGTTACTATTTTCAGTATTTTTAATTTCAGACTTAGTAGATCACCATCATCAATTCATAATTTGCTAGGATATACTTAGGGTAAGATTAACCGGTAGTTAATTAGGCTAATCAACTTCTCTATGAGACGATAATCCGAGACTCAAATCCTATTATTACTTGTACGACCCATGCACTTGCGGATAATACGTCTAGTTCATATCAAGTTTTTGGCGCCGTTGCCAGGGAAGTCTGAATTAGCCAGTAATTGATATCGGTGAAATTATGCTTAGGTGTAATTCTAGCTTGTAAATACTTAGGTTGTAAATATTTAGAGCTTTAATATAGATTAGTTAATTTTCTCTCTCATATAAAAAAATTTTAAAAATTAAAAAACTTAAAAAAAAATTTCTAAGGACTTTGTAATGTTTGCATGCGTAGAGCCAGGAGTTATGATTGCTTTCCTTTAGATACTGAAATTGAACGAACTCTTAGAAAAATTTGAAAGGATTCTAGGAAATTTATAGCTCCGCTGCAAAACATCATGGCAGAAAATAGAGAAATTAGGACAGTTGGAGATTATGCAATGCCAAATATTGGAGGATATTATACCGACATTAGGCCACCAGCTGTCCCTGCAAACAACTTTGAAATTAAGCCTTCCATCCTCTAAATGATCTAGACCTCTTTACAGTTCAGTAGGCTTCCACACGATGACCCACATGTTCAACTTGGACAATTCCTGGACTTGTGCAACACATTCAAGCACAATGGATTATTTGATGATGCGCTTAGGCTTAGATTATTCCCCTTCTCGCTTAGGGATAGGGCGCGACACTGGTTAACCTCCTTCCCTCTAGGATCCATTTCTACATGGGACGAGTTAGCCCATCAATTTCTAGCTAAGTTTTTTCCTCCCTCTAAAATGGTCAGACTCCGTAGTGACATATCTTCTTTTGCCCAATTCGATTATGAATCTCTTTATGAACCATGGGAACGATATAAGGAGCTTCTTAGGAAGTGCCCTCATCATGGCCTACCTTTGTGGCTGCAAGTCCAGACCTTCTACAATGGACTTATAAGCCAAAATAGGAATATTGTTGACGCTGCTGCGGGTGGAGCTCTAATGTACAAAAAAGAGGAGGAAGCTTACGAGCTCTTAGAGAAGATGGCTGCTAACAACTATCTATGGTCCTCAGAGATGCAATTGCCTCAGAAGTCGATGGGTATCTATGAGCTCGACACGGTGTCTACCTTGACCTCTCAAATTGCTAACCTTACGAAGAAGGTAGAGTCGCTCAATACCCTGCATAATCCTTCCACCAGTCCTAATCCTGTCTATTCTGTCTAAAGTCCTTTTCTTTCTTGCGATCTGTGTGGTGGTACACACTCTGTAGATAGGTGTCCACTTAACTTAGAATCAGTTCAGTACGTTGCCCCTTTTCAGAAGTAACAGAACAACCCCTTTTCAAACACCTATAATTCAGGGTAGAGGAACCATCCTAATTTTTCCTGGAGCCAAAATCAGGGGCAATCTTCTAACTTCATATCTGTAAGATCCCCTGGTTTTCAAGCTCCATCGGTTTATGTACCACCACATCAGCAGTTTCCATACCATCCACCTTATCATCCCCATCCACCTCAATTTCAACATCATCCACCTCACTTCCATCAACCACCACCACTACCACAACCTATGCAGCCCCAACATTACCATGCACCAGTAGCTGAGAAGAAGCCCTCGTTTGAGGAAATGTTCTCAACGATCCTGCAAAATCAAGCTGCTTCAATTAATAACTTAGAGGTTCAGGTGGGATAAATAGCAAATGCTCTTAGCCAACGTACTCAAGGGACCCTTCCTAGTAACACTAAAGCTAATCTTGTTAAGCAAAGGGAGGATAAAGAACATGTGAAATCCATCACCCTTAGGAGCGGAAGAGAGCTAGATGAGCCACATGTTAAGTCTGGACCTGAACAGCCCATAGTTGAAAAACCCATAGGTTCTAACGAAGTAGCTCAGAAAGAGCAGGAACAAAATGAAAACCAGGCTGCAAAGGAATCAAAGATAAGCGCTTCTTCATCTTTACCTTCTTCTTCTACTTCACAGCCTTCCTTGTCCTCTGATGCTACACATATTTCCACTACATCCTCTCCAGTTAGACCACCAGTACCTTTTCCTCAAAGGTTTCAAAACCAAAAACTTGACCAACAATTCACCAAATTCCTTGAGGTTTTTAAGAAACTTCACATCAACATTCCTTTCGCAGATGCCTTAGAGCAAATGCCAAGTTATGTGAAGTTTTTGAAGGATATCCTCTCTAGGAAAAGAATATTGAAAGAATATGAGACGATGGCTTTAACTGAGGAATGTAGTGCAATTATCCAGAGGAAATTACCCCCCAAGCTCAAGGATCCCAGGAGTTTTACCATACCCTGCATTATTGGAAATCTGTTCTTTGGTAAAGCCCTATGTGATTTAGGAGCCAGTATCAATATGATGCCTTTGTCTATCTGCCAAAAGTTAGGAATAGGGGATATCAAGCTTACCACAGTTCCCCTTTAGCTAGCTGATCGATCCATTAAATATCCGAAGGGGGTCATTGAGGATGTGTTAGTAAAGGTGGACAAATTTATTTTCCTTGCGGATTTTATCGTGTTGAACATGGTGGAAGACAGGGAAGTTCCCATTATACTAGGCAGACCTTTCCTAGCGATTGGTAGAGCTTTAATTGATGTACAAAAGGGGGAGTTGCTATGAGAGTCCTAGATCAAGAGGTGACATTTCATGTTTTCAAACCTTTGAAGCTCCCTGATGACTCTCAAGAGTGTTTTAAGATGAATGTTGAGGAGGATATAAGGCTTGAGCATAAGAAATCTGAAAGAAGGAGGGAAGTAGATAGAGCTAAGGAGGATTTAACTGTCAATATTTTGTCACCACTCTGGCTGATCCTCCTTCTCTTCACCTTGCTGCTGAGTGTTGTGTTCTTTAGCTGCATTTGAAGTAACTTAATCTCTCTTTTTACTCTTTGTACAGTTCTTTTCTGCTGTCTCTTTCTTTGTTTATTTTGTAGATTTCTTTTCTAGTTTTACGTTTTCAATCAAGCTTTGATTGTTCGTCATCATCATTAGAAGGGGAGTACTCTGTTCTTGAGCTTTAATGTTTATATTATCTGCACACTGAGGACACTATGCACTTTAAGTTTGGGGGAGGGGATATCACTTGAGCATTTTTCAAAAATGTTGGGCAAATTGAAAAATTTTTAATTTTTTTTCGAAAACCTGAGATTAAATTGTTTGATTTTGGGATGATTTAGTACTTAGCATGTAGTTTTCCCATATTTCGATGATATAACCCCATGATTAAGGTTGACTTTTATTGAATAAGAAGCATGATTACAAGAAAAGAATGAAGTTGAATTCTTGAATCTGTCTTGATTCTGATTGTGATTTCCTCATTTTACTCACATGTCATGTCATGAATCTGTATATTTATTTAGAGAAAGCTTATGTGGACATAGGATTGCATTTTTTCAGTTGATTTTGTGCATCATATTCTAAAATTTGTTTGATCTGATCTCGAGGTGAAATATTAGATCACACTTAATTAGGGAAATGATTTAGGCCATCTTTGGATCGTTTGAGCCTTTCTAGCCATCCCTGTATATATTTTATCCCTAGTCACCCATCTGAGCCAAATAAGCTTTTCTCTGTAAATACCCCTGCATAAATTTTCTTTAGCTTAAGCACTCTTTTCCTATCCCTTACACCGAAAGCATGAAAAGTCATTGGGATATATTGTGAGCTATGTACATATGGGTATTAGGTGATAGTGAAAATGAAAAAAAAATAAAAGAAAAGAAAAGAAAAATGAAAGAAAAAGAAGAAGAAAGATGAAAAATATAAAAATAGAATAGTGAAATAAATAAGTTTGGGGGAAATAATAAGAGCTCTTACATTGAAGATCATAGAAGTAATGCATGTTAAGGGATAATTAAACTTAAATCGACTTTATCATACCTTAGCCCCAGCCTTACATTACTAGCTTAATGAAGTCCTATTGATCTTTGGTTAAGTGTGACTACATTGGTGGAGAGATAAGTGAAAAGCAAACTTATGGGAATGATCACTTGTCATTGACTTTGCATTCACTGTGTTTGCATAATCTGATCCGGATAATGTACTGTGAAGTGAATTTGACATTTTCACACACACACACGAGGAGTCCAATTTGGGTTAGGACTTATGATTGAATAATTCTAAGTGTTGGACTTGTAATTATGAGTCTTTGATTTCATAGTCTGTTCTTTTTCTTTGAGGATAATATTGGGAAAATTATTATGTTGGTACTTGTCATTCCTACATCTATTTTGTTTTGCTTGAGTACAAGCAAAAGATCAAGTTTGAAGTTGTGATAATTATATTTTTAATAGAATTATTTGTGCGTAATTTCCTAATTAATTATTTAAATCCTCAATTTATTTTATTAATTATCCCTTTTATTTAATTAAAATTCTTTAATGTGCAGGTAAATTAAATCCGGATGAAACTCAGTCGTTTCAGTCAAAATTGGGCTGAAAATAGGCTAAAGGAGACTAGACCACTTCCACTTTGCAGACCGAGTCACCAGTCGTCTGGACACGCGTGATGTCAGGTGTCCGTATTTTATTCGCTTCAAAACGATAAGATCGAAGGACACCGTGCCAACCTTCTGGAAGACACACGTCTGGCCATATCTCACAGCCAATTGGACAAAAAGACGAGTGGCGTGGAAATATCTACTCTGCAGCAAATCAAAGAAAGACAAGTGGCCAAACAATGCCAACTCATCCAGGATGAAAAATTACCATTGTACCCCTATGTTTGTGTATAAATAGAATATGATGGCAATTGAATAAATCAAGTAGTGTAGGAGTAGTGTAGAGTAATTTAAGAGTAGTTTTAATTTAGGGTAGTTTTAGTTTTTAAAGTTTTTATTTTAAGCTTTTCGATTAGAGTTCTTTTTTCCACCATGTTATTTTACTGTTCATTCAATCTTCATTTTATGAAAAAGTTTATTTTATTTCTAGTTTCTTGGTATTTCAATGGCAGCCACTTCCAATTTTTTTTTATTCCCGGTTTTGTTAAAGTTTCATTTTCAGTATTTTTATGCTCGTTTTTTTTATGAAAAGCTTATTTATGTTTTTATTGTTGGTAGCTCTTGGCTTACTGTGGTTCCACTGCTTTGTTTCATTTGATCATTTCAGGTTGCTTCATTCTTGCCATCTACAGGCGGTGCGGCTATCGACAGATAGTAGGAACGTGACTAGTGCATGATGTTGGAGTAAATTTTTCTAGCAACTAAACCAGCAATGGATTGTTGAAAACAAGGAAACAATGTCTGTTTTTACTAATTGTTTTAGTTTCATTTCTTCTCCTTCTTAGTGATGTTCATGTCAATTTTGATGATTCCTTGATAATCTATGATACTTCTCTGTTATACTCTGTTCTTGTAGGTTTGTTACTGTTCACTATAATCGTTAGTTTGCATTCATCCACTGCTGTTGATGCTTCAGTTTTCTGCTAATGATCTTTTCTGTATGTTTTGCCTTGGGGGTTGGTGTGATTTTTAAGAAGCAGCAACTGGTGTTTCCTAACATTACATGTTGTGCTAAGCAAGGATATGGCACACGACAGCTGTACAGGTGATTTGTGCAAAGTAATGAGCAGGGCTGCATTGTGGACTAGAGTATGAGCTGCTGCAATGACCAGTAAGCAGCTGTTGTCGAAGCAAATGTTAGCCGGGCAAGGAATGTGGTAACAGCGACCCAGCTGCAGGAGATGGTGATACCAGGTCATGCTCCAATAGTATTGAAGGCAGAAGCATAATGGTGGTAGGGACGGGTGCTGCTGTGCACGCCGATTGCAGAGAATGAATTAGGAAATGTTGCTGGCTTTTTCTAGTGTAAGGACAGTCAGCATGTGCAAAGCAGGAGCCAGTACAATAGTAGGATGCAGAAGTAGTTGGAAAAAACAGGAGCAGTATCTGGTCAGGACAGAGAGTACCTGGACAAGCCGAGAGGAATGTGGAAGAGACATGTACAGTGCCTGCAAAATCGGGACCACTCGGCTGGCAAAGTTGTTTAAAGCCATGTTTGGCCTTGTCATTTTAATCACTTAACCCATTTTTATTGCATTTTTGTTAGTTTATTTTCAATGTTATTTGGTAGTTTAAAAATTAGAATTTTAAATGACTTTGCATGTTAAGCATATTTCCTTTGCTTATTAGTTCACAATTTAGATTTAATTATGGAACTAGTTAATTTTTATTTTTGTATTAGATGTTGTATTTAAAATTAAAATAGGGATAGAATCATTTTATGCATTTTTTTTTTAAGTTAAGTTTTATTTTAGGATAGCTTAATTTGCATTTTTATTAATTAGTTTAATTACATGCTTATTTTATTTTAGGTTTGTTTAATTTTAGTTTAATTAATTTGGTTTCTTTATTTTCATATTTGCATTTTATTTTAATTGCGTTAATTAATTTTAACTGTTTTAATTATCTTTTGTAGGTTATTTGCTTTTAATTGCTCGGAGCTTTGTAAGTAATTTTTGCTCTGTTTTATTTCTTTAGTTTATAATTGTTACTATTTTCAGTATTTTTAATTTCAGACTTAGTAGATCACCATCATCAATTCATAATTTGCTAGGATATACTTAGGGTAAGATTAACTGGTAGTTAATTAGGCTAATCAACTTCTCTGTGGGACGATAATTCGGGACTCAAATCCCATTATTACTTGAATGACCCGTGCACTTGCGAATGATATGTCTGGTTCGTATCAGTTTTCTGCAGCAACTTCACACAAAACATCCTTTAATTTGTTACCATGGTCATTTTCTCATCCAATCATCTTTAAGACTTGAAAATGACTTGCATTCATACTTTATACACATTAAAACTTGTGTGTGACCCTTGTATAACCAAAGGTGTATAATGTATGCTAAATGGAAGTGCACACTCATGGAAATCTCCCTTCCATTTTACCACACTACTCATTTTCCATTCCACTCACATTCATCATATATCGAAGTCCATTTCTTCAAATTCATACTTAATGCAACTTGTATGTACATCATAACTCTCATCAAAAGTGTGTACATTAATCTTATGGACTTTAGATCACATATGCTTCACATTACTAGTACATTACAATACCTCATGAATTCATTTACATATGTACAAGGTTAAACCTATATGGGGTCTCACATCATGCCACTCCACCAATATACCTTTCTCAAATCTCGGTACATCTTACTACTCCGTAGGTGCATGGTGTATCGAGAGCAGTGAGATTTTCTCAGTATCTGTCTCTTCAGGGTATCATCGTCCGGTACACAAATTCATCCTCTAAATCTCAACAACCCATCCTCACTGACTATGAGACTGCGAAGTTTGCTCGGTTTGGCTAACCATATCAATCAACCTCTGATCATCACGCTGCCCAGTTCTAATTCAATCCATAATCTTGGGCTCTATTCATAGGCTAGCTAAAAAATCCAATCTCTACCTCTTTAACTCTGATCCGAAGTTCGACGAACTGCTGCAATAAATCCCATTCCCTAACCATCATAGCAGATATCATACTTTTCCTGCTCAGGGCATCAGCAACTACGTTCGCCTTCCTTGGATGGTATAAAATCTCACAGTCATAATCCTTAAGGAGTTCTATCCATCTCCTTTATCTCATATTTAACTCTTTCTGATCAAACAGATACCTCAAACTCTTGTGGTCAGTGAAGATCTGTAATCTTTCCCCATATAAGTAGTGCTACCAGATCTTCAAGGTAAATACCAGAGCGGCTAACTCCAAATCATGCGTGGGGTAATTTCGCTCATGATCTTTCAACTGTCGTGATTCATAGGCGACCACTCTTCCATGTTGTATTAGCACACACCCCAATCCTTGATGGGAAGCATCACTATACACTAAAAATCCTCCTGATCTCTCAGGGATAGTCAACACACGCGCTGCTGTTAATGTCCTCTTTAACTTTTGAAAATGGAGCTCACATTGATCAGTCCATATGAACGGAGTCTCCTTGTGTGTGAGCTTGGTCAGAGGAGCAACAATCCTGGAAAATCTCTCCACAAATCTTCTGTAATACCCTGCCAAACCAAGGAAATTTCATACCTCTGCAACTGTCCTCAGTTTTTCCCAATTAAGCATAGCCTCCACTTTAACTGGAGTAACTGATACTCCTTCCTCTGAAACTGTATGACCAAAGAAAGCTATCTGATCTAGCCAAAACTCACACTTACTAAGTTTTCCATATAATTGCTTATCTCGGAGTATCTAAAGTACTAACCACAGTTGCTGTGCGTGCTCCTCATAAGACCGAGAGTACACCAAGATATCATCAATAAAGACTATCACAAACTTATCGAGATAGTCTCTGAACACCTTATTCATTAACCTCATAAAGGCTATAAGGGTGTTCGTCAATCCAAAGGGCATCACCAAAAATTCATAATGGCCATACCTTATCCTGAAGGCTGTCTTCGGAATATCTTCCTCCTTTATCCTCAATTGGTGATAGCCCGATCTTAAATCAATCTTAGAGAAGATTGAGGCCCCTTTCAACTGATCAAGCAGATCGTGAATCCTTGGCAATGGTTATTTATTCTTCACCGTGGCTTTATTCAATAGTTGGTAGTCTATGCATAATCTGAGATTACCATCCTTCTTCCTTACGAATAACACTGGTGCTCCACACGGTGAGACACTGGGTCTAATAAATCCTTGATTCAATAACTCCTGTAGTTGTTTCTTCAATTCCTCCAGTTCCACTAACGCCATCCTATACGGAGGTTTGGAGATAGGCTGAGTATCTGATACCAAATCGATGGTAAACTCAAGCTCTCTCTCTGGTGGTAAATTAGGAAACTCATCTGGGAAAACATCTAAAAATTCACACACCACGGGTATATCCTCAATCCTCGGATGTTCCCGTTTCTCATCCGAGATGAGTGCTTCATAACCTTCACATTAACAATTAAATTTAGTACCCTCAAAAGGTAACATCATAAATTCAAATTGCTTACAAAAATTCCACACATTTATTTCCTCAATATTTCAAATGTACACTATAAGGTTCAGGCAGGGAGAAAGTTATAATCTTAGTATAGCAGTCTAAACTCACTCGATTGGTTACCAGCCAATCTATTCCCAAAATCACATCGAACCCATGTATATTTAACATCATTAGATCTACTAGCATTACTTTATCTCCTACCTGTATTTCACATCCTCTACATATCATATCCGTTCTCTGGGTCTCACGCATAGGTGTATTTACATGTAGGATGTACTCTAGAGGTTCAAACTTCAAATTTAACTTACATGCAAAATGCTCAGAAATAAACTAATGCGTCGACCCCAGATCAATCAACACATGAGCCTTATGATTACAAACAGAGAGTGTACCTCTTATAGTTTCTACAAAAGTGTCTGCTGTTTCCTTATTCGGAGCGAACACACGTCCCACTATGACGGGCCTCTTTCCTTTTACTGCAACAGTGACTCGTCTCGAGGGATTCACTCTCTGAGGCTGCTGTCTGGTAGGCTCCGAAGCATGTGGTCTTTGAGGTTGAGGATAGTCTTTTACTCTGTGACCCATGTCTCCACATCTAAAACATCAGCGGATCAACCTAGTACAACTTCCCTCATGTGGTCGGTCACAGTCTCTACAAACCCTTATCTCAGGCCTGACATCTCGAGGGGTCTCCCTAATGATGGGATAAGCTTTGGATTTCTCCAATCTGCCCTTCTGTACCTTAATCCTTCCTCTTCTGAAGGAACCTCTCCGAACATCTGTCTGGGAAATCGCTGGCCTCTTGCCCTTATCTCTAGTTACTGCTCTGAACTCATTCTGGGATTGTACAATTTTGATTCCCTTCTTAATCTCTTATCCTCGTCTCAAAGCATCTCCAAACTCGGTAATACATAGCCCTATCAATCAATCTCTGATGATGGGCTTTAGTCCATATATAAATCCCTCGGTGTGGAACTCTTCATCTTTAAAGGCCTTTGGATCATATCTCATTAGAATCGACTCTCGTAATCATTCACAGACATATCGCCCTGTACCAGAGTCAAAAACTCAGCCTGTATCCTTCTCTGGGTAGCTCGTGATATTGGGCTCTAAAGGCCTTCTGAAACTCTTCCCAGCTAATCACATCCTAGTGGGACATTAGAATACTCTGTGTAGTATCCCACCAATCTCGAGCTCTCCCTTTCAACATATAACCATCCATACTGACCCTCTTAGCATCAGTGCATCCCAAATAGTCAAATATGACTCTCAACTCAGTCAGCCAATCCTCAGCCTCAACGGGATCCTTTCTCCCCTTGAATGCAGGTGAATTCATTTTCAAAAAGTCCCTCAGTTGAATCATACTTCTGTCATTGGGCTGAGTGGTGAGAGGCACTGGGTCCATCGGTACTGGGGTATGGGAAGTCCTTGTGGTGGTGTAGGAGTAGTACCCGAGGCATTAACTCCAAACTGTTGCACGAATAGCGCTGCCATCTATTCAAAACCCTACCGCACATCTTGCTCAATCTGATTAATTCGAGAGTTGGGACTCTCTGATTGTGGAGTAGGTGGCGGAGGTGGCTCTGCCTACCTCCTCAAATGACCTCGTCGTCCACTCATTTTCAATCTCAATACGTTCCTGCGCGTACATAACAAACTTGATTGAAATTTCAATCCTCAATTTTTGTTCATGACCAGACTTATACAGAAACTTGGGATGTATCCTATTTCACTTAATCGACACTTGCAGTACTAAACACCGTAGGCTTTGATACCAAATAAATTCTGTAACATCCCGAAAGCACGGAAAATAAGGTAAATTTAAAACTTATTTACATCAATACACAATTCTAGGTGCATTCAATTACAGTGTTAAGCATCATCATACATAAATTATAAAACTTTCACCTCAAGATCTCATCATCTAATATTTATATATCATACCATATACATTCCTCAATTCAGAGTTAATTAATTCTAATACATCCCATACATCATTGTTTGTTAAGTGTCTATAAATACAACTTTAGTATGGGTACATGAAATGTTAAAGTATACCTCCAATACAATAAACAGCATCGAGCTCAAGTCCTCCACTAGCCACAACTCCGTACGTCGCAGGAAACTCACTTCACTTGAAGAAATCTGAGGGATATTAGAAATAGGGTGAGCTTCTAAATCGTTCAGTAAGGGGGCAAGGACTTATTACAAAGTCATTAATTACACAACACAATCATTTTGTTTTTTAGGTGAAACTCAATAAGCTCAATCGAAAATGTAACATGAAATCATTAAAACCTCCTTATCATCTCATTTCTCTAAGATCATGCAGAAACATGAGAATAAATGGCTTAGTACAAAACCATAGTTACAAGCATGTGGAAATCAAGGTGCGATAATGGCTTTTCTCATAAAAATGTGATAGAAATCACCTCAGTAGTAATGCACGGGGCAAAGCCACAAAACAGTGTCTCATGTATATAAAAGGATGGAGACTAGGCAATTAAATCTTAGATAAAAAAAATTCGTCATGGCACATCTAAATAATCTCCTCTAGGTGTGCATGCCTGGCATCCTTAAAGAAGGGAACGTTGACAATATGGTCGTGTACATGGTATATTGGTCTTACGTGTGACCAGAACAAGGCCCAGACTTACATGCTACTAGAGCAAGGCCTCTCCTAATGCATACTATCGATCTTACATGCTACCAAAGCAAGGCCCGAACTTACATGCTACTAAAGCAAGGCCACCCAACGCTACCAGAGAGGGGGTCATCTCACGTTACCAGAACGGAGGCATCTCTCGCTACCAAAGCGGAGGAATATCAGACTTACATGCTACCAGAGCAAGGCTACCCTGTGCTACCAGAGTGGGGGTCATCTCGCGTTACCAGAACGGAGGCATCTCTCACTACCAAAGCGGAGGAATATTGGACTTACATGCTACTAGAGCAGATGACACACCAAAGTCTCAATAACAACCATTGTCATATAAAACCGTTTTGCCTTCACGTAGAGCTCATAAAGGTTTCTCTCATAAAACTCATCTGAAAACCTTTTTGTACTCCTTACAAAACATGTCAAAATAGAGCTCAAACCGGCAAAACCACGCACACATTTCCCAAATCTCAGTATGCCTTAATGTAGAGCCCAAATCCCTTTTCACTTTTAAACTCAAATAGTTTGTAAATCAATTTTAGACTTTGTTTATAACTCATAAGAATTGGGCCCCAACCTGCTATAAACCCATGTGCAATAAATCAATCATAACTCGTAAAAAAATCTCATTTCTTAAAAACATTTCATGCTACAAATATCATCACAAATCACATACACAAATGAGTTTAAGTTTCCCTTACCTCGTTGAACCTCGTATAGTGTAATCGTTTCCCCCGAACGACGGACTAGCGCCGTATTCCTCTTTGGAGATCCCGGGATGTCCCAACAATGTAAAAAGATCATCAACACGTCATCACATTGTCTCAAATATCAACATCGAGCATAATTGCTCACATTCTCATAATTTCTCAATACCTCAATAATTTTAACAACCTTAACCATTTTCAGCCAACTCACCACAACATCTACAGCCACAATCGTAGAAATCTACTTAAAAATCAAGGATTAAAGCTTAGAAATTTACCCAAAACTTGTGGAGTGCTCAATTCATGCCTCAGCTCAAATTGTCCTTCGATTTCCAAGTATGTTGTTCCCCTTACGATGAGAAACAACTTTCCTTCTTGCCACTACCTGTGATTCAAATGAAAATGGGCGTTTTGGAGGAGAAAGAAAGATAGGGATTCGGTTAAAATGGTGGTTTTCGATTTTCTAGAGAGAGAGAAAGTGAATTCTAGAAAAACACAAGGGTCCTTATATAGGCAAAGGGCAGGAGATCGATTTGCTCTTTGGCAGAGATCGATCTTCCTTTGAATTGAGAACGTTTTAGTCGATTTTTATGCCTACCAGATCGATCTGTCATGGAGGCAAGATCGATCTCATAATCTTGAGGAGATCGATTTGCTCCTTGTGAGGAGATCGATCTGATTTTTACAGAAACATTTGGAGATCGATCTGCTCTTGTAGGAGATCGATCCGTTAAAGGCAGAAGCACTAGGGGATCAATCTGCTTTCATTGGAGAGCGATTTGCTTGTTTAAATTTTTCATTCCTTGTCACTTTGGCCTACCAGATCGATCCATTCTTCTCCAAGATCGATCCGGCCTAATAGTTTCACACTATGGTTGTACACTTAGCCTAAAATCTCCATATATAATTGCCATAGTTTGCTCCATTGATTATTACTCATTTAATACTCATTCATCATTTAGAAATTTCATTCCTTACCGCCTCAATTTTTGAGTACATCACATTTAGCTCAATCAACTACACTCATGTGCACATTACATAATTAGATGTGTATAAAATTCTCATGTCTCACATAAAGTGCACGTGGGAGAATTTTATTTTTATTGTCAGGTCTTTGCCCCTCATGGCCTTGCTTGCCCCTTTTGGTTTCCTTGAATTAAATGTGAGGTCCTAGCCCCTCATGGCCTTGCTCACCCCTTTTGGGTTCCCTGAATTAATCCGTATTACTCTCACCATGATATCATACATACCACATTGTGAAAACCCGTGCGAGCTAAGGTCTGGCACGATTCATGCATCATCAATAAATATCCTCGTACGAGCAACGCTCTAGTATGACATTTATGCATAAATTCATGAGAAAACCACGTACGAGCATAGCTCAAGTACGATTATATGCATAAGAAAACCACTCAAAATCCATGAACGAGCAGAAGCTCCAGTATGGTTTACAAAATATCATCATAATTTCAAATCAAGGTGCGAGCTAAACTCCAGCACATTTTATACAAGTGGAAACACAAAAATCCCGAGCGAGTGAGACTCCATCACATTTTAATTCACATAAACACGATAGGCGGCCCATATACATTCAAAAACACTCTCAAAACATGTTTAGCACCTCACATGTACTATTTCACAAAGTCATTTAAACACTAGCCAGCCCATACATTATTTCTCTTAAAAGCAAGCAATGTGTTTCGTGAAACCATTGAAAACATATGATTTATGCAATTATTAGCCTTACTATCCCCTTTTTATAAAACTCACTTCAAAAACCAAATCACATATACATACTCATAGTTATTCACGCACATCATTAATCACTTTTCAAGCTAATCATGCATTATAACGCCCTATATTCACCCATGAGTTCAAAGTATGAGCAGCTATCTCCATATACTCACAGAATTCTCTTACCTAGAATTACGTCGCGTGATTTCGTTTTCTTAGAGATGCTTACTTATGTGGTTTGATTCGTCTCCAATGAACTCTTTGAAATTGCACAAAGTCGTGTATCACATCAATTTAGTCCATATAACACGACTCTTGTGTTTGCTATAGTCGATTCAACCTATAGCCTCCATTAATACTTATAAGGCCTTATTTTATTGTTCTACTCATATCTCGAGTCTATTGATTCTTTTAGGCCTATTGATTTATACTAAATCGATATGGAGCTCATAGTGTTCATATTTCATCAATTTCTTTGCTATGACATTTTATCAAACATCTTATATACTCATTTCCATAAATTGGCTATCCTCAAAATGTGGCTTCATTTAACCATCTCAAATCATTCCCATTACCTGAATAACAACTTAGCATAATCACATAAATCACCAACTCATCCAAATCACATTTTCTCACACTAGATTCATTCTATTTTCTAGGTCACACTAGTTCCATCACATCCTAAGTAGTTTTAACCATCAATACACATACAAATCAACTCCAAAATCAATAAATAGACAAATGTACTTGGGCTGAAGTATTAGAAACTTACCAATCTAGTTTCTCTTCTTGCTTTAAATGAAAATGTCACATGCTCCTTCAATCCAACAAATGAGGCTTTGATTCCAAAGTATGTTGTTGTTCTCTTGGATATGAACAACTTTTTATCTAATGGTCTTTCCTTAAATCTTACTGGAAATGGGATGATTTAGAGAGAGAAAATTAGGTTTTTGATTAAAAATGGAGGAAATGGGGTTATTTTTCGTGAATTGCAGATTTCAACTGCTCCTTTTATAGAATCGCTTGATGAGATCAATCTGCATTGGAAGGAGATCGATATGGTCCTCTTTAATCCCTCATTTTCATGCTAATTTGAATACATGAGATCGATATGTCGGGTGCTTGAGATCGATATGTTTTTAGGCAGAGAGTTAAGGAGATCGATCTGGCTAGGGAGGAGATCGATTTGCTCCAACCCGAGAGCTAAGAAAATCGATCTGCTTGCATTAAGAATCAATCCTCTCATTAGAGAATGTTTAGTAGATCGATCTGGCCCCATTGGAGATCGTCCTGCCTTACTCCATTGCTCGAATAAGAGCATTTTTTACTCTTTTATATCTATCTTTCCTTCAATGAGATCGATATGGCATTCGTATTTTCCAGATTTTGCTGCAGTTTTCTACAGTAACTCACACCAACATCCTTAAATTTTGCTGCTATAGTCATTTTCTCATCCAACCACCTTTATGACTTGAAAATGACATCCATTCATACTTTATACACATTAAAACTTGTGTGCATTCATTGTATAACCAAAGGTGTATAATACAAAACCAAATAGAAGTATAAAGATTTATGTAACTCATACAACTTCCTTCCATTTTACCACACTAATCATTTTTCATTCCACTCACATTCATCACATACAAAGTTCATTTCTTCATATTCATACATAATAAAACTTGTACGTACATCACAAACTCTTATTACAAATGTGTACATTGAATTTACGGACTTTACATCACTTATGCTTCACATTACAAGTACATCATCATACTTATGAATTCATAAGGTTTACATCTGAAAATACGGGTCTTACATATCATTTATGATTCCAAGAATGTACACACAAGTTTTGTAATATGTGCATCATTGGAAATGAATCTTTTTATGTTCTGAGTGTGAATAGAATGAGTAGTGAAGCAATTAAATGTGAACTCTCCTTTGAATTTCTGGAAAAATTACAGCTGGAATGCTGCAGATGAATGCCAGATCGATCTCAGTGCAAGGGGATATCGATATGATCTTCTCGAAATGAAAGTGCCAAAGCATTCTGTAAAAGGGAGATCGATCCCTCATTCAAAACAGATCGACCTCAAGTTACTTCTGCCTGGACAAGATCGATCTCCAGTTGATTCTGCCTAGCAAGGATCGATCCCATCCCTTGAGCAGATCGATCCCACAGCCTACATATCGAATACTGAAAGAGTTCAAACAAAGGGAAGATCGATCTCTCACCTTATGAGATCAATCTCATCATGCTATTTCTATAAAAACCTGATAGTCAAATCTTCTTCCTTGAAATAACTGATACTCCTCCATTTTTACTAAATAAACCAAGCTTTCTCACTTTAAAATCATCACATTCCAATCATATTTGAGAAAGATTACTTTGAGCAAAGTTATTCCTTATGATGAGGAGAACAACATAGTTAAAAACTAGAAGTTGATTTGCTGGATCGAAGGAATAAAGGATTTTCCCCAATTTCAGCCAAAAGAGAAAAGTTAAGCAAGATGAGTTCTCAATACACCAACTTCAAGTATGTTAATCTAGACGTTTTTATGAGTTGATTGATGTATGTAATGTTGGCTGAAACACCATTGAACATGTTTAATCATCCATGACCTAAAAGAGGTATAATGTGAGAAAGTGAGAGAAAGTTGATTTGGCAGGGATTTAAGGATGATTTAAACATGTAGTGATGTTATTAAGCATGTATACATGATTCTAAGATAGTTTTGTGAAACCATATGTTGGAATAGATGATGAATGAAAGTAAACATATGAGGTGTATGATGAAATGCCTTAGTGAAGGAAAGTGATAAACTTAAGGCATTCTAAGCTTAATACCGGCTCAATACGAATCAGTAGACTTGATGAGTCTAATAGATTCTCGAGAAATGATTTATATAATCGAAATGGACTTAAGAGAGAGTAAGGTCTAATAAGATGTAATGAGACCAAATGGGTATAATTCAAGTGAGAATTAAGTATATGAAATGATATTGATGTGAATAGTAAATAATTGCAGCTCTTGGAGATATAATTGGAGCCGATAAAATCGGATCACGAGCAGTAGAAATCAAAGAAAGGTGACTTCTGCATGATTCGAGGTAAGGGATTTATGCGATCTATTAGAGATAGCTGTACATATTTTTATAAATCCTGTATGTGAATAAATAGTATGAAATATATAGAGATTGAAAAATCTAGGAAATTACCTAGTGTTTACAAAAGACTATATTGCCATACTATAGAGAAATTCGCATCAAAATGAGTCGATGTTTTGTAAGTGTATAATTATAGACTGGCTCCCGATTTAGCTATTTTTCTTAAAACTGCATGTTTTATTAAGTGAAAAGCGTGTAACGAGTGGTTGATGGGAAATTGCCCTCTCACTCATACTTTGTGATTTATCGAAGTGAATTCGGTCAGGGATACCGTTTTCATCTGAATGGAGCCATCTATTAAATTTCTGTGTGAACTTGTGTGAGACCTGCGAATTTTATACACATCTAATTTTGTAATGTGAACATGAGTGTAATTGAATGAACTAAATGTGATGTGCTCATAAATTGAAGTGATGAATGAGTATTGAATGAGAAATAATCTTTGGAGTAAATTATGGTAATTATAGATGTAGATTTTATGCCAAGTGTGCAATTATAGTGTGAAACTATGAGGCCAAATCGATCTTGGAGAAGAAGGGATTGATCTGGTAGGCCAAAGTGACAAGGAATGGAAAATCTAAACGAGCAAATCAATCTCCAATGGAGGCAGATCGATCTCATTGTGATTCTGCCTTAAAGGGATCGATCTCATGTAGGAGCAGATCGATCTCCAATTGTTTCTGTAAAATATAGATCGATCTTCTCAAGATTATGAGATCGATCTTTCCCCACAACAGATAGATCTGGTAGGCATAAAAAGTGCTCAAACGTTCCCCAATTCAAAGGCAGATCAATCTCCTACAGGAGCAGATCGATCTCTTGTCCTCTGCCTATATAAAGACCCTTGTATTTTGCTTGAATTCATCTTTTCTCTCTCTAAAAAATAGAAATCCCTAGCTTTCTCTCTCTTCTAAAACATCCATTTTCGTTTGAATAAGAGGTTATGGTAAGAGGGAAAGTTGTTCCTTATCAAAAGGAGAACAAAATACTTGGAAATTGAAGGACGATTTGAGCTGAGGCATGAATTGAGCACTCCACAAGTTTTAGGGTAAATTTCTAATCTTTAATCTTTGATTTTGAAGTAGATTTCTACCATTTTGGCTATAGATGTTGTGATGAGTTGATTGAAAATGGTTAGGGTTGTTAGAATTATTAAGGTATTGAGAAATTATGAGAATGTGAGCAATTATGCTCGATGTTGAGATTTGAGACAATGTGATAACGTGTTAATGATGTTTTTACATCATTGGGACAACCCGGGAGTTTCGGAGAGGAATGCGAGGCTAGCCCATCGTTCGGGGGAATGATTACACTATACGAGGTGCAACGAGGTAAGGGAAAACTCAAACTCATTTGTGTATGTAATTTGTGATGATATTATAGCATGAAATGTTAATTGAGAAAACAAGCATGTTTTACATGTTGTGATTGATTTATTGCACACGGTTTTATAGCCGGTTGGGGCCCAATTTTTATGAGTTGTAAACAAAGTGTTAAATTGTTTTACATATTGTTTGGGTTTAAAAGTGAAAAGGGATTTGGGCTCTACGTTAAGGCGTACTGAGATTTGAGAAATGTGTGTGTGGTTTTACCGGTTTGAGCTCGATTTTGGCATGTTTTCTAATGAGTACAAAAAGGGTTTTCAGACGAGTTTTATGAGAGAAACCATTATGAGTTCTACGTGAAGGCAAAATGATTTTATATGATAATGGCTGATATTGAGACTTAGGCGTGTCATGTGATAGCACTCGGGCCTTGCTTTGATAGCATATTAGTCTGGGCCTTGCTCTAGTAGCATGTAAGTCCGATATTCCTCCGCTTTGGTAGCGAGAGATTCCTCCGTTCTGGTAACGTGAGATGACTCCCGCTCTGGTAGGGCTGGGTGGCCTTGCTTTGGTAGCCAGTATGTCCGGGCCTTGCTTTGGTAGCATGTAAGACCGATAGTATGCATGAGGAGAGGCCTTGCTCTAGTAGCATGTAAGTCCGGGCCTTGTTCTGGTTACATGTAAGACCAATATACCTTGTACACGACCATATTGTCGACGTTCCCTCTTTGAGGATGCATGGGATGCGCAACCAGATGAGATTATTTTGATGTGCCATGACAGATGTTTTATCTGAGTTTTAACTGCCTAATCTCCATCTTTTATATACATGAGATTGTGTTTTGTGGCTTTGCCTCGTGCATTACTATTGAGGTGATTTCTATCACATTTTTACGAGAAAAGCCATTATCGCATCCTGATTTCCACATGCTTGTAACTATGGTTTTTATACTGAGCCATTTACCATCATGTTTCTCTATGATCTTAGAGAAGTGAAATTATGATGATGTTTTAACGATTTCATGCTACATTTTCTACTGAGCTTATTGAGTTTCAACTACAAAACAAAATGATTGTGCTGTGTGATTGATTATTTTGTTAATGAGTCCGTTACCCCATTACTGAGCGATTTAGAAGCTCACCATATTTTTATATCCCCCAAATTTCTTCAAGTGAAGAGGGTTTCTTGCGATGTACGGAGTAGTGGCTAGTGGATGACTTGAGCTCCAGGCCGTATATTGTATTTAAGGTATAATTTAACATTTCATGTACCCATACTAAAGTTGTATTTATAGACACTTGATGAAAAATGATGTATGAGGTGTATTAGGATTAACTAACTCTGATTTGAGGAATGTATATGGTATGATATATAAATATTAGATGATGAGATCCTGAGGTAAAAGTTTGATAACGTAGATATGATGATGTATGACACTGCACAGGAATGCACCCAGAATTATGTATTGATGTAAATAAGTTTTAAACTTGCTTTGTTTTTCGTGCTTCCAGGGTGTCATAACTTGTGCTAGAGCTAACATGGTAACAATAGATTTACTAGCTATGCTTGCACATCGTTTTAAAAAGGATTTTGAGAAAGCAAACAGTGCTAGAGCTAAGTGCTGTGTGGTACACTAGAGAGCTCGCACTGGATTTTGGAAATCATGCTGGAGCCATCGAGTACTGCTAAGTGTTCTTACTCTGACTATGCTTGCATGTAACTTCCTAAACTTAAAGTGATTTTAAGTGAAACCGTGCTGCAGTCCTCAGGTATTGCTATGTGATCATATGCTGAGATGCTCGCACGAGGTTTTATGATTTTTACTGTGTGATGAGACTAAACCGTGCTAAAGTCCTCAAGTATTACTATGTGATCATACGCTCAGTTGCTCACATGTGGTTTTATGATTTTTACTATGTGATGAGACTAAACTGTGCTAGATTCCTCAGGTATTGCTATGTGATCTTACTCTGAGTTGCTCGCATGAGATTTTATGATTTGTACTATGTGATGAGTAAAACCGTGCTAGAGTCGTTGTGTATTACTGGGTGTTCTTGTACAGTCTTGCTCGCATGAGATTTTAAGATAATGGAAATGGGTGATAGTGATAATGAGACGGTAGACCTCGAGGTTATTCGGTCTCCTCAGCTATATCACAACATATGAGGATCCAGGGAGCACGCTGTACCGTGAATGTTAGCCACAAAGTACGACGTACCGTGATATCTTAGTGATCTTAGTGAGCTGAAGGCATGGTTGATCCGCCTCCCCAAGCATGGGATTCTCGCACACCTAATCAATGATTGCCTAGAATCTAGTGACTATGGCCATACGTCCTTTTTTGTGTGATATGACATTATGTCCCCTACTGTGTGATGTGACATATGTCCACCGCTATGTGATATTGGGTGATATGATATCCCATCCTAGTCTCAAGTTTATTGATTTGCTAAGTGATTTGCTAAGTGTAATGTGTTTCCTAAGTGTGTGCTGTGCGAAGCTGTGTGATTTTGAAATAAGAATGCTGCTGTGTGATTTGATAATGAATATGCATATACCCATCTAGCAAATTAATTGTTTCGCATCGATGGAAGTTGTTTTAAAAGAATGCATATGTTTTATAAGGAAAATAAATGTACGTATTTTAAGAATCGTAGATAGTGTAGTTATCTACTTGCTTTCATATTTTCCTTACTGAGTGTGTTAGCTCACCCCCCCTTATTTCCTCCTCTACAGATTCTACGTAGTAGTGAGTTTACTGCAGTTGCTCCTGCTACTGTGTTCTCCAGTTCTCCAATAGTGCAGAGGTATACACTTATGAGAAATTTTGTATCTGAAAATAGTGCACAGTAAAGCTATCTTTGTACAAAAGGGATGTATATAATAGAAACTGATGTAAACGTTTTCGTATATATATAAAAGTGCAGTTTCTATTTCATTTAATGAAATTGAATTATAAAATGAATGAGATGTGGATATGGATGTTGACTTACAGCCCAACTGTTGGAAGTAAGGTAAGTCACGGGAAACGAGTCGTGACAAACGTGGTATCAGAGCGGAGTTTGTCTGATGTGAGTCAGTATCCATCATTAGGAAATTATACATCCCTAAAGTGTTGTGCATTATTTGGATACAATTGTGTATACCAAGCTGAAAATGTGGTTGAGACACTTGTTATTGAGTATGCAGGATGTCAGATAGATGACACACTCGTAGAGGAGAGAGTTCGCGCTCTCAAGGGTGTAGAGATGAGCCCGAAAGGCGCAGTGGGTCCAGTTCTAGTTGAGATCCACCTAGTCTTAGTGATGCCGCTGAGGCACGTATAGCGTAATTACAACGCAGTCTAGACAGTATCATGTAGATGTTTATACAGGCAATGGCCAGATTTGAGGTTAGACAGGAGAACCCTACTGATCAAGCTCCTGCATCTGAGAGACATGAGCCTGCACAGCCTGCACTGAGATGTCAGGCTGTAGAAGCAGAGATTCCTGTACCCCCTCCAGTTTAAGATATTCCTCCACTAGTTTAGGATCCTGTAGCTCCACAGTAGGTTGGTGGTGAAGGAGTTTATGAGTGTGAACTAGACAGATTGAGATAGTTTAGGAAGTTTGGACCACCTTCATTTAGTGGGGTGAAGAACCCAGTGTTAGCGGAGCATTGGATTCATCGTATGGAGAAACTCTATAGATTTTTCCATTGCTCTACCACAGAGAAGGTCACCTTTACGGCTTTTGTATTAGAGGGTGAGGCTAAACATTGGTGGATGGCCACACAGCCGATTTTGAGTGCACGTCACCCGGTTGTGGCTTGGGACATATTTCTAGATACCTTTCGAAGGCAGTACATTCCAGCCACTGCTCAGAAGAAGATGCAAATGAAATTTATGACTTTGACTCAAGAGACTCGGTCAGTTGATGAGTATGAGTCCAGATTAGCATCCCTGGGTCGATATGACACAGTTACCATAAGTAGTTAGGACAGGAAGATTCAAAAGTTTACTGAGGGGTTGAAAACTTCGATCAGAGCTCGGTTGGTCCCATTTGACATTACCACTTATGACGAGGCAGTACGCAGAGCTCACCTATGTGAGCAAGATTATGAGTTGCATGCCTCGGAGTTAGGTAAGAGTGGTAAGGGCAGAGACAGAGATTGGAAGAGGTCAGTTAATGATAGAGGGTTCAGTAAGGGCAAGAGGTTATTTGGTAAGAGGCCAAAGATTGAGGAGGTACTAGAGAGGCCTGCGAAGCCTCCAACTTATCCAGTTTTACCTCCTGTATTGAGGGGTATAGTTATTGACGGACCCTGACCTACCACCGAGTAGTGCAGGATGTGTGGTAGATATCATGAGAGTAGGCCATGCCATTTGATGACGAGGTCATGTTATAAATGCGGCAAACTAGGGCACATAGCTCGTGAATGCTCGGAGTTGGTTGATACAGCCCCACAGAAGGGCAAAGAGCCAGAGAAGGCTACAGTTGAGACACCTACTCTTAAGAGGAAGACCACGGTTGAGGAGAAGGGAAATCAAGCTATTGGTCAAGGGCAAGTGTTTGCATTGGACCAGGTATCTGTAGAAGCTTCCACAGATTTGATTAAAGGTACCATCCTAGTCTTTGGTTTTGAAGCATTAGTGTTAATAGATCCTGGTGTCACGCATTCATTTATATCGCTTTCATTTGCATGTAAATTGTTTGAATGTGAGAAACTTGTACCTTTAGGTAGGGTGTTGCTTATAAGCACTCCAGTTCGGGATAACTTAGTGACAAAGTATGTATGTAATGGTTGTAAGTTAAAAGTAGGGGAAAAGGATATGTTGGCCAATCTTATTCTGTTAGACATGAATGGTTTTGATGTAATACTAGGAATGGATTTGTTGACTGTAAACCGTGTTGTTTTAGACTGTTATGCTACGACAGTAATGTTTTCCACCCCTGACAAGTATGTTGTAAGATTTGAAAAGTAATGAAAGAAGTAGTAAATTATTTCCAAGGATGGACGATTTTACTAACAAATGTAATCATAATATGTTGAAGGTTTTATTGCATACGTGGTTGATTTGGATAAGGCACACCTGAAATTAGCTGACATCCTAGTGGTTAGAGAATTTCCTGATGTCTTTCCAAATGAATTACCAGGGTTGCCACCAGACAGAGAGATGGAGTTCTGTATTGATTTGGTGCTTGGTACTGAACCAATATCCAAACCACTGTATAGAATGGCTCCGATTGAGTTGGAGAAGCTAAAGAGATTGTTTCACGAGTTGTTGGACAAGGGGTTTATTAGTTGAGGATTCGGAGTGGAGATGTGCGCAAGACGGCTTTTTAGACCCGTTATGGCCATTATGAGTTTCTGGTTATGCCATTTGGGGCATTGATGAATGATGTGTTTAAGCCATACCTGGACAGATTCATGATTGTCTTTATAGATGACATATTGGTGTACTCGAAGTCCAGGGAAGAGCATGAATGGCACTTGAGAATAGTGTTACAGACCCTTTGAGATAATAAATTGTATGCTAAACTCAATAAGTGTGATTTCTGGTTAAGAGAGATATCGTTTCTGGGTCATGTAGTCTCGAGGGACGGGGGTGTCAGTGGATCCATCCAAGATAGAGGCTGTGGTACAGTGAGAAAGACCCAAGACGATTACAGAGATTCGTAATTTTTTGGGTTTTGCAGGTTATTATCGACGATTTGTTAAGGTATTTTCTAAATTAGCTGCTCTATTGACACGTCTCACTCAAAAGAAAGTGGCATATGAGTGGGATGATAAGTGTGAAATTAGTTTCTGCGAGTTGAAGCATAGACTGACCACTGCACCTATTCTCACCATACCCACCTCCTTAGGAGGTTACTCAATGTATGGAGATGCCTCAGGACAGGGATTGGGTTGTGTGTTGATGTAGTACGGGAAGGTGACTATGGATCCAGACAGCTCAAAGACCATGAGAAGAACTACCCGACCTATGATTTAGAGTTGGCAGTTGTGGTATTTGCATTAAAGATATGGCGTCGCTGCTTGTACGGTGAAAAATTTTAGGTGTTCACAGATCATAAGAGCCTCAGATATCTGTTTTCACAAAAGAGTTGAATATGAGCCAGAGACGATGGATAGTGCTTCTGAAGGATTATGACTACAAAATATTGTACCATTCGGGAAAAGGCTAATGTTGTGGCTGATGCGATGAGTAGAAAGCGCCTCAGAGTGGTACCGTATATGATGGCCAGGGACCATGAGCTGCTTGAACAGTTTGCTCACCTCAGTCTGGATTTAGACCCTCTTGATGTTGACAGTGAATATGTCATAGCTAGCTTACGAGTGGAACCAGATTTGATTGATCGGATATGACAAGCTCAGTATGCTGATGCGTTGTGTGATGATCATACAAGTCAGATTCAGAGTGGTGATGTAACCAATTTCTCAGTGAGTGATGATGGTCTACTAAGGTTTAAATGCAGGATTTACGTTCTCGATGACCTAGAACTAAAGAAAGTGATTTTGACAAATGCTCAATCATCGATATATCATTGCATCCGGGGAGTAACAAGATGTATCAGAATCTCCAGAAAGTGTATTGGTGGTTATTGATGAAGAAGAATATTACAGAGTTTGTGGCAAAGTGTCTTGCATGTCAGCAAGTGAAGGTAGAGCACCAGAAGCCTGCAAGATTATTGCAGCCTCTACCTATACCGACTTGGAAATGGGAGCATGTAACCATGGCTTTCATCATGGGATTGCTAAGTACTAGGAGAAACCATGATGCTATCTGGGTAGTGGTAGACAAATTGACTAAATCCGCCCACTTTTTGACCAAGAAGTCCACAGATACTTTGAGTACATTGGCAGAGTTGTACGTACGTAAGATTGTGAGGCTACATGGTGTTCTAGTGAGCATCGTATCAGATAGGGATTCCCCCTTCACTTCCCACTTTTGGAAACATTTTCATGAAGCTATGGGAACCCAGTTGAATTTTAGTACCGCTTTCCATCGTCAGACTGATGGTCAGTCAGAGAGAACCATCCAGATGTTAGAGGATATGCTAAGAGCGAGTGCTATGGATTTTAAGGGCTCCTGGGATGATCACTTCCCATTAGCTGAATTTGCTTAATACAATAGTTATCACTCGAGTATCGGGATGGCACCGTATGAGGCATTGTATGGTAGAAGGTGTTGTTCCCCTGTTAGTTAGGAAGAAGTGGGTGATAGAAAAGTTTTTGCTCTCGGCGTAGTGCAACAAGCCTCTGAGGTTGTTCAGTTGATATGTGAGAGATTGAGAAAAGCTTAGAATAGGTAGAAAAGTTATGTTGACATGAGACGGAGGCCATTGGAGTTCACTATAGGTGACTGAGTGTACTTTAGAGTTTCTCCCTCGAAAGGAATTATGAGGTTCGGTAAGAAAGGTATGTTGAGTCCTCGGTATATCAGGCCATTTGAGATACTAGAGCGAGTGGGAGATAAGGCCTACAGACTCACGTTGCCACTGGAGCTAGTAGGTATTCATAACGTCTTCCACGTATTGATGCTTTGACACACCCTAAGGGTATTGTCCGCAAGTGCACGGGTCGTACAAGTAATAATGGGATTTGAGTCCCAAGTTATCGTCCCTTAGAGAAGTTGAATAGCCTAATTAACTACCGGTTAATCTTACCCTAAGTATATCGTAGCAAATTATGAATTCTTGATTATCGGTGATCTACAAAGTTTGAAATTAAAAAATACTGAAAAAATAAAATAATAAGAATTAAAGAAAATAAAATCGAGCTAAAATTACCTATAATACTCCAAGCAATTAAAAACAACAACCTACAAAAGAAAATTAAAACAGTTAAAATTCATTAACGCAACTAAAATAAAATGCAAATATGAAAATGAAGAAATAAAATTAAACTAAAATTTAAAGAAACTTAGAAAAAAAATGCATGAATTTAAACTAATGAAAATTTCAAGTTAAACTAACAAAAAATCTAATAAAAAATAAAAATTAACTTAAAAATGCATGAAACAAATTTAATCTAAATTAATTCTAAAATATAACTCATAAAATTCTAAACTAAAAATCAAATCCTAACACATATAATCTAAAATTAACTATTAACTAAGACTTAAAACTAAGATTAAATTAACAACTTAAAATATTAAATTTATCCTACAATTATCAACTAACAACTACACTAAACTAACAATTAATGAAACAATCAAAATAATAAAAATGCCATAAAAATTAAACTAAGCAAAATAGAGGTGGCCAAACAAGGACTTAACCGAATTGCAAAACACCAAGTGGTCCTGATTGTGCATGTGTACTGTGCATGTATACTGTGCATGTCTTCTTCCATTAGTTGCTCCAGGCGTGTTCTGTTATGTCCTCTGCTCCGGTCCGTCATACATGCTCTAGGTCTGCTTGCTGAAGCGCACGTCCAGGCTTGTTGTCTGCTGCATCCAGTCTGTCCACTGGTGCTCGGTTCTGCTGCATTGGGCTGTTGTACACAATTCTTCACAGGCGATGTCCAGGTTCTTGTCCGGCTGCTCTGTACTGCCACACCTTACTGCAATGTCGTTCTGTCCACACCTCTCGGCTTTTCCCAGCTCACTGCACGTACTCCTCTCTGCATGGGTAGCTTCACAGACCCTCGGCACTCTGCTCAGATGCTGTCTGCTGCAGCATGTTGCTTCTTGTTTCTGCATCGCTCATCTCGTGTACAACAGCCAGGCACCCAGGGATTGCTTTAACAGCAGTAGCTGCATCCTAGCTTAACATCATCTTCAGCCTCCTCTGTGCCCAACTTCTTCTCAGCAACCTTAACAACAAAGCAACAAAAACCAGATAACAAAACACTCATAGAAACAGTAAATAATAGCCGAAACAGAGCATAATAGAGTCAAACAAATATGGTTCCCATCCACTGCACCCGTGAAGTTGTAATGTACCAATTGTTCTTAGCTCATGAACCTTTAATACCGACCAGCAATCATTAACGATCCATAAACCTTAAAAGTACCAAGAATAACAAAATGCAAGGCAAGGGAAAGCATGTTGTGACTACCGAAATAAAAAATTAAACTAACTCTAAATGCTGAAAATATATGAAACCATGGAACATAAACTAAAAGAAATGAAATAAACACTAGAAATTGAAAACAAACAACTATTTAATGCAGTATTTAAAAACAACACCAAAGAGAAATGACTAGGCATCAAGAACTGAAAATAAAAACAAAGAACAACCCCTCGTGAATACAATAAAATGGACATTCATCATCATCGGATTGCTCTCATTCCCACTCTTACTGCCACAGTTCAACATTGCCATTGATGAGGAGAAATGCTCAGCATCAACCCACATCAACACACTAAAACCAAAAGGCAGAGATGAAGGAAAAGTTAACGCACCGAATGCACAAAAAGAGCAACCCGAGAGCAAACTAAATGGAAATAGAAGCTATGTAGTAGAACTGAAAAATAGGAGTAGTGATTTAAACAAAACCGAGAATAAGGAAAGGAAATTGATTGCCATTAATGAAATTATCAAAGACTAGAAAATGAAGAAGCTTTTCATAAAAAGAAGATTGAATGAACAATGAACTAAAATGGTGGCTAACGAAAATTGAAAAATAAAACAAATGGGAAAGTAAAATATACTAGAAAGGAAATAACTCTAAAAACTACTCTACCTACTCTACTCCTACTCTTAAATTACTCTTACTCTAGCATACCCTACTCCTACTTTCTACTTGATTTTTCAATTGCCATCATGTTCTATTTATATACAAACATAGGGGTACAATGGTAAATTTTCATCCTAGATGAGTTGGCATTGTTTGGCCACTTATCTTCATTTGATTTGCTACATAGTAGATATTTTCACGTCATCAGTCTTTTTGTCTAGTTAGCTGTGCGATGTGGCCAGGCGTGTGTCTTCCATAGGGTTGGCACGGTGTCCTTCGATCTTATCGTTCCGAAGCAAATAAATTACGAACCCCTGGCATCACGCGTGTCTAGACGACTGATGACTCGGTCTGCAAATTGGAAGTGGTCCAGTCTCCTTTATCTTGTTTTTAGCCCAATTTCATCTGAAACGACTGAGTTTCATCCGGATTTAATTTATCTGTACATTAAATAATTTTAATTAAATAAAGAGGATTATTAATAAAATAATATGGGGATTAAATAAATAATTAGGAATTTAAGCACAAATAATTCTATAAAAAATAGAATTATCACGCCCCCAAACTTGAGCTTTTGCTTGTCCTCAAGCAAAACAAATTAATTGTAGGAATGATAAGTACAAAGCATACTAATTTTTCCAACATTATTCTCAAAGAAAAAGTACAGACTATGATCTCAAAGACTCGCAATTTCAAGTCAAACACTCAGAATCATTCAAACATAAGTCCTAACCCAAATTAGACTCTTCGTGTGTATGTGAAAAATCTCAAAGCCACTTCAAAGTACATTATCCGGATCAGATTATGCAAACACAGTGAATGCAACGTCAATGACATGTGATCATTCCTATAAGTTTGCTTTTCACTTATCTGTCCACTAATGTAGTCACACTCAATCAAAGATCAATAAGACTTCATTAAGCTTGTAATGTCAGGCTGGGGTTAAGGTATGATAAAGTCAATTTAGGTTTAATTACGCCTTAACATGCATTACTTCTAGGATATTTATGTAAGAGCTCCAATTTATTTCCCCCAAACTTATTTATTTCACTAAACATTTTATTCTATTTTTGTATTTTTATTTTTTTCTTCTTTTCTTTTTCTTTTTTATTTCATTATTCACATTTTTTTTCGAACTTTCACTATCACCAGAAACCTATATGTACAAAGCTCACAATCTATCCCAATGATATTTCATGCTTTCGGGGGAAGGGATAGGAACAAAATATTTAAGCTAAGGAAAATTATGAAGGTGAATTTACAGAGAAAAGCTTATTTGGCCCAGATGGGTGACTAGGAGTAAAGTATGTACAGGAATGGCTCGAAAGGCTCAAACGATCCAAGGATGGCCTAAATAATCCCCCAAATTAAGTGTGATCTAATATTTTACCTCGAGACAAGATCAAACAAATTCTAGAATATGATGCACAAAATCAACTGAACAAATGCAATCCTAGGTCCACATAAGCTTTCTCTAAATAAATATACAGATTTATGACATGAAATGTGTGTAAGATGAGGAAATCACAATCAGAATCAAGACAAATTCAAGAACATAACTTCATGCTTTTCCTATAATCATGCTTGTCAGTCAATCAAAATCATACTTAATCATGGGGTCATATCATCGGAGTATGAGAAAACTACATGCTAAAGACTAAATCATCCCAAAATCAAGCAGTTTAAGCTCAGATTTTTGAAAAAATTTTGAAATTTTTTTCAATTTTGCTCAAATTTTCGAAAAATACTCAAGTGATATCCCCTCCCCCAAATTTAAAGTGCACAGTGTCCTCAGTGTGCAGATAATATAAGAATTTAAGCTCAAGAACAGAGTACTCCCCTTTCTGATGATGATGAACAACTGAAGCTTTGATTGAAAGCGTCAAACTAGAAAATAAACCTGCAAAATAAACAAAGAAAGAAGCAACAGAAAAGAAAAAGAAAAAGAACTATATACAAGGTGAAAAGAAAAACACAACCACTTCAAATGCAGCTGAAGAAAACAACACTCAACAGTAGGGCGAAGAGTAGGAGGATCAGCTATAGTGGTGACAAAATGTTAACAGTTAAATCCTCCTGAGCTCTATCAACTTCCCTCCTTCTTTCAGATTTCATGTTCTTAAGCCTTATATCCTCATTAATCTCCATCTTAAAACACTCTTGAGAGTCATCAGGGAGCTTCAAAGGTTTGAAAACATTAAACTTGACTTCCTGATCTAGGACTTTCATAGTTAATTCCCCCTTTTGTACATCAATTACTATTCTACCAGTAGCTAGGAAAAGTCTGCCTAGTATAATGGGGACTTCCCTGTCTTCCTCCATGTCCAAAACGATAAAATCCGTAGGGAAAATAAATTTGTCCACCTTTACTAACACATCCTCAATGACCCCCTTCGAATATTTAATTGATCGATCAGCTATTTGGAGGGTCACTATGGTGGGCTTGGCATCCCCTATTCCTAACTTCTGATAGATAGACAAAGGCATCAAATTTATACTAGCTCCTAAATCACACAGGGCTCTACCAAAGAATAAATTTTCAGTAGTGCATGGTATGGTAAAACTCTCGGGATCCTTGAGCTTGGGGGGTAATCTTCTCTGGATAATGGCACTACATTCCTCAGTTAAGGCCACTGATAATTCTATTTTTTATAGAATTATTTGTGCTTAAATTCTTAATTATTTATTTAATCCCCATATTATTTTACTAATAATCCCCTTTATTTAATTAAAATTCTTTAATGTGCAAGTAAATTAAATCCAGATGAAATTCGGCTGAAAACGGGCTAAAGGAGATTGGACCACTTCCAATTTGCAGACCGAGTCATCAGTTGATTGGACACGCGTGATGTCGGTGTCCGTATTTTATTTGCTCCGAAACGATAAGATCGAAGGACACCGTGCCAAACCTCTGGAAGACACACGTCAGGCCACATCGCATAGCTAATTGGACAAAAAGACTGATGACGTGGAAATATCTACTCTGTAACAAATCAAATGAAGACAAGTGGCCAAACAATACCAACTCATCTAGGATGAAAATTTACCATTGTACCCCTATGTTTGTATATAAATAGAATGTGATGACAATTGAAAAATCAAGTAGAAGTAGAAGTAGTATAGGAAGTAGGAGTAGGAGGTAGCTAGGTTAGGAGTAGTGTAAAGTAATTTAGGAGTAGTTTTTAATGTAGGCTAGGGTAGAATAGTTTCTAAGGTAGTTTTAGATTTATTTTGTTTTTAAGCATTCCCGAAAATTTAGTTTTCTTTAGCAATATTTTACTGTTCATCACTATTCATTTAATGAAAGCTTTTGTTCCATTTTCTCAATCTTCTCGGTTTCCATTAGCAATGTTGTTTCACATTTCTTTCTTCTTCTTGTTTGGTTTGCGAAGATCATTTGCTAGATGTTTCTTAGTTAGTGATGTTTAAAATAGAAATTTTAAGGCTTCGGCATGAAGTTCTCGGTTTTCATTTTCATTTCCTTATTTGTTTTATAAACCATTAAACTTTCTTTAGCCTTCGGTTTGTAGTTCTTGGTTAGATTTCAAGTTGGCATTCGGGTAACATTTTCATTCAATCTTCAGCCCTTTTTATTCTGTTGCCTTGATGTGGGAGGATGCAAAGCATTTACACACATCATGAGCAAAGTGGAATCCCGGTTGGAGAGAAGAATGAAGCTACCCGAGGGTGTGGAGTTTCCTATTTTCTGCATTTGTTTAGGTCTCCTGCATATAGTTCATTTACTACATTTTACTTCATCTTCATTGTAGTTTGTAATTGCTAGATTGTGCAAAGATTGTGTTGATTGCCCGGTACAAAGATTAAGGCAGAAAATCATAGGAGCATTGTTTGAGACATGGCAGCAAAATAATGTCACATTGTCCTCTGTTTAGCTCTGTTTCACGTTTCCTCTTTACTGTTCATTGTTTATTTTCTGGTTATGTGCATTCTTATATATTATTGACACTTGATCCTGCTGTAGCCGCAGCTATGTTTGCTTTGTTTGGGTAACCAGTTTTGAGCTGGGCATGCCGAGCCGAGAGCAGCAGCAGGTAGCATATTGAACATAGCAGAAGCAGATCATGCACTGATGCCAGGACAGCTGCTAGACATTCCCTGTTATATGCTGCAAGTAGATGATCGATGTTGAAGCAAGGCTAGTACCGTGATTAAAGTAGAGCTGGCGATGTATGGGTGGCTGCAGGTGCTAGAAGCCGACGCGTAGCAATCTAGTGGCGAGAGCAGGTGCATGTTGTACAATCCGCTGCAAGGAGAATGCAGCTGATGATGGAGCAGGACAGCAGCAGGGAGCAGCCGGACGGCAGGAGAGGAGTGCAGGACAAAGCAGGTCAAAGCAGACTGGAGCATACTTGGAGCAGAAGCAGACAAACCGTAGTAGAACCGAGGCAGCAGACCAGAGGACACCGAGCCTTACCTGGAAATGAAATGCAAAAATGATAAATGAATAGTAAATGGAGGGAATGATTTAAATTCCTCAGGCCACGTTTGGCTAGTTCATTTTAGTGATTAATCCATTTTCATGCATTGTTAGTTTAGTTTATTTTCAATTTAATTTGTTAGGCTTAGTTTAGAGTTGTTGATTAAATTGCATGATTAGTATTCTTGTTTAATAGTTTAGAACTTAGTTTTAATTAGGTTGATAGTTAATTAAGTGTTCATTTAGAATTAAATTAGGGGTAAATTTATTTTCATTAGACTTTAAGTTAGTTTAAATTGCATTTTCTTAGTTAGTTTAATTACATGCACATTTTATTTTAAGCTTGTTTAATTTTAGTTTAATTAGTTTTATTGCTTTAATTTCATATTTGCATTTTATTTTAATTGCTTTAATTAATTTTAATTGTTTTTATTTTCTTTGGTAGGCTTTTGATTTTAAATGCGTGGAGCACTGTAAGTAATTTAGCTCGGTTTATTTTCTTTATTTCATAGTTTTTATTATTTTTAGTATTTTAATTTTAGCCTTGTAGACCACCCATCAGAACTTCATAATTTACTAGAATATACTTAGGGTAAGAATAACCAGTAGTTAATTAGGCTAGTCAACTTCTCTGTGGGACGATAACTCGGGACTCAAATCCCATTATTACTTGTACGACCCGTGCACTTGCGGACATATACCCTTAGGGCGTGTCAGCCACCGTCTCATAATCTTTCAGTCTTCTCTTCCTCGAGAGGATATCCTTTAGAAACTTCACATAACTTGGCATTTGCTCTAAGGCATCTGCGAAAGGATTGTTGCTATGAAGCTGCTTAAAAACCTCAAGGAATTTAGCAAATTGTCGTTCTAGCTTTTGATCTTGGAACCTCTGAGGAAAAGGTACTGGTGGTCTAATTAGAGGCAATGTAGTGGAAACATGTGTAACCTCAGAGGATGAGGAAGCCTGTGAAGAAGAAGAAACTATAGATGAAGAAGCGCCTAGCTTTGTTTCCATTGCAGCCTGATCTTGATGTTCCTGCTCTTTCTAAGCTGCTTCATTAGAACGTAAGGATTCTTCAACTATGTGCTATTCAGGTTGGGACTTGACTTGTGGATCATCTAGCTCTCTGCCACTCCTAAGGTTGATAGATCTAACATGTTCCTTACCCTCCCTTTGCTTAACAGGGTTAACTTCAGTGTTACTAGGAAGGGTCCCTTGAGGACGTTAGCTAAGTGCATTTACTATTTTTCCCACCTGAACCTCTAAGTTCTTAATTGAAGTAGCTTGATTTTGCAGGATCGTTGAGAACATCTACTCTAATGTAGGCTTCTTCTCAGCTGCTGGTGCATGGTAGAGTTGAGGCTGCATAAGTGGTGGTGGTGGTGGTTGATGGAAGTGAGATGGATGATGCTGAAATTGTGGTGGGGATGGTTGATGAGGCGGGTGATATGGAAATTATGATTGTGGTGGTACCTGAACTGGTAGAGCTTGAAAACTAGGGGGTTCTATAGGTCTAGAGCTAGAAGTTTTCCCTTGGTTTTGGCTCCAGGAAAAGTTATGATGGTTCATCCACCCTGGGTTGTAGGTGTTTGACAAGGGGTTGTTCTGTTGCTTTTGAGAAGGGGTAACATACTGAACCGATTCTAAGTTGAGCGAACACCTATCTACAGAGTGGGTACCACTACATAGCTCGTAGGAAAGAAAAGGACTTTGGACAGAATACACAGGGTTAGGACTAGTGGGAGGATTATGTTGGGTACTGAGCGACTCTACCTTATTCGTAAGGTTAGCGATTTGAGAGGTTAAGGTAGATAGTGTGTCGAGCTCATAAATACCCACCGACTTCTTTGGCAATTGCCTCTCCGAGGACCATAGATAGTTGTTAGCCGCCATCTTTTCTAACAACTCGTAAGCTTCCTCCTCTGTTTTACACATTAGCGCTCCACCCGCCGCAGCGTCAACAATGTTCCTATTTTGGCTTGTAAGTCAGTTGTAGAAGGTCTGGACTTGCAACCACAAAGGTAGGCCATGGTGAGGGCACTTCTTAAGAAGCTCCTTATATCGTTCCCATGCTTCGTAAAGAGATTCAGAGTCGTACTGGGCAAAAGAAGATATATTACTACGGAGTTGGGCCATTTTAGAGGGAGGGAAAAACTTAGATAGAAATTGATGGGCTAACTCCTCCCATGTAGAAAAGGATCTTGGAGGCAGGGAGGTTAACCAGTGTCTGGCCCTATCCCTAAGTGAGAAGGGGAATAATCTAAGCCTAAGCGCTTTATCAGATAATCCATTATGTTTGAACGTGTTGTACAAGTCCAGGAATTGCCCAAGGTGAGCATGTGGGTCATCGTGCGGAAGCCCACTGAACTACAATGAAGTCTGGAGGATGGAAGGCTTAATTTCGAAATTGTTCGCAGGGACAGCTGGTGGCCTAATGCCAGTATAATATCCTCCAATCGATGGCACAGCGTAATCTCCAACGGTCCTAATTTCCCTATTTTCTGCCATTGTGTTTTGCATCGGAGCTATAAATGTCCAAGAATCCTTTCGAATTTTTCTAAGAATGCGTTCAATTTCAGGATTTAGAGGAAAGCAATCAAAACTCCCGGCTCTACGCATGCAAACATCAGAAAGTCCTTAGAATTTTTTTTTAATTTTTAAAGTTTTCAAATTTTTTTATTTTAATTTTTCAATTAACTAATCTAGATTAAATATTTACAACCTAAATATTTACAAGCTAGAATTACACCTAAGCATAATTTCACCGAATTAACTAATGGCTAATTAAGAGTTCCCCGGCAACGGTGCCAAAAACTTGACACACCCTAAGGGTATTGTCCGCAAGTGCCCGGGTTGTATAAGTAATAAGGGGATTTGAGTCCCGGGTTATCGTCCCACAGAGAAGTTGACTAGCCTAATTAACTACCGGTTAATCTTACCCTAAGTATATCCTAGCAAATTATGAATTCTTGATTATCGGTGATCTACTAAGTTTGAAATTAAAAAATACTGAAAATAATAAAATAATAGGAACTAAAGAAAATAAAACCGAGCTAAAAGTACTTACAATACTCTAAGCAATTAAAAACAACAACCTACAAAAGAAAATTAAAACAGTTAAAATTCACTAACGAAACTAAAAGAAAATGCAAATATGAAAATGAAGAAATAAAATTAAACTAAAATTTAAAGAAATTTAGAAAAAAATGCATGAAATTAAACTAATGAAAATTTCAAATTAAACTAACCTAAAATCTAATAAAAAATAAAAATTAACTTAAAAATGCATGAAACAAATTTAATCTAAATTAATTCTAAAATATAACTCATAAAATACTAAACTAAAAATTAAATCCTAACACATATAATCTAAAATTAACTATTAACTAAGACTTAAAACTAAGATTAAATTAACAACTTAAAACATTAAATTTATCCTACAATTATCAACTAACAACTACACTAAACTAACAACTAATGAAATAGTCAAAATAATAAAAATGCCATAAAAATTAAACTAAGCAAAATAGAGGTGGCCAAGCAAGGCCTTAACCGAATTGCAAAACACCAAGTGGTCCTGATTGTGCATGTGTACTGTGGATGTGTACTGTGCATGTCTTCTTCCATCAGTTGCTCCAGGCGTATTCTGTTATGTCCTCTTCTCAGGTTCTTCATACATGCCCTCGGTCTGCTTGCTGAAGCGCACGTCCAGGCCTGCTGTCTGCTGCTCCACTCTATCCACTGGTGCTCGGTTCTGCTGCACGGGGCTGTTGTGCACAATTCTTCACAGGCGATGTCCATGTTCTTGTCCGGCTGCTCTGTACTGGCACACCTTGCTGCATTATCGTTCTGTCCACACCTCTCGGCTTTGCCCAGCTTACTGCACGTACTCCTCTCTGCATGGGTAGCTTCACAGGCCCTCGACACTCTGCTTAGATGCTGTCTACTGCAGCGTGTTGCTTCTGGTTTCTGCATCGCTCATCTCGTGTACAATAGCCGGGCACCCAGGGATTGCTTTAACAGCAGCAGCTGCTTCCTAGTTTAACATCATCTTCAGCCTCCTCGGTGCCCAACTTCTTCTCAGCAACCTTAACAACAAAGCAACAAAAACCAGATAACACAACACTCATAGAAACAGTAAACAATAACCGAAATAGAGCATAACAGAGTTAAACAAATATGGTTCCTATCCACTGCACCCGTGAAGTTGAATGTACCAATTGTTATTAGCTCATCAACCTTTAATATCGGCCAGCAATCATTAACGATCCATAAACCTTAAAAGTACCGAGAATAAAAAAATGCAAGGCAAGGGAAAGCATGTTGTGACTACTGAAATAAAAAAAAATTAAACTAACTCTAAATGCAGGAAATATATGAAACCATGGAACATAAACTAAAAGAAATGAAATAAACACTAGAAATTGAAAACAAACAACCAGTTAATGCAGTATTTAAAAACAACACCAAAGAGAAATGACAAGGCATCAAGAACTGAAAATAAAAACAAAGAACAACCCCTCATGAATACAATAAAATGGACATTCATCATCATCAGATTGCTCTCATTCCCACTCTTACTACCATAGTTCCACATTGCCATTGATCAGGAGCAATGCTCCGCATCTACCCACATCAACACACCAAAATCGAAAGGCAGAGATGAAGGAAAAGTTAAAGCACCGAATGCATAAAAAGAGCAACCCGAGGGTAAACTAAATGGAAATAGAAGCTATGTAGTAGAAGTGAAAAATAGGAGTAGTGATTTAAACAAAACCGAGAATAAGGAAAGGAAATTGATTGCCATTAATGAAATTATCAAAGACTAGAAAATGAAGAAGCTTTTCATAAAATGAAGATTGAATGAACAATAAACTAAAATGGTGGCTAACGAAAATTGCAAAATAAAACAAATGGGAAAGTAAAAAATACTAGAAAGGAAATAACTCTAAAAACTAATCTACCTACTCTACTCCTACTCCTAAATTACTCTTACTCTAGCCTACCCTACTCCTACTTTGTACTTGATTTTTCAATTGCCATCATGTTCTATTTATACACAAACATAGGGGTACAATGGTAAATTTTTATCCTAGATGAGTTGGCATTGTTTGGCAACTTGTCTTCATTTGATTTTCTATAGAGTAGATATTTCCACGTCATCAGTCTTTTTGTCCAATTAGCTGTGCGATGTGGCCCAGCGTGTGTCTTCCAGAGGGTTGGCACGGTGTCCTTCGATCTTATCGTTTCGGAGCAAATAAAATATGGACACCTGGCATCACGCGTGTCTAGACGACTGATGACTCAGTCTGCAAATTGGAAGTGGTCCAGTCTGTTTTAGCTCGTTTTCAGCCCAATTTCATCTGAAATGACTAAGTTTCATCCAGATTTAATTTATCTGCACATTAAATAATTTTAATTAAATAAAAGGGATTGTTAATAAAATAATATGGGGATTAAATAAATAATTAGGAATTTAAGCACAAATAATTCTATAAAAAATCGAATTATCATGCTTCGAAAGTACTATCCAGATCAGACCCATGTGATTCAGTATTAGCCATTGGAGCTCAAGGATGATCTGTCATATGTAGAGAGGCTGATCCGGATGCTAGATAGGAAGAAAAAGGTGTTACGGACCAAGACGATTCTGCTTATTAAGGTTCTATGACAACACCACACTTCAGAGGAGGCTACTTGGGAGTTAGAGAGCCTGATGCGGGAAAAGTACCCCCGACTTTTCGAAGAGTAACTTGGTTCTAATTTGGAGGACTAAATTTCTTGAAGAAGGGGAGGAATGTAAGGCCCGTATTTTTATATGTATCATTTATGATTCCAAGAATGTACACACAAGTTTTGTAATATGTGGATCATAAGAAATGAATCTTTTTATGTTCTAAGTGTGAATATAATGCAAAATGAGTAGTGAAGCAATTGAACGTGAACTCTCCTTTGAATTTTTGGAAAAATTGTAGCTAGAATGCTGCAGATGAATGCCAGATATATCTTAGTGCAAGGGGAGATCGATCTCATCTTCTTAAAATGAAAGTGCCAAAGCATTCTGTAAAAGGGAGATCGATCCCTCATTCAAAGCAGATCGATCTCAAGTTACTTCTGCCTGGACAGGATCGATCTCTTCCCAAAGACAAATCAATCTCTAGTTGATTCTGCCTAGCAAAGATTAATACTATCTCTTGAGCAGATCGATCCCACAGCCTACATATCGAATACTGAAAGAGTTCAAAAAAATGGAAGATCGATCTCTCACCCTAGGAGATCAATCTCATCATGCTATTTCTATAAAAAAAACCCGACAACCAAGTCTTCTTCCACAAAACCACTGATACTCCTCAATATTTACCAAAATAAGCCAAGCTTTCTCACTCTAAAATCATCACATTCCAATCAGATTTGCGAAAGATTACTTTGAGCAAAGTTGTTCCTTGTGATGAGGAGAACAACATAGTCTAAAACTAGAAGTTGATTTGCTGGATTGAAGGAACAAAGGTTTTTCCCCAATTTCAGCCAAAAGAGAAAAGTTAAGTTAGGTTATTTCTCAATACACCAACATCAAGTATGTTAATCTAGATGTTCTTATGAGTTTATTGGTGTATGTAATATTGGCTGAAACACTCTTGAACATGCTTAATCATCCATGATCTAAAAGAGGTATAATGTGAGAAAGTGAGAGAAAGTTGATTTGGCAGGGATTTAATGATGTTTTAAACATGTAGTGATGTTATTAAGCATGTATACATGATTCTAGGATAGTTTTATGAAATCCATATGTTGGAATAGATGATGAATGAAAGTAGACATATGAGGTGTATGATGAAATGCCTTAGTGAAGGAAAGTGGTAAACTTAAGGCATTCTGAGCTTAATACCGGCTCAATACGAATCAGTAGACTTGATGAGTCTAATAGATTCTCAAGAAATGAATTGTATAATCGAAATGGACTTAAGAGAGAGTAAGGCCCGATAAGATGTAATGAGACCAAATGGATATAAATGGCTCAATTTTGAATCTAATTCAAGTGAGAATTAAGTATATGAAATGATACTGATGTGAATAGTAAATAATTGCAGCTCCTGGAGATATAATTGGAGCCGATAAGATCGGATCACGAGCAGTGGAAAACAAAAGAAAGTGACTTTTACGTGATTCGAGGTAAGGGATTTATGCAAGCTATTAGATATAGCTGTACTTATTTTTATTAGTCCCTGTATGCAAATAAATAGTATAGAATATATAGAGATTGAAAAATCTAGGAAATTGCCTAGTGTTTACAAAAGACTATATTGCCCTACTTTGGAGAAAGTTGCACCGAAATGAGTCGATGTTTTGTAAGTGTATAATCATAGACTGGCTCTCGATTTAGCTATTTTACATAAAACCGCATGTTTTATTAAGTGAAAAGCATGTAACGAGTGATTGAAGGGAAATGACCCTCTCACTCATACTTTGTGATTTATCAAAGTGAATTTGGTCAGGGATACCGTTTTCATCAGAATGAAACAATGTATTAAATTTCTGTGTGAACTTGTGCTAGAGCTAACATGGTAACAGTAGATTTACCAGCTATGCCTACACATCATTTTAAAAAGGATTTTGAGAAAGCAAACAGTGCTAGAGCTGAGTGCTGTGTGGTACACTAGAGAGCTCGCACTGGATTTTGGAAATCATGCTTGTGATCATACGCTGAGATGCTCACATGAGGTTTTATGATTTTTACTGTGTGATGAGACTAAATCGTGCTAGAGTCCTCAGGTATTGCTATGTGATCTTACGTTGAGTTGGTCACACGTGGTTTTCTTATTTTTACTGTGTGATGAGATTAAACCATGCTAGAGTCCTTAGGTATTGCTATGCGATCTTACTTTGAATTACTCGCACGAGATTTTATGATTTGTACTATGTGATGAGTAAAACCGTGTTGGAACCATCTTGTATTGCTTGGTGTTCTGACACAGACCTGCTTGCACAAGATTTTGAGACAATGGAAATGGGTGATAGTGATACAGAGACAGTAGACCTCGAGATTAATCGGTCTCCTCAGCTATATCATAACATATGAGGATCCATAGAGCATGCTATATCGTGAGCGTTAGCCAAAGAGTACGATGTGCCATGATATCTTAGTGATCTTAGTGAGCTGACGGGAAGGTTGATCCGCCTCCCCAAGCATAGGATTCCCGTACACCTGATCAGTGATTGCCTGGAATCCAGTGACTATGACCATACGTCCCTTTCTGTGTGATATGACATTATGTCCCTTACTGTGTGATGTAACATATCTCCCCTACTGTGTGATATTGGGTGATATGATATCCCATCCTAGTCTCAAGTTTATTGATTTGCTAAGTGTAAAGTGTTTCCTAAGTGTGTGCTGTGTGATGTTGAAATAAGTATGCTGCTGTGTGATTTGATAATGAATATGCATATACCCATCTAGCGAATTAATGGTTTCTCATCGATGGAAGTTGTTTTAAAAGAATGCATATGTTTTATGAGGAAAATAAATGTACATATTTTAAGCATTATAGATAGTGTAGTTATCTACCTACTTTCATATTTTCCTTACTGAGCGTGGTAGCTCACCACCCTTATTTCCTTCTCTATAGATTCTACGGAGTAGTGAGTTTACTGCAGTTGCTCCTGCTACCGTGTTCTTCAGTTCTCCAGCAGTGCAAAGGTATACATTTATGAGAAATTTTGTATCTATAAAATAGTGTACAGTAAAGCAATCTTTATACAAACGGGATGTATATAATAGAAACTGATGTAAACATTTTCGTATATATATAAAAGTATAGTTTCTATTTCATTTAATGAAATTGAATTATAAAATGAATGAGATGTGGATATGGATGTTGACTCACAACCATACTGTTAGAAGTAAGGTAAGTCAAGGGAAACTGGTCCTGACACAAACTCTCTCTAGCTTACCTTCAATGGCTAAACTTCTCTCTAAGATTTCAACCTCCAATGGCTTCTTCTAGTCCCCGAATTAAGATAAATTAAAGAGGTTGACGAGAGGAAGGTTTTGTTGAAGTATTGGAAGCTATCCCTCTTTCTTTCTTCTTCTTTTCTTCGTTCTTTCTTTTTTCCTTTCTTTTTTCTCTTTTCTTTTTCATTTCCAAGATTTTTTTTTTTTTTGCTTTCTAATAGTTCCCTTGTCTTTAAAACCCAATTTTAAGGCTTCAAATGCTTAGGGGATTGATCCCTTTAACTTAGGATTGGTCCTTACCCTTTAAAAAACCTCGAGAACGCATTCTGTGAAGAGGTGATCAATCCACTTAAAAAGGGGATAAATTACTTGATGCTTTTTACAGTTTTTAAGCAATCTATCTTCAGAGAATCGATCTATTGGCTTAGGGGATTGATCTTTTACTTCTTTCCTGTTCAATTTTAGCTTTTGTCAATTGAAGATCACTTCTTTTAGGGTCGGGATCGATCCCTTGGCCTGGAATGCAATTTTTTTGATGTTACAACCCCAAAAAACCCAACTTTCAGCCCTTGACTTTTATCAACACTTTAACACCTAAAAAATCATTCCTCAATACAACAACATACACATTTAAATCAACAATAACACATCTATAATATTTATATGATCCAAATCCTTGATTTACATATTTAATGCTTCACACACATATGCAATTCAACAAACATACTCATCTTATCTTCAATACCATAAAACATTGATTCCTACTACATCCTTAACTTTTGAAATTGGTCCAACAAATAACAATATTCTTAAATATGCTATTTTCCATAGCTTAACAATTCATAATGTATTATATCATCATTCAACGTATAACACAAATACAATATTTAACAAAACTGACTTATTCAACATAGCTTGAGGGCTTAAACAATGGAAAAACCAGGGTTTTACATCTTCTCTACCTTAAGAAATTTGGTCCTCCAAATTAAATCAAAGTTATCTTTGAAATCGAGGATTTTATCCTTAATCATTCCTTATGAGTCCATTAGATTTCGAAGTTCTGGTATCCTAGTATCCTTTTACGAATCATAAACATAAATCAACAAATCCATAAACAAATCGTAGTATCTTCAACATAAACCTATAAGTTTATACCATATTATGACTACTAAAACTTCTAGCATCCATAGAGGTTCTTTTAGTATTTCCTAAAAGGTTAAATATTACCCCATTGACGATGATTTCCAATCTCAAACATCTATATCATTTATTTGATTTCTAAATGTAATCGTAATCATAACAACTTCACCACCAACCTTACTTCTTTGAAATCAGAATAGATTATCAAGCTGGAATCAACCCTTAAATTGTATTCACATATCCGAATCCCTTTAGAGGGCTAAATAATTTCCGTGTAGTAAATGTGTGACAAGTAAAGTCCTTCGAGACCTATGGCTATGGTTAAATCCCAATCTTACTGGTCAAGTGAATAATTAAGGAGCCATGATGTGACCAACATCAGGCAACGGGGATTACATAACTCATAATACACAACATAGGGCTATCATGGAAAAAGGTAGATGCCACCCAAGCACATACTTAGGTACATGTCACTTAGACATGAGCCTGCATGATTACTACTCTAGTGATTACTTTAGATTTCTCATATTTCTTTCCATCTTTAACATCTTATCCTTATTTTCTCTTAGCTGTTGAAACTTCTATACTATCAATTACACTTTCTCCTTCTAATGTCTGAGCTATATTAAAATTTGTTGATCTACACTCAAAACTCACCCTAGGGTCATCAATTTCTTTGCCTGCCTCAACAATTCCCAGAGTAACCAACTTCCAATCACTCATTACTTCTCATCTTTTAGGGGACTTAATAACTTGCTTTAGTATCTGGTACCTATTCATATTACCCCATTAATAGTCAACATCGATCCACAATTTCAATGTCATACTCCATATCTCAAGTTCATCGAACCGCATACCTTATCATATCACACTTTCTCCTATGAAGGGTCTTACTTTTTAACAACATCCAAACAGGGTCTTCCCTATAGCTAGGTCAGGAATTTAGGGGTATTCATCGGAAGGACACCTTAGGCTTCTCATTTCCCCTAGATCCTAACTCTCGAGCTCTGTGGAATCTAGAGTATCTTAGTATACACCAAAACACCAATTAGAATCGACTTAAAACCATACATGTGCTTCTCAATTCAAATGATTATTCGATCAGACCATAGTCTCTCAAACACTTTCATAACTTCAGACTACATCATATAACTTTGAAACATTCTACAAACCATATCATAAACTTTCTTAATTTAATCCTTTTTCTTTCATAACATATCTTTTAACACATAAACTTCCAAGCATAACCTCCAAGACAACAATTTTTGAACACAATCTCCATAACCCAGTTATTAAATCGTGACTTTTGAAACATGGCTATTAATTTGTAACATGCTAAACTTTAACCTTCAAACATAACTTCCAAATGTGCATGTCAAATTAACTCTGAAAAACATAGATCATATCGTACATTTTCAAAACTTTTAAATTGTCTTATAAACTTTCAAACCATACCTAAAATTTTCAAATCATACCCATAACCTCCAAAACGTACTTATATATAGAAACATAGGCTTCTATACTCAATTCTTTCTTGTGCTTCCAAAACAATACTCTTAACTTTCAAAACATGCTTATAATCTCCAAACAATAGTTGTAGATCTATATTAAAATTTGATAGTATACTTTCAAAACGTGTTTATTCATTCAAATCACATCGTATACTTTTAAACGTGATTATACTCCAAATACACTTTCAAACATGCTTATGCTTCTATATCAAATCATGTACTTTCAAACATACTTATACCTTCAAATCAAATCGTATACCTTCAAGATAAACTTTCTGTAAACCTCTCAAATTTTTCAAAATTTGACTCGAGCGTTATTCGATTTAAATTTAATTTACCTTGCTTACGAATAATTATATTAATCATGTCGGGAAAGGCGATATTAGGTTAGGTTGATGATTCTGTTAAAAATCTGATTTATGAAAATAAACTAATAATAATAATAATAGTAGTAATTATAAGATACACAATATGTATATATAAATGTACATTTATTTTGATTATATAAATGTACATGTAAATTTATTTTGATGTTAATGTATATATACAAGTATATATATTGATTATATTTTGATTTTATAAATATACATTTATTTTATTATATAAAAGTATATATAAATTTATTTTAATATATATATATATAAATATACATTTATATTGATTTTATAAATATATATAAATATATATAAAAATTATATATATAAAAAAAGAAAATGATGATGATGAGAGCAGATATTAGATGTTAGAAACGTGAAAGGAAAGGAAATGGGAATGTAGGGAATGCAAAGCCTGCAAATGTAAGACTGCAGCACCTAGCCTCGCTGCACACCAACTCTCTTGCAACACCATACCCTCCCTCCATTAACTCCCATCACACCCGACCCTATCATTCATTTTTCCTCTTAGCTTCTCATGCTCTTGGTTCAACTCACTCCGACATATCCTCGAAAGTTGCAATTCATTCATCCAAATCAATTGAGTTAATGTTTTTAACCCATATTTGACCTCACTATTCAATATAACTCATCTTTGCATTTACCAATGCCTTAATCCACATTTTACCCCTTTTAGGTAAATCTTACAATTTATTCACCAACAACACCTTAAAATCATACCCATAACACTATTGTCACATCTAGACATCCCATTTCACATTAATCTCCATACATTCCACTTTCTCACACTAGACCATTTTTAGGTCATAATCATTCCGATGCATTCTAGATAGTTTCTAACCATCCATACTCATGCCAAACAACTCCAAAGTCAATTAAATAGACAATGTACCATAGTTGGAGTGTTAGAATCTTACCAAATCTGATTTCTCTTCTTGCTCCAAATGACAATGCCCTTAGCTCCTTCAATACCAACAATGGGATTTTTGGTTCCAACTATGTTGTTCTCTTCCTCAAGATGAACAACTTAGTTTCTAATGGCCTGCCCTCAAATCTTACTGGAAATAGCTAATTTTAGAGAGAAAAAGTTAGGTTTTTGGGTTGAAAATGGAAAGATAGTATTTTTCTCAAAATTTTCAGATTTTCAGCACTCCTTTCATAGAAATCACTTAAGGAGATCGATCTAAACCAAGATGAGATCGATCTGGTCCCCTTAAATCCCTATTTTTCATGGCATTTTAAGCATGAGATCGATCTGCTCCCAAACAGAGAGTTAAGGATATCGATCTAGGTGCTTGAGGATCGATCTTTTCATTACAGAATGCTTAAGAGATCGATTTGGCTCCATTAGAGATCGATCTGCATTATTCCATGGCCCAAATAAGAGAATTCTGGCTCTTCCAGATCGATCTCTCATCCTATGAGATCGATCTGACCTGCATAATTCCCAGATTTTACTGCAGTTTTCTGTCAAAACTTATACCAAAACATCCTTAATTTGGTGCCATAGTCATTGTCTCATCCAATCATCTTTGAGACTTGAAAATGACATCCATTCATATCTTATACCTATTGAAACTTGTGTGGAATCCTTGTATAACCAAAAGTATACGATATAAGCCAAATGGAAGTGCACAACTTATGTAATTCTACTTCCATTTTACCACACTACTCATAATCCATTCTACTCACATTCCTCTCATGTTTAAGTCCATTTCCTCTTATTCATACATAATGTAACTTGTATGTACAATCACAACTCTTATTACATGTGTGTACATAATCTTATGGACTTACCTTACATATACTTCACATTACAATTGTATCATCAAACTTATGACTTCATTTACATTTCCATGTACCTATATACAATTATACATAAACGGGGTTTCACAGATGGTGAGGCTACAGGGAAAGGGCCTCCTTCTGTGAAGAAACTACTAGAAAACCAGAGAAAGTGTAGGAAACTAAATAAGGTCAGTGCTGAGTCAAGGAAGATCTTGAGTGTGGCCGGAATAGGAAGCAAAAGAACAAGCAGCTGGGCACTTGGGTTGAAGGCAACTGAGAAAGGCAGAACAGAGGAACCCTAACGATGAAGCAACCTATACCTGCGTATTCTGCATCCCAGGCTTGCACCCGTCCGTGCCCAGTTTGGACCACTGCACCACGCCATGGCCACTACCACCCAAACACACACCCTTCTACGCACCAGCCCTGCATGTTTCTGCCCCATTGTATGTATATAACAAACCATGAAACGAGAGAGAGGAAAAGAGCTAGGAGAGAAACAATGAGGAAAGGAAAACAGATGAGAGTAGGGGATGGGAGAGGGGCCAGAGGGAGGTGTTCGGGTTGATGGTGAAGATGATGATGGAAATGGTGATAATGCTAAGATCGAGGCTAGAGATGGTGGTGCCCGAAAGAGGAAGAAGATGAAGGTGCCGAGGAGGTGAGGTAGAAACTGATAAGGAGAAGAAGAGGAAGACAAAAACCATGAACAGGGGATGAGCCTCGGTTGGAAGCTGGAAAATGGGAGATCGAAAAGGGGAGTGAATGGAGGGGGGCGACCAAAGTCGGACTGAAAACGTAAGTATGAGGGAGGTGATACCATGCCGGGAAGGAAATAGTGGAGAGGGGTAGTAGCGACGGGGGAAGGTTGGCTAATGGCGATGAACAGAGGTTGTGATGAAGAAATGAAGGAGAAAAGAATTTGGCGGGGAAGCCAAATTCGAAAAAAAGAAGAAGTAATACTTATATATATACATATAAATTATATATATGTATATTTGGAGGAAGGAAAGAAGACACCAAGAATTTGAGAAAAACCCCGGGGAAGATAATTCAGAAATATTTATTAAAAAATATAAGTTCGAAATTTCTGAAATACTGGTACAAAATTCCAAGGAAACTAACCGAGCAGATCGAACCCGCTGAACCGCACCACTAATGCATAGAGGACTATCGACGAGGCACCAAGGTATGGAAAATTCTCATTGCTGCTAGAGATAAATATGTATAATTTTCGTATATTTGTAGACAAAAAATTTTAGGTTGAATTTCGTAGTACCGAAATTACTGAAAAATCTAGGTCAAATTTTATGACTCTGAAAATTAGAGATTTTAGTCTAGTTGAACAACCTAATTTTCCTGATTTAATTTAAATGTTTGCATAGATTCTGATGTGGCTTGAATTCTGTTTTAAATATAAAAAATTTTGAGTTTTGAATTTTCATAGACTGTTTTTTGAGATTTTATTCGAAAAAGGGTTAATCAGCCGGTTTTGAACCGTTTTGTGAAAGAAATTGAATTTATATGTGATTTAAGGAAAAATGATCTGTTTATAACGCTATTCTGATGTGATGTGCTTGAGCGCATGCTGACTGTGTGTCGCACGGTCCGGGTCGCACTGATTTTAAGACAAAAAAGGTGTTGGTGAGATCATGCTGCATTTCTGTTTATTCTGTATTTGTTTCTGTATCTATGACCCACGAGTACAATGGACCATGTTTCTGTTTCTAGTCTTCAGACATTCTGATCTGTGATCCATTTGGGTAGCTAACCACGCCCACAGCGATTGACATTTCGACACACCTGATCAGTGAATTGCCTGGAGTAACCGATATTAGCCAATAGTCATTTCTGATATCTGATATAGCATGTATTCCTTGTCTCATCTATTTGAAATATTTTTTTAAAATTGTCTGCTTGAACTTAGATATCTAGAAATTTGTTTGTTTTGCTACTGGAAAACTTTGAACTTTTTGGATTTACCACGATAGGTAAAATTTACTGTCGATACATATTTTGTTTCCGAAAATCTGTTCTTGGTATTTGTGCTTTTGTCGTACTAATTATATATTATGTGAAAATGTTTCGGATTTGGCAAATACATATATATATATATATATATATATATATCTTAGGTAGTATATTTATCTACCTGCCGTGGTATTTTTCTTACTGAGCATGTTGAGCTCACCCCTTTACTTTCCTTCATAGAGCCCCACTATAGTTTGGATTGCTTCCATTAGTAAGGTTGTGAGACCCCATGTTTGTATGACTTATTTATATGTAAATGAAAGTATAAGGCAGATGATTTTTGGATAATGTAATTTTGAATGTATTGCAATGGGATAAATGAGTGTCATGATACAAGTAAAGGATAAATGAGGGCTGAAGTGGCCATAAACTAAATGAACAGAACGTTAAGCATTCGAATTGAAGATAAGGATTTAAACACAAAATGATAAGGCATGGACTGTGAATTCTGTGTATCCTTTATGAATTCAAGCAATACATACAAGTCACATTATATGTGAATCATAAGAAATGAGCCTTTCCATGCTCTAAGTGGTATTAAAATGCAAAATGAGTATTAGAGTAATGAAATAGAAGTTTACCTTTGAAAAATTTAGGAAAATGCAGTAGGAATGCCCCAGACGAAGGCCAGATCGATCTCCTATTCAAGCCAGATCGATCCCTAGTGCAACCAGAACAATTTCAAGTGTGTCTGCCAAGGCCAGATCGATCCCCCCATTGAGCAGATCGATCTCCCCCATGAGCAGATCGATCTGCATTTGCTTCTGCCTAGCAGAGATTGATCCCTTCCTAAGTGTAGATCGATCTCTATTTAATCCTATCAAGAGCAGATCGATCTCTCCCAATGAGCAGATCGATCTCCTCCAAATGAGCAGATTGATCTCCCCCATTACAAACCTGAACATTTGAGAGCCAAAAACAATGGGAAGATCGATCTCCTACCCTAGGGGATCAATCTCATCATCCTACTCCATAAAAACTCGATGCCAAAACCCCTCTTCTTCACCAAATCAACACATCTCTCCATTTTTACCTAAAATACCAAGATTTCTCTCTCTAGAATACACCCCCTTCCAAAAAGATTTGAGAAAAAACTATTAGATGCAAAGTTGTTCATTGAGAAGAGAAAAACAACATAGCTTAGAGCCAACATTTAACTTGTTGGATTGAAGGAGCTAAGGAGTCTTCCAAATTTAGATAAGAGGAAAGTCAAGCTAGGTAAGTTTCCATTACACCAACTCTAAGTATGTATATCTTGATGTTGTTATGAGTAGATTGGTGTATGAATTATTGATAGAAACTACCTAGAATGTCATGAATCAAGCATGACCTAGAATGAGTTTAGTGTGAGAAAAGAAGATATGGTGGAATTGATAATAAATGGGTTATACCAAGGTGTTAATAATGTTGTATGCATGACATTGAGATGCTTATGTGGAATCAAATTTATGGGATTAGTCAAATTGATGAAATATGCATGTTTGACGTTATAGAAATGCATGAATGAATGAGAATTTATAGATAAAACATCTATACCAAGTGTTGATAAGTTACTAAGTGAGTTACTAGCTAAGTTGATTAGAAATGACATAATGATAGCCAAATGTGATAATGGGTCAAATTTGATGAAATAGGCTCGATGAGATATATCGACTAGTTGAAGTCAAAATATGAGTTATCTGTATTGACTCATAAGATTGATGAATGTTTACAGCTCCCGAGGATACATCAGAGCACATTGAACTCGATCTCGAAAAGTGGGAAAGGAAGAAGGAGTTGCTTCTCCGAGAGTTAAGGTAAGGGAATTGTGTTAGCCCTAGAGGTATCTGTACGCGTTTTCGGGCGCATGGGTGATTTCTTTAAGTGTCTAAGGGTTTTAGAATGTGTGACGCCCTGGAAGCGCGAAAAACAGGGCAAATTCAAAATTTCTTTACATGATTTCAAAATTCTAGGTGCATTCCTATGCATTGTCATGCATCATCATATATAAATTAAAATTTACACCTTAAGATCTCATCATCCAACATCTATATATTACATCATATTCATTCTTCAATTCCGAATTAATTAATCCTAATACATCCCGAACATCACTGTTCATCAAGTGTCTGTAAATACAACTTAAGTCTGGGTACATGAAATATTAAAATATACCTCAAGCACAATATGTGGCCTGGAGCTCAAGTCCTACACTAGCCACTACTCCGTATGTCGCAAGGAAACTCTCTTCACTTGAAGAAATCTGGGGGGAGATAAAACTGGGTGAGCTTCTAAATCGCTCAGTAAGGGGGTAAGGGACTTATTGATAAAATAATTATTTGCACAGCATAATCATTTTGTTTTGTGGGGAAAAACCCAATAAACTCAGTAGAAAAGTGTAGCATGAATAATTAAAACATCATCTCAACTCATTTCTCAAAGCTCATGTAGAAACATGATAATAAATGGCTCAAACCATGATTACAAGCATGTATAAAACAAGATACGATAATGGCTTTTCTCATAAAATGTGATGAAAATCACCACAATAGTAATACACGTGGCGTAACCACCAAACACAATCTCATGTGTAAAACGAGACTAGGTAAATAAAACACATATAAAAACTCGTCATGGCATATCAAAATGATTGAACTCGTCCCCTAGGCAGACATCCCCAATTAAGGGATTTCGTCGACAATAATACACCCATGGCCATGGTTCGCTGTAAACTTGATCAGAGTTGTACAGCCGTCGGTCTTACATGCTATCAAAGCACGACCAGGTCTTACATGCTATCAAAGCAATGCCACCCATCACTGCCGTGGAGCGGGGTCATCTCATGTTACCAGAATGGAAGAGTCGGTCTTATGTGCAGCTAGAGCACGACCCGACCTTACATGCTTCTAGAGCGAAGCCCAATGTGTATTCAACATGACACGCCTAAGTCTCAGTAATAACTATTATCATATAAAACCATTTTGCCTTCACGTAGCGCTCATAATGGTTTTTCTCATAAAATTGAACTTAAAACCATTTTGTACTCAGCACAAAACATATCAAAACCGAGCTCAAACCAGTAAAACCATGCACACATTTCTCAAATATCAGTGCGCATAACGTAGAGCCCAAATCACTTTTCACTTTTTAAACTCAAAACGGTTGTAAAATAATTTCGCATTTAGTTTACAACTCATAAAATTGGGCCCCAATCGGCTATAAAACCATGTGCAACAACTCATTCACAACTCATAAAAACATGCTTGTTTTCTCAAATCACATTTCATGCTACAATATCATCACAAAATCACATACACAAATGAGTTTAAGTTTTTCCTTACCTCGTTGCACCTCGTATAGTGCAATTGTTCCCCCAAACAACGGACTAGCCTCGTATTCTTTTCTGGAACTCCCGGGCTATCCAAACGATGCTAATACATCAATAATTCATCTTAATTACATCATCGAGCATATATTTGCTCATATTCTCGTTAAATACTATAAACCTTATTTTTCTCATATTCCTATCTTAATCCACATTCTTATCCACTACAATTCAAATCCTACATTTTTATGCATAATATCCATGCCAAAATCACCTCATTGCCTCGGTTCGAACTTATAGCCAAAATCCCAAAATTACCACAAATTGGATAATATCATCATCACTCCAACAAAATCACAATTTCATCAACTCTAATAATTTCTTAGACAGTTTATCATAACACCCATAGTTAAAATCACCAAAATCACCTCAATATTAAAGATTAAAGCTTAGAAATTTCACACCTCGATTTGATTCGTCCTTCGATTTCCAAGTATGTTGTTCTCCTTTGGGTGAGGAACAACTTTCCTTCTTGCCTATGCCTGAGATTTGGACGAAAATGAGGGTTTTAGAGGAGAGAGAAAGTTAGGTTTTTGAAAATGGCGATTTGGGGAGACAGAGATCGATTTCTAAAAAAACAAGGGGGTCCTTATATAGGCCGAAGGTAGGAGATGGATCTGGTTCTTGATGAGATCGGTCTCTCTTAGAATTTGGGCAAGTTTTGGGGTAATTTTATGCCTAGGAGATTGATCTATCATGAGGTGAGATCGACCTCTTAATTGCTTCATGAGATCAATCTACCTCCTTAAGGAGATCGATTTTCTATTTACAGAATGCTTCATAAGATCAATCTGCTCCTTGAGGCGATCGATATTTTGTGTAAAGAATGCTTCATGAGATCGATCTTCTTACCTATGGGATCGATTTGCCTATCAATTCTTGCACATTTCCTACATTCTAGAGCCATGAGATCGATCTCTCATCCTTAGAGATCGATCTGGCCTTCACAGATTGTACTACTGTTGCATCAATTTGCAAAAAATTCAATATAACACTTCCCAAAATCTACCCCATAGTCCATCTTTCAATCCATACACATTTAAGACTTAAAAACCTCATCTACTTCATCATATTTAAAACTTGTGTGTATATAAACATATCATAATTACATACACAAATTTACAATTCTCATAACTGGGGTATAGAAAATTCTCAGTTCTCATATCCTCCCCACCTTTAAAGAATTTGGTCCTCCAAATTCAACTCGACTCATCAAATAGATGGGGGTACTTCTCCTTCATGAGGCTTTCCAATTCCTAGGTTGCCTCTTCCATTGAGTGATGTTTCCATAAAACTTTCACTAATGGGATGCTTTTGGTTCTAAGTACCTTCTCTTTTCTATAAAAAATTCAGACGGGTTCCTCAGTGTAGCTCATGTCCTCTCGTATGTCTATCTCTTCATACTGTATGACATGAGAGTCCGGGTGGTACTTCCTTAACATAGATGAAGGATGTTGTGTATTCCAGACATCTGTAGGGGTAATGCCAACCTATAGGCTACCTCTCCCACTCTCTCAAGAATCTTGAATGGTCCAATGTAACAAGGACTCAATTTTCCTTTCTTTCCAAACCTCATGATACCCTTACTCGGTGATATCTTCAGAAATACTACGTCACCAACATCAAACTCGAGTGGCCATCTATGCATATCCGCGTAGCTTTTTTGTCTACTCTGTACAGCCTGTAATCTCTCACATTTGAGTTTCACACTCTCTACAGCCTGTTCAACAAGTTTGGGAGCATTTATCTTTCTGTCTCCCACTTCTTCCCATGCTACAGGGGATCTACACCTCCTACCATATAGAGCCTCAAAAGGTGCCATTCCAATACTCACATGATAACTATTATTAAACACAAACTCTGCTAGGGGCAGATGATCATCCCATAATCCCTTAAAATCCATCGTACACGCCATAAACATATCCTCCAAGGTCTGAATAGTCCTCTCTGACTGACCATCTGTCTGAGGATGATAGGCGGTACTAAAGCAATCGAGATCCCATAGACTCCTGAAACTGGGTCCAAAATCTGGAAGTAAATCAAGAATCTCTGTCAGAAGTAATACTCATTGTAACCCCATGTAATATAGCTATCTCGCTGACATATAACTCAACTAACGCATCCATAGTATTGACGCTCTTGATGACAAAGAAGTGGGTATTTTTTGTCAGTCTATCCACTATGGCCAAATTGCATCATGACCCCTTCGGGTCCTTGGTAAACCCATAATAAAGTCCATGGTGATGTGCTCCCATTTCCATGTAGGCACAGGTAAAGGCTATAATAATCCTTCGGGCTTCCAATGCTCAGCTTTAACTTACTGGCACACTAAACATATGGTCACAAAATTACCATGTCTTACTTCATACCACTCCACCAATATACCTTTCTCAAATTTCGGTACATTTTAGTACTCCCTAGGTGCATGGTGTATCGTGAACAATAGGATTCTCTCAATATCTGTCTGTTCATCATCGTCTGGTACATAGATTCGTCCTCTAAATCTCAACAATCCATCCTCACTGACTATGAGATCCAACTGCGAAGTCTGTCGGCTAGGCTAACCATATCGATCAACCTCTGATCATCATGCTACCCAGTTCTAATCCGATTCATGATCTTAGGCTCTATTCGTAAGCTAGCCAGAAATCTAGTTTCTTCCCCTTTAACTTTGATCTGGAGTTTAGCGAACTGTTCCAATAAATCCCATTCCCTGACCATCATAACAGATATCATACTCTTCCTGCTTAGTACATCAGTAACCACGTTCACCTTTCCTAGATGGTATATAATCTCGCAGTCATAATCCTTAAGGAGTTCCATCCATCTCATTTGTCTCATGTTTAACTCTTTCTGATCAAACAGTTACCTCAAACTCTTGTGGTCAATGAAGATCTGAAATCTTTCCCCATAAAAGTAGTGCCGCCAGATGTTCAAGGTAAACACCACAACAGCTAACTCCAAATCATGTGTGGGGTAATTCTGCTCTTGATCTTTCAATTGTTGCGATTCATAGGCGACCACTCTTCCATGCTGCATGTGCACACACCCCAATCCTTGATGGGAAGCATCACTATATACTGAAAATCCTCCTGATCCCTTGGGGATAGTCAACATAAGTGCTGCTGTTAATCTCCTCTTTAATTCCTGAAAATTGAGCTCACATTGATCAGTCTATATAAACGGAGTCCCCTTGCGCTTGAGCTTGGTTAAAGGAGCGACAATCTTGGAAAACCCCTTGCACAAATCTTTTGTAATATCCTACCAATCCGAGGAAACTTCGTACCTCTGTAACTGTCCTCAATCTTTCCCAATTAAGCATAACCTCTACTTTAATTGGATCAACTAATACTCCCTCTGCTGAAACTATATGACCAAGGAAAGCTATCCGATCTAGCCAAAACTCACACTTACCAAGTGATAATTCTATTTTTAATAGAATTATTTGTGCTTAATTTCCTAATTATTTATTTAATCCCCATATTATTTTATTAATAATCCCTTTATTTAATTAAAATTCTTTAATGTGCAGATAAAATAAATCCGGATGAAACTCAGTCATTTTAGTTAAAATTGAGCTGAAATCGGGCCAAAGGAGACTAGACCACTTCCAATTTGCAGTTCGAGTCATCAGTCGTCTGGACGCATGTGATGCTAGATGTCCGTATTTTATTTGCTCTGAAATGATAAGATCGAAGGACACCATGCCAAACTTCTAGAAGACACACGTCGAGCCACATCACACAGCCAATTGGATAAAAAGACTGATGATGTGAAAATATCTACTCTGCAGCAAATTAAATGGAGACAAGTGGCCAAACAATGCCAACTTATCTAGGATGGAAAAATTACCATTATACCCCTAAGTGTGTGTATAAATAGAATATGATGGCAGTTGAAAAATTAAGTAGGAGTAGGGTAAGTAGATGTGATTAGGGTAGAATAAGAGTAGTGTAGAGTAATTTAGGAGTAGTGTAGTCTAGGGTAGAGTAGATTTTAGGTTAATTTTAAAGCTTTCTTTAAATTTTCGAATAGTTTTTTCAACAGACAATTTTTTTACTGTTCATGGCAATCAATTTCCTTTCCTTATTTTTGATTTTGTTAAGCTTCCATTTCTTTAATTTCACGTTTAGGTTATTCTAAAAAGCTTAATTTTTTTTTTGTATAGCTGTTGCTCTCGATTTGACAAGTTAGTTCTTTGATCTTTTTTAATCAGCACTTGAGTTCTCAAAATCTTTTTGTTACTCTCGGGTTGCTCTCTTTGTGTATTCGGTGCCTTAACTTTTCCTTCATCTCTGCCTTTCGGTTTTGGTGTGTTGATATGGGTTGATGCTGGGCATTGCTCCTCATCAATGGTAATGTGGAACTACGGCAGTAAGAGTGGGAATGAGAGCAATCCGATGATGATGAATGTCCATTTTATTGTATTCACGAGGGGTTGTTATTTGTTTTTATTTTCAGTTCTTGATGCCTAGTCATTTTTGTTTGGTGTTGTTTTTAAATACTGCATTAACTGGTTGTTTGTTTTCATTTTCTAGTGTTTATTTCATTTCTTTTAGTTTATGTTCCATGGTTTCATATATTTTTTGCATTTAGAGTTAAGTTTAATTTTTTTTATTTCGGTAGTCACAACATTCTTTCCCTTGCGTTGTATTTTGTTATTCTCGATATTTTTAAGGTTTATGGATCATTAATGATTGCTGGCCGGTAATAAAGGTTGATGAGCTAAGAACAATCGATACATTAGAACTTCACAAGTACAGTGGACAGGAACCATATTTGTTTAACTCTGTTATGCTGTTTCATTTATTATTTACTGTTTCTATAAGTGTTGTGTTATCTAGTTTTTGTTGCTTTGTTGTTAAGGTTACTGTGAAGAAGTTGGGCATCGAGTACGCTAAAGATGATGTAGACTAGGATGCAGTTGCTGCTGTTGAAGCAATCCCTGGGTGCCCGACTGTTGTACACGAGATGAGCGATGCAGAAACTAGAAGCAACATGCCGCAGCAGACAGCATCTGAGCAGAGTGCTGAAGACCTGTGAAGCTACCCATGCAGCAAAGAGTTCTGGACAGAATGGCATTGCAGCATGGTGTGGCAGTACAGAGCAGCCGAACAAGAACCTGGATAGCGCCTGTGAAGAATTGCGCCTGAGCAGGACAAGAGTAGTACTTGAATCTGGACAGCAGCTGTGCAGGTCAAGGACAGTGGCCTGCAGCAAATGGCAGCTGGAATGAAGCTGGGCAGAATTGGTTGCAGCACCTGAAGAGCAGGACAAAATCGAGAGAAAACAAATTTTGCTGAAGAAGAGCATGAACAGTGACTTATCTAGACCACTTTGATGTGTTGCAATTTGTTAAGGCCATGTTTGCCACATGCCTTTCTTTTATACTTTATTACTTATTGCATTTATGTTATTTTGCTTTATTTAGTTGTCAATCTAGGTTAGTTGTTAGTTGATAATTGTAGGTTAATTCTTGTGTTTTAGTTTGTTAATTTAATTTTTAGTCTTAATTGTTAGTTAATAATTAATTTTATATTATATGTTTTAGGATTTAATTTTAGTTTAGCATTTTATGAGTTACATTTAGAATTAAGTTAGATTAAATTTGATTCATGCATTTTTAATTTAGTCTTTATTTTCATTAAATTTTAGTTTAGTTTAAATTGCATTTTTATTAATTAGTTTAATTACATGCATATTTTATTTCTAGGATAGTTTAAATTTTAGTTTAATTAATTTTGTTTCTTTATTTTCATATTTGCATTTTTAATTACGTTAATTTTAACTGTTTTAATTTTCTTTTGTAGGTTGTTTGCTTTTAATTGCTTGGAGCTTTGTAGGTAATTTTAGCTCTGTTTAATTTTCTTTATTTTATAGTTTTATTATTTTCAGTACTTTTAATTTTTAGACTTAGTAGACCACCCACACTAAACTTCATAATTTGCTAGGATATACTTAGGGTAAGATTAACCGGTAGTTAATTAGGCTGATCAACTTCTCTGTGGGACGATAACTTGGGACTCAAATCCCATTATTACTTGTACGACCCGTGCACTTGCGGATAATACGTTTGGATCGTATCAAGTTTTTGGCGTCGTTGCCGGGGAAGTTATAGTTAGTCGTTAATTAATATCGGTGAAATTATGCTTAGGTGTAATTCTAGCTTGTAAATATTTTGGTTGTAAATATTTAAAGCCTTACTTAGGTTAGTTAAATTTTCGCATAATTAATTTAAAAAAATTGAAAAATAAAAAAAAATTTTCTAAGGACTTTTTGATAATTGCATGCGTAGAGCCAAAAGTTATGATTGCTTTTCTTTAGATCTTGAAATTGAACGAACACTTAGAAAAATTCGAAATGATTCTAGGAAATTAATAGCTCCGCTGTAATTCACCATGGCAGAAAATTGGGGAATTAGGACCGTTGAAGATTATGCAATGCCAACTATTGGAGGTTATTATACCTGCATTAGGCCACCAGCTCTCCCTGCTAACAATTTTGAAATTAAGCCTTCCATCCTCCAGATTATCCAGACCTCTTTACAATTCAGTGGGCTTCCACACGACGACCCACATGCTCACCTCGGGCAATTCCTGGACCTGTGTAACACGTTCATGCACAATGGATTATCTGATGATGTGCTTAGGCTTATATTATTCCCCTTCTCGCTTAGGGTTAGGGCGTGGATCTGATTAACCTCCTTGCCTCCAGGATCCATTTCTACATGGGACGAGTTAGCTCATCAATTTCTATCTAAGTTTTTCCCTCCCTCTAAAATGGCCCAACTCCGTAGTAACATATCTTTCTTCGCGCAATTTGATTCGAAAACTCTTTACGAAGCATGGGAACGATATAAGGAGCTTCTTAGGAAGTGCCTTCACCATGGCCTACCATTGTGGTTGCAAGTCCAGACCTTCTACAATGGACTTACAAGCCAAAATATGATCATTGTTGATACTGCTGCGGGTGGAGCGCTAATGTCTAAAACAAAGGAGGAAGCTTACGAGCTCCTAGATAAGATGGCTGCTAACAACTATCTATGGTCCTTGGAAAGGCAATTACCTAAGAAGTCAGTGGGTATTTATGAGCTTGACACGCTGTCTACCTTGACCTCTCAAATCGTTAACCTTACGAGGTAGGTAGAGTCGCTCAGTACCCAACATAATCTTTTTACCAATCCTAATTTGATTTATCTGTCCAAAGTCCTTTTCTTTCTTGTGAGCTGTGTAGTGGTACCCAGTCTGTAGATAGGTGTCCGCTCAACTTATAATCGGTTCAGTATGTTGCCCCCCCAAAGCAACAAAACAACCCTTTTTCAAACACCTATAATCCAGGGTGCAGGAACCATCCTAACTTCTCCTGAAGCTAAAATCAAGGGCAAACTTCTAACTCCATATCTATAGGACCCCCTAGTTTTCAAGCTCCACTAGTTCAGGTACCACCACAGCCGCAAATTTCATACCATCCACCCAATCATCCCTATCCACCTCAATTTCAGCATCATCCACCTTACTTCCATCAACCACCACCACCATCACCACAACCCTTGCAGCCCCAACATTACCATGCACTAGCAGCTGAGAAGAAGCCTACATTAGAGGAGATGTTCTCAACGATCCTACAAAATCAAGCTGCTTCAATTAAGAACCTAGAGTTTCAGGTGGGACAAATAGCAAACGCTCTTCGCCAGCGTCCATAAAGGACCCTCCCCAGTAACACTGAACTTAATCCTGTTAAGGAAATGGAGGGTAAGGAACATGTTAGATCCATCACCCTTAGGAGAGGTAGAGAGCTAGATGATTCACAAGTTAAATCCAATCCTGTTAAGCCCACAGTGGTAGAGCCCTTAGGGTCTAAAGAGGCAGCTCAGAAAGAGCAGGAACCTAGAGATCAGGCTGCAAAGGAATCAAAGCTAGGCGCTTCTTCATCTATACCTTCTTCTACTCCACAGCCTTCCTCATCCTCTGATGCTACACATGTTTCCACTACATCCCCTCCGGTTAGACCACCCGTACCTTTTCCTCAGAGGTTCCAGAATAAAAAACTAGATCTACAATTCGCTAAATTTCTTGAGGTTTTTAAGAAACTTCATATCAACATTCCTTTCGCAGATGCCTTAGAGAAAATGCCAAGTTATGTGAAGTTTCTAAAGGATATCCTCTCTAGGAAAAGAAGATTGGAAGATTATGAGACGGTGGCCTTAACTGCGGAATGTAGTGCAATTATCCAGAGGAAATTACCCACAAGCTCAAGGACCCCGAGAGTTTTACCATACCCTGCACTATTGGAAATCTTTTCTTTGGTAGAGCCTTGTGTGATCTAGGAGCTAGTATAAATCTGATGCCTTGGTCAATCTACCAAAAGTTAGGAATCGGGGATGTTAAGCCTACCACAGTGACCCTTCAGCTAGTAGATCGATCCATTAAATATCCAAAGGGAGTCATTGAGGATGTGTTAGTAAAGGTGGATAAATTTGTTTTCCTTGCAGATTTTATTATTTTAGACATGGAGGAAGATAGGGAAGTCCCCATTATACTAGGCAGACCTTTTCTAGCGACTGGTAGAACCTTAATTGATGTACAAAAGGGGGAGTTAACTATGAGAGTCCTAGATCAGGAGGTGATATTTCATGTTTTCAAACCGTTGAAGCTCCCTGATGATTCTCAAGACTGTTTTAGGATGGAGGATATAAAGCTTGAACATAAGAAATCTGAGAGAAAGAAGGAAGTAGATAGAGTTAAGGAGGAGCTAACTGTCAATATTTTGTTACCACTCTGGCTGATCCTCCTACTCTTCGCCTTGCTGCAGAGTGTTGTGTTCTTTAGCTGCATTTGAAGTGGCTGTATTTCTCTTTTCACTTTGTATATAGTTCTTTTTCTTTTCCACTGTTTCTTTTTTTCATTATTTTACAGATTTCCTTTACACTCTTATGTTTTCAATCAAGTTTCGATTGTTCATCATCATCGTCAGAAAGGGGAGTACTCTGCTCCTGAACTTCAATTCTTATATTATCTGCACACTGAGGACACTGTGCACTTTAAGTTTGGGGGAGGGGATATCACTTGAGCTTTTTTCAAAAATTTAGGCAAAATTGAAAAAGTTTTCAAATTTTTTTTGAAAATCTAAGCTTAAATTGTTTGATTTTGGGATGATTTAGTGCTTAGCATGTAGTTTTCCCATATTCTAATGATAGGACCCCATGATTTAGTCTGATTGTGATTGAATGAGAAGCATGATTATAGGAAAATCATGAAGTTGAATTCTTGAATTTATCTTGATTCTAATTGTGATTTCCTCATTTTATGCACATGTCATGTCATGAAACTGTATATTTGTTTAGAGAAAGCTTATATGGACCTAGGATTGCATTTGTTCAATTGATTTTGTGCATCATATTCTAGAATTTGTTTGATCTTGTCTCGAGGTGAAATATTAGATCACACTTAATTAGGGAGATGATTTAGGCCATCTTGGGATCGTTTAAGCCTTTCTAGCCATCCCTGTACGTATTTTACCCCTAGTCACCCATCTGAGCCAAAAAAGCTTTTCTCTGTAAATACATTTGCGTAATTTTCCTTAGCTTAAGCACTCTTTTCCTATCCCTTACCCCAAAGGCATGGAAAGTCATTGGATATATTTTGAGCTTTGTACATATGGGTATCTGGTGATAGTGAAAGTTAAAAAAAATGAAAAGAAAAAAGAAAAAGAAAAAGAAAAAGAAAAGAAGGAAGAAAAATACAAAAATAGAGTAAAATGTTTGGCAAAAGAAATAAGTTTGGGGTAAATAAATTTAAGCTCTTACATTAAAGATCCTAGAAGTAATGCATGTTAAGGGGTAATTAAACCTAAATCGACTTTATCATACCTTAACCCCAGCCTTACATTACAAGCTTAATGAAGTCCTATTGATCTTTGATTAAGTGTGACTACATTAGTGGAGAGAGAAGTGAAAAGCAAACTTATGAGAATGATCATATGTCATTGATTTTGCATTCACTATGTGTGCATAATCTAATCCGGATAATGTACTGTGAGTGACTTTGACATTTTTCACACACTCACGAGGGGTCCAATATGGGTTAGGACTCATGATTGAATGATTCTGAATGTTGGACTTATAATTGTGAGTCTTTGAGATCATAGTCTGTACTTTTTCTTTGAGGATAATATTGGAGAAATTATTATGTTTTGTACTTGTCATTCCTACATTTGTTTTGTTTTGCTTGAGGACAAGCAAAAGCTCAAGTTTGAGGGTATGATAATTCTATTTTTAATAGAATTATTTGTGCTTAATTTCCTAATTAATTATTTAAATCCATAATTTATTTTATTAATTATCCCCTTATTTAATTAAAATTCTTTAATGTGCAGATAAATTAAATCCTAATGAAACTCAGTCATTTCAGTCGAAATTGGGCTGAAAATGGGCTAGAGGGGACTGGACCACTTCTAATTTACAGATCGAGTCATCAAGTCGTCTGGACACGCGTGATGCCAAGTGTCCGTATTTTATTTTCTTTGAAAGGATAAGATCGACGGAAACCGTGCGAACATTCTGGAAGGCACACGTTGGGCCACATCACACAACTAACTGGACAAACCGACAAGTGACGTGGAAATATCTGCTCTGCAGCAAATCAAATGAAGATAAGTGGCCAAACAATGCCAACTCATCTAGGATGGAAAATTACCATTGTACCCCTAAGTGTGTATATAAATAGAAAATGATGGCAATTGGAAAAGTATGTAATTTTTAGGGTAGAGTAGCTTTTAGGTTAATTTTAAGAGCTTTTCTTGTTTCAAAATTTTAGCATAGCTTTTTTTAACAAGTTTTTTTCTACTGTTCATTCCATTTTTTTAATGTTCTTCATTTGTCTTAGATAATTTTATTTCAATGAAAATCAATATCATTTCATGCCCTCGGTTTGATAAAAATCAGTTCTTTTATTGTTAAGTTTTATTTACATAGCTTATTTCCTAGTTGATTTGTTCTCGGTTTTCCTAAAACTGTTTATGTTTTTGTTGAAGCAAGCTTTATTTTCCTAGTTCACGGTTTGGTTTTCTCTTGATGCATTCGGGTAACAACTTCCTCCTTTGTTTATGCCTTTTGGTTTTGATGCTTTGATGTGGGTTGATGCTTAGCATTTATCCACATCAATGGCAAAGTGGAACCTCGGTTGGAGAAAGGAAGGAAGCATCCCGAGCTGTTGGATTCACATTGATGAAGCACATTGATTTTTAGTTGTAGTTTTCACATAATTCCTCTCGGTTTTAATCTCATCTTTTGCTATGCATCATTGTTCTTTCCTTTCCTTATTACATTCGTATTTGCATGCACTTCACGTCTCGGTTCATGATTGCATTTAGAATATAGCTTCCATGTTTACTGCATTTCCTTACATTTCTTGCATCTATTTCATTTACTGCATTTTATTTTAGCTTTATTGTTGTTTGGTAGTTGCTGTTGGATTGTGAAAAGAATGCAGTTGATTGTCCGGTGTAGAGTCTCGAGAAGTAATTCGTAGGAGCATAGTTTAATTCTTGGCAAAAATTTAACTTTATATTTGTCCCCTGTTTAGCTTTGTTTTCATATCCTAGCACTGCTCATCACAGTTTATTTGTTGTATTGTTTGCAAATTCTTTAAGGAAGCTCTCGGTACCAGGAATAGGCAAAGATGACGATGAAGCATGAATAGCAGTAAGCATTCATCTAGCTTGATGTTGCAGAGTAGAGAATGAGGACAAAAATGTGGGCAACACCTGGAGGGGCAAGACGCGGTGAATGATCATGTCCGGGACAGTGCTGCTGATACTGCAGTGGAGGACAGACGCAGGAGTAGGCTGGGCATGCCGAGGAAGGAGCAGCCATAGCAGTGTAGGACAATACTGGTAGTTGATGCACAGCAGCCTGGAGCAGCAAGACACATGCACTGAACTGAAAGTAGCAGGAAATATCGGGAGCAGCCAAGAAGAAAGATAATGAATAGTACCAGTATGTCGGGACCACTAGCTGGAAATTGTTGTTAAGGCCATGTTTGGCCATGTCATTTTAATCATTTCCAATTTTTCATGAATGCCTATTTTTATATTTTTAGTAATCCTTGTTAGCTTGATTAGAGTCTTTAATTAAATTGCATGTTAGTATTATTGTTTAGTGGTATAAAACTTAGTTTTAATTAGGATGATAGTTAATCAAGTGTTCATTTGGAATTAGATTAGGGGTAGATTTATTCCATGCAATTTTAAGTTTGTTTTCATTTTTAATTTAATCCAAAAATATTTTTATGCATTGGTTATATTTTGTTTTATTAGCATTTAGTTAGAGTTAAGTTTAAGAATTTCTTTAGGTAAGTAGAATTTTATTTTATTAGACTTTAAGTTAGTTTAAATTGCATTTTCTTAGTTAGTTTAATTACATGCACATTTTATTTTAGGATTGTTTAATTTTAGTTTAATTAGTCATTTTTAGTTATTTTCATATTTGCATTTTATTGCGTTAATTAATTTTAACTGTTTTAATTTTCTTTTGTAGGTTGTTATTTTTAATTGCTTGAAGCACTATAAGTACTTTTAGTACGGTTTTATTTTATTTAGTTCTTATTATTTTGTTACTTTCTAGTAATTTTAATTAGCCTAGTAGATCACCCATGCACTTTCATAATCTGCTAGAATATACTTAGGGTAAGATTAACCGGTAGTTAATTAGGCTAGTCAACTTCTTTGTGGGACGATAACTTGGGACTCAAATCCCATTATTACTTGTATGACTCATGCACTTGCGGACAATACGTTTAGGGCGTACCAAGTTTTTATCCCAGGAGTTTTACCATACCCTGCACTATTGGAAATCTATTCTTTGGTTGAGCCCTATGTGATTTAGGAGCTAGTATCAATCTAATGCCTTTATCTATCTATTAGAAGTTAGGAATAGGAGATGTCAAGCCCACTACAGTGACCCTTCAACTAGCAGATCGATCCATTAAATATCCGAAGGGGGTCATTGAGGATGTGTATGTAAAGGTGGAAAAATTTATTTTCCGACGGATTTTATTGTATTGGACATGGAGGAAGACAGGGAAATCCCCATTATACTAGGCAGACCTTTCCTAACTACTGGTAAAACTTTAATTTATGTACAAAAGGGGGAGTTGACTATGAGAGTCCTAGATTAGGAGGTGACATTTCATGTTTTCAAACCTTTGAAGCTCCCTGATGACTCTCAAAAGTGTTTTAAGATGGATGTTGAGGATGATATAAGGCTTAAGCACAAGAAATATGAAAGGAGGGAAGTAGATAGAGCTCAGAAGGATTTAACTATTAACATTCTATCACCACTTTGGCTGATCCTCCTACTCTTTGCCCTGCTACTGAGTGTTGTGTTCTTTAGCTGCATTTGAAGGGCTTAATTTTTTCTTTTCACTTTGTATATAGTTCTTTTTCTTTTCTTCTGTTTCTTTCTTTGTTTATTTTGTAGATTTCTTTTCTAGTTTCACGTTTTCAATCAAGCTTCGATAGTTCATCATCCTCAGAAATAGGAGTACTCTGTTCTTGAGTTTAAATATTTATATTGTCTGCACACTAAAGACACTGTGCACTTTAAGTTTGGGGGAGGGGATATCACTTGAGCATTTTTCAAAATTTTAGGCAAAATTGAAAAATGTTTCAAAATTTTCCTAAAATCTGAGCTTAAATTGTTTGATTTTGGGATGATTTAGTACTTAGCATGTAGTTTTCCCATATTCCGATGATATGACCCCATGATTAAGTCTGATTTTGATTGACTGAGAAGCATGATTATAGGAAAAGTATGAAGTTGAATTCTTGAATTTGTCTTGATTCTAATTCTGATTTCCTCATTTTATGTACATGTCATGTCTTGAATCTGTATATTTATTTAGAGAAAGCTTATGTGGACATAGGATTGCATTTGTTTAGTTGATTTTGTGCATCATATTCTAGAATTTGCTTGATTTGATCTCGAGGTGAAATATTAGATCGCACTTAATTAGGGAAATGATTTAGGCCATCTTTGGATCGTTTGAATCTTTCTAGCCATCCCTGTACATACTTTACCCCTAGTCACCCATCTGGGCCAAATAAGCTTTTGTCTGTAAATACACCTGCGCTATTTTCCTTAGCTTAAACACTTTTTTCCTATCCCTCACCTTGAAAGCATGAAAATTTATTGGGATATATTGTGAGCTTTGTACATTTGTGTATCTGGTGATAGTGAAAATTCAAAAAAAATGAAGAAAAAGAAAAAGAAAAGAAGAAAGATGAAAAATACAAAAATAGAATAAAATGTCTAGTGAAATAAATAAGTTTGAGGGAAAATAAATTGAGCTCTTACATTAAAGATCCTAGAAGTAATGCATGTTAAGGGGTAATTAAACCTAAATCGACTTTATCATACCTTAACCCTAGCCTTACATTACAAGCTTAATGAAGTCCTATTGATCTTTGATTAAGTGTGACTACATTAGTGGAGAGATAACTGAAAAGCAAACTTATGGGAATGATCACTTGTCATTGACTTTGCATTCACTATGTTTGCATAATCTGATCCGAGTAATGTACTGTGAAGTGTCTTTGACATTTTCACACACACACAACGAGTCCAATTTGGGTTAGGACTTACGATTGAATGATTTTGAATGTTGAACTTGTAATTATGAATATTTGAGATCATAGTCTGTACTTTATCTTTGAGGATAATATTGGGGAAATTATTATGTTTTGTACTTGTCATTCCAACATTTGTTTTGTTTTGCTTGAGAACAAGCAAAAGTTCAAGTTTGAGGGTGTGATAATTCTATTTTTAATAGAATTATTTGTACTTAATTTCCTAATTATTTATTTAATCCCCATATTATTTTATTAATAATCCCTTTTATTTAATTAAAATTCTTTAATGTGCAGATAAAATAAATCCGGATGAAACTCAGTTATTTGAGTCAAAATTAGGTTGAAATCGGGCTAAAAGAGACTAGACCACTTCCAATTTGCAGACCGAGTCATCAGTCGTCTGGACACGCGTGATGCCAGGTGTCTTTATTTTATTTACTCCGAAACAATAAGATCAAAGGACACCGTGCCAACCTTCTAGAAGACACACGTCGGGCCACATCGCACAGCCAATTGGGCAAAAAGACTGATGATGTGGAAATATTTACTTTGCAGCAAATTAAATGAAGACAAGTGGCCAAACAATGCCAACTCATCTAGGATGAAAAAATTACCATTGTACCCCTAAGTGTGTGTATAAATAGAATATGATGGCAATTGGAAAATTAAGTAGGAGTAGGGTAAGTAGATGTGATTAGGGTAGAATAGGAGTAGTGTAGAGTAATTTAGGAGTAGTGTAGTCTAGGGTAGAGTAGCTTTTAGGTTAATTTTAAAGGTTTCTTTAAATTTTCGAATAGTTTTTTTCAACAAACAATTTTTTTACTGTTCATGGCAATCAATTTCCTTTCCTTATTTTCGGTTTTGTTAAGCTTCCATTTCTCTAATTTCATGTTTGGGTTATTCTGAAAAGCTTAATTTTTTTCTGTATGGTTGTTGCTCTCGGTTTGATAAGTTAGTTCTTTGATTTTTTTTTTTAATCAGCACTTGAGTTCTCAAAATCTTTTTGTTGCTCTCTTTGTGCATTCGGTGCCTTAACTTTTCCTTCATCTTTGCCTTTCGGTTTTGGTGTGTTGATGTGGGTTGATGCTAGGCATTGCTCCTCATCAATGGTAATGTGGAACTATGGCAGTAAGAGTGGGAATGAGAGCAATCCGATGATGATGAATGTCCATTTTATTGTATTCACAAGGGGTTGTTAGTTGTTTTTATTTTTCAGTTCTTGATACCTAGTCATTTCTCTTTGGTGTTGTTTTTAAATACTTCATTAACTGGTTGTTTGTTTCCACTTTCTAGTGTTTATTTCATTTCTTTTAGTTTATGTTCCATGGTTTCATATATTTTCTACATTTAGAGTTAGTTTTATTTTTTATTTTTATTTCGACAGTCACAACATGCTTTCCCTTACCTTGCATTTTGTTTTTCTCGGTGTTTTTAAGGTTTATGGATCGTTAATGATTGCTGGCCGATATTAAAGGTTGATAAGCTAAGAACAACCGGTACATTACAACTTCACGGGTGTAGTGGACAGGAACCATATTTGTTTAACTCTATTATGCTCTGTTTCGGTTATTGTTTACTGTTTCTATGAGTGTTGTGTTATCTGGTTTTTGTTGCTTTGTTTTTAAGGTTGTTGAGAAGAAGTTGTGCACCGAGGAGGCTGAAGATGATGTTAGACTAGGATGCAGCTGCTGCTGTTGAAGCAATCCCTAGGTGCCCGGCTGTTGTACACGAGATGAGCGACGCAGAAATCAGAAGCAACATGCTGCAGCAGACAGCATCTTAGCAGAGTGCCGAGGACCTGTGAAGCTACCCATGCAGCGAGGAGTACATCCAGTGAGCTGGGCAAAGCTGAGAGGTGTGGACAGAACGACATTGCAACAAGGTGTGGCAGTACAGAGCAGCAGGACAAGAACTTGGATAGCGCCTGTGAAGAATTGTGCACATACAGCACCGCTGAGCAGGACGAGAGCAGTACCTGAATCTGGACAGCAGCTGGGCAGGTCAAGGACAATGTCTTACAACAGATGGCAGCTAGAATGAAGCTGGGCAGAACCGGTTGCAGCACCTGAAAGGTAGGACAAAACCGAGAGAAAAAAATTCTGCTAAAGAAGAGCATGAACAGTGACTTATCGGGACCACTTTGATGTGTTGCAATTTGTTAAGGCCATGGTTGGCTACATGCCTTTCTTTTATACTTTATTACTTATTGCATTTATATTATTTTGCTTTATTTAGTTGTCAATTTAGATTAGTTGTTAGTTGATAGTTGTAGGTTAATTCTTGTTTTTTAGTTTGTTAATTTAATTTTTAGTCTTAATTGTTTGTTAATAATTAATTTTATATTATATGTTTTAGGATTTAATTTTAGTTTAGCATTTATGAGTAACATTTAGAATTAATTTAGATTAAATTTGATTCATGCATTTTTAATTTAGTCTTTATTTTCATTAAATTTTAGTTTAGTTTAATTTGCATTTTTATTAATTAGTTTAATTACATGCATATTTTATTTCTAGGATAGTTTAAATTTTAGTTTAATTAATTTTGTTTCCTTATTTTCATATTTGTATTTTTAATTGCATTAATTTTAACTGTTTTAATTTTCTTTTGTAGAATATTTGCTTTTAATTGCTTGGAGCTTTGTAAGTAATTTTAGCTCTGTTTAATTTTCTTTATTTTATAGTTTTATTATTTTCAATACTTTTAATTTTCAGACTTAGTAGAACATCCACACTAAACTTCATAATTTGCTAGGATATACTTAGGGTAAGATTAACCGGTAGTTAATTAGGCTGATCAACTTCTCTATGAGACGATAACTCGGGACTCAAATCCCATTATTACTTGTACGACCCGTGCACTTACGGATAATGCGTTTGGATCGTACCACCAAGCTTTCCATATAATTACTTATCTTGGAGTATCTGAAGTACTAACCACAAGTGCTGTGTGTGCTCCTTATAAGACCAAGAGTACACCAAGATATCATCGATAAAAACTATCACAAGCTTATCTAGATAGTCTCTGAACACCTCGTTCATTAATCTCATAAAGGCTGCAGGAGCGTTCATTAATCCAAAGGGCATCACTAGAAATTCATATTGGCCATACCTTTTCCTGAAGGCCGTCTTCGGAATATCTTCTTCCTTAATCCTCAATTGGTGATAGCCCGATCTCAAATCAATCTTAGAGAAGATTGAGGCTCCTCTCAGCTGATCGAGTAGATTGTCAATCTTCAGTAATGGATATTTATTCTTTACCGTGGCTTTATTCAATAGTCGGTAGTCTATGCATAATCTGAGACTACCATCCTTCTTCTTCACGAATAACACTAGTGCTCCCCACGGTGAGACACTAGGTCTAATAAATCCATGATCCAATAACTCCTGTAGTTGCTTCTTCAATTCCTCAAGTTCCACTAATGTCATCCTATATGGAGGTCTAGAGATAGGCTGAGTATCTGGTACCAAATCAATGGTAAACTCCAGCTCTCTCTCTGGTGGTAAGCCTGGCAACTCATCTGGGAAGACATCCTAAAATTCACACACCACAGGTATATCCTCAATCCTCAGATGTTCCCGCTTACCGTTTGAGAGTGTTTCATAACCTTCACATGAACAATTACATTTAGTACTCTCAAAAGCAACATCAAAATTTCAATTTGCTTACAAAAATTCCACACATTTATTTCCTCAATATTTCAAACGTACACTGTAAGGTTCAGGTAGAGAGAAAGTTACAATCTTAGTGTAGCTGTCTAAACTCACTCGATTGGTTGCCAGCTAATCCATTCCCAAAATTACATCAAATCCATGTATATTTAGCATCATTAGATCTGCTAACATCACTTTATCTTCCACCTTTATTTCACACCCTCTACAGATTAAATCAGTTTTCTAGGACTCAAGCATAGGGGTATTTACATGTAGTACATACTCTAAAGGTTCAAACTTCAAATTTAATCTACATGCAAAATGCTTAGAAATGAATGAATGTGTGGACCCGAGATCAATTAACACATGAGCCTTATGATTACAGATAGAGAGTGTACCTCTTATAGTTTCTACTAAAGTGTCTATTATTTCCTTATCCAGGGCAAACACACGTCCCGCAGTGACGAGCTTCTTTCATTTCTTTGCAGCAGTGGCCCGTCTCGGAGGATTCACTCTCTGGGGTTGCTGTCTAGTAGGCTCCGGAGCATGTGGTCTCTGAGGTTGAGGACAGTTTTTTACTCTGTGACCCATTTCTCCACATCTAAAACATCCATAGATCAACCTAGTATAACTTCCCTCATGCGATCGTCCACAATTTCTCAAACTCTTATCTCAGGCTTGACATCTCGATGGGTCTCCCTGATGATAGGATAAGCTCTGGGTATCTCCAATTTGCCCTTATGTACCGTAATCCTTCCTCTTCTGAAGGAACCTCTTCGAACATCTGCATGGGAAGACGCTGGCCTCTTGGCCTTATACCAAGTCACTGCACTGAACTCATTCTGGGATTGTACAATTTCGATTCCCCTCTAAATCTCTTGTGCCTGTCTCAGAGCATCTCCAAACTCAATAATACATAGCCCTATCAATCAATCTCTGATGATGGGTTTCAATCCATACAAAAATCTCTCTGTGCGGAGCTCTTCATTTTTGAAGGTCTTTGGATCATACCTCAATAAAGCGGTAAATCGACTCTCATAATCATCCATAGACATCTTGCCCAGTACCAGATTCAAAAACTCTGCCTACTTCCTTCTCTGAGCAGCTCGTGGTACATATTGGGCTCTCAAAGCCGCCTGAAACTCTTCCCAGCTAATCACATCTTAGCTGGACATTAGAAGACACTGGGTAGCACCCCACCAATCTCGAGCTCTCCCTTTCAACATATAAGCACCCATACTAACCCTCTCAGCATCTGTGCATCCCAAATAGTCAAATATGACTCTCAACTCAGTCAGCCACTCCTCAGCCTCAGCGAGATCCTTTTTCCCTTTGAATGCAGGCAGATTCATTTTCAAAAAGTCCTTCAGTCGGACCATACTTCTGTCATCAGGTTGAGTGACGAGAGGAACCATGTCCATCTATATTGGGGGCACGAGAGGTCTTTGTTGTGGTGTAGAGTAGTACCTGATGCATTAACTCCAAAATGTTGTGCGAATAGCGTTGCCATTTGCTCAAAACCTTACCGTACATCATGCTCAATCCGGTTAAATCGAGAATTAGGACTCTCCGCTTGTGGGGCAGGTGGCAGAAGTGGCTCTGCTTGCCTCCTTAAACGACCTCGTCGTCCACTCATTCTCAATCTCAATCCGTTTCCTGCGTGTACATATCAAATTCGATTGAAATCTCAATCCTCAGTTTTAGTTCATGACCAAACTTATACAAACACTTGGGATGTATTCTATTTCACTTGATCGACACTGACAGCACTAAATACCCTAAGCTTTGATACCAAGAAAACTTTGTGACGCCCCAGAAGCGCGAAAAACATGGCAAATTCAAAATTTCTTTACATCATTTCACAATTCTAGGTGCATTCTTGTGCAGTGTCATGCATAATCATATATAAATTAAAATTTACACCTCAGGATCTCATCATCCAACATCTATATATTACATCATATTCATTCTACAATTCTGAATTAATTAATCCTAATACATCTTATACATCATTGTTCATCAAGTGTCTGTAAGTACAACTTAAGTCTGGATACATGAAATATTAAAATATACCTCAAGCACAATATGTGGCCTGGAGCACAAGTCCTCTACTAGCCACTACTCCGTACGTCGCATGGAAACTCTCTTCACTTGAAGAAATCTGGGGGGAGATAAAACAGGGTGAGCTTCTAAATCGCTCAGTAAGGGGGTAAGGGACTCATTGATAAAATAATGATTTGCATAGCACAATCATTTTGTTTTGTGGGGAAAAACCCAATAAACTGAGTAGAAAAGTGTAGCATGAATAATTAAAACATCATCTCAACTCATTTCTCAAAGCTTATGTAGAAACATGATAATAAATGGCTCAAACCATGATTACAAGAATGTATAAAACAAGATGCGATAATGGCTTTTCTCATAAAACGTGATGAAAATCACTTCAATAGTAATGCATGTGGCGCAGCCACCAAACACAATCTCATGTGAAAAATGAGACTAGGCAAATAAAACTCATATAAAAACTTGTCATGGCACATCAAAATGATTGAACTTGTCCCCTAGGTGGACATCCCTAATCGAGGGATTTCGTCGACAATAATACATTCATGGCCGTAGTTCACTGTAGACTTGGTCAGAGTCATACAGCCGTCGGTCTTACATGCTATCAAAGTAGGACCCGATCTTAGATGCTATCAGAGTAATGACACCCATCGCTTCCACGGAGCGGGGTCATATCACGTTACCAGAATGGAGGAGTCGGTTTTACGTGCTACTAGAGCACGGCCCAGCCTTACATGTATGTTGTTCTCCTTTGGGTGAGGAACAACTTTCCTTCTTGCCTCTGCCTGAGATTCGGACAAAAATGAGGGTTTTAGAGGAGAGAGAAAGCTAGGTTTTCTAAAATGGCAATTTAGGGGGAGAGAGATCGATTTCCAAAAAAACAAAGGGGTCCTTATATAGGCCGAAGGTGGGAGATCGATCTGGTCTTTGATTAGATCGATCTATCTTTGAATTTGGGAACGTTTTGGGATAATTTTATGCCTAGTAGATTGATCTGTCGTGAGGTGAGATCGATCTCTTAATTGCTTCATGAGATCGATCTGCTCCTTGAGGAGATCGATCTTATGTTTACAAAATTCTTCATGAAATCGATCTGCTCCTTAAGAAGATCGATCTTTTGTTTACAGAATGCTTCATGAGATCGATCTTCTTGCCTATGGGATTGATCGGCCTATCAGTTCTTGCACATTTCCTGCATTCTGGAGCTATGAGATCGATCTCTCATCCTTGGAGATCGATCTAGCTTTCACAGATTGTACTGCTGCTGCATCAATTTGTAGAAAACTCAATATAACACTTCCTAAAATCTACCCCATAGTCCATATTTCAATCTATACACATTCAAGACTTAAAAACCTCGTCTTCTTATACTTCATCATATTTAAAACTTGTGTGTACATAAACATATCATAATTACATACACAAAATTACAATTCTCATAACTGGGGTATACAAAATTCTCAGTTTTCACAGAATGAAATGGATGTTTGAAGGGCAAAGAAGATTGGGATTTGAGAAAAGTTCATGAAAAATAATAATCATGATGTTTTGAATCTTTTTCTGCTTTTAGCATGTGAATCGGTAGGCTGGCTAGTATTTTAAGTGATTTGCATAGAAATAGCTCGATTTGGTTTTTATAACCATGCTTTGCAAAGAATGAGCTACCTACATGAGTTTTGTGGAAATGAAACGTGCTAGAGCATTGCTCGCACGAGATTTGACGTGTTTATACGTGCATTAGTGCTGGAGCCTAGCTCGCACTAGTTTTTACATGGATTTCATGATATAGTGTTGGAGCATAGCTTGCACTAGAATTTTACATGCATGAGTGTTGGAGCCTAGCTCGCACTAGTTTTCACATGGATTTTTATGACATTGTGTTGGAGCCTAGCTCGCACTGATTTTCACATTGGTTTTGACATGGTGCTGGAGCATTGCTCGTACTAGATGTCCATTATACTTGTTACTGTGCTAGAGATTTACTCGCATGTGGTTTTTATGACATGTTGGGTGTTGTGTTAGGAGCTTCGGGTAGGCTGTGTGCCATGCAGATTAAATAGGCTCGCACATACGTATTGAGATGTGGCAGAATATGTTGTGATGATATGGGTCCACAGAGTACGTTGTTCCGTTCATATAGCATGGAGTACATTGTACTGTGTATGGATATTATATTTATACCATCTTCGGACGATGGATATTCTGCTATAGACCGGTGGGTTGGACGTGACCCACCTCCCGCGTGAAAGCAGATAGAGGTGATACCGTGCACACTAGGATCCGTGTAGCCTGGGATCATAGTGGATATGGCCATAATCCTAGTTATTACCCATATTAATATTATTTTACCTATCTCACATGTCATGATTTATGATAAATCCATGTCTGAAGTGTGTTTGTGAGTCAGGATACTCCATGGGAGGGGCTGCGTCCTGATAATGGTGATTTGTATCGATTTGGGTTGAGTTGTGAAATGCCTTATAAGTTCACTTTGCATGATGATTTACCATGCTTTGATTTCGATTTACGCATGATGATTTTCCATGCTTTGTTTAAGAATTGTGCACTGATTTGAATAGCATGAATTACTTTACATATCATGTACACAAGTATGAACTGACAAGTAATTGTGTGGTTTAAGCTTGGCATCACTATCATGTAAATAGTACAGTTATCTACCTGCTCGCATGATTGCCTTATTGAGCGCGTGGTTTGCTCACCCCCTTTATTTCCCCCCTCTACAAATCACTTACAGTAGATAGAGAGCAACTGAAGATTAGATTTTGGTGTCGTTGCATCCCATCACACAAAGTATACACATTTGTATATTTTTTGTATCTAAACATGTCAATGCATAATAATATCTTTGAATGAATTTTTGGGGATGTAAAGGATTGTAAACACATGTAAACAACAACTCTGATTTAGAAATAAAAGTGTTTGCGTTTAAATGAAATGTAAATTGAATGACTTGATTAGATGAGATTGGCACCAACACACAGCCCAACTGTTAGTGGTGTAGATGTTCACGATCAAGTAAAGGTAAAGAACAAACAATAAGGAATGGATTAAATAATAAACGAAAAATGAAAAATTTGTAGTGAATTTTCGATGGATTGAGAGTCGTGACAAAGGCATTCCACATAGTTATGATTCTGTGGAGCACATTGCTGCATCGAAGGTATACCCAGGTTTAAAGAAGTTCTATTGTATATAAAATTTTTGTAAGTACAGTAATACAATACAAGATGTGTTTGGGGAATGTGAACATATTTTATTTAAATTTGTTACTAAGAGTTAATCAGACTGAGTATTTGTCTGACCTAATATCGACTTGTAGCCCAACCGAAATGTCTGTAAATTCGGGTCGTTACACTTTCAATCTTGTAGCTTTCAAAACTTACTTATAAAATTTAATCCATAAACATATCCAACCGAATCGAGAAACATATACCATATCATATGGATGAGATTACGTTGGATTCCTATTTCCCACTTTCAGTTTACATACTTTACGTACTAAATTTTGTCATTTAAAATTCCACTAAGGGGTTGCTGACATGTAGTAAGTATCCCCAAAGGCTCATACATTATTTCCTTTCCAATGTGTATCAGTGAAATTCATTTTCACAGCATATTATGTTGGATAATTTCTCATATCAATCTCTTACCACTATTGTGCACAGGTCCAAACTTTTAAATGGTCGAATCCAATAGATTGACATCAAATAATACTTTACTGAGACTTATCAAATTTACTCTATCACCTCCTGAAGGTGTTTGTCTATATGTGTAGCCTTTATTAAGTTCATAAATACTAAATGAAAACATGAGAATTTGGAATAACTTTAAGCAGTTATATACAGTTTATATGCATACAAGCACAGAATATAGGATGTAACTTAATTCTAGCCTAACTACACTGATTTGTACTAGATAAATTGGGCTCTGATACAAACTCTGTAACGTCCCAAAATCAGTGAAAATTAGACTATTTTTTTTACTTATATTTGTCAACAATCAGTGTAGTGTCTAATCAACTTTATTAATCTTATTAGATCACTTCGGTTATTAGTTTTTTTAGTCTTGGTCCCATTTAAATGTTGTGATGTGATTCTAAGTTAGCTCAATCGTACATGCATACTGTTCATCCATCAAATAAAGAACTCATATCATCCATCAATACAACACAAGAAAACATAAATAGTATTTAAATAGATCTATACATCACACTTTAAATCTAAGCTAGAGGTTCCAATTTATATATAGCGTAGCCTAATGCTACATCCCAAAGTACATATACATAGACTATATGACAATTGTTTGAAATATAAACTAAAGATATACCTTTTGAATAGATTAAGTGGGTGACAAAAAGCACTTTTTGAGCCTATTAAAAAAGGGACACCTATGAATTACTTGTGGATGAAATGGAAGGGGTGAGCTTATGCCTAGTAAAGGTTACATGAGAAGGGGAAGATATCTAAAACGATACGATTCAAATCAATGTATTTAATTGATCTTACAAACCAATGTAATAAATTTCCAGATCAATGCAATCAATATCAATTCAAAGCGTCTTGTGAAACCAATCTTTGCAAAATGAGCTCGTGCTCTTTCAATCAAATCAATATAAAAATAGTTGTCAATACACTTCTAAAATTAGTGAGAAACTAGGCTAACATTGTAATGGTAACATGCATAATATAATCGTTCCACAAAGGAGCATAATCATCTCACAAAGAGATACAATCATTCCGCAGAGGAACACAGTCATCTAACGAAGAAACAAAATCATTCTATGAAGGAGCACAATCATCTCGTGAAGAGACATAATTGTTTCCTAAAAAAACATCCCAAGAAAGGAAAGTGTAACCTATGACCATGGTTAATGATCCCCGTTACTGCTGGATCAGGGAGTATTGGGAAGTTTTAGACGCGTCCAAGTCAAACAACCAATAATACAATACAATACAATACAATATAATAGGCATCATTACCGGGAACAGTATGTATAGGGGGCCTAAAGTCTCTAAAACAATTCAAACTTCAATATGATACAATACAATCCATGATTCTCAGTTCAAAATTGTAATCAATAGTTTTGATGACCAGATGTACAATAAAGGAATGAATACCCCATATAATCAAGGTTTCAAGGCAAATAGTTGGACAACCCTAATGAAAACAATTTAGTTATATTTAAATCCAATCATGTATGGCCTTTCTCATTTAAGACATTATAAAATATTTCATAAATAAAACTTTATAAAACAAAGGTAGTATATGATTAAGAAAATATTTAAGAAAGTTTGATCAAGCATTTTTATAAGTTAATGCAATTTCATAATGCTAGGGATTTATCTCAATAATCTTTAATCAGTACAATACTTAAGTTCAGTTATGCTAATGAGCATAGTTATGTGAAAATATATTTGACTATACCATTATTATGGTTCGACCGAGATACCCATATCACCTACATGCAATCCCATACCTCAATAACAATGTGGCAACGTCTAGCCCTTGTCGCCAAGCTAAGCTAGGCCATGCATATATATTGCTTAAGCCATCCTTCCTCCAATAAATCTCTTAGGTACAATACCATCACATTTAAGTGTAATTATCATCCAACTTATTTCATTAGACTTAATACCATACAAACATTTAACTTCATCATAGTAATTATTTTTCAAAGGATTCCTAAGAAATCAAGAGCAGTCATACATGCTTTATTCAATTTCCTCCACTTTTCAATGTTTACATTATTCAATCATAATCTCATTTACTTCATACTATCCTCAATACACCCATTTATCATTATCCAATATCATACTTTCACCTAATCTAAGGTTAGTCACTTAAGCCCTTAATCAAAAATTGGTTAGAGTGACCCAAAACACCTTTTGGTGCTTACACTATTTTCCTTCAAATCAATCAATACCAATATATTTATTAATCAACTTGGACGAATATATACTCTTCACCCTCATGGCCCTAAATTCACTAAAGCAAAACCCGATCATCATTCCATAATTCTATTTCAAAAATCTACTTTAGCCATCAACAATACCAATTGTAACATATATTTATATTGAGATTTTAAAAGATCCTTACCTTGTCCAAATCGTAGAGACAAACCCTAAAATGGCTAGAAAGGGTTTTCCACATTGTTTTGCTGAAAATCAACAGTATAATTAAGCTTAGAAACACCAAAAACATTACATATATTAGTTTCATGAAAATCCTAAACTTTCTATCTCTAGCTTACCTTCAATGGCTAAGCTTCTCTTTAGGATTTCAACTTTTAATGGCTTCCTTTAAAGCCTAAATTAACATAGATTGAAAAGGATGATGAGAGAAAGGTTTGCTTGAAGTATTAGAAGTTATCTCTCTTTCGTTCTCCTTATTTTCTCTATTATTTCTGTTTTCCTTTCTCTTTTTATTTTTTCTTTCCCATGAATTTCCCTTCCTTTCTCATAGTTCATGTGTCTTTTAAACCCAATTTTTAGGCTTCAGATGCAGAGGGGATCGAACCTCACCCTTTAAAATACCTTAAGAAACATTCTATGAAAAGGGGATCGATCCCCTTAGGGAGGGGATCGATCTCTCCATGCTTTCCTGCAACTTTTAAACATTCTACCTTTAAAGAATTGATCCCTTAACTTAGGGGATCGATCCCTAGCTCATTTCTTGTTGAATTTTTGCTTTTGTCAATTACGGATCCGTCCTTTTAGGTTAGGGGATCGATTATTTGGCCTGAAACACTATAATTTTGATGTTTCAACCCCAAAACCTCCAACTTTCAACCCTTAAAAATCAATCTTCAATACAACAACATAGGTTTTTAAATGAACAATAACACATCCATATTATGCATATGATCCAAATCCTTAATTTACACACTTAATGCTTCACACACAAACACAATTCAACAAACATACTCATCTTAAATTTAGTACCATAAAACATTAATTCCTACTACATCCTTACGTCACAACCCAAAAATCAGAGTAAATTTTTCGTTTCTCTTTCATATTTAATTCTTACCTTCCTATCATCGTGACCATCCTACCAACAGTTGGGCTATGATTCGGTGTTAGTCCCCTCACACTACTTACTATTCCATTTCCATGTTACATTCACAATTTCATTTAGATAACCTTACATCCCCAATATCATATACGTTTACAGTACTGTGCATTTACTTATTTAGATACAAAACTAGACAAATGTGTATACCTGACTCTCGATGGGATGTAACGGATACCAAGAATGCAAGTCCTCAGCCGCTTACAAACTACTACGAGTGCTCTGAAAAAGAGGGATAATAAGGGGGTGAGCAACCAGACGCTCAGTAAGGCAATTATGCAAGTAAGTAGATAGCTCCACTATTACATGCTCATAATGCCATGCCCTGAAATCCATTTCTTTTCGTTTAAAGCTCATGCACGAAATCATGCGCACATCAATGCCATAGTTTATAAAATCTATTCGTGCTTATGGAAATCATTCAACTCATGCCTTAATGGCATCTCATGTAAAATCATACAACACATGAATTAAATCAAAATCATGCATTTGCAATTAAAGCATGGATAACCTCCTCATGATAAAACATTTCATTTCATGAATTATAAACAAGCATGAAAAATACATCATGCTGAGTTTCTACAAAACCGTAGAAAACATTTTGATTCATTTCATGAAATCCACATCCATCACACTCATCAGGACTCAACCCCTCACTCGGGTGATCCTGATCCACATAAAATCATTTATTTCCAAGCATTTTCAAAAACAATGAAAATTTCATTTATTCACAAAAAAACCAATATCATCAGTCAGGATCTAACCCCTCCCTTGGGTAGTCCAAACTCACACAAAATCCACGCATTCTCAAACTTTCAAAACGTCAGATAGTAACATGCGAGACTAGGCAATATATATATCAATATCTCAGAAAAATAACTAAGAGTATGGCCATATACTCGTAATCCCACTGCTACACGGATCTTGTGTGCGAGGTCTCACCATTATCGGGAACCGCCCATGTCACGACCCTCAACTTATCAAAATACGTGTAAATGTTTCGCATTTTCATACATCAATTATTAATCATCCTTCCTTGATCGTGAACAACCACACTCTCAACAGTTGGGCTGTGTGTCGACGTCTAACTCACTCCACCATACCAATTCAATTGGAAACATTATTTATGAGTAAACACTTGTATAATTGTATATATATCAGAGTTGTTACATGTGTTTACATTATTGTACATCCCCAGTAGTTACATACAAAATGCTACTGTGCTATGTTTAATTTAGATACAAAATAATCCAGGTGTGTATACCTTTAGCGATGGGATGCAGCGGATTACCAAAAGGGAAACGCCTCCAGTCACGCTCACTCTATACTCAAATCTCTGTAGAGAGGGGGAAAATAAAGGGGGTAAGAAAACCACACGCTCAGTAAGGTAATCATGCGAACAGGTAGATACTGCACTATCTACGTGATCGTGATGCCATGCTCAAAAGCATTTAATTCATTATTTATCTCAAAACATGAGTGTATGATTGTGTTAATGGTATGTAAAGCATTCATGCTATTAAAATTCAGTGCACATTTCAACTCAAAGCATGGTATAAATCATCATGCATAGTTCACAATAAAAGCATGGCATTACCCATCATGCATTTTTACAATAAAGCATGGCATTAAACCTCATGCATCCGTGCACTTTAAAAACCATTAACAAATCAATTCAACACTGGTCAGGTCTCAGCCCATCCCTCGGACCTTCCTGACCCACAAATCATTTCAAACATGGATTTATTCTCAAATAGCAGTAGACATGTGAGATAGGCAGTTCAACAATAGGTAATAACCTCAAGGCCTATGTACATAACATGTGATACCGGTTACACGGATCAGGTGTGCGGGATATCACCACTATCTGCTTCCACACGGGAGGTGGGTCAAATCCTACCCGTCGGTCCATAGCAGATCTCGTCCGAAGACGGCACATCACATCTCAACACGGTACAATGTACTCCATGCTACATGCACGGTACAACGTATTCTGTGTACCTAATCAACACATCATATCACGCCACATCTCAAACGCACGTGTGAGCCTATTTAATTGGTATGACCTCTTGTCTACCCGAAGCTCCTAACACGGCTAATTAATCATGTCAAAACAATCCACGTGTGAGCCTATTTAATCGATGTGACACCCAGTCTACTCGAAGCTCCAAACACGGCAACATGCAAGGTGGGCATCCAGTGCGAGACAAACTCGAAGCACAATGCCAAAACAATTATGAATTCCATGTGAAAACTAGTGCCTCTTGCACTCATGTGTATAAAACACGTCAAATCTCGTGCGAGTCATACTCTAGCACGCTTTCATACTCACGAAATCATGTAGGTGGCTCAAAACTTTGCAAAGTATGGTTAACAAATCCAAAACACACTCATTTCTTTTGCAAATCATTTCAATGTCAGCCAACCTACCAAACATTTGCTAAAAAGAAATAAAACATGATTTTCCAAGCAATATGCTTTTGTTTTCATGCACATTTTGTCAAACACCCAACTTTTGCCCTTCAATTACCCAACATCATTTCCTAATGTCTCATGCATTCTAGTAAAGCATTTAATGCACCCAAATTGCGCACAGATATCTCTAAGAGTCCACACAATTCCCTTACCTCGATTTACTTGGTGACTCCTTTCCTGTTAGCTTCTCACGCTCTTGGCTCAACTCGCCTCGGCGTATCCTCAGAAGTTGTGATTCATTCATTAAATCAATTGAGTTAATGTATTTAACCCATAATTGACCTCACTAGTCAATATTATTCACTTATGCATTTTACAAATGCCTTAATCCACATTTTACCTCTTTTAGGTAAATCTCACAATTTATCCACTAACCACATCTTAAAATCATACCACAACACCATTAATAACTTCTACATATCTCATTCATCATTAATCTCCATACATTCCATTTTCTCGCTCTAGACCATTTTTAGGTCATAATCATTCCGATGCATTTTAGATAGTTTCTAACCATCCATACTCATGCCAAACAACTCCAAAATCAAACATATAGACAATGTACCATAGTTGGAGTGTTAGAATCTTACCAAATTTGATTTATCTTCTTGCTCCAAATGGCAATGCCCTTAACTCTTTCAATACCAACAATGGGAAAATGCCTTCCAACTATATTGTTCTTCTCTTTGATAGGAACAACTTTGCCTCTAATGGTCTCTCTTCAAATCTTACTGAAAATGGCTGATTTTAGAGAGAGAAAGTTAGGTTTTTGGGTTGAAAGTGGAAGGTTAGTGTTTTTCCCAAAATTTTCTGATTTTCAGCATTCCTTTTATAGAAATAGCTTGAGGAGATCGAACTGGTCCAAGAGGAGATCGATCTGGTGTCACGACCCAATTCCATTCTCTTTAACCGAAAATCACTGAAAATTTTTCGCGTTTTACTGTTACCTTACCCGGTCGTGAACTAAACTCACCACACACTGTTGGGCTGTGAGCCAATAATAAATACCACATCTCATTCATTCTCAATTAATTAAAACGATGACATACATGTGCATTTAATCGTGTACTTATACGAATACATGTTTTACTGACATCTACATCCCCCATAAGTACAACTCAAAAGAATACTGTGCTTTTACATTGTTTATATAAAAAAAGAATCACTGTGTATATACCTCTTAGCGATGGAGATGCTGCGGTGTCCAAAATAATACGCCTCAGTCCTCACTGGGCTACTATGCACGCTCTGTAGGGGGGAAAAGTAGAGTGGGATGAGCAACACACGCTCAGTAAGGCAATAATGCAAGCATGGTAGATAACTACTCTATCTACATGCTGATAGTGTTATGCATAAATCATTTATAGTAGGAGCTTGAGGAATAAAACTATGCCATGTGAGTATACATATATATCATGTATCAAAATCATGTGTATTGGCATATAAAACATGGTAGAAACATCATGTATAAATCATCTCATGCTCAATCTCGTTTAAATTCATAAAAGGGCAATTCTTTAAGAAGACTCCTTTTTAAACCAACACCATAATCACCACCAAATCAACTCACAATCACAAACACATTTTCATTCCACAATTCACGCATGTGTATAAATCTAGGTCACTATATCAAAAGTGCCTATGTGAACCATTACATCATAAATCATCCCAGACCACACGCATCCGGGTGTGCGGGGTATCATGCTGGCACGAAGATGGATTATCCCTCGCCAGACTTTCTCATCACATAACCATCATGCGGTACATCGTACTCCATGTGATATACACGGTACAACGTACTCCACAAACTCATATCGTGATTGGGGGTGCCATTCCTAGGTCTTATCTACCCCATACCAAGAGTGTTCCATATTCCGTGAAGGAGAGCCTCCCTGCCGAACAGAGCCTCCCCACTTAACAGAGCCTCCCTGCCTCCTCGGGCTTAAGGATGTTAGCTTAAGGATGTAGGGCTTAAGGATCCTTCCATAAGAGAGCCTCCCCACCGAACAGAGCCTCCCCGCCTCTTTGGCTTAAGGATGTCGGCTTAAGGATGTAGGGCTTAAGGATCTTACTATACCCATGTAGGAAAGCCTCCCTGCCTAACAGAGCCTCCCCGCCTCTTTGGGCTTAAGGATGTTGGCTTAAGGATCCCACCGTAAGAGAGCCTCCCCACCAAACAGAGCCTCCCCGCCTAACAGAGCCTCCCCGCCTAACAGAGCCTCCCCGCCTCTCTGGGCTTAAGGATGTTAGCTTAAGGATGTAGGGCTTAAGGATGTAAGGCTTAAGGATCTTACCAACTTTCACAACCTTATGCTTATCACCATGTGCAAACTTGTCCGAGCAAATCTCTAGCACGACTCATGCATCCTCTCGTAAGGAGACGCGTACGAGCGTAGCTCTAGTACGGTTATACTCATAGAACAGACCACTCACAAGCCACGTACGAGCAAAAGCTCCAGTACGGTTTATAAACATCATCATAGTTTCCAAATCAAGGTGCGAGCTAAGCTCCAGCATGTTTCATACAAATGAAAACGTTGAAATCCAGCGCGAGCGAGGCTCTAGCGCGATTTATGTCATACAAATATGATAGGTGGCTCATACACAATAAAACAATCCTGGCAATCGGGTTTTAGCACTCACAAATGCTTTTCCACAACAACCATACAATACTAGCCGACCCATCTACTAGCTTGCTTAAAACCAAGCAATTTCGTTTTGAAAAACATCAAAACATTAGATTTATGCAATTATTAGCCTTACTATCCCATTTCATAAAATCCACTTCAAATCCAAAACCACGCATATACTCCTCATCATTCACGAATACCATCAATCATTTAGTTGAGCAACCATGCATCTCATAAAACACCCGATAATCACCCACAAGTTCAAAGTACGAGCAGCTACCTCTATATACTCACAAAATTCCCTTACCTAGAATCGCGATGCGTGATTCCACTTCCTTATGCTGCTTACTCATACGGTTCGGTTCGCCTTCAACGAACTCTTCGGGACTGCACAAAATCGTATCCCGCATTATATTCGATCCATATATTGAAACCCTTGTGCTTGCTATAGTCAATTTAATCTATAGCCTCTATTAAAGCTTATTTGGCCTCGTTTCATTACTTTACCCATAGCTCGAGTCTATGGACCTTCTTAGGCCTATTAACTTATTCAAAGTCGATATCAAATCGACATAAAGCTCATAGCGTTCATATTTCATGAATTCCCTCGCTATGGCATTTATCAAGCATATTCATACTCATTTCCACAATTCCTCCAAACTCACAATGTAATCTCATTTAATCGTTTAAAATCATAAATATTACCCCAATAACAACTTTAGCATGCCATAAATCATAGGCTCATTCAACCCATAAATTCTCACATCATACCCATTCTAGGTTACACCAATTCAACCACATCCTAGATAATTTATCCATCAATACTCATACCAATCAACTCCAAAATCAATTAAATAGCTAATGCATTTGGATTGGAGTGTTAGAATCTTACCAATATGATTTCTCTTCTTGCTCCAAATGGTAATGCCCTTAACTCCTTCAATTCCAAAGATGGGAAGATGCCCTCTCACTATGTTGTTCTTCTCTTTGATAGGAACAACTTTGCCTCTAATGATCTCTCTCCAAATCTCACTGAAAATGGCTGATTTTAGAGAGGGAAAGTTAGGTTTTTGGGTTGAAAATGGGAGGTTAATATGTTTTTCCGAGATTTCCAGATTTTCAGCTCTCCTTATATAGAAATAGCTTGGGGAGATCGATCTGGTCCAAGAGGAGATCGATCTGGTCCCTTAAAATCCCTCTTTTTCACGGCATTTTTAAGCCTGAGATCGATCTGTCGAAGCAATGAGATCGATCTGTTGAAGCATGAGATCGATCTGTCGAAGTATGAGATCGATCTGTCGAAGTATGAGATCGATCTGGTCCCAAACAGAGAGCTAAGGAGATCGATCTGGGTGCTTGGGGATCGATCTTTCCACTACAGAATGCTTGGGAGATCGATCTGGCTCCATTGGAGATCGATCTGCTCTATTCTTTCGCCCAAATAAGAGCATTCTGGCTCTTCCAGATCGATCTCTCATCCTATGAGATCGATCTGGACCTCATGTTTTCCAGATTTCCTGCAGTTTCTTTGCTGCAACTCATACCAACACATCCTTAATCTATTGCCATGGCCATTTTCTCATCCATCCACCCTTATAACTTGAAAATGGCATCCATTCATACCTTATGCACATTGAAACTTGTGTGCATTCATTGTATGTTCAAAGGTATGCTACATAAAACCAAATGGAAGCATAACTTCATTCCATTTTACCACACTACTCATCTTGAGTCTCAATCACATCCATCACTTGCTTGACCTCATTTCTTCGTATTCATACTCAATGAAACTTGTATGTACGTTACAATTTATATTACACATACATACATTGAATCCATGGACTTACATCAATCATACTTTACATTACAAGTCCATTCATATTATTTGATCCAATTACACACATTACCCTTATACATATACGGGATCTTACATTCTCCCCTCCTTCAAGGAATTTGGTCCTCCAAATTAGAACTAAGTCACTCTTCAAACAGTTGGGGGTACTTCTCCCGTATCAAGTTCTCCAATTCCCACGTGACCTCTTCCGCCGTGTGGTGTTGCCAAAGCACTTTCACCAAGGGAATTGTCTTATTCCGCAACACTTTCTCTTTCCTGTCCAATATCCGAACCGGCTTCTCAACATACGTCATACTCTCATGGAGCTCCAACGGCTCATATCTTATCACGTGTGTCGGGTCCGGGTGATACTTCCGAAGCATCGAGACGTGGAAGACGTTGTGGACATTTGCCAAGTCCGATGGCAATGCCAATCTATACGCCTTATCTCCCACTCTCTCCAAAATCTCGAAGGGTCCGATATATCTAGGGCTCAGCTTGCCCTTCTTACCAAATCTCATAATACCCTTCGATGGTGATACCCTCAGAAACACCGACTCACCCTCATCAAACTCCAGTGGTCTTCGTCTCTTGTCAGCATAACTCTTTTGCCGGCTCTGAGCTGTCCGTAATTTCTCACATATCGACTGGACGTCCTTAGATGCCCGCTGCACTAAGTCCGGAGCAAAAATCTGTCTGTCACCAACCTCTTCCCATCCAATGGGGTAACGGCATCTACGCCCGTATAATGCCTCATAGGGTGCCATCCCGATACTAGCATGATAGCTATTATTATAAGCGAACTCGGCTAACTGCAGGTGGTCATCCCAGGAGCCTCTAAAATCCAGCACACACGCTCTCAACATATCCTCGAGGGTCTGTATAGTCCTCTCTGACTGTCCATCTGTCTAAGGATGAAAAGCGGTGCTAAAACTCAGTCGGGTCCCCAGCGCTTCCTAAAAATGTTCCCAGAAATGGGAAGTGAAGCGGGCATCCCTATCAGAAACAACGCTCACTGGTACACCATGTAGCCGTACTATCTCTCGAATATACAGGTTCGCTAACTGACTCAGTGTATCGGTAGCTCTCATAGCCAAGAAATGGGCGGACTTAGTCAACCGGTCCACAATAACCCATATGGCATCATGACCTCTACGGGTCCTTGGCAACCCCATCACAAAATCCATGGTGACATGCTCCCACTTCCATGTCGGTATCGGTAGAGGCTGCAATAATCCTGTAAGCTTCTGATGCTCTACCTTCACTTGCTGACAAACGAGACACTTAGCGACATATTTAGCAATGTCTCTCTTCATTCCAGACCACCAATAAACCTTTCGAAGGTTTTGATACATCTTGGTACTTCCCGGATGTATCGTATATTTCGATGAGTGAGCCTCTGATAAAATCATTCTCCTGATCTCAGGGTCCCTGGGAACGCATACTCTGCCTCTGAACCTCAATAAGCCATCAGCACTCTGCTCAAAATCAATACCCACACCTGTCTGTATCTGCCTCAGCCAATCGATACACCGTCGATCGCTCTGCTGGGCTTGCCGAATACGGCCAATCAACTCTGGCTCTAGTCTCAAACTAGCCATGATCTCAAGTCTCTCAGATCCAGGTGGGGTTACATCTAAACTGAGGTTCGTAAAGTGTTCTAACAATTCATGTTCCGGTACCATCATATAAGACACCAACCCAAGGCTCTTTCTACTCAAAGCATCGGCAACTACATTTGCCTTACCTGGGTGGTACATGATTTCACAATCATAGTCTTTCAGGAGTTCGAGCCATCTCCTCTGTCTCATATTCAGCTCTTTCTGCGAGAACAGGTACTTAAGGCTCTTATGATCTGTGAACACCTGAAATTTCTCACCATAGAGATAGTGGCGCCATATTTTCAATGCAAATACTACAGCCGCCAACTCCAAATCATGTGTCGGGTAGTTCCTCTCATGATCTTTCAACTGTCTAGATCCATAGGCAACTACCTTCCCATCCTGCATAAGCACACAGCCCAGTCCCTGGTGTGATGCATCCGTATACACCGAGAATCCTCCTGAGCTGGTAGGAATGGTGAGAACTGGAGCAGTCGTCAATCGACGCTTAAGCTCCTCAAAACTCCTCTCACATGCCACATCCCATGTAAACTTAACATCCCTACGTGTGAGGCGTGTCAACGGAGCAGCTAGTCTGGAGAAACCCTCTACAAATCTCCGATAATATCCTGTCAATCCCAAAAAACTCCTGATCTTAGTTACTGTCTTGGGCTGTTCCCACTGCACAACTGCCTCTATCTTGGATGGATCCACTGATACCCCATCCTTTGACACAACATGCCCCAGAAATGAGATCTGTTCCAACCAAAAGTTACACTTGCTGAGTTTGGCATACAATTCTCTCTCTCGGAGGGTCTGCAGAACTATCCTCAAGTGCTCCTCATGATCTTCCTTGGACTTGGAATAAACCAAAATGTCATCAATGAACACTATTACAAACTTGTCCAGGTATGGCTTGAATATATCATTCATCAATGCCATAAATGTTGCGGGAGCATTCGTCAGTCCGAATGGCATCACCAAAAACTCGTAGTGGCCATAACGGGTACGAAATGCTGTCTTGGGTATATCTCCACTCCTGATCCTCAATTGATGATACCCTGATCGCAGATCTATCTTAGAAAATACTTCTGCTCCTTGGAGCTGATCCAACAAATCATCGATTCTTGGAAGGGGATACTTGTTCTTAATGGTGGCCTTATTCAACAACCGGTAATCTATACACAGTCGGAGGCTTCCATCCTTCTTCCTTACAAATAGAACCGGTGCTCCCCAAGGTGAGACACTCGGTCTAATAAACCCCTTCTCCAGCAACTCTTGCAGCTATTTCTTCAGCTCTTCCAATTCTATCGGAGCCATTCTATAGGGTGGTTTCGATATCGGCTCTGTACCAGGCACTAACTCTATGTAGAATTCCATGTCCCTATCAGGTGGTAGTCCTGGTAATTCATCCGGAAAGACATCAGGGTAGTCCGTAATTACGGGTATGTCCTTCAATTCCGGGTGTGCCTCATCTATATCGACCACATAGGCAATGAACCCTTCACATTATCCTCTCCATCGTTAGAAACATAAACCATCACTCCACATTCAACATTTATCATAAACAAATAATTTATCTCTCAAGCAATATGCATTTAAAATAATGCTCCTTTATTTACAACAAACATGCTAGTTTCATATCATTTCTTTTTATCAAAGTTTACAATAAGATTGTCTAATCCTGAAAACATCAATGTTTCGGCATGACAATCCATCACAACACGATTGGTAGCCAACCAATCCATTCCCAAAATTACATCAAAATCATTCATATTCAATAAAATCAGATTGGCTATCATTTCCTTCCCCTCTATCTTTAACTTACAATCTTTACATACATGCCCAGTCAATTGACTATCATTCATGGGTGTGGAAATCATTAACATTTTATCCAACAATGTTGGTTTCACATATTTCAACAATTTATGTGCAAAGGAAGGTGATATGAAAGAATGCGTGGCACCAGGATCAAATAATACCAATGCTTCTAAATCAAAGATTCGGATGGTACCTTTAATCACATCCGTCGATGCGTCTGCAGTGTCCTGGTCCAGTGCATGTACTCTTCCTCTGCCCACACCCGCAGCCTGTTTCCCTTTTTCCTCAGCTGTAGCCCTCCTCCTCGGGGCTGCTGTCTCAACTGGAGCTCCCTCAGGCTCCTTGCCCTTCTGTGGGGCAATCTCCATCTTCTCGGGACAATGCTTAGCCATATGTCCTGGTCTCTCGCATCTAAAACACACCATAGGGGTCATCAGACAGGGCCTATTCCCATGAAATCTCCCACATCTCCTACACTGATCAGTAGTAGGTCGTGGTCCTCCAATAATCATACCCCTTGGCGCAGTCAAGGCTGGGTATACGGGAGGTCTAGCGGCTCTCTCCCGCACCTCCTCAATCTTTGGCCTCTTCTCGAAAAATCTTTGACCATCTCTCTTGGCCACTTTTCCAAACCCGGATCTCTTCCGATCCTTGTCCTTTCTAACACTGACTCTCCCAAGCTCGGAGGCATTTCGCTCAAAGTCTTGTTCACATAACTGAGCCTTATGTACAGCCTCCTCATAAGTCATAATATCGAAGGGAGCTAGCTTAGTCCGGATGGCCAATCTCAATCCATCCATGAACTTCTGAATCTTCCGGGTCTCACTACCCATCGTGTCAGGGTCATATCTCCCCAATGACATAAACTTGGACTCATACTCGTCCACAGTTCGGTTCCCCTGAACCAAGTTCATAAATTCCATCCGCAATTTCCTCTGTACGGTAGCTGGAATATACTGTCTCCTGAAGGCCTCTAGAAATATCTCCCACGAGATCTCAGAGTGTCTGGCCCTCAAAATAATCTCGGTGGACCTCCACCAATGCTCGGCCTCGCCTTTCAGCATAAACACGGCAAAGGCAACCTTCTCACTTGAAGTGCATCGGAAAAACCTATACAGTTTCTCCATCTCATACACCCAATCCTCCGTAATCACTGGGTCCTTTACCCCTCTAAACACTGGGGGTTTTAGCGCTTGAAACTCTCGCAGCCTGCTCAAGTCGCAGTCATAACCCAAATCACTACCCGCTCTGCTGTGGAGCGATAGGAGAAGCTATATCCTGAGCTGGAGGTGGTGTAACTGTAGCTGTCTCAGCAGTCTGAGGTCTCTCCTCCTCTGCAACTGCCTGTTCAGTAGTAGGCTGTGCCGCGGGACCTCGTCTGTCACCGGCGCCCAAGGCCTGCATGACTATCTCCACCAAACTCTCAATACTCCGCTCTAATCTAGCGAAGCGAGCCTCAGTATCCTCTGCTCTCTCAGCAGGGTTCTGTGGAGCCTGCTCAGTCTGTGGCTCCGCACGGCTCTCAGGCCTGCCTCTACGGCCTCTAACACATGCTCTCGCCCCTCTACCTTGGCGTGTAACTGGCATAGTGCCTAACTTCCTGTATTATAATAATTCATTAAGCTCAATCCATCACGGTATACACAGTTATATCTAAACAAAAGCACAGTACTATGGGGATGTACTTTCCTACGTTTTATTAATGACTCACATCAGGCCAACACAGCTCTGATACCAATCTCTGTCACGACCCAATTCCATTCTCTTTAACCGAAAATCACTAAAAATTTTTCGCGTTTTACTGTTACCTTACCCGGTCGTGAACTAAACTCACCACACACTGTTGGGCTGTGAGCCAATAATAAACACCACATCTCATTCATTCTCAATTAATTAAAACGATGTCATACATGTGCATTTAATCGTGTACTTATACGAATACATGTTTTACTGACATCTACATCCCCCATAAGTACAACTCAAAAGAATACTGTGCTTTTACATTGTTTAGATACAAAAAGAATCACTGTGTATATACCTCTTAGCGATGGAGATGCTGCGGAGTCCAAAATAATACGCCTCAGTCCTCACTGGGCTACTATGCACGCTCTGTAGGGGGGAAAAGTAGAGTGGGATGAGCAACCACACGCTCAGTAAGGCAATAATGCAAGCATGGTAGATAACTACTCTATCTACATGCTGATAGTGTTATGCATAAATCATTTATAGTAGGAGCATGAGGAATAAAACTATGCCATGTGAGTATACATATATATCATGTATCAAAATCATGTGCATTGGCATATAAAACATGGTAGAAACATCATGTATAAATCATCTCATGCTCAATCTCGTTTAAATTCATAAAAGGGCAATTCTTTAAGAAACCTCCTTTTTAAACCAACACCATAATAACCACCAAATCAACTCACAATCACAAACACATTTTCATTCCACAATTCACGCATGTGTATAAATCTAGGTCACTATATCAAAAGTGCCTATGTGAACCATTACATCATAAATCATCCCAAACCACACGCATCCGGGTGTGCGGGGTATCATGCTGGCACGAAGATGGATTATCCCTCGCCAGACTTTCTCATCACATAACCATCATGCGGTACATCGTACTCCATGTGATATACACGGTACAGCGTACTCCACAAACTCATATCGTGATTGGGGGTGCCATTCCTAGGTCTTATCTAACCCATACCAAGAGTGTTCCATATTCCGTGAAGGAGAGCCTCCCTGCCGAACAGAGCCTCCCCACTTAACAGAGCCTCCCTGCCTCCTCGGGCTTAAGGATGTTAGCTTAAGGATGTAGGGCTTAAGGATCCTTCCGTAAGAGAGCCTCCCCACCGAACAGAGCCTCCCCGCCTAACAGAGCCTCCCCGCCTCTTTGGCTTAAGGATGTCGGCTTAAGGATGTAGGGCTTAAGGATCTTACTATACCCATGTAGGAGAGCCTCCCTGCCTAACAGAGCCTCCCCGCCTCTTTGGGCTTAAGGATGTTGGCTTAAGGATCCCACCGTAAGAGAGCCTCCCCACCAAACAGAGCCTCCCTGCCTAACAGAGCCTCCCCACCTCTCTGGGCTTAAGGATGTTAGCTTAAGGATGTAGGGCTTAAGGATGTAAGGCTTAAGGATCTTACCAACTTTCACAACCTTATGCTTATCACCATGTGCAAACTTGTCCGAGCAAATCTCTAGCACGACTCATGCATCCTCTCGTAAGGAGACGCGTACGAGCGTAGCTCTAGTACGGTTATACTCATAGAACAGACCACTCACAAGCCACGTACGAGCAAAAGCTCCAGTACGGTTTATAAACATCATCATAGTTTCCAAATCAAGGTGCGAGCTAAGCTCCAGCACGTTTCATACAAATGAAAACATTGAAATCCAGCGCGAGCGAGGCTCTAGCGCGATTTATGTCATACAAATATGATAGGCGGCTCATACACAATAAAACAATCCCTACAATCGGGTTTTAGCACTCACAAATGCTTTTCCACAACAACCATACAATACTAGCCGACCCATCTACTAGCTTGCTTAAAACCAAGCAATTTCATTTGGAAAAACATCAAAACATTAGATTTATGCAATTATTAGCCTTACCATCCCATTTCATAAAATCCACTTCAAATCCAAAACCACGCATATACTCCTCATCATTCACGAATACCATCAATCATTTATTTGAGCAACCATGCATCTCATAAAACACCCGATAATCACCCACAAGTTCAAAGTACGAGCAGCTACCTCTATATACTCACAAAATTCCCTTACCTGGAATCGCGATGCGTGATTCCACTTCCTTAAGCTGCTTACTCATACGGTTCGGTTCGCCTTCAACGAACTCTTCGGGACTGCACAAAATCGTATCCCGCATTATATTCGATCCATATATTGAAACCCTTGTGCTTGCTATAGTCAATTTAATCTATAGCCTCTATTAAAGCTTATTTGGCCTCGTTTCATTACTTTACCCATAGCTCGAGTCTATGGACCTTCTTAGGCCTATTAACTTATTCAAAGTCGATATCAAATCGACATAAAGCTCATAGCGTTCATATTTCATGAATTCCCTCACTATGGCATTTATCAAGCATATTCATACTCATTTCCACAATTCCTCCAAACTCACAATGTAATCTCATTTAATCGTTTAAAATCATAAATATTACCCCAATAACAACTTTAGCATGCCATAAATCATAGGCTCATTCAACCCATAAATTCTCACATCATACCCATTCTAGGTTACACCAACTCCACAACATCCTAGATAATTTATCCATCAATACTCATACCAATCAACTCCAAAATCAATTAAATAGCTAATGCATTTGGATTGGAGTGTTAGAATCTTACCAATATGATTTCTCTTCTTGCTCCAAATGGTAATGCCCTTAACTCCTTCAATTCCAAAGATGGGAAGATGCCCTCTCACTATGTTGTTCTTCTCTTTGATAGGAACAACTTTGCCTCTAATGATCTCTCTCCAAATCTCACTGAAAATGGCTGATTTTAGAGAGGGAAAGTTAGGTTTTTGGGTTGAAAATGGGAGGTTAATATGTTTTTCCGAGATTTCCAGATTTTCAGCTCTCCTTATATAGAAATAGCTTGGGGAGATCGATCTGGTCCAAGAGGAGATCGATCTGGTCCCTTAAAATCCCTCTTTTTCACGGCATTTTTAAGCCTGAGATCGATCTGTCGAAGCAATGAGATCGATCTGTTGAAGCATGAGATCGATCTGTTAAGTATGAGATCGATCTGGTCCCAAACAGAGAGCTAAGGAGATCGATCTGGGTGCTTGGGGATCGATCTTTCCACTACAGAATGCTTGGGAGATCGATCTGGCTCCATTGGAGATCGATATGCTCTATTCTTTCGCCCAAATAAGAGCATTCTGGCTCTTCCAGATCGATCTCTCATCCTATGAGATCGATCTGGACCTCATGTTTTCCAGATTTCCTGCAGTTTCTTTGCTGCAACTCATACCAACACATCCTTAATCTATTGCCATGGCCATTTTCTCATCCATCCACCCTTATAACTTGAAAATGGCATCCATTCATACCTTATGCACATTGAAACTTGTGTGCATTCATTGTATGTTCAAAGGTATGCTACATAAAACCAAATGGAAGCATAACTCCATTCCATTTTACCACACTACTCATCTTGAGTCTCAATCACATCCATCACTTGCTAGACCTCATTTCTTCGTATTCATACTCAATGAAACTTGTATGTACGTTACAATTTATATTACACATACATACATTGAATCCATGGACTTACATCAATCATACTTTACATTACAAGTCCATTCATATTATTTGATCCAATTACACACATTACCCTTATACATATACGGGATCTTACATCTGGTCCCCTTAAATCCCTCTTTTTCACGACATTTTAAGCATGAGATCGATCTGTCGAGGCATGAGATCGATCTGCTCCCAAACAGAGAGCTCAGGAGATCGATCTGGGTGCTTGAGGATCGATCTTTTCACTACAGAATGCTTAGGAGATCGATCTGGCTCTATTGGAGATTGATCTGCTCTATTCCATTGCCCAAATAAGAGCATTCTGGCTCTTCCAGATCGATCTCTCATCCTATGAGATCGATCTGCCCTTCATAATTTCCAGATTTTTTGCAGTTCTTCTTCAGCAACACTTACCAAACTTCATACATTTTGTTGCCATGATCATTTTCTCATCCAATCATCTTTGAGGCTTGACAATGACATCATCCACACTTCATACACATTAAAACTTGTGTAGAATCTTTGTATGACCAATGGTACTTAATATAAACAAAAATGGAAGTGCACAACTTATGCAATTCTACTTCCATTTTACCAAACTACTCATAATCCATTCCACTCACATTCTCCACATGTTTAAGTCCATTTCTTTACATTCACACATAATGTAACTTGTATGTACAATCACAACTCTTATTACAAGTGTGTACATTAACTTATGGATTTACATCACATATACTTCACTTATGAATTCATAGTACAACTCTATTTACATTTCTATATACATATATACCATTATACATATACGGGGTCTCACAGGAGGTAGGTCAGTCCATCCCGTCGGTTCTGTCCGATATCAAGCATCCGAAGATGCCACTCGCATCTGAAGCTGCGACATAATCAATCCCAGTACGGTACAACGTACTCCATACAACTTGCACGGTACAATGTACTCCGTGGACCCACATGTCATATCAATAATCGTGCCTATCTTAAATCGCACGTGCGAGCATATTTAATTGGCGTGACACACAGTCTACCTGATGCTCCAAGCATGGCTCATTGCATGTCTCATAAAATCAGTGCGAGCAATGCTCCAGCACTTTCATAAAATCAAGAAAAATCTTGTACAAGCAAAGCTTCAGCACGTGTTTCATTAAATCTCATAAGATCTAGTGTGAGCTAAGCTCCAGCACTCTATCAAAATCATGTTAAACTAGTGCGAGCTAGGCTCCAGCACTGTGTCATAAAAATCAAGAAAAAATCTGGTGCGAGTTAGACTCCAGCACCCTATCATGAAAATCACATGAAAATCTGGTGCGAGTTAGACTCCAGCACCTATGCATGTAAAACTCTAGTGTGAGCCCATACTTCAGCACTAATGCATGCATCACACAAATCAAAACTCGTGCGAGCTAAGCTCTAGCACATCTCATGCATGTCAAATCATTAAAACTAGTGCGAGCAATCGCTCCAGCACCTTTTTATGCATACCATGTCACACAAATCGGTGTGAGCAACCACTCCAGCACCATTATGCACACTCACAAACTCATATATAGTGTGAGTAAGGCTTCAACACCATCTGTTTTCATATAACCTTGATAGTTGGCCCTTTTTCCAAATAAATTTCATTTAAATCTAAATAACACTTACGTAGTGTTATCTTGTGAAATTTATGCAAATACTGGCCAATCTACCAATTTACTTTGCTAAAAAGTCACAAACATTCCTCAAATCATGCATTTCATGCTTTCACCATCCTTAGGTGAATTTCCCTCGGTAGGGCTAAAATAATCTTTTACCTATTCCGAGTCCTTAAAATTTTTAATCCATTTCTAGGACCTTTATACAATTTTAGTGTATACAAAAGCTATTAAAATACGCGTAGCTACCTCTAGCTACTCACAAAATTCCCTTACCTCATTTTTCTGTACAGTTTGACCTTTTCACTGATGTCTCGTCACGCAGTCTGATTTGCTCCAAATCTAATCTCCGGAGCTGCGTATAACTATTTATCCGATCAGAAATCATTCAATTAACTTTATTTCATCATTTCTGAGCTTAATTCAAAGTATTGGGCCCGTTTACAATCTTAGGCCCAATTGCACCTTAATGGACCTTAATCGGCCTTCAGCCCATTTTTCACTTACTATTCACATTATCGAGGCCTATTAGGCTCATTGGGCGCATCAGTATTTATTGTGCCTCATTCTAAACTCTCGGATAGCTCAATTGATTATTTACAACAATTTATCTCAAATTTCAGAATTTAATTCATTTTATACGGAATTAATCCGTAATTTATGCGGTAATTTTCTAACACGCATAACTATGCAAATTGTCGTAAACAAGGGTTACTTACCTAAGATTCCATGATAGTACACAAATCGAGGCTGACTCAAGCTCTCGTTTGACGTCAATTGTCGAGCTACACAATTACATATTTTTTCGGGTCAATTTTCAGTCGAATATTAATCATATTAAATATTTCAAAATTTAAATCGATCAATTTCGATCGCTTATTGGCTTACCCATAGCTCGATTGCATCATTGGAATTTTCCCCAATTTTCCTCTTTTTCTCTTTTTTTTCTTCTTTTCTAGCTGAACCGGTTCGGCCCCGGTTTAGACCAGTCCAGTGCAGTCTGATTTGATTTTCTTTTTTGTCGTTCGGAGTTTCACCGACCGATTCTTAATCGGCTTCCATCTCCAGTAGGTCCGCGGGCTGTTCGATACACGGATTTGGCCTTGATTCCGCCAGTGGTGGCCGAAAGTGGCCGATCCGACCTCTTCTCTCCTCGGCGTCGGTGCCTCTTTCTTCCCACGCCATTCGGTAGTGTTTCTCGTAGATCCGGGCCTGGATCGATGCCGCTGTCACTCCCTTTGGCCGGTGGTGAGATGCTTCCCCTTCCTCCCGCCTCCTATCGTCTCTCTCTCCTTCATTTTTCTATTTTTCTCTCGGTTTCTCTCCCTTTTCCCCTTTCTCCCTTGCTGGTCGCGTCGCCTTCTCCCTCTACCAGTGCCGGTGAGGCTCGACTCCTTCTCCCTCATGGGCTTCTCCTCGGTGACTCGGTAGAGGCAAAAGGGAGGCTAGGTCTCCCTTGGTCTTCTGCTTCCTTCTGTTTCTCTCTTTTCATAATCGCAAATCGCGATTCTGTTTCTTTCCTTTTTTTTCTATTTCTTTTATTTATTTATTTATTATTATTTTATTGAAATAAAAAATAATATTTCGGCCAAAATATCTAAGAAATCATATTTTATTCATTAAATCAATTAAATGAATTTATTTGTATTATTTCGCCTTTTCGGTATATTTTTCCAATATTTTCGGGATAATTTCTCGAAGTGAAAATTTGGATTAATTCCAATAAATTCATATCTTGATCAGTTGGACTCGAAATTCAATATTTTTCTCGTTATTGATCAAGATTTCTCAATTCCATATTTTTAATGAAATTTTTCTTATCGAATTTATAACGAATGTTAGGTCTTTTGACTATTTTACCCTTGCACGTGTTCGGACTAAACTAATCTAACTTCCCTTCACGAACCTTTTCTCATTTCAGGTTTTAAATCCTTTCCTCCAATCCGAATGGTCCGAATCCCATTCATTTAATCTATGGTCATTTCAATCCTTCATTTGATCTTTAAATGCATTCGAAAATTTTTATTCATTCCTTTTGCATTTTTCATTCACGTACAACTCTTCTTATGATTCAATTTACATCCAACCATGTTTACATCATATGAATCATAAGAAATTTTGATAAAAATCGGGTCTTACACCTTAGCTTTTGAAATTGGTCCAACAACTTACAATGTTCATAAACATGCTATTTTCAAGAGCCTAACAATGCGTAATCTATTTTATCATCATTCAACCTATAACACAAATACAATATTTAACATAATCGGCTAATTCAATATAGTTTGAGGGCCTGTACAGTGGAAAAATCAGGGTTTTACATGTTTGGTGTGGATGGGAATTTCATTTTTTTGATGGTTGCCACACTACCACACTTAGTCGCCATTTGGTGCTCCAATACTTAGCTAAAGTTTCAACTTGGAAGTTGTTGCTTCAAATTGCTATAAGAACACCTCACCAAAGATTTGACCACTTAGGGCACGATAATACTTTTTATCAATGACCTTTGGCATGGATGTGGATTTCATTTGTTGATGGTTGGCATACACTACCATGCTTGGTCACAATTTAATGCTCTAACACTTAGCTAAATTTTCATCGTTGAAGTTGCGACTTGAAATTGCTGTAAAATAACTTAGCCAATTTTTTTACTCTTGGGGTACGACTCCACACTTTGTCATTGACCTTTAGTGTAGATGAGTATTTCATTTGTTGATGGTTGGTACACTACCACACTTGGTCACGACAACACTTATACAAATTTTCATCATAAAAGTAGTGACTTCAATTCGCTGTAAAAAGATAGCCAAATTTTTTACCGTTTGGGGCATGACACCACACATTGTCGATAACCTTTAGTGTGGATGAGGACTTCAATTTTTAAAGGTTAGCACACTACCACACTTGGTCAAAATTTGGTGCTCCAATACTTAACTAACTTTTCACCATGGAAGTTGCAGCTCCAAATCACTATAAAAAGATAACCAAATTTTTGGATGTTTGAGGCATGACACCACACTTTGTTAATGACCTTTGACATGGATGAGGATGTTAAGACCCAAATCGCCTAAAAACCACTACAAATGTTTTTTCGATTATTCTTTAATTCTTACCTTTCTCTCATGGTTACCATCCTACCAACAGTTGGGTTATGATTCAGTGTTAGTTCCCAGATACTATTTACCATTCCATTTCCATATTCACATTCACATATCAAGATTTACTATCCTTTCACTTTAACTAAATACATATACAATGGTACTTACATAACTCTACATCCCCAACATCATATCCGTTTACAGTACTGTGCATTTACATGTTCATATACAAAACTATACAAATGTGTATACCTGAATCTCGATGGGACGCAGCGGATACCAAAGATGCAAGTCCTCAGCCGTACTCAAACTATTGAAAGTACTCTGTAGAGGGGGAAAATAATGGGGGTGAGCTTTTCAGGCTCAGCAAGAGATACATTTAAAATATGTTTAAATACTCAAAACAGGGTAAAACTCGTGGTTTTACAAATCATCATAGACATGGGCTATAGTAGAGATGCTCAGTTTCATATATGCATTTGAAACATGCTTAAATCATTGTTTACACATTATGCATCACTTGGGTAAAACTCAAATATAGTATGCATATCATACGGTGTAAAGAAGTAAAAAACATTTCATCTCATCAAATCATACATATCGTATCTCAAGGGCTACCTTAAAACTTCATCATAGAAAACATATGCTAATAGCAATAGTAAAAAAAAGGTAGCATGAGATGTACAAAAACAGAAATATCCTTCCGTCAATTCATCGTGGAGCCAAGCATAATCATATACTCGTCCCGAAAGACATCATACATCAGGTCCCGTAGGACATTCATCATAGGTACATATGGTCATTCTACAAAGGAGCTGTAGGACTGGATTAGGGTTGCACACTGCCCTATCTCGTGCACCACCAAGTGTGGACTATAAGCACGAACTCACGTGCACCACCAAATGTGGACTATATGCACATTTCAAGTCAGAGCCCTGCCCGTTCCCCAGCCGTTGACTAGGAAGATCCTCGATCGTCTTCATACACTACCCTATGTATGTAAGACCCATCCCAGATCACTCTGACCTCGTCACATCATGCCTTTGCGGGACTCTAGCCCGCTTACCCCAAAAACATGGTTTTCATAAATCTTTACGAGCCTCTTACCCATTTCTTGTGGAAAACCATAGTTTCAAATCATTTCTTGGGACTTTAACCCATGTAATCATAAAAAGATAGTTTGTAAACCCCTTCGGTACTTTAACCCGTATCATGAAAACATTGCTTTCGTAAAACATTCTCGGGGCTCTTCCCCGTCATTTCATGAAATCAAACCATGTTTTCTTCTTCATATTGAAAAATCACATTTTCATAAACATGTGAAGTAAAATGTATCTCGTGCATGTAGCAAACACGTTGAAAAACTCAGGAAACAGTTTATTTTCGATTTCTAAGGCATTGCAGCATATTTAATAAAATCCCATTCAACTAACATGCATAAAGTCATTGGTAATGTAGGTGGAGCACTAATGCTACTTTAAATTGCATCCCTTACCTCACTTTACATTGTATAGTCTAACTTTTTCAAAAAATGTCACATCACGCAGTCCGATCTGCTCCCAATCAAATCTCTAGAGCTGCATATAATTATTTATTAGGTCAAAAATCATACAATTAACTGTATTTCATAATTTATGAGCTTAATTCAAAGTATTGGTCTCGTTTACAATTTTGGGCCCGATTGCACCTTAATAGGCCTTAATCGGCATTAAGCCCATTTTCCAGTTACTATTCACATCATCGAGGCCTATTGGGCTCATTGGGCACACCTACAATTTATTGGGCCTTGTTCTAAACTCTTGGATAGCTCAAATAATTATTTACGACAATTTATCTCCAATTCCAAAATATAATTCATTTTATGCAAAATTAAATTCATAATTTATGCGGTAAATTTCTAACATGCATAACGGTGTAAATTGTCATAAATAAGGGTTACTTACCCGAGATTCTGTGATAGTACACAAATCGAGGTTGACTTGAGCTCTCGTTTGTCGCCAATTATCGAGCTACACATTTATATATTTTTAGGGCAAATTCAATTAAATATATGTTTAAATAATTATTTCAAAAATTAAATCGGTCCATTTGACCACTTACCAGCTTACCCATAGTTCAACTGCATCGCTAGATTTTTTTTCCATTTTTACTTTTCTTCTTTCTTTTTTTCTTTTTCTTTTTTTTCTTCTTTTCTGGCTGAACAGGTTCGGTCCGGTTCAGCCCGATTCAATCCAGTTTGATTCAGCCCGATTTAGTTCGGTTCAATTTTCTCCTTCGCCGTTCGGAGCTTCGCTGGCCGGTTCTTCGCCGGCTTCCTTTTCTAACTTGTCCGCGAGGTCGTCCGATTCACGGATCTGGTGTCGGTTTCACCAGGACCGGCCGAAAATGGCCGGTCCGACCTCTTTTCTCTACAGCGTTGCTGTCGTTTTTCCTCTTCCGCCGTTGACGACGTTGCCGGCCATTTCACTGGCTGATCGAACCACTAATAGGTCGTTCTTCGCCTAGGGGATGTTCGACTGGTGGTGGTTAGGGCTAATCGGTGCCTCAAATCTCCTTTTCCTCTCTCGGTTTCTCTTGGCCCTTCATCTTTCTCCTTTCGCTGGCGTTCTCTTGCCGTTCTTCGGGTTGTTGGTGCCGTTGGTGGCTGGGTTACCTCGTCGCCTCTCATCTGGGCTTCTCCGTGGCGGCCTCCGTTCGGTGAGGCAGAAGGGGGAGGCTAGGTCTCCCTCGAGTCTTCTGTTTCTTTCTGTTTTTCAGAATTGCGATTTCGTGGTTCTTTTTTTTTAAAATTTTTAATTTTTTTAATATTATATTATATTTTACTAAAATATAATATAATATATTATATACCCAAAATATCCCAAATATATATATTTAAATCAATTAAATATATATATATTTATCTTATTATTTTATTTTTTTCAGTGTATTTTTCTCATATTTTTGGGATAATTTCTCGATGTGAAAAATTTCGATTTATCGTAATAAATTTGTATCTTGATCAATTTAACCTGCATTTAATTATTTCTCCTTTATTGATCAAGATTTCCTAAATCCATGTTTACAGTGTAAATTTCTTATCGAATTGACACTGAATTTTGGGTCTTTTGACCGTTTTACCCTTTAACGTGTTCGGGACCAAATCAGCACAACTTCCCTTCACAAACCCTTTCTCATTTCATGTTTTAAATTCTTATCTCCAATCTAAATGGTCTGAATCTCATTCGTTTAATATGTGACCATTTAAATCTCTATTTGATCTTTAAATGCATTCGAGAATTTTTATTCATTCCATTTGCATTTTTCATTCGCGTAAAACTCTTCTTATGATTCAATTTACATATAATCATGTTTACATCACGTGAATCATAAGGAAATATGATAAAAATTCAAGTCTTACAGAGGACTTCTTTAATAGTTGGCACACTACCACACTTGGTTACGAATTGATGCTCCAATACTTAGCTAAATTTTCACCATGAAAGTTGCGGCTTCGAATCGCTATAAAAGGACTTAGCCAAATTTTTGGCCACTTAGAGCATGACACCACAGTTTGTTAATGACCTTTGGCATGAATAAAGATTTCACTTGTTGATAGTTAGTGCTCTACCACACTTGGTCACAATTTGTTGCCCTAACACTTAGCCAAATTTTCATTATAAAAGTTGCAACTTCAAATCGTTGTAAAAAGATATCTAAATTTTTGACTGCTTGGGGTGAGACATCACACTTTGTCAATAACTATTAATGTGGATGAGGATTTTATTTGTTGATTGTTAGAACACTAAAACACTTGGTCACAACCCCATACTTTACCAATGACCTTTGGTGTGGATGAGGACTCCATTTTTTTTATGGTGGCACACTACCACACTTAGTCACCATTTGTTGCTCTAACACTTAACCAAATTTTTATCATGGCAGTTGCGACTTCAAACTGCTGAAGAAAGTCTGCTAGATTTTTGGCTGCTTGGGGCATGATGCCACACTTTATTAATAACCTTTGGTGTGGATGAGGACTTCATTTTTTATGGTTGGCACACTACCATACATGGTCACAATTTAGAGCTCTAACACTTTGCTAAATTTTCATCATAGAAGTTGCAACTTCAAATCATTGTAAAAAGACTTAAACAAAATTTTAGCCGCTTAGGGCATAATACCACAGATTGTCTAATAAGTGTGGTGTGAATAAGGGTTCCATTTTATGCTTGTTGACACACTACCAAACTTTGTTAGAAATTCTAGTTTGAAAGCTTAGCCAAATTTTCACCAAGGAAGCTTTGACTTCGAATTGTTGTAAAATGACTTAACTGAAATTTTGGTCATTTGAGGTCTAATGAGTGTGGCACGAATGAGGGCTCTATTTTATGCTAGTTAACACTCGACCACACTTTGTCACAATTTCTCATTTAAACACTTAGCCAAATTTTCAGTAAGGAAGCTTCGATTCAAATCACTATAAAATGATTTTGCCCAAGTTTAGATTGTTTGGGGTGTAACACTATCTTTCTTTAATGTGTGTGGCATGAATGAGGGCTCCATTTTATGATTGTTGACACACTACCAAACTTTGTCATAATTTCTCATTTCAACACTTATCAAAATTTTACTAAAGAAGCTTGACTTCAAATCATTGTAAAAAGACTTAGCCAAAATTTTGGCTGCTTGGGGCGTGAAAATCACACTTTGCAATAACTTTTGGCGTGAATGAGGATTTCATTTATTAATGGTTGAACACTACAACACTTTGTCACAAATTGTTGTTTCAACACTTAGCGAAATATTTACCAATGAAGCTTCGACTTCAAATGGCTCTAAAATGACTTAGCCAAAATTTAGGTTGTTTGGGGCAGGACACCATGCTTTGTATAATAAGTGTGGCGTGAATGGGGGCTCTATTTTATACTTGTTGACATAGTACTGCACTTTTTCATAATTTCTTGTTTCAACAGCTAGCCAAATTTTCACCATGGAAGCTTTGACATTAATCACTGTAAAATGACTTAGCCAAAATTATGGTCGTTTGAGGTGTGACACCATGATTTGTCTAATGAGGTGGTGTGAATGAAGGCAACATTTTATACTTGTTGACACATTACCACACTTTTGTCACAATTTCTCATTTCAACACTCAGCCAAATTTTGCCAAAGAAGCTTCGACTTCATATCACTCTAAAGTTGCTTAACCAAAATTTTGCTCATTTATGGCGGGACATCATGCTTCGTCTAATGAGTGTGGTGCAAATGAGGGCTTCATTTTAATCGTGATGACACACTACCACACTTTTTCATAATTTCTCGTTTCAATATTTAGCCAAATTTTCATCAAGGATGCTTCGACTTTAAATCAATGTAAAATGACTTAGCCAAAATTTTGGTTGATTGTGGCATGACACCATGCTTTGCCTAATGGTGTGGTATGAATGAGGGCTCCATTTTATGCTTGTTAGTATACTACCATATTTAGTCCCAATTTGGTGTCCTAAATTTGAATGTCACTATACTTAGCCGATTTTTTTCTTTGAAGGTTGCGACTTCGCATCGTTGCCTTAAGACTTAGCCAAATTTCTTAATTTCTGGAGCGCATTGCCACACTTTGCTAATGTATTGGGGCGTGAACGAAGGCTTCATTTCTTTGTCATCAGTATATCATCACATTTGGTTACATTTCCACCAACTTTGGATATCACCATACTTAATCCATTTCTTTTCTTTAGTGGTTGCATCTTTGAATCACTATTTCAAGACTCAGCCCAATTTCTCATTGTTTGTAGCGCATGGCCACTCTTTGTCAATGCATTGCGGCATGAATCAAGAGCTTCATTTCTTTGTCATCACACTTGGTCACATTTTTGCCAACTTTGGATGCCACCATACTTACTGAATTTCCTTTCTTTGATGGTTACGTCTTTGAATCGTTGTTTCAAGACTTAACAAAATTTCTCATTATTTGGAGTGTGCGACAACTCATTGTTAATGCATTATGACATGAATTAAAGGCTTAATTTTTTTTTTTTGCTATTGGCATATCATCACCTTGGTCACATTTTTTCCAACTTTAGATATTAGAATAGTTAATCAATTTCTCTTCTTTATTGGATGCATCTTTCAATCGTTGTTTCAAGAGTGAACCAAAGTTCTAATTTTTTTGAAGAGCACGACTACTTTTTATCAATGCATTGTGGCATGAATCAAAGGTTTTATTTCTTTGTTATTTGCACATCATCACACTTGGTTACATTTTCGCCAACTTTGAGTCTTACCACACTCAGCCGAGTTTTCTTCTTTGAGAGTTTTAACCTTGGTTTGCTGTCACATCACAACCAAAATTTTTATGTTTTAGAGCGCTTTACCACTTTTTTTAATGCTTTCTAGCGTGAATAAGAGCTTGCTTTCAGTATCATTTGTATATCATCACACTTAGTCATATTTTGGTTGTTTTTTAGGTCACCACACTTGTTCAATTTTCTAATATGAGCAGTACGACTTCGTTTCGATGTTACCATACTTAGCTAAAACTTATTGATTGTTCAAAGCTCGTCACCCTTTTTTATCACAACTTTGTGGTGTGAATTATGGATCTATTTCATTATCATTAGTGCATCATCATGCATAGCCATATTGGCCATCTTTTGGTATTACTATGCTTGGCTAATTTTTCAATGTGAGGAGTGTGGGAATGCTATAACCACACTTAGCCAAATTTTTACTATGCAAGTTGTGGCATCAATTCGCTGTCACCATACTTGGACAAATTCTCTCTCCCTTCATTTCCATGACATTGTGTTTAAGCGAATTCTCGCCTTATTCTTGACATTTTCAGCTAAGGTATGTTCCAAAAGTTGGAAGTTTTCTTCACTTCTTGTTAAAGTAGTGTGCAACACTTAAGTGTCTCAAGTGTTGTCAATGTTGTCTTCACACTTTGGTGATTTTTGCATGATTTCCTACAATACCAATGTTTCATGTAGTTAGGTGTGCCTTCATACTTAAACTAGTTTTCATCCTTTTGGGCATCACTTTTCACATTGTCACATGAATGTGTCATCCTACTTAGACAAACTTTCATCATTTTGGGAATGGCTGCTCACTTTGTCACATTGATGTGTCTCCCTACTTAGACAAATTTTCATTCTTTTGGGCATCGCTTCTTGCATAGTCACATGGATATGTCTCCTTAGTTAGACAAACTTTCATCCTTTTGGGCATAGCTTCATATCTACATAAACCTCTCATTTTCTTAGGCGTGGCACTATATTTAACTGTCTCTTCAAGTTTGTTGGTGCTTATTCCATTCTTAGTCCTTTTTGAAACTTGTTGGTGTGATCCGTATGCTTGGTCATTTCTCATGCTTGTGGTCGTTAGGCTTAGCTACATTTTTCATGCCCAATCGATGAATGACACTTCCAATGCTTGATCATTTTTTTGTTTAAATGACGAGTGGCACTTTTAACACTTAGCCATCATGTGTGTCTTCTTTTGTAAGGATAATGGCTTTGTTCTTGGATGATGTACGCTTAGCCAAATAGGCTAGTCACTTAGCCTTATCATCTATTCTTTGTTGACTATTGCTTTGATACTTAGTTGCTTTTCATTTATAGTAATAAACTACTGATTTCATTTGAATGAATGCCTCTTGCTCATACTTGGTCATTTTGGCCATTTCTTCTTTAACATTAATGACATCAGATATCATTGCTCAACAAGGGTAGCATTAGGCAAATATGGATTCTTGCTCGGATGGCACCTTTGTGGCTCTTGGATACTTAGCCAATTTCACTCGAGATGCATTCACATAGCCGAGTAGAGCTTTTGATCCTTTTGTACTTGGTCATTTAAGATCATAGGCCGTCAGGTCACCTTGTTTGAGTGATTTTTAAAGTGTTTTTTGCTAGAACCTTTGCTTGTTTCAAGCTCTTTTGAATTTTACCTGAGTAAGGTTTCTCGATCGAGTGACTATCATAGCACTTAGTTCTTTTGGTGATACTCAAAACATGCTTTTATCCTAAAATGAATGCCTATTTAGTTCGGGTGAATCTTCATAATGCTTAGGCTTATTGTTTCTCATATCATATTTAGCATACTTAGGCCATTAAGCAACCATTCTTGCTATGGTCACTTGATATTGGTAGAGTTTTTCTTTAATAATTTTCTTTACACCTTTTATTTAATAAGGGATATCATCGTCGCTGAAAAATATCGTTAAGTCTTTCTTCGTTTGGGTCATTGGACAAAATGAAGCTTGTTTTTCGTAACTTTGTTAGCAAGTTAATGTCCAAGCATTGTCTTGTTAGTGTAAAACATCGACTTGATGTTTGTATTCTTTGTCATCATACTTTTTTTTCATGCTTCATGACTGGTTCATTTATGCTTTATTTACTAAGCCAACGTGTCATCATGTTAACATTCTGAGTAATTTACCATATCTTATCTTGTCTTTCCCACTTGGCTGAAAAAAATGAAGCTTTATGATGCATGGCACACTAAAATGGCATCTTTTGCTTAGTAGGATGAAGTAGTCTTTCAAGCCATTCTTTATTGTAGAAACATTCTTTCTGAGATGAAGATTACCTTTGCTATCATAATGGAAGCTTTTGCTTCATAACAACTTGTGACCTTGTCATCAATCTCACATATAAAGGTGTGAATTCAAATTAATATTTGTCATAAGGTTTTTCGAGCTATATAACAAGTTTCCTCATTATACTTGAATTATCACTCAAGAAGTTGAAAAAAAAGGTGTTGTTCTTCCTTGTAATTCCATGCAATCCTTTTTATCATGCCACAAACTTTAAAACAGGTTTTTTGATGTGAGATTACTTGGATATGTTATCGTTTATTTTATGTCACATTGCCACCATCATTTGGCTTCACTTGGCTCTTTGACTTCTTCTTTATGTGCTGAATCATGATTTGGGCTCCACTTTGTAGCCATGTCTGATCCTCTTAACTCTTTCATGGAGTGGCATGCATTATACCTTTTTCGATTGTTTGTTGTGCTCGTGAAAGGAATGATACTTTCGAATTTCATCAAGTTGTGGTCCTAGTACTTGGGTTTTATGTAGATAGATTTTCTTATATCTTTTGGGGAATATCTATTTGCTAAAGGATGCATGATTGCAAGTTTTCTTATATCTAAAAGACAACTTCCATACTTGGAATGTATAGGAATAAGTTTTCTCTGCATCCGAAGGATGACTTCCATAGTTTGAACATATGAGAGTAAGTCTTTTCATGCCTGATGGACGACTAAGAATGTATGAAAATAAGTTTTCTCATTTTTGAAGGACGACTTTCATACTTAGGATGTATGAGAATAAGTTTTCTTATGTTCGAAGGATGGCTTCCATACCGAGGATATATAACAATACGTTTTCTCACATCAAAAGGACAATTATCATAGTTAGGATGTATTAGAATGCATTTTTTCATGTTTGAGGGATGACTCCCATACTTAGAATATATAACAATACATTTTTCTCTCATCTAAGGGACAACTTCTATACTTAGAACGCATGGGAATAGCTTTTCCATACATTATGTAGGTCTTTCACGCCTTGCTCCTTCTGTACTCATCTTTCATTATAAATAACCTTGCAGAATCAGCTGATACCTTGATGAGGTTTTAAGTATATTTCTTTCATATTTAGCTTTGTGCTTAGCGTTCCCACATTATCGCTCCTTTTACCTCTTGTGCGTTTATTTTTGTTATCAAACTTAAAGGATTATTCGAGCATCACCACTTTCAAGCTTATTGCGTTCTACAACATAATAGGGTGCTCTTTGTGATTCTTTTAATAAAGTTTCCCCTACTTAGGCATATAATGACACTGACCCTCCGTATTGTGGTAGCAAAACTTCACACTCATGAATATGTGAGACTAAATGTTAACGTTTCCATTGAGTATTGTCTATACTCCAAAGTTGAAGTGATAAATTTCTTCTTGTTTTGAGGAATGATGTTTAGACTTAAATATTTATGCGTGGGGACACACTTTCTCATGTTTGAGGGATGGCTTCTAGACTTAGATTGTGTGGCAATAGCTTTAAGCTCGAGTAAATCCATCTAAGAAGAGATTCCTTTTAATTTAAAGATATTTGTGTGGAAGAATAACCAATATTGTGGAAGATGACCACTTTTAGTGTTGTAAACATTTCAAGCTTGGGAATAAGGTTCTTCCTAAACTCAATTTCATGTTGACCCCAAGTTACGCCTGTGCACTGCATAAGATGTAAGACCCGTATTTCATGTGTAACTTTATGGATTCATAAGTATGATAATGTACTTGTAATGTGAAGTACAATTGATGTAAAGTCCATAAATGTAATGTGCATACGTGTAATATGAGTTTGTAATGTACATACAAGTTTCATTGTGTATGAATATGAAGAAATGAGCTTTTATAAGTGATGAATGTGCTTGAAACTCAAAATGAGTAGTGTGGGAAAATGGAAGGAAGTTACAAGAATTGCATAAGTGTTTGCACTTCCATTTGGTGTTGCATCGTATACCTTTGGTTATACAAGGAATGCACACAAGTTTTAATGTGTATAAGATATGGATGGATGCCAATTTCAAGTCTTAAAGGAATGACTATGGCAGCAAAATGTGTGAAGTTTGGTATGAGTTGCTGCAAAAAACCTGCAGAAAATCTAGAAAATATGAAGGCCAGATTGATCTCATAGGATGAGAGATCGATCTGGAAGAGCCAGAATGCTCTTATTTAGGCAATGGAATAGAGCAGATCGATCTCCAATGAGGCCAGATCGATCTCCTAAACATTCTGTAATGAAAAAGTTGATCCTCAAGCATACAGATCGATCTCCTTAGCTCTCTATTTAGAGCATATCGATCTCAAGCTTCGACAGATCGATGTCATGCTTGAAAATGCCATGAAAAAGAGGAATTGAAGGGGATGAGATCGATCTCCTCCTAGTGCAGATCGATCTCATCAAATGATTTCTATAAAAAGGGTGCTGAAATCTACAATTTTCGAGAAACAACAACACCATTCCATTTCTAACTTAAAACCTAAATTTTTCTCTCTAAAATCTACCCATTCCAGTAAGATTTGAAGGGAGGCCATTAGACACAAAGTTGTTCTTCTTGAGGAAGAGAACAACATAGTTGAAACCCAAAACCTCATTGTTGGTATTAAAGGAGCAAGGATCATTTCCCCTTTGGAACAAGAAGAGAAACTAAATTTGGTAAGCTTCTAATACTCCAGCCTAAGTACATTATCTATTTAATTGATTTTGGAGTTGATTGGCATGTATATGGATGACAGAAATCATCTAGAAAATAAGGGGACACATGTAGCCTAGAAAATGGATAGAGCTTAGGGTGAGAAAGTGTAATTTGGGTATGTTGATGATTTATGGATTATAATAAGTTGTTATTGAAGTAATATGAATGATTTGTAGTGGTTAAATATAGTCACCTTGAGTTAGAGGATTTATGGAAATGAGAATGTAAGATCCTTGATAAAATACCATAGTGAGGAAATTCATGAAATATGAACACTATGAGATTAACATCGATTTAATATCGATTTAGAATGAGTTAAAAGACCTAAAAGAATCCATAGACTCGAAATATAAGTAGAATAATAAAATGAGGCCTTATGAGCATTAATAGAAACTATAGGTCGAATCGACTATAGTGAACGCACAATATCCTGTTATATGGATCGAATATAATGCGGAATACGATTTTGTGCCGTTTCAAAATGTCGCTGGAGATGCAATCGAACTACGCACACTTAAGCAGCTTTAAGGAAGCGGAATCATGCGTCGAGATTCTAGGTAAGGGAATTCTGTAAGTATATAGAGGTAGCTGCTGGTATTCTTTGGGTGAATATAAGGTGTTTATGACATGCATGAATGTTTGAGAATTTGGTTGTTTGGTATGCAGAAATGGTTGCGAATGTTGGATGATTTGGTTTTATATGGATGTACAAAAAGGGATAGTAAGCTAATAATTGCATAAATCACGTGTTTTGAATGTTTTCATAAAACACAATGCTTTGATTTGACCAAATAAAAGGATGGGCTGGCTAGTGTTTTATTGATGTTATGGAATAACACATGAGCTGCCTATCGAGCTATGTGAATTAAATCGTGCTAGAGCCTCGTACGCGTTGGATTTTGATGCTTTGATTTGCATGAAAGTGCTGGAGCTTAGCTCGCACTTTGATTTGACTTGTGATGATAGTTTATAAACCATACTGGAGGTTCTGCTCGTACGTGGATTTTGAGTGGTTTTCTTATGCATAGAACCGTACTGAAGCTATGCTCGTACGTGGTTTCTTTAGGATATGATGCATGAGTCGTGCTAGAGCTTTGCTCATACAAGTTTACACATTGTGGTACGTATGAGGCCGTGGAAGTTGGTAAGATCTTCAAGCCTTACATCCTTAAGCCCAAGGAGGCAGGGAGGCTCTGTTTGGCAAGGAGGCTCTGTTCGGTGGGGACACCCTCTTACGGTAAGATCCTTAAGCCCAACATCCTTAAGCTAACATCCTTAAGCCCTGGAGGGGTGGGAGGCTCTGTTAGGCAGGGAGGCTCTGTTCGGTGGGGAGGCTCTCTTAAGGTAAGATCCTTAAGCTAACATCCTTAAGCTCGAGGAGGCGGAGAGGCTCTGTTTGATGGGGAGGGTCTCTTACGGAAGGATCCTTAAGCCAACATCCTTAAGCCTTGGAGGGGTAGGGAGGCTTTGTTCGACAATGAGGCTCTCCTATGTGAGGACGGTAAGTTCTTGGTATGGGGTAGATAAGACCTACGACTGGCACCCCTAACCACGATATGAGTACGCGGAGTACGTTGTACTGTGTATATCACATGGAGTACGATGTACCGCGTGGTGGTTATGTGATGAGAAAGTCTGGCGAGGGATAATCCACCTTCGTGCCAGCACGTTACCCCGTACACTTGGATGCGTGTGGTCTGAGATGAGTTATGATGTAGTTAGTCCACATAGTCATTTGTGATATAGTGACCTGGTTTTTATACATATGTGTGATTGTGGTTATTTAAGGTAAACCCGAAGGAGGGGTCGAGCCATGAGAACTTGAATTGTGAAATGAAAATGAGGTTGTGATTGAGAATAGTTTTTGTTGGGATTTTACGTAATTGAGAAAGAGATGTAATTTAAAAAGGAGGTTTCTTAAATGAATTACCCTTTTTATGAGTTTAATGAGAATGAGCGTGAGATGTTTTCACATGTTGATATTTCATGTTTTATATGCCAATTTCACATGATTTTGATACATGATATATATGTATACTCAAATGGCATAGTTTTATTCCTTGTGCTCCTATTATAAATGATTTATGCATAACACTATCAACATGTAGATAGAGTAGTTATCTATCATGCTTGCATTATTACCTTACTGAGCGTGTAGTTGCTCATCCCTTTCTATTTTCCCCATCCTACAGAGCGTGGATAGTAGCTCAGTGAGGACTAAGGCGTATATTTTGGATATCCGCTGCCATCCATCTCTAAGAGGTATACACATGAAGATTCTTTTTGTATCTAAACAATTGTAAAAGCACAGTAGTCTTTTGAGTTGTAATTACGGGGGATGTAGATGTCAGTAATCATATTTTGTATAAATGAATGAATGACGTTCAAATGTATGACATCACTTTTATTAATTGAGAATGGATATTGCGAGTGGTTTATTATTGACTCACAGCCCAACTGTGTGAATGAGTTGTTCACAACCGGGTAAGGAAAGAAAAACGTAAAAAATTTATTAAGATTTTCTATAAAAAAAGAATGAAAAGGGTCGTGATAGAGATTGGTATCAGAGTTGTGTTGGCCTGATGTGAGTCAGTAATAAAACATAGGAAAAGTAGATCCCCATATTACTGTGCTTTTGTTTAGATATAACTGTGTATATCGTGATGGATTGAGTTTGATAAATGATTTTAATATCGGAAGTTAGGCATTATGCTAATTACGCGCCATGGTAGAGGGGCGAGAGCATGTGCTAGAGGCCGTAGAGGTAGGCCTGAGAGCCATGAAGAGCCACAAACTGATCCGACTCCACAAAACCCTGTTGAGAGATCAGGGGATACTGAGGCTCACTTCGCTAGGATAGAGATGAGTATAGAGAACCTAGTGGAGATTGTCACATAGGCTTTAGGTGTCGGTGATAAACGAGGTCCCTAGCACAGCCTACGACTAGACAGGCAGCTGCAGATGTGGAGAGACCTCAGACTGTAGAGACAACTACAGTTACACCACCTCCAGCCCAGGATATAGCTTCTCCTATCACTCCACAGTAGAGCGGTAGTGATTTGGGTTATGAATACGAGTTGAGCAGATTACAAGAGTTCCAAGGGTTGAAACCCCCAGTGTTTAGAGGGGTAAAGGACCCAGTGGTTACGAAGGATTGGGTGTATGAAATAGAGAAACTGTATAGGTTCTTCAGGTGCACATCAGCGGAGAAGGTAGCCTTTGTTGTGTTTATGCTTAAAGGTGAGGCAGAGCACTGTTGGAGATCTACCGAGGTTATATTGAGGGCAAGACACTCTGAGATCACCTGGGAGATATTTTTGGAGGCCTTCAGGAGACAGTACATCCCAACCACCGTACAGAGGAAATGACACATGGAATTTATGAACCTGGTTCAAGGGAACCATACTGTAGACGAATATGAGTCCAAGTTTATGTTTTTGGGGAGACATGACTCGGACACGATGGGTAGTGAGACCCGAAAGATTCAGAAGTTCGTTGATGGATTGAAAGTGGCCATCCGGACTAAGCTAGCCCCATTTGGCATTCAGACCTATAAGGAGGCGGTACAAAAGGCTCAGTTATGTGAGTAAGATTTTAAGAAGAATACCTCCGAGCTTGGAAAGTTTAGTGCCAGAAAGGATAGAGATCGGAAGAGATTCGGCTTTGATAGAGTGGCTAAGAGAGGAAGCCAAAGGTTTCTCGACAAGAGACCTAAGATTGATGAGGTACAGTAGAGAGCTGTTAGACCTCCCGTATACTCGGCCTTAACTGCATCGAGGGGTATGGTTATTGGAGGACCACGACCTACTATTGAGGGGTGCAGGAGATGTGATAGATTTCATGGGACTAAGCCCTGTCTAATGACCCCTATGGTGTGTTTCAGATGTGAGAAACCAAGACATATAGCTAGGCATTGTCCCGAGAAGATGGAGACTACCCCGCAGAAGGGCAAGGAGCCAGAGAGAGCTCTAGTTGCGATAACTACCCCGAGGAAGAGGGCTACAGCTGATGAAAAAGGGAAGCAGACAATGGGTGTGAGTAGAGGAAGAGTACATGCATTGGATCAGGACACCGCAGATGCTTCGACGGATATGATTAAAGGTACCATCCTAATATTTGGTTAAGCATTGGTATTATTTGATCTTGGTGCCACGTATTCCTTCATATCACCTTCCATTGCATATAAATTATTTAAGCATGTGAAACCAACATTGTTGGATAAAATACTGATGATTTCCACACCTATGAATGATAGCCAATTAACTGAGCATGTATGTAGGGATTGTAAACTGATGATAAAGGGAAGGGAAATGAAAGCTAATTTAATTTTATTAAATATGAATGATTTTGATGTAATTTTGGGAATGGATTGGTTGGTGGCCAATCATGTTGTTATAGACTGTCATGCTAAGACTTCGATGTTTCTAGAGATAGGAAACCATGTTGTAAGATTTATGAAATAAAATGAAATCACAAGATTATGATGAATGAAAGGAGTATGATTTAGTTTTTAAAGCTTGAGAGATGATTGTATTGTTTATTTGGAATATGGATGTGATGACTTGTGATACTAACGGTGGAAAGAATGATGTGAAGGTTCATACCTACATGGTCGATATAGATGAGGCACACCCGGAATTGAGGGACATACCCGTAATTACGGATTACCCTGATGTTTTTTCGGATGAATTACTAAGACTACCACCTGAAAAGGAAATGGAATTTTTCATAGAGTTAGTGCCTGGTACCAAGTCGATATCGAAACCACCCTATAGGATGTCTCCTATTGCAAGAGTTGTAAGAGTTGTTAGAGAAGGGGTTTATAAGGTTGAGTGTCTCACCTTGGGGAGTGCCGGTATTATTTGTAAGGAAGAAGGATGGAAGCCTCCGACTGTGTATAGATTACCGATTGTTGAATAAGGCCACCATTAAGAACAAATACCCCTTCCAAGAATAGATGATTTGTTGGATCAACTTCGATGAGCCTAAGTATTTTCTAAGATAGATCTGCTGTCAGGGTTTCATCAGTTACGGATCAGGAGTGGAGATGTACCCAAGACAACATTCCGTACCTGTTATGGCCACTACAAGTTCTTAGTGATGCCATTCGGATTGACAAATGCCCCCGCAGCATTTATGGCACTGATGAATGATATGTTTAAGCCATACCTGGACAAGTTTGTGATTGTGTTTATTAATGACATATTGGTTTATTCCAAGTCCAGGGAAGATCATGAGGAGCATTTGAGAGTAGTTTTGCAAACCCTCCGAGAGAAAGAGTTATATGCCAAACTCAGCAAGTGTAACTTTTGGCTAGAACATATCTCATTTCTGGGCCATGTGATGTCGAAGGATGGGGTATCAGTGGATCTATCCAAGATAAAGGCAGTTGTACAGTGGGAACAACCCAAGACAGTTACTGAGATCAGACGCTTTCTGGGATTGGCAGAGTATTATCAGAGATTTGTAGAGGGTTTCACCAGACTAGCTACTCCGTTGACACGCCTCACACGGAAGGATGTTAAGTTTTGGTGGGATGAGGCATGTGAGAGGAGTTTTGAGGAGCTTAAGCGTCGATTGACAACTGCTCTAATTCTCACCATTCCTACCAGCTCAGAAGGATTCGTGCTGTACACGGATACGTTACACCATGGACTGGGCTGTGTACTTATACATGATGGGAAGGTAGTTGCCTATGGATCTAGACAGTTAAAAGATCACGAGAGGAACTACTCGACATAAGATTTGGAGTTGGCAACCATGGTGTTTGCTTTGAAAATATGGCACCACTATCTCTATGGTGAGAAATTTCAAGTGTTCATAGATCATAAGAGCCTTAAGTACCTGTTCTCATAGAAAGAGCTAAATATGAGATAGAGGAGATGGCTCGAACTCCTGAAGGATTATGATTGTTAAATCATGTACCACCATGGTAAGGCAAATGTAGTTGCCGATGCTTTGAGTAGGAAGAACCTTAGGTTGGTGTCTTATATGATGGTACAAGAGTATGAATTGTTGGAACACTTTGTGAACCCCAGTTTGGATGTAACCCCACCTGGATCGGAGAAATTGGATATCATGGCTAGAATGAGATTAGAGCCAAAGTTGATTGGTCGTATTCGGCTGGCCCAGCAGAGCGATCGACGGTGCATCGATTGGCTGAGGCAAATACAGACAGGTGTGGGTATTAATTTTGAGCTGAGTGCTGACGGGTTGTTGAGGTTCAGGGGCAGAGTATGTGTTCCCAAGGATCTTGAAATTAGGAGGCTGATTTTATTAGAGGCTCACTCATCGAAGTACACGATACATCCGGGGAGTACCAAGATGTATCAAAATCTTCGAAAGGTTTAATGGTGGTCTGGAATGAAAAGAGACATTGCTGAATATGTCGCTAAGTATCTCGTTTATCAGCAGGTGAAGGTAGAGCATCAGAAGCCTTCAGGATTATTGCAGCCTGTAGCGATACCGACTTGGAAGTGGGAGCATGTCACCATAGATTTTATGATGGGATTGTCGAGGACCCGTAAAGGTCATGATGCCATATGGATTATTGTGGACCAGTTGACTAAGTCCGCCCATTTTTTGGCTATGAGAGCTACCGATACACTGAGTCAATTGGCGAACTTGTATATTCGAGAGATAGTACGACTACATGGTGTTCTAGTGAGCGTTGTTTATGATAGGGATGCCCGCTTCACTTCCCATTTCTGGGAATATTTTCAGGAAGTGCTGGGGACCCGACTGAGTTTTAGCACTGCTTTTCATCCTCAGACAAATGGGCAATCAGAGAGGACTATACAGACCTTGGAGGATATGTTGAGAGTATATGTGCTGGATTTTGGAGGCTCCTGGGATGATCACCTGTAGTTAGCCAAGTTCGCCTATAATAATAGCTATCATGCGAGTATCGGGATGGCAACCTATGAGGCACTGTATGGACGTAGATGTCGATCCCCCATTGGATGGGAAGAGGTTGGTGACAGGAAGATTTTTGCTCCGGATTTAGTGCAGCAGGCATCTGATGACGTCTAACTAATATGTGAGAGATTACGGACGGCTTAGAGCCGGTAAAAGAGTTATGTTGATAAGAGACAAAGACCACTAGAGTTTGATATGGGTGAGTCGGTATTTCTGAGAGTTTCACCTTCAAAGGGTATTATGAGATTTGGTAAGAAGGGCAAGTTGAGCCCTAGATATATCGGACCCTTCCAGATTTTGGAGAGAGTAGGAGATAGGGCGTATTGGTTGGCGTTGCCACCAGACTTGGCAAATGTTCATAACATCTTCCACGTCTCTATACTTCAGAAGTATCACCCAGACCTGGCACATGTGATAAGATATGAGTCGTTGGAGCTCAATGAGAGTATGACATATGTTGAGAAGCTGGTTCTGATACTGGACAAAAAGGAGAAAGTGTTGCGGAATAAGACAATTCCCTTGGTGAAAGTTCTTTGGCAACATCACACGGTTGAAGAGGTCACATAGGAATTGGAGACTTTGATACGGGAAAAGTACCCCCAACTTTTTGAAGAGTGACTTGGTTCTAATTTGGAGGACCAAATTCCTTGAAGGAGGGGAGGATTGTAAGACCTGTATTTCATGTGTAACTTTATGGATTCATAAGTATGATAATGTACTTGTAATGTGAAGTACAATTGATGTAAAGTCCATAACTGTAATGTAGAGTTTGTAATGTACATACAAGTTTCATTGTGTATGAATATGAAGAAATGAGCTTTTATAAGTGATGAATATACTTGGAACTCAAAATGAGTAGTGTGGTAAAATGGAAGGAAGTTGCATGAATTGCATAAGTTTTTGTACTTCCATTCGGTGTTGCATCATATACCTTTGGTTATACAAGGAATGCACACAAGTTTTAATGTGTATAAGATATGGATCGATGCCATTTTCAAGTGTTAAAGGTGGTTGGATGAGAAAATGATTATGGCAGCAAAATGTGTGAAGTTTGGTATGAGTTGCTGCAGAAAAATTACAGAAAATCTGGAAAATATGAAGGTCAGATCGATCTCATAGGATGAGAGATCGATCTGGAAGAGCCAGGATGCTCTTATTTTGGGCAATGGAATAGAGCAGATCGATCTCCAATGAGGCCAGATCGATCTTCTAAACATTCTGTAATGAAAAGATCAATCCTCAAGCATACAGATCGATCTCCTTAGCTCTTTGTTTGGAGCAGATCGATCTCATGCTTGAAAATACCGTGAAAAAGAGGAATTTAAGGGGACTAGATCGATCTCCTCCTAGGGCAGATCGATCTCATCAAGTGATTTCTATAAAAAGGGCGCTGCAATCTGCAATTTTTGGGAAACAACAACACCTTTTCATTTCTAACCCAAAACCTAGATTTTTCTCTCTAAAATCCACCCATTCCAGTAAGATTTGAATGGAGGTCATTAGACATAAAGTTGTTCATCTTGAAGTAGAGAACAACATAGTTGAAACCCAAAATCTCATTATTGGTATTGAAGGAGCAAGGAGCATTTCCCCTTTGGAACAAGAAGAGAAACTAGATTTGGTAAGCTTCTAATACTCTAGCCTAAGTACATTGTCTATTTAATTGATTTTGGAGTTGATTGGCATGTATATGGATGATAGAAATCATCTAGAAAATAAGGTGACACATGTAACCTAGAAAATGGATAGAGTCTAGTGTGAGAAAGTGTAATTTGGGTATGTTGATGATTTATGGATTATGATAAGTTGTTATTGAAGTAATATGAATGATTTATAGTGGTTAAATGTAGTCACCTTGAGTTTAGAGGATTTATGGAAATGAGAATGTAAGATGATTGATAAAATACCATAGTGGGGAAATTCATGAAATATGAACACTATGAGATTCACATCGATTTAATATCAATTTAGAAAGAGTTAAAAGGCCTAAAAGAATCCATAGACTCGAAATATGAGTGGAACAATAAAACGAGGCCTTATGCACATTAATAGAAACTATAGGTCGAATCGACTATAGTGAACGCACGATGTCCTGTTATATGGATCAAATATAATGCGAAATACAATTTTGAGCAGTTTCGGAACGTCGTTAGAGATGTAATTGATCTGAGCACACGTAAGCAGCTTTAAGGAAGTGAAATCACACGTCGAGATTCCAGGTAAGGGAATTCTGTAAGTATATAGAGGTAACTGCTCGTATTTTGTGGGTGAATATAAGGTGTTTATGAAAATGCATGAATGTTTGAGAATTTGGTTGTTTGGTATGCGAAAATGGTTACGAATGTTGGATGATATGGTTTTATATGGATGTATAAAATGGGATAGTAAGTCTAATAATTGCATAAATCACGTGTTTTGAATGCTTTCATAAAACACAATGCTTTGATTTGAGCAAGTAAAAAGATAGGCTAGCTAGTGTTTTATTGATGTTATGGAATAGCACATGTGAGGTCCTAAACATGTTTGTGATGTGTTTTGAATGCATATGAGCCGCCTATCGGGCTATGTGAATTAAATCGCACTAGAGCCTCGCTCGCACTGGATTTTGATGCTTGGACTTGCATGAAAGTGTTGGAGCTTAGCTCGTACTTTGATTTGATTTATGATGATACTTTATAAACCGTACTGGAGCTTCTGCTCGTATGTGGATTTTGAGTGGTTTTCTTATGCATAGAACCGTACTGAAGCTGTGCTTGTACGTGGTTTCTTTAGGATATAATGCATGAGTCATGGTAGAGCTTTCCTCACACAAGTTTGCACATTGTGGTACGTATGAGGCCGTGGAAGTTAGTAAGATCCTCAAGCCTTACATCCTTAAGCCAAATCCTTAAACCCGAGAAGGTGGGGAGGCTCTGTTAGGTAGGGAGGCTCTGTTCGGTGGGACGCTCTCTTTCGGTAAGATCCTTAAGCCCTACATCCTTAAGCTAACATCCTTAAGCCCTGGAGGGGTGGGGAGGCTCTGTTAGGCAGGGAGGCTCTGTTCGGTGGGGAGGCTCACTTACGGTATGATCCTTAATCCATACATCCTTAAGCTAACATCCTTAAGCTCGAAGAGGCAGGGAGGCTGTTCTGTTCGGCAGGGAGGCTCTCTTATGTGAGTACGACAAGTTCTAGGTATGGGGTAGATAAGACCTACTACTGGCACCCCCAACCACGATATGAGTCTGCGGAATACGCTGTACTATGTATATCACATAGAGTACGATGTACCGCATGGTGGTTATGTGATAAGAAAGTCTGGCGAGGGATAATCCACCTTCGTGCAAGCATGATACCCCGTACACCTGGATGCGTGCGGTCTAGGATGATTTATGATGTAATTGGTCCACATAGTCACTTGTGATATAGTGACCTGGTTTTTATACATATGTGTAATTGTGGTTGTTTAAGGTAAACCCGAAGGAGGGGTCGAGCCTTGTGAACTTGAATTGTGAAAGGAAAATGAGGTTGTGATTGAAAATTGTTTTCGATGGGATTTTATGTAATTGAGAAAGAGATGTAATGTAAAAAGGAGGTTTCTTAAATGAATTGCCATTTTTATGAGTTTAATGAGAATGAGCATGAGATGTTTTCACATGTTGATATTCCATGTTTTATATGCCAATTTCACATGATTTTGATACATGATATATATGTATACTCATATGGCATAGTTTTATTCCTCGTGCTCCTATTATAAATTATTTATGCATAACACTATCAGCATGTAGATAGAATAGTTATCTACCAACCTTGCATTATTACCTTACTGAGGTGTGGTTGCTCGTCTCTCTCTATTTTCCCCCTCCTACAGAGCGAGCATAGTAGCCTAGTGAGGACTGAGGCATATATTTTGGGTATTCGCTGCCATCCATCGCTAAGAGGTATACACATGAAGATTCTTTTTGTATCTAAACAATTGTAAAAGCATAATAGTCTTTTGAGTTGTAATTATGCGGGATGTAGATGTCAGTAATCATATTTTGTATAAATGAATGAATGACATTCAAATGTATGACATCACTTTTATTAACTGAGAATGGATATTTCGAGTGGTTTATTATTGACTCACAGCCGAACTGTGTGATGATGAGTTGTTCACGACCGGGTAAGGAAAGAAAAATGTGAAAAATTTGTTGAGATTTTCGGTTAATAAAGAATGAAAAGGGTTGTGACATAAGAGATCTGGTGAATCATATATAATGTGCAAGGAACTTGGCGAAGAGTTTTATCTCGACTCTAAGACAACATCTAGTAGTGAGGTGAGGATACTAGGTCCACTTTCTCAAGTCCCATGAACGGCTCCCAAGCCTGGTTAGGGCCTTAGGTCACAGTTATCTCTGCCCTCCATACTTAAAATGTATAGGAAACCTTACCTTCGATGATGGTATTATTCACGGTGGCTCAAAATTTCTACAGAGTTTTATTGATCCTGTTGATGGCATTTGATGCTCCTACATGGAATCGGGTCACGTCGTGGCACTAGTTCTTACCTAGGAACCCATGCTTGTAACGACCCGAAAACATAAAAATTCGAGCCAAATTTTTTTTCATTTCAATTAACATTGCCTTCTGTGCAGTGTAAGTTACTAGATATGCTTGTTTATCTTTTAATTCATTATCACTTACCATTTTTAATATACGTGATACCATTAAAACCGAAATAAACCTTAACACACTTGAATTTACTTAATCATGCATCATATGAAGTAACTTAATTTTATAAGTCATAGACCAACATATTAAACGTAATTATATCTCAAAAGTATCAAAATAAGTACATATATCTGCGCTTATAGGATGTGTGGAAATAAATACAAAAGGAGAATATACCCACATGGTACAAGATATAGCTTGGGGAGACGTCAGTCCACCAGCGTACGTCGTGTACTTTAAAGTACGATCACTGCAAATAATCTGAAGGAGTAGGGATTGAGCTTTAGGAAAAGCTGAGTAGGAAATGCATTTAAAATAATAATAGCTTCAAAACATTTATAAAAATCATAATTTCTCATAATTAATTCACACAAAGTTTTGAAAATTGAATTCACATATTTCAAAAGGGTTTCAAATAAATTTCACTATTATTTCACAAAGTTCGGAATCACAATTTCACATAGAGCCTAGGCATAAATCCTAAAGCTATCATGCCATACACATAATAAGTAATCCTCAACAGAGGGAATAGTACCAATGGCCATGATATGCTGTAAAATGGATTAGGATCGTACAATAGTTTTTACAATCACATAATCTAGCACACAGCTAGAGCACGGGCGTCAATGACACTCATCATATGGGTAATGACATGAACATGTCACATGTACATGGACATTTGATATAAACTCGGCAACGCATATACTAGGGAAGCCTACAGTCTCAATGCGTTGCACATATATTCATAAATAATTTTATAAATCATGATTTTTTAATATATTTTTAGAAATCAAGTTCGAAGTTCACATAGTTTTAAAGTCACATACTTTACTTTCAAAAAAATTTTATGCATAAAAAAATGGATTTTGAGCTATTGAAATCTTAAAAATTTAGGCTTTTAGGTCTAGGGAAATTAATTTTCTTAAAATCCTATTAAGCGAGCTTAAACTGAGATTTTTACCTATAATTTAGTAAATTCCTAATTTCTAGTTCTAAAATCACCTAAAACGGATTTTAACCAATCAAGTTATCTTTCAAACATTTTTATTTATTAAAAGCAAGAAAACGGATACCATTACGGATTTAAGTCACATCCCTTACCTCTCGCACTCTAAGGGCAGCATGCAAGTTTCTCAGGCACCAAACACACCTTTAACTCAATAAATCACCGCACCTTACTACCATAGGCATTCCAAATATTCCCAATAACAAATAAGCTCATTCTAATATGTCTTTAAACACATTAAACAACTATAAGCTTCATTGAACTAGGACATTTACATATAACCTGTACTTTGGCTGAGTGCTTCCACTACGTGCCCTTAATGCAACCTTACTAGTTTCTTCTCAATCAAGCCTTGACACATCTTAATACATTAAATCCATTCCTAAACAAAAATGAAAACCATTAATTTAACCCAATTACCTAAGACTTTTCACCATGGCTGAAAATACATATCATCCTTATCTTAGTTTCCATTTCATTCTAATCATAGAAACTAATCCTCCTAGTCTTAAACAATATTACAGCATTAGGGTAAACCATCAATAAGTGGTCTACCTTCGTTTAAAAGGGTAGCTCCAGAAGTGATTGGAAACTTAGGTGAATTTAATTTTCTTTGGAGTCCACTTTTAGTTGCAGCAGGTAAGCTTTTTGCTGCCTTAACATGTAAAATTAGCTTTTTTTCATTTCCAGCCCATTCCATCTAGATTTCCTCTTTAAAATTACTTAGTATTAAGTTTTCTTTTTATGTCCATAATAATTGGCAATCACTAAGCTTGAGAAAATATAAATTAAGGTCACTTAGTGTTAGGTTAATGGAAGTGGGAGTAGGTGGTTGAAATTACAGAGTTTCTTTATCTCTTTCCCATTCCATTTTAGCCAATTTTAAGGCACTAATTGTCACGACCCAAAAATCAGAGTAGATTTTTCGTTTTTCTTTTATACTTACCTGTCCTCTGATCGTGACCACACTCCACTAACAATTGGGCTGTGCGTCAATGCCAATCCCACCATTCAATCACCGTATAACTTAATTCCTTATTACAGAAAAAGGTAAACACATGCGTTTCTCATTTATTCTTTTCCATTCATTTACAAGTGTTTACATTATCTATACATCCCCGACAGTTACTTACAAACATGTTACTGTGTTATTCTTATTTAGATACAATATGTACAAGTGTATATACCTCAAAATGATAGGTAGCAGCGGATATCTGGAATGCAGTACTCGTCGCCTCAAAGTCTACTAAAGGAAATCTATGTAGGAAAATGAAAGGGGTGAGAACATCAAGCTCAGTAAGGCAATCCTACGAACAAGTAGGTAACCATACTACCTACATGAACGTGGTGTCAAGCATAAACCACCCTTTCTCCACACTTTTCAAAACAGAAACTAAAATTCGTGATCTCATGATGTCATGTAAAATAAATTCGCATGTGGATTTCAAAGAGCAAGGAAAATTCAACATGCAACTCTTTTAAATCATTTTATTCTCATTAAAATTTCACAACAAAGCCAGGACTCAACCCATCCCTGAGGTGTTCCTGACTCACACAAAACCATGAAATCAAATGCTTTTCAAAGCAATAGTGATATGCGATACACTGAATGTAATGTAAAAACCAGTTGACATCATTCATGGGTTTATATAGCATGGAAAATAACGTCATGCAAGTTTTCGTTAAAAACCTAGTTTCATTCTTATCAAAATCATGTTTCAATCAGGATCTAACCCCTCCCTCGGGTGATCCAGACTCACAAAAAAATCCACCAAATGTGTTTCTCAAAATCATCAACATGCAAGACTAAGCAATATACGTATATCTCAGGCAAATAACTAAGACTATGGCCATATGTCCTCGTGATCCCACTGCTACACTGATCCTAGTGTGCGGGGTCTCACCACTATCGGGAACCGCCCCTGGAGGTGGGTCAGTCCATCCCGTCGGTCCTGCTTGATCACTCGCATCCGAAGATGCCACTTGCATCCGAAGATGCCACGCATCCGAAGATACCACTCGTATCTGAAGATGCCACATAATCAATCCCAGCATGGTACAACGTACTCCATGCTACTTGCAAGGTACAATGTACTCCATTGACCCATATCTCATAACCATACTCATGCCTTGTCTCAAAACGCATGTGCTAGCCTATTTAGTTGGAGTGACACACAGTCTACCCGACACTCTAAGCACGGCTCATCGCATGTTCTCATAAAACCAGTGCGAGCGATGCTCCAGTACTCTCATAAAATCAAAGAAAATCTCGTGCAAGCCAAGCTCCAGCACGCGTATCATAAAATCTCATAAATCTAGTGCGAGCTAAGCTCCAGCACTCTGTCAAAATCATGTAAAACTAGTGCGAGCTAAGCTCTAGCACTCTGTTACACAAATCATGTGAAAATCTGGTGCGAGCTAGGCTTCAGCACCCTGTCACAAAAATCATGTAAAAATCTGGTGCGACTTAGACTCCAACACCGCGTCACTAAAATCATTTAAAAATCTGGTACGAGTTAGACTCCAGCACCAATGCATGTAAAACTCTAGTACGAGCTCTCGCTCCAGCACTAATGCATGCATCACACAAATCAAGACTCGTGCGAGCTGAGCTCTAGCACGTCACATTTTCATAAAATCACGCAGGCGGCTATATTTCTCAAATCACTTTCAGAGAAAATCAACATTGTTGAAAATATGCAATGCTGTGGATTTTTATTTAAAAGTTAGAAAGCCTACCCAAGCATGTGTCAAACACCTCAAGAACAAGCAAGGACCTCTTATTCTTACTCTTCCTAATTTTTCCTAAATTTGGAAATATTACCCTTCACAAGGGTATTTTGGTAATTTGCCCATCCGAGGCACTAAAGTTTTCTCTGAAATCTAGACCCTTCAAAAAATTTAAGAGACTGCAAATAAATTTGAAATTGTGTAAAGTTACCTCTAGCAGTCCGCAAAATTTCCTTACCTGGAATCAAGTGCAAGTTTATCCTGTCTCGACCGTACCAGGTCTCTCAGTCCAATTCGCTCCAAACCAAGTCTACAGAGCTGCATATAACCACATAGGGGTTCAGTTCAAATATACTGATTAATATTTCACTCATACTGATCGAATCTAAAACATTGGACCCGTTTTACTTTATTGTTCCCGATTGCATCTTAATGGGCCTCGAGCCATTTTTCATCTCGTTTCCCCTTTTTAAATCCCTTCTTCGGGTTTACTGGGCTCATTTGGTTTGTCAATAATCATCGGGCTTCGTTCCAAACTAATTGGATAGCCCGGATACTATTTACGATAATTACTTTGAAATTTCAATAAAATTCCTTTTATGTAGAATTAATCCGTAAATTCCGTAAAATAATATTAACTCTCCATTTAAGGACTCATATTATCATAATTAAAATTGTACTTACCCAATGTTATGTGGGGTACAAAAATCGGAGCTCAATCGGCTTTCGTTCGGGCTCTATCGTAAAACTGCACAATTTTATACTTAATTTCGGGTTAATTTCTGATTAAATATAATTTAAATAAATTTCTCAAAAATCAAATCGGTCACTTTTGACCTCTTACCGACTTACCCGAAGTCCGGTGTATCCCAAAAAATTCTTCCCCTTTTTCCTTTTTGTCTTTGTCTTCTTTTTTTTCCTCTCTTTCTTGGCTGAACCAGTTCGGTCGGGTTCAACTCGGTTCAGACCGGACCGATTTAGCTAGTTCAGTCCGGTTCGGCCGGTTTGGGGCTTCGTCGATCGATTCTTCGTCAGCTTCCATCACTACAGCTCCGCGGGACCTCGCAAAGCTCGGATCTGCCCTCGGTTTCGCCATGGCTGGCCAAAAAGTGGCCGGCCTGGCCTATTCTATCCTCGCCATCGATACCTCTCTCTTTTTCCGCCGTCGCCGACGCTGGCCGCTGTCTCCCAGGCCGTTTTCGCCACCAATCGGCTCGTCATCACGTGGGGGTCCCTCGACTGGTGGTGGTCAGGGTCCAATCGAAGCCGGTGGCCATCGATTTTGCTTCTTCTCTCTGCGGCTTCTCTCCCTCGATCCGTCGGATTCCGGCATCGGTGGGCCTCGTCACCGGTACAAGGGAGATCGTGCCGACGTCCTTTTCTTTTTTCGGCCCTTCGCCTGGCTATTGGGTCACCGGTGGTCATCCGGTCTCCTTTTCAGTTTCAGCTTCTTCGTTTCGTTTTTTTGTTTTTTCTCTCTTCGCGAAAATTTCAGTTTCAGTTTTTTTTAATCATTATATTATTATTTTAATTGAATTTATTATTATTTTATTCAATTAAATATTATTATTTTTGCCAAAATATCTAAGAAAATTTATATTTAATTCATTTAATCAATAAATAAATTTCTCGGTATTATTTTGCCTTTTCGGTATATTTTTCGATTATTTTCGGGATAATTTCTCGATGTAAAATTTTCGAATAATTCGAATAAATTCATATCTTGATCAATTTAACCTGAAATTTAATTATTTCGTTATTGATCAAGATTTCTCAATCCCTATTTTTAATTAAATTTTTTGGTCACGATTAATACTGAATTTCAGTATTTTGACCGTTTTGCCCTTCAATCAGTCCAACTTCCCTTCACAAACACTCACTCATTTCATGTTTTAAATCCTCATCTCCAATACGAATCCCATTCGTTTAAATTTGTAACCATTTCCAATCCTTTTTAAGAAATTACGATATAATTTCAGGTCTTACATAATCTCTCCCATTTAAGAAATTTGGTCCTCCAAATTAGAACCAAGTCAAATGGATCCATAAACAATTCCGGGTACGTCTATCCCATCATACTTTTTAATTCTCATGTGACTTTTTTCGGAGTGTACTACTACCAAGGGACTTGACTAGGGAGATCGTCTTAAACCTCAACACTTTTTCTATCCTGTTTAATGCCCGAATCGATTTTTCAACATACGTTATATTTTCATTGAGCTAAGCTGTTGGAGCTCATATCCGATCACATATGCTGGGTTCGGATAGTATTTCCAAAGCATCAAAAGATGAGACACATTGTGGATGCCTACTAATTCAGGTTGTAACGCCAACTTATAGGCCTTCTCTCCCACTTTGTTCAATCTCTTAAGGGATTTAATCTAACGAATTTCAGTTTACCTTCTTTCCGAATTTTGTTATGATCTAAGGGTATGTAACTTCCAACAATACTGATTCACCTTCGGTGAATTCCAAATGGTTTTCTGTCTCTTGTCAGCATAGCTTTTCTGTCTGCTCTAAGGTGTTATCCATCACTCACAATCAACTGAACACCTTCAAAGACTTATTATACCGAATCGGGAGAACTTTTTTGTCTGCCACCCACTTCTTCTTATCCAAGTCGGGGAATAACTCTTACGACCATACAAGGCCTCACATAATGTTATCTCGATACTCAAGTGACAACTGTCGTTATTGGCGAATTCAATTAGTAGCAACCGGTCAATTAGTAGCAACCGTCTTACCACACTTAACGCCTAGTTTAGTTGATAAAGTGTAGGTGTAGCCCTACTTCCGTGGTATCTACCACACATCCTACACTGTTTACATTACTACGGAGCAGGTCGGGGTCTTTTAATCAAAATAGCCCTCAACAGTGCTGAAATTGGATACACTGGGGCCTTACCAATCATCTTACCTCGTGAATCATCAACTCTAATCTCTTACCAAACTACCTTTTTCCCGTTCTGACATCTCTATCAGTTTCTATTCTCTTCTATCTCTATTTCGGCCCTTACTACCTTTCTCAATCTCATAGGCATGCAACACATGATCTTATTCACACAACTGTGGTCTGCGCACTACCTCAGCATAGGTAGTGATATCCAACAGGGCCAATTAGACACAAATCATCAATTAAGTTTCATACTCGTCAATCAACCAGTTCCTCTGGGTCAGAGTAAAGACTTTTATCTGTAATTTCCTTTAAGAAATGTCCAGGATATTCAGTCATCGAAATATATCCAAAAATATTTCTCATGTCAGCTCTGGATGTCTAACTCTTAAGATGGGTAGAGCGGACTTCCATCTCGCCCTCAAATCCCATGCATACTCTGAGCAATTAGCTCCCAAAATATTATTTACACTCTGCTCCAACTTAGCGAAGCATGTCTCAATACTGTCTGATCTCTCTATCAGACTCTGTGGGGTAGGCTCAACATCAGCCTCCATTTCAATCTAATCCTGGCTCTCATAGGTCGACTCAGCACGACTAGCAGGCTCAGGTCTACCTCTGCGACCTCTGCCTCGTGCTCTACCTCATCTACAACGACTAATATTAGGCAAAATGCCTATATTCCTCCATTCTCAATCATTTCTGAGTTAAAACCCATCTCGATATACACTATTGTGTCTAACCAAGCACAGTAACATTGGGATGTCATTTCCTAATTACTGACACTGACACACATCAGAACAGTTTCGTTCTGATACCACCATTTGTCATGACCCAAAAATCAGAGAAAATTTTTCGTTTTTCTTTTATACTTACCTGTCCTCTGATCGTGACCACACTCTACTAACAAATGGGTTGTGCGTCAATGCTAGTCCCACCATTCAATCACCATATAACTTAATTCCTTATTACAGAAAAAGGTAAACACATGCATTTTTCATTTATTCTTTTCCATTCATTTACAAGTGATTACATTATCTATACATCCCCGACAGTTACTTACAAACATGTTGCTATGCTACTCTTAGATACAATGTGTATAAGTGTATATACCTCAAAATGATGGGCAATAGCGGATATCAGGAATGCAGTACTCAGTCGCCTCAAAGTCTACTCGAGGAAATATGTGTAGGAAAATTAAAGGGGTGAGCACATCAAGCTCAGTAAGGCAATCCTACGAACAAGTAGGTAACCATACTACCTACATGAACGTGGTGTCATGCATAAACCTCCCTTTCTCCACACATTTCAAAACAGATACTAAAATTCGTGACATTATGATGTCATGTAAAACAAATTCGCATGTGAATTTCAAAGAGCATGGAAAATTTAACATGCAACTCTTTTAAATCATTTTATTCTCATTAAAATTTCACAACAAAGCCAGGACTCAACCCATCCCTCGGGTGTTTCTGACTCACGCAAAACCATGAAATCAAATGCTTTTCAAAGCAATAGGGATATACGATACACTGAATGTCATGTAAAAACCAGTTTACATCATTCATGGGTTTAAATAGCATGAAAAATAACGTCATGCAAGCTTCCGTTAAAAACCCAGTTTCATTCTTATCAAAATGATGTTTCAGTCAGGATCCAACCCCTCCCTCGAGTGATCCAAACTCACACAAAAATCCACCAAATGAGTTTCTCAAAATCATCAACATGCGAGACTACGCAATATATGTATATCTTAGGCAAGTAACTAAGACTATGGCCATATGTCATCGTGATCCCACTGCTACACGGATCCTAGTGTGCGGGGTCTCACGACTATCGAGAATCGCCCTAGGAGGTGGGTTAGTCCATCTCGTCGGTCCTGCCTGATCACTCGCATCCGAAGATGCCACTCGCATCTGAAGATGCCACACATCCGAAGATGCCATATAATCAATCCCAGCACGATACAGCGTACTCCATGCTACTTGCATGGTACAACGTACTACGTGGACCCATATCTCATATCCATACTCATGCCTTGTCTCAAAACGCATGTGCGAGCCTATTCAATCGGCATGACACACAGTCTACCAGACGCTCCAAGCATGGCTCATCGCATGTTCTCATAAAACCAGTGCGAGCGATGCTCCAACACTCTCATAAAATCAAGGAAAATCTCGTACGAGCCAAGCTCCAGCATGCGTATCATAAAATCTCGTAAATCTAGTGAGAGCTAAGCTCCAGCACTCTGTCAAAATCATGTAAAACTAGTATGAGCTAAGCTCTAGCACTCTGTTACACAAATCATGTGAAAATCTGGTGCGAGCTACGTTTCAACACCCTATCACAAAAATCATGCAAGAATCTAGTGCGAGTTAGACTCCAGCACCGTGTCACGAAAATCATATAAAAATCTGGTACGAGTTAGACTCCAACACCAATGCATGTAAAACTCTAGTACAAGCTCTCGCTCCAGCACTAATGCATGCATCACACAAATCAAGACTCATGCGAGCTGAGCTCTAGCACGTCACATTTTCATAAAATCACGTAGGCGGCTATATTTCTCAAATCACTTTCAGTGAAAATCAACATTGTTGAAAATATGCAATGCCGTGGATTTTTATTTAAAAGTTAGAAAAACCTACCCCTGAATGTGTCAAACACCTCAAGAACAAGCAAGGACCTCTTGTTCTTACTCCTCCCAATTTTTCTTAAATTTAGAAATTTTACCCTTCACAAAGGTATTTTGGTAATTTGCCCATCTGGAAACTAAAAGTTTTATCTGAAATCTAGACCCTTCAGAAAATTTAAGAGACTACAAATGAATTCAAAATTGCTTAAAGTTACCTCTAGCAGTCCGTAAAATTCCCTTACCTGGAATCACACCCAAGTTTATCCTGTCTCGATCGTACCAGGTCTCTTAGTCTAATTCGCTCCAAACCAAGTCTACGGAGCTGCATATATCCAGATAGGGGTTCAGTTCAAATATACTGATCAGTTCAAATATCCAAACCAAGTCTACGGGCTCGTTTTACTTTATTGGGCCCGATTGCTTCTTAGTAGGCCTCGACCCATTTTTCAGCCTGTTTCCACTTTTTAAATCCCTTCTTCGGGTTTACTAGGCTCATTTGGTTTACCAATAATCATCGGCTTCGTTCTAAACTCATTGGATAGCCCGGATACTATTTACGATAATTACATTAAAATTTTAATAAAATTCCTTTCATGCAGAATTAATTCGTAAATTCCGTAAAATAATATCAACTCTGCATTTAAGGACTCAAATTATCGTAATTAAAATTGTACTTACCCAATGTTATGTGGGGTATGAAAATCGGAGCTCAATCGGCTCTCGTTCGGGCTCTGTCGTAAAACTGCATAATTTTATATTTAATTTTGGGTTAATTTCTAATCAAATATAAGGGAAATCAAATCAGTCACTTTTGATCTCTTACCGACTTACCCGAAGTCCGGTGTATCCCCAAAAATTCTTCCCCTTCAATCAGTCTAACTTCCCTTCACGAACACTCACTCATTTCGTGTTTTAAATCCTCATCTCCAATCTGAATCTCATTCGTTTAAATTTGTGACCATTTCAAATCCTTATAAGAAATTACGATATAATTTTGGGTCTTACATAATCTCCCCCACTTAAGAAATTTTGTCCTCCAAATTAGAACTAAGTCAAATGGGTCCATAAACAACTCTGGGTACATCTATCGCATCATACTTTTTAATTCTCATGTGACTTTTTTTCGAAGTGTACTACTACCAAAGGACTTGACGAGGGAGATCATCTTAAAGCTCAACACTTTTTTCCTTCGTGTTTAATGCCCGAATCGATTTTTCAACATACGTTATATTTTCATTGAGCTTAGCTGTTGGAGCTCATATCCGATCAAATATGCTGGGTTCGGATAGTATTTCCAAAGCATCAAAAGATGAGACACATTCTGGATGCCTGCTAATTCAAGTTGTAACGCCAACTTTCAGACCTTATCTCCCATGTTGTTGAATCTCTCAAGGGATTCAATCTAACGAATTTCAATTTGCCTTCTTTTCGAATTTCGTTATGATCTAAGGGCATGTAACTTCCAACAATACTGATTCAACTTCGGTGAATTCCAAATGGTTTTCTGTCTCTTGTCAGCATAGCTTTTATGTCTGCTCTAAGGTGTTCTCCATCACTCACAATCAACTGAACACCTTTAGAGACTTATTATACCGAATCGGGAGCACTTTTCTGTTTGTCACCCACTTCTTCTTATCCAAGTCGGGGAATAACTCTTATGGCCATACAAGGCCTCACATAATGTTATCCCGATACTCAAGTGACAACTGTCGCTATTGACGAATTCAATTAGTAGCAACTGATCATCCCAGGAGCTTATAAAATCAATACACACAGTCTCATCATATCCTCTAGAACCTGTATAGTCCCCTTTGACTGACCATCTGTCTGAGGACAGAAGCTGTACTAAGACTCAATCGGGTTCCCATAACTTAAAAATATTTTCAGAAGTGGGAAGCAGGAATCCCTATATGATATAATGCTCATTGGAAAGTACATGGTGTTTCATAAACTTCCATACACATAAATTCGCCTACACACTCAGAGTGTCTGGGGATTTCATAACCAGAAGGTGGGTAGACTTAGTCAATCTATCGACTATCACCTAGATAGCCTCGTGATTCATTCGGGTCCTCTGTAACCCATCACAATATCCATGGTAACGTGCTCCCATTTTCGTATCGACATATAGGTAGAGGCTGCAATAACCCTGCAGACTTATATTGCTCTACCTTACTCTGCTGACATACGAGACACTTTTCCACAATCTCTACAATGTCTCTTTTCACATCTGACCACCAATACCCTTTTCAAAGATTTCGATATATTTATTATTTCTCGGATGCACTGTATATCCCGAAGAGTGAGCTTCTGACAATATCATTATCTCATCACTTTGGTCCTGGGGAGCACTTATACTGTCTCTGAACCTCAGTAAGCCATCATCACACTCTGTGGACTCTGTCACTGTACCCATTTGAATCAGACCCACAATATCGACACCATGCCGATCATCACGCTAAGCTTATCAAATCTGGTGCTAATCTTAGGCTAGCTGTCACACATTCACTGTCATCATCAGAAGGGATCACATCACTACTGAGGCTCACAACTGCTATAGCAGCTCACGCTCCCTGACCATCATATGTGATACCATCCCGAGGCTCTTTCTGCTCAAGGCATCAACCATTTCATTAGTCTTTCCTGGGTGGTACAATTTCCACGATCATAACCCCTCAGAAACTCAGCACACTGCATATGCAAAATTTCTCATCGTATAAGTGGTGGCGCCATACCTTCAGTGTAAACGCTACGGCTGCCAATCTCTAAATCATAGGTCAGATAGTTTCTTTTATGATCATTGTGTTGTCTGGATCCATAATTGACTATCTTCACATTTTGCATCAATACACAACCCACTCATTATTTTGAGGTATCCATATACACTGCGAAACCTCTTGAGCTGTTGGGTTGGTCAAAATAATTATAGTGGTCAGTTCATACCTCAATACACCAAAACTCATCGAATCTACTTTAATACTTATCATCCCACTCGTATGCAATCTTTTTTCGAATGAGATGTGTCAACTGAGTAGCCCATTTCGAGAAACTCTCAACAATTCATCTGAAAAATAGTTTTCAGCTGCTGCTCATGCTCTTTCCTGGACTTTAAATACATCCAAAATATCATCAATAAGGATGATAACAAATCGGTCCAGGTAAAGTTTAAATACCTCATCGTAGCTGAGTTCCACTAAATATTTCAATCACCCATAGCCTTAACTTATGTATGCATAAACGTATAATATCATTTCGAAATCAATTCCATTCAAGATACTAACCCGCGTCATTTTCTTTTTCTTATATTAACGACTTTTATAAAATTTTAATTTTTAAACCTTCATGATTAATCGAATTCTATAGTTCTTTATCCTATCAGTAAAGGTACCTTAATTTTAAATGTATATATTACGACTGTCGATTTCAATTTATAGGTTGTGTATACTTTTAGACGTTGCCAAGTCTTCAGGCAGGGAAGCATTTTGAAATACCTTTTACTAACCCTCAGACTTGACCACATGGACTGGTTGTGGATATATCCACCCCTTATCCTTGGTCGCAATTCATATCTACTACATATCGCTTAATCCAAATTACTTCACATATCAGAGATATTCGTATCATACACCTCTTATTCCAATAGATATTGTATTCAGGATCTATCACATCTCAAAGCTTATCTCCTTTCGTATATCACTTATAACAAACTTTGTCATTACTCATTTCGTAAGTACAAGCATTTACTCCTTTAATTTCAATCGCTACACCCCTTTTATTTCTTGTCAAAACTTACAGTATACTTTTCAGGGGTAGCCATATCGCTATCTTAGGATAGAAATCTGAACAACATAATTTGTAGCTGACCAATTTATTCTCAAATATTACTTCAAATTATTCATATTCCATTGAATAAAATTGGATGACATATACTTCTTCCCCCGTTTCAACTTATAATCTCTTCATAATTATTCCGTTAGTTAGCCCTCCTCCATTAGGGTACTAACTATGAGCATTGTGCCCAAAGGTGTAGTCATTCATGTCTTTCACTAACTTATATACAAATGAAAGCGGTATGAATAAATGAGTGGCACCATGATCAAGTAACATAATTACTTCTTTATTCACAATCAGGGTGGTATCTTTGACCACATTTGATGTAACATCAATAGTGTCCTAATCCAAGGCATACACTAGTCCTCGTCCAACAGCCTACTTTCCCCTTTTTCTTCGGCTGTGGCCTCCCTTTTTCAGTGCAGAGATACCAACAGGGTTTTCTCTATCTCTTTTCCCTTCTTTAGGGCAGTCTCACCCAACTCTGAGCAATCATTAAATAATTGGCCCGTCTTACCACACTTAACGCCTATTTTAGTCGATAAAGTGTAGGTGTAGGCCCTACTTCTGTGGTATCTACCACACATCCTACACTGCTTACACTGCTACGAAGCAGGTCGGGGTCCTTTAATCACAATACCCCTCAAAAGTGCTGAAATTGGATACACTGGGGCCTTACCAATCATCTTACCCCGTGAATCATCAACTCTAATCTCTTACCAAACTACCTTTTTCCCGTTCTGACATCTCTGTCAGTTTCTATTCTCTTCTATCTCTATTTCGGCCCTTACTACCTTTCTCAATCTCAGAGGCATGCAACACATGATCTTATTCACACAATTGTGGTCTGCGCACTGCCACGACATAGGTAGTGATATCCAACAGGGCCAATCGGACTCAAATCGACAGTCTGAGCCCTTCCATGAACTTTTGGGCTTTTCGACTCTCACTTCCCATAGTGTCGGGGTAATACCTGCCTAGGGATATAAATTAAGTTTCATACTCGTCAATCAACCAGTTTCTCTGGGTCAGAGTAAAGACTTTTATCTGTAGTTTCCTTTAAGCAATGTCCGAGATATTCTGTCACCGTAATATATCCAAAAATATTTCTCTTGTCAGCTCTGGATGTCTAACTCTTAAGATGGGTCTAGCGGACTTCCACCAATACTCCCACTCGCCTTCAAATCCCATGCTAACTCTAAGAAATTAGCTCCCAAAATATTATTCACACTCCGCTCCAACTTAGCGAAACGTGTCTTAATACTGTCTGATCTCTTTGTCAAACTCTGTGGGGTAGGCTCAATATCAGCCTCCATATCAATCTCATCCTGGTTCTCATAGCTCGACTCAGAACGACTAGCAAGATCAAGTCTACCTCTACGACCTCTGCCTCCTGCTCTACCTCATCTACAGTGACTAATATTGGCAAAATGCCTATATTCCTTCATTCTCAATCATTTCTGAGTCAAAACCCATCTCAATATACACTAACGTATCAACCAAGCATAGTAACACGGGATGTAATTTTTTAATTACTGACACTGACACACATCAGGCCAATTTTGCTCTGTTACCACCATTTGTCATGACCAAAAATCAGAGTAATTTTTTGTTTTTTTTTATACTTACCTGTCCTTTGATCATGACCATGCTCTACTAACAATTGGGCTGTGCATCAATGCCAGTCCCACCATTCAATCACCATATAACTTCATTCCTTATTACAGAAAAAGGTAAACACATGCGTTTTTCATTTATTCTTTTCTATTCATTTACAAGTGTTTACATTATCTATACATCCCCGACAGTTACTTACAAACATGTTACTGTGATATTCTTATTTAGATACAATATGTACAAATGTATATACCTCAAAATGATGGGCAGCAACGGATATCAGGAATGCAATACTCAATCGCCTCAAAGTTTATTGGAGGAAATCTGTGTAGGAAAATGAAAGGGGTGAGCACATCAAGCTCAGTAAGGCAATCCTATGAATAAGTAGGTAACCATACTACCTACATGAACGTGGTGTCATGCATAAACCACCCTTTCTCCACACATTTCAAAATAGATACTACAATTCGTGATGTCATTATGTCATGTAAAACAAATTCGCATGTGGATTTCAAAGAGCATGAAAAATTCAACATGCAACTCTTTTAAATTATTTTATTCTCATTAAAATTTCACAATAAGGTCAGGACCCAACCCATCCCTCTAGTGTTTCTGACTCACACAAAACCATGAAATCAAATACTTTTCAAAGTAATAGTGACATGCGATACACTGAATGTCATGTAAAAATCAGTTGACATCATTCATGGGTTTAAATAGCATGGAAAATAACGTCATGCAGGTTTTCATTTAAAACCCAGGTTCATTCTTATCAAAATCATGTTTCAGTCAAGATCCAACCCCTCCCTCGGGTGATCCAGACTCACATAAAAATCCACCAAATGTGTTTCTCAAAATCATCAACATGCGAGACTAGGCAATATATGTATATCTCAGGCAAATAACTAGGACTATGGCCATATGTCCTCGTGATCCCACTACTACACGAATCCTAGTGTACGGGGTCTCACCACTATCGAGAACCGCCCCGGGAGGTGGGTCAGTCCATCCCGTCGGTCCTGCTTGATCACTCGCATCTGAAGATGCCACTAGCATCTGAAGATGCCACGCATCCCAACACATAATTAATCCCAGCACGATACAGCGTACTCCATGCTACTTGCACGGTATAACGTACTCCGTTGACCCATATCTCATATCCATACTCATGCTTTGTCTCAAAACGCATGTGCAAGCCTATTTAATTGGTGTGACACACAGTCTACCCATCGCTCTAAGCACGGCTCATCACATGTTCTCCTAAAACCAGTGCGAGCGATGCTCCAGCACTTTCATAAAATCAAGGAAAATCTCGTGCGAGCCAAGCTCCAGCACGCGTATCATAAAATCTCATAAATCTAGTGCGAGCTAAGCTCCAGCACTTTGTCAAAATCATGTAAAACTAGTGCGAGCTAAGCTCTAGCACTCTATTACACAAATCATGTGAAAATCTGGTGCGAGCTAGGCTTCAGCACCTTGTCACGAAAATCATGTACAATTTTGGTGCGAGTTAGACTCCAGCACCGTGTCACGAAAATCATATAAAAATCTGGTGCGAGTTAGACTCCAACACCAATGCATGTAAAACTCTAGTACAAGCTCTCGCTCCAGCACTAATGCATGCATCACACAAATCAAGACTCGTGCGAGCTGAGCTCTAGCACGTCACATTTTCATAAAATCACGTAGGCGGCTATATTTCTCAAATCACTTTCAGAGAAAATCAACATTGTTGGAAATCTGCAATGCTGTGGATTTTTATTTAAAAGTTAGCCAGCCTACCCATGCATGTGTCAAACACCTCAAGAACAAGCAAGGACCTCTTGTTCTTGATCCTCTCAATTTTTCTTAAATTTAGAAATTTTACCCTTCACAAGGGTATTTTGGTAATTTACCCATCCGAGGCACTAAAACTTTTATCCGAAATCTAGACCCTTCAAAAAATTTAAGAGACTGCAAATGAATTTGAAATTGCGTAAAGTTACCTCTAGCAGTCCGTAAAATTCCCTTACCTAAAATCACGCGCAAGTTTATCCTGTCTCGACCGTACCAGGTTTCTTAGTCCAATTCGCTCCAAACCAAGTCTACGGAGCTGTATATAACCACATAGGGGTTCAGTGCAAATATATTAATCAGTATTTCACTCATACTGATCGAATCTAAAATACTGGGCCCGTTTTACTTTATTGGGCCCGGATGTATCTTAATGGGCCTCAACCCATTTTTCAGCCCGTTTCCACTTTTTAAATCCCTTCTTCGGGTTTACTGGGCTCATTTTGTTTATCAATAATCATCGGGCTTCGTTCCAAACTCATTGGATAGCCCGGATACTATTTACGATAATTACTTTAAAATTTCAATAAAATTCATTTTATGCAGAATTAATCCGTAAAATTCGTAAAATAATATTAACTCAGCATTTAAGGACTCATATTAATGTAATGAAAATTGTACTTACCCAATGTTATGTGGGGTACAAAAATCGGAGCTCAATCGGCTCTCGTTCGGGCTCTGTCGTAAAACTGCACAATTTTATATTTAATTTTAGGTTAATTTTCGATCAAATATAATTTAAATAAATTTCTCGAAAATCAAATCGATCACTTTTGACCTCTTACCAACTTACCCGAAGTCCGGTGTATCCCCAAAAATTCTTCCCCTTTTTCCTTTTTCTATTTTTCTTCTTTTTTCCTCTCTTTCTTGGCTGAACCGGTTCGGTCCGGTTCAATCGGTTCAGCCTAGTTCGGGGCTTCGCCAACCGGTTCTTCACTGGCTTCCGTTGGCAGCAGATCTGCAGGACCTCGCGAAGCTCGGACTTGCCCTCGGTTTCGCCATGGCTGGTCGAAAAGTGGCCGATCTAGCCTGTTCTCTCCTCGCCACTGGTACCTCTCTCTTTTTCTGCCGTTATCGGCGCTGGCCGCCGTTTCCCAAGCTGTTTTCGCCACCAATTGGCTCGGCATCACGTGGGGGTCCCTCGGCTTGCGGTGGTCGGGGTAGAATCGACGCCCGTGGCCGTTGATTTCGCTTCTCCTCTCCGCGGCTTCTCTCCCTCGATCCGTCGGATTCCGGCATCGGTGGGCCACGTCGCTGGTAACAGGGAGATCGCGTCGACGTCCTCTTCTTTTTTTGGCCCTTCGCCTGGCCGTTGGGTCACCGGTGGTCGTCCGGTCTCCTCCTCGATTTCGGTTTCTTCGTTTCATTTTTTTATTTTCTCTCTCTTCGTAAAAATTTCAGTTTCAGTTTTTTTAATTAATTAATTAATTAATTTTATTATATTATTATTTTAATTGATTTTATTATTATTTTATTTAATTAAATATTATTATTTTTGCCAAAATATCTAAGAAAATTTATATTTAATTCAGTTAATCAATAAATGAATTTCTCGGTATTATTTCGTCTTTTTGGTATATTTTTCGATTATTTTCGGGATAATTTCCCGATGTAAAATTTTCGATTAATTCCAATAAATTCATATCTTGATCAATTTAACCCAAAATTTAATTATTTCTTCGTTATTGATCAAGATTTCTCAATCCCGTATTTTTAATTATATTTTCTTGTCACGATTAATACTGAATTTCGGTCTTTTGATCGTTTTACCCTTCAACGTATTTGGGACCAAATCAGTCCAACTTCCCTTCACGAACACTCACTCATTTCGTGTTTTAAATCCTCATCTCCAATCCGAATCTCATTCGTTTAAATTTGTGACCATTTCCAATCCTTTATAAGAAATTAGGATATAATTTCAGGTCTTACACTAATCTTCTTCAATTTTATTATGTTTTAACACTTTAATATGTCTTATACAATACTTAATGGTGTTAGGTTGATTGCATGGCCGTCTTGCATGCATTTCATGCACCAATCTACTAGCTAAGGAGAACCAGGTAGAATTTTTGGTTTTTTGTCTAGCCATTTTGTACGATTTTTCTCATGGCTTTAACGACCTTATTTTCCATTGAAATTTTATCCTAAAGTCATTAACATCCTAAGGTAGGTGTGTAAATATTTTGGGGTCATTTCGAGTTCATCTTGGCCTTTAAATAATTTTCTACTTTCGCTTTAAAATCTTGCCTACAAGTAGTAAATTTTCAAAATCTTTCGGGTTCACTTCTACAATTTATTCCATGACCTTAACCATGGTATTTCAAGCCAAATTTAATTTATCCTAAGTTTTTATACCTCTATTAATTTATTAAAGTGTTAAATTAATTTTTATTAACATACAAAATTTTTATTAAATTTTTAATTTTACTTAGTTTTTATCGATTTTGCACTATTTTGGAAATTGCCAACTTAATTTGATTTAACTAAGCGTAACCTAACTTCCATGTGTGTAAACATACTTTTATGAGTATGAATACTTGAAATCCTCTTTAAATAAAATTTCTTACCTTAGTCTTCATGCTCCATACTTGACTCTAACTTTCATTCTCCATTGCTGCACTGGGTTTTACCTGAACATTTGATCAATCCTTTATGATTTCATTTAATTACTTCATAAACAATTATAGGAAATTAGTGGATTTTACACTGATAGATTACCAACCATCTTCCACGATCCAAGAAGTTTCTAACTGTAAGGCTCGAGAATCATTTTCCTTTCGTCCAATAGGCGACATCCAAGCTATTAAGGAAAGCCCATCCCTTAGGCTCAAGTTCTCTTCACTCCTAAAAAATCAACTAGGGTGGCATCCAAGCTGAATTATATTTTACTTAGGACTTAGAATAAAATTTTACCCATATAGGGTATCTTTACTCTTTTCACGCAACCTTGTCATTATGGTAATCTTACTTGCAAGGTTCGATAGAATAACATCCAAGTTGTTTAAGCTTGGGAATTGGTTTCCTTATGTCCCATGGACTACTTTTAAGTTTATAGGTTTGCGTTCCTCATAGTATTGGGTACTCACTTCCTATCATTGGGGTTTCTTGGGTAGGCGAATACAAAATTTATGCCTCATATTATTTTTTACGACTCAACTCTTTTCACATAACTCTTTTGCAATTCTTAAGGCATCCCCTTTAAGTGATTGTCGTTGCTAGAGTGTCGCTAGCCGCATAGCAATGCTATAGGAGTAACCTGAATGGATGGTTGATCTGGCCTTTCATATGAGTTACTACCTCAGCATGCTAGGTTCCTTCGAGCTTCATCGTGGGCTTTCATTCTCATGAGATCTCTACTTTTGTCATAATTTTTGTCTTAGGCCTTGGTTACTTATGGCGTGGTTTATGTCATGCAATGGTGTTGATTGTCATTCTAGCTTGGGCTCATCTTCTGCATTTTTTAGAATATGGGTATTTTTCTTCTTCGGTCAAGTTTCCCAACAATGCTTCCTACTATATTCAGCCATTAAGATGTAATAAGCATGTTTGGTTGTTAGAATGCTATGTGTGCTTCTTTTAATTGTCATGTTATTGCATTGAGAAGTTTTGTTGTCATTATTGCTTTAAGCCCGTATGGTTCAGTTGTCGTGGTGTCTATTATTTCGGAGGAACACTTCCACTTGTTGATTATAGAATAATAAATATTTCTTATTTTTATGAGGTCCAACTATAGTAATCTCTGACTCATGCTTAAGTTGCATTGTTCTCGATTTTTTGTCGCCTATTTCTTTCTTCAATGTGTGAGGGAAACATGAGTGTTAATGTGTTGTTTTCACTCCTTTTTTGCTTACCTCTTTTAATTGAATGTAGGATAGAAGTCTTTGAGTTGCTGTATTGTTAAAGTCATAGTGGAGAGTTTGCTTTAAGATTCACCAATGGAAATGTCAGGATGTGATGATATTGGAAGGAGTGAGTTCTTTTAACAAATATCACAGGTGGAGAGTTTGCCTCCAAATCTACCTGTGAAATTTATCAAGTTGTGATGATCAATAGAGAACTGATTTGTTCGACATTGTCATGGGTGGAGAGTCTGTCTCCAAATTCATCTATGGAAGTGTCGATTCGAGTCAAACATTAAAGAATTAAAACATCTCTTTTTCGTTTTTGCCTTTAAGGATTATGGGCGGTTGTAATGTTCTTTATTAAGCATCCTTTCAGTGGAAAGTCTACCTTCAAATCCACTTCAAGCCATGTCTAGTTGCAAACTTTAAACCATTAGCTATTTTTTTATTGTTAGCCGTTCGCTGGAGGCTGAGCTCACCATTGGTAGAGAGTCTACCTCTAAATCCGTCCTTGGTATTGTTATCATGAGTGTTGAAGTTGTGTGGATATTGCCTTAGAGAATCCACTTGGTTTACTCCTTGGCATGACCATTGGGAATGTATGCATGACTTTGACCATAAGCTTTGTTTAACTAGTATGTCACGACCCCTTTTCATCCATTTCATCTAAAAATCACCATAAATTTTTCGCTTTCTCATTTCCTTTCCCGGTCGTGAACAACTCTCACAAATGATAGTTGGGCTATGACACAGTATTAATCATCATTTACCAATCATCTTTCAATTAATCAAAAGTAAACACATACAATTGAAAGTTTAAGTTCTATGCTTAATACATGTTTGCTAACGCTTACATCCCCCATTCAAAATAATTATTGTGCTATTACATGTTTAGATACAAAAAGAATTCCTGTGTGTATACCTCTTGGCGATGGAGAGCAACGGATATCCGAATACAACACCTCTGTGCGCTTTGTAGAGGGGGGAAATGATAGGAATGAGCAACCACACGCTCAGTAAGGCAATAATGTAAGCATGATAGATAACTACACTATCTACATGCTTATAATGTCATGCTTAAAGATCTTTAATATCAAGAGCATGAGGAAATAGTAAAACTATGCCACATGTCCATCATGTAAAAATTCTCATGCTCATCGTCATAAAACTCATCATAATAAGGAAAACAAAACTCATCACTAAAACTATTCCTCAGGATTTTGCACTTTCTCAAAACATAATAAAACTCGTCACAAACAACGATACCATCTTATTAAAAACATCCCACAAGGCTCGACCCCTCCCTCGGGTCTACCCTGGACAACACAAATCATACTCAATATGTAAAACCATGTGAAATCATGTGAGACAGGTGGTCACTATATAATCGAGGACTCGTTGGCCAACGATGTCATTATCATCCTAGACCACATGAATCCCCGATGTACGAGGCATCATGCTGGAATGTGTGACGCCTCGGAAGCACAGAAAATAGGGAAAATTTAAAATTTATTTACATCCTTTCATAATTCTAGGTGCATTCCTATGCAGTGTCATGCATCATCATATATATATATATGTTATAAAACTTTAACCTCAAGATCTCATCATCCAATTTACATGTCACACTAAATATTACATCATATACATTCTTCATTTCTGAATTAATTAATCCTAATACATCCTATACATCATTGTTCATTAAGTGTCCGTAAATACAAAATTAGTCTGGGTACATGAAATGATAAATTATACCTTAAAGTACAATATATGGCCTGAAGCTCAAGTCCTCCATTAGCTACTACTCCGTACGTCGCAGGAAAAACTCTCTTCACTTGAAGAAATCTAGGGGGAAGATAAAGCATGATGAGCTTCTAAATCACTCAGTAAGGGGGTAAGGGACTCATTTATAAAATACTGATTTGCACAGCATAATCATTTTGTTTTGTGGGTGAAAACCCAATAAAACTCAGTAGAAAAATGTAGCATGAATAATTAAAACATCATCTCAACTCATTTTTCAAAGCTCATGTAGAAACATGATAATAAATGGCTCAAATCATGATTACAAGTATGTATAAAACAGGATGCGATAATGGCTTTTCTCATAAAACGTGATAAAATCACTGCAATAGTAATGCACGTGGCGCAGCCACCAAACACAATCTCATGTGTAAAACGAGACTAGGCAAATAAAACTCATATAAAAATTCATCATAGCACATCAAAACGATTGAACTCGTCTCTTAGGCAGACATCCCCAATCGAGGGATTTCGTCGACAATAATACACCCATAGCCATGGTTTGCTGTAGACTTGATCAGAGTCATACAGCCGTCGATCTTACATGCTATCAAAGTACGACCCGTTCTTACATGCTATCAAAGTAATGCCACCCATCGCTACCGTGGAGCGGGGTCATCTCGCATTACTAGAATGAAGGCGTCGGTCTTACGTGCTACTAGAGCACGACCTAGCCTTACATACTACAAGAGCAAAGCCCGATGTGTATTTAACATGACACGCCTAAGTTTCAATAATAGCCATTATCATATAAAATCGTTTTGCCTTCACGTAGCGCTCATTCTCATAAAATTCATCTCAAAACCGTTTTGTACTCAACATAAAACATGTCGAAACCGAGCTCAAGCCAACAAAACCACGCACACATTTCTCAAATCTCAATACACCTTAACGTAGGGCCCAAATCACTTTTCACTTTTTAAACTCAAAACGGTTGTAAAATAATTTCACATTTAGTTTACAACTCAGAAAAATTGGGCCCTAACCGACTATAAAACCATGTGCAACAACTTGTTCACAACTCATAAAAATGTGCTTGCTTTCTCAAATCACATTTCATGCTATAATATCACCACAAAATCGCATATACAAATGAGTTTAAGTTTTCCCTTACCTCGTTGCACCTCGTATAGTGCAATCGTTCCCCAAAACGATGGACTAGCCTCACATTCCTCTCTAGAACTCCCGGACTGTCCAAACGATGTTAAAACATCAATAATTTGTCTCAATCACATCATCGAGCACATATTTGCTCATATTCTCGTTAAATCCTACAAACCTCATTTTTCTCATATTCCTATCCTAATCCACTTTCTCATCCACTACATTTCAAATCCTACATTTTTCATGCATAATATCCAAGACAAAATCACCTCATTGCCTCGATTCCAATTTATAGCCAAAATCTCAAAATTACCACAAATTGTATAATATCATCATCATTCCCACAAAATCACAATTTCATCAACTCTAATCATTTTCTAGCTATTTTATCACAACACCCATAGTCACAATCACCTCAATATCAAAGATTAAAGCTTACAAAATTTACCCAAAACTTATGGAGAGCTCTATTCACACCTCGATTCAATTCGTCCTTTAATTTCCAAGTATGTTGTTCTCCTTTGGATGAGGAACAACTTTCCTTCTTACCTCTGCCTGAGATTTGGATGAAAATGAGGTTTTTGGAGGAGAGAAAAGCTAGGGTTACGAAAATGGCGATTTGGAGAGAGAGAGAGATCGATTTCCAGAAAAAAACAAAGGGGTCCTTATATAGGCTGAAGGTAGGAGATCGATCTGCTCCTTGAGGAGATCGATCTTCTGTTTACAGAATACTTCATGAGATCGATCTGCTCCTTGAGGAGATCAATCTTCTCTTTACAGAAACATTTGGAGATTTATCTGCTTGTCTATGAGATCGATCTGTCTACCAGTTCTTGCTCATTTTCTGCAGTCTGGAGCTATGAGATCGATCTCTTATCCTTGGAGATCGATCTGGCCTTCACAGATTATACTACTGCTGTATCAATTTGCAAAAAAATCAATGTAAAACTTCTCAAAAATCTACCCCATAGTCCATATTTCAATCCATACACATTCAAGACTTAAAGACCACTTTTTCTTACACTTCATCAAATTTAAAACTTGAGTGTACATTAACATATCATAATTACATACACTAATTGATAATTCTCATAACTGGGTATACAAAATTCTCAGTTCTCACATCCTCCCCAACTTTAAAAAATTTGGTCCTCCAAATTTAACTCGACTCATCAAACAGATAGGAGTACTTCTCCTCCATGAGGCTTTCCAATTCCCAGGTTGCCTATTCCATTGAGTAATGTTTCCACAAAACTTTCACTAATGGGATGCTTTTGGTCCTAAGTACCTTCTCTTTTCTATCGAGAATCCGGACGGGTCCATCAGTGTAGCTCATGTCCTCTTGTATGTCCATCTCTTCATACTCTATGACATGAGAAGGGTCCGAGTGGTACTTCCTCAACATAGATACATGAAAAACGTTGTGTATTTCAGACATCTGTGGGTGTAATACCAACCTGTAGGCTACCTCTCCCACTCTCTCAAGAATCTTGAATTGTCCGATGTATCGAGGACTCAATTTCTCTTTCTTTCCAAATCTTATGATACCCTTATTCGGTGATATCTTCAGAAATACTGCATCACCAACATCAAACTCGAGTGGCCGTCTATTGATAATTCTATATTTTTAGAATTATTTGTGCTTAATTTCCTAATTAATTATTTGAATCCCCAATTTATTTTGTTAATTATCCCCTTTATTTAATTAAAATTCTCATGTTTTTAGATAAATTAAATCTGGATGAATTTTGAATATTTCGGTAGAAAATGGATCAGAATTTGGCTAAAATCTAGATTGGACCATGCAGACAACACGAGCCATGCCACCTAGCACATCCAATTGGACTAAAAGATAGATGGCATGGAAATATCTTTTCAAGGAGCCAATGGTGTGAAGACAAGTGGCCAAGCAATGCCAACTCATCTAGAATGGAAAAATTACAATTGTACCCCTTAGTTTGTGTATAAACAAGACATGGATGGCAATTGAAAAACTATATAAGTAGGAGTAGGAAATGTAATGTAAGTTAGGAGTAGTCTTAGTGTAATGTAGTTTTAGAGTAAAATAGTTTTAGATTACATTTTTAGATTTACTTTCCTGTTTTTTAGTTTCACGTTAGCTTCCAACTTCACTTTTAATGTTCATTTCATTTTTATGTTCTTGATTTTTCTAGACTTTGATATTTTCTATTTCATAGCACTCAATATCATTTCATCTTCTCGGTTATGTTAAATCTAGTTCTTCTACTTTTCAAGTCTTATTATACAACATTTCTCCTAGTATAGCTCTCGATTTTTGCTTCCCATTGTAGTTGTTTTTTTTTTTTTTTTGCTTTTGTTCAATGATTCTTGGTTTGTTTCCCATGTTAGTGTTATTTTTTTCCTTTTCGTTAGCAGTCATTGTTACTCAAGATTGTTACTCAAGGAGCTGATTTGATCTCATGAACCATGAAAGGAACTCGAGAGCAAAGCGACAGACCAGGAACCCGAGAGCAGCAGAAGTAGCCATAACCGAGAACCACTAATCACTCTCTACTCTCCCCTGTTTCATTTCTTACTTACTGTTCACCTATGATTTTCTGCATTTAGTTGTTTGTTGGTTCATTGCTTTATGCTGTGATGCTCGGGTGATTGACGAATTACTGGCTATCTCTTGAGTATATGGGACAAAAGAAGAGATGCTTGGCAGTAAGCAGAAATCAGGCATGATTGATAGAGCAAAAGCTTGCTGGAATGTCGATAATCACGTCATGGTGCAGAAAACAATTTTAGCAGGATACATGCATACTGGTTAGCTGGGCAAGCTAAAGATGTGTAGCAGCACGAACCGGCAGTGTGCCATCTACAAACCCAAAAGACTGGAGCAGCACCTGGAGCACGTTGCGGTTTGCACCTAACGTAGCAGTGCAGACAGAGCAAGACCTGGACGTGTAGAGCAGGTCTGGGCAAGTTGGCGTGTTGGTGCTTGGTTGCTGATGAATGAAACGTGATGTGTTGAGTGCGGGAAATGAAGAAGCACACAGAACCGAGTAGAGTTGGTGAGGATAGCAGACCAGGATAGACCCGAGAACATGCAGCTGGACATGCCTAGACAGAACCCGAGAGCAAGGAGCTGGACGTGTAGAGCAGGTCTGGGCAGGCTAGCGTGTTGGAGCTTGGTTGCTGATGAATGAAACATGCTGGGTTGTTGTAGGAATGGTGTAGTGCATGGAATCCAAAGCAAAGTTGGTGAGAGTCAGACCAGGAAGCAGTTGGACACGCCTAAGCAACCAAACCCGAGAGCACCTGAAAATGAAATTGTTGAAGACATAAACAGTGACAGTATCGGGACTAGCATGGTTTCCAATCAAGCCTAGGGCCACGTTTGGCTATTTCCTCTTTACAAGTTGATGTTCATTACACTTATATTAGTTTAATTGCTCATTTTATTTGTTGTCAATTTAGATGAGCTCTAGTGTTTGAGTTTGTTAATTTAATTTTTAGTTTTAATTTTTTTAGTTAGTAGTTAATTTTATAATTTATGTTTTAGGATTTAATTTTTAGTTAAATATTTTAAGGGTTACATTTAGAATTAAGTTAGATTAAATTAGTTAATTTATCATGCATTAGTTAGATTTCATTGCTTAATTAGTAATTAGATATAATTAGGAGTAATGTAGAATTAATATTTTAGACAATTAGGCTTGTATTTATTTTCTTAATTTTTCTAGGATTTTATTTCTTTAAATCTTAAGTTAATTTAAATTGCATTTTGATTAAGTAGTTTAATTGCATTTTAGGTTTGTTAATTTTAGTTTAATTAATCTTGCTTTGTTATTTTCATAATTGCATTTTATTTTAATTGCGTTAATTAATTTTAATTGTTTTAATTATTTTTGTAGGTTTTTTATTTTATTTGCGTGGAGCACTGTAAGTAATCTTAGCTCGGTTTTATTTTCTTTGTTTTATAGTTTTTATTATTTTCAGTATTGCTAGCCATGTAGATCACTACCTTTAATTTCATAATTTGCAAGAATATACTTAGGGTAAGATTAACCGGTAGTTAATTAGGCTAACCAACTTCTCTGAGGGACGATAACTCGAAACTCAAATCCCATTATTACTTATACGACCCGTGCACTTGCGGACAATACGTTTAGGGCGTTTCAAGTTTTTGGCATCATTATCGGGGAAGTTTTAATAAGTCGTTAATTAATATCGGTGAAATTATGCTTAGGTGTAATTCTAGCTTGTAAATATTTAGGTTGTAAATATTTAGAAGTTTAATATAGATTAGTTAATTGAAAAATTGAAAGAAAAAAATTAAAACAATAAAAAATTTTCTAAGGACTTTTTGATGATTGCAAGTGTAAAGCCAAAAGTTATGATTGCTTTCCTTTAGATCCTGAAATTGAACAAACACTTAGAAAAATTCGAAGGGATTCTAGGAAATTAATAGCTCCGCTGTAATTCACCATGGTAGAAAATAGGGAAATTAGGACCGTTGGAGATTATGCAATGCCGACTATTGGAGGATATTATACTGGCATTAGGCCACCAGCTGTCCCTGCGAACAATTTCGAAATTAAGCCTGCAATCCTTCAGATGATCTAGACTTCTTTACAGTTCAGTGGGCTTCCACACGATGACTCACATCCTCACCTTGGGCAATTCCTGGACTTGTGCAACACGTTCAAACACAATGGATTATCTGATGATGCGCTTAGGCTTAAATTATTCCCCTTCTCACTTAGGGATAGGGCACGACACTAGTTAACTTCCTTGCCTCCAGGATCCATTTCTACATGGGATGAGTTAGCCTATCAATTTCTAGCTAAGTTTTTCCCTCCCTCTAAAATGGCCAGACTCTGTAGTGATATATCTTCCTTTGCCCAGTTCGACTTTGAATCTCTTTACGAAGCATGGGAACGATATAAGGAGCTTCTAAGGAAGTGCCCTCACCATAGCCTGCCTTTGTGGTTGCAAGTCTAGACCTTCTACAACGGACTTACAAGCCAGAATAGGACCATTGTTGACGCTGCTGCGGGTGGAGCGCCAATGTGTAAAACAGAGGAGGAAGCTTACGAGCTCTTAGACAAGATGGCTGCTAACAACTATCTATGGTCCTCGAAGAGGCAATTGCCAAAGAAGCCGACAGATATTTATGAGCTCGACAAGACCTCTCAAATCGCTAACCTTGCGAAGAAGGTTGAGTCACTCAGTACCCAACATAATCCTTCCACCAATGCTAACCTTGTGTTTTCTGTCCAAAGTCCTTTTCTTTCATGCGAGTTGTGTAGTGGTACCCACTCTATAGATAGGTGTCCGCTCAACTTAGAATCGATTCAGTATGTTGCTCCACTTCAGAAGCAACAGAACAACCCCTTGTCAAACACCTATAACTCAGGGTGAAAAAACCATCTTAACTTTTCCTGGAGCCAAAACCAAGGGCAAACTTCTAATTCTAGACTTGTAAGACCCCTTAGTTTTCAAGCTCCACCGATTCATTCACCACCACAACCGTAATTTCCATATCACCCGCCTCATCAACCATCCCCACCATAATTTCAGCATCATCCACCTCACTTCCATCAACCACCACCACCACCACAACCCTACCATGCACCAGCAGCTGAGAAGAAGCCTACATTAGAGGAGATGTTCTCAACGATCCTGCAAAATCAAGCTACTTCAATTAAAAACTTAGAGGTTCAGGTGGGACAAATAGCAAATGCTCTTAGCCAACGTTCTCAAGGGACCCTTCCTAGTAGCACTGAAGCTAATCCTGTTAGGCAGAGGAAGGGTAAAGAACATGTAAAATTCATCACCCTTAGAAACGGCAAAGAGCTAGATGAGCTACCAGTTAAGTCCAGCCCTGAACAGCACATAGTTGAAGAATCCTTAAGTTCTAACGAAGCAGCTCAAAAAGAGTAAGAACCTAAAGATAAGGCTGCAAAGGAATTAAAGATAGGTGCTTCTTCATCTTTACCTTCTTCTACTTCACAGCCTTCAAAGTCCTCTGATGATATACATGTTACCACTACATCCCCTCCGGTTAGACCACCAATACCTTTTTCCTCAGAGATTCCAGAATCGAGAACTCGATCAACAATTCGCTAAATTTCTTGAGGTTTTTAAGAAACTTCACATTAACATTCCTTTCGCAGATGCCTTAGAGCAAATGCCAAGTTATGTGAAGTTTTTGAACGACATCCTCTCTAGGAAAAGATTATTGGAAGATTATGAGACTGTGGCCTTAACTGAGGAATGTAGTGCCATTATCCAGAGAAGATTACCCCCGTGCTCTAGGATCCCGGGAGTTTTACCATACTATGCACTATTGGAAATTTATTCTTTGGTAGAGCCTTGTATGATTTAAGAGCTAGTATAATTTGATGCCTTTGTCTATCTATCAGATGTTAGGAATAGGGGATGCCAAGCCCACCATAGTGACCCTTCAGTTGGCTGATTGATCAATTAAATATCCGAAGGGGTTCATTGAGGACGTGCTAGTTAAGGTGGACAAATTTATCTTCACTGCGAATTTTATCGTGTTGGACATGGAAGAAGACAGTGAAGTCCCTATTATACTAGGCAGACCTTTCTTAGCGACTGGTAGAACCTTAATTGATGTACGAAAGGGGGAGTTAACTATGAGAGTCTTAGATCATGAGGTGATATTTCATGTTTTCAAACCTTTGAAGCTCCCTGATGACTCTCAAGAGTGTTTTAAGATGGATATTGAGGAGGATATAAGGCTTAAGCATAAGAAATCTGAGAGAAAGAAGGAAGTAGATAGAGGTAAGGATGAGTTAACTGTCAACATTCTATCACCACTCTGGATGACCCTCCTATTCTTCGCCCTGCTGCCGAGTGTTCTGTTCTTCAGCTGCATTAGAAGTGGCTGTGTTTTCTTTTCACTTTGTATATAGTTCTTTTTCTTTTTCTTTTCTGTTGTTTCTTTCTTTGTTTATGTTGCAGATTTCTTTTCCAGCATTACGTTTTCAATCAAGCTTCAGTTGTTCATCATCATCAGAAAGGGGATTACTCTGTTCTAGAGCTTAAATTCTTATATTATCTGCACACTGAGGACATTGTGCACTTTAAGTTTGGGGGAGGGGATATCACTTGACCGATTTTGTGAAAATTGAAAAAAATTTCAAAATTTTTTCCAAAATCTGAGAAAGAATTTTTAAAATTTTTTTCGATAATATGAGCTTAAGTTGTTTGATTTTGGGATAATTTAGTGCTTAGCATGTAGTTTTCCCATATTCCGATGATATGACTCCATGATTTAGTCTAACTTTGATTGACTGAGAAGCATAATTATAGGAAAAGCATGAAGTTGAATTCTTGAATTTGTCTTAATTCTGATTGTGATTACCTCATCTTATGCACATGTCATGTCATGAATCGGTATATTTATTTAGGGTATTACCGCAAGTGCACGGGTCGTACAAGTAATAATGGGATTTAAGTCAAGGAATTATCGTCTCACAGAGAAGTTGACTAGCCTAATTAACTACCGGTTAATCTTACCCTAAGTATATTCTAGCAAATTATGAAATTAAGGTGGGTGATCTACTAAACTAGAATTGAAAATACCGAAAGCAATAAAATAATAAAACTATAAAATAAAGAAATTAAAACCGAGCAAAATTACTTACAGTGCTCAACGCAATTAAAATAAAAAACCTATAAAAGAAATTAAAACAGTTAAAACTAATTAACGCAATTAAACTAAAATACAATTATGAAAATAAAGCAATAAAATTAAACTACAATTAAACTAACCTAAAATGCAATTTTAAACTACTTAATCAAAATGCATGAGCTTATCTATGGGATTTGATGGGCCCAAAGGGTATATATCCGCAAGTGGACGGGTCGTACAAATAATAATAGGATTTGAGTCCCGAGATTTCGTCCCACAGAGAAGTTGACTAGCCTAATTAACTACCGGTTAATCTTACCGTAAGTATATCCTAGCAAATTATGAAATTAAGGTGGGAGTGATCTACAAAGTCTGAAATTAAAATACTGAAAGCAATAAAATAATAAAAGCTATAAACTAAAGAAAATTAAAACCGAGCAAAATTTCTTACAGCACTCCACGCAATTAAAATACAAAACCTACAAAAGAAATTAAAACAGTTAAAACTAATTAACGCAATTAAAATAAAATGCAAATATGAAAATAACAAAACAAGATTAATTAAACTAAAATTAAACTATCCTACAATTGCAATTGAACTACTTAATTAAAATACAATTTAAACTAAACTAAAGCTTAATGAAAATAAAATCCTAGGAATTTAAGAAAATAACTATAAAACTACATGTCTAAAATATTAACTCTAAACTAATCCTAACTAATTAAATTGAAATTAAACTAAACTACATTTCAAGAAAAATGAATTAATTACTAAAGTGAAATGCCAAACAAGCCTTAACAATTTAAATCCTTCCCTCCATTTACTATTCATTTATCATTCTCCTTTTGTTTTCCAGGTAAGGCTCGGGTTTGGTAGCTTAGGCGTGTCCACTGCTGCATGCTTTCGGTTCTATCCTGTCTGCTGTCCACCAACTCTGCCTCGGTTTCATCTTGCTGCCAGGCGTGTTCAGCTCCAATTGTTGGTTCTATCCTGCACGCAATACAGTCCGTGGACGTTTCTACCTGCTTTTGCTGCCCAGGCGTGTCCAGTGATGCTGCTCTGCTGCACGGTCCTGCATTCTTCCACATTTCCAGCTGCTGTCCAGGTCTCGGTTCCAGCTTTACTCCCGGTTCTGATTATGGTTCTGTTGTCCTGCATTGCTGGCACCAGCGAGCTGCAAATCAGTAGTTCACTGTCCACTGCTGATTAGACGAGCCATCTTTAGTACTGCTCAGGCGCTGTTCGCGGTTGTGTCCAGGTCCTACTCCAGTGTTGCTCAGTTCTGCCTATGTGATGCCATGCTAGTGTTGGCTTCAGCTGCAATGAACATTCTGCTCTAGACCTACTCACGTCCTCCCCTCTACATCATTCGAGATTGATTTCTGCTCAGTTCTTGTACCGATGGCTGCAGCAACATGTATAAACAGCCTCAAGCAGCATCCCCGATCAGCTATTGTATGAAATCAAAGAAAAAATATCAAATGGTAAGTTTAAGACGATGAATGAAATAAGACAGCATTAACACCAGCAGTTAAAGTAGAAGTGATAATGAACAGTAAAGACAAACTAAAACAGGGTATAACAGAGAAGGTAATCACAATAAGTTGGGCTCAATGGGTATTACCGCAAGTGCACGGGTCGTACAAATAATAATAGGATTTGAGTTTCGGAATTATCGTCTCATAGAGAAGTTGACTAACCTAATTAACTACCGGTTAATTTTATCCTAAGTATATTCTAGCAAATTATGAAATTAAGGTGGGTGATCTACTAATCTAGAATTGAAAATACCGAAAGTAATAAAATAATAAAATAATAAAATTATAAAATAAAGAAATTAAAACCGAGCAAAATTATTTACGGTGCTCAACGCAATTAAAATAAAAAACTTACAAAAGAAATTAAAACAGTTAAAACTAATTAACGCAATTAAACTAAAATGCAATTATGAAAATAAAGTAATAAAATTAAACTACAATTAAACTAACCTAAAATGCAATTTTAAACTACTTAATCAAAATGCATGATCTTATTTAAATTAATTTTAAGCACTACCCCTAATACTAGAATAAAAATTACTTAGTACCCAAATTAAATCTAAGTTAAACTAATGCATTGAAATTAATCTAACTAAGCTAACTAAAAACATTGAAATTAATCTAACTAAAATGCATGCAAAAATGAATTAATCACTAAAATGCAATAGCAAACAAAGCCTTAGCAATTTAAACATTTCCCTCCCTTTACACTGTTCATGCATCATTTTTGCATTTCCATTCCCAGGTCACGGCTCCGGTTGGTAAGGTGCTGCTGTGTTTCCGTTTGTCCTCTGGTCCGCTGCTGCTGTTGTCCACGGGTTGCTGCTGCCTAGTCTGTTCCAGGCTTGACCAGACACTGCTCCCCAACTGCTAGATGCTCCAATCCCAGGTTTCTCGGTTGTCCTCTGCCACCTGCTACTGCTGCCCAGGCGTGTCCATGCTGCCAGGTCTGTCTCGGTTGCATCTTGTTGCCAGGCGTGTTCAGCTCCGATTCTTGGTTCATCCTGCACGCAATACAGTCCATGCATAAACCGTGCAAGTTTCCTTCTCCAAACGTTGTCTTGCCCACAGCTGCACGTCATGGTCTGCTCTCGGGTTGTCCACGCAACCGCTGCACTACTCTCTGCTCCAGCTTGCTGCATGCCCGTGACCTCTGCTAAGACTTCCCAGGAGCAAGCTGCAAGCACTGCAAACGCATACTAGAACTGAAGAACACAGTTCGGATCTATTATACACCACCATCCCTGGTTCATGCATATCAACATAACAGGGCAGAACAGAGGAAGCTCTCGGTCTGTCCAGCTGTGGTCTCGGTGTGCTATGTCCTCTCGGATTGTTTGCTGCCCTTACCCTCTCGGTGTTACATGAACAAGGTGTGAAACGTTAAGACACTAACTCACCACAACTTTGCTGACAACTAACGAAAAGAAAGAAAAGAATAAAACTAAATGGAAGCAAACCGAGAATCAAAAACAAAACAAAAACAAACTTGAAAAATGAAGGAAAAACCGAGAACTTATGGAAATGATGCTGTGCATTAAAGCTTGAAAAATAAAGACTGGATTATAACCAAACCGAGAACAAGGATGAGTAAATGAGGCTGCAAATCAACACGAAAAGCTTTGCATAAATGAAAATACATGAAGATGAACAGTAACAGTTAAATGGAAATTGATTTTTCGGGAAAAGCTTCTAAAGAAAATAAAAATTAAACTAAACTACTCTAACTACTTCTACACTAACACTACTCCTACTCCTAAGAATTACATCCCTTCTTCAATTGCCATTCTTTCCTATTTATAAACACACTAGGAGTAAAATGGTAATTTCCACATCCGTGATGAGTTGGCTTTTTTTGGCCACTTGTCTTCACACTATTGGCTCTTGAAAAGATATTTACATGTCATCGGTCTTCTTGTCCAATTGGATGTGCTAGGTGGCATGACTCGTGTTGCCCGCGTGGCTCAATCTCGATTTTAGCCCAATTTCGGTCCATTTTCTACCGAAATATTCAAAATTCATCCAGATTTAATTTATCTGCAAACATGAGAATTTTAATTAAATAAAGGGGATAATTAACAAAATAAATTGGGGATTTAAATAATTAATTAAGAAATTAAACACAAATAATTCTAAAAATATAGAATTATCAAAGGCTTATGTGTACATATGATTGCATTTGTTCAATTGATTTGGTGCATCATATTCTAGAATTTGTTTGATCTAATCTCGAGGTGAAATATTAGATCACACTTAATTAGGGAGATGATTTAGGCCATCTTTGGATCGTTTGAGTCTTTCTAGCCATCCTTGTACATATTCTACCCCTAGTCACCCATCTGGGCCAAATAAGCTTTTCTCTATAAATACACCTGCATATTTTCCTTAGCGTAACCACTCTTTTCCTATCCCTTACCCCGAAAGCATGGAAAGTCATGAGATATATTGTGAGCTTTGTACAATTGGGTATCTGGTGATAGTGAAAGTTTGAAAAAAAATGAAAAAGAAAGAAAAGAAAAGAAGAAGAAAAATACAAAAAAATAGAATAGTGAAATAAATAAGTTTGGGGGAAATGATTTGAGCTCTTACATTAAGATCCTAGAAGTAATGGATGTTAAGGGGTAATTAAACCTAAATTGACTTTATCATACCTTAACTCTAGCCTTATATTACAAGCTTAATGAAGTCCTATTGATCTTTGGTTAAGTGTGACTACATTAGTGGAGAGAAAAGTGAAAAGCAAACTTATGGGAATGATCACATGTCATAGACTTTGCATTCACTGTGTTTGCATAATCTGATCCAGATAATGTACTGTGAAGTGACTTTGACATTTTGGAGGAGAGAGAAAGATAAGGTTGTGAAAATGGCGATTTGGAGAGAGAGAGAGAGAGAGAGAGAGAGAGAGAGAGAGAGAGATCGATTTCCAGAAAAACAAAGGGGTCCTTATATAGGCCGAAGATAGGAGATCAATCTGCTCCTTGAGGAGATCGATCTTCTGTTTACAGAATACTTCATGAGATCAATCTGCTCCTTGAGGAGATCAATCTTCTCTTTACAGAAACATTTGGAGATCGATCTGCTTGTCTATGAGATTGATCTGCCTATCAGTTCTTACTCATTTTCTGCATTCTAGAGCCATGAGATTAATCTTTCATCCTTAGAGATCGATCTGGCCTTCACAGATTGTACTGCTGCTGTATCAATTTACAGAAAACACAATGTAAAACTTCCCAAAATCTACCCCATAGTCCATATTTCAATCCATACACATTCAAGACTTAAAGACCTCATTTTCTTATACTTCATATTTAAAACTTGCGTGTACATTAACATATCATAATTACATACACCAAATTACAATTCTCATAATTGGGTATACAAAATTCTCAGTTCTCAAATCCTCCCCAGCTTTAAAGAATTTGGTCCTCCAAATTCAACTATACTCATCAAATAGATAGGGGTACTTCTCCTTCATGAGGCTTTCCAATTCCAAGGTTGCCTCTTCCATTGAGTGATGTTTTCACAAAACTTTCACTAATGGGATGCTTTTGGTCTTAAGTACCTTCTCTTTTCTATCGAGAATCCGGACGGGTCCCTCAGTGTAGCTCATGTCCTCTTGTATGTCAATCTCTTCATACTCTATGACATGAGAAGGGTCCGGGTGGTTCTTCCTCAACATAGATACATGAAAAACGTTGTGTATTTCAGACATCTGTGGGTGTAATGCCAACTTGTAGGCTACCTCTCCTACTCTCTCAAGAATCTTGAATTGTCCGATGTATCGAGGACTCAATTTCTCTTTCTTTCCAAATATCATGATACCCTTACTCGGTGATATCTTCAGAAATATTGCATCACCAACATCAAACTCGAGTGGCCATCTACTGATAATTCTATATTTTTTGAATTATTTGTGCTTAATTTCCTAATTAATTATTTAAATCCTCAATTTATTTTGTTAATTATCCCCTTTATTTAATTAAAATTCTCATGTTTTCAGATAAATTAAATCCGGATGAATTTTGAATATTTCGGTAGAAAATGGACCAAAATTTAGCTAAAAATCGAGATTGGACCACGCAGACAACACGAGTCATGCCACCTAGCACATCCAATTGGAAAAAAAGACAGATGACATGGAAATATCTTTTCAAGGAGCCAAAGGTGTGAAGACAAGTGGCCAAACAATGCCAACTCATCTAGGATGGAAAAATTACAATTGTACCCCTTAGTTTGTGTATAAATAAGATATGGATGTCAATTGAAAAACTATATAAGTAGATGTAGGAAATGTAATGTAAGTTAGGAGTAGTGTTAGTGTAATGTAGTTTTAGAGTAGAATAGTTTTAGATTACATTTTTAGATTTACTTACTTGTTTTTTAGTTTCCCGTTAGTTTCCAACTTCACTTTTAATGTTCATTTCATTTTTATGTTCTTGATTTTTCTAGACTTGGATATTTTCTATTTCATAGCTATCAATATCATTTCATCTTCTCGGTTATGTTAAATCTAGTTCTTCTATTTTTCAAGTCTTATTAGACAGTATTTCTCCTAGTATAGCTCTCGGTTTTTGCTTCCCATTGTAGTTGTTTTTTTTTTTTTGCTTTTGTTCAATGATTCTCGATTTGCTTCCTATGTTAGTGTTATTTTTTATCCTTTTCGTTAGTGGTCATTGTTACTCAAGATTGTGGGGCGCTGATTTGATCTCAGGAACCATGAAAGAAACTCGAGAGCAAAGCAGCATACCAGGAACCTGAGAGCAGCAGAAGTAGCCATAACCGAGAACCATTAATCACTCTCAGTTCTCCCCTATTTCATTTCCTACTTACTGTTCACCTATGATTTTCTGCATTTAGTTGTTTGTTGGTTCATTGCTTCATGCTGTAATGCTCGGGTGATTGACAAATTACTGGCTATCTCTTGAGTATATGGGACAGAAGAAGAGATGCTTGCCGTAAGCAGAATTCAGGCATGATTGATAGAGCAAAAGCTTGCTGGAATGTCGATAATCATGTCATGGTGCAGAAAACAATTTCAGCAGGATACATGCATTCTGGTTAGCTGGGCAAGCTAAAGATGTGTAGCAGCACGAACCGGCAGTGTGCCATCTACAAACCCGAAAGACTGGAGCAGCACCTGGAGCACGTTACGGTTTGCACCTAACATAGCAGTGCAGACAGAGCAGGACCTGGACATGTAGAGCAGGTTTGGGCAGGTTGGCGTCTTGGTGCTTGGTTGCTGATAAATGAAACATGATGTGTTGAGTGCAGGAAATGAAGAAGCACACGAAACCGAGCAGAGTTGGTACGAATAGCAGACTAGGACAGACCCGAGAACATGCAGCTGGACGCGCCTAGACAGAACTTGAGAGTAAGGAGCTGGACGTGTATAGCAGGTCTGGGCAGGTTGGTGTGTTGGAGCTTAGTTACTGATGAATGAAACATGCTGGGTTGTTGCAGGAATGGTATAGTGCATGGAACCGAAAGCAAAGTTTGTGAGAGTCAGACCAAGAAGCAGCTGGACACGTCTAAGCAACCAAACTCGAGAGCAACTGAAAATGAAAATGTTAAAGACATAAACAGTGACAGTATCGGGACTAGCATGGTTTCCAATCAAGCCTAAGGTCACGTTTGGCTATTTCCTCTTTATAAGTTGATGTTCATTGCACTTGTATTAGTTTAATTGCTCATTTTATTAGTTGTCAATTTAGATTAACTCTAGTGTTTGAGTTTGTTAATTTAGTTTTTATTTTTAATTTTTTTAGTTAGTAGTTAATTTTATATTTTATGTTTTAGGATTTAATTTTTAGTTAAGTATTTTAAGGGTTACATTTAGAATTAAGTTAGATTAAATTAGTTAATTTATCATGCATTAGTTAGATTTCATTGCTTAATTAGTAATTAGATATAATTAGGAGTAATGTAGAATTAATATTTTAGACAATTAGGCTTGTAGTTATTTTCTTAATTTTTCTAGGATTTTATTTCTTTAAATCTTAAGTTAATTTAAATTGCATTTTGATTAAGTAGTTTAATTGCATTTTAGGTTTGCTAATTTTAGTTTAATTAATCTTGCTTTGTTATTTTCATAATTGCATTTTATTTTAATTGTGTTAATTAATTTTAATTGTTTTAATTATTTTTGTAGGTTTTTTATTTTATTTGCGTGGAGCACTGTATGTAATCTTAGCTCGGTTTTATTTTCTTTGTTTTATAGTTTTTATTATTTTCAGTATTGCTAGCCATGTAGATCACTCCCTTTAATTTCATAATTTGCTAGAATATACTTAGGGTAAGATTAACCGATAGTTAATTAGGCTAACCAACTTCTCTGAGGGATGATAACTCAGGACTCAAATCTCATTATTACTTGTACGACCCGTGCACTTGCGGACAATACGTTTAGGGCATGTCATCTATGCATATCTGCGTAGCTTTTCTGTTTACTCTGTGCAGCCCGTAATCTCTCACATATGAGTTTCACACTTTGTACAGCCAGTTCAACAAGTTCGGGAGCATTTATCTTTCTGTCACCCACTTCTTCCCATGCTACAAGGGATCTACACCTCCTACCATATAGAGCCTCAAAAAGTGCCATTCCAATACTTGCATTATAGCTATTATTGTACGCAAACTCTGCTAGGGGCAGGTGATCATCTCATGATCCCTTAAAATCCATCGTACACACCCTCAACATATCTTCCAAGGTCTGAATAATCCTCTCTGACTGACCATCTGTCTGAGGATGATAGGCGGTACTAAAACTCAATCGAGATCCCATGGACTCCTGAAACTGGGTCCAAAATATGGAAGTAAATCGGGAATCTCTGTCAGAAGTAATAATCACTGGAGCCCTATGTAATCTAGCTATTTCCCTGACATACAACTCAACTAAGGCATCAATAAATATAGGTGCTCTTGATGGCAAGGAAGTGGACACTTTTCGTCAGTCTATCCACTATGACCCATATCGCATCACGACCCCTTCAGGTCCTCGGTAAACCCATAATAAAGTCCATGGTGACATGCTCCCATTTCCATGTAGGCACAGGTAAAGGCTGCAATAATCTTCCGGGCGTCCGTTGCACAGCTTTCACCTGCTGGCACACTAAACATCTGGCTACAAAATCGACCACGTCTCGCTTCATACCACTCCACCATTATACCTTTCTTAAATCTCAGTACATTTTAGTACTCCCTGGGTGCATGGTGTATCACGAGCAGTGAGATTCTCTTAATATCTGTCTCTTTACGGTATCATTGTCCGGTACAGAAATTCATCCTTTGAATCTCAACAATCCATCCTCACTGACTATGAGATTCGACTACGAAGTTTACTCGGCTTGGCTAACCATATCGAGTAACCTTTGATCATCATGTTGCCCAGTTCTAATCCGATCCATGATCTTGGGCTCTATTCATAGGCTAGCCAAAAATCCAGTTTCTACCTCTTTAACTCTGATCCGGAGTTCGGCGAACTACTCCAATAAATCCCATTCCCTGACCATCATAGCAGATATCATACTCTTCCTGCTTAGGGTATCAACAACTACGTTCGCCTTTCCCGGATGGTACAGAATCTCGCAGTCATAATCCTTAAGGAGTTCCATCCATCTCCTTTGTCTCATGTTTAACTCTTTTTGATCAAATAGATACCTCAAACTCTTGTGGTTAGTGAAGATCTGAAATCTTTCCCCATATAAGTAGTGCCGCCAGATCTTTAAGGTAAACACTACAACAGCTAACTCCGAATCATACTTGGGGTAATTTCGCTCATGATTTTTCAGTTGTCGCGATCCATAAGTGACCACTCTTCCATGTTGCATGATCACACACCCCAATCCTTGATGGGAAGCATCACTATACATTGAAAATCCCCCTGATCCCTCAAGCATAGTCAACACAGGTGTCGCTATTAATCTCCTTTTTAGTTCTTGAAAATTGAGCTCACATTGATCAGTCCATATGAATGGAGTCTCCTTGCGTGTGAGCTTAGTTAAAGGAGTGGCAATCCTAGAAAATCCCTCCACAAATCTTCTGTAATAACCTACCAAACCAAGAAACTTCGTACCTCTATAACTGTCTTCGGTCTTTCCCAATTAAGCATAGCCTCCACTTTAATTGGATCAACTGATACTCCCTCCGCTGAAAATATATGACCAAGGACAGCTATCCAATCCAGTCAAAACTAACACTTACCAAGCTTTCCATATAATTGCTTATCTTGGAGTATCTGTAGTACTAACCAGAAGTGTTGTGTGTGCTCCTCATAAGACCGAGAGTACACCAAGATAACATCAATAAAGACTATCACAAACTTATCTAGATAGTCTCTGAACACTTTGTTCATTAACCTCATAAAGGCTGTAGGGGAGTTCGTTAATCCAAAGGGTATCACTAGAAATTCATAATGGCCATGCCTCGTCCTGAAGGCCGTCTTCGGAATATCTTCTTCCTTAATCCTCAATTGGTGATAGCTCGATCTTAAATCAATCTTAGAGAAGACTGAGGCCCCTCTCAGCTGATCAAGTAGGTCATCAATCCTTGGCAATGGGTATTTATTCTTCACCGTGGCTTTTTTTAACAGTTGGTAGCCTTTGCATAATCTAAGATTACCATCCTTCTTCCTTACGAATAACACTAGTGCTCCCCATGGTGAGACACTAGGTCTAATAAATCCTTGATCCAATAACTCCTGTAGTTGTTTCTTCAATTCCTCAAGTTCCACTAATGCCATCCTATATGGAGGTCTAGAGATAGGCTGAGTATCTGGTACTCAACTAGGAAGACATCTGAAAATTCACACACCACTGGTATATCCTCAATCCTCAAATGTTCCCGCTTATCATCTGAGATGAGTGTTTTATAACCTTCACATGAACAATCATATTTAGTACTCTCAAAAGCAACATTAATATTTCAATTTGCTTACCAAAAATTCCACACATTTATTTCTTTAATATTTCAAACGTACACTGTAAGGTTCAAGTAGGAAGAAAGTTACAATCTTATTGTAGCAGTCTAAACTCACTCGATTGGTTGCCAGTAAATCCATTCCCAAAATTAAATCAAATCCATGTATATTTAGCATCATTAGATATGCTAACATCACTCTATCTCCCACCTTTATTTCACACCCTCTATAGATTAAATCAGTTCTCTGGGACTCACGTATAGGGGTATTTACATGTAGTACATACTCTAGAGGTTTAAACCTCAAATTTCATCTATATGCAAAATGCTCAGAAATAAACGAGTGCATGGACCCTGGATCAATCAACACATGAGCCTTATGACTACAAACAGAGAGTGTACCTTTTATAGTTTCTGTAGACGTGTCTGTTGTTTCCTTATCCAGAGCAAACACACGTCCCACTGTAATGGGCTTCTTTCCTTTCTCTACTGTAGTGGCCCGTCTCAGGGGATTCACTCTATGAGCCTACTGTCTAATAGGCTCTGGAGCATGTGGTCTCTGACGTTGAGGGCAGTCGTTTACTCTGTGACCCATGTCTCCACATCTAAAACATCTAGGGATCAACCCAGTATAACTTCCCTCATGCGAGTGGCCACAATTTCTGCAAACTCTTATCTCAAACCTGACATTTCGAGGGGTCTCCCTGATGATAGGATAAGCTCTGGGTCTCTCCAATCTGCCCTTTTGTACCTAAATCATTCTTTTTTCTGGAGGAACCTCTCCGAACATCTGCTTGGGAAATCGCTGGCCTCTTATCCTTATCTCGAGTCACTGCACTGAACTCATTTTGGGATTTTACAATTTTGATTCCCTTCTCAATCTCTTGTGCTCTTCTCGGAGCATCTCCAAATTCAGTAATACATAGCCCTATCAATCGATCTCTGATGATGAGCTTTAATCCATACACAAATCTCTCTGTGCGGAGCTCTTCATTTTTTAAGGTCTTTGGATCATATCATAATAGAACGGTAAATCGGCTCTCATAATCATCCATATACATATCCCCCTGTACCAGATTCAAAAACTCTACCCACTTCTTTCTCTGAGCAGCTCGTGGTACATATTGGGCTCTAAATGCCGTCTGAAACTCTTCCCCATCGATCACATCCTGGTTGGACATCAGAATACCCTGGGTAGTACCCCAACAATCTCGAGCTCTCCCTTTCAACATATAAGCGCCCATACTGACCCTCTCAGCAGCAGTGCATCCCAAATAGTCAAATATGACTCTCAACTCAGTCAGTCACTCGTCAGCCTCTGCAGGATCTTTTTTCCCTTTTAATGCAGGCAGATTAATTTTTAAAAAGTCCTTCAGTGAGACCATACTTCTATCATCAGGCTGAGTGACGGGAGGAACCGGGTCCATCTATACTGGGGGCATGAGAGGTTATAGTGGTGGTGTAGGAGTAGTACCCGAGGTATTAACTCCAAAATGTCTTTGAATAGCACTGCCATTTGCTCAAAACCTTGCCGCACATCATACTCAATCCGCTTAAATCGACAATTCGGACTCTCCTGTTGTGGGGCATGTTGCAGAGGTGGCTCGGCCTGTCTCCTCGAACGACCTCGTCGTCCACTCATTCTTAATCTCAATACGTTTCCTACACGTACACATCAAATTCGATTGAAATCTCAATCCTCAATTTTAGTTCATGACCAAACGTATACAGACACTTGGGATGTATTCTATTTCACTTAAACGACACTGACACTACTAAACACCCTAAGCTCTGATACCAAGAAAACTCTGTGACGCCCCGGAAGCGCAAAAAACAAGGTAAATTTGAAATTTATTTACATCCTTTCACAATTTTAGGTGCATTCCTGTGCAATGTCATGCATCATATATATATATATATGTTATAAAACTTTAACCTCAGGATCTCATCATCCAATTTACATGTCACATTATATATTACATCATATACATTCTTCAATTCCGAACTAATTACTCCTAATACATCCCATACATTATTGTTCACCAAGTATCTGTAAATACAATATTAGTCTGGGTACATGAAATGATAAAGTATACCTCAAAGTACAATATATGGCCTGGAGCTCAAGTCCTCCACTAGCCACTACTCCGTACGTCGCAAGAAAAACTCTCTTCACTTGAAGAAGTCTGGGGGGAAGATAAAACAGGGTGAGCTTCTAAATCGCTTAATAAGGGGGTAAGGGACTCATTTATAAAATAATGATTTGCACAGCACAATGTCAGACCCACATTTTTGTAGCTTGTTCCTTATGATTCCTATGTGTATGAACACTTTATTATTATAGTTGAATCATAAGAAGAGTATTTACTAGATTTAAAGTGTTAGTAAAATGATTTAACACGCAAAAGCTACATAAAAAGCCTAATGTGAGCTATAAGAGTCACATGCTAAACCAAGTAGATCTAAATCATTCTGACTAAAAATAAGAACTTTAAATGAGAAAGTATAGAGAGCTCATAAAGGAAAGTTAGCTTGATTTAGTCCCGAACACAGAAAACAAGAGTAAAAGCTAAAAAGGTTAAAATGGACCTTTTTGGCGAGTTAAGGTATTTAAGGTTTTTCGGGTGTAATTACCTACCGGGAATGGTTGAAACATAAAGACGAGAGTGTAAGACATAAGATATGTCACTTTCAAAATTTTGAGAAAAAGTCAACTTGGTCAATGGTTAAGGAAAAAGTCAACTATAGATAAGAACATGGACTTTTACCATAGTTGACTAATCATGGTTAAAAATTTACCTAAGTGTGGAGAAAAAATTGGGGAAAAATATTCTTAGTCAGAATGCAAGATAATCATCCCCGAAAGTAAGGAAAATTTATTCGGAAAGATTCCGGATTAAATTTAATGGTTAAAAACGTAATGGGCCTAAGGTGAAAATTTTAAAGCCCATTACGGTATACTAAACGTATATCGAAATTCTTAGGTACCTTAGACCAAATTGTTGGACCAATTAATTAGCCAAATATTGAGACAATTAAAGGCTGAGGTATAGTAAAAATTTCAGCCCGAAATCCCATTAAGAAAGCCCAAACCGAGAAGCCCAAATGGAAAGCCCATGAGATAAATATCTAACCATATTTAAAGCTAACCATGACTCATAAGGTGACTCATTAGGTGACTCATGGCTAAGGCTTAGAAAGTCAAGCTTAATGGCTGGAAAGTACAGCTTAATGGCTAAGTAAGTGGCTTATAAAATCAGCCACACCATAGTCATCTTCATCACACCAAATTTGACTAGAAGAAGAAACCATTGAAACAAATTATCCAAGCTTTCTCTCACTAGAAATCACTAGGAATTAGACATATTTGGAACTTGCATTCTTCATGGAAGTTGTTCCAAATTGAAAGGAGAGTGACATATGTTGGAATTGGCTATCAAGGAGCCATAGAGTGCAAACTGTGAGCCTCCAAAGTATTCGGCCAAGTGTGAACACAACAATTGGTATATTTTCAAGTTTTCAATTTCATATATGTTAATGTATGAACGATTTTAAGTATATTGGTATATGTTTTAAGCATTGAAACATATGAAATCACTATGATGTTGGTTAGGCCGAGAGTGAGTAGTGAGATATTGATTTATGTCCATATGATCTTAAGGCATAAATGTATTAATGTACATGTGTTAATGATTATGGTGTAATTAGAATTAATCAATTTGATTAATTAATACATGTAATTAGTTGGCAATCAAGGTGTTTGATAAAATGCCTAAATGAACTATATGATGTTTAAGAATGTTGCCAACCAAGTGGTTGTGAAAATGCCTAAGTGAATTAGCTAAACAAATAGGCATGGATGGCATGCCATGGTGTAACCGATGGCATGGATAGCTCTCGGCTATGGCATGTGGCCGAGAGGCCCAAAGGGCCAAGCCCAAATATTTTAGGCCCAATATGATGTAATGGGTCTAGGACAAGCCCAATAAGAGTTGGTGGGCCCCACAAGCCCAATAGGCCCAACGAAAATGAATAGTAAAATGAAAATAGGCTTAAGGCATAGTTAGGCCCATTAAGGATTATTAAAGCCCATTAAGGGAAATAGACTGTATTTAATGTGAAATACAGTAGGAAAAGTGTAATTAACTTGATAAATGGTTATATACAGCTCCAGAGATTATTGGAGGAGCAAATTGGACTGCTGAAACGAGCAGCGCAGAGAAAGTGAAATTTCTCGAGTGATTGCAGGTAAGGGACTTTTGTGAGTAGTTAGAGATACCTGCACGTATTTTCATCTGCTTTTACATTCACTTAAAAACTCTAAGGGTCAGAGAAAGTGAATAATAATTATTGTGACTCGATAGTGGTAAATTATGATTTTACCCCTAGTTAGTCAAAAAGTTAACTTTTGTGAAAAGTTGTAAAAAGCATGAAAACCACTATTTTGAGTGTTTAACTGCTGTTTAGCAGGAGAATAAATAGATGGGCTAATGATTTTAAGGTTGATGTGAATTAAGCACACTTTATAGTGCTGATTTTGATATATTGTAAATCATCCCTTTTTAAAGAGCCATCTATCATATTATATGAGAATGAATCGTGCTGGAGCATAGCTCGCACTGGATTTCATATATTTTCCACATACATTAGTGCTGGATTATGATTCGCACTAGATTTGCATGACATGCATGATAGAGTATTGGAGTTCTTACTCGTACTCAGTTTTATATGATATATGCATGAGAGAGTGCTAGAGCGATTAGCTCGTACTCGAGTTTTACATGAGATGCATGACAGAGTGCTAGAGCGTTGCTCGTACTCGATTCTTCATGATTTATATATGACATAGTACTGGAGCTATTGCTCGTACTTGATTTGATGATATTGTGCATAGTAGGGTACTGGAGCTATTGCTCGTACTTGATTTAATACATGAACTATGCATTGACCTAGTTGCTGGAGGTTTACTCGCGCTAGAGTTGAGTTTGTGATGTGAAACAGTGTTTGAGCGGAGTGTCGACTGTGAGTCGCGCTCAAAGGCGCGCACTGTATGTGATATATAATACATGTTAAAACCCATGCTTGATTCCTTGTGTGGACTGAGTGTCACATTATGTGAGAGGATATTCGCATGAGGGTACTAGAGATGTGGTATGATATTCCATGGTCTGAGGGCTAAGACCTATGGCAGGCACCCCGACTGTGATGTACGGTCCACGAAGTACGTTGTACCGTGCCTGTGGCATGGGGTACACTGTACCATGTGGTGTTGTGGAGTTGAGGAGGATATAGTTGGCGGTTGTGATGGACTGACCCCCCTCTCGTTGTAGCAGTGATGCCCCGCACACTAGGATTCCGTGTAGCTTGGGATCACATGTCAGATATGATTATAGTCTAGGATACTATTTACATTTCACCACAGAGTCTCACATGATATATCACTTGATTGACTGATTTAAATTGCGGATAGACTTGAGGGATGGGTCGGACTCCGATTTTGTGATATGAATGATTTAAATGCCATATTTATTGTGATTTAAATATACATGGCATGATTTATCTAAAGGCATGATTTATATAAAGATGCATTGTTTTGTACTACATGCCTACATTTGAGAAAGAAAGCATGATTTCTGTACATGGGATTTAATCTGTACAAGTATACATATATATATATATATATTTAAAGACATGCTTTTAAAGTGAGTTAAGGAAATAATGTTTTCAAGGCATACCATTATTTTGAGTAGATAGTGTAGATATCTACTTGCTTGCCTGATTTTCTTACTGAGCGCGTTGTATGCTCACCCCCTTTCTTTGCATCTCTCTACAGAGCATCAGCAGTAGAGCGAGTGCTATTGAGGGATAGTATTCCTGAGTCCACTGCTAGTTCCTATTGACCGCCAGGTATACAGATTTTGTACGGTTATATATCTAAACATAGGACAGCACAATGATGTATACGATATATATTATGGGGAATGTATTTGTATTAGCTTTTATATAATCCCACATGTATTATAAAAGTAGTTACACTCAGTAACAGTATATTGACATGTATATATGATAATGGATAATGTGGTAAGCAAGGATTCTGACATCGAATCACAGCCTAACAATTGAAGAGAAGAAAGGTAAGTTAAAAATGCGAAAAATTTGTAGTGGTTTTTGGTTAAGTCATGGATTGAGAATGGGTCCTGATAGAATGGTATCATAGTAGAGGTTGGTCTGATGTGAGTCGGTGTTAAGAAATAGGAAAGTGTACATCCCCATAGTACTGTGCTGTGTTTAGATATAACTATGTATACCAGATAGGAGACGGACTAATTCATGATTATGAATGCAGGAACTTTGCCTATATGGCAAATACGCGTAGTGGTAGAGGTATGAGAGGTAGGGCTTGAGGCTGGGAAGATAGGCCCGAGAGACTAGTTGCTGCTGTACCATTACTTACGCATGAGACTCCAGGTGCTACTGAGGCACCCGAGTGTACTGAGACGCGTTTTACGATATTAGAGTGTAGTCTTGAGACGATTGTAGAGATGTTGGCACAGACGATACCAGGTAGGCAAGGACAGGAAGCACGAGCTGCGACAAGAGAGGCAGTTACCTCTGATACACCTATACAGATAGCTCATGCACTGAGGACAGTAGAGACACTCCTACACCCCCACCAGTTTCAGGTGGTAGTGGATTAGGGTACGGATGTGATCTGCATCGGTTGCGAGAATTCCAGAAGTTTAGACCTCCATCTTTTAGTGGGGTCAAGGACCTTGTAGCTGCTGAGGAGTGGGTGGCGGAGATGTAGAAGCTTTATGGATTCTTCGAGTGTACGACCTCGGAGATGGTCGCATTTGCTGCGTTCCTACTGAATGGAGCTGTAGAGCATTGGTGGAAGTCCACCCGACCTATATTGAGAGCCTAACACATAGATGTCAGTTGGGAGATATTTCGGGAGGCCTTTAGGAGGCAGTTTGTTCTCGATATCGCATCGCGAAAACTACAGGCAGAGTTTTTAGGAACCAGGGGAGTTTGTCAGTGGACGAGTATGAGACTCGATTCCTATCCCTAGGGAGATATGACCCAGATACCATGTATAGTGAGGCCAGGATGGTCCACAGGTTTATCGATGGGTTGAGATCGATTCTACGGTCCAGGTTGGTTTCATTAGACATAGCGACTTATGAGGAAGTAGTGCGTAGGGCGCAACTGTGTGAGCAAGATTACGAGAGGAATGCTTCCGAGTTTAGGAAGTTTAGCCGTAGTCGAGATATACAGAAGAAGAGGCCGGCTAGAGATTTCAGTTATCGAGGGGGAGAAAACTCTTCGATAAGAGATCACGAGTTGAGGAGGCACGGGAGAAATTTGCTAGACCCCCTGCTTATCCGACTGTAGCCCTAGCTAAGGGCATTGTCATAGGAGGATAGAGACCTGCTGCCAATCAGTACAAAAGATGCGGTAGACAACACGGAGGTAGACCGTGTTCGCTGACTCCTATCGTATGTTTTCGATGTGGGAAACAGTGGCATATAGCTAGAGCTTGCCCAGAGATGGTTGATACTACGCCACTGAGGGGCGAGAGCCGGATAGAGCTCCAGCTAGTACGTCTGCTCAGAGAGGTAGAGCGACGATAGAAGAAAAGGGGAAACAAGTGATGGGTCGAGGGCAAGTACATGGTTTGGACCAGGGGACAACTGATTCTTCATCGGATGTGATATGAGGTAACATCCTGATTTATGATATTGAAGCATATATTTTAATTGATCCTGAGCCACACATTCTTTTGTATTGCCTTCATTTGCATGCAAATTAGCAAGACATGTAGAGCGTACACCATTATGTATGATGATGTTGATTAGTACGCCTATAAATAGTAGTCAAGTTGTAGAATATGTATTTAATGGTTGCAAGTTGAGAGTAGGGGATAAGGAGATGATAGCCAATCTAATTTTACAAAGTATGAGTGACTTTGATATAATATTAGGAATGGATTGGCTATCTGCAAACCATGCTGTTTTAGATTGTTATGCTAAGACAGTTTTGTTTCCTAACCCTACTAGATATGTTGTAAAGTTTAATAAGAATAAATGAAAGGAGTAGTTATGATTATTACATGATTACTAATTTATAAAACCTTCAACATATCAAGGTTTCATTGCATACGTGGTAAATATGGATAAGGCACATCCGGAGTTGTCAGATATTACTGTGGTCAGTGAGTACCCAGATGTTTTTCCGGATGAATTGCCAGGGTTACCACCAGATAGAGAGATGGAGTTCTGTATAGATTTGGTGCCTGGTACGGAGCCTATTTTGAGACCACCATATCGCATGGCCTTGGTTGAGTTGGAGGAGCTCAAGAGACAGTTACAGGAGCTGTTGGATAGGGGTTTTGTATGACAGAGTGTTTCACCTTAGGGAGCATCGATTTTGTTTGTGAGGAAGAAGGATGGGAGCCTCCGATTGTGTATAGATTACCGATTGTTGAATAAAGCCACCATCAAGAATAAGTATCCCCTTCCACGCATAGATGACTTGTTAGATCAGCTTCAGGGAGCACAGGTCTTTTCCAAGATTGACCTGAGGTCTGGGTATCATCAGCTGAAAGTTCGGAGTGGAGATGTACCCAAGACAGCATTTCGTACCCGATATAGCCATTATGAGTTCTTGGTCATGCCATTCAGATTGACGAATGCTCCAGCTGCTTTCATGGCTTTGATGAACGATGTGTTCAAGCCATATTTGAACCAGTTTGTTATCATCTTTATCGATGACATATTGGTGTATTCGAGATCTAAGGAGGAGCACGAGGAGTACCTCAGGATCGTGTTGCAGACTCTACGAGAGCATGAGTTATATGCTAAGCTCAGTAAATGTGACTTTTGGTTGTCACAGATCTCGTTTTTGGGACATGTTGTATCGAGAGATGGTGTATCAGCTGATCTAGCTAAGATAGAGGTTGTAGTTCAGTGGGAACAGCCAAGGACAGTCACCGAGATCAGGAGTTTTTTAGGTTTAACTGGATACTATCGGAGATTCGTTGAGGGATTTTCGAAGTTGGCTGCTCCGTTGACACGTCTTACTCGAAAGGGTATACCGTTTGTATGGAACGAGGATTGTGAGAAGAGTTTTCAGGAGTTGAAGCGTCGATTGACCACCGCTCCGATTCTCACTATCCCTACCAGCTCAAGAGGATTTGTAGTGTATACCGATGCTTCGCATCAGGGACTGGGCTGTGTATTGATGCAGGATGGGAAGGTAGTTGCTTATAGATCCAAACAGCTGAAGGATCATGAGAAGAACTATCCGACCCACGATTTGGAGCTAGCAGAAGTAGTGTTTGCGTTGAAGGTATGACGCCACCACTTATATGGCGAGAAGTTCCAGATATTTATCGACCACAAGAGCCTCAAGTATCTAGTCTCATAGAAAAAGCTGAACATGAGATAGAGAAGATGGCTATAGCTTCTGAAGGACTATGATTGTGAGATACTTTATCATCTGGGTAAGGCTAATGTTGTAGCCGATGCCTTGAGTAGGAAGAGCCTAGGGATGGTATCGTATATGATAGTTAGGGAACATAATTTGCTAGAGCAGTTTGCTAGCCTCAGTTTGGGAGTCATGCCTTCTGACATGGATACAGGCTATGTGATAGCTAGTCTACGCTTAGAGCCGGATCTGTTGGATAGGATCAGAGTAGCTCAGCAGACTGATCCATTTTGTATGGATGTGAGTAGTCAGATGCAGAAGGGTACCGTGACTGACTTTGAGTTAAGTTCTGATGGACTACTGAGGTTCAGAGGTAGATTGTGTGTTCTCGAGGATCCAAGACTTAGGAGATTGGTATGCGGAAGCTTATTCATCGAGGTATACGTTACATCCAGGGAGTAACAAAATGTATTAGAACCTTCGTATGGTATACTAGTGGTCGGGTGTAGCAGACTTTATGGTAAAGTGTCTTGTATGTCAGTAGGTGAAGGTAGAGCATCAGAAACCTGCAGGGTTATTGCAGCCTCTACCCCTACCGACATGAAAATTGGAGCATATCACCATGGATTTCGTGATGGGTTTACCGAGAACCCGCATGAATCAGGATGCTATATGGGTGATCGTCGACAGACTGACAAAGTCAGCCCACTTCCTAGCTATGAGAGCAACCGATACTCTGAGTTCATTAGCAGAACTGTATGTACGTGAGGTAGTGAGGTTACACGGTGTACCAGTGAGCATAGTCTCTAATAGGGATTCCTGCTTCACTTCCCACTTTTGGGGATATTTTCAGGAAGACATGGGAACCCAGTTGAGTTTGAGCACCGCTTTCCATCCTCAAACAGATGGTCTGTCAGAGAGGACTATACAGACTCTAGAGGATATGTTGAGAGCATGTGTGCTATATTTTAGAGGCTCCAGGGATGACCACTTGTCACTAGCCGAGTTCGCCTACAACAACAGTTATCATTCGAGTATCAGGATGGCACCGTATGAGGCCTTATATGGCCGTTGATGTCATTCCCCTATTGGATGGGAAGAAGTGGGTGACCGTAAGATTTTCGCTCCTGATATGGTTACACAAGCATCTGAGGACGTCCACTTGATTGTAGAGAGACTGAGGACAGCTCATAGCAGACAGAAGAGTTATGCTGATAGGAGACGTAGGCCACTAGAGTTTGCAGTTGGTGAATCTGTGTTTCTGAAAGTTTCTCTTTTTAAGGGCACAGCGAGATTTGGGAAGAGAGGGAAACTAAATCCTCGCTATATTGGACCCTTTGAGATACTTGATCGAGTGGGAGATAAGGATTATAGGTTGGCATTACCACTGGACTTATCAAGTGTCCATAACGTCTTCCACATATCGATGCTTCAGAAGTATCACCCGGATCCGGCACATGTGATTAGTTACGAGCCTTTGGAGCTCTGAGAGGACATGTCATATGTTGAGAGACCGATTCAGATATTAGATAGGAAGGAGAAGGTATTGAGGTCGAAGACCATCAGGTTAGTGAAGATTCTCTGGCAGCATCATACTTCAGAGGAAGCTACTTGGGAGCTGGAGAGTCTGATGCGAGAGAAGTACCCTCACCTATTTGGTGACTAACTTGGTTCTAATTTGGAGGACCAAATTTTATGAGTAGGGGAGGATTGTCAGACCCACATTTTTTTAGCTTGTTCCTTATGATTCCTATGTGTATGAACACTCTATTATTATAGTTGAATCATAAGAAGAGTATTTACTAGATTTAAAGTGTTAGTAAAATGATTTAACACACAAAAGCTACATAAAAAGCCTAATGTGAGCTATAAGAGTCACATGCTAAACCAAGTAGATCTAAATCATTCTAACTAAAAATAAGAACTTTAAATGAGAAGGTATAGAGAGCCCATAAAGGAAAGTTAGCTTGATTTAGTCCCGAACACAGAAAACAAGAGTAAAAGCTAAAAAGGGTAAAATGGACCTTTTTGGCGAGTTAAGGTATTTAAGATGTTTTGGGTGTAATTACCTACTGGGAACGGTTGAAACATAAAGACGAGAGTGTAAGACATAAGATATGACACTTTCAGAATTTTGAGAAAAAGTCAACTTGGTCAATGGTTAAGGAAAAAGTCAACTATAGTTAAGAAAATGGACTTTTACCATAGTTGACTAATCATGGTTAAAAATTTACCTAAGTGTGGAGAAAAAATTGGAGAAAAATATTCTTGGTCAGAATACAAGATAATCATCCTCGAAAGTAAGAAAAATTTATTCTGAAGGATTCCGGATTAAATTTAAAGGTTAAAAACGAATGGGCCAAAGGTGAAAATTTTAAAGCCCATTAAAGTATACTAAACGTATATCGAAATTCTTAGGTCCCTTAGACCGAATTGTTAGACCAATTAATTAGCCAAATATTGAGACAATTAAAGGCCGAGGTATAGTAAAAATTTCAGCCGGAAAGCCCATTAAGAAAGCCCAAACTGAGAAGCCCAAATGGAAAGCCCATGAGATAAATATCTAACCATAGTTAAAGCTAACCATGACTCATAAGGTGACTCATTAGGTGACTCATGGCTAAGGCTTAGAAAGTCAAGCTTAATGGCTGGAAAGTAAAGCTTAATGGCTAAGTAAGTGGCTTATAAAATCAGCCACACCATTGTTATCTTCATCACACCAAATTCGGCTAGAAGAAGAAACCATTGAAACAAATTATCCAAGCTTTCTCTCACTAGAAATCACTAGGAATTAGGCATATTTGGAACTTGCATTCTTCATGGAAGTTGTTCCAAATTGAAAGGAGAGTGACATATGTTGGAATTGGCTATCAAGGAGCCATAGAGTGCAAACCGTGAGCCTCCAAAGTATTCGGCCAAGTGTGAACACAACAATTGGTATATTTTCAAGTTTTCAATTTCATATATGTTAATGTATGAATGATTTTAAGTATATTAGAATATGTTTTAAGCATTGAAACATATGAAATCACTATGATGTTGGTTAGACCGAGAGTGAGTAGTGAGATATTGATTTATGTCCATATGATCTTAAGGCATAAATGTATTAATGTACATGTGTTAATGATTATGGTGTAATTAGAATTAATCAATTTGATTAATTAATACATGTAATTAGTTGGCAATCAAGGTGTTTGATAAAATGCCTAAATGAACTATATGATGTTTAAGAATGTTGCCAACCAAGTGGTTGTGAAAATGCCTAAGTGAATTGGCTAAACAAATAGGCATGGATGGCATGCCATGGTGTAACCGATGGCATGGATAGCTCTCGGCCATGGCATGTGGCCAAGAGGCCCAATTGGCCAAGCCCAAATATTTTAGGCCCAATATGATGTAATGGGTCTAGGACAAGCCCAATAAGAGTTGGTGGGTCCCACAAGCCCAATCGATCCAACGAAAATAAATAGTAAAATGAAAATGGGCTTAAGGCATAGTTAGGCCCATTAAGGATTATTAAAGCCCATTAAGGGAAATAGACTATATTTAATGTGAAATACAATAGGAAAAGTGTAATTAACCTGATAAATGGTTATATGCAACTCCAGAGATTATTGGAGGAGCAAATTGGACTGCTGAAATGAACAGCGTAGAGAAAGTGAAATTTCTCGAGTGATTGCAGGTAAGGGACTTTTGTGAGTAGTTAGAGATACCTGCATGTATTTTCGTCTGCTTTTACATTCACTTAAAAACTCTGAGGGTCAGAGAAAGTGAATAATAATTACTGTGACCCGATAGTGGCAAATTACGATTTTACCCCTAGTTAGTCAAAAAGTCAACTTTTGTGAAAAGTTGTAAAAAGCATGAAAACCACTATTTTGAGTGTTTAACTGCTGTTTAGCAGGAGAATAAATAGATGGGCTAATGATTTTAAGGTTGATGTGAATTAAGCACACTTTATAGTGCTGATTTTGATATTTTGTAAATCATCCCTTTTTAAAGAGCCATCTATCATATTATGTGAGAATGAATCGTGCTGGAGCACAGCTCACATTGGATTTCATATATTTTCCACATACATTAGTGCTGGATTATGATTCGCACTAGATTTGCATGACATGCATGATAGAGTACTGGAGTTCTTACTCGTACTCAGTTTTATATGATATATGCATGAGAGAGTGCTGGAGCGATTAGCTCGTACCCGAGTTTTACATGAGATGCATGACAGAGTGCTAGAGCATTGCTCGTACTCGATTCTTCATGATTTATACATGACATAGTACTGGAGCCATTGCTCGTACTTGATTTGATGATATTGTGCATAGTAGGGTACTGGAGCTATTGCTCGTACTTGATTTAATACATGAACTATGCATTGACCTAGTTGCTGGAGGTTTACTCGCACTAGAGTTGAGTTTATGATGTGAATCAGTGTTTGAGCGGAGTGTCGACTGTGAGTTGAGTTTAAAGGTGCGCACTGTATGTGATATATAATACATGTTAAAACCCATGCTTGATTCCTTGTGTGGATTGAGTGTCACATTATGTGGGAGGATATCCACATGAGGGTACTAGAGACGTGGTATGATATTCCATGGCTGAGGGCTAAGACCTATGGCAGCCACCCTGACTGTGATGTACGGTCTAAGAAGTACGTTGTACCGTGCATGTGGCATGGGGTACACTGTACCGTGTGGTATTGTGGAGTTGAGGAGGATATAGGTGGCAGTTGTGATGGACTGACCCCCTCCCGTTGCAGCAGTGATGCCCCACATACTAGGATTCCGTGTAGCTTGGGATCACATGTTGGATATGATCATAGTCCAGGATACTATTTACATTTCACCACAGAGTCTCACATGATATATCACTTGATTGACTGATTTAAATTGTGGGCAGACCTGAGGGATGGGTCGGACTCCAATTTTGTGATGTGAATGATTTAAATGCCATATTTATTGTGATTTAAATATACATGGCATGATTTATCTAAAGGCATGATTTATATAAAGATGCATTGTTTTGCACTACATGCCTACATTTAAGAAAGAAAGCATGATTTCTGTACATGGGATTTAATCTGTACAAGTATATATATATATATATTTAAAGACATGCTTTTAAAGTGAGTTAAGGAAATAATGTTTTCAAGGTATAGCATTATTTTGAGTAGATAGTGTAGATATCTACTTGCTTGCCTGATTTCCTTACTGAGCACGTTGTATACTCACCCCCTTTCTTTACATCTCTCTATAGAGCATCAGCAGTAGAGCGAGAGCTATTGAGGGATAGTATTCCTGAGTCCACTGCTAGTTTCTATCGACTGCTAGGTATACAGATTTTGTACGGTTATATATCTAAACATAGAAACAGCATAATGATGTATACGATATATATTACGGGGAATGTATTTGTATTAGTTTTTATATAATCTCACATGTATTATAAAAGCAGTTACAGTCAGTAACAGTATAATGACATGTATGTATGATAATGGATAATGTGGTAAGCAAGGATTTTGACATCGAATCACAGCCCAACCATTAAAGAGAGGAAAGGTAAGTTAAAAATATGAAAAATTTGTAGTGGTTTTTGGTTAAGTCATGGATTGAGAATGGGTCCTAACACACAATCATTTTGTTTTGTGGGTGAAAACCCAATAAAACTCAGTAGAAAAGTGTAGCATGAATAATTAAAATATCATCTCAACTCATTTCGCAAAGCTCATGTAGAAACATAATAATAAATGGCTCAAACTATGATTACAAGCATGTATAAAATAGGATGCGATAATGGCTTTTCTCATCAAACGTGATAAAATCACCACAATAGTAATGCACGTGACGCAGCCACCAAACACAATCTCATGTGTAAAACGAGACTAGGCAAATAACACTCATATAAAATTTCGTCATGGCACATCAAAACGATTGAACTCGTCCCCTAGGCAGACATCCCCAATCTAGGGATTTCGTCGATAATAAGCACCTATGGCCATGGTTCGCTGTAGACTTGATCAGAGTCGTACAGTTGTTGATCTTAGATGCTATCAAAGCAATGCCACCCATCGCTACCGCGGAGCGGGGTCATCTCGCGTAACTAGAACGGAGGCGTCGGTCTTACGTGCTACTAGAGCACAGCCCGACCTTACATGCTACAAGAGCAAAGCCCGATGTGTATTCAACATGACATGCCTAAGTCTCAGTAATAGCCATTATCATATAAAACCGTTTGCCTTCACGTAGCGCTAATAATGGTTTTTTCTCATAAAATTCATCTCAAAACCGTTTTGTACTCAACACAAAACATAAAAAAATCGAGCTCAAACCAGTAAAACCACGCACACATTTCTCAAATCTCAATACGCCTTAATGTAGGCCCAAATCCATTTTCACTTTTTAAACTCAAAACGGTTGTAAAACAATTTCACATTTAGTTTATAACTCAAAAAAATTGGCCCCAACCGGCTATAAAACCATGTGCAACAACTCATTCACAACTCATGAAAAATTGTTTTCTCAAATCACATTTCATGCTACAATATCACCACAAAATCACATACACAAATGACTTTAAGTTTTCCCTTACCTCGTTGCACCTCGTGTAGTACAATCGTTCCCCCAAACAATGGACTAGCCTCTCATTCCTCTCTGGAACTCCCGGGCTGTCCAAACGATCCTAAAACATCAATAATTCGTCTTAATCACATGATCGAGCATATATTTGCTCATATTCTCTTTAAATACTACAAACCTCATTTTTTCTCATATTCCTATCCTAATCCATTTTCCTATCCACTACATTTCAAATCCTACATTTTTCATGCATAATATCCATGCCAAAATCACCTTATTGTCTCGATTCCAATTTATAGCCAAAATCCCAAAATTACCACAAATTGTATAATATCATCATCATTCCCACAAAATCACAATTTCATCAACTCTAATCATTTTCTAGCTATTTTATCACAACACCCATAGTCACAATCACTTAAAAATCAATGATTAAAGCTTAGAAATTTACCCAAAACTTATGGAGAGCTCTATTCACACCTCGATTCAATTCGTCATTCGATTTCCAAGTATGTTGTTCTTCTTTGGATGAGGAACAACTTTCCTTCTTGCCTCTGCCTGAGATTTGGATAAAAATGGGGGTTTTGGAGGAGAGAGAAAGCTAGGGTTGCGAAAATGGCGATTTGGAGAGAGAGAGAGATCGATTTCCAGAAAACAAAGGGGTCCTTATATAGGCCGAAGGTAGGAGATCGATCTGGTCCTTGATGAGATCGATCTCTCTTTGAATTTGGGAACATTTTGGGTTAATTTTATACCTAGGAGATCGATCTATCGTGGGGTGAGATCGATCTCAAATTGCTTCATGAGATCGATATGCTTCTTGGGGAGATTGATCTTCTGTTTACGAAATATTTCATGAGATCAATTTGCTCCTTGAGGAGATCGATCTTCTCTTTACAGAAACATTTGGAGATCGATCTTCTTCTCTATGAGATCGATCTGCCTATCAGTTCTTGCAAATTTTCTGCATTCTGGAGCCATGAGATCGATCTCTCATCCTTGGAGATCTATCTGGCCTTCACAGATTATACTGTTGCTGCATCAATTTGCAGAAAACTCAATGTAAAATATCCCAAAATCTACCCCATAATCCATATTTCAATCCATACACATTTAAGACTTAAAGACCTCAGTTTCTTATACTTCATCATATTTAAAACTTGCGTATACATTAACATATCATAATTACATACACCAAATTACAATTCTCATAACTGGGTATACAAAATTCTTAGTTCTGATAAAACGGTGGTGGGTTAATCTTACGCCAGACTTTTAAATCAATATCATAACCTCATGGTACAACGTACTCCATGTGATGTACATGGTACAACGTACTCCGTGGACCCATATCATGGTTAGAGGTGCCTACCGTAGGTCTTAGCTACCTCATGCCATGTATAACCTACTCAGTCTCATGTTCACGTGCGAGCATCTCATCCATGTGACTAGCAGTCTACATGAGGCATCCAGCAAGGCTCGGGCGAGCATCTCATCCGTGTGACACAAAGTCTACACGAGGCATCCAGCTCGACTCATTACATATCACAGTGTGAAAAGCTAGTGCGAGCAAATCTCCAACTTGGTTTCATGCATCATCGGTAAATACCCTTGTACGAGCAATGCTCTAGTACAGCTTTATGCATAATAAATAATGAGGAAATCGCGTACGAGCATAGCTCCAGTACGGTTATATGCATAAGAAAATCAATGAAAATCCACGTATGAGCAAAAGCTCTAGTACGGTTTATAAAAACATCATAACTCAAAACATGGTGCGAGCTAAGCTCCAGCACATTTCATACCTATTAAAGACATTAAAATCTAGCGCGAGTGAAGCTCCAGCACGATTTAACTCATATAAATCCAATAGGTGGCTCCACTTCAACAAAACACATTCTAAATCAAAATTAGCACCTGAATCGTGCTATTTCATGAAACTATGAAAATCAAATAGCTAACCTATCCATAAATTTTCTTAAACCAAAGTAATGTATTTCATAAAAATATCAAAACACAATATTTATGCAATTATTAGCCTTACTTCCCCTTTTTGTAAGATTCATTTAAAAACCAAATCATCTATATTTGTAATCGTTCACGTAAATCATTAATTCCTTTCTAGATAACCAACATAATTTTAATGCCCTATAATCACCCTAAAAATACGTGCAGCTACCTCTACATACTCATACAATTCCCTTACCTAGAATCGCGTCGAGTGATTCCACTTCCTCAGTGTTGTTTGGTGGTGACGTTCGATTTACCTCTAATGAAATCTCCGGGGCTGCACGAAATTACTTATCTCATCAATTTAATCCAAAGTAATACAATTCTTGTGTTTACTATAATCGATTCGACTTATAGTTTTCATTAACACTTATAAGGCCCCAATTTCCTTTAAATCCATTTTGATTGCTTTATTCTTTTCTTGAGAATCTATGGAACGCTTTAGGCCTATTGATTCACACTAAACCAACATTAAGCTCATAATGCCTCTAGTTCATCATTTCCTTTACTATGACAATTTATCAATCACCTCATATGCTCATTTCCAATTATCATCCATTCCAACATATAGATTTCATAAAATTATCTTAAAATCATCTATACAAGCTTACTAACATCTCTACATGTTTAAACCATTATCAACTCCATGCCATTTAAACTTTCTCTCACTAAACCCATTCTAGGTTATGGTTGTTTAAGCATGTAAATGAATATTCCATCCAACATTATATACACCAATCTACTTATCAAAATGTCTACAGTAACATATTAGAAGATGGTGTATTGAAATCTTACCTAGCTTGACTTCTTTCCTCTTTTTGCCAAAATAGGGAAAAACCTCATTTCTCTTTCAATCTAAGGTTTTTTGCTTTGAATCTTTGACTATGTTGTTTTCTTCATCACCAGGAACAACTTTGCTCAAATAGCTTTTTCCTCAAATCTTTATGGAAGGGGGTGTATTCTAGAGAGAGAAAGCTTGGTATTTAGGGTAAAAATGGAAGGGATGTGTTGTTTTGTTGAAGACAGAGGTTTTGCTCTGGTGTTTTTATAGAGCAGGGGGAGGAGATCGATCTCCTAGGGTAGGAGATCGATCTTCCCCTGATTTTGAGCTATCGAAATGTTCAGCATCAAAAGGTGGGATCGATATGCTCTTTAGGGAAGAGATCGATCCTTTCTTGGCAGAAGCTTGAGGAGATCGATCTGCTCATGGGGAGAGATCGATTAGCTCTTGACAGAATCAAATGAAGATCGATTTGTACTTAGGAGGGGATCAATCTCTACTAGGCAGAGGCAAATGCAGATCGATCTGCTCAATGGGGAGATCGATCTAGCCTTGGCAGATTAACTTGGAATTGTTCTGCTTGCATAAGGGATCGATCTGCCTTGAATAGGAGAACGATCTGGCCTTCAACTAGGGCATTCCTACTGCATTTCCCCCAGATTTTTCAAAGGTAAAGTCCTATTTCATTACTCCAATAGTCATTTTCCATTTCATTCACACTTATCACTTAAAAACATCTATTTCCTATGATTCATATATAATTTAACTTGTCTGCATATTCCGGAACCATAAACATTACATAGGAATTTACGGGTCTTACATTCCTCCCCTCCTTCAAGAAATTTAGTCATCCAAATTAGAACCAAGTTAACCTGAGAACAACTCTGGGTACTTCTCTTGCATCATTGTCACACCTTGACTCCGGGTCCCTTTCATGCACACATGTACCACTTACGGTTGGGATTGTGAGCCGATGTACTTACTAATTCCATACATTTATAAAGGAATAATTGAAAACTTAAATGCACACACTCCCAAGCATGTGTGTAGAAATACAAAATCAATTGTATAATTATAATATCTTTACACAACATCCCCATATAATTTTATATATATATTTATTGTGTGATACAATACAATAGACATAAAATGCTTTTGTATATACAATTCTTATACCTTAGAAACCGATGTAAGCTAACCGACACTAAACGGATCTAGAGACCACCACACCTTTTAACTTCTCAATATCTGGAGGGAGAAAATAGTGGGGTGAGCAAACCACAGCTCAGTACGAAAAAAGATGCTAACAGGTAGATACTGTACTATCTATGTAGCCTAAACATGATCAACAAAATCATCTTTCATTATAGATGAAAATATCAATGGAAAAAAGCATTTATACATTCTTCTCTCTTAGGCATTTTCATAAAAACCAATGCTCAACATTTCCATTTAAAAACATATCATAAAACAGTGCTATCACGGCACAAGCATTTAAATCAAGATATTTATCAAATCATATTATTTCTTTTCTTTGCACAAACCATTTCTTTTCATCAAATTTCTCTTATCTCTAAGACAAGTAGGAAATTTTAGGCAAACAAAATATCCACGACATATGGCCATAGTCAGTGATCCCAAGCCTCACTGATCAGGTGTGCTCAGGGCATCACTTGCTTGAAGGGGGATGGGTCAATCCTACCCTTCGGCTCATCTCAATCATCATCATTATCTTCCTCATCATATCACATATACTCATGGTACAACATACTCCATGTGTCATCTACGCGATAATGGTACCCACGTGCACACAGCCACGATACATAGTATTCCCTGGACAACTACACGATACACCGTATGCCCGTGGGCCCAGTCCATCCACCCTACAATGAAGGACTCATCATCCTAACTCATGTCTCATATACCAGGCGAGGAAAATCAGCGTGAAACATAATCTCTCCATGATTCCAGCGTGGTATCTCTTAGTGCGAGCAATTGCTTCTTGCACTGTATCATCTCAAAATCATCGTACGAGCGAGGCTCATGCACATTATCATCATTATAAAACCACGTGCGAGTTACGCTCCAGCACGGTTTAATAAATCATGAAAACATATACGAATAAAACCTCTAGCAAAGTCAAAATCATCAAGAACAAGGGTGAGCTAAGGCTCCAACACCATTTCATATTTCAAATCGGATAGATGGGTATGTTCTCTAAAAAGAAAAACTAAAATCGTATTTATTGATATGGCATGCCGATCCATGCAAAATATGTAAAACTAGCCAACCTATCCTTCATCATCCCTTAGTCATAATAGCAACATATAGTTGTAAAAACATTAAAAACATGCATCTCATGCTATTTTCCTTACCGCGTCCCATTTTCACAATTTATATCATAATACATTTCATACCTTCATATCACTTCATGGCTCAATAGATAAACATAATATCACTAGCGTCATAACTACTAAAATTGCTGCAAAATACGTACGAATATCTCTAATGTTAACATGCAATCCCTTACCTCGAATCGCGTTTGAATTTCCTTCGTCTCGTTTGCTCCACTCGCGATCTGGGTTAATCGTGTTCCAACGTATTCCAATCTACACGTGAAAATCATTAATTTATTTTCCTTTTCTTTTCCTAAACATTCACATTGTCATTTACTTATCTATTCATATTTCTCAAGCCTTTTCATCATATTTCACCTTGATATTTCTTTATATATCCATCTAAAATCATTCACTCAACACCATCAATATCATAGTATTCCAAGATCATCACAATAGCAAACTCAATCTATCATTTTTCTAGATATATTTTAGATCAAGTGAGTTCTACGCATCTTAGCCATATTCTACTAACATAATATGCATTCATCATCTCCTAAAATCACTTAAATCATCATGCTCGGAGTAGAGGGTCTTGAAGACATACCAAGCTTGCCCCTTTCTCTAGACCAAAATTGTGAGATACTTAACTCTTCCCCTTGAGTAATCCAATTTTAGATTTTTAGATATATTATTCTCCTCACTACAATGGACAGTTTTGTCTCCTTAAACCTCCTCCAAATCTGTTGGGAATTTAGTGTTTTCTAGAGTGAGAAAGTTTTGTTTTGTGAGAAAATGGTGAGTGTTGGAGTGTTTAGGAGAGAGGGAAATGTAGTCCAGTTCAAGAGTTGTGTTTCTTATATAGAGAAAGCCTATAAGGTCGATCTGGTACTTGGTGGAGATCTATCTGCTAGTGGTTTAACTACTCCAACCACTCAGATTTCCTGCTACAAGATCGATCTGATAGTAAGGGAAAATCGATTTGTTTCAACCCGAGACATTTAGAGATCGATCTGTTCCTTCAGAGAGATCGATTTCTTCTAGACAGAGGCTTAAGGAGATCGATCTACCTTGTTATGGGATCGATCTGCCCTGTTCCAATTGAACTGGTACTGGACATTTCGTGAGAGGGGATCGATCTGCTCTTCCCCTGCACCCCATTACTACAGTTTTCTGCAGGTTCCCAATGTGTAACTCATCCTTATTTGCCTAACACCTCATTTTACATTCCGTACACAACTAACGTATAATAGTATCTAACCCATATAATTCATAGGCAATAAAACTTGTCCACATAACTTGAAATCCTGGATTGTACATTAAATTTCATAATCCCAACATCCTTATTATTTATACATCTGTAACAATATGCATATACATCATAGCTTTATAAGAAATACATGTAAAACTACAGGTATTACATTTTTCCCCTACTTAAAAAATTTGGACCTCCAAATTAAGTCAAGTTTATTCCTCAAAACGTTAGGGATATTTCTCCTTCATCAGGTCCTATAACTCCCAAGGGCTTTCTCTGATGTATGATACTGCCACAAGACCTTAACCAATAAATCGACTTACTTCGCAACACTTTCTCTTTTCTATCCAGTATCTAGATCGGTTTCTCTATATATGACATATCTCCTTTGAGCTCCAACGGCTCATAGCTAATTACATGTGCCAGATCCGAATGGTACTTCCAGAGCATAGAAACTTGAAAGACATTGTGGACCTTTGCTAGCTCAGGTGGTAAGGCTAGCCTATATGCTCTATCCCCCACTTTATCTAAAATCTCGAAGGGATCGATGTAACGAGGACTTAGTTTTTCTTTCTTCTTGAACCTCGTTATTCCCTTAGAAGGAGATACTTTAAAAAATACACACTCTCTCACCTTGAACTCAAGTGGCCTCCGTCTCCTATCAGTATAACTCTTTTGTTGACTCTGAGCTGTTCGCAACCTCTTACATACTATCTGAACATCCTCTGAGGCTTGTCTAACTAAATCAGGAGCGAGCAACTGTTTGTCACTAACCTCTTCCCAACTAATAGGTGATCGACATCTACGACCATATAGTGCCTCATAGGGGGCATATCAATACTTGAGTGATAACTATTGTTGTAGGCAAACTCAATTAGTGGCAAGTGATCGTCCCGTGAGCTTCTAAAATCCAGCACACACGCTCTCAACATATCCTCCAGGGTCTGTATAGTCCTCTCTGATTGACCATCTGTCTGAGGATGGAAAGCTGTGCTAAAGCTCAATTGGGTCCCCATCATTTCCTAAAAATGTTCCCAAAAGTGGGAAGTGAAGCGGGCATCCTTATCAGAAACAACACTCACTGGGACTCAATGCAGTCCCACTATTTCTCGTACATACAAGTTCGCCAGTGCACTCATAGTATCTGTAGATCTCATAGCTAAAAAGTGTGTTTATTTCGTTTACCGATCTACTATAACCCAAATAGCATCATGGTTATTACGAGTTCTTGGTAATCCCCTCACAAAATCCATAGTGACGTGCTCCCACTTCCATATCAGTATCGATAGAGGTCACAACAATCATCCAGGTTTCTGATTCTCTACCTTAACCTACAGACAGATGAGACATCTATCAACATACTCAAATATATCTCTTTTCATTCTAGACCACCAATATACCTTCCTAAGATTTTGATACATTTTACTCTCCCTGGTGTAGTGTGTATCTCGATGAGTATGCCTCTGTTAAGATTAACTTCCTAAGCTCTGAATCCTTAGGGACACATAATCTATTTTTGAACCTTAGTATTCCATCTGAACTTAATATAAATTCAATACCTTACCTTTTCAAATTTGGCTAATCACCTTAATACACCATTGATCATTCTACTGAGCTTGCCGGATTCTCTCAATCAACTCTGGTTCTAACCTCAAGCTGGCTATAATCTCATGACTGCCAATTCAACTGGGGTCAAATTCAAGCTAAGGTTCGTGAATTAGTCCAACAACTTGTGCTCCCTAACCATCATATATGATACCAACCTAAGACTCTTTCTACTCAATGTATCGATAACTACATTCGCCTTCCCCGGATGGTACAAAATCTTACAATCATAGTCCTTATGGAGTTCTAACCACCTTCTCTGTCTCGTATTTAACTCTTTCTGTGAGAACAGATACTTAAAACTCTTGTGATCTGTAAAGATCTAGAATCTCTCACCATATAAGTAGTGGCGCCATATCTTCAATACAAATATTATGGCCGTCAACTCTAAATCATGAGTAGGATAGTTTTTCTCATGATCTTTCAGCTGTCTGGACCCGTAAGCAACTACCCTTCCATTCCGCATCAAAACACAGCCTAGTCCTTAGTGTGAAGCATATATGTAAACAGAAAAGTCTCTTGAGCTGTTAGGAATGGTGAGAATTGGCGCGGTGGTTAATCTGTGATTAAGTTCTTGAAAACTCCTCTCACATCCTTTATCCCACGTAAACTCTACATTCTTCCTCGTAAGACGTATCAACGAAGAAGCTAATCTGGAGAATCCCTCTACAAATCTCTTGTAGTAACCTGCCAAACCCAAAAAACTTTTGATCTCTGTGACTGTCCTGGGTTGTTCCCACTGAACAATAGCCTCAACCTCGGATGGATCTACTGACACCCCATCCTTCGATACAACATAGCCCAGAAAGGAAATCTGCTCTCGCCAAAAGTCACATTTACTAAGTTTGGCATACAACATTCTCTCTCGAAGGGTTTGCAGAACAATCCTTAAGTGCTGCTCGTGATCTTCCCTGGATCTGGAATAAACTAATATATCATCGATTAATATTATCACAAATTAATCCAGGTATGGCTTGAATACATTATTCATTAAAGCCATAAAAGTTGCTGTCTTGGGTACATCTCCACTCTGTATCCTTAACTGATGGTACCCAGATCGCAGATCTATCTTAGAAAACACTTGTGCTCCTCGAAGCTATCCAATAGATCATCAATACGTGGAAAGGGGTACTTGTTCTTAATGGTGACATTATTCAACAACAGGTAATCTATACACAGTCGGAGGCTCCCATCCTTCTTCCTCACAAATAGAGCCGAAGCTCCCCAAGGTGAGACGCTGGGTCTAATAAACCCCTTCTCTAGCAACTCTTACAACTGTTTCTTTCGCTCTTCCAACTCAATTGGAGCCAGTCTATACGGTGGCTTAGATATCGGCTCTGTACTAGGTGCTAACTCTATGCAAAACTCCATTTCCCTGTCGAGTGGTAGCCCTGGTAAATTGTCCGAAAAGACATCAGGGAATTCTCCAACCATTGGAATGTCTCTCAATTCCGGATGTGCCTTATCTGTGTCAACCACGTATGCAATGAACCCTTCACATTATCCTTTTCCACCGTTAGTAACATAGGTTATCACATTAACATACATGATTAATAACTAGATTCATCTCTTAAATATGATAAATAAAAATTATACTCTTCTCATATACAATAATTATGTCCTTTCATTTTTTTTGAACAAAACTTACAATAAGATTATCTATCTCTGAAAACATCACTGTCTTAGCATAACAGTCCACAATAACATGATTTACAGCTAACTAATCCATTCCCAAAATTACATCAAAATCGCTCATACTTAACAGAATTAAATTGGCTGCTATTTCTTTTCCCCCTATCTTCAACTTACAATTCCTATATACATACTCAGTCAACTGACTATCATTCATAAGTGTCAAGATCAACAACATTCTATCTAACAATGTAGGCTTTACATGCTTTAATAACTTATGGGCAAATGAAGGTGATGTAAGGGAATGCGTGGCACCAAGATCAAACAATACAAATGCTTCTAAATAAAAAATTAGGATGGTACCTTTAATCACATCTGTTGAAGCGTCCATGGTGTCCTGGTCTAGTGCATGTACTCGCCCTCTGCCAATCGCCTGCTTCCCTTTTTCCTTAGCTGTAGCTTTCATCCTCGGAGTAGTTGTCTTAATCGAAGCTCTCTATAGCTCTTCGCCCTTCTGTTGTGTAGTCTCCATCATCTCTGGACAAAACCTCGCGATATGCCCTGGCTTCCCACATCTGTAACACACAACAAGGGTCATCAGAGAAGGCCTGGTACCATGAAATCCACCATATCTCCTATACTGATCGGCAGTAGGCCGTAGTCCTCCAATGACTACACCCCTCGGTAGAGCTAAAACTGGGTACACTTGAGGTTTAGTAGCTCTCTCCTGCACCTCCTCAATCTTGGGCCTCTTCTCAAACAGTCTCTAGCCTCCTCTCTTGACCACTCTATCAACCTCAGATATCTTCTGGTCTCTGTCTCTCCTGCCACTAACCTTCCCAAACTCGGAGGCATTCTGTTCAAAGTCCTGTTCACATAACTACACCCTACGCACTGCTTCTTCATAAGTGAGGTTATCGAATAGAGCCAATCTAGATATGATGGTTAGTCTCAGTCCATCCATGAACTTCTGGACATTCATAGCCTCACTGCTCAACGTATCAGGGTCATACCTCCCCAAGGATAAGAACCTGGACTCAGATTCGTCAACGAAGCGGTTCCCCTGAACCAAGTTCATAAATTCCATTCGCAACTTCCTTCGTGCAGTGACTGGGATGTACTGCCTCCTAAAGGCCTCCAAGAATACCTCCCATGTGATCTATGAGTGTCAGGCCCCCAGAATAGATACGGTGGATCTCCACTAGTGCTCTGCCTCGCCTTTCAGCATAAACACGACAAATGCCACTTTCTCAGTCGATCTACATCTGAAGAACCCATAAAACTTCTCCAATTCATATACCCAATCCTTAGTAACAACCGGGTCCTTCACTACTCCAAATATTAGAGGTTTCAACTCCTAGAACTGTCGTAACCTACTCAATTCACAATCATAACCCAGGTCACTATCGTTCGGCTATGTAGCGATAGAAGAAGCTGTATCCTGAACTGGGGGTGGTGTAACGGTCCCTGTAGTCTGAGGCCTCTCTGCCTCTGCAGTTGCCTGTCTAATAGTAGTAGGTTGCATGGTTGGACCTCGTCTATTACCAGCACCTAAGGCTTGCGGACTATCTCAATAAGGCTCTAAATACTTCTCTTTATCCTAGCGAAGTGTGCCTTGGTATCCCCTGGTCTCTCAACAAGGTCCTGTGGAGCCTGATCAGACTGTGGCTCTGCACGGCTCTCAGGCCTGCCCCTACGACCTCTAGCACGTGCACTCGCCCCTCTACCTCGGGTAACATGCATAATGCCTAATTTCTTGTATCCATAACCATTTATTAGCTTATTCCATCTCAGTATACACAGTTATATCTAAACAAAAAAACAGTAATATACGGATGTAACTTTCCTACTTATTAATACCGACTCAGATTAGGCTAACTCAGCTCTGATACCAATCTCTATCACGATCCCTTTTCATCAATTTCATCTAAAAATCACCATAAATATTTCACTTTTTCACTTCCTTTCCCGGTCATGAACAACTCTCACCAATGACAGTTGGGCTATGACTCAGTATTAATCATCATTTACCAATCATCTTTCAATTAATCAAAAGTAAACACATACATTTGAAAGTTTAAGTTCTTTGCTTAATACATGTTTGCTAACACTTACATCCCCCATATTACAATTCAAAATAATTATTGTGCTACTACATGTTTAGATACAAAAAGAATTCTTGTGTGTATACCTCTTGGGGATAGAGAGCAGCAGATATCCGAATATAACACCTCAGTCCTTCACTAGGTTACTATGTGCGCTCTGTAGAGGGGAAACATGATAGGGATGAGCAACCACACGCTCAGTAAGGCAATAATGTAAGCATGATAGATAACTACACTATCTACATGCTTATAATGTCATGCATAAAGATCTTTAATATCTAGAGCATGAGGAAATAGTAAAACTATGCCACATGTATATACATATATCATGTACTGAAAAAAAAAACATGAAAATAGGCATGTAAACATGGAAAGCCGTCATGTAAAAATTCTCATGCACATCGTAATAAAACTCATCATAATAAGGAAAAAAAACTCATCACCAAAACCATCCCTCAGGATTTAGCACTTTCTCAAAACATAGTAAAACTCGTCACAAACTGCGATACCATATTTTTACAACATCCCACAAGGCTCGACCCCTCCATCGGGTCTACCTTGGATAACAGAAATCATACTTAGTATGTAAAACCATGTGAAATCATGTGAGACAGGTGGTCACTATATAATCGAGGACTCTGTTGGCCAACTATGTCATTATCATCCCAGACCACACGGATCCCGGTGTGCGGGGCATCATGCCGAAACGATGGTGGGTTAATCCTAAGCCAAACTTTTAAATCAACATCATAACCTCACGGTACAACGTACTCCATGTGATGTACACGGTACAATGTACTCCGTGGACCCATATCATGGTTGGGGGTACCTGTCGTAGGTCTTAGCTACCTCATGCCATGTATAACCTACTTAGTCTCAAGTGCACGTGCGAGCATCTCATCCATGTAACTAGCAGTCTACACGAGGCAGTCAGCAAGACTCGTGTGAGCATCTCATCCATGTGACACAAAGTCTACATGAGGCATCCAGCACGACTCATTACATATCTCAATGTGAAAAGCCAGTGCGAGCAAAGCTCCAACACGGTTTCATGCATCATCGACAAATACCATCGTACGAGCAACGCTCTAGTATGACTTTATACATAATAAATAATGAGGAAATCACGTATGAGCATAGTTGCAGTACAGTTATATGCATAAGAAAATCAATGAAAATCCACGTACGAGTAAAAGCTCCAGTACTGTTTATAAAACATCATAACACAAAACATGGTGTGAGATAAGCTCCAGTACATTTCATACGTATTAAAGACATCAAAATCTAGTGCGAACGAAGCTCCAGTACGATTTAACTCATATAAATCCAATAGGCGGCTCCCCTTCAACAAAACACATTCTAAATCAAAATTAGCACCTGACTCGTGCTATTTCAAGAAACTATGAAAATCAAATAGCTAGCCTATCCATAAATTTACTTAAACCAAAGTAATGTATTTCATAAAAATACCAAAACACGATATTTATGCAATTATTAGCCTTACTACCCCTTTTTGTAAGATTCATTTCAAAAGCAAATCATCCATATTTATAGTCGTTCATGCGAATCATTAATTCCTTTCTAGATAACCAACACAATTTCAATGCCCTATAATGACCTTCAAAATACGTGCAGCTACCTTTAAATACTCACAAAATTGCCTTACCTGGAATCACGTCTAGTGATTCCAGTTCCTCAGAGTTGTTCGGTCGTGCCGTTCGATTCACCTCCAATGAAATCTCCAGGGCTACACGAAATTACTTATCTCATCAATTTATTCCAAAGTAATACAATTCTTGCGTTTACTATAGTCAATTCTCCTTATAGTTTTCATTAACACTTATAATGCCCCATTTTCTCATAAATCCATTTTGATTGCTCTATTCTTTTCTTGAGAATGTATGGAACTTTTTAGGCCTATTGATTCACACTAAACCGGCATTAAGCTCATAATGCCTCTAGTTCATCATTTCCTTTACTATGGCAATTTATCAAACACCTCATATGCTCATTTCCAATTATCATCCATTCCAACATATGGATTTCACAAAGTGTTATTAAAATCATCTATACATGCTTACTAACATCTCTACATATTTAAACCATTATCAACTCCATGCCATTTCAACTTTCTCTCACTAAACCCATTCTAGGTCATGGTTGTTTAAGCAAGTAAATGAATATTTCATCCAACATTATATACACCAATCTACTCGTCAAAATGTCTACATTAACATACTAGAAGATGGTGTATTGAAATCTTACCTAACTTGACTTCTTTCCTCTTTTTGCCAAAATGGGGGAAAAACCTCTTTTCTCTTTCAGTCCAAGGTTTGAGCTTCCAATATTTGACTATGTTATTTACTTCGTCACTAGGAACAACTTTGTTCAAATAGCTTTTTTTGTAAATCTGTATCGAAGGAGGTGTATTCTAGAGAGAGAAAGCTTAGTATTTTGGGTAAAAATGGAAGGGCTGTGTTGTTTTGTTGAAGAAAGAGGTTTTATCGTGGTGTTTTTATAGAGCAGGGGTAAGAAGATAGTTCTTCTAGTGTAGGAGATCGATCTTCCCTTAGTTTTGAGCTATCGAAATGTTCAACATCAAAAGGTGGGATCGATCTCCTCTTTAGGGAAGAGATCGATCCTTTCTTGGCAGAAGCTTGAGGAGATCGATATGCTCATGGTGAGAGATCGATATGCTCTTGACAGAATCAAATGGAGATCAATTTGCACTTACGAGGCGATCAATCTCTACTAGGTAGAGGCAAACGTAGATCGATTTGCTCAATGGGGAGATCGATCTGGCCTTGGCAGATTCACTTGGAATTGTTCTGCTTGCATAAGGGATCAATTTACCTTGAATAGGAGATCGATCTGGCCTTTAACTAGGGCACTCCTGGTGCATTTTTCCCAGATTTTTCAAAGGTAAAGTCCTATTTCATTACTCCAATAGTCATTTTGCATTTCATTCACACTTATCACTTAAAAACATCCATTTCCTATGATTTATATATAAGTTAACTTGTCTGTATATTTCAGAATCATAAACATTCCATAAGAATTTACGGGTCTTACATTTCTCCCATCCTTTAAGAAATTTGGTCATCCAAATTAGAACCAAGTTAACCTGAGAACAACTCTAGGTACTTCTCTTGCATCATTATCACACCCCGACTCCGAGTGCCCTTCATGCACACATATACCACTTACGGTTCAGCTGTGAGCCGATGTACTTACTAATTCCATACATTTATAGAGGAATAGTTGAAAACTTAAATGCACACACTCCCAAGCATGTGTGTAGAAATACAAAATCGATTATTTAATTATAATATCTTTACATAACATCCCCATACAATTTTATATAGATATATTGATTGTACGATACATTACAATAGATACAAAATGCTTTTGTCTATACAATTCTTATACCTTAGCAATCGGTATAAGCTAACCGACACTAAACGAATCTAGAGACCACCATACCTTTCTACTTCTCAATATCTGGAGGGGAAAATAGTGGGGTGAGCAAACCACAGCTCAGTAAGGAAAATGATGCTCACATGTAGATATTGTACTATCTACGTAGCCCACGCATGATCAATAAAATCATCTTTCATTATAGATAAAAATATCAATGGAAAAATGCATTTATACATTCTTCTCTCTTAGGCATTTTCATAAAAACCAATGCTCAACATTTCCATTTAAAAACATGTCATAAAATAGTGCTATCACGACACAATCATTTAAATCAAGATATTTATCAGATCATATTATTTCTTTTCTTCGCACAAACCATTTCTTTTCATTAAACTTCTCTTATCTCTGAGATAGGTAGGAAATTTTATGCAAACAAATATCCATAACGTATGGCCATAGTCAGTGATCTCAGGCATTACTAATCAGGTGTGCTCAGGGCATCACTTGCCTGAAGGGGGGTGGGTCAGTCCTACCCTTTGGCTCATCTCAATCATCATCATCACCTTCCTTATCATATCACATATACTCATGGTACAACATACTCCATGTGTCATCTATGCGATACTCGTACCCACGTGCACATAGCACGATATATAGTATTAACCGAACAACTACACGGTACAGCGTACGCCCGTGCACCAAGTCCATTCACTCTACAACGACAGACTCATTATCCTAACCTATGTCTCATATACCAGGCAAGCAAAATCAGCGTGACACATAGTCTCCACAAGACTCCAACATGGTATCTCTCAGTGCGAGCAACTGTTTTTAGCACTGTATCATCTCAAAATCATCGTGTGAGCTAAGCTCCAGCACATTATCATCATTATAAAACCACGTGCGAGCTATGCTCCAGTACGATTTATCAAATCATGAAAACATATATGAATAAAACCTCCAGCATTGTCAAAATCATCAAGAACAGGGGTGAGCTAAGGCTCTAACACCCTTTCATATTTCAAATGGGATAGATGGCTATTTTCTCTAAAAAGAAAAACTCAAATCGTATTTATTGACGTAGCATGCCGATCCATGCAAAACATGTAAAACTAGCCAACCTATCCTTCGCATCCCTCAGTCACAGTAACAACATATAGTTGTAAAAACATTAAAAACATGCATGTCATGCTGTTTTCCTTACCCCGTCCCATTTTTACAATTTATACCATAATACATTTTATACTTTTATATAATTTCATGCCTCAATAGCTAAACATAATATCACTAGCGTCATAACTACTAAAATTGCTATAAAATATGTACGAATATCTCTATCATTAACAGACAATCCCTTACCTCGAATCACGCTTGTATTTCCTTCGTCTCGTTTTCTCCGTTTGGGATCTGGGTTAATCGTGTTCCAACGTATTCCAATCTACATGTGTAAATCATTAAGTTATTTTCCTTTTCTTTTCCTAAGCATTCACATTGTCATTCACTTATCTATTAATATTTCTCAAGCCTTTTCATCATATTTCACCTTGATATTTCTTTGTATATCCATCTAAAATCATTCACTCAGCACCATAAATATCATAGTATTCCAAGATCATCACAATAGCAAACTCAATCTATCGCTTTTCTAGATATATTTTAGATCAAGTGAGTTCTACGCATCTTAGCCATATTCTACACACACAATATGCATTCATCATCTCCTAAAATCACTTAAATCATCATGCTCGGAGTAGAGGGTCTTCAAGACGTATCGAGCTTGCCCCTTTCTCTAGTCCAAACTTGTAGGATGCTCAACTCTTCCCCTTGAGTAATCCAATTTTATATTTTTGGATATAGTATTCTCTTCACTACAAGGGATATTTTTTACCTCCTTAAACTGCTTCCAAATCTATTGGGAATGTAGTGTTTTCTATAGTGAGAAAGTTTGGTTTTGTGTGAAAATGGTGAGTGTTGGAGTGTTTTTGAGAGAGGGAAACGTATTCCAGTCCAAGAGTTGTGTTTCTTATATAGACAAAGCCTAGAAGATCAATCTGGTACTTGGTGGAGATCGATATGCTAGTGGTTCAACTACTCCAACCACTCAAATTTCCCATTACAAGATTAATCTGATAGTAAGGGAAGATCTATTTATTTCAACCTGAGACATTTAGAGATCGATCTGTTCCTTGAGAGAGATCAATTTCTTCTAGACAGAGGCTTAATGAGATCGATCTGCCTTATTATGGGATCGATCTGCCCTATTCCAATTGAACTAATACTTGATATTTCGTGAGAGGGGATCGATCTCTCATTTATGAGAGATTAATCTGCTCTTCCCCTGCATCCGATTACTGTAGTTTTCTCCAGGTTCCCAATGTAAGACTCGTAATTTAACATGTAATATTGATGATTTTATGATGTATAGATAAGTCACAATTGATATAAATAATGAGGAATGGATGTTTTGAAGTTGTAAATGTGTATGAAATGTAAAATGGATGGTTAAGTAAATCAAATACCAATGTAAAAGTGATTTTAGGATGAAAGTTGTTGCTGAACTACTTCGGAAGGGAGCAGATCAATCTCATTGTCAATACAGATCGATCCCTTAGGTTGGAAAATATGAAAATAAGGTATCTATATGAGGTAGATCGATCCCTTAACACGAGCATATCGATCCCTCAATGATGTAGATCGATCTTGAGCAAGTTCTAGTAGAAGCAAATCAATGTCCATAAGGCTCAGGTTGCAATAGATCAATCTCATTACAACGCCAGATCGATCTCCTTAAGGTTCTGAGTAATGCAGATCGATCTCATGCTTAGGAGCAGATCGATCTCATTTGGCCTGAAAGGTCAGTTCTGCGGTGAAAAGTGCAGGGGAGATCGATCTCATGTAGTTAGGAGATCGATCTCTAAGATCCAATTCTATAAATACTGGACCTCTGCAACCTCTGTTCAATGAGAAACACTATTCTATTCAAAACCTAAAGCTAAACCTAACCTTTCAACACTAGAAAACTTCAATTTGCAATCAGTTTTGAGTGAGATATAGCTAAGCAAAGTTTTTCTTGGTAAAGAGGAGAACAACATAGGGAAACAAGAAGTTGGAATCAAAGATTGAAAGAGCAAGGAGGATTTTACCAATTTTGGAGAAAAAGAGAAAAGTTCAAGTTAGGTAAGATTCAATACACCACTTTGATATATGTTAATCTAGGTGTATTGGTGAGTTAATTGGTATAAGTTTAAATTGTTGAAAACAAAAGGATCATGAAAAATGAGCATGATCTAGCTACTGGAATGGAAGTGAGAAAATGGTGAAAAAGTTGTATTGGCATGAATTAAATGATGGAATATGCATGTATGGAAGATTTTAAGGTAATGTTATGAGATGCAGAAACTAGAAATGAGGAGTAATAAAGATAGATATATGAAAAATATGGTATAACACCATAATGGGAAAAAGTAGTGAGATTGATGTATTGAATTGAGATTTATGCAAATGAAACAAGTATATTACGGTATACTAATGTAGATAATTATGACAGCTTCAAAAATCATAATGGAAGCTAATCGGACTGTGAGAGTGAGCAGCACTAAGGGAGAGAGGTCACGTGACGTGATCTGAGGTAATAGAATTTTGTGAGTAGCTAGAGATACCTACACGTATTTTGAATAGAATTTCGATACTATATTTTATATAAATTCCCATGAATAGGCATGTTGTGTGATAGGGACTAAAGAGGATAAGTGTGTTTTATCCAAAAATAGGGTGAAAAAGGCCTTAAAAGCATGTTGTGACTAAAATTCATGGTTGCATGATAGAATGGCTAATGTTTTAAAGTATATACGAAAAAAACACACTTGAGTGCCGATTTGATTTAATTGGGTGAATTTGATTTGAGCAGCCATCTATTAGGGTTTTATGTGAAAACCATAAGTGTTAGAGAATACTCGCACTTGATTTTGGAGACATGTATCACATAGTACTTGAGTGTATTCTCGTACTAAATTTTTAAAGCGATTTATACATGCTAGAGTACTAGGAGTTTAACTCGTACTCAGTTTTACATGATAGAGTACTTTGAGGTTAGCTCGTACTCAGTTTTCATTTATTATACCTTATAGAGTATTGGGAGCTTTGCTCATACTCATGCTTTTACATGACATAGTGCTGGGAGCATTGCTCATACTAGAGTTATGTTATTTTGATACAGTCATGTTGGGAGTTTACTCGCATGTACCAGTTTTGAAAAGAGCATGAAATAGTCATGTTGGCAGCCTGTGCTGACTGTGTGTCGCACTGATATTATATGCTCACACGTGCATTATGTTGAGATATGGACGAGGGCTATTGAAATAACCCATAGTATGTGGACTAAGACTCATGCTGAGCATCCCGTCTATGAGGTATATCCAAGGTATGAGGCCTAAGACTTATGGCGAGCATCCCACCATGAGATAGGGTCCATGGAGTACTGTGTACCGTGTATGTCACATGGAGTACGCTGTACCGTGAGTACTTGAATGTACTTGGATAGGACTGGTTAGCAGTGGGAGCGAGATCCAGAGGGATCTGGTGTGCTTCGGGATCAAGTCCTCAGTTGAGAGTTGACGGTAGAGAATTGACCCTTCTCTCGTTACAGCCATTGTGAGACCCTGCACACCGAGTACTGTGTAGCCTGGGATCACAAAAAATGAGATATGATCATAATCTTGGAACATGTAGTCGCCTATCTCGGTTTTCTTTTCATACAATGTAAATTGAGTTTTTTTGAATGAACTATCACATGGTTTTATATTGTGAACATGTGAATTTGTGTGTGTTAAAGGATAACCCTAGGAATGGGTGAGGCCCAGGTTTCATTGTTTTTAAACATAATGATATGCCATATTGTTTTGATTTAAGTGAATGGCATGAGAAATATGATTTGTGTGAAATTACATGAGAAATGTAATATTTTGCATAAACTACTGAGGTTGTTAAACCAGCCTATTTCCAGTTTTACAATTGATGATTTGTATCTATATATATTGCATAAAAGGCTTTAAGCAGAATGCATGCTTTAGATATGAATAGATAAGGAAATGATTACAAGTCATGAGCATTGTATTTTGTAGATAGTGTGGTTATCTACTTGCTTGCCTGATTTACTTACTGAGCTGTGAGCTCACCCCCTTTTTACTTCCCTTTTTACAGAGCATCCACAGTAGGTGGACACGACTGAGAACTGGTAGACTTTGATCCACTGCCTATCCATCTTATGAGGGGTATACATATTTGAAACGTTTTGTACTAAACATTGTAATTGCACAATTATGTAAACGAATGTACGGTCGGAGATGTATAAGTACAAATATTTGTATTAATGTATAAGAGTTTACATTACAGAAAATAATATTAAATTGTATACATGTTATGAATAAATGTGAATGGGTGACTAATATCGAATCACAGCCCAACGTTGATGAGAGTGATGACAGAAGGAAAGGTAAGTAAAATGCGAAAAATTTGTGGTGATTTTGGTAGGTCACATGTGAGAGAAGGGTGTAATAGAATGGTATCATAGCAGAGTTGGTTTGATGTGAATTGATATTAGTAATTAGGAAAGTGTACATCCCCATAGTACTGTGCTTTGTTCAATTACAATTATGTATACGAGATGGAAGTCAAACTAATTAATGGTTGTAAATGCAGGGATTTAGCCATTATGGTTAATACTCGTCGTGGTAGAGGGGCTAGAGGTAGTGCTCAAGGCCATCGAGGTAGGTCAGAGACCCGAGATAAGACTATAGGTCCCACCGAGGTACCCGAGAGTATCGAGGCACGTTTTGAGAGACTAGAGCATTGTCTTGAGATGATAGTGGAGATACTAGCACATACTATACAAGGAGGATAGGGATAGGATGCAGAGACTGCACCGGGAGAGGTAGTTGCACCTGATACACCTACACCCTCACTAGTTCAGGATATGCCATCTCATGTTGCTCCACTATAGGGCGGTAATGTTTTGGGGTATGGTTGTGATCTTCACAGACTACGACAATTCCAAAAACTTGGACCTCCAACTTTTCATGGGATTAAAGACCCAGTTTTGGCGGAGGAGTGGATAAGAGAGATGAAGAAGTTGTAGGATTCATTGAGTGTACGACTTCAGAGATGGTAATATTTGCTGCGTTCCTAATGAAGGGGATAGCAGAGCATTGGTGGAAGTCCACCCGACCCATATTGAGAGCCCGACATACAGAGATCAGTTGGGAGATATTTTTGGATGCCTTCAGGAGGTAGTTTGTTCCAGATACAGCTCAACAGAGGTTGCAGGTCAAGTTTTTAGGGTTATGCCAGGGGAGTCTTTTAGTAGATGAGTATGAGACCAGATTTTTATCTCTGGGAAGATATAACCCTGACACTATGAGTAACGCGACTAGGAAGGTCTGTAGGTTTATCGATGGACTGAGACCAGTATTACGATCTAAACTGGTTCCATTCAACATTTCTACCTACGATGAGGCAGTAGGCAGGGTGAAACTCTGTGAGCAGGATTAGGAGAGGAATGTCTCAGAGTTAAGAATAGTGGGAAAAGGTAGAGACATAGATAGGAAGAGGTCGGTGAGTGACAGTGCTCAAGGTTTCAGGGAGGGAGAAGACTCTTCGGTAAGAGACCAAGGAACAAGGAAGTACAAGAGAAGACTAGTACATCTCCTACATACCCGGCCATAGCTCCAGTTAGAGGAGTAGTGATTGGAAGATCGAGGCCTACCACTAAAAAGTGTAGTAGATGTGGTAGATTCCATGGAGGTAGACCTTGTCCTGTTTCTAGCGGGTTATGCTTCAAATGTGAGAAGCCAGGACACATGGCCAAAGTTTGCCAAGAGGTTATAGATATTGCCCCATAGAAGGGCAAAGAGCCTGAGAGAGCTTTAGCAGATATGTCTACTTCGAGGAGGAGAGCAACGACAGAGGAGAAGGAGAAGTAGGTTATCAGACGAGGGCGAGTGCATGCCTTAGACTAGGTGACAACCGATGCTTTGTCGGATGTGATTAAAGGTAACATCCTGATATATGATTTAGAAGCACATGTTTTAATTGATCCTGGTGCCACGCATTCCTTTGTATCGCCTTCATTTACATGTAAGTTAGCAAAGCATGTAGAGCATACACCTCTGAGCAGGATGATGTTGATTAGTACGCCTATGGATAATAGTCAACTAGTTGAGTATGTATTAAATGATTGTCAGTTAAGAGTAGGGGAAAAGGATATGACAGCCAATCTAATATTTTTAAGTATGAGCGATTTTGATGTAATTTTAGGAATGGATTGGTTATCGTCAAACCATGCTGTTTTAGACTGTTATGCTAAGACAATTATGTTTCCAAACCCTGAAAAGTATGTTGTAAAGTTTGATGAAAAGAAATGAAAGTAGTAGTTATGATTGTAATTGATAATGTACTATGTTGACTGGGAAATGAAAATATTGAAGGTTTTATTGTGTACGTGGTTGATACGGATAAGGCACATCCCAAGTAGGCAGACATTCCTGTGGTTAGAGAATTCCCAAATGTCTTTCCAGATGAATTGCAAGGGTTGCCACCAAATAGAGAGATGAAGTTCTGTATAGACTTATTGCCTGGTACTAACCCTATATCGAAACCATCGTATCGCATGGCCTTAGTTGAGCTGGAGGAGCTTAAAAGACAATTACAGGAGTTGTTAGATAGGGGTTTCATCAGACCGAGTGTTTCGCCTTGAGGAGCACCAGTGTTGTTTGTAAAGAAGAATGATGGAAGCCTTTGATTATGTATAGATTACAGATTGTTGAATAAGGCAACCATCAAGAATAGATATTCCCTTCCACGCATAGTTGATCTATTGGATCAGCTCCAAGGAGCGTAGGTATTTTCTATGATTGATCTGAGGCCTGGGTATCATCAGATGAGAGTTCGGAGTGAAGATGTACCCAAGACAGCATTTAGGACCCGATATGGCCACTATGAGTTTTTGGTTATGCCATTCGGATTGACGAATGCTCTCGTAACTTTTATGGCTTTGATGAACAATGTGTTCAAGCCATATCTAGATCAATTTGTTATCATCTTCATCGATGACATATTAGTGTATTTGAAATCTGAGGAAGAACATGAGAAACACCTCAGGATTGTTTTGCAGACCCTATGAGAGCAGAAGCTGTGTGCTAAACTCAATAAGTGTGATTTTTGGTTGTCACAGATCTTATTTTTGGGACACGTTGTGTCGAGGGATGGAGTATCAGTAGATCCATATAAGATTGAGGCTGTAGTTCAGTGGGAATGGCTAAGGACAATCACTGAGATCAGGAGTTTCTTGGGTTTTTTAGGGTATTATTGGAGATTCGTAGGAGGATTTTTGAAGTTAGCTGCTCCGATGACACGTCTCACCTGGAAGGGTGTCGTATTCATGTGGAACGAGGATTGTAAGAAGCGCTTTCTGGAGTTGAAGAGTTGATTGACCACTGCTTCGATTCTCACTATCTCTACCAGTTCAGGAGGATTTTCAGTATATACCGATGCTTCGCATCAGGGACTGAGCTGTGTATTGATGCAGGATGGGAGTGTAGTTGCTTATGGATCCAGACAGCTGAAGGACCATGAGAAGAACTATCTGACCCACGATTTGGAGTTAGCAGCAGTAGTGTTTGCATTGAAGGTTTGGCGCCACTACTTGTATGGTGAAAAATTTTAGATATTTACCGACCACAAGAGCCTTAAGTATCTGTTTTCCCAGAAAGAATTGAACATGAGACAGAGAAGATGGCTAAAGCTTCTGAAGGAATATGACTATGAGATGCTTTATCATCCGGGTAAGGCTAACGTTGTAGCTGATGCTTTAAGCAGGAAAAGCCTTAGCATGGTATCATATATGATGGTTATGGAACATGAGTTGTTAGAGCAGTTTGCTAACCTCAGTTTGGGAGTCGTGCCTTTTGACTGGATACAGACTGTGTGATTATTAGTCTACTCTTAGAGCTAGATCTGTTGGACAGGGTCAAACAGGCTTAACAGGCTGATCCGTATTGGATTGATGTGATTAGTCAGATACAGAGTGGTATAGAGACCGATTTTGAGATGAGTTCTGATGGACTTTTAAGGTTCAGAGGTAGATTGTGCATTCCTAAGGACCTAGAGCTCATGTGATTGATATTGATAGAAGCTCATTCGTCGAGGTGCACACTACATCCAAGAAATAATAAGATATATTAGAACCTCCAGAAGGTGTACTGGTGGTCAGGTTTGAAGAGAGATATGGCAGAATTCGTGGCAAGATGTCTTGTATGTCTACAAGTGAAGGTACATAATCAAAAACCTGCAGGGTTATTGCAACCTCTACCTATACCGACATGGAAATGGGAGCATATCACCATGGATTTTGTGATGGGTTTACCAAAGACTTGGAGGAATCACGATGTGATATGGGTGATTGTTGATAGACTTCCGAAGTCAGCCCACTTCTTAGCTATGAGAGCTACCGATACTCTAAATTCATTGGCAGAGTTATATGTAAGCGAGGTAGTGGAGTTACATGGTATTCTAATAAGCATTGTTTCAAACAGGGATTCCTGCTTCACTTCCCAATTTTGGGAACATTTTAAGGGAGCCATGAGAACCCAGTTGAGTTTGAGCACCATTTTTCATCCCCAGACAGATGGTCAGTCAGAGAGGACTATACAGACTCTGGAGGATATGTTGAGAGCATGTGTACTGGATTTTAGAGGGTCCTGGGATGATCATTTGCCACTAGCCGAAGTCGCCTACAACAACCGTTATCATGCGAGTATCGGGATGGCACCATATAAGGCTTTATATGGTTGTAGATGTCGTTCCCCTATCGGCTGGGAAGAAGTGGGTGACAAGATGATTTTTGCTCCTAATTTGGTTACACAAGCCTCTGACGATGTCCAATTGATTGTTGAAAGATTGGGGACAGCTCAAAGTAGACAGAAAAACTATGCTGACAAGAGATGGAGACCACTCGAGTTCGCAGTTGGTGATTCGGTATTTCTAAAGGTTTCTCCTTCCAAAGGTATAGCAAAATTTGGGAAGAAAGGTAAATTGAGTCCTCGCTACATTAGACCTTTTGAGATACTGGACAGAGTGGGAGATAAGGCATATAGATTGGCTTTACCTCCAAATTTATCAGGAGTGCATAATGTCTTACATATTTCGATGCTGAGGAAGTGTCATCCAGATCCAAATCATGTGCTTCGGTATGAGCTATTGGAGCTCGAAGATGATTTGACATATGTAGAGAAACTGATTCGAATACTGTATAGAAAGGGGAAAGTTTTGAGAAATAAGACTATCGAGTTAGTGAAGATTCCCTGGCAACATCACACTTCAGAGGAAGCTACTTGGGAGCTAGAGTGTCTGATGCGAGAGAGATACCCCTAGTTATTTATAGAGTAACTTGGTTCTAATTTGGAGGGCCAAATTTCTTAAGGTGGGGAGGATTGTAACATCCGTAATTTAACATGTAATCTTGATGATTTTATGATGTATAGATAAGTCACAATTGATATAAATCATGAGGAATGGATGTTTTGAAGTTGTTAATGTGTATGAAATGTAAAATGGATGGTTAAGTAAATCAAATACCAATGTAACAGTGAATTTGGGATGAAAGTTGTCACAGAACTGCTTCAAGAAGGGAGCAGATCGATCTCATTGGTAATACAGATCGATCCTTTAGGTTTGAAAATGCTAAAATAAGGTATCTGCAAGAGGCAGATCAATCCCTTAATAAGAGCAGATCGATCCCTCAATGATGTAGATCGATTTAGAGCAAGTTTTTGGCAGAAGCAGATCATTTTCCATAAGGCTCGATTTGTAATAGATCAATCTCATTGCAAGGCCAGATCGATCTCCTTAAGGTTCTGAGTAAAGCAGACCGATCTCATGGTTTGGAACAGATCGATCTCATTTGGCCTGAAAGGTCGATCCTAAGGTGAAAAGTGCAAGGGAGATCGATCTCAAGTAGTTAGTATATCAATATCTAAGAGCCAATTCTATAAATATTGGACCTTTGCAACCTCTGTTTCACGAGAAACACTATTCCATTCAAAACCTAAAGCTAAACCTATCCTTTCAACACTAGAAAACTTCAGTTTGCAATTAGTTTTGAGTGAGATATAGTTAAGCAGAGTTATTCTTGGTAAAGAGGAGAACAACATACTTGAATAGGCATGTTGTGTGATAGGGACTAAAGAGGATAAGTGTGTTTCATCCAAAAATGGGGTGAAAAAAGCATTAGAAGCATGTTGTGACTAAAATTCATGGTTGCATGATAGAATGGCTAATGTTTTCATGTATACGCGAAAACAACACACTTGAGTGCCGATTTGATTTAATTGGGTGAATTATGATTTGAGCAGCCATCTATCAGGGTTTTGTGTGAAAACCATAAGTGTTAGAGAATACTCGCACTTGATTTTGAGATATGCATCATATAGTACTTGAGTGTATTCTCGTACTAAATTTTTAATGCGATTTATGCATGCGAGAGTACTGCGAGGTTAACTCGTACTCAGATTTATTGATTGATGCATTATAGAGTATTGGGAGCTTTACTCATACTCAGTTTTACATGATAGAGTATTGGGAGCGTAGCTCGTACTCAGTTTTCATTTATTATACCTTATAGAGTATTGGGAGCTTTGTTCATACTCAATTTTACATGATAGAGTAATAGGAGCTTAGTTCGTACTCAGTTTTTATTTATTATACCTTATAGAGTATTGGAAGCTGTGCTCATACTCGTGTTTTTACATGACATAGTGCTGGGAGCATTGCTTGCATTAGAGTTATGTCATTATGATACGGTCGTGTTGGGAGTTTACTCGCACGTACCAGTCTTGAGAAGAGCATGAAACAACCATGTTGGGAGCCTGGGCTGACTGTGTGTCGCAACGATATTATATGCTCAAACGTGCATTATTTTGAGATACGGCCAAGGGCTATCGAAATAACCCATAATATGAGGACTAAAACTCATGGCGAGCATCCCGACTATGAGGTATATCCAAGGTATGAGGACTAAACTCATGGCAAGCATCCCACCTTGATATAGGGTCCATGGAGTACTGTGTACCGTGTATGTCACATGGAGTACGTTGTACCGTGAGTACTTGAATGTACTTGGATAGGATTGGTTAGCAATGGGAGTGGGATCTAATGGGATCTAGTGTGCTTCGGGATCAGGTCCTCAGTTGAGAGCTGATGGTAGAGAATTGACCCACCTCCCGTTACAGAAATTCTGAGACCCCGCACACCAAGGACTGTGTAGCATGGGATCACAGAAAATGAGTTATGATCATAATCTTGGAACATGTAGTCGCCTATCTCGATTTTCTTTTCATGCAATGTAAATTGAGTTTCTTGAATGAACTATCACATGGTTTTATATTATAAACATGTGAATTTGTGTGTGTTAAAGGATAACCCGAGGGATAGGTGAGGCCCAGGTTTCCATGTTTTTAAACAAGATGATATGTCATATTGTTTTGATTTAAGTGAATGGCATGAGAAAATGTGATTTGTGTGAAATTACATGAGAAATGTAATATTTTGCATAAACTGCTGAGGTTGTTAATCAAGCATATTTCCAGTTTTACAACTGATGATTTGTATAAATATATATATATATATATATATTACATAAAAGGCTTTAAGCAGAATGCATGCTTTAGATACAAATAGATAAGGAAATGATTTCAAGGCTTGAGCATAGTATTTTGTAGATAGTGTGGTTATCAACTTGCTTGCCTGATTTCCTTACTGAGCTGTGAGCTCACCCCTTTTTTACTTCCCTCTTTACAGAGCATCCACAGTAGGTGGACACGGCTGAGAACTGGTAGACTTTGATCCGCTGCCTATCCATCTTACGAGAGGTATACGCAGTTGAAATGTTTTGTACTGAACATTGTAATGGCACAGTTATGTAAACGAATGTACTGTTGGGGATGTATAAGTACAAATATTTGTATTAATGTATACGAGTTTACATTACAAAAAAGAATAATAAATTGTATACATGTTATGAATAAATGTGAATTAGTGACTAATATCGAATCATAGCCCAACGTTGATGAGAGTGATGACAGAAGGAAAGGTAAGTAAAATGAGAAAAATTTATGGTGATTTTGGTAGGTCACGTGTGAGAGAAGGGCGTGACACCAAATGTGTAACTCATCCTTATTTGCCTAACACCTGATTTTACATTCCGTACACAACTAACGTATAATAGTATCCATCCCATATAATTCATAGAAAATAAAACTTGTGCATATAACTTGAAATCGTGGATTGTACATTAAATTTCATAATCCCAACATCCTTTATTATTTATACACCTGTAACAATGTGCATATACATCATAGCTTCATAAGAAATATGTGTAAAACTATAGGCATTATATTTCTTCCCTCCTTAGAAAATTTGGTCCTCTAAATTGAGTCAAGTTTATTCCTCAAAAAGTTAAGGATATTTCTCCTTTATCAGGTCCTCTAACTCCTAAGTGGCTTCCTCTGATGTATGATGCTGCCACAGGAGCTTAACCAATGAAATCAACTTGTTTCGCTACACTTTCTCTTTTTTTATCTAGTATTCGGATTGGCTTCTCTATATATGACATATCTCCCTTGAGCCCTAATGGTTCATAGCTAATTACATGTGTGGGATCCGAATGGTACTTCCGGAGCATGAAAACATGAAAGACATTGTGGACCTCTTCTAGCTCAGGTGGTAAGGATAGGCTATATGCTCTATCCAAAATCTCGAAGGGATTGATGTAACGAGGACTTAGTTTTCCCTTCTTCCTGAACCTCATTATTCCCTTAGAAAGAGATACTTTCAAAAATATAGACTCCCCTACCTCGAACTCAAGTGGCCTCCGTCTCCTATCAGCGTAACTCTTTTATCGACTCTGAGCTGTTCGCAACCTCTCACATATTATCCGAACATCCTCTGAGGCTTGTCTAACTAAATCGGGAGTGAGCAACTGTCTGTCACTAACCTCTTCCCAACCAATAGGTGATCGGCATCTACAGCCATATAGTGCCTCATAGGGGGTCATACCAATACTTGAGTGATAACTGTTGTTGTAGGCGAACTCAATCAGTGCCAAGTGATAGTCCCGTGAGCCTCTAAAATCCAGCACACACGCTCTCAACATATCCTCCAGGGTCTGTATAGTCCTCTTTGACTGACCATCTGTCTAGGGATGGGAAGTGGTGCTAAAGCTCAATTGGTTCTCCATTGCTTCCTGAAAATGTTCCCAAAAGTGGGAAGTGAAGCGGGCATCCCTATCAGAAACAACACTCACTGGGACCCCATGCAGTCTCACTATTTCCCGTACATACAAGTTCACCAGTGCACTCAGAGTATTTGTAGATCTCAAGGCTAAAAAGTGTGCAGATTTCATTAACCGATCTACTATAACCCAAATCGTATCATGGTTCTTACGGGTTCTCGGTAATTCTATAACAAAGTCCATAGTGACGTGCTCTCACTTCCATGTCGGTATCAGTAGAGGTCATAATAATCCTCCAGGTTTTTGATCCTCTACCTTAACCTGCTGACAGATGAGACATCTAGCAACATATTCAGCTATATCTCTTTTCATTCTAGACCACCAATATAAATTCCTGAGATTTTGATACATTTTACTGCTTCTTGGGTGTATTGTGTATCTCGATGAGTGAGCCTCTGATAAGATCAACTTCCTAAGCTCTGAATCCTTAGGGATACATAATCTATTTTTGAACCTTAGTATTCCATCTGAACTCAATACAAATTCAGTACCCTTACCTTTCGGAATTTGGCTAATCACCACAATACACCATTGATCATTCTGCTGAGCTTATCAAATTCTCTCAATTAACTCCGCTTCTAACCTCAATCAGGCTATAATCCCATGACTGCTAATTTCAGGTGGGGTCATATTCAAGTTAAGGTTTGTGAATTGTTCCAACAACTCGTACTCCCTAGCCATCATACACAATACCAACCTAAGACTCTCTCTACTCAATGCATCAGCAACTACATTCGCCTTCCATGAGTGGTATAAAATCTCACAATCATAGTCCTTGAGGAGTTCTAACCACCTTCTATGTCTTATATTTAACTCTTTCTGTGAGAACAGATACTTAAGACTCTTGTGATCCGTAAAGATCTGGAATCTCTCACCATACAAGTAGTGGTGCCATATCTTCAATGCAAATATTATGGCCGCCAACTCTAAATCGTGAGTAGGATAGTTCTTCTCATGATCTTTCAGCTGTCTGGACCCGTAAGCAACTACACTTCAATTCTGCATCAAAACACAACCCAGTCCTTGGTGCGAAGCATCTGTGTAAATAGAAAAGTCTCCTAAGCTGTTAGGAATGGTGAGAACTAGCGCGGTGGTTAATTTGGGCTTAAGTTCTTGAAAGCGCCTCTCACATGCTTCATCCCACGTAAACTCCACATTTTTTATTGTAAGACGTGTCATCGGAGCAGTCAATCTAGAGAAACCCTCTACAAATCTCTTGTAGTAACCTGTCAAACCCAAAAAACTTTTGATCTCTATGACTGTCTTGGGCTGTTCCCACAGAACAATAGCCTTAATCTTGGATGGATCTACTGACACCCCATCATTCTTTACAACATGGCCCAAAAATGAAATATGCTCTAGCCAAAAGTGACATTTACTAAGTTTGGAATATAACTTTCTCTCTCAAAGGGTTTGCAGAATAATCCTTAAGTTCTACTCATGATCTTCCCTAGATCTGGAATGAACTAATATATCATCGATGAATATTATCACAAATTGATCCAGGTATGGCTTGAATACATCATTCATTAAAGCCATAAAAGTTGTTGTCTTGGGTACATCTCCACTCTGTATCTTCAACTGATGGTACCCAGATCGTAGATCTATCTTAGAAAAGACCTGTGCTCCTCGAAGCTGATCCAACAAATCATCAATACGTGGAAGGGGGTACTGGTTCTTAATTGTGGTCATATTCAGCAACCGGTAATCTATACACAGTCAGAGGCTCCCATCCTTCTTTCTAACAAACAGAACCGAACCTCTCTAAGGTGAGACGTTTAGTCTAAAAAACCCCTTCTCTAGCAATTCTCGCAACTGCTTCTTTAGCTCTTCCAACTCAATCGGAGCAATTCTATACGGTGGTTTAGATATCGCTTCTTTACCAGGTACCAACTCTTTGCCAAACTCCATTTCCCTATTAGGTGGTAGCCCTAGTAAATCGTCCGGAAAGACATAAGGAAATTCTCCAACCATCGGAATGTCTCTCAATGCCGGGTGTGTGTTCTCTGTATCAACCACTTATGCAATAAACCCTTCACATTATCCTTTTCCATCGTTAGTAACATAGGTCATCACATTAACATTCATGATTAATAAGTAGATTCATCTCTTAAATATGATAAATAAAAATTATACTCTTCTCATATACAATAATTATGTCCCTTCATTTCTTTTCAACAAACTTACAATAAGATTATCTATATCCGAAAACATCACTGTCTTATCATAACAATCCAAAATAGCACGATTTACAGCTAACCAATCCATTCCCAAAATTACATCAAAATCGCTCATACTCAATATAATTAAATCGGCTGCCATTTCTTTTCCCCCTATCTTCAACTTACAATTCCTAAATACATACTCAGTCAACTGACTATCATTCATAGGTGTCGAGATCAACAACATTCTATCTAGCAATGTGGGTTTTACATGCTTTAATAACATATGGGCAAATGAATGCGATATAAAGAAATGCGTCGCACCAGGATCAAACAATACAAATGCTTCTAAATAAAAAATTAGGATTGTACCTTTAATCACATCCGTTGAAGCGTCTGCGGTGTCTTGGTCCAGTGCATGTACTCACCCTCTACCAACCGCTTGCTTCCATTTTTCCTTAACTGCAGCTCTCCTCGAAGCAGTTGTCTCAATCAGAGCTCTCTCTGGCTCTTTCCCTTATGTGGGGCAGCCTCCATCATCTTTGGACAATACCTCGCGATATGCTCTGGCTTCCCAAATCTGTAACACAAAACAAAGGTCGTTGAACAAGGCTTGGTACCATGAAATCTACCACATCTCCTACACTGATCGGTAGTAGGCCATGGTCCTCCAATGACTACACCCCTCAGTGGAGCTAAAGCTGGATACGCATGAGGTTTAGCAGCTCTCTCCTGCACCTTCTTAATCTTGGGCCTCTTCTCAATCAGTCTCTAGCCTCTTCTCCTGACCACTCTATCAACCCTAAATCTCTTTCGGTCTCTTTCTCTCCTGCCACTAACCTTCCCAAACTCGAAGGCGTTCTGCTCAAAGTCCTGTTCACATAACTGCGCCCTGCGCACTGCCTCTTCATAAGTGAGGATGTCAAACGGAGCCAATCTAGATCTGATGGTTGGTCTTAGTCAATCCATGGACTTCTGAACATTTATAGCCTCACTGCTCAATGTATTAGGGTCATACCTCCCCAAGGATATGACCCTGGACTCATATTCATCAATGGAGCGGTTCCATTGAACCAAGTTCATAAATTTCATCTGCAACTTCCTCCGTGCAGTGGCTGGGATGTATTGCCTCTTAAAGGCCTCCAAGAATACCTCCCATGTGATCTTTGAATGTCGATCCCTCAGAATAGATACGGTGGATCACCACCAGTGTTCTGCCTCGCCTTTCAGCATAAACTCGACAAATGCCACTTTCTCAGTCTATGTACATCTGAAGAACCCATATAACTTCTCCATTTCATATACCCAATCCTCAGTAACAACCGAGTCCTTCACTCCTTTAAATATTGAAGGTTTAAACTCCTAGAACTGCTGTAACCTACTCAATTCACGATCATAAACTAGGTCACTATCGCTCAACTATGGAACGATATGAGAAGTCGTATCCTGAACTAGGGGTAGTGTAGTAGTCCTTGTAGTCTGAGGCCTCTTTGCTTCTGCAGTTTCCTGTCTAGTAGTAGTAGGCTGCACAGTTAGACATCGTCTATCACCAGTACCTAAGGCCTGCGTGACAATCTCAATGAGGCTCTCAATACTCTGCTCTATCCTAGCAAAGCGTGCCTTGGTATCCGCTGGTCTCTCAACAGGGTCATGTGGAGCTTGATCAGTCTGTGGCTTCGCACGACTCTCAGGCCTACCCCTACGGCTTCTATCACGTGCACTCGTCCCTCTACCTCGGTGGGTAACAAGCATAATGCCTAATTTCCTGTATCCACAACCATTTATTAGCTTATTCCATCTCGGTATACACAGTTATATCTAAAAAAAACATAGTATTATGGGGATGTAACTTTCCTACTTATTAATACCGACTCACATCAGGCCAACTCAGCTCTGATACCAATCTCTTTCCTGACCCCTTTTTATCAATTTCATCTAAAAATCACCATAATATTTTGCTTTCTTATTTCCTTTCCCGGTCGTGAACAACTCTCACCAATGACAGTTGGGCTATGATTCAGTATTAATCATCATTTACCAATCATCTTTCAATCAATCGTAAGTAAACACATACATTTGAAAGTTTAAGTTCTATGCTTAATACGTGTTTGCTAACACTTAGATCCCCCATATTACAATTCAAATTAATTACTATGCTATTACATGTTTATATACAAAATGAATTCCTGTGTGTATACCTCTTGGTGATGGAGAGCAGCGGATATCCGAATACAACACCTAAGTCTTTCACTAGGCTACTATGTGCGCTCTGTAGAGGGGGGAAATGATAGGGATGAGCAACCACACGCTCAGTAAGGAAATAATGCAAGCATGATAGATAACTACACTATCTACATGTTTATAATGTCCTGCATAAAGATCTTTAATAACTAGAGCATGAGGAAGTAGTAAAACTATGCCACATGTATATACATATATCATGTACTGAAAAACAAAAACATGAAAATAAGCATGTAAACATGGAAAGCCATCATGTAAGAATTCTCATGCTCATCGTAATAAAGCTCATCATAATAACGAAAAAAAAAACTCTTCACTAAAACCATCCCACAAGATTTAGCACTCTCTCAAAACGTAGTAAAACTCATAACAAACAGCGATACCATCTCTTTAAAAACATCCCACAAGTCTTGACCCCTCCCTTGAGTCTACCTTGGATAACACAAATCATACTCAGTATGTAAAACCATGTGATATCATGTGAGACAGGTGGTCACTATATAATCGAGGACTCTATTGGCCAACTATGTCATTATCATCCCAGACCACACGGATCTCGGTGTGTGGGGCATCATGCTGGAATGGAGGTGGGTTAGTCCTACGCCAGACTTTTAAATCAACCTAATAACCTCACGGTATAGCATACTGCATGTTATGTACATGGTACAACGTACTTCATGGACCCATATCTTGGTTGGGGGTGCCTGCCATAGGTCTTATCGACCCCATACCATGTATAATTTACTCAGTCTCAAGTGCACATGCGAGCATCTCATCCGTGTGATTAGCAGTCTACATGATGTATCCAGAATGGCTCGTGCGAGTATCTCATCCATGTGACACAAAGTCTGCACAAGGCATCCAGCACGAGTCATTACATATCACAGTGTGAAAAGCCAGTGCGAGTAAAGGTCCAGCACGATTTCATGTATCATTGGCAAATACCCTCATACGAGCAATGCTCTAGTACGACTTTATGCATAATAAATAATGAGGAAATCACGTACGAGCATAGCTCCAGTACAGTTATATGCATAAGAAAATCTATAGAAATCCATGTACGAGCAAAAGCTCCAGTACGATTTATAAAACATCAGAACTCAAAACATGGTGCGACCAAAGCTCCAGCACATTTCATATGTCTTAAAGACATCAAAATCCAGTGCGAGTGAAGCTCCAGTACGATTAACTCATATAAATTCGATAGGTAGCTCTACTTCAACAAAGCACATTCTAAATCAAAATTAGCACTTGACTCGTGCTATTTTATGAAACTATGAAAATCAAATAGCCAGCCTATCCATAAATTTGCTTAAACCAAAGCAATATATTTCATAAAAATATCAAAACACGATATTTATGCAACTATTAGCCTTACTACCCCTTTTTGTAAGATTCATTTCAAAACCAGATCATCTATATTTGTAGTCGTTCACACAAATCATTAATTCCTTTCTAGATAACCAACACAATTTCAATGCCCTATAATCACCCTTAAAATACGTGCAGCTACCTCTAAATACTCACAAAATTCCTTTACTTGGAATCGCGTCGAGTGATTCCACTTCCTCTGAGTTATTCGTTCGTGCCGTTCGATTCCCCTCCAATGAAATCTTCGGGGCTGCACGAAATTACTTATCTCATCAATTTAATCCAAAGTAATACAATTCTTGCATTTTCTATAGTCGATTCGACTTATAATTTTTGTCATGCCCCGAAAGCGCGAAAAATAAGGCTAATTTAAAACTTTTTATCTAATTTTTAAGTTTCGTGTCGTGTCCTTGTCTAGTTTTAAACCTCTTTTATTTTAGAAATTTCGGCAGCATAATGGCTGCATTATGACTTAACCCAACTTGCAGAGTTTAAAACGTAGTTTAAAATTTTCAACCCACATCCGCAACACCGTTTTAATTCTATTCCAAGATCTCATAACATCCACAACATATATCTATTCTACGTAATAAAAACTCTGTGTATAAATATAATCATTTATAACTATTACATCCTGACTATCATATACAAAATGTCTATGCTATGTACTATGTCTGGAATACAAGTAAGACAATACCCCAAGGCTACAAAAGTATCTGATGAAAGGTCAGACAACCTCGTCAGTGACCACAATCTCGATAGTTCAATAGACTCATTGGAAGTGATCTGGGAGATGGGGAGGAGTGGGGTGAGTTTTTCAGACTCAGTAAGAGATACATTTGGAATAACTTTAATACTCAAAATAGTGAGAATCATGGCTTATAAAATCAGTAGCATACATATACATAAAAGTAGAGATGCTCACATTCTCAAAAGCAATGAAAACATGCTTTAAAATCAATGATTTACACATATATGTATCGTCTTCATAAAACATCTCATGCTGAAAACATGTTTCATAGTATAAACAAACATAAGAGCATCTCAAAATCTCAAATAAACTATATCATATCTCATCAACACTTTAAAAAATGAAATAATGTTTTGACAACTCATTTCTTCAAAACATAAACATAGCTACCATTAAATACCCTCAAATAACATGGTGCTAAAACCGATAGCAACAAAACAGGTAGTATAGATGGGTGAAAACATAAAAAATCATATCATCATCGTGTAGGGTCAGGCAATCGTCTCATATACTAGTTCTGAAGGACATCATACATTTGGTCCCGTAGGACAAAATCATGGGTACTCATGGCCATAGTAAAAGGAGTCGTAGGACTAGATCAGGGTCGTATGCTGCCTTATCTCTTGGGCACCACCCAATGGGGACTATACGGACGAACTCACGTGCATCACCAATTATGGACTATACACGTATTTCTCATATCAAGTCAGAGCCTACCCGTTCCCTGGCCGTCAGCTAGGTGGATCCTCGATCATTTCCATACGCTACCATATATATGTGAGATCGACCCCAGATCCTCTAACTATCCTCAAATCATGCATTTTTACCCCACAAAATCATTTTAGTCCTCTTACTCGTTTTATCAAATCATGTCGGGCCTCTTTCCCGTTTCTTGTGAAAAACCATAGTTTCAAATCATTTCTTGGGACTTTAACCCATGTAATCATAAAAACATAGTTTGTAAACCCCTTCGGGACTTTAACTTGTATCATGAAAACATTGCTTTCGTAAAGCGTTCTCAGGGCTCTTCCCCATCATTTCATGAAATCAAACCATGTTTTCTTTTTCATATTGAAAAATTACATTTTCATAAACATGTGAAGTAAAATGTATCTCATGCATGTAGCAAACATGTTGAAAAACCCGGGAAACAGTTTAGTTTAGGTTTCTAAGGCATTGCAGCATATTTCATAAAATCCCATTCAACTAACATGCATAAAGTCATTGGTAAGGTACGAGGAGCACTAATGCTACTCTAAATTATATCCCTTACCTCTTAGCGACTAAGGTAGATCACTTTCCTCGATGCTCGAGTTTACCTCGTAAAACGTGTCGATAGATCGAGCTGCTGTAAAATAAGTTTAACTCATCACATATGGCTTAAATTCATTTCAACATATCCAAATATGTGATTATATTAACAACTCTGACCAAAAGTTGACTTTTAATCAATTTGGCTCTTTTTGCTCGGTTTTATCAGTTTAAGCCCCGTTTAATCGTATTTAACGTGTTTGGCACTTTTAATTTCACTGTCAATGCCTCCACAACATGTTTAATATTTCCAACAATTAATTTCACTTCATAAACTTCACTTACATTACCGCTTCTTACATTTTTCGATGATTTCGCCTAGTCAACACTATATCGAGCTTTCATAGTCTAAATTTAACTGTAACTTCTACCTCATTTTTATCAAAATCCTTTCTTCCAATACCCTAAACATGCTGATAGCAACTACACTCAACCATTAAAATTATACCAGCCATTCTCATTCCTCAAAATAATCCTCTACACACCAAGCTAACATATATTCAAATTCATTAATATCCATCACTTCTTACCTTTGCCCAATTTAAATTTCAAGACTCCAAATTCCTCCTTGGCTGAAATACAACACCTACATAGTTTAGAATTCATCAAAACCATCAAATAAAATCATCTAACCATTCCAAAAAAACTCAATTTCTCCACTTACCTTAAAACAGTGCAATTTCTGTACTATTTTTCTTTCTTCACCGATTCAGCTAGCAAATGATTTCTTTGAGGTCTAAAATTCTTATGTGAGCTAGAGGGGAGGTAGGGTAACATTTTCTCTGACCGGAGTGAGGGTGGAAGGTTGCTGAAAAATTCCTGCAAGTCAGTAAACCAATTCACGTTACAAGCTCTGCCCTATTTTTCTTTCCCTTCAAATTCAGCTTTCAACAAACCTCTATAACTTTTGGAATTTTTATATATGTTATAGGAGCGGTAGATGAAGTTTTTACCTGAAGGGATCAAGGTTTGAAAATGAGTGGAAGGTTACTGGAAAAATTCAGCAAGTTACCAGACCTAATCACGTTGCAGTAGTGAAGAAGACTAGAATGCTTGGGTTTTTCAGCTACCAAATGGCCTATATAAATTCTAAAATTTTTATATGTGATAAAGGAGAGGTAGATGAAGATTTCATCTACTGGACTGAGGCCTGAAAGTGAGTGGACGGTTGTTGACAAATTCCCCCAAGTTAGATGATGAACCACGCCTGCAATAGGGGAAAGAGCTATATTTTCGGGTTGTTCAGCTATCAAATGGTCTCTAAAAATTCTGGGATTTTTATATGTGTTAGAGGAGAGATAGATGTGGGTTTTCTATAACTGGACACAAGCCTCAAAATGATGGGAAGGTAGCTGAAAAAAAATTCCACAATCTAGGTTATGGAGCACGCTTACGGCAGGAAGGTAAATGGCTGAAGTTGTGAAGTTTGGCTAAGATGGAGAAGAAGATTTGGCATCCTTAGTAAGATAATAGTGTTAGCTACATACCAACAGTAGTGTAAAATTTTGGGTCTTCTAGAAACAATCCAAATACACTATTTGTTAGGGGTTGTTTGGTGGTCATGAAATGGAGAAATTGTGGTCTTCATTTTAGAAAATTCCCCAATAAAAATCCTGATCAAATTTCTTAAAACTTTCACTTCTTCATTGTCATACTATGTTTATAGTATGTCTCATAAAAATTTGGGGGTTACTTGTTTGAGAAAAGTTTCACGAACCAGCTCATTTTGCACGATTTAATCAATATCGAGTAAAATGGAAATAAAGTTTTGGTTAGCTTCAAAAATTCATTTGAACCCCTAAATCCCCATATTTCTTCATGATTTTAATTTTCAATGCAAATTTCACCTCATAGCAATTTTTCACTGCCTCAGAATAATTTTTACGAATTTCATGAATTTTATTCGAATTTATTTCCCTTATTAGGTCCGTTTTTTCGATTAAATTTAAAATCTGAATTCAACTCTCTTTTTCATTTCCAATCACTTAATTTTCACTTCTACTCATCATTTCATGCATGAACATGATAATTTTAAGAATTTCTCGGGTCTGGGACCTTACCTTGTTTTGCTTGCCATGGGGCCCACACTACAACTAATTACTTTGATCATTTTTGGGCCTGCAAAACATTACATGGGGCTATAATTTACTTCTCACCAGTAACATAAGATGGGAAAATTTAGGTTTCACAGTTTTCATTAACACTTATAAGGCCCCATTTTCTCTTAAATCCATTTTGATTGCTTTATTCTTTTCTCGAGAATCTATGGAACTCTTTAGGCCTATTGATTCACACTAAACCGACATTAAGCTCATAACGCCTCTAGTTCATCATTTCCTTTATTATGGCAATTTATCAAACACCTCATATGGTCATTTCCAATTATCATCCATTCCAACAAATGGATTCACAAGGTTATCTTAAAATCATCTATACATCCTAACTAACATCTCTACATATTTAAACCATTATAAAATCCATGCCATTTCAACTTTCTCTCACTAAACGCATTCTAGGTCATGGTTGTTTAAGCATGTAAATGAATATTTCATCCAACATTATATACACCAATCTACTCATCAAAATGTCTACATTAACATACTAGAAAATGGTGTATTGAAATCTTACTTAGCTTGACTTCTTTCCTCTTTCTGCCAAAATGGGGAAAAACCTCGTTTCTCCTTCAGTCCAAGGTTTGAGCTTCCAATCTTTGACTATGTTGTTTACTTTTTCACTAGGAATAACTTTGCTCAAATAGTTTTTTCTCAAATCTTTATGGAAGGGGGTGTATTCTAGAGAGAGAAAGCTTGGTATTTTGGGTAAAAATGGAAGGGGTGTGTTGATTTGTTGAAGAAAGAGGTTTTGTCGTGGGGTTTTTATAGAGTTGGGGTGAGGAGATCAATCTTCTTGGGTAGGAGATCGATCTTCCCTTGGTTTTAAGCTATCGAAATGTTCAACATCAAAGGGTGGGATTGATTTGCTTTTTGGGGAAGAGATCGATCCTTTCTTGGCAGAAGCTTTAGGAGATTGATCTGCTCATGAGGAGAGATTGATCTGCTCTTGACAGAATCAAATGGAGATCGATCTGCCCCTAGGAGGGGATCGATCTCTACTATGCATAGGCAAATGAAGATCGATCTGCTCATTGGGGAGATCGATCTGGCTTTCTTAGATTCATTTGGAATTGTTTTGCTTGCACTAGGGATGGATCTGCCTTGAATAGTAGATAGATTTGGCCTTCATCTAGGGTATTCCTGTTGCATTTTTCCCAGAATTTTCAAAGGTAAAGTCCTATTTCATTACTCCAATAGTCATTTTTCATTTTATTCACACTTATCACTTAAAAACATCTATTTCATATGATTCATATATAATTTAACTTGTCTGGACATTCCAAAATCATAAACATTACATAGGAATTTACAGGTCTTACATAGTATTATTGAAATCAAATGCGAAAGGGACGAAATCGAATTTTGATAGGAGTTGCAAGTATGGTGACACCAGGCCTTTCTTTATTCTTATGTTACACTTGAGTTCATCCTTTCTTTGTTAGCTCTAGGTTTCTTTGGTGTCGCCTCAAATAACATAGCAATCTTCCCAATTGTTATGAGATCGTAACCTTCATACATAATGGGATCATTTTGTCATTGTTTATTGAAGATAGCGCTTGCGGATTTTGATGCTTGAGAAGAAAACAATGATGGGTTGTGACTCTTCAAGAGTGTTTCCTTTTGAAGCATGATTTTTAATGTCTTGAAGTTGTTAAATAGGCGAAGTTTAGGCATCCTCTTGGCTGCACTTTATTTATTAAACAAGAAAAAGGTTATGAAAGAAAGCTTACTAAAGTCATACTTACTTTCCTATCGAAAGGGTCCTTTGGTGACGGTGTCGTTTGAGGTTTGTGATTGTTTCCCTTCGTTAAGATGGTTGCTCAAATTACCATAGAAAAAATATTACTTAAGCTACCATAAGAAGTTCGTGCGCTTTTTCGTTTCCACTCATGTTAGTTTTGTTACTGCAAAACTTTTAAGCAATAGTGCATGACTGTAGTCCTTTAGAGTTTTTATGGGTGATTTGTTTCGGACTAAGGGTGCACCCTACTAATGCTTTTGTGGTGATAAGGTAAGTATCTTCCCTCGACCTTAGCGTCACCACTATTTGTATGGTTGGTCAAGCTAATAGTTCACATGATTTATCATTGAAGCTTTGTTGATGGCCATGCATGCAACTATATTTCGTTCATTTTCGCGCATGTGCTCTATCTGTGATCATACAACTTTCTTAGGGAAAGATTAAAGGACTTAGAGTATATGTCTTGAGTAGAATTTAGTTGTTACACTGCCATGGCTTTCTCAAGTTAGAGTCAGGGCAGTTTATTTACATTTTGCAAACTCACCTTTTAAAGAATTACTAGTGTGTCGTCATGGTTGAAGGGTAACCAAAGCAGTCATGAGAGGGAATCTTTGCTTTCATTACTTCTTTTGCCTTTGCTTGACTATATTTTTGACTTGCTTTCTCTTAAGGTAGCAAGGGCTTTGATGAGCATATCCTTTCCAAGAGTTATATGTTCAATGGATCTAAGTTTTCAATAAGAGTCATGTTGAGCATTAAGACATAGGACATTCGTCGCGTGTTTCTATTTTACTCCTAGCTATGCTCATTTTTTTGGTTACATTCCTTCTCTACCCCATCCTTTAATGGATCTAAGTTTTCAATAAGAAGTCATGTTAGGCATCAAGCCATGAAACACTCGTCGCTTGTTTCTTTTTTACTCTTAGCAATGTTCATTTTTTAAGGTTACAACCCTGCTCTACCTCATCCTTTATTTATTAATGTTGGGTGTTAAACAGAGGGTTATTGATCATCTCTATCATTTTGGAAAGACGATTCCTGTTTTATTCACATATCATCATTTTTTGAACAAGTCGTGTATATTTTCCTTACATATATGAGAATTCCCATAAGTTCTAGGCAAGCTTTGCCAGGATATTACAAAACTTTTGAGGTCTTCTGTTCACTTCCTATCTCAATTAATTTTTACATGAAAAATAAAGTTTGAGCTTCTTTATTCTTTTGAGGCTAACTTGCTATTGCTAAAAATAAGAGTGAACTTGATTGAAAAGGTATAAAGGTAAATGCATCACTAACTTTTTTGGTGAATCTATTGCAGACATGGATGTTGGGTGATAACTTGATGTTCTCTGGCACAAGTGACATAACTTAGACCAATCCTTTAAGATTTGAGGTGTCGCTTATCCCAGCCAGGGACTCTGAACAAGATCTCTTTACTCTACTAAGAGCCCATCGACATCTATTCCTATCAAATTGGCTAGTTGGGTTATGTCACGCCCCGGAAGTGCGGAAAATAGGGCTAATTTAAAACTTTTTATTCATTAATTCACAATTAAGAGTGCATTCCTGTGCAGTGTCATACATCATCGCCTATATTATACCTCAGGATCTCGTCATTGAATAGTATATATTATATCATATACATTACTTGATCTCAAGTTAATTAATCCTAATACATCCCATACAATGTTATACATCAAGTGTCAGCAATTATGATAAATGTCTGGGTACATGAAAAGATAAAAGATACCTCAAAATACAATATATGGCCTGGAGCTCAAGTCCTCCACTAGCCACTACTCCGTACGTCGCAGGATAACCCTTTTCACTTGAAGAAATCTGGGGGGAAAGAAAACAGGGTGAGCTTCTAAATCGCTCAGTAAAGGGGGTAAGAGACTCATTTCATAAACCAAAATGCACATCACAAAATATTTATTTGTATGTGAAACTCATTAATCTCATTTGAAAACCATAGCATGAAAGTACTCAAAACGACATTCTCATGTCTCAAATCATGTGAAAACACGAAGTAAAAAGGCTCAGTCTAGAGCAATAACAAAGCATGTGAAAATAATGCGATAAACGCTTTCTCAATTAACGTGATAAAATCACTGTAATAATAATGCACGTGGCACAGCCACTAAACACACATGGCATAGCCACTGATTTAAATTCACACGTGGCACAGCCACTAAACACACGTGGCATAGCCACTGATTTAAATTCACACGTGGCACAACCACTAAACACACGTGGCATAGCCACTGAGTTAAATTTACACGTGGCATAGCCACTGGATAGGGTTTCACGTGGCAACGGCCACCAATTAGGGTTTCTCACATGGCAACGGCCACCAAATAGGGTTTTGACGTCGCAACGGCCACCAAATGGGGTTCTCACGTGGCAACGGCCACCAAATGGGGTTCTTACTTGGCAACGGCCACCAAATGGGGTTTCTCACGTGGCAACGGCCACCAAATGGGGTTTCTCACGTGGCAACGGCCGCCAAATAGGGTTTCTCACGTGGCAACGGCCACCAAATATACGTGGCATAGCCACAGAATGGGTTATTCTCACGTTACCAGAACGGAGAAGAATCGGGCTTACATGCTACCAGAGCAATGCCCGGTGTGTACTCAGAATTACACACCTAAGTCTTAATCACATAAGACTAGTTTGCCTTCACGTAGAACTCATAGTGGTTTTTCTCTCATAAAACTCATTTGAAAACCGTTTTGTACTCAACACAAAACATAATAAAATCGAGTTCCAACCAGCAAAACACGCACACATTTCTCAAATCTCAATATTGCCTTAACGTAGAGCCCAATTCATTACTCACACAAATTCGACGGTTTATAAAGCAATTTCACACTCAGCTTATAAACGCATAAAATAATGGGCTCCAACCGGCTATAAAAACCGTGTGCAATTATATCTCAACACAACACTCAACATGCTTGTTTTATAAACCACAAATCATGCTAAAATAGTTTACAAATCACATACACAAATGGTTTAGATTTCCCTTACCTCTTTGCACCTCGTATAGTGAAATCGTTTCCCCCGTATCACGGACTAGCCTCGCATTCCACTCTGGAACTCTCGAGCTGTCCAAATAATGTTAAAACATCAATACTCAATTATCTCATCAACCTCAATTCTCTAAATCGAGCATAATTGCTCATAACACCTCAAATCTCTTGATTCTCGTAACTCTACCCTAAACTACACTCTCATTCACAACATCTCAACGTTCTACATTTCTCATGCCAATTATCTATGCTAATTCACCACATTGTCTAAATTTCTATTTATAGCTCAAATTCCCAAAATTGCTAAATATCATTATCACTCCAACCACATTGTAATTTCATCAATCCCTAATCATTTCTCAGCTATTTCAACACAATGACAACCACCATTATCATCAAAATCATCTCAAATATCAAGATCGAGGTTTAGAAATTACCCAAAGCTTGTGAGACGCACAACCCACGCCTCGATTCGATTCGTCCTTCGATTTCCAAGTATGTTGTTCTCCCTTTGATGAGGAACAACTTTCCTTCTTGCCATAACTTCTGATTTGGCCGAAAATGGGTGTTTTGGATGAGTGAGAAAGCTAGGTTTCGGTGAAAATGGGGGTTGGAAGAGAGAGAAAGTGAGATTGCAGGAGAAAAATAAGGGTTCCTTATATAGGCTGAGGGTAGGAGATCGATCTGGCTCTTGATGAGATCGATCTGCATTTGCATTTTTGGGACGATTTGGGGCAATTTATGCCTAGGAGATCGATCTGTCGAGGGGTGAGATCGATCTCTTTATGGCTTTATGAGATCGATCTGCTCCTTGAGGAGATCGATCTTCTCCCAAACAGAATCATTTGGAGATCGATCTCTTCCTCATGAGATCGATCTTCTCTCAAACAGAATCATAAGGAGATCGATCCTTTTCCATTGGAGATCGATCTGCTCCTCAAATTCCTCCTTCCTTGTCATTCTTAACTCACCAGATCGATCTCTCCTTCTCCCAGATCGATCTGTCCTCATAACTTCATACTTATTTGAAGCACTTAACATATAAATCTCCAATTATCATTCCCAATTCACTTAGCTCAATAAATTACACTTCAAGTTCATATTACATAATTCAAATATATCTAAAATTCTCAGATCTCACATCCTCCCCACCTTAAATAGAATTTGGTCCTCCAAATTCAACTCAACTAGTCGAATAGATGGGGGTATTTCTCCTTCATGAGACTCTCTAGTTCCCACGTTGCCTCTTCCATTGAGTGATGTTTCCACAAAACTTTCACTAATGGGATGCTCTTAGTTCTCAGTACCTTCTCTCTTCTATCGAGAATCTGGACGGGTTCCTCAGTGTGGTACATATCCTCTTGAATGTCCATCTCGTCATACCCTATGACATGAGAAGGGTCCGGGTGGTACTTCCTCAACATAGACACATGAAAAACATTGTGTATTCTGGACATCTGTGGGGGTAATGCTAATCTGTAAGCTACCTTTCCCACTCTCTCAAGAATCTCGAATGGTCCTATGTATCGAGGACTCAATTTCCCTTTCTTCCCAAATCGCATGATACCCTTACTCGGTGATATTTTTCAGAAATACTGCATCACCAACCTCAAACTCGAGTGGCCGTCTACGCACATCCGCGTAGCTTTTCTGTCTACTTTGTGCAGCCCGTAACCTCTCACATATGAGTTTCACACTATGTACGGCTTGCTCAACAAGCTCGGGAGCATTTATCTTTCTGTCACCGACTTCTTCCTAAGCTACAGGGGATCTACACCTCCTACCATATAGAGCCTCAAAAGGTGTCATAGCAATACTCGCATGATAGCTGTTATTGTATGCAAACTCTGCTAGGGGCAGGTGATCATCCCATGATCCTTTAAAATCCATCGTACACGCCCTCAATATATCCTCTAGGGTCTGAATAGTCCTCTCTGACTGACCATCTGTCTGAGGATGATCGGCGGTACTGAAACTCAATCGAGATCCCATGGACTCCTGAAACTGGGTCCAAAATCTGGAAGTAAACCGGGAATCTCTATCAGAAGTAATACTCACTGGAGCCCCATGTAATCTAGCTATCTCGCTGACATACAGCTCAGCTAAGGCATCCACAGTATCGGTGCTCTTGATGGCAAGGAAGTGGGCACTCTTGGTCAATCTATCCAAAATGACCTATATCGCGTCATGGCCTCTTCGGGTCCTCGGTAAACCCATAATAAAGTCCATAGTGACATGCTCCCATTTCCATGTAGGTACAGGTAAGCGCTGTAGCAGTCCTCCGGGCTTCCGATGCTCAGCTTTCACTTGCTGGCATACTAAACACCTGGCCACATACTCTGCCACGTCTCGCTTCATACCACTCCACCAATACACCTTTCTCAAGTCTCGGTACATCTTAGTACTCCCTGGGTGCATGGTGTATCGCGAGTAGTGGGATTCTCTCAGTATCTGTCTCTTCAGGGTATCATCGTCCTGTACACAAATCCGTCCTTTGAACCTCAATAATCCATCCTCACTGATGGTGAAATCCGACTGCGAACTCTGCTCAGCTTGGCTAATCATATCTATCAATCTCTGATCACTGCGCTGCCCAGTTCTAATCTGATCCATGATTCTGGGCTCTAGTCGCAAGCTAACTAAAAATCCAGTCTCTATCTCTTTAACTCTGATCTGAAGTTCGGTAAACTGCTTCAGTAAATCCCATTCCCTGATCATCATAGCAGATATCATACTCTTCCTGCTCAGGGCATCAGCAACTACATTCGCCTTGCCCGCATGATATAGAATCTCGCAGTCATAATCCTTAAGGAGTTCCATCCATCTCCTTTGTCTCATGTTTAACTCTTTCTGATCAAAGAGATATCTCAAACTTTTGTGATCAGTGAAGATCTGGAATCTTTCCCCATATAAGTAGTGTCGCCAGATCTTCAAAGCAAATACCACAGCGGCTAACTCCAAATCATGCGTGGGGTAATTTCGCTTATGGTCTTTCAGCTGTCGCGATCCATATGCGACCACTCTTCCATGCTGCATAAGCACACACCCCAATCCTTGATGAGATGCATCACTATACACCGAAAATCCTCCTAATCCCTTAAGAATAGTTAACACAGGTGCCGTTGTCAACCTCCTCTTTAATTCCTGAAAATTGAGCTCACATTGATCAGTCCATATAAATGGAGTCTCTTTGCGCGTGAGCTTAGTCAAAGGGGCAGCAATTCGGGAAAATCCTTCCACAAATCTTCTGTAATACCTTGCCAAACCAAGGAAGCTTCGTACCTCAGTAACTGTCCTTGGTCTCTCCCAATTAAGCACAGCCTCCACCTTGCTTGAGTCCACTGATACTCCTTCCTCTGAGACTATATGACCAAGCAAAGCTATCCGATCCAGCCAAAACTCACACATACTAAGCTTCCCATATAATTTCTTATCTCGGAGTATCTGAAGTACTAACCACAAATGTTGTGCATGCTCCTCATACGACTGAGAGTATACCAGGATATCATCAATAAAGACTATCATAAATTTATCCAGATAGTCTCTGAACACCTCGTTCATCAATCTCATAAATGCTGCAGGGGCGTTCGTCAATCCAAAGGACATCACCAGAAATTCGTAATGGCCATACCTCGTCCTGAAGGCCGTCTTTGGAATATCTTCTTCCTTGATCCTCAATTGGTGATAGCCCGATCTTAAATCAATCTTAGAAAAGACTGATGCCCCTCTCAGCTGATCAAGTAGATCATCAATCCTGGGCAATGGGTATTTATTCTTTACAGTGGCTTTATTCAACAGCCGATAGTCTACGCATAATCTGAGACTACCATCCTTCTTCTTGACAAATAAAACCGGTGCTCCCCACGGTGAAATGCTGGGCCTAATGAACCCTTGATCCAATAACTCCTGTAGTTGTTTCTTCAATTCCTCAAGTTCCACTAATGCCATCCTGTAGGGAGGTTTGGAGATCGGCTGAGTATCTGGTACCAAATCAATGGTAAACTCCAGCTCTCTCTCTGGTGGTAAACCTGGCAGTTCATCTGGGAAAACATCCGAAAATTCGCAAACCACAGGTACATCCTCAATCCTCGGATGTTCCCACTCATCGTCTGAGATGAGTGTCTCATAACCTTCACATGAACAATCATATTTAATATTCTCCAAAATAATGTTAAAATTCTCAAATTACTTACTAGAATTCCACATATTCATTTCCTCAATATCTCAATCGTACACTATAAGGTTCAGGTAGGGAGAAAGTTACAATCTTAGTGTAGCAATCTAAGCTCACTCGATTGGCTGCCAACCAATCCATTCCCAAAATTACATCAAATCCATGTATATTCAACATGATTAGATCTGCTAACATCACTCTATCTCCCACCTTTATCTCACATCCTCTACAGATTAACTCAGTTCTCTGGGATTCACGCATAGAGGTATTTACATGTAGTATATATTCTAGAGGTTTAAACTTCAAGTTTAATCTACATGCAAAATGCTCAGAAATAAACGAATGCGTGGATCCTTAATCAATCAACACATGAGCCTTATGATTACAGACAGAGAGTGTACCTCTTATAGTTTCTGCAGAAGTGTCAGCAGTCTCCTTATCTAGGGTAAACACACGTCCCTGGGTAACAGGTCTCTTTCCTTTCTCTGCAGCAGTGGCCCGTCTTGGGGGATTCACTCTCTGAGGCTGTTGTCTAGTGGGCTCTAATACATGTGGTTTCTGAGGTTGAGGGTAATCCTTCACCATGTGACCCATGTCTCCACATCTAAAACATCCATGGATCGACCCCGTACAACTTCCCTCATGCATTCGGCCACAATTTTTGCAAAACCTTGTCTCTGGCCTGACATCTCGAGGGGTCTCTCTAATGTTAGGGTACCCTCTGGGTCTCTCTAATCTGCCCTTCTGTACCTCAATCCTTCCTCTTCTGAAGGAACCTCTCCGAGCCTCTGTTTGGAAAATCGCTGGCCTCTTGCCCTTATCTCTATTCACCACTCTGAGCTCATTCTGGGATTGTACCATTTCAATTCCTCTTTCAATCTCTTGTGCTCGTCTCAGAGCATCTCCAAACTCAGTAATACATAGCCCTATCAATCTATCTCTGATGATGGGCTTCAATCCATACACAAACTTCTCTGTGCTGAGCTCTTCACTCTTGAAGGTCTCTGGGTCATATCTCAATAGCGCTGTGAATTGGCTCTCATAGTCATCCACAGACATGTCACCCTGTACCAAACTCAAAAACTTGGCCTGTTTCTTTCTCTGGGCGGCTCGTGGTACATATTGGGTCCTAAAGGCTGTCTGAAACTCTTCCCAACCAATCACATCCTGGCGGGATATCAGAATACCCTGGGTAGTACCCCACCAATCTCGAGCTCTCCCTTTCAACATATAGATACTCATACTGACCCTCTCAGCATCGGTGCACCCCAGATAATCAAATATAATTCTCAACTCCGTCAGCCACTCCTC